>CP107705.1:2616566-3924849 GCA_025854295.1 Lyophyllum decastes | reverse complement strand
TCCAGGCGTATCAGCGGCAGATGACGGGCCGAGTTGTACTTGAGGGCAAGGTGATCATGAGCACCTGGCGTGAAGTCGGCTTGACTCAATCAGCTTCAGCTTGTGGATCAAATGATGGGCCTCATCATCGAATTGCATGTGTAAGCACATTCGACTGTTCAGCACTCGGTCATCGAGATTACTTGGGGCCGCTGTTGTCCACAGGTTCAAGTTGCGTTTCAAGGGTCTAAAACCGGTGGGCTGCTCACCAGTCCGATAGATGCCAAAACCGCGGTCTTCGGATGTTCGAAGGCGTGGGTTTTCGTGGTTCAACCGCATCTTTAGGGTAGGAGGAGTTCAATGTGGTGGTCACTCGGAGAGGAGCGAAGAGCGAATCACAGAGGGCTTAGGTGGTGGTGAGGGTTTCAGATGACGAACGAATCTCCTACAGACAAATCCAGTAGCTGTACTCAATTGCAGTTTGTTTAGCCAGTTTATTTCTGTGCGCTTTATGTAAATCTGAGGCATGTACATGTTCAAACAACACCTGTGTCTCGGAAACGTCCCGCGGAGATAGCTGAATTCTAAAGCGGCAGACACGGTTCAGAACGAAGAAAGCACGGGGATTTCGAATTTCTCGTCAGATTGCAGCTTTTCACGGCATTTAGGGAATTGATCATGAGCGTCGTTGAAGTTAAATGCGCACCGTCGATGTTGACATCGATGAGCAACTTTCGATGATGTCTTGTCTCGCTTTTGCTATCGCTGCCCTCGGCATGCCGGCGAGACATGTGCACCAAGCCCTGGAAATGAACCTACTGCCCAAACCAAGCACACGCCCGACACGTGATCTAAATCAAAGCAAGAAATTTGGAAACAAACATTGGCACATATATCCCGTTTCGAGGCGATAACAAATCTTAAAGGAGCACTTCTCGGTATGTACTGGTACGTACCGGTACGTACCACAACCTACCAGTACATGCCCTATGGTGAACGACTTAAAGGCCTGTGCGAGAAAGAAAGCTCAAGGTCCCTTTGTGGCAGATCTGTGATGCCTCCGTATAAGTCAGATCAACTTGTGGGTCAACACGCGTAAAGTTCATGTAAATGACAGTAAATAAGAAAATTGATTAGACATAAAAGACGAAGAGAGCCCCGAAACTTATATTATTGCAAAGCTCCAACTGTCATTCGTTAAGGACCGCGCAAGGGGAGTTAAGACCCCCTTGGTTCTCGATGAATGCTAATTTCGCATATAGTATGATTTTCCAAAATGTCAGGTTGCAACGACGTCAACATTACATAAGTACGGATTCGGATCTCCTTTGACAGGACCCCTCTCTATACTGATGGAGGTCCGATCCTTATGCGGACGGAAATGAGTGTCAAACGTGGCCCACGTCCGATCTTTATGTGGATGAGAATTCAAAATTTCGACCGAAGGTCCGATCCTATGCGGACGGAAGTTATTGCAATTGTTTTTGACCTTTCAACCATCCTGCCAAATACAACCCACCCTCAGCCCTGACAATCGCTAAATTTCGATGCTCCGTTAGCCTGTGCACTAGTGCTCGACCTCCCGCCATCGGTATTGCGGTGTAGACTGTTTCGGATGCAAAACCGACGTTCCTAGAGTCGAGATGGAGCGTCCCCCCCCTTTCACCTTAGCCACTCTAATCATATGTCTGCGGTAATGATACCAAGTTAGAGGATGGTCAGAGGGACTTGGAAGACAACCCCGGGCTTGAGTAATGCGCTGGGGACCGTAGAACATGATCTTTAGCACTTGAACGTATTTTTTTGCTGAAAATAACATCTCCGATCCCTTATGAGGACGGAAGTAGACCTATAACATGTATGATCCGTTATGCGGACGGAAATGGCGAGACCTGATCAATCACGAGGACATTTTTGGCCAAATTTCCTATGTACATAAGTGCCCAAAATGACCGATTTTAGATCAGACCTCCATCAGCATAGAGGGGTCCTCCTTTGACCAGCTTCCTAACCCATGGCCAATTCGGTGGCAACCTAAAAAGGTACCTGAGTCAAAGAGCTGGAGAAAATTCAGCCTATATATGTAACTCATGACGAAGGAGCCTTGATGTCGGCTATATATAACAGCGCAGCGACTTTTTTGGAGTCCTCTTTGTCCAGCTACCTCACATGTACATTTAACAAATGTAACTCAGGGCGGTTCTGGTGGAACGGCGTTTCTTCTTACCGTCCTCTCCTCTTCATGAGGGACGCACTGGAGAACCATAACGGAGTCAGTAAGTGGAGTAGATCTAGGGTATGCAACTTCTTACGGCGGAGCGGTATTGGCAACGGCTCTGGTGGCACGACGGGGTTTCCGTTCATGATCAGATATCAATGGATCATGTATACTCGCTAGTCTCAGTGTTGCCGGCAAGACGGATTCTTCTCGACCTGGCTGACTTGCTCAGAACTGCAAAATCTTTTAGACTGCCGTAGTCCGATCGCGAGTCATTTTCGTCCTCATCAGTGTTGTCACCGTCTTCGTCGTCGTTAAGAAGGCTATTTCCAGTCGTACGTGACTATTGCTCGGCATTGAAATGTCTGGTGAGTTTTACATATTTTTACGGTACTGCTCTGGGCGCCGCGCTCCGCAGTGAATTTGGAGTGGTATGCACCCATGCTTTCCCCCAGATGATATTATGCTGTTATCAAAGCCATTGCCAGAGATCCAGCTTCGCCCATGCGATGTTGATGACTTGCCCACAGAGGAATTCTTGAGTTTGCCTCTACCTTTATGCTCCGTTACCTTTGCTTATGGTCTATCAACTGGCTCAATGGATCACGAGCTGTCTGATTCAAACTTGCGTCCATCGCAGATGTGGGGTGCTACGATGAAGTCCACCTCGCTGAATGGGAAGGTCAGTCATCTTTCCACACCACTGCCTTCTGCTAATCAGTCTCTCTCAAAGCACACCTTTCAACAGGCGAGATGACCTTAAGGGTAGCTGGGCTCGTAGAACCTCAATGTTCGTTTGTTCTTCTTGACCCTTGCGGAAGCTACCACCACCCCTGTTAGAGGACATCTACCAACCCTTTGCCTACTGACCCTCTGAGAGTGAGTCGTCACGCGATAGTGGGGAGACCGAATGGAGAGTTAGTAATCTGCCACCGTTATTCAAATACCAATACATTCTGATCTAGATGTAAAGGATTGCAACAGTTAAAACACTGCGTGGTTGGATTGCAACAGCAGCGGGATAATGTTCGGAACCAGGTCACTGTTCTTGGCCATCGGTTTGTAAGCGCTGAGGCGGCGTATACGTACGACGTGTTGCATTCCGGAAACAAAAACTTGATAGCTCGCGATTGAGTTGGCTTGTCTCCCAACTGCGGGACTGCATGAGCGTGGTAAATTATAATGTTCATTCATGGTGGTTGAACACGGCTAAAAACCTGATCGGCGCCCTAGGTCAAAACTGAAGGTAATAAAAATTTACAATACCACCTTCATTACATTATGAAAGGTGTCGCGGAGTCTACTTTCCGCACGCGAAGCTCCCCCGGTTTCCGGCCGTTTGGTAAGGGGATTTGCTATGATATTTGCATTACAATTCCTACCAAGATGATATGCAGGAACCGCATGTGCAATTCCATATCAACGCCGTGGACTTCAGTTGCCCATGGCACTCAACAAAAGTAAACACTTTTTTCGAATCTTTGTCTTCTCATACTGATTCAGTTATAGGACGCGTTTTCCTTGAAGGAGGTTCATTATCATTTTCGGGAGTATGCTTCTGAGGACTACGATCCAGCCAACCACCCTTGTAAGGATCCGCCATTAGAGAGGGTCAAGCAACCATAAAAATTACCAGCAATGCCTGAGGTTATTATTTGGCATAGGTCAAGAGTGATTCTTGTATATTGTATCTTGCATGGCAATTTGACTCCACTGCCTACGCTGCTCATTCTTAGCAGTCTGAGTGCGTGTTGAAGCTGAATGTTTTTCGGCGTAAGTATCTTCATTCAGGCGCTAGCGCTGCTACCGTCCCTAGATGTCTCCTGTGAATGCGATGACTCACTTACGTTAGAGACTACCCATGCGCATGATTTCGTGAGCCCAGCCTTTCGCATACAAACCGCGCCCCTCGGTGGTGCATGCTGAGCATTGGAAATAAGACGGCCTTATCATGTACGTACGCCGTTGACTTTGATCATCCTAAAGCCACTGAAAAGCCAAGCCTCCGCCTCTTTCTTTCCGCCTCTCCTTGCTACCCCGTGTATTGACAGGCTCCCGGCTTGATGCGCGGCCCTTTCCGCGTGGTCATAAAATACGGCCAACACCTAACCCGTTGTAAATACTGCCATTCTCATCCCTTTGTCCTGCACACCTTAACATGCATCTTGCCAGTGAAAATTTAGGTGTTTCGCCCTCTGCGTTGTCGGTAAACTTGATCTCGTTTTTTTCCGCTCAAAAGATGT
Organism: Lyophyllum decastes; assembly: GCA_025854295.1. Lineage (NCBI taxonomy): Eukaryota > Fungi > Basidiomycota > Agaricomycetes > Agaricales > Lyophyllaceae > Lyophyllum > Lyophyllum decastes. Next base: position 3,920,409 of record CP107705.1, on the reverse strand, counting down.
GCAAGCTGACCACGCTTTCCTTCCGCAGACGTCCATAGCATGACGCACTTGCACTAAACTAAATGAAACATGCGAATCTGGTGTGTGGGCGGACTTCTGCAACGACTGCAGAGACAATAATCGATCTTTCTGTATATACCTTCTTCACGCCGAAAAGAGGCACGAACTTGTCATGGACCTCTCGTTGATGGACGTCCCCCAGTCTGGTGCATGTGGCATTGCCAGTGCTCCCTGTGCGTTCCGCTTATGTCTGGCCTACAGTTCGAAATCTAGCAGAAAATTTTGTGGAGGTCTCAGTTCAACGAGGTCTACTTGCCGAGAAAACATGCTCAACGTCGCCTCCATAAACCTCCCTGATCTGAAACGCGTACTACAACACCCCAGCGCAATTGCAAACGACATCGCCTCTGCCCTTGGGGAAGTCTCGGACGACTTCTGAACAACTGCGCCCATCTCTTTATGGTCATCGTGAATGAACAGCGCATGGCAGTCGAGATCATCAACACTCTGGAATCAGTCGTACTTCAGCGGCGTCCTGGCCATGGTATTGGAGACGCATTGCTTTCGTTTACCTCGCTCCTTCATCCCCCGGCCCGTGTTGTAGAGTAGTCAACTAACTACATAACCTCAGATGTTGCTTCAGCGTGTAATTTCTTGCCGTCTTCATCAGAACTCGCGTGCTCTTTTACTTAGAACCGCGTTTGTACATTTCCACAGAACAAGAAACGTCAGGCATTGCATGATTCGTAGCCAGCGATGTGGAGAAGGCAGTGCGCTTTATTGCGGGCAATGGCTGGTTCAAAGTCGTCTCCCGATAGTAGATACAGTCATTCACAGTGAGTGATATCAGTAGACTTACATATTTGCCTTCGAATTCTGAAGAAATGCAGTGCAAACCCGTAGGTTGACTAAGATTGAACGATGAGTAATCTGGCATTTGTGGACATCAAATGTGATGGAAATTCTATATATGTCATTTACTCAGCCATTTTGTTTCTGTACCCCGATCTTCATTCACTGTCTACGCACCTCAGTGATCACTGATTGCGGGAGAGCCAGTTCCTGTTGCGCCGGGAACCACGGAACCCGATATGCCGTTTACCGGCCACAAACCAAGCCTCCAGTCAGGTCAACCCCCGCCCACAATCAATCATTATAGATGTTTCGAAACGGAGTTCCGACAGGTGATTAAGTGTCACAAAGAGGTTGGGGAGAAGCGTCGAAAAAAAATTGGAGAGCGAAAGGAACCACGAAGGGGATGCGGGAATTTCGAGTCCGGATCCCGGCGTAGAAAGCCAATTGCACCGACTGCCCTTCCTCTTCAGATATTTTTCTCCAAAGCAGTCGGAGGTTCAACGAAAATCAGCAGTAAGTTAGCGTGAAAAATTTCGGCGACGGCGGCTTCAATCACAACCCTCTCCATAATACACACCGGAAAGTTAGGAATTTAGCCTCAGCTCAAATGTATACCTAAAGGAATAGTTTGTGTCCAAATTTTGTAATGCCTTGAACTATCACTTTGGGTTTGCCTCAAATTCTGAACCAGCCAATCGGATTGTTTCCTTTCATAGTTTGAGGACACCGGGAATTGATAGTTTCGGTTGTGACAAAATTTGGCTACAAACTTATGATTTAGGTACAGATTTGAGTTGACCCTAAATTCCCAACTTGCCGGTGTGATATGATGATAAGTCTGATGTGTGATACTAGCTATGTTTAAATTTGAGAGACGCGATTTGGCCAGAAGCCTGAAATGACGAGCAAGAACTCAAAGAAGCAAACTACCAATGGTCCAATCTCTTCGTCGTCCGCCGGAATCGTTGGCTGACTAAGCTATCAAACTACAGATCTCGCTGCGTTTGACCTTCGTCTCGGTATTCTCTCATCTTTCCACCACTAGCACGCTTCCACCGACGCGATAACTTTGATCAGGCGACAATAATTATACATTAGTAAAGTATACTAGGCAAAAATAATACATGAATTACTCGTAATAACCATCCTCTGAGACATACACATCGAGATCATCTATCGTGTACTCTGCGTCGAGGAGTGCCTGTTTCATAACTCACCTCAAGGACGACTACAGGACTTGGAGATCTTGAGACTTTATCAGCATGGTATTGGCGTTCCGGCGGAGAAACCTCGGACTTTGTGTAGGCGCGATGCCAATTGTGAGATGTAGGATTATCTACTATGTACATGGGAGCTTGTGGAGGTAGTCTATGGTAATAGCCAAGTGTGGGTGAAAGCGCGAAGCGCTTCCCAATCCCAGAGGGGGATCCTGACCTGTGAGAAAGAGCCGAGGTGAGCTGCGTGGGAGGGAAGGGAAACCCTCGTTGCTGCTCTGAGGCTGAGGTCGCGGAGTCACGCCCGCCAGAACAAGTTTTTTTTTTTCTAAGGGTGTGAACGAGGGGAGAGAGATGAAACGTTGAAATATAGTGAGACAGGGTTCGTCATGATCAGGGGTGTGGTGGGTGGGTAGAAAAATAGTGAGACTAGGTGAGGAGTGAGTGGGATGATGTGGTGGGAGGAAAGCGCACGCCTGCCACGCCACCCGCTTGCACAAAGTCCTTACTCTAGACTGCCTCGTGCCTCGCTACGTAATAGACTCAAAACTATTCGAGTGGTTGACATTGACCTTCTCTATCCTCATCCAAGGGCTCATCAGATAGAGAGCACGCCTATCTACTTAGCGTTCCATTGAAAGAGACTCGACATGCATACATGTAGCCCGTGGACATTCTATGCCTGCCATCTATGTACATATAATGCCTGGTGTAGAAAGGGTTCTTAGCCGCGTGCATAGACCGTCGTCAGCGATGTCCGATCTTGAGCTGCATTCACATCCGCATGTCAACGCGTCGGATTTCTAGTGCTACCACAGACCATCGCCAGCGGTGCTCGACCCATACTTCGGACGCTCTGATCATGAAAATTTTGGACGAGGTCCGATCCCAGAGTACATCGATGACCCAAAATCTTGCGGACACATTTGCTCTAATTAATTTGGTGATTTCAGATCGGACATACCTCGCGATCCTTGTCCTACATGTAACGGCGCGCTGACTGAGTCATCCAACCCCTATCCCTGCTTCTGCTGATAAAACAATATATACGCATTTGTTTTTGGAGGCACACCGGGACTGCGCGAGACAATTTCGTCGTTCATCTCCCACCAATCACCGTCTCTGCTCTTCACATAGGAGTAATAATGTCCAGAGTTGGGCCCTTGGCCGGCGTGGCATACGACGCCATATAACGAATACGTCGGTCCGTGCTGACCCTCGCTCATGTATGGCTGAAGCGATAATTCGTCGTCGTAGTGTATGAGGCGACCAATTTTACCGCCCACAGGTGAGAACCGCTTCAGATGTATGGTAAGAACGAGTGGCGCCTCGTGCAAAGTAAACCGTTTGAGGGCACTGACATGTTTGTTGCACCTGATGCCATGCTCGTGAGCATCGAAACGATTGTCGGGCTTATACTACTCACTTTTCGCATTGGTACGCGTTGACACCTCCAAGATAGTCTTCGGCAACAAAAATTTCCAGTGCCTCGTTTAGCGTCTCCGCTCGGTATATGTCGACGCTGAGGTCCAGCGTTCGGTCGAAAGTGTTGCTGCTGTTCCCACAATCCTGACATGTCACCCGGGATCGTAGTTGACCACCGAAGATTTTGTAGACCCAGGTCGTTTCAGCGAGTCTGTGATCGGCTTTTCTGTCATGAAATCGTTAGACAAAAGCTAGAAAGTAGCTCGGGACATACAGTGGTTGTTCATGGCCAGAGAAAGAAGACTTTTGCAGGGCGTCGATGGTGTACCGAAGAAATTCGTGCGAGTCCTCCTGTCTACCTCTCTTTAAGTTTTTGGAAATGACTAGAGCACAATGTCAGTGGCCATGACTGTCTAGGCTGAACGCGCTTATCACCTTGTAGCTTGTTGGTTATAACTGTCGGAGAGAACGCAGCTTTCTGGCCGTGGCCTCGAATCATGACATGCCTCAGACTGCATGACATGCAGATTCCTTTCTCGACACGACCTGGATGAAGCAGTTAAGTGTTGTCTCGGGCAGCCTTTGGTATAAGATTAACGCACATGTATCCCACTTGTGGATGATCAACATTCGAAGGAGGGGTGGCGTATGTAGCAGACACTGCAAGGTACTGTTTACGAAGCACGAATTTCCGCTGTTGAAGAGTCCGGTACCAATATTGCAGGTCTTCGGCCATGTAGTGTCGATGTCGCCGTAGTGCGAAAACGCACTTTCAGGGTTTGGCGTCGAAGAGCTGGTCAGCTTGGATATCGTCGCGGCTTGTGGCTTCGCATTTTCTAAACGCCGCAGGCGTAATTGACGTGGTGGGAGTGCGGTTGCGCTAGTATAGTCATGTACAGGTGGCTTGGACACCTCGCGATCGGGGTGGAGTGGCGTAACAAATATCATCTCCCAGAGCGAAGCGCGAGGAAGAGCGGTAATGAGCAAGCGGCGGCGTACAGCAACAACAGAATAGAAAGGCTGCAATAAGGCTATAGTGGAGAGGATGATTGTTCGAGAGCGAAGCGAGGAAGAGGAATATCTACAAGCACTGCAATCTAGATCTGCGATTTCAATGCCACATGGATCAGCGGAGATCTCGAAGGGCTGGGGCAGTCTCAATTGGGAGACATTCCAATAAAACTTTTCATGATCAAGAACATCAAGTGCAGCTGCGGTCTATATAGCTACCTGTTCATGTAAAAATCATAGCTCAATGTCGCCTTGCTATGTACCAAGCCGCATAATGGATGTGAGGTTTCGATTCTCCGGGTCCGTCACCGCGGTTGCTATTCTTTCGCAGATGTGCCCCAGGCTCCTGGACACCTCAAAACCTGCAAACGACACTCACCTGCGGTGGTACAACGCCTACTACACGTGAGAATCTTGGGACGAGAATAGCACCTTTGCTTGTTCAAAGGTGTAGTTCGAGTACGAGGAGTTTTTGATCGTAAGAATGCTGTAACGGGTCAAAATCTCGACTGACTTTGGCCTCGTAAGCGAATCTACACAAAGCAGTTGTTTGGCCCCCCATTCAGCCCTTCGTCAAAATTGCTCACACAGGACCCGTCGCAAACTGAGAAAGGGCCCGGTGGCCCGTTGGGGGCGTCAACAAAGTAAACGCGCTTGCAATAGTTCGCTTATTGGCCAACATTTCCTAGAACTACCCCAAGTTCATTGTCTTCAGTGTGGTGACCAGAATCCTCCGCCACGTTCCATCCGTAGATGCCTCCTTTCACTCTGACCCGGGGCTGCCCACCCATGACTTTTTAGCAAATGCGGCCTGTGATACTCCTTTCCTTGATGATCTGTGCGCTAAGGGTGCCAGGAGACCTGTGGCCGGGTACCGGTGGTGAAGGGCGTGGGCTTGGCGAGAGAAGATTGAGTCACCATGAGAGACTTGGTGGCATTAGGAATGATGATGTCTTGTACATGTACACATTCTGTTCAAAAGTGATGACCGACACATGACGGAAACGAGAATCATTGACCAAAAACGCAGTGACCCGTGGCTGGGGCAAGAAGGCAGTGTCTTTGAGTGTCGAGCTGGTAAATATCAAGGCAATGGACGCAGATCAGCCTGTGCACTGACTGCTTGTGTCAATAGAGAAGCTGTATTCAACCGAATCAGCCCAATCGAGCAAAACAATTGACCCTTCGTGTTCGCTTCTAGCTTGCAATTGCTACATATACGCCCGACGGATTTGGGTGATTTTAAACCTAATCTTATATCTTCCGCATCTGAAGAGGGGATTTAGTCGAGGAGGGCCGTTGTGCAGCGCGTGGCTATGCCGGTTGAAGATAATGATGTCAGATCGAGTACTAGTACGTCCGGTATGCGTGAGTACGCATACGCACTGTCGAATTACTGAATGTTTGGTAGATGTGGACAATATAACGAAACGATGCAGTGATCAAGCAGGCGGCCACCTTCGAGCTCATCAGCACTACATGCACCCCGTCTTCCACTTGTGGGTGAGTCACATGCTTCGAACCACAACCCACATTCCACATTGTAACGCAGAATGGGGATCGATGACATCTTGCTTGATATATGTTTCACTGATCGATAGCTGTTGAACTTGAAGCGGTGAACACGGCGGACTTCTGTAACTCTGTACGGCCAAGCCTTCCATATAAATTCATACGGTGTTTGGTAACTTTGAGACTGTACATGTGTTAGAGTCCTTTCTGGAGGTACGTATGAGGGGGGCATCCAGATCCCGCTTACCAACCCTCCCGACACGCTTGTCTCACGAAAATTGTCCAAGTAAAGCAGAATAATGGCGCTCAAGGTTTAGTATTCGACGTTTCGCCACCAGTAACTATTCCCACCTCGGAGTCGACGAATGAGGAAAAATACATCGATCTTTTTTGTTGTGACTGATAAATGGGAAGGCGTACCAGTACCGATTTCAGTTTTGTCGTCCATTTCCAACTGTCCCATTTCGTATACGCACTAGATAGGATTCAATGGATTCAGAAACATTTGCGAGAAACAGAGCGAGGACCGAAAGCTATTCTGGCCGTGGACAATGTATCGCGGGAGGCCGCACTCCCTTTCTCCCAATCTAGCAACATTCGACGTCAACGTTGGAATCCGCCGTCCTCGTCATCAAACATTCGCTCCAGGGCAGCCTCCGAGAAGGCTTGTCTTTCGCTCTGAGGAGCGCATGGTCGAGCGAGATCCAGGGACTTACAAAACTCCTTGGAGTGCAGCTTCAGACGCGTGGCAGTAACCGTTTCCATTATGATTGCCTGACGCATCGCATTGGCCGCTTGTGTCACTCGTCCCATGAGATCTTCAGTCGAGAGATCTGTATGTCGGACCAGTCCGAAGATGTGGTTAAGGGGTAGATTGAGGTCAGCCAAGAACTGAATGCGGTCGCACTCCACGCCTGGACAGCCGATCAGTCAACTGGCAAATTATACCGAGAAACTTTACCATCAAGAGTCTCCTTGAGAAGTTGAGCTCGAACTTGCCAGAACTTCGTCGACGCCTCTGCCTGTATCTTGTCCGAGTGTTCCCGTTTCAGAGCAATCAGAGCTTCGATGTCATCCTTCCCATACTTTGCAAAAAACTCAAGAGCCGCCTTGGTGTCTGCCACATCCTCTCCACGAAGTAGCCGTACCTGCTCTATCAGGCTCGCCCTCTCGACTGTAGCTCGAGCTAACTCTTGTCGAAGTTGGTCCTTGAAACAAATTAGACTTCAGACGGTGCCCAAAGCAGTGGGCTCGGAATATTACCACGTGTGAGAGGTCTTCCGCAGCGGTCTCAAGCGGGGCGTTCGTAAGAGGATTAGAACGTTCACGTAACTTAGCGGCTCTGTGGGTGCTTGCAGCGGGAGGTGGAGGAGGGCGAGGGATTTCCTCAACTTCTGCGGCTGATGGAAAAGACCTTGGTGCCGTTGGTATTTCGCCGCGAGCTTTTGCTGCTGTACGACTTCCAACTAGTGTGGCGTTGACGCTGTAGGGGGAGTGAGACTTTCTCTATTTCATGGGTCGAGAAGGATTGCGACGTCGAAGGAGAATTGTGCCTTTCTATATGGGACAGGGAACCAGCGGAGGTCGATTCGCATAGAGGCCGATGGTGGGATCCGACGATCGTCGTCCCAGGTTTCTGAGCCGGTACTTTTTTCCTTAGTTTGGGCGTCTCTTCCTTGTCCTCCGCCTCGACCCTCTTGCGCTTCAGATCCCCCGTTAACGCCGTCGCCTCCCATTGAACTCCAACCGGGGCTGGCTTCGCATACTGTCTCGAAATACTTGCCAAGGCAACTTGGTTTTTTAAATCTTCAGTAGCGGATGCCACTTTCAAAGCACCTCCTTGAGTGGCACCCAATTTTGGCATCGCCTCGACCGATCCCGTCAAATCCTCCTTATGCCAACCCTGCCTCAGCTTGGCCCGTACCCATTTCTTCCGAACCTTTAGCTGGGACGAGAGTCGGAAGACGCCAAAATCCTCTTTCGTAGAGCAGCTCTCCTGTTTCGCAGGACACTGCTGGCATGTAATAGATGTCTTGTATTTGAAAGTGCACTCGCGGGACGTGAGTGCGCATTCAGCGCAAGGCTGAGAGACGATCTCGGCACGCGACAACATGAGTGAAGCTATGACAGCGTACCTTCTTGTACCACCTGCTACGCCAATCACGACGCTCGACATCCTTATCCAACGTCCTCCAGAGCTGCAAGAACTGCTCCTTGGTAACGGTGCGTTCATTGTTCTTCTCAAGGTCGTCCTCGTCTTCGTCGTTGTCTTCTTTCGATTCATCCTCATTGACCTGCGCGGTAACTCTATCACCCTTAGTATGGCCACTATCTCCACCACCAGCACTGATCTCCTCTCCCACATATTCATCATCAGAGTCGCCGTCCGAAACAGACCCGCCGCCATCACCAGCGTCCCCCTCGCCTCTGCCATGATAGCCTACAGACCCTTCATCAAAGGTGGATATGGACGAGAAATGTGCGAAACTTACCTTGGACCATCTTATTCTTCTCTGTGAGCATGACTTGCACGCCCAGCAGCACAACGGATTCACCACCACAAGTTGAAGTACTTGACAATTCCTATGGCACGTGCTTCAAAGCTGCCAAGCTTACATAACCGATTCTCGCCATGCATATGCAAGAGGACGATAGACCCTTCGAGAAAAAGCATACACAGAGCGAAGGGTAAAAAAAAAGTTTGTTGCGCCCGGGTGGACAAGTCCAATCTCTTGCCGAGTTCAACATGAGCGCGGCTAGACACTCGAGATGTATTCAGCCCCCGATCTCACTCAGGCTCCGCCTTGCATCAGTGAACTGGTGTATTTCTGAGCCGAAGGTTACTGACGCTCGCTGACCATCATTTACCTTCTCGGCTAATCACGCTAATTCACTGATGTGCGTTTATTTTTTTTCCAAGAGGCCTATCGATACGAATTCGGCTAGAATTCCCGCTAATTCTTGACACCAACTTTCTGAGGACCACAGAGACCCATTTATCGGTACCTTCTACCAACCAAATAATCGACAGGATCTGATATTTACATGTTTTAGCTTGCAGCATTGAATTTTGTCACACCACGATCCTGCAACTCTAATTTCGCAAGTATATATACGTTGGCTGTAAATTACATTACAAACGAAACCAATCCTAGATACTTCATAAGTAAGGTAGTAATTAGGATGCAACTTTGACTCGTGCACTACGATTTTTGACTTCTTCATACTTGGCTGTCCTTGAACAGGATCCCGTTCACATATGACTGCTTGGAGCCCCAGGAGTGCTGAGACGATGAGGGTTTGAGCGGTGGGAGGGGAACCGCAGGAGGAATGTTATCCTTGGAACTACCCAGGCGTTCGTAGTCCTCGGTGGTGATGTCCACCGCGTGGAGTAGTATGGCCAGGTAGCAGCGCATCACCTTCCAGACCCTCCCACGATTAACCAAGATGCGCTGAGATAATACGATCGCGATCAGGTATGTGTTTCATATAGAAGTTTGATGCCCGCCAACGGTTCTGGTACATCCTGGAATGGAACATAAGATTGGGATTGTTGTGCATGGTGTCGACGCCGTGGACTTCAGGCCTGGTTGGTACAAGAATTTTGTTGCGTGGGGCCAGCCACCCTGAGCTTGAGGTCAGTTTTCTTTTGACAATAGGACCTATTGTTGAAACGCCCACAGAACCCACATGGAATGGATCCAGTACCGACCGTAATCTTTTTCAAAGGTTTCAGTGTGCTGTGTGGAGAGGCAAAAATAAAGACTAGACTCACCGGTTCTCTCTTCAGGACTTCGTTGATTCCTCTCATGGCCTTCAGAATATGGTGACCGACGCGATCCTAAGTACGCTTCGCATTCATCTCAGAATGCCGTTAATAACGTGTAGTACGATCTGTTTTGCCCGTCTGTCGTGTCTCGAGCTCATGGGAACTCTCGTCCAAGACGAGCGGTGTGTCATCTGGTTCCAAAGATTGATGTAATAAATGGGGCACAGAATGTCATCATGATCAAGAGCGTACTGTTTGAGCGATACGGGGCTGGGCTATTGGGCTGGAAAGAAGGCAGGAGGCCGAAGGCAGATCCCCAGAGCTTGATGCCAGCCGCATCATGAGAAAGACTCTGGGATTGTACTCGTTCCACCCGCACACCTTTCTCTTCGATGGCATTGCGCTTCAACACTGCCAATTGCCAACGCGACCATCGTCGCGCAGCGGACGAGAGTACTAAAGGATTCCCGGGGAGGGAAGCACCAGACTTAAGATCTAGAACGTTGTTTGAATTGAAGTTTCTTCACTGACTACCGATCCGCCCTCTGTCGTTCACGAGCATACCAATGATCATATTATAATTCAGTCTCCGATTCTCACGGGTTGAAATGTCGAAGGACGACGTTGCAATTGCTCTTGGGATCATAGCAGTTTAAATTTTCATTTAGACTTAGGTATGTAAATTTTCAGGGCATACAAACAACAGAGCTAACTAATGGAAATCAATCTACTCAATCTGCTCATCGATTCCGCCCAGTACTACGTCCTGATGACTTCTTCTGCTGCATGCCTTTTGCACCACGATTGCTGGAAGCATGACTTTCGTCAAGTGCTCCTGGTTCTTCCTGGACAGGTTCTAATCCTAAGCAGCAGTTCAATCAGTCACAGTGTACAGTGGGCCTTGATCGTAGTGCGCCCCTTACCCCCTGCAGGTTTTGAACCCCTGAAAATATAATACGATGCTAGGCGCAGATCAAATGCTGGTATGAGGGAAGTGCCTCACCTTGACGCTCCTCCGTAGAGGGGAATGTTAAGTTTCTTTGTAAACACAGTAGGCTGGAACTTCGAGCGATCTCCTTCGTCGTCTGTACAACAATGATTGGTAGGAAATGCATTATTTAAAGAATCAACCAACCTAGAAACCACCCAAGGATATGTATTTTGCTAATGTTGAGGGAAGTCAAGTTAAAAATTGAGGCAAATTTTTGTTTGCATACTTTGGACCGTGCACTACGAATCTGTAATCCTCACCACGATCCATTATAAAGTTTGTTTTTATATTTTCCATCTAGAACAACAACGCATTCAGAAAAATCCAACACCATGGACAAAGGAACGGACTTTTCCTACTTGGAGATTGGCAAGCGTCGTCCCGATTTCATCTGTCTCCCCGTCGGGTGTATATATAACCTCAAGGCTCGTTTTTCTATCTCTCGTGTTGTGATTGAGATATATCTCGAGGGTGACGTTGGTGAGGCGGAATGTGCGTCCAGGGCGCATGGTGGCGATTGAAGCCGCTTCAAGTTCAGCACCCCTAGACAAATTATGTCATACTCTGGTCGAACAGTGGCGAGGTTGAGCACGTACCATGTCCTCTGAGGCATGATGCAAGACGGATTGACCTTGAAGATGGGATTTTTGAAAGATGCCTGGGTCGCATGTCATTTTGATCATGATCAGTGGCCCGATCACTTCACCATCGACATCACGTGCCAATCACGCATTGTCGACCAACGAAGGTATGATAATCCGACATCCGACAGACCACAAGCAGTCTCGATATATTTTGGTGTCATATTCCACCTCCCGAATGTTTCTACAGACCACTGCGTCCTAGTGGTGTGACTGAAATTCATCACATATACGACAAGTAAGTTCTTTCGACCGGATTATGTCAAGTCACTAGCATTGCTATAGCTACGGAAGCTGCTTGCAGGCGGTAGAGGAGCAGCAAGTCCCCCTTTTGGTAGACGCAAAGCTACAAAATATTATCACACAAGTCCCGATGAAGCGCTGAACTGGACGGAAAGGACTACTGTGTTAACGAGTGTCTCTGCGAAGCTTTGATGGGCAATCCCATATTGCGAGCTAGCCAGAAGCGGTCGTAGACAGTCCGGAGGGTGCGTGAATCATTGCTTCTTTAGGTCAATGCCTCTTCTCTATAGCAGGCCTTGAAAGCAGAAGTAGAGGGCAGCAGCAGTCCTATATTCGAAACCTCAGATGATCAGGCGTTGGTAAGTTATCCCCTATCAGTCTTGTAATTAAGATAACCTGCAATGATAAATGCATCAATATGCCTGGCTCCCTGTACCAGGGATCCGGACAAACATCGACCGTCAGAGTACTGAATCCTGATGCGCCTCATCCACCAAGGCAAGTCACGATCACGTGTGCTCGCTGAGTTGCAAGTCAACACATGGAGTGTGGTTTTGGGAACGAGATTGAGCACAAAGGGATTTGGACTCCTCCATTGCTCTCTACAGGTAGTTCTCTCCAATGGTGCGCACCCGGTCACATACAGTCAGCTTAAATTTATCGCGTAAAATTTCGGCTTGAATCTGACGCTTTTTTCTTTCAGCTTGCATCCTTGGCAAGGTTTCCCCGGGTCTGCTCACATCGACCATTCCAAGTTTGCAGTTTCTGACCACAGTCTCATTATAGGCCATCGTTTGTATTACGAATGAGGGCTCGCTCAACGTATACAACGCAGTTTCCCTCCACAACAAAGTTGCTAGAGACGAAATCTCGTCCTTGGAGCTCCGCTTCACTAGACCCTTTTCCAAAATTCTTCTGAAAACTCACCGATTGTTATGTCAGCTCACCCATATTGATACTCTCGTGCTCGAAATCCCTCCTATAACATTAACGCAATGTTCGGATCTCTTAAACGATCTACGTTTTCCCAACCTTCGGTTTTTCTCCGCCAAGACGCTCCCGCATAATGGGGTTGTCAAATTTTTAATGCGAAACCCCCAGATAGAAACAGTCATTCTATCAGAGCCGCGGAAATGCAACTGCACAAAGCGACCATCCTTGATGGCGAGCGAGGTCATCGGACCCTCTGCATGCGTTGCAGCTTTGATAGAAGAGAGCCCAGTCCGACGCGTCACAGCCCACCTCCCAACTGCCTATGAATCGCATAATCGCCTTTTCGCATCTCTTGTTCTATCCCCCGGTCCTGTCACCTATCTCTATCTGGATTTTTCGACCGACGACACTAACATCCTCGCTTCGATCTCAGTATCTGCACCATTTGTGGAAACTCTCAAGCTCAATGAGAAGTTTGTGGGTAACCAGGTATAGCCACTTTCAACCATCTGAGAGCCTTCGGCCGCGCTCACACGGGATACAGCCCTACCCATGGAACAACACCTTCCGCTGGGCAACAACCCTTCGAACATTAGCATTCTTGTCACGATTCTCCCTACGTACTCGGGCATCCCTTGTTGAGCGACCAGGGAACAGAGGTGATGAACAAAAGTTGATATCGCAATGGACGGGTGCACGTCTCAACTTCCCCCCGCAACTCGACGACATCATTCTATGGTACCAATGGGGACAACCCACAAGTTATATGAGCTACTGGTCTAGAGGGCACTTGAGGTGGCAACGAGATTCTTCGGAAACCAATCCCGATGTGCCGTTCTAGTAACTCAGGCACTTCTTCAGGTTTGATATCCACAGCCAAACCTTCTCCTGTTTTCTCTCTCAGTACATCCACTGTCCATGCGCTTGACTACCGTACATAAGACCCGTCCTCCACCACATCAGACGCTCTGACTAGAATATGCATACCTCCCAGAGTTTTTTACTTCCGTTTATAAAATAGCCAACGCACATCACCACAACCTTCGTCGTTTCATCTTTACTCGTACTCAAGTTACTGTTCTCACGCTAAACTATGCAAAAAATTACCTTGGCTCTAGGCACTTCCGGGGAGGAATCTTGCTCGAACTGCTGAGACATTACCATACGTTCACCGGAAAATACTGCCATGTCCATCAGAAAAAATGCTTCGAAGCCCTAACCCTATTTTAAGGTTACCCCTGGCACTAGCTCTACAGCTGTGACCGTTCCCTTTATTAGGAAGCTCGATAGACATTCTCTTCCATAATGCATGGCGAATAGTCTAAAAGCACCTTCGCTGGATGAAACCCTGCTTGAATCGAATTGACAGAATCTTTGCCAGATGTTTCGACTAATTATAATTAAAAGCAGCGATACGTTTTAGCAAGTTCGTTCTACTTACGAGGAGCTTTTTCGAAGGCAGCCTTCGATTGACTTATCAAGGAGATGGAACCCCCCCCCCATTCGAGAGCGGAATATTAGAGGCGCCGTTCCGCCATCAAGGTTATAATAGACTCAAGATACTCGAGAACGGCGAACTACGATAACGGGACTCCCTATTTCGCTCCGTCATTCGCCGTGTATTGTCGGTCATCCCGTGAACAAAGAGAACTGCGAGAAACTAATGAATGTGTGATGGTGAACCCAAACGTACATGCTGGTATTCTACCATGATGCGAAAAAGGAATGAGAGGAGATAGTTCAAGACCATATGTTCCGTCATGTGCCAAATTAGCAGCTAAGCACTACACTCGGAGTACGTTAGGAAGTTCAACCCATCCAAGTCCAGAACCAGGCTCTCGCCATCAAGCTAGCACGTCATCCCTGTCATCCCGATCCCCGCGGATTAACATTGCTCCAAATCGTTGAACGATTGGTAGCGGCAGACGGATCGACGCGCTGCAAGGTCGTCAGAAAACGCGTTCCCTTGGGATGCTGGTCGATGATGGTCTCCATTACGACCGCGTCACGTATTGCCTCAGCTGTCGCCACTAACGGTTCCAGAAGGTCCTCACACGACAGATTACTATGCTGCAGAAGTCCGAAGATGGTGTTGAGATGTAAATTGAGATTTCCCAAGAATCGAGCACGGTGGCGGTCAGCATCTGGAATGGTCGTCTCAGCAACTTAATGAAGTGATCTGGGCTGCAACTCACTACAAACCTCGAGCTTCGCATCCAAAGCCCTCTTCCGCCAATGCATTATTAACTCTTTTGCATGCGTTGCGTCCAACAGTTGCGCCCGATGGCACTCTGCCCCGGCCTTCCACCCCTTGGAACGGACGTCGACGTCCAGGGGGACGTAGAATGGCTCCATCTTCAGCGCCTTTATGGCCATGAAGGCCTCGATTGCCTCGCGGTCATAACCGTATTCATCGAAAAACTCCCTAACATCTCTAGCGCCCACGCGATCCCTATCACCCTCCTCGCTGACTCGCTGCAATTCATCCACTAAGTTCGCCTTTTCCAACTCAGCTCGTTGCAATTCCTGTCGTAACGTCTTTTCTGCTTGCTTTGACTGGAGCAATAGGCTTTAAATGATGTCGAAACTGACAAATGTGAGATTTTACCATCTTCGCCTGCGCCAGAGCCACGGACGTTGAGCGTATAAGATCATTTTGCTCCCGAATGAGATCGGCGTTCGCCTTGCGAAGATCTCTGAGTTGTTTTTTCAGGTATCCAACGATGGCACTTTCGGGTAACGCCTGAACCTCGTGAAGTTCCTCGACAGCGGACTCAGCAGGCCCGTTGAGATTTCGGGGTGCTTGGACGATTGAATCTCCTGCCAAACGAGCACTATCCATGAACGAAACAACAGGTGTCTTGACATCACCGGATATGTTGGACGAAGACTCTACGGCTCCGAGCTCCCGCACGCCCGGGATGAGGCCCTGAAGGGGCGCAATGTCCCCAATTTCAGCTGGCTGGATGGAGATCGGGGCTGGAAGACTGGCATGAGGTGTTGAAATATCCGCTCTCGGATTAACATCCTCTACGGGGTCGCCATAGGAGACGGGCAGATGCTTCGGCGCGGACTTTGATATCGTCGTTGAGCTCGTCGGGGCGGTTGGCACTGCCGGGGTCAACGCTCCCATTGTTACCACCTCCTTATACCTTGGGGTCGCTATCTCGTCATTCATGTTGCTGACCAATTTGGCCATCTTGTCCGCTGAAACCACCACATTTTTCCTGTTTCGAGCCTCCGACCTTTCCCCGCCGTTATCCTCTACCTTCTTACGCTTCCTAGCCGCTGTCGGACTGGTCTCGTTTCCATTTTCGGAAGCCGCGATCGCCCCTTCCGCTGTCATACGTGGGTCATCAGCTTTGTCGCATTTGAGCTTTCTTTTCAATCTTACCCACGTGCTCCACCCTCTTTCGCTTCAAATCACCTAAGATAGCCACTTTCAGCTTCGGTCCAGATGATCCTGTCAATGTAAGCCTTCTCGATCTCGTGGGCATCCTGGGGAAGAGATAGAATGTACTCGTAAACCAGATGGGTCATCACCCAGTTCCTCATCAGAGTAAGTTCCATGCGCCCACCGGCATGCCCATTGTGCTTTACCTTCTCGAGCATTCCGTTAAATCGTTCAAACGCAAATAACCACCAGCCGTAGACAGGACCAAAGAGTTTGATGAACTTTAGATAATGCCGTGAAAGGTGGTGATTAATAGTCGTGTGAACACGAAGACGTTTGAGGTCACGGCAATACTGCAGAAGGAAATCCTGTCCTACTCGAGCATCTGCCATGGAAATAGTGCGAGACCCGAGGATGCGGACACCAGCACACAATTTGAGAACTGCAGAATATATGGCACGGTAGTTTCGCGAATGCTCAGGAATGGTTGCGGCGTTTGGAGGGATGACCGGTTCACCAAGAGGGATATTGTCGTTTTCATCTCGCCAGGCCCACCAAAGGATAATTGGAGTAACCGTGAGTAGGCGACGCCATTCATCTGCCTTTTTGAGTGACTGATTTTCACCCAGCTAGATTGTATCAAATCAGGGGCTGCACGAACCAGAGAATGAATGAAAGATACATTCTTCGGCAGCCTTGTGATGTGGCTTGGCCAGCGAATGGAATTAATAGTGTTCTCAAGTCGCTCCTTGGCAGAGTCGTTTCCACCGAGACCACTCAACATATACCCTTTGAAGATAATTACCATAAAGAGGTGCATAATGATGCCTGTCAAGATGAATTAATGTTCATGGAATGGACGCGATGTGTGAAAAGGTACCAAGAAAAATATTGTGCATGAAGTCTAGCACAGTCTTCGAAGCCGGAAGCCAGCTTGGGAGGCAATTGAAAGCAGCCCAGCGAACACCATAGTCCCTGAGAATTGTTTTCTGCCGTGGTTCTCCAGCAACCCTGGATTTGAATGCATGTTTTAGGAGATAAAAGTTATTTTTGTTAATGGGACCTGAATACATCAAAACTTTCGCTGATATCGACATAACCCATTAGGAGAAAAATACACACTGTCGTCATATCCAGAGGTCCACGTCAAGGCTATTTACGCTGCAGTATGGACAGGGATGGAAATCATGTGTGTGACCTGCCGAACCGTTGAATTTGTGAGCGGCCGGGGTGTCGCAGTTTGCGCATATATAGTCTGCAAAAACTGTGTCGGGGGCTTGACCGTGTATCGCCATTTTCACGCCTGTCAAAGGTATGCACGCATAAATACACAATGGAAAGGAGAAAACGAACCGAGCTTCAACTGTTGCAGTTCGCGTACATCAGGTTCGATCGCATTATTGAGTTGCTGCGTGTTCGGTTCCTTTAAATTTGGGCCTGGCATGATGGTCGAGCAGATGGCATTGACCTGCAGGTAGCGCAATTCACGAAGAAGGTTATTAATCGACCAATAAACGGGGCCTGTGGAATGTGGGCGTCCACTAAGGACGCCAAACCTGAGGAAAAGGATTAGGCTCCCTTCGTGCAAGTGGAGTGCATGAGACAAATCAGACCAGTCCGTGTTAAGAGTGAGCTGGAGTCCGAATCGATGCGAGAAAAGTTTGGTTGGGACTGGCTCGCCGTTACAGGGCACATCGCGAACAGTAAATCTGTTGCCGACCTGGCGTGTCGTTCCAGTCGTCGAACGATACCACATCTCGCCATCAGGCATATCCTTCATGATAAAGTCTTCATCGTTGTTACGGCCGGGCTGGTGAACAGCCTTTTGCTCAACAAGTGCTGCAAATCCCGGCCGTAGAAACATTCGCCGAAGGGAACCGATCAAGGAGACACGAGGCACAATCATGCTTGAAATGCGGCGTCCATCTTTGAGCTTGTAGATCTTGCCTGAGCAGTTCTGGGAACTACAGTCTGGAGTTGCAAGATCTTTCAGTTCCTGCGGCGTGTGGTGCTTCCAGCATACGGGGCAGATAGAGTATTGGACAATGTAGACATCAGGATCGATTCCAAGTCGTCGCCGGGCGCTTTGAAGGGTTCTGACAGGGCGAGGCTCCAATGGAAGTTGGCCGGCAAGCGCGAGAACATCAAGTGTATTGTTTAGTTGCTGCGTTGCGTGCTCCCAGGTAAGTTTACCAAATACGTTACCCATAACGGCTTGTAGATATGCCAGCCGAATATAGTGCCTTTCTCGCATCGCGGGTATCCGGAGAGGTTGCGCTTCGTCGTCGTCCGCGTCAGTCCATGGATCAGGGTCCGGGTCCAGTCCTGCGGGAGTAAAGACTTCGAGTTCGACAGGCTGTGCAGGTCGCAGTAACGGAGGAATGACAGGAGGAGGTCGAGGTATAGGTTCGAATCGCAGCGGTTCACGTTCCGGCTCATCAGGCATGTGTCCCTCATCAGAGTCATTTCCACCTCCACCGTCGCCAAAGCCGCCCAGAAGATGCTCCTCTTGAGGTTCGTCTTGATCAACAGCATTGGGAAACGGGTTTTGATTGATTTCTCCAAACAGACCAGCAGCCAGGGGAGCCTTGTCGGGAGCACGTCGGCGTCGGTCAATGTCTTTGTGCTTTCGTACGGTCTGCTTCGTTTGGAAGATATACCCAACTGGGCTGGTAGAACACCGAACGCAGTGGCAAGGAACTCTGAGTAAGGCCTTAGATGACATGAGTGAGGCTCAGTGACGCGACGAGGTGACATGCATATGTCTAAAATTTTCATCAAGTCCGAAGCTCATTGAAGGTTCGTGAAGAGCTCGAGGAACGTAGATATCGATAGATCTATTAGCAAGCATAGTCTAAGATACCGCGAGCTGGGATATTTGAACTTGTAAAATGTGAGCATAATGACGGCAAATCTGAAATGTGCTCGGATTTTCCCAAGGTGATAATTTTCGACTTTGTGCTGTGATCATGATCATCAATTTCAACTCCGACCTTGATATTTCATGAACGTGTTCAGATCTGGATTGAGCTGGAGAGACTCTGCATCCTCATCCTCGTGTCATGTCCAACGATTTGCAGACCGTATTAGCGCAAGTCGCTCGTTCTAAGGCGGCGCAGGAACAATGGGAAAGAGACGAGATCAAACGTATGGTCAATGCACAGAAATCCGGCACCCCCACATCATTTCGTACCATGCCACAACATATATTTGACGGTGAAGTTCCACCGATTTGGTCGTATTTGCCACAGAACATGACGTTTTTCTAGTGGGATTTGATACCGAGAACGGCGCGCAGGCAGACCGTGAAATGCAAAAGGCGAGGCCGAAGCGTTCGAAGGTTGTCGCGGCGGATAATCAGATGCACCGAGTTTCCAATGGGGGTTCAAACAAGCTGGCGGATGACGCTTCAAAGAAGCAAGCAGTCTCTATGGGCGTCTCGGCGACGCCTTCCGCGAATGCGAAAGTGGCTATCTTAGGTGATTTGAAGCGAAAGAGGGTGGAGCACGTGGGTAAGATTGAAAAGAAAGCTCAAATGCGACAAAGCTGATGACCCACGTATGACAGCGGAAGGGGCGATCGCGGCTTCCGAAAATGGAAACGAGACCAGTCCGACAGCGGCTAGGAAGCGTAAGAAGGTAGAGGATAACGGCGGGGAAAGGTCGGAGGCTCGAAACAGGAAAAATGTGGTGGTTTCAGCGGACAAGATGGCCAAATTGGTCAGCAACATGAATGACGAGATAGCGACCCCAAGGTATAAGGAGGTGGTAACAATGGGAGCGTTGACCCCGGCAGTGCCAACCGCCCCGACGAGCTCAACGACGATATCAAAGTCCGCGCCGAAGCATCTGCCCGTCTCCTATGGCGACCCCGTAGAGGATGTTAATCCGAGAGCGGATATTTCAACACCTCATGCCAGTCTTCCAGCCCCGATCTCCATCCAGCCAGCTGAAATTGGGGACATTGCGCCCCTTCAGGGCCTCATCCCGGGCGTGCGGGAGCTCGGAGCCGTAGAGTCTTCGTCCAACATATCCGGTGATGTCAAGACACCTGTTGTTTCGTTCATGGATAGTGCTCGTTTGGCAGGAGATTCAATCGTCCAAGCACCCCGAAATCTCAACGGGCCTGCTGAGTCCGCTGTCGAGGAACTTCACGAGGTTCAGGCGTTACCCGAAAGTGCCATCGTTGGATACCTGAAAAAACAACTCAGAGATCTTCGCAAGGCGAACGCCGATCTCATTCGGGAGCAAAATGATCTTATACGCTCAACGTCCGTGGCTCTGGCGCAGGCGAAGATGGTAAAATCTCACATTTGTCAGTTTCGACATCATTTAAAGCCTATTGCTCCAGTCAAAGCAAGCAGAAAAGACGTTACGACAGGAATTGCAACGAGCTGAGTTGGAAAAGGCGAACTTAGTGGATGAATTGCAGCGAGTCAGCGAGGAGGGTGATAGGGATCGCGTGGGCGCTAGAGATGTTAGGGAGTTTTTCGATGAATACGGTTATGACCGCGAGGCAATCGAGGCCTTCATGGCCATAAAGGCGCTGAAGATGGAGCCATTCTACGTCCCCCTGGACGTCGACGTCCGTTCCAAGGGGTGGAAGGCCGGGGCAGAGTGCCATCGGGCGCAACTGTTGGACGCAACGCATGCAAAAGAGTTAATAATGCATTGGCGGAAGAGGGCTTTGGATGCGAAGCTCGAGGTTTGTAGTGAGTTGCAGCCCAGATCACTTCATTAAGTTGCTGAGACGACCATTCCAGATGCTGACCGCCACCGTGCTCGATTCTTGGGAAATCTCAATTTACATCTCAACACCATCTTCGGACTTCTGCAGCATAGTAATCTGTCGTGTGAGGACCTTCTGGAACCGTTAGTGGCGACAGCTGAGGCAATACGTGACGCGGTCGTAATGGAGACCATCATCGACCAGCATCCCAAGGGAACGCGTTTTCTGACGACCTTGCAGCGCGTCGATCCGTCTGCCGCTACCAATCGTTCAACGATTTGGAGCAATGTTAATCCGCGGGGATCGGGATGACAGGGATGACGTGCTAGCTTGATGGCGAGAGCCTGGTTCTGGACTTGGATGGGTTGAACTTCCTAACGTACTCCGAGTGTAGTGCTTAGCTGCTAATTTGGCACATGACGGAACATATGGTCTTGAACTATCTCCTCTCATTCCTTTTTCGCATCATGGTAGAATACCAGCATGTACGTTTGGGTTCACCATCACACATTCATTAGTTTCTCGCAGTTCTCTTTGTTCACGGGATGACCGACAATACACGGCGAATGACGGAGCGAAATAGGGAGTCCCGTTATCGTAGTTCGCCGTTCTCGAGTATCTTGAGTCTATTATAACCTTGATGGCGGAACGGCGCCTCTAATATTCCGCTCTCGAATGGGGGGGGGTTCCATCTCCTTGATAAGTCAATCGAAGGCTGCCTTCGAAAAAGCTCCTCGTAAGTAGAACGAACTTGCTAAAACGTATCGCTGCTTTTAATTATAATTAGTCGAAACATCTGGCAAAGATTCTGTCAATTCGATTCAAGCAGGGTTTCATCCAGCGAAGGTGCTTTTAGACTATTCGCCATGCATTATGGAAGAGAATGTCTATCGAGCTTCCTAATAAAGGGAACGGTCACAGCTGTAGAGCTAGTGCCAGGGGTAACCTTAAAATAGGGTTAGGGCTTCGAAGCATTTTTTCTGATGGACATGGCAGTATTTTCCGGTGAACGTATGGTAATGTCTCAGCAGTTCGAGCAAGATTCCTCCCCGGAAGTGCCTAGAGCCAAGGTAATTTTTTGCATAGTTTAGCGTGAGAACAGTAACTTGAGTACGAGTAAAGATGAAACGACGAAGGTTGTGGTGATGTGCGTTGGCTATTTTATAAACGGAAGTAAAAAACTCTGGGAGGTATGCATATTCTAGTCAGAGCGTCTGATGTGGTGGAGGACGGGTCTTATGTACGGTAGTCAAGCGCATGGACAGTGGATGTACTGAGAGAGAAAACAGGAGAAGGTTTGGCTGTGGATATCAAACCTGAAGAAGTGCCTGAGTTACTAGAACGGCACATCGGGATTGGTTTCCGAAGAATCTCGTTGCCACCTCAAGTGCCCTCTAGACCAGTAGCTCATATAACTTGTGGGTTGTCCCCATTGGTACCATAGAATGATGTCGTCGAGTTGCGGGGGGAAGTTGAGACGTGCACCCGTCCATTGCGATATCAACTTTTGTTCATCACCTCTGTTCCCTGGTCGCTCAACAAGGGATGCCCGAGTACGTAGGGAGAATCGTGACAAGAATGCTAATGTTCGAAGGGTTGTTGCCCAGCGGAAGGTGTTGTTCCATGGGTAGGGCTGTATCCCGTGTGAGCGCGGCCGAAGGCTCTCAGATGGTTGAAAGTGGCTATACCTGGTTACCCACAAACTTCTCATTGAGCTTGAGAGTTTCCACAAATGGTGCAGATACTGAGATCGAAGCGAGGATGTTAGTGTCGTCGGTCGAAAAATCCAGATAGAGATAGGTGACAGGACCGGGGGATAGAACAAGAGATGCGAAAAGGCGATTATGCGATTCATAGGCAGTTGGGAGGTGGGCTGTGACGCGTCGGACTGGGCTCTCTTCTATCAAAGCTGCAACGCATGCAGAGGGTCCGATGACCTCGCTCGCCATCAAGGATGGTCGCTTTGTGCAGTTGCATTTCCGCGGCTCTGATAGAATGACTGTTTCTATCTGGGGGTTTCGCATTAAAAATTTGACAACCCCATTATGCGGGAGCGTCTTGGCGGAGAAAAACCGAAGGTTGGGAAAACGTAGATCGTTTAAGAGATCCGAACATTGCGTTAATGTTATAGGAGGGATTTCGAGCACGAGAGTATCAATATGGGTGAGCTGACATAACAATCGGTGAGTTTTCAGAAGAATTTTGGAAAAGGGTCTAGTGAAGCGGAGCTCCAAGGACGAGATTTCGTCTCTAGCAACTTTGTTGTGGAGGGAAACTGCGTTGTATACGTTGAGCGAGCCCTCATTCGTAATACAAACGATGGCCTATAATGAGACTGTGGTCAGAAACTGCAAACTTGGAATGGTCGATGTGAGCAGACCCGGGGAAACCTTGCCAAGGATGCAAGCTGAAAGAAAAAAGCGTCAGATTCAAGCCGAAATTTTACGCGATAAATTTAAGCTGACTGTATGTGACCGGGTGCGCACCATTGGAGAGAACTACCTGTAGAGAGCAATGGAGGAGTCCAAATCCCTTTGTGCTCAATCTCGTTCCCAAAACCACACTCCATGTGTTGACTTGCAACTCAGCGAGCACACGTGATCGTGACTTGCCTTGGTGGATGAGGCGCATCAGGATTCAGTACTCTGACGGTCGATGTTTGTCCGGATCCCTGGTACAGGGAGCCAGGCATATTGATGCATTTATCATTGCAGGTTATCTTAATTACAAGACTGATAGGGGATAACTTACCAACGCCTGATCATCTGAGGTTTCGAATATAGGACTGCTGCTGCCCTCTACTTCTGCTTTCAAGGCCTGCTATAGAGAAGAGGCATTGACCTAAAGAAGCAATGATTCACGCACCCTCCGGACTGTCTACGACCGCTTCTGGCTAGCTCGCAATATGGGATTGCCCATCAAAGCTTCGCAGAGACACTCGTTAACACAGTAGTCCTTTCCGTCCAGTTCAGCGCTTCATCGGGACTTGTGTGATAATATTTTGTAGCTTTGCGTCTACCAAAAGGGGGACTTGCTGCTCCTCTACCGCCTGCAAGCAGCTTCCGTAGCTATAGCAATGCTAGTGACTTGACATAATCCGGTCGAAAGAACTTACTTGTCGTATATGTGATGAATTTCAGTCACACCACTAGGACGCAGTGGTCTGTAGAAACATTCGGGAGGTGGAATATGACACCAAAATATATCGAGACTGCTTGTGGTCTGTCGGATGTCGGATTATCATACCTTCGTTGGTCGACAATGCGTGATTGGCACGTGATGTCGATGGTGAAGTGATCGGGCCACTGATCATGATCAAAATGACATGCGACCCAGGCATCTTTCAAAAATCCCATCTTCAAGGTCAATCCGTCTTGCATCATGCCTCAGAGGACATGGTACGTGCTCAACCTCGCCACTGTTCGACCAGAGTATGACATAATTTGTCTAGGGGTGCTGAACTTGAAGCGGCTTCAATCGCCACCATGCGCCCTGGACGCACATTCCGCCTCACCAACGTCACCCTCGAGATATATCTCAATCACAACACGAGAGATAGAAAAACGAGCCTTGAGGTTATATATACACCCGACGGGGAGACAGATGAAATCGGGACGACGCTTGCCAATCTCCAAGTAGGAAAAGTCCGTTCCTTTGTCCATGGTGTTGGATTTTTCTGAATGCGTTGTTGTTCTAGATGGAAAATATAAAAACAAACTTTATAATGGATCGTGGTGAGGATTACAGATTCGTAGTGCACGGTCCAAAGTATGCAAACAAAAATTTGCCTCAATTTTTAACTTGACTTCCCTCAACATTAGCAAAATACATATCCTTGGGTGGTTTCTAGGTTGGTTGATTCTTTAAATAATGCATTTCCTACCAATCATTGTTGTACAGACGACGAAGGAGATCGCTCGAAGTTCCAGCCTACTGTGTTTACAAAGAAACTTAACATTCCCCTCTACGGAGGAGCGTCAAGGTGAGGCACTTCCCTCATACCAGCATTTGATCTGCGCCTAGCATCGTATTATATTTTCAGGGGTTCAAAACCTGCAGGGGGTAAGGGGCGCACTACGATCAAGGCCCACTGTACACTGTGACTGATTGAACTGCTGCTTAGGATTAGAACCTGTCCAGGAAGAACCAGGAGCACTTGACGAAAGTCATGCTTCCAGCAATCGTGGTGCAAAAGGCATGCAGCAGAAGAAGTCATCAGGACGTAGTACTGGGCGGAATCGATGAGCAGATTGAGTAGATTGATTTCCATTAGTTAGCTCTGTTGTTTGTATGCCCTGAAAATTTACATACCTAAGTCTAAATGAAAATTTAAACTGCTATGATCCCAAGAGCAATTGCAACGTCGTCCTTCGACATTTCAACCCGTGAGAATCGGAGACTGAATATGATCATTGGTATGTGTGATACCGATTAAATTATAATTTGTGTCATCTTCAGACCAAATTCTTTGATATATCGTCGCTGAAGTACTTACTTGGAGGCTTTTCCTTGTGGTCAAAATTCGAAGTACCCCAGGTCTGTAACCCTCGGTGTTTAAGTTCAACACACAATTTGTCTTGTATGCTGTATGTAGTTTGTGCACAGGCGTCAACTACCAGTAACCAAATCATGTAACCGGAGTAGGCTCCGGGTGCCTCGGTATGCTTCATCACTTGCTGGGGTTACGCGCGGAAGAGAGGGACTGTGAGGCAGGTATACCCCCCATACTTATCGTAGGTGCTGGCGTAGCTAAGGGCATACGATTTGACGTTTGAAATCGGAATCTCGATGTTAGAATGAGTGGGCCTGCATGCTTAATTACTTGGGATAGCGGTGCAATCGCGTGAGGGGATTCATGTTTACACCAGTAACTTAGCTTTCTATGACTGGTGGTGTTTCAACACGTTTCTCGATCCCCCGATAACCAAAACCTTGACTTTTTGGCTCTCTGGATCTCTGGTTATTATTACGAAGCGTTGAGGAAGAGCGCATGCCCATCAGAAAAGAACCTAGCTAGTGTTTCACGGTCACGAAGATTTTGACAGTTGGCTCTCTAGCAATTTCGGCTGATCCCGAGCCTAGAATGGCAGAACGGAGCGTAAATCGTCACGCTCGGTGTTCTCGAATTGCTATCCTCCCGTGATGGTACTTGACTGGTCCGGGGATTGTGCAGACACGCATAAATATACAACTCATGGTTCCACAAAAAGTTTGAGCACGATTAACTTCCAACTTCTCGTTTCATCGTATCGAAAAAATGCAGATTTTGATCCTCGAACAATCTCCTGCCATCTTCAGAGTAGGGATAAGAACACAGGGATTAAAAATAAGGACTCTCATATGTATTTGTCGTTGGGCGATGTGTTGTGGAAGGGGAGCGTGATCGGTGGTGTGGTGATCATGAAGCTGGTTGATTAGTCATGATGATCACGATTGTTTTTAGTGACATTTTCCCCTTGTATGCGTTCCATCTATGTCTACTGATTCGAAGGAGGTTCTCGCTGAAGTTGCCAGACGTCGAACAACGCACAAGCAGCGGCACACTTCTCGCGCATTCCGACCACGACCATCCAATGTCACCGCTACTACGCACGCGCTACCCTCGCCGGATGCTATCATAGGTGTGTCCTCAACGATGTATCCTCTTTTTTTACGCTACGTAATGAGCCTTCCGGTAGAGTATCATCATGCAAGTTCCAACGGTTTTGGCGCGAGTCGGAAGCTGGGAAGGTTAGGAGACGAGCGTCATTTTGATCATGATGGACGCTCTGAACCAGAGAGGAACGGTGGTATCGAGCGAGGTGGGGCAGTCGAAAGCCCCAGCGTCAGTGCGGGACAGGGGATTAGTGACGGAAATGACAATGATGCTCAAGGAGATTGGGACAACAACGAGGACAACAACAGAACCGACAGCCACGGCGGAGAAAATGGTGTAGGTCGTTCGTCATGGAGGACGAGCAGGGCATTTGAAGAGACTGGTTTACAGTCTACGAACATTATCCCTACAGAAAGTTCGACGAACCTAGCAACGACCGCGAGATATTCGGTGGAGACGGCTCTCGGAGGGTTAACGAAACCGACAACTCTCACGCAATCTTCAAAGCGTCAGATGAACGGGGCGCTTGCGGGTGAAACAAGGACTGCAGCTTTAAAACGGAGAAGAGCGGAGGAGGACGAAGAAGAGAGGGCCAGACAGAAGAAAAAGGCGAGAACTCCGTCGCGATCCCAAACGGAAGTGGCCGCGGAGTCTCGTGCCGAAGTATTCGCTCGTCTGTTCAATCCAAATCCAAGGGCGCCGTGGGAGACTGACTCAACTCGCGCCCAGGAACGGGGCAAGATGGTGTACTCGAGCGACGGTATTGTGACAGAAATCGAAGCAGTGAGATCTGGATTTCATTCTATTTCATCAGCACCTTCGAATGTCCAGCTTGTTACAGGAGATGGCAAGCGAGACTCACTTACGGCGTCAACTGAAACGTGTCCAAGCCGAAAAAACCGCCCTGGTGGAAGAGTTACAGCAGCTTCGCGAGGTCGAGGGCAGACAAATCAACGAAGCCGCCGATTTTTTCGCAAAATCCAGCAGCGAAGATATAAACGAGCTACTTGCTTTGAAGGCGCAGGACACAGAATTGCACAACGCTGGTACGATCGCCAGAATACAGCAGAGTATTCATAAATCGCAATTGGACAAGATCGCGGCAGAACGGTTGGCATGCCTTTGGCGTGGTCAAGCGTTCCGTACGAAGGAGACATTGCGAAGTAAGCCTAAAATACGCGCTTTACTGGCTAGCTGACGCCGTCGTTGTCCAGACACTGAACTGGACCGCATCGAATTCCTGAGTAGCGTCAATCTAACCATCAACACTCTATTTGGCCTCCTGCAACACACGACACTCTCCCGCGAGAATCTCCTGCGGTTCGTGCTACAATGCGCCAACGAGATGCGTGATGCCGTTTTGAAGGAGACTGTCACACCGACGCGGCTTCGCATGAATGATTTCCTTGCGACCTTGGATGTTGTGTGCCCGTTCACAGATTCAAAGCCCTGCAGCTCAGGTTGCAACGATGAAGAAATTTCTGGCGATGAGCACAGCGGGCTGAAGAACGTGTCGGAAAGTCGAAGGTTGTTCGTGATCCCGCGTGATGCCTCGGACGCGGGTGTAAATGAAAATTCTGATCTGAAGACTGTATCGAGGAACGGAGTCCACAAGTTTGTGTTTTTACTTACTGGTCAGAAGGAGTTTGATGACCGCTTTTAGGAACTACCCCAGTGTCCCGAAACCTGTGTTATCCCGGCCGAGCAAACATCTTTTTACATCGGTCGCCTATCGGTGTCCTGGCTCCTGTGGCGACGTCCTGGTTAACACCGATGACCTTGCAACGTTGAATCCTGGTTGTAGGCTCAATGACACCATCATTGAGGTCGGGTTAGGGTACGAACATCATTTGTTACTGACGCCTTATTACTCACCCATTTCAGTCTGTGGTTTGAAAATATGAAACAGAAAAGTCCGATGCTAGCGAGCGAGGTCCACGTTTTTAGCCCTTTTTTATACCCAATGTTGAACAAGATGGGGAAACGGTGAGTAGTACACCACCATCGTGATCTGTTTCTAAACATGCCCTAATAGCGTTGAAGATCTTTATGATGGCGTTCGCAAATGGACATCAAAAGTCGATATCTTTGGCAAGAAATATTTAATTCTTCCGGTAATTGAGCAGTGCGTAATTGACATTGTTTTGCAAACTCTCTTGACTGGAGTTCCAGAGGTCATTGGTATCTCGCCATTATATATGAGCCTCGTCATATTCTAAGAGACTCGTCTGAACGTCAAGACGAGGCCGACGAGGATGACGTTGGAGAGGTTCGAGACAAGTGAGAGTTCGATGCTTTTTCTGTTGGTGGGTCGGTGTCTTAAACCACTTCCAGCACCGACCCCATCACCAATACCAATGAAGATGTCAGTGAACAGGATTCGGAGGAGTAAGTTACCCTACTCTTCATATTCATGGGTGATATCTTAGCCACTTGCAGCGGCGACACCAATGAAGATGATGGTGAACAGCCTGTAGAGATGTAAGTTTCCAATGACCTTCACATTGACGGGCGGCTTCCTCAAACCAGTTCTAGGACAACGTGGATTTTCATTCTAGACTCAGCACCAGCGCCTGAACGGCTTCAACGGGCGACTGAAAAAATCGAGACATACCTCAAGCTCGAAGCCATCGACAAGAAGGGGCACGAGCTTCATCAAACGAGGAGTGCACGGCGTAAAGCGGCCTGCGTAAGGCCTCCTTCCTTTGTTTCCTCTATCGTCCCCTTGATTTTTCCCAGGTCCCTGGCCAACCGAATACTTACGACTGTGGGATATATCTCCTTCACTTTGCAAAAACATTCATGTCCGATCCCGAGCGCTACTACAAACTTATCGTAAGTAGCAAGCACTCCCATCTTTCATTAATATTCGGTCTCACGTATATCCAGACGAAGGAACAAAGGCTTCCTTTTCATATACCTGTAGGAGAACGGCAGGCTACTTGGAATACGAACGGTGTGACAGAGCTCCGCCAATCTATTGCTTCGACGATCAAGAAATCACACCAAATTGGATGAACGCACCACGTAATGCGTCGATTTGGCAATTTTCCTGGGCAGGGTTGATATACTTTCCTGATAATCCTGGTCGTCCGAGATCACACAGTACAAAGTAATGAAAGTTGAGTCTTATCTAAAGTCCATCTGCAAAACTTTGCGGAGTGTGAAGCGAACTCTCCGGATCCGTAAAGTTGTCAACTCGGGATGTGATTGGCCTGGCCAGGACACCTTGCCTAGCCTAGTCCCAAAGAGGAAGTCCCTTAAAACGCCTTCAAGCGCTGGAGACTCGCTTTCGAAAAAATAAATCTGAATCATCACTGCCGTTGCTGCTGGAGGTTCCGCTGGAGCGCGCGGACCATCACGAGGGAGCGGTGGCATTCGTATTCTCTCGACCCTCGGAACCACTAATTATTAGGTTCGGAGACTTCGATATCTAGAATTCGCGTGTATCTTTTCTCTTCAGGGTTTTTAGCTTTGGGGAATTCATAGGCCAGAGGGAAGTCCTGGGCCAAGCACGCCATGAGTTGGCCGCTTTATCGAGACGTCGCTTCGCACTCAACAAAGATCTTGCGGGTGGGCCTTCTATGAGTACAGTACTGAAATTATGTCTTTAGTGGAGTGACTGACCCAGCACGATGGTCAGCCAATGATCATGAGCTTGACGCCAGAGATGCTGTCGAACTTGGAACGCAGAAAGAAAATGAGGAATTCGAATTTGAATTTAAATCGACATTGGTGAGGCCGCTATCGACCTGAACGTAGACGTGAATTAAACTCGAGCGAGGTGCTAGTGAAATGATTGGATCATTCATCGTGAGAAAAAGGGCTCTTCGAGGAGGTCTCTAGCATCAATGATATTCGTAGGCCGCAGTATCTAAATCCTCTTACACCGCCCCTGCTTGGAGCATACCCTCCCAGTCCTCCTGCCCACTTGTCTTTGTGCGCTTGACTAAGGCTTGTGACTCCGCTGCTGACTCGTCCTGTTTTGCGTTACTTTTTTTTTTCGGCCTCGGGGAGGTGCTTGGGTGGTTCCAGCCTTGTCTTCCCTAGTTTCGGAAGCGTCACGAGGTCGTTTACCCTGACCTTCGTTGTCGTCAGGACCATCCTGATATCGTTTTCTCTTGGTCACCAAAGCTAGCATGAAGTTAAAACATGTAAATAAGTTATGCAGTTTGTGACGCACTCCCTTGTGGAGAGAAAAACTTGTCGACCGATTCAACATTCTCCATCAACGTTGGCCTCCGTGGAAGGTCTTGCTCGTCAACTTCATCTGTCGAAAACTTGTTAACTGTTGCTGTGATGGAAAACTGGGGCAATGACTGACCATAGTGGTAACCAGCCAAGTCGACTACGCTGGAAAACGCTCCAATGAGTGACCAGCTTACAGACCGTAGAGACATACTTTGGCCCGTGGACTTCCAACACGTACTGTTCACCTCTGCTAAGGTTGATTTCTGTGTTGCTTTGTTCGTACTGGTCATACAAAGAATATATAGGCTAATGACAGGATAACGGAGGAAACATACCCGCCCGGGTCCCAGGCTCCCGATGCAAAGGCGTTGATAGCTTCCAGCGCTCTCCGCCTTGAAAGTGATTGCGACGCTGGTGCGCTGATCAGGCTTCGCGATGGTTTCTGTCAAAGCTAGGCTTGTGATTCTTAGTGTCATGCCTGGTATTATGCCGAGTCGGTCATTGTGCGTTATGCGTTTACACCTGGAACTACATCAGAACAACGCATTTGCATGATGGGTCACTTACCAGAAATTTTGTGGCATCGTTCAGGGAGTACGTTGAAACAAAGAATCGAGAGTATGAGGTCCACGTTTTTGAATCATAGGTACGGTCACGTGATGTGAAAGACCGAATTTAAACAATTAATTATAACCAGGTTAGACGGAAATTTCGCGATCGCGACGTTCAAACGGAGGGGATTTCCGACGATATCTCTCGACTTCGAACTATTGAACATTGGACTTGAACATGTTCCATGGGGTGTTTTTGTACTCTCGTTTCAACTAAAATGTGATGGTATAAGAAGGCATGCGCATGTAGACGGACGAGGTATATTTAGATATCTCGTATGAATAAAATCCTCGTCATGCCTGCGGCCTAATTATCAGGGAGTCGATCGGAGGCGGACCAGGGACACCAAGTTGTCCGATAGAATGACGTCGCCGCTTTGAGCAAATGAAAAGGAAATGAAAGTTCAACGTTCAAAAGTGACACGCTTGACAATACTAATTGCTTGACAGAACTGACAGCGACAGAATGCCCGGGCCCACCGTGTTCTCGGGCACCTAACATAGGGCTTATTCGAGTTCGCCGAGATCCCCGAATCCCATATTTGCCAGCCATTGAACCATAAGATCTTTTATTTATTTTGACTAGGTTTGGTTTAGTTTGGTCTCAGATAAGATAAGATAAATTTCTCTTATATAACATTGCGTGGCCAGTGGGATGATCATGAAGCCCAGTCAAAATTGATCGTGGCCCATCGAGAAAATCGGTCATTTTGCAATTCACATCAATAAATTTAGAGCTAAATCAAGTGCCAGCAAGGCAAATGACCGAATTTATTGATGGGTTTTTGACTGGGCATGAAGCCCCATGGCCATACGAGCGGTTCGAGCGAATGGTTTTAGGAGCCTGGAAGTCACCCAGTTTAAATTTCAGTTTTGCGGGGAGGCCAAACAGGTACAAATACTATTTGTTTTGCAGGACTGTTACTGACACGTAGATAACAAGGCTACTCGAATTGTAAACATATACCACAAGAGGACCAAAAACGTTAGTTGAGACGTCAGGAAAAAGGACTTCTTTTGAACAGTGGGAATTGGACAGGAATGTGTAGGTTGCAATTCATGCGATTCACGAACCTGCCGCGCTCAGCTCCGAACAGTTTTTGAGCCGGTTTTCGCCAATTTCTCGTCAGTCCAGCCACCTGAGGGCTTGAATATTACACCCAAACAAGGCGAGTCTTATGTATTTCCCAACGAACCGACCAATGTGTCATGTCGAACTTTCTCTCCCAGACTGCGACCCCATTTCGGATTCCTTGAAACGTTCCCTTTCCAGTGCATCTGATCACGTCGTAAATTTGTTCACTACGTCTCCTGCCCCTGTCTTCGAAGGCAATGCTGAATCACATGCTGTCCATTGTAGTTCCTATCCACCCCCGACCGTGACATAGGCCAGCTGATCTATTTAGAGGAACCCCTCATCCTTCGACCCGAAGACGTGAAAGACTTCACAGTTCCCATTTGCGTCGAGATCAAACCTTTGCAAATCTCGACCGTTGCAATAGAGGGCGGAGGCACGTATAACTTTGGAGCCGCCCAGTGTGCATCCCTGGCAGCCAGAACAGCGCCTGACGATGACCTCAAGCTAGAAGCAGATCAGCACCATAGTGCGAGTCTTTCTCCAGTAGCAACCCTTTACTTCCTCCTTGACTTCCCAAGATCCCTTTTCAGGTGAAGCTACACCTTTCCGGGAAGGAAACCATACCAATTCAGGTAAGCATTATATGACTGAAGGTGCCATCATGGCAAATATGGACATGGACGAGCCCCGGACTGATACAGAAGTGAGTGGACGGATCGAAAAACCGAACAGATGTTCACTGAGCATGCATACTCAGAGGTCCGTGGCGTATGCGAACAAGTCTCCCTCGGTAATTCGATTTGGTGAACAAGGTGGCTCACCGCGTACGCTTACTGGAGCCAAAATAACCGGAAAGATGACAATCAATGTTCAAACCATGTCCGTCGTAGCCCCCCTTTCCTCATCTGCCCCGACTGTGAGTTAAGGCTAGGGACAAAGAAGAACTCCTGCTAATTGAGTTTAATCGAATGTTTAGGGGATAACCGCTCAAGAGGATATTTACCTCGCGTCTTCCACACTAACGGATTTACGACGCCCTGCAAAACATCGACGAGAGTATTTGGATGCTGTTGAACTGCCTACCTTATCCCCTGTTCCTACCAAGCACGAGACAGTCTTCAAGTATGAAAAGGAAGAAAGTGAAATGACGTTGAAATGCCCCAAAAAGGTTCGTCCATTCGCAGCCTGTCATTGCTTGCTCACGCCCGATCTTTGCGCTTACACCTTGCAGCCAGATTCGAAGGTCAAACGACACGAAGGGCTTGCTTTCAGCGTGGACACGGTGCGCAGCCGCCTCAAACCGATCGGGCTCGACCTCTTCCCTATCTCGCTGGAAAAAGGGATGATAAACTTTGCTGTCCCTCAAGACATGATCTCCAATTGTTACGGCTGGAATCAACGCAGCACCTTCCCTTCCTCAAGCACAGATGACACCAGACCACACCGGCTGAATGACTTCATGTTCCCGAACCCCCTGTACAACCCCCAGGTGCCCGAAGTCCCCGGTGCGCCGGGGCTATGGTATACGATCAAAGAGACCTCAGGCATAAAGCCTGCGAACCTGGGACAGGAGTCTGAGTACAGAGTGATTACGCGGCGGAAGCCTGGAATTTGGCAGTACAAGGGACAATATGTATTGGCACCTGCAGATCCATTGACAAAGGACGAATGGGCAACACAGCACCCGACGGCGAGTCATGTTGTCCGTAATACAGATCCGCAAGGATATTGATTCTTTCCATCAGGTCCAAAACGCGTGGGCGAACAATATTCACGCAAGGGAATGGGGGCGACCGATGAGGGCTCGTATTGCTCTTCGCGCACGTCTGCAGCGAGCACCAAGAAATGCTGAACTTGACGCTGCAATTAAGGCCGAAAATTTTGAGGACGTTCTCCCTGCCCAGATCAGTCGTGCTTTGCTGCTCGGTGAAGAAGTAGGTGACCTTTGCTTCCATTTTTTCATGTCCTCATCACGGATGTGCACTAGACCGTATATGTGTGGACGATGAAATGTGTTCGCTACGATACGGAGTTTCAGCTGGCACTGATCGAGCAAAGCAAGACCTTGGTTTCACAAAACCGATTGACATCGAAAGCAAGCCATAAGACAAATGAAAATGAAGAGAACGAGAACAACAGCTGAAACCAGCAATCCAAAATGTTATGAACCGGGGTTGTCCACATCCGGATCCACTCATTCGAGAGCCCTTCTACTGCCGTCCTGCCTTACCACACTCTTGTCTTCGGACAACGTTCTTTACCCTGTCGTGCTCCGTGTTCAACCTCACTTTCCCTGTTTTGGGCTGCTACGCACACCACACCACCAAATATGACCATGATCTGCCTGTACACACCTTTCCCTCCCGACCTTCGCCCCCCTGATTTGGTTTGTGAACTTGTACAACGTGCTGTGTTGACTGATATGTAGTGCACACCACCACGCTTCCCATGCCTATCTCCTCTCTTCACTTTCCGACATCTGCCACGGCGGTGTCATGTTCCTCTGCCACTGGTCATGTGTATTCCCCTCTTCGTGCTTTGTCTCACCTCAAACAACGGGACGTCGTCTAAACTTATACAAAGTGCTGGCGCTGCGCAACCCCGTCCTATCTCTCACTACGTCTTCCCCCTTCATCATCATTGGTTTTTTCTGCATCGCGCAAATGCTTACACCATCTCCACCATCACAAAAGCTTCGCAGAATTTCTTCTATCACTACGACATGTCCATCACATGTGCCGATCCCAAATCCGTTCTCCCTGTTGATTTCTGTATGGCAATTTTCACCAGACATGTCATGTAATCCGACGAGGTTCTCGACGGCAAGTCGTTGACACATCTATTAAGTCATCTCCGCAGTGGCAAATTTTCACTGTCTACTGCTTAATACAGCCCATCCGAGATGCTGAGGATTTGGAGTTTGCAGGATTCGTCGATACCATAGGTGACGGTGCCGGTCCACTAGTGGATATGTCCATGGTGCACAGTGCTTCATCCTTCGATGATATCATCCACTTTGTTTACCCTGGCCACATTGTTGAAGACCCAATCGCATGTTTGGTTCGAACACGCTATTTTTGCCCCCACAAACATCCAAGTAGGCCATCACAATGCAACCAATCTTGATACCATCCTTTGTGATTCTCGTGTATTTCTTACCACTGATTCATTCAAGGAAGCCAAAGATTCAAGCTTAACCCCCCCCCCTTCGAGTACGTTGGACTTCGTCGCCAAACATCCTCCTCATGGAATCGCTGCCCACACTCAAAGTCAACAAACTAGGAGTTTATCAGCTACTCCGTAAATTTTCCCTTGACAGGGGTTTGGTCAAGAACATCTGCGTCGACATCGGCACCCGACTCATCGCAGTTCGCATCCTTCGGGGTGTCAGTGGTGTTGCTGATGTGGATCCGGAAGACATCCTCAACCCACGATTTTTTTTCCCGGCTGACCTTCCTTCGCGTCATACTTTACTCCGCCGCCAATTTCCCCTACCACCTGCATATGCCACAACTCTCAATAGCTATATTTGCCAGGGCCTCACTCTGGACGTCATCGGTGTCGACTTAACAAAACCTCTGTTCTCTCACGGACAGCTCTATACTGCGCATCAGAAATAGGGAGTTCGGCTCATTTATAGAGAGCTGAAGTTCTTTGAGCGTACTGTCTTTATCAAATAAGTACCTCATTATCAACACCACCATTCACGTGCATCTGCCAAAACACCGAAGCGAAGCGATGGCGTACCTTGTAACCTTATTATGGGATTGGGCAATCCCCGCATATCGCCGAACGCGTTCGGCGATGTCACGTGACGCGCGCGCATCATTCGGCGCCCACACAAGTGACCCAAGCAATTTCAAGTGAGCACACAAGCACCATTGGCTCAGAGTCACTTTCAGGAGCCTTTAGTATACATATACAATAGTTCCTTCATACCAGATGATTGATAAAACATCTTGAATACACCTATCTCAGAAAACACCAGCTAAATCCCCCCCTCAAATAGGCTGAAAACTAAAACCTATAGAACTCATTGTATACTGATCATACAGCCAAGGTCTTGGAGGCAACTTTAGCTGATTTTTTGTGCTCTTTACATCTCTGGAGGCCATTTCTGTAAAATGGTCCTGTTTCACCATGAAACACCCCATTTTAGGGTAGAATTTGTTGATTTAGATGGTTTAACTAGAGAAAATTGAACTTTTGTTTCCAGAGACTTGTAGAGCACAAAATTCTGTTGGGACCACTCTCTTACACCTAAGCAATCTGTGTACTCTATGTTGAGTTCTATTCCTCGGAAGGTTTACCCATCAAGCAGAGCCACTTTGGTGCATTCCCACAGTCTGATGTGGCAACAACATGCCGAAATGTTAAGATACAGACACCCCTGGCACCCAATTGTAGTTCTCAGCAAAAACTGGTAAAAAAATAATTTTTGTCACTGTTTTGGGTGTATATTTGAAACCACTCAAGAACTAAGTAGTGTGCTTTCTGACTATTTCTTGATAAACACAAAGGAAACACTTCAAGTATATCAATTTGTATCTCCAAAAAACCACCTTGAGTGTTCTTTGCCTGGTATATCTTGAGATACACCCAAAAGACAACGGAAGTTGGGTATATCTCAAGAAACACTAGAGAGCAAATACCTTGAGTGCTTCTTTCAATGTTTCAGTTGATATACCTAAAGTAATTTCTTGGTGCTCCACAGGAAATACTCTAAGGCCCACATTGAGTAGTTGTTGAGTGGTCCTGAATATATATCTCATGTGGTTCTAGATATATACTAAAAAATACAACACAATATATTTTCTGGCCAGTATCTCTCAGAAAACACCATCTGGCACTAGAAGTGAGAAGATGGTGGGGGTTGATCTCAGAAAGCAACTTTGAGCATTCAAAAATGTGGGTGCTCTCAATCTTGACAAAGTACCTATGAGATCCAAAGTTGGAGACCTTAAAATTGCCCTGATTAGTGCAATTTTGTCTTTGGAAGCAGGGGAGTGGAGTTTGCCTGGACAGCAGATGGGAGAGGAAATGGATGATGGAATTGGCATGGAAGAACCAGAGGATGAAGGGGAGTTCATTGACTTGAATGTGGTTGAAGATGATGGTGCTTGTGAATGGGAAGATGATGATGATCTTGGACATTAGAATGCAGTCATTTCCACACATTGTTCTGCACATATATCACTGTATTTTGATATAATAATAATCTATACTATATACTCACATGGCTGCATGCCTTGTTGAACTGGGGAGAACCATGTACAAGCTCAAAATTTCAGGTGAGACAGCGGGGTCACTGTTTTGGTCAATTTATTACATAAGCGTCCAAATCTGGCTGACGCGGCTCTAGCCAGCATTGCCCAATCCCACTTATTATAGATCACTGCAACCGGTCTTGGCAATTGGAAGTTGAAAAATCATGCCCTCTGCGCAAATGCATCATGTATACCAAACTCGTACACGAGCATCGGATTTGTCTAGTGC
This sequence comes from Lyophyllum decastes, assembly GCA_025854295.1. Classification (NCBI taxonomy): domain Eukaryota; kingdom Fungi; phylum Basidiomycota; class Agaricomycetes; order Agaricales; family Lyophyllaceae; genus Lyophyllum; species Lyophyllum decastes. The sequence goes on along the minus strand of CP107705.1, from coordinate 3,882,721 downwards.
TGGCTTTCGTTAGAGCCTAGTCAGCATCTGCAAGACTTCTTTCCCGAGTGTGAAGCGAATTCTCCGTACAGTCGTCAACTCGAGACGTGATGGGACCAGGACACCCTGCCTTGTCCCAAAGCGGAAGACCCTCAAAACGCCTTCAAGCGCTGGAGAACGCTTCGATTCTGAAAAATGGGTCTGACACTATGCTCACGCAGTGAAAAATGCTTTTTAGGGGACATGATATGCTGGCTCTCTCATCTCGTTATTATCTATGAAGTGTTGACTAATGTTGTCAGCTTTTGGGTACCCCCCGCAGGACTTTTCGTATCATTCATCATCTTCCCTGCTAACAGTACGGATCCAGAAAACATTGCGGTTTCACTCTACTTACAAGCATCAAAGTGACATTATAGCCTGTGAACCCCTCGTCACGGCCTAGACGTATGTCACCTCCCCATCTTGCATCTCGACTATCTTTTCTGCAAACGGTTCGCCCCCCAATCACACGCGCCCATTAAGTTTCGCGTCGAGTTTCCACCTAGCGAAACTTCGGACCTTGGTACATGAGACGTTGGGTGGTGGTGCGCTCGCCGTATCTGGAAATGGAAAAGTGCTGTCACGGCTCTACGTTTGTGCGTCTGGCTTCGTTTTTGGACAGGGTGTTTAGGGTTTTGGCTATGGAACCAGCTTGAAGCCCGCCTAAGGATGTGCGATAGCTGCCTATTGGGACGATCACCTTCTCCGATTGGCAAATGCCAGGAATCAAGGCTCAAGCATTTTATAATCTTGGCCATGCGACTTCCAAATCCCCACACCTAACCCCTATATGTTCTACGTCTACCTCGCTTGCATGTGCAAGCAAACAGCTGACCTATGAAGTTCGATATCAGGTTGTGACGAAATATATCCGGATCCTCAATACTATATATTTTAGAGTAATCGTTCGATCGGTATACCTCAGATCAATTATCGAACTACAACTCTATATTTTACTCTAGATCTGATCTTGCCATCTAGCTGCGTACTTAATAAAGGACGTACACGTGGTTCTCAGACCTGTATAAGGGACAGAAACCCTTCTGGGACCGTTCATACTCAACCAGGCACCACTATTCGATGTCTTGCACGACCGAACAAGATTACAGCACCCGGTTTCTAAAGGTACACTGTTTCCCGCGAAGCGAAGGAAACCTTCTCGTGGGCTGTGCAATCGATGCCGATGACATGTGCCCTTAACGAATGCCTCAATCCATATATTGCATAGCTAGGTCTATCCCAAGATTTCCGAGTTCCCGTTTGCCGGTTCCTTCTGTGATCGTGAAGCGCCCCGGAACGAGACAAGGTGTCTCATCAAGGCTGGATGATCGAATGGCTGGGTTGAGATTGCCAAGGACCCCCCCCCCCCCCAGCAGGAGTGCTTGGAAGGCATACAAACCCGTCGAACAGATGTCACGAAGAGAGGCCTAGGAAATATTGAAATAGAGGATGCGTTTTGCAATGAATGTAGACTACAGCTCAAGTACAAGAAAGAACCATAGCTACGTTGGCAAAGCAGGATGTAAGAAGGTAAAGTTCAGATGGAATCGTATCACGGCGGCGGGGATCGTGTCTCGTCTATCAGGAGGAATGTCAATTTCAGGAATCAAGATGCGAAGACCTCGTTCGTCCTTCGATGGTTCTTCGACAGTCCTTCGACAATCGTCCACAGGGGTCTCGGGCTGCAGGACAAAACCTAGATCTCGAAGCGCGTTGGGTCACGTACACCGGCTGCAAGTTGAAAAGAATGGTCAACATGACCGTCCCGTGGGTTCTTCGTTCATCCAATTTGTTCTCTACGCTTTCACCAGACCTGCGTCAGACATAGTGAGAACACCTGCAGCTAGTTTCGACTTACAAGGTCTCTGCACCGCTCTCGTGTTTCCGCACCACCTGCTTCGCGTCCACCCGTCTGGTGTATTTTCGCGCCGGCCGGGGGGCCGTGTTTTCAACAGCCGACTCGTACACCTCGTGATGGCACCAAGACGTGTGTAACAAATCGCAAGGGTTGCAAATCGAAGAAGTACAACAACTATCCACAACCCAACATCTAACCAACTAATCACCATTATGCACGGGAACCCGCATTGACCCCTTTTATAATTATGCGACGGCTGGAGAATCATCGAGCCCATTTTGCCAAGCTATGATGATCACACTGCGTTACGCGTCCTCTCGGGTTCAGCCCTTGAGATCTGGAGTAGATTGGAATTGGCAGAATGACTACCGATACAACGACGAAGAACGCCGGTACAAGGGATGTGAGGCGGGGAGGGAATGGCTGAGGACAGAGATTAAGAATTCGTACAACCATAGGTCCTACAACACAAAATGATTCTGGATAAATGGCAAATGCCTATGGCCCGGGAGAGGCGGATAGTATGCACAGGTGGCGGTGCATGTTGTGCGTGAAACATTGGCATGCTATATATCATGACGAGCTCGTTGTGTCCCCGAGAAAGTATGGAGGTAGCGGCGGAAGTTAGAAGTTGGGTGGGTGTTATCTTTACGTAATCTTTCTAACTTGGAAGGCGTGCAATTAATTAAGAAATTTGTTGAATGTACTGTTGGGGATAGACCGTCTCGGTGGAAACATTGTTAGAAAGAACTTCGAATCGTTGGGAGGCATGTTCAAGGTTTGCGAGGTATGTGGTCGCGGCACTGCTCTCTCTACAGCTGCATGTCTAGACAGCTAATGGTCCGTGCTCCAGAAGATACTCAAATATCCCGCCTCCACGTACCCCCAAACGTGAAACGGACTCGGAAGTTGCCATTGGTCGCATTCCTCAGAGAAGTTCTATAATACCGTGCGTTTAACTGACCCCGATATTATAACTAACTTTGCGATGACGCTTGTGCAGCAAGATTCGCTGGTGGATCCGAAGACAGAATCGATGCAGATTGGCACCCAGGCGACGAGGAGACACCCAATGATAGTGAAGGGTGTTCCGGTGGATGGGAAGATAGCGATGAAGAAGACCAGCTCGCTGACGATACAGGGCGTGACAATGATGGCGATGATCAGGATTCCAAAGGCGGGAGTGGCGACGACAGAAATAACACTGATTATGTCAAGAAGATAAGGAACGGGTCTCTTATAACCAAGGAACTATTTTAGAGAGCTTGGGGGAAGGTAGAAGGAGACGGCCAGCGTAAAGCATGGTGTGACACTATCGGGTGGTGGGTGGTCATGGTGTCTTCTATGCCGATTATGCTTAGCTTACATTTTCAGCCTTGTAAGGAATGTGTCTCGCGGTCGGTCATCTGCGAATACAAGTGCGAAAACTCCATCTTCCTGAGGAAGAGGGAGAACGGCCCAGAGCGAGAAAAAATGTTGCGGTCCGAAGGCAAACGGCAGCTATTACCGCTAGGACTCATCTTGAGCAGGAACGGCCAGCTGGCACAAGGGGCTCCAGGAGCCTGCAACCCACCCCGAAGCGGTGCCTCCTCCCAAGCGGAGGAAGGTAAAGGAGTCAAATTTGGACCGGGAATCACTCTTTCCAAACCAACTGTTCTGCGTGATCGTTCCGACGTGACTCGACAACCGCCGCTAAGGATCAATAGAATTGGTCTTGTCGAAAGACCTGGTATATTGAAAATCATCCCCACCCCTACATTCCGTAAACCTTCGGATCACGACGCTGATCAGGACGCGGCTCGTTATATTCTAGGGTCTGTCGAAGATGGCTATCCTGCCCATAATCATGCATTTACAACACCACCATCGCCTCCAGCAGTTCATTCGCCATTGCTGTCTGACAAGGCGCCGTCAAGTCTGAGGTCAGAAAACTCCACAGAGATCCCCGACCAACGAATTTCTCCCCTAGTTCGTACGTTCCCGGAGCCAGCGGTCAGTATCGAAGCATCATCGACTGCACCCCCGGATCCCTCGAGACCATCCCTTCGCTCCTCTGTCGATTTTGCAGCCCCCGACACGAATGTTATGTCTTTGCGACAAGAAATTGCCAAGTTACGCGCGGAGAACGCCGCTCTTGCGCTAGAGCGCAACAACCTCAGAAGCTCGAGCGACACGTCCCAGGCGGCGATTAGGCAGGTAATGTCCCAATGCGAGTTTATCATTTACATCACTGCTTAAAATCGGAGTATGACTCACAGTACCAGAAAGACGAGAGTGAGCTTCGGAGTCGATTGAGGCAAGTTGAGGCCGAAAAGAGTACCCTGGAGGAGGAGTCAAAACGGAGGGAGGAGAGGCAAAGCAATGTCAAGGAAGCCATGGAGTTTTTCGAGAAGTATGGGGCGGAGGATGTAGAGGCCTTAATCTCCTCGCGGAAGGTTAAGACGGAGGCATCGGAGACGCACCCTAGTGAGGAAATGGAGAGGCTTATTCAAATTGTAGAGAACGAACGTGTTCGTTTCGAGGGGCTTTATACTCAGACGCGACAAAATGTTTGCGAATTGAAGAAGTCCTCAAAACGCTGGCAGGACTTGGCCATGCGTATGGGTCGCAGGTTTTACGGTGAGTCCATCATCAAAATTGACTTTCCTGGAGTTTATAAAATCTTGATTTAGATGTCGAACACGACCGTGCCCGGTTCCTTGGAGGCCTCAACACACCCCTCAACACGGTCTTTGGCCTTATCAAGCATACATCTCTCACGCCAGAAGACTTTAAGGAGCGAGTACAACAGGCGGCCAACCTAATGCGTGAGGCGGTCGACCTAGAGACAGTCTCGCGCGCGCGACTCGAAATTCCGCATTTCATTCAAAATCTCCATGTGGGACATCGTCGCAACGAGGCGAGCGATGATGTTGCGGTGCGTCAGTTTGACCCTCACTCCGATTTAGAAGCGAGATTTGGAATTGCCGAGCATGAACTCGCCAATGGGAAGAGTCAGGAACCGGAGGGTCGTTGAGGTGCGAAATGGAGAGCTCGAGGTATCTGCGGCGCAAGGATCCAGAGGACATTCGGAAGTAAACGAGGGAGTGAAGCCAGCTGGCGCCGCCCCCGTTAGCAATTGCAATCCTCACCTTAGACTTTCCATTCAATCTTCGTATCGTAGTTCTCTTCCACATTATAGATCATGTGTATTTCGACTCTTAATTTCTTGTCCACAACTAAAACGCTGCCATTTTTTATAAACGTGGAGATCAGAGGGGGAGGTCAATAATGGTCAACAATGGTCAAGGCTTCTAGGTAATGAACGTCTTTTCCCAATTGCAAGGAAGCCGGGGTTCGGTAGGTAAAAAATAGATTGTGCCTCAAAGCCCTAACCCCATATTGAGGTTAAGGTGTCGTGGTCCAACAGGTTAAAGGCATAGTGCAGACCGGGCTACTCGTCTATCGCGGAACTTTCTTGGAACAGGACTCGCTGGGTTTGAACTCTGTAGGAATGTCAGCATAGTCACGCCACATTTAGCAGAGTTCATCGCCTTCCTCGCCTTTCCCCACTCAAATTAAGCCACGAACGTCCACTCGGTATAGGCGAGACGCCCAGAATATTACTCTCTTATGGCTATCGATTCCAGATGGCTCAGAATATCTAGATCATTCCCCAGACCGACAACCCCCCCGGCACGAAAGATTCGATGGGAAGGTAATACGGACCTCAAAGGAGACTCCTAACTTCGAAATCCTATCTGTTGGACTTCCGTCCTGGACTCGGGGGTGAGTCTGGCTTAATAAATGAGTAAATTAGCAAATCATTATCTCTCAAGCTTACTTTCGAACATATAGTCTGCGTCTCGGACAGAAGTCTTACATGCCGATAATGGTATCATATTCAACCGGAGTCGGCAGGGATCGTGTGCTGAACTCATCGCGGAAAACTTTACACACGCGCGGACGACCTTCGTGATGATTAGGCTATACTAGTATATGTTCGACGGGTTCTATGGGGAGAAAACGCACGAGATTCTTTCGGTCAACCCCCCTTTCTGGGCGATCATTCCGTATATACAATTGCAAGGCTTACTGGTGTACTACATGTTGTAATCAAACATTGAAGATGTCTACTGTCAGTTTGTGCATTACTCTGATGATACTATTGCGGCCTTCCACGCTCCGCTCATGGATCGAATGTGTACGTTCTCCGGTCTAAACGTAGGAAAGCTTCTGTTGTGCTATACATCAGTGACCGGATTTCAACACGACGTTCAAAGGTTGTTATTGTTCGCACTGGACCAGATCTGATAGCTCGTTCCATTCCCCATCCACTTCCATTGATACTGTTCTTCTCTATAATAGTTCCTACTCACATGAGTACTTTTCATGCCATCTAAATTTCCCTAGAATCCTTCCTGACCTTGATACCTTCATCTATCGGCACCTAGCAAGAAAACAGACTTCTTGGTCTCCCTGTGTACAGCGTAGCATAATCACCTTTGCATTCACCTAGTGTACTGACGCAGTACTAGTTACTATTTAATCTTGGACCTATCAAATGACTAGTACTAGTAATGTAGATAGTACGCAGACGAACGATGACCATACTTCAGTTCTCTACTGAGAGCGGCCTTGGAAAATATCCACCAATATAAAAGGTGGGGTCTAGGTACACAGTGTATGAATCGTGTTCATAATGCCCATTCGAACATATCGAAGATCGCTACACACCCGCGTTAAGGCGAAGATCGCCTGTCCACTTGGGATGTCCGGCGATATGTATTTGGCATCGGCAAAGAGGTCGAGATGCTGGAGTTTGGGCCATGCCAAACCAATTACGCGAACTTCTTCATCAGCGAGATGGGCGCGAGATAAGCCTGGAGAACTGATACAAAAGCTCTCCAAAGCCAGAGGAAAGAGGGGTTCGATGTGGTGAAAGATCTTAAGTCCCCGCTCGCTCGAAAGGTAGCCACGGATTTCAAGTCGACGAACGGATGGGCACATGTTTTGGAGTTTCTGGAAGAAATCACACCAAGTAGAGGCCTTCTCCGATGATACTTGTATGGTATGTTGGCTGATTCGGATGTTTAGATTGGTGATGTTAGGCGAGACGTCACATATCCGGGAGACCAAGGATAGGTCTCCGTCAAGGGCAAGATGCTCGAGCCGTTCGAGTTTCGTAGGCAGCTGGTGAGGGATAGGAGTTCCCGGAAATGATGATAGGTGAAGCACCGTCAAATTCTGCAGATGGTGCAGGCCATGGAGTGCGATAGGACTCTGGAATGAGATACTCGACTCAGAAAAATTGCAGTCGAGATATTCCAATTGTTTGAACTGATTGATGAGGTGCATAATGTCCACCCTGAGATGTCCCGTCAGTCGAAGTCGTTGAAGTGACGGGGAGGATTGCATGAGGAGCGTGATGAAAGCATGGATGGTGCCGGCATCATAGTAAGCGTGCCTCCGCGACGTGATATGTTGGGCGATGTGGACGTTGAGCAACATTGGAGATGACAGTAATGCACGGGCATCTTGGATGCGTAGATTTCGTTGTGCGGCGCACTCTCGATCGACGGGCAGGACAAGCACTCGCAAGGAGGGAAATGCTTGACGCGAATCTGGTAGATATTTCCTGAGGTTTGCGTATGTCCCGACGGCGACAGGGGCATCTTCTACCCCACAAGAATAGATGTCTTGGATCTCGAATATCATGGAAGAGTATTTGAGGAATGGACCCCATTCATCTTTACAGGGTTTCCGAACAAACACCTGGACAAAGTGTCATTGAGGCATCGCTGTCACTGTCAGACGCAACTTACCAATTGCTGTTGACGTTCCACTATTCCGGGGACCAATTTCATTATGGGGAGGGCAGTCGGAAGTGTCCTCCATAAGACCTTCAGAGCCAGTTGGCAGAATGTCTTGGAGACCAAGGCGACGCGGTAGAGGTTCGGTTTGTCTGATTGGAGGAAAAGGGTAACATTTTCTAAGAGTTCAGCGACTGCCAGAACGCGTCTACTGTTCAGCGTAAGCGTATGGGAAGAGGACATTATCATCTGTTGAAAGTTCAAGCTGGAGCTTGCCATTTATATGAGGCAGAGAGCGAGTCAAAGACCGAAAATATAATGTATACTATGTCATTGATGTGGGGGTAGGTTGAAAGAGATCTAGAGGAGAAACATCCCATAAAGGCTTTGGAGTCCTATGAGCCTATTTGAAACTTGACAAGAGGAAATGAACGTCTTTCTGATCAGGACAAGTTGCAACTCTCTTGTAGACCTTTTCCTCTGTAAGTTTATCTCTCGCCCCCCCTTCGTGGTGAGCCGATTGCCTTTGTTCTGACATTTCTGGCATGCTACTACGGGATCTTTCACCACATCGAGCCCCTCTTTCCTCTGGCTTTGGAGAGCTTTGTATCAGTTCTCCAGGCTTATCTCGCGCCCATCTTGCTGATGAAGTTCGCGTAATTGGTTTGGCATGGCCCAAACTCCAGCATCTCGACCTCTTTGCCGATGCCAAATACATATCGCCGGACATCCCAAGTGGACAGGCGATCTTCGCCTTAACGCGGGTGTGTAGCGATCTTCGATATGTTCGAATGGGCATTATGAACACGATTCATACACTGTGTACCTAGACCCCACCTTTTATATTGGTGGATATTTTCCAAGGCCGCTCTCAGTAGAGAACTGAAGTATGGTCATCGTTCGTCTGCGTACTATCTACATTACTAGTACTAGTCATTTGATAGGTCCAAGATTAAACAGTAACTGCCTGGTTACAACCAGGTGAAATGCAATTATCGTCCTGCTTTTTCTCATGGCCCACCGCTTTCGCTCCTCTGACCCGCTGACCCCCTGCCTGCTTTGCGGCGGCTCGAGCTGTGGCGGTCTGCTTTCGCATCTGGAAGAGGCACCAATTCCCTGTTCTTGACAATCAGGGGCCCGAGCACCGCTTGCGCCTTCGAATCGTCAAGGGATGGCATTTCCTCCATCATAGCCACGCCCTTCGAATCCGGCTCGCTAGCAGGGATCGCCTTCTGCGCCTCCGCCGCTGCTTTCATTGCCATTTTCTCCTCTACCCTCACTACCTCTACCCATATCATCCCTTCCGAACGCTCACGCTGTGGCTGCTTCTCATTATCGAGCTGGGGCGATGAGGCTGTGCGTGATGGCTGGGGGGTGATCGCCGGGTGAATAGGCGAAGTAACCTCCTCGACATCCAGGAGCGAAGAAACAGAGGGGGCTACCATGAGTTGAACACGGCGAGGCGTGTTGGATTCAGGAACTGCAACCTTGTCTATCTAACCGACTCGCTGAGATGATCGTGGCAGCAGTTTGTGTGAAACGCTGTGCGGGGCAGATTTGAGGGGCGAGCTTTTAAGTGTGGATCCCGATGCCTCTGGATTGGACCGTGAAATCCTGCTTGCTTCAGCAGGGGCTGGATCCTTCTGTGTTTCCAGTTTGCGGATTAAAGCCATGCGTAATTTCTTGGGCGGAACGTCTTCAACCTCCTCACCTTCCTGTACCCTCCACTTTGTACCCCTTTTCGAAGCCGCTGGTTTTGCATCCCTGGCTGCCGCGGCCACCAGGGTCGCATCCGTTTTGCCTTGCGTGAAATATCTCGCAGCCAATCGTCTTCCTCTTTCATCCTATCCGGATCCTGCCCTGTGCCTGCGGCGGCGGCAGCCAACTTCGTTCCGTCAGACAAGGGAGCTATTTTCTTCGTCTGTCTCCTCGAATCGGTTCGAAGAACGGCCTCCTCCTGTACCTTCTTGCCTGCACGAGGATGTTTGTGCTAACTGTCTTTCACCCGGGCCTGTACCCAGCTCTCCGTAACGTTGAGCTTCGTCGACAGTCGAAACGCGCCAAAGTCGTTCTTCGTTGAACATTTTTTGCGGCGCTGATGACAAGGCTCGCAGGTGATAGAATGTTCGTCCTCGTTATGTGCACGGACACGAGCGCTTAACGCAATCTACACAACGCTATTCAATTAAAGGACCACATAGCCAATGTTACAATCAGGGAATAACTTTAATAATTATAAGAAACACTCACTTATCGGTTGTTGGTGCACCAGGCTGTACGCTCATCATCCTTGTCTAATAGTCCCCACGCCTTCAGAAATTCCCCCTTCGTGACGCGTGATTCGTTTTTCTTGTCTATCGTGAGGCTTTCGCTGTCCTTGCCCTGGTGAGTCATTTCGGAATCTTCGCCGACTCCATCCGCTTCTTCGGGAGAGGAGCCCCTGTCCTCATCAGACTGCTTCCCGAGGTTATGCGTATTCCAGTCACTTCCGATACCAGCATCCTGGTCATTTGGCTCTCCTAAAGACGCGTCAGAGTTGGCCACAACTTGCAACTGCGGAAAATGGATTCAGACCTTCACTCCTCACCACGTTATTTAGCTGGGCGAGAAAACCCAGTGACTCCTGCCCCTGAGACGTTGTATTCATTCTTAGTATGCTGCCGATACTAGATTTGCGGTTGGGTTGAAACGCGTTCTGCAGGCCCGAGGCATCCAGTGTTTGCAAGCCAATAGAATATTTGGCGGGGTAATCTTAGGTGAAAATTCTGTTATCGGTTCGCAAGAGGTCAGATGTGGGTCAGGATGTAGCACGGAGTTGGTCAAAAAACAATCATGAGGTATGTACAATGTCGAGGGAGGCATGAGTCGGACTTCGAATTCCAAATATCAGCTCTTCGTCGTTCGAACTTCGAACATCAAAACATCTGAAGTCCTGGCTCCTGATCGTTCCTTGTCCGTCTCCTTGCATGTTCCCTCTCGTACTGGGGACTTTGTGTGTCACCTCGAGATACGACTCATTCTCATCTTAATATTATGCTAACTGACTACTTCATGTCTGTTTGCGGAATATTTGATTCTTCGCGACATTCCACCATGTAAGCGGTGAACGTTAACCATGGCCAGGTACGTGAGTAGCATTATCTGAAGTTGTTTTATTTCTCACCACCTTCATTCTGCTCCAGACCACGTACCCGTCATCCTGACCAACAAACCTCCATGAGGTGCTTTGGATAGTTATCCATGTACCAGCAAACTCTACTTGGTTCCTATATGTACCATATCATGCATATCGACCATATGATCTGGTCCTTACTTGTTTCTTCGCGAATGTAAGCATTGCATACAAATACTATGTGGACGGGCCATGCTGCAGTGACCAAGATCAGACTGTATCTCATCAAACCTGACCATTTCTGACCACCGTCGGGCTCTGTACTAGCTATGCCTCGATTTTTCGTTTTCACTGAATGATCACTGGTCTAAACTCCCGAGTCCTGAACACGCTTCGCTTCTTGTGATCAACCTAAGATAGACTAGTTGGGACCGCAGAAATCTACATAGATTTGGAACGTAGAAGATATAATTAACATGGATAGATACCAAGCTCGATATGATAACCCTCGCCAACTGAGGATGTAGGAACCGTCTTGACTTCTGCAACGTTTAGAGAAAAATTAAGGTACAGAGCAATCAAAAGCACAGCTACCACCACCGCTGAGAAGAAAACTCTGGATCGGAATGATGGGGTTGACTTGGACACGAACCTCTGGAACCTCTGGCCATGCGCCCCTAGGGTCGTAGTAACGAGGGTTTCGGTAGTGCGCAAACATGTCTTCATGGCTTCGAATATTTCCAAAGCCCGCCAGGTCAGGTACATGGTGATGCACTGCCTTGCGATTTCCATTGGCGAAACGGAAGGATCGTTGGTAAGTCTAAGCAATGCTCTGATGGTGGCCGTATATTTTTTTGTGGATTTGGAAATCCCGCGATCGAAGTTCCAACCAGTAAGATAGGGTTTGAGTTTCACGTCCAGGTAAAATTGTATAGCATCGGACGCACTCAACCGAGGCCTACAGGTTTCCAAAGCATGGCCCATCCCGTTTCCTTCCTGGCCATTTTCCAGACAAGGGTCTGGAGGTGTCGATTTTTTCATGTGCATTTCGCCCTCTGAAGATATCCTCCTCGATGCCAGACTGGCTGGCTCCCCATCTAACGCGGTAAAATTTCCCATAGATGTTCCCAGTTCCTGGTCGTAGCTCAAAAGGGTATACAAACGAAAGGAGTCAACAGAGCGTATCCCGTCTGTGAACGCAACATCGATGGGTGCGGAGGGTGCTGACTCTGCCTCCGCTACGTCCACACTGTCGTCCGCAACCATATCATCCTGGGAAGTTCCGTCGCTAACAGTGGTCCTCCAGGGTCCAACCACAACAGAACAATTTATGGGTCTATACTCGGGCGGAAGATGAGATTTCTTGATGCCTTCACCCGCAGCTCTCTCTGTTCCTAGGTATCGATTTCTGGATCCGGACACCAAGGGCCCATGACAGTTTATCTCTCGGCGTTGAGGTAGAGTTTTGCGTGTCCTCCGGTGAGGAAAATAGGTGTCCGGATAGGGATCCTCTTCTTGGCAACGTATTCCACGTATAAGTTGACTGCTTATAATATTGGCGTCAGAAGGGCGTTCGCGCGACGGTGAATGTTTCAATGTCTGCTGTTGATGGAGCTCAAGACGATTGATTTTCTCTGCGTTAGATCTAACCTCGTCGGCCAAAGTTTCCAATGCGGTACTTGTAGCTCTCTAGCATTTCAGAGTCAATGTTGATGCTTGCTTCCAGTGATACTGCAAGTGGTCTTACCGCTATTTTTTCAACCGAACTGATTCTTTTTCCATTCGTGTCAAGAGAGTCTTTTTGCCTACTCTGGGAATCTAAAACTTGCTGAGTGAAGTGTTCGAAGTAGTCCACATGTTTCCCAAATTCCTGGCTTGTCACGAACGAGGGTCGATAGCGAGGGCGCTCGTCCTGCCAGAGGCACTTGAATATATCGCTGCTTGCAGCATGGAGCATTATCAGAAAAAGGTTTTTAAGTTGAAGGCTTTGGTTCCAGGAGGCGGGGTCCCCTATTACTTTTAATAGATGCGCGGCAGTGTTCTCTTGATCGAGCTGCAGAACGTTCATGCCCTTGTATTGATCGAGAATTCCGGCGTAAATGATCTGAAGAGCAAGCGACTTCAGAGTAGAGTCGCCATGGAAAACGATTTCATCATCGTTGTTGATAAGGAAGTCGGGATTTCCTGAGCAAAGGTTTCTAATATCATCGCGGAACACCTGCCAAGTGGTGAGAGGCTCGACGTCAGTGTCACAATTCTACCATCGCAGCATTAAAGTCTATACAGCCCCCTTTTACGTACCTGACAATAAATTTCGAAGGATCCGAAATGGCTGGCCATTGTCAAAGAGGACGGGTGGATGGTGGTGGAATCGAGGCTCATGATCAGTGATCGATATCGCAGGGCAAGAGGTGAAGGGTTGACAATAGCACTGATGGTGCGTCCTGTTTTTATGGTCAAGAAGCGGCTAATGCCACATGAAGGCCAACGCAGTGGCCGAAGCCACAACGGACTAAGAACCTCGTTGTTCGTACCGTGGCCATGCCACTAGGGTGCCACTGCCACCGTGACGCCTCTACCCCAAACACAACCTCCACACACACGTCAGCGCTGTAGGGATCTATGGAGGAGTAATATATATATGGTCATGGGCGGGGTCATTCCCAGCAGTGCCATTACACAGTAGCATTCTCGTCTTCCATGCAACAGAAAAACGCCCATGCCCGCATGGGCACCCCATCCTTGTACCCCGTTTATCATAGAAGAACGCTAGCATAGACGTTCAAAACCAGCTGCCGTACCTAAAGGAGCCGGCGTATTTCCCTGACGTACGCAATTCGCATGCGTCGAGACGTCAAGCGTTTTGTGGCACATATAATGTAGGCAGAGCCGCTGTGGGCGAGGCCTAGGGCATTCAAGTCATCTACCATTGAACATGTACAGCTTCCTTTGATTGCAAAGGTCTGTGGACATTGGTCTCCCGGGATATATGCTCAAATCTACATTTACTATCGAGGAACCATATATATGTTATCGAGCACCAGATACGACGATAATAGATAACGTCAGTTATCGCAATATTAATGTTCATGTCTGAGGAAGGGCCGCAAGCTTGGCGTAGTAGACAGTGACGAACCTACTGAAGTGCCAAGCGAATCGCCATTGTTCCGCGGCGAACAGGCGGTATTTATCGGGTGAAGTCTCTCTGTGCCACCCCTCAAACCTTCAATCGACGCGCTGAATTCAACGCTTTCCTTCGAAGGGACCCAAGAGACATCAGGAAATTCGAAGTGCTCAATTCGAAATGATGGTGTCAAGCAATCCCTGTTTTTACATTTTATGTATCGGTATCCCGCGATACATCGCGGCGCAAAGGCTCAGAGACATCTTCAAAAGAGGTTTACGACAGCACTACGGGATTTTGGAAATGCGGTTCAAACGGGGGGGCGCGGGGCTGGCGTTGTGGGGTAGATTGGCGGCCGAGATCATTTCGGGATTCTCGCACGTTGTTGTGCAGGGGAGGGGAGGGGGTAAAGGGGTGATAGCGGTCAGCGCATTCTTATGGTGCTGGTGACGGCAATACGTACTGTTCTTGATCGGAGGCGAGGGCGAGGTGTGGGTCGGCTGTATTCGTCACCAAGGTTGTGGTAGTTGGAGGGCTGTGGGGGTTGCAATATGAGTGCTCTAGAATGAGCAAGAGAGGGGATGATGTCCAGGCGGGGTAACACCACGGTCGTGATGTTCGTGGCGGTTGTGGTCATCGTCGGAGAAGGTGCATGTGCGCAATTGTAGACCAAAACACTCCGCGTCTACAGATTATTCACCCAAGTCATTTACGGTCCTCTGGCAATGGGCACGCAGTAGATATTAGCTAGGTCCTTGTAGGCTCGATTAGATTTGAGGCTCCACGGACTTCGGGGGTTCAAGTTCGAAGGAAGCGCAATGGTTGTGTATGTTAGCTTCCAAGACCACAGCGGCTTTTCTTTTGAATTAATTATGAATGGGAGAGACCTTGAAAGATTATACTGGCACCAAGGAATGGATATCACGGTTAATAGTCAGTTCGACGTAGGATTGGACTGCAGAGCTTAGGTAATCCATATCCCGTTTGGGATGTGGCGTGTATGTGGCGTATACGTACTTACATCCAAGCAGTGCTACTGAAGTTCGGTTCAGTCCAGTTCTTCAAGGAGTTTTCTGACCTGGACTATTGATTTGGTCCAGGGGCTACAGAGAACCTTGAGCTAGACTATCAGTTTGGGTTCAGGAGGGTCCACTTCAGGTTTGTGAGAGGTTTGAATCTAGAGCTGAACTTTTTCAGAGGCAAAGACCTGCTTTGATACAACAACATATTTCTCTAGAAATATTAATCAACATGCTCAGTTGCATCTTCTGCCACCTCAATATGCCTATTGCAATAAGCACTTTCCAATAGCTGAAATGCCTCAACGAGGTAGCGAAAAGAGAATTATGATGGGGGGTCTGTGAGGGGACACTATCTCATTCCATTATCACATTCCTTTTTCTCTACACTTGTTACACATATTTACTTCTAGGTATGACATCTCCGGATGAACTCCACCTCTGACATCCATCTCTATCACCAACTCTGTCACCAACTCTGAGTCCTGCCTTGTTAGACTCTGGACTTTGGCCCTTGGAATGCCATGTGCATTGGCTCATCATTTTGCCTCTGCACCACAGTATAGGGGGCCTATAACTATACAGTTTATCAGCCACCAGATTGTATATATAGGACACATCTGGCAGAGGGATCCTTAGATTTGTTCTCTTTGGATTTCCCCTTTGCCAGATGTGTCATTTTCAGTATCTACCATAGCTTGTCTAATAAACTTTGGATTTCCCCTTTGCCAGTCTTGTACGAGCCTACAAGCCTTTAAGGGTTGCTCTTACAGTAGAACAAATCTCTTACAAGGTCTGGGACATCTGAGAACATTGTCAAGTGCTCAGATAGCCTCACATCAACACTTACTTCCATCTCTGAACTTCCCCCACCTTGTTATGAACACTCTTTTCTTTTGACCAAGGACTACTTCATTCTATTCTCTCTCTGCCGAACTATACTTACCATTGCCATACCATTTGACCTATTTTTATCTGTGACAGATCATCGTCACCTTCACAGCCCTGCTGTTGCAACCCATATCACTTCCCTTCCCAACCCCTATCATCTACTTGGGATCTGTCACTGTTACTATACCGACTTGTTTCTTTTACCCACAATGACAATGATACTCCAGAACTTAAGTACTTACTTGGAGTATTGTAGCCAGTATATAAACTGTACTCTAGTTGGTCAAGCTGTAGCAGGTGCTACAGGTCCTTATGGTTCACACAAGTATGAGCTTGACCAGACTATGGATTCAAGTATACCGTGGTGAACAAATGTAAGGACTTAGGGTAAATATGGGTAAATAGAGCGTATATAGGGGATGGTGCCAAACACGACCCAAATAGGAAGGAGGCCCTAGGCCTACCTGTTACACCCCCCCTTGAGACTGTGTCCACAGTCTCAACCAAGAGAAAAATTTTTTTTTTCTCCTACATCCTGTGGTGCATCCTCATCTGCTCCTTGTGGTTTGCTCCTCAATGTAGTGGTGGTAGTAGTGGTGCTCGCACTGGTCAGTTATACTCCACTCCTAGTGGTGTCATTCCATATATACCTCCCATATTCCCCTTCAAAATTTGTCCTCGGGTCCACCTATCCTCTCCCCCCTCCGAAAAAAAGAACGAACACCAGATGACGATCAAGAGGTGGGTGGGTGGGGAGATGATGGTATAGTCACCATATGCTGGGAGCATAGTCATAGGATCATAATTGTGTCGATTGACAACACAGCAGGGGCAACTTGGATGGATTTCGTTCATATGTGACGAAATTCATAATGGTGGACAGCGACGAATGAGCGGATGGCGCAGTGGGCCAATTACCACAAGGTCGTATGCGCAACAGACTTGGTTGGGGCAACAATGGCTCCAAAAACGAAAATTCCCGAAAATGGGGCTGGTGGCAAGCCTTTGTGGCTGCACAACTGTAGAATGGCAGCGTAATGATACATTGCTGAGCATAATGTGGTCGAGTACGGTGTGTACTTGATGGGGGGTTTCAAAGTGGCTGGTACTTCGAAACCTGGGACTCTGAGGCTTTGGAGTGCTGAAACAATGAGGCAGCCTTCGTGACTGCCTAAATATGAGATGATGATGTCCGGAGACGTCGCGTGGGTGTATAATGGTTTGGTTACCATGTATACTTGAGTGGTGAGTTCAGAGGGGCTGGTACTCCAAAATCAAGGAACTCCGAGGCTTTGGAGTGCCAAACGAGCCTTTGCGGCGTCGTAGGTGTGAGACAGTGATGTCAAAGATGTCGCACAGAGTGTGTGATGGTTCGAGTATGATGTGTACTCAAACGGTGAGGTCAGAGGGGCTGGTACTCTGAAAATGGGGACTCCTACTCCAAAAATGGGGACTCCGAACTTCAGAGTGACGAAATAGCCTTCGCGGCTTCGTAAATGCAAAACGGCGGCCTGGGGAACGTCGTAGGGTGTGTAGGGATGTCGATTACGGGTGCTGTGGGTGTCTGTATCAAGAGTACGCATGGGTGGGGTGCATAATGTCCCCAGTGACCAAAATAGGCCACAAGAAAGTTCAAGCCGTAAATGTTGACAACAGCAAAGAGGGGATGGTCCAGGGACCATATAGGGATGTACTAGAGGTGAATAGGGTCGGATCCACCATGAAAAGAGGGTGGTAGCATAGTCTCGTGAGTTGATAGAGATGGGGGGGGGGGGGGGGGGGGGGGCGATGTTCGCGATTTTTGGCCTAGAGAACTAACAACAATGCGCGGCGCTGTAAACCTGGATATCATCGGAAAGCCCTTGTCAAGGCGCATCGAATGATCCAAGATTTAGGAAAAACGGTCCAGCAGTTGCCGAGATATGGCTCGATCAAAACCTGGCCAAAAATGCGAATTTGGGGGATGAGGGAGTGGGTGTGGGGGTCCATCAGGAGTGTACAGAGCCCCAAGAACAATGTCTTGGAGATGCAAAAGAATCCTAAGGGCCAGGGGCCCTTGTTCCAGAGATAGAGCCCAGTGTATCTGACACATCACAATTCCTCCCCTCAGCACAGCACCTTTATCCCACCCAAACCTCTCCTGATCCTTCCAGCAATTCTAAGGCCCAAAAAGCGAAGTAGAATAGGCCTTTAAAAGGTCTAGGAGCAGCCCAGAGGTGGTAGTGTTAGAGAAAAAACACCCAGATGGGTGTGAGCAGAGTTTAAAGCAAAAGTTGAGTTTTGAGCAGAGTTAGAGCAAAGCAAGAGGTTGATAGACTTGAGCTCTGAGCTGGATAGCTCAAAAAAATGTAGCAGGTGCTACGGGTCCTTACAGTTCATGCAAGTATGAGCTTGACCAGACTATGGATTCAAGTAAGGACTTAGGGTAAATATGGGTAAATAGAGCGTATATAGGGGATGGTGCCAAACACGACCCGAATAGGAAGGAGGCCCTAGGCCTACCTGTTACACAAGCTCTTTAGCTTGATCTATTGGAATATACCCCACTTATTCTGATAGCACCTTGGGACTTACCATGTCCCTTCTGCTCAATCTCTGAACCAACAACCATGCCCAGAAAGCTGGTAGACTATAGCCTTGCCCCTCAAAGCAGGCTATTGACTATCTGTTTGCCACCAAAGGCTAGGATAGAGACCTTGTCTAGGCTAGTCACCAACAAGTGTCTGGACTTGAACCTTGGTTGAGTAGTTGAGGACACCAGTCCTAACAAAAGATCAAGCTTGACATCAATCACCTATCTGTCTAGGTAAAGGCAACCCCCAAACAACAAGACAACTTCCAGGACCAGATGGTCTGGAACCTACAGACTAGGGTCTCTCGACACCTATTCCTCAAACTCCAAACCTGAATACAATATGCCTAGTGAAGGCAGCCCAGAATCAGATCCCCTTGCCAACTCTACATTTGGCTTGATCGAATGACAAAACCCAAAACCGTATATTCCCCTATATGCTCTGACTCCCAAACCCTTGATCCCTGATCCCCCAACCCCAGAACCTCTGAACCCCAAACCCTTGATACCAGAACCAGACATGGCAGAACAGCCCATGAACCCCGAGAGCTCATCGCCCTCTCAATGGGGGTGGTGAACGCTCTTCGGACACCTGACCTCTGGAGGGTTCATGTGTTCACCGACTCACCAGCATCTGTCAACTTGTTGTTGGATGCCAGCGTCCATTCTGGGCAGTCGTGATCAATCGCGGCCTGCTCCGCACTCCGAGATTGGCTCTTGGCCGATCCAGGCCGAGTCGTCTCGTTTCACTATGTCCCGTCAAAGATGCGATGGGGCCCTCATCTCAAGGCCCACAAGGCTGCAACTGAGTTGCATCCTGCACTGGGCCGCCGTCCTAAGCGCACACTTAATGTGGCGCTTAAGCTCGCCAGCGATGGTGCGGAGGAGGAGTGGGTTTGCCTATTCCACACCACGAAGTATCGCAGGCGCAACTTCTACCTGCTCACAGTGAGGGGTAAGCCGTTACTGCCAACGGCCACCAAGGGCGGTCCCTGGCTCGATCTCTTGCATCTCGGGAGGCTGCCCATCGTGGCGTGCTTTACCCGTGCAATCACAAACCATGCCCCAATCGGGGCCTATTGGTCTCACTTCTTGCCGTTGGATGACAACGTGCGGTGCCAGTGCGGTGCTTTCGAAACTCACCACCACATCTTCAATCACTGCCCACTCTATGAGGAGGGCCGGATTTGCATCCCGCGGGACCGCTTTGACGGTCACCATATTCTCGAGTTCATCCTCGTTTTCCCCGAGACGTTCTCCTTTCTGGAGGGGACGATCGGAGAGCGCCCGCCCTGAGAGGGCGCTTGGCCCGCCGTGTGCGCTGCCTCCTTTTGGAGACCCGGCGTTGCACAGGGCGTTCATCGGCTTCAGGTCTGGACTCGTCTGGACCAGCCTCTCTTCAGGAAACAGCAATTTGATGCTGATCGGTAGTCGGCGCCTTCGGTTGCCGGACTAAGTTGGGTCCCTTGGCACGGGACCCTCAGCCAACTGCCCTAATGGGCGACTGGTCGGAGCTGGTTGTGCGGATGGTAGTCGAGGTACTGTGTTTGATGGTGGCACGATGCGCTTCGGCGTATCGCGCGGTCCACGTAGCATACTTTCGAGGACGCTTGTTTTAGCTTCACGAGCCTTATCGCCCCTCTACATACCGTTAGGCGTTTTGGGTTTTAGTTTACATGTCGTTTTGTATTCATAACGCCAGACTGCTAGTGGGCGCTGGGATACAAATAAATTGATAATAATAATAAAAAAAAGCCCATGAACCCCGAACCCCAGACGACAACAACCACCCTGACTCACTGCAATGGTGAATTAAAGATCAACCTTCCTGCCGTATTTGATGGAACCTGCAGCAAGTTCAAGATGTTCATCTTGGACTCAGGACTCTACTTGAAGCTCAATGAGGAGACTTACAACACACAACAAGAGGATCACATTTTTGCCTTCCTATATGAAGGGAGGAACTGTGGGCCCATGGAAGGAGAACTTCCTGAATGAGAATCTCACCAAGGACAGTTGGGAATCTGAAGCAGCATTCACCAAGGAGCTGAGAAAGGCTTTCAAGCCTATTGACAATGAAGGCGATGCTCAAACCAAACTCCGGACCTTGAAACAGATTGGAACTGCTGACAAATACATTGTGGACTTTAAAGTCCAGGTGGGACGAAGCAAAATCAAAGAGGATGCCCCCTTGATTGAATACTTCATGGAAGGTCTCAAGAATAAACTCCTTGAGAAGATATTCAACATGGAAAAGATGCTGAAGACCCTAGACAACTGGTTCACTGCCGCCTCCAGGTTTGACAACCAATGGCACCAATCCAGGGCCTTGGCTGAACAATTCTGTGGAGTAATCCACAAGACTGCCCACTCTAACCAGCAGGCCCCATGACACGTCCCACATGATCCCAAGCTGCCAATGTAGAGTTAATGCTGCAATGGCCTCCGCAGATGTTTTAGTGGCATGGAGTGTTGCAATGATCAGATTCAATGATTTTGGGAGGGAACTGATGACAATAGAATGGAATGTTTTGTTGTCAATAGATGCACCCTTTTTGACAGCAGTGGTCCACCTGGTTCAGAGGGTGGAGAGGTGTTCAAGGAAGTCTGCACCATCAGTATACCTGGTGTTGTGAAGAGAGGTCTCTGCACTAGAGGCAATGAGCTCACCAACAGTGCTATATGTATCAGTGAGTGACTTCCAAGCATCTGCGGCAGTCCCATCCATTTTGATGCCTAGGCTGACAGGGTTTTTGGTGTTGTATGTGATGAGCACAAGAACCCAGGCATTGCAAATTTCCCATTCATGGGTAGAAGGGGAATTCAACATTCACTCAGTAGGTTCCAGAGGAAGTTGCCCAACTGAAAGTGGGGAGGGTTGTTTGACAGTGCCATCCAAGTATCCATGCACACCACGAACCCTCACAGCAACAATGATATGCTGCTTAAATGCAATGAAGTTCATTCCATCAAACTGTTCTGTAGTAGGGAAGGTGGGAGGACTATTGCCAGTAGTAGACATAGTGTTTGTAAGTATTGCCAGTGCAATAAAAAGTCATGAGTTTGCCTAAGATGTGTCTGTGTGAAACAGGAAGCTAATGGGACCTGATAACCTGTAGAGTATCACAATATAAGTTTAGCCTTAGTGTAACAGGTAGGCCTAGGGTCTCCTTCCTATTTGAATCATATTTGACGCCATCCCCTATATACGCTCTATTTACCCATATTTACCCTAAGTCCTTACATTCGTTCACTACGGTATACTTGAATCCAGAGTCTGGTCAAGCTCATACTTGCGTGAACCGTAAGGACCCGTAGCACCTGCTACACTTAGTGTCCAGACATGGTGTGTAAGATGACTCTATTGACCTGTAGAGTATCACAATATAAGTTTAGCTATGAGTGTGATGACTGGCTTTCAACCGGTCACATGTCATGGGGCTTGGGGGTCCGGCATTCTAAGAGTGTCCGGGCCACCCCCTTCCCAGGGGTCCGGCATTCGGAGAAGTGTCCGGGTCACCCCTTGAAGACTCAAAGTCATGTCCTAAGCACGGGCCGGTGGTGTAACGGTTAAACACGCTGATCCTTTGGAACCTTTGGAGCTGAGATCCCGAGTTCAATCCCGGGCTGGTCCATGTTTTCAACGATTTCCCAGACGGTATCACAATGAGGTCAATCAGTGAAAGTAAGTAGGAATGAGGTAAATAAGGATGCTCACCCTTAGTGTCCAGACATGGTATGTAAGACAACTAAGGGCAGTCTGTATAGGTATGTTGAGTATAAGCATGAAAATAATAAGGTTTTGGTAAAGACTGGTAAATAGGTGCTGGCATGAATGAATTGAATGGAGGACTTGATGCATGGCATTGAGGTGCATAGAATAGGTGGGAATCTAAATATAGAGACCATGGACAAAAATGAAATGAAATGAGTAACGTAGCATAGATGACCATATATGGGCTTGGGTAAGTCCAACCTCAACAATAATACTATTCACTGTTTATTCCATGACCACTATATAACCTTGGAGAGAACAGTTGGCGATTCCAAGGGAAGAATTGATTTTATGTAACATGGCTACTATGTACCCGGATGAACTTTAGGGGTGGGTCTTCATACCCACATGAACACACACATGCAGATGAAGGCCCACCCTAAAGCTCCCTCGGAGGGAGATTGTTGCACCACATGGCCAAATAAACCCAAATCCTGACTACAATGGTGGTGTGTGCTGGCAGACCTTGAATTATCTAGAATATGTATATACCATGGAGAGGTTTAGACCAACATAATCCACATAATCTAAGCAAGTGGGCACTCCACAATGGAGAATGACTGTTTGACGAGTTCTAGAGAAGGTACTTGAAGGATGAACCCATGGCCACCGACTCCTTTACCTGCATATCCCATCCAAGTGTTTAAGAAGGGCTGGATAACACATTGCAAGGTATGCACCTGTCTTTGCTATTGCGTATGTCGGAAGTCCTGACAGGCAATATGCTCCAGGCTGTGCTTGCGATACATACATATACAAGGGAATAGTTCAAAGTTCGCTGTTGAAAATGTGTTTTGCAAAACATGCGCAACTGACACTGACTGCAGGTCGTCCAGCTGCAGGCACCATTTCACGACAACCCGGAGGAACGTTCAAAGGTTCGTCTTATAATTAGACAGTTCTACTCCCCTTTCATACCCCATTCACGTTAGTCATTAAACGCCCTTCCCCTTTTAGATACGTACTGTCCCTATTACAAAGAGTTGTATCAAAGGAACTTGCCCTCCGATAATTCCTCATCCATTCATACGCAGCTGACGATGAAGTACTTCCCCGGGCCCCTTTATTTCCCCTCCGAATATAAAATGTCACTACATCTGAAGTATCCAGCTCACCTTCCGACATTCTCATATTTCTATGACGAAAACACATGTACAGAGAGAAAGAACTCCATGGTACGACCCGTCGCGGACCTTACGGTTGCTCCATTACCGTGCCCCGATTCCTGGCAAGGTGAATGTCGGAGTCGTTAATCAAGTATGCATGCATTGCTCAGAAAGGTTTCGAAATTTACTGACAGCCTCCGTTAGTCGCTCGCTGACAAGTACGAGAGTAGCGGCCACAAAGTAGCCGCATGGAGACAACATGTGCCTGTTGGCGGAGTGCAGTTGCCCAAAGACGCGGATGAGTTTCACGAGTGGCCAAGAATGCAACCTGCTGTTCTCGAGGAGGGCAATGAAATCGCGCAAGCTCAGCAGCAGGATCACTTACTACATCCTTTGATCATGAAGGTAAGGGTATCACAGAATGAGGAATCAGAATTCATTACGTCAACCTGACTTGTGTTCGTCACTGTAGCTATCTAGCAACGAACGGCAGAATTCGAAGGACTCGCAGGAAAAGCTTACCGGCACATTGAAGTTGGGATCTTTGCCGCGCCGGCGCCGCGTGGCTATGAATTGTATTAGTGGAGGTCTACAAAGCGAGTTCGGAGGATATTTCGACGACCACAACTATGACGGTCATTTGACACTATCGCCACCAAAGTCAGTAATGGACCTGTTAAATCTGAAGATTCTTGTAACATTTATACAGGACCGAACGCGTCTATAGCGAGCGGCGCGACCCAACTACGGGTCGTAAGATCGTGTACACGATCTTGCGGTAGCTCCGTCCGCCTCCATTAGTCCAACGGCTCTGGATGTCGATCTCCCTTGTAGTTAGCAGGCGGCTCTACCATTAGAGATTGATGTTTTCCCGCATGTTCTAAATATGTGCGTGCATTCCTGAAGATATGGAGCAAAGATCTAGACATGCAGAGCCAGGGTCCTTTTTGAGATGATCATGACTTTCAATTGGATGATCGGGGACGTCTGTGTAGAGCGGATCGTGTGGATATGTTAGTCCGTGCAAGGGCAACATCGCTTTGCTTGCTCTGTGCATTGACGGTATGTGTGTCAACACCGCCCGTTGAACCTTAGTTGTGACCCCGTGCTTGATGTACAGGCACCGGGAGTACAACTGAACCGTGGGGCTGGTGTACTTCCAAGTCGCACTGCAGGACCCTTAACTCACCTATGGGCGAATACGGAGATGATGGTCTGATAGTGAGCTGCAATACATGGAACAACCGCCGAAATCGCGACGCCCGACAGAGCGCAACTCCGCCTGGCCGACGATCGCAATTTGCTTTCTTTTAGCGTGATCACTCGATTATACTAATGGGGTCGGGTCAACTGGTAAGCAGTCATCCTTTCCATTCTTCAGGTGTCAATGGCCCAGTCCGCCAACCGGTACCCACCCCTCCCGGACACAAGGCGCTTCTGCTTCCCGCGATGAGCAAGAGGCCAATTTGGTTGCTGAGCAGGAGGCGCAATGTTTTTCAGAACTTCCTGTCACTTTCTTTAAAACCCTTTTCGTATTCGTCAACGCCCTGCCACTTACGGCGGATATATTTGACTCTCCCTGGCTAGCGTTGTTCAGCCAAAACATGCTTATATCCGCTAGCTATAGTGCCAGGACTTCGTCCTGACTACGCCTTCCAGTCCACGGAAAACCGTCCATGTGAGCTAATAAGCGGTTTGGCAGCGATAGAGATATCGGATAAAGGAATTCACTTTCGGATCGTTTGTACGATCAACTACGCTGCTTAGCTCAAGAAAAGGTGCATAGGTGGATCCAACAATGGGCGTGTCTAACGCCGGAAACTATCGTAGAGTTCTAGGATACTGGTATGTATCCCTTCTGAGTGCTTAATTTAAATAAAAAAAAAGCTGAACAGTTCTACGTGAGAAATACATATTTCAGAGCGTAGTCCTCGTAACATTATCTCCAAGACAGCTGCGCTGGTTTTCTGGTAATTAACGGAACTCGCGATGCGTTTTACCCCTCGCCGCATTCTACGTGTGCAGCTTGCTGGCTAAAAAGAAGTTCTTCGCCGGTCCGGTGGGGCATCAAGCACCGTGAGTTCATTTCCACAAGATCTGTGATCCGCCGACTCGTCTCAAACCAGTTGCTCGTGAGTTCCTGTCTTGCCCGAGATGCCTTCATTCGTATCCATAGGCATATAATCCCAGCGACAGCCCAGCCGACATATATGGATTTACCATTGATCTCTCAGTGTGACTCTCACAGTGGAGAGCTCGGCTTGCGAAGATTCCCCATGAAAGCGTAATTATAACAACTAGGCGATGATCGCAAGAGATGTGCACCTTGCTGTCGCTATCTACACCAGCTGCTAAAAATCTACCTGATAATGTCCTCGCCGGGTCCTACTAGACGACCCATCGATAATAAAGCTGAATCGCGCTCACCTACAAGCGCTATGCTGTAAAACGTGTTCGGGCCATGCTCGCTCCTCTGCCCTGCGGCATGTTCGCCGCTCGCCAAGTATCAGGCCTTCTGGAACTCCAATTGCTCATTCATTGTGCACTTTCTGTGACCTAGATATTGAAGCTATCGAAGTCCTCGATCGATTTGGACGGCCCAAGGATGTCAGCCACACTCTTGAATTTACAAACCACTGGAAGCAGGATTCGAGCGAGGCATACCAGAACGGCGTTGTTAGACCTCCCCAATTGGAAACCAGTGTTATACGCCGTCATCGACTCGGTGCATGCCTTAAGCTTCTGGCGTCGCGGTGTTACGGTAGGGGCTTTAATCTTGGCAGAAGGTTGTTCATTATCAGCTTAATCCTTCGACAGCCATAGCAAGTGTTTGTAGTTCAGTCATGTATGCAGGCTCAAATGGTAAACTGTTTTCTGTTTAAAAGACCATGCTTCAGACGTGTATTAACACTAGACACATGAAAAATTCCATGTTGAGATTCATGTGCTATTTTTAGACGTACAATACCAAGATCAAAATAGGTCAAGCACCGCTAGGTATGGTTGCACAGTTCGTTACTCGTTCGGCGCTGACCCTTCCGGACCTCAGAATCATATCATATGTCCTGAATGCTATCCCATGCAGACCCTGAAACGGTCGATAATTTCCCTCCATTCCCCAGAGGAGATGGAGGAAGCAAGGCCAATTGACAACTATGACTGGTAGGTCGTTCGCATTTCAATGGTTTCAACACGCGCTAACCCTGTCCCTTCTCGCGCGTGTTCATCTTCGCCTTCAACGATCATCGTTCCCCCCCCCCCCTAGGCGTGCGTGACTGCCCGTTCAAAGATACGCCACATTTTTCGAGTCCTTATTGGTATCTTTTCAAGCCTTACGTGGTTTAACGAACTTGCAACGGCGGAAACGGATGGCGAAACCAGAGAGGTCGTGACGCGGATGGTTGCGTTGGCAAGAACTCTTTCTGTTGGTATGTCCTTTCTTGCCACTCTGTTCGGTAGCACACCCAGACATAGGTGTACTATATAGTCTATAGCTATTCATGCGTTAGTAAACGGCCCAGGATCCGGAGTCGAAAAGCTCACTCGCATCCGCCGTATCTTAGACTGGCCATACCCTGGATGGTCTCCACACCTGACAGCGCTTTCCCCATCGGCCCGATGCAAAAACACGTTCTGAGCATCTGCGTTCTCAACCTCAACACAGCTGCGACATCATCTATGGTCCTTGTCCTGCTCGTCAGCGCGGCGGACTCTCCGCTTTTCGGGTAAGGTTTCTGTCCACATATTCTTGTGTTGTCTGCTAATCACTCTACATGTACAGGGGCATTTGCGAGTCTCGACACGATCAACAGCCATTTTCTCCGCGGCCGCCTGTGTACCCACTTTCTTTATGATGTCGACGGTCTTCATTTTTCCCTTCGCGCTGATACCTACCGTCTTGTCGTATTCGAAGTTCGCGGGAATCATTTGGTTGACAGAGCTGGCGATCGTTCCGGTGGTAATTCTGGCCATATATACATTGATTAACGACTAGCTCCTGATAATCAACCAGTCGTTTCGAATTCCATCTCTCGACGTATATCATCTGGTGCTTCGTACATACATTAGTCTGCCTGTTCTTGTCGCATCTTGTGCTTCCGAGTAATAATCATCCTTTCTAGTCTATCTGGTATCGAGACACCCGTTCTTCGACGGTTTCTGCGCTCTTTTCGGCCACTGTCTTCACCCATCCTCCTATCCTCGACGTTTTTCTCTTCCAGTCGTACACCACTCTCGTTCGACGTCAACAATGTTAAGAACTAGATCTCAAAAGCGTGGCGTCTCCCATTCGCGTGCCAATGTCGCTTTGATACCTTCAATGACTTGTGGGATTCCTGTTTAGTTGGGTGCGTAATCTGTCTTCTTTCGTACTGGCCATCACATGAGTATTTTCTACGACTCTTGTACCCGCAGATAAAGGCCACGTTCAACTATTTTCGTCTTTAGCTAACTTGCGCATACCTCCGTAGGTCCGTCTCCGTGGTATGCGATTATCAGCATATAAACGCAGCACCCGCGAGCCCCCGTGAGTTGTGCGCGGTTTCCTCGATCATTTAAATTTCTAAATCTGTTTGATCTCCGTATACGTAGACGAGGAGACGGAGCTCACAAGCGCGTCACATACGCAACCTTCCCGTTTGGTTCTTTATCTCTGGCAGTTAGCGTATGGCTCGAATGCAGCCCCGAGATATAGTATGGATACGTGCTTCAATTCCCATTTTACTTGCACTTACAGCACCAAGTCGATGACCTCATGGACCGCGCATATCGCCACTAATACAACACAGCTCTTTCTGACCGCTAGAGGCGAGACAGGCTGCATAACGACGAGGCTGAGTACAATTGCAAGGTGTGTGCTACCTATTCCCTGTGATAAGTCCGGCTTGTGCCCGCTCAGGAAGAGGAAAAAGTCGTCCAAGACGGTAACAAAAATAGCAACGGTCCTGCATTCAGTATCGCAACCTGAGCAAGTTGGTGTAATGCCACAAGTCTACTTCGAATGAAACCTTAACCCTATTCTAGGTTTGTTCTCCGAACCTGTCAGAAGGCTAAATTGACATTCAGATTCTGGATCTAGGGCATCCTAGCTGCAGCCGTGAATGTCGAACGACGTCCGGCCAACTGCATAGGCTCAGCCAGTATCGTCGCAAGCTTCTGGCAGGCGACGAGGACAGAACACCTCGTCCCCTCGAATGGGGACACATGATGCACAGTATATGTAGATAAAGCTGGCGCTCCATCCAGGATACAGTGTGGTGGGCGGCCGCAATTGCCATACACGAGTTATTGGGAAAACGGGTCACCGAGAGCCTAGGTCCATTCAAAAAAAGTAGATATAGAGCGGAGTGCCATCGGAGGCCAATTCGGCTGCCACGGAACATCTCCGGAGGGTTGCAGCCATGCTCATGATATCAGCTCGGCGGAAGCCACCCACGCTTGAATGACCGGATCTAATCGATGTTTTTTTTTATTTACTGTCCGCTCTGTGTATGACTTTTTCATGAAGGGGGCTATTGTTGTGAATTTGGTTGTCGTAAATGTGAAATGCAAGGTGGTAAACCCTGAACTCTGCTACGCACGAACTCTTGAAACTCGATACCCGCCGCCGGACTCTTTCTGACTCATTCAGACCGTTTTTTACATACTTACACTCACGAGATCAACCCCGTCCTATACCACTGCATTCTCCCTTTGATGACCTTCGACACCTTCGATTTCATCAATCTCCTTCGAAACCACTGGAAAACCGCTCCGAAATTTGAAGCCTCTCCAATCCCTGTTTCCCAGTCGTTATAACTAACCTATACGTTGTAGAGCCCACATTAGCTGTTCTGCCACCGTACATCGCGTGCATAACACTGGGTTGGGATTTCAGATTCAATTATTTTTACTCACCTGTCCTGGTCATTTCGTATACGTAGTCGGTCAGCCCTATCATAACACAAAACACTAGGGCATGGATGGCGTTAGCTAAGTCAGTAAGAACCATCCAGTGTGCTCCGCAGTCTCTGCTATGTACTATCCATATCTCTCGAACAACGTTGGCATCGTTCTGCAATAATAATTGCCGTTACCGTTGCATCACGTTCATGAGCCTCGAGAACTTTTACCAATCACTCCAGTTTCCTCATGATTATTTACATGGTAATAGGATGAAATCAACGCGCTGAAAGGATCTATCCACACGGAAACTCTGGGGCGGAGTATTCGGCTGCATTGGGAATTAAATGTAACACACACTCTTGCGCGCACCAGCTGCAGGGATCATGTCTCGCTATGAATCGAGTCAAAACTCACAGTCTACTTGCCATATAGTCAACACAGAAAAACCAGCGGCACAGCAAAGGAAAGGGAGCACCGTTTGCGTTTGTACGTTCAGGTCTAGCGAAGGGAGGTCCTGAATGGTAATTGTAACCACAATATGAGGTTAAGGTTTGGTTGCGTATCAACCTGTGTATTTTGTCTTTTGCGGTAGTGTCCTCGCTGTTCATCTTGCACTGATTCATTGATTTTCCTGTAACAGAACATTGTTCCCATGCGGACTCCGGATCCGTTACTTTACGCCTCCGCTTCCATGAATGTAATCCTTCGACAGTTTCTGTGCCTAATACCTGCCCCAAGAAACCTCAGTATCTGGTATTTTTTTTCCGCCGATGGAAAGGCAAACACCTACGCAGGTTTTTATCAACTCTACAAGTTACCAAACGATCTCAATGTACACTTGCGCGTACCGGAAGGACATGCATTTTCGATTGCGTTGTCCTGCTCTTGGCACATGTACACCCACATTACTGAGATTTTACCAGTGCTACTAATTTGCGCCTCCCGGAACTGGTTCTTTTACGTTGCGTCACTAACAAGTAGCTATCATATGGTGAATCTTATTGTGAACATATTGTGTGACACGGCGTCACACCATAAGGCACGTTGCACTTAATGTAAAGAAATTTTATATTTGTGGATGTATATTCTTGAGAACAATGAGTAAACAAATTTTACACATTATTAACTAGACAATATTAAATATGTCAAGGATATAGATTGCATCTATATCATAAAGAAATATAAAATAAACCTTTGATGCATATACTAAATTTGCTCAGGATGAGGTTGCACAACATATTTTGGAACAGATTTAATATATTGATTGGCTATAACCTGTAAAGAAAATGTGAATATTATTTTAAATATTATGTATTATAAATTTAAAATATCTTTAAAGTAAAATATCAATCAATATGATGAACAAACTCAAGCAAAGTTAAATATATATGAATAGTGATTATAGTTTACAAATTTTGCATTTACATGGAATATATTATAAGTAAGATTGTAAATCAAATTTCAAATTTTCTGGACAAATATTGTAGGTATATAATAAACAAATTTATTATATCATTCAGTGTATGTTTTGTATACTAAGGACTGATTTTTTGAATATGCCTTGAATAGACTTCAGAGAAATAATCTGGACAAACCTTTTGTTTGTTCAATATTTTAAAGACTCAAATATTGCCAGTGGATAAGGAGTAAGTTACAGATAAATTTACATTATACTATGATATAATAATTTGCTATGCACCCAGTGGGGTAGACGAGGGCCTGCTTGCGGCTAGGCCCACCGGTAGTAGACTTGATCTTCTTCCGCGGAGGGGCAGAAGACCCAGAAGGAGAGCCAGCCCGTTCACGGGCCTGGCGATGAAGTCCCGCGATGTCAGCCGGACTGAGGTCCGGGAACAGGCGAGCGAGATCGGCTATGTTGGCAGCGACAGAGCCGGGCTGGCCTCGGCCCCTCTTGCGAGGGTCAGCAGGTGCAGCATAGAAGGGTCGGCCTTGGACCTGCATCCGGGGGGTTGCAGTCACCTTGGCGAACGTGCCCTTGGGAAGCGGGCGCGAGGCCCGGTTCACAACTGGGGGAGGCCCGGGGTCCCTCGCCTTCCCTTTCCCTTTCGGGCCAGGTTGGGCGGGGGGCGCACGGGGTTTGGCATGGTCCCGAAGGTCGCGAAAGACCGGGGGGGCCGTCTGATGCCGAGCAGGAGGATCGGGGTTGCGAGGGGGCGCAGGGGCCCCCGGAACGACGATGTTGGAACGCGGGGCTCCAGGGACCAAGTTCCCGAAGCCGTCGCGGAGAGCAGCGTACCCCCTCATC
Organism: Lyophyllum decastes; assembly: GCA_025854295.1. Taxonomy (NCBI): domain Eukaryota; kingdom Fungi; phylum Basidiomycota; class Agaricomycetes; order Agaricales; family Lyophyllaceae; genus Lyophyllum; species Lyophyllum decastes. The sequence goes on along the minus strand of CP107705.1, from coordinate 3,851,302 downwards.
AGATCGAGACCCGTCTGATAAGCGAGCTGGGACGCATCAGAATCGCGCGGAGCTGTCTCCACGGCAGTGGCGACAGCCCTCAACGACTGAGAGAACAGGCCAGTAGTAAGACCAGCAAGGCCGATCTCACCCATGGCGAGGGAGACGTGACTGGAGATGTCATTGGGAATAGCACCGCCTTTCTGGCCCAACATGTTGAGCCAGGCGTCGATGGAGTGAAGGGCGCGGACGACCACAATGGCATCCGTGTGGACAGAGTCAGTCGTGCCGATGAGGGCCAGACCGACCTCCTCGTGCGCAACCCCTTGAGAATCAGCGTCACCATACGGCGGGTACCGACGCTGGGAAGAAGCGGACGTCTCACGAAAGAAGTCCGTCTCGAAGTCCTCCGATGGGTCATCGGGGGCCCTCTCCTTGCTCCTGCGGCGCTTGGAGGTAGGGGTGAAGCCAGCGAGAGAGGGCGATCGGCCTCTCTTGGGGGTGGCGGAGACATCGTCATCGACGGCCATCGGAGTGGACGCTGAGGACGGCTGGGGAGTGGTGCTCGCCGGAAAGCGAAGCGGTCCAGGATCGGGCTCATCCATCGCCCAATCGCCACGGCGAGAGGGGGAGGGAGAGGGGGGGGTCGATGGGGAAGGCGTCGTCGGCTTGACCGCCGCCGACGACGTTGCCGGACGTTGAGAACCAGAGGCAGCCGCCGAGGGCCGGCGACTACCTCTAGACGCTGCCTGCTGAGAGGCAGAAGAGGATGACATAGGAGAAAGAGGTTTGCTCGCTGTTCAAGTGTTCGGTGGTGGTGGTTTCCGGAAAAGGAAGGTGAGCAAGTACCACATGCGAGGCAGGCATTTCATATACCAAGGGTGGCAAATGTGGCGCTTGCTCTCGCGTCTGATGCGGCGGAGGAGGAATGGGTCCGACTGTTCCACACCCCGAAGTATCAGGGCCGCAATTTCTACCCACTCACTGCGAGGGGTAAGCCGCTCCAGCCCACGGCCGCCAAGGGCGGCCCCTGGCTCACTCTCTTGCATCACGGCAGGCTGCCCATTGTGGCGCGCTTTACCCGAGCAATCACGAACCATGCCCCAATCAGGGCTTATTGGTCTCGCTTCGGTCTGTCAGGGGATGACATCTGTTGCCGGTGCGGCGCCTTTGAAACCCGTCACCACATCATCAATCACTGCCCCCTGTATGAGGAGGGCCGGATTCGCATTCCGCGGGACCGTTTCGACGGTCATCACTTTCTCGAGTTTATTCTCGTCTTCCCCACGACGTTCGCCTTTCCGGAGGGAACAATCGGAGAGCGCCCGCCATGAGTAGGCCCTCAGCCCGACATGTGCGCTGGCTCCTTTGGGAGACGCGGCGTTGCACAGGGCGGTTCTTCGGCTCCAGGTCTGGCCTTCCCCAGACCGGCCTTACTTCGGGAAACGGCAATTCGATGCCGATCGGTAGTCGGTGCCTTCGGTCACCGGACTAAGTTGGGCCCCCTGGCATGGGACCCTCGTCCGACTGCCTTCGCAGGCGACTGTGGCGGAGCCGGTTGTGCGGATGGTAGTCGTGGTACTGTTTTTGACAAAGGTGTGGTGCTGCGCACCGCGCGGTCTACGTAGCATACTTTCGAGGACACTTGTTTTAGCTTCGCAAGCTTTATCGCCCTCTACGTACCGTTAGGCGTTTGAGGTTTAGTTTACGGGTTCCTTTGTATTCGTAATGCCAGACTGCTATCGGGCGCCGGGATATAAATAATTTGATCAAAAAAAAAAAAAAAAAAATATACCAAGGGTGGCGTTCCATCCTGGTGTTGATGTTGTTGGGGGATGGTGGGGCGTGGGTGCGGGAGGTGGTAACGCCTGTCAAAGGAGTACCAGTCTACCGCATGGAGCGAGGGACATATGTTTTGCTGCAGCACCAAGGATGACGAGGACGTGACGAGTGCTGCGGAGGCGGTGCTGGGAGTGGGTCCTGGTGCTGGGATGTCGGGATCAGCAGGGCCATCGGCAGGGAGGTGGGAGAGGCGTGATCGTGACTGTGATTGTCAGAGGGTGAAGGAGAGGATAGTGGAATGTCAGGCTGGGAGTGCGGGAGGCCGTCCTAGAGGGTTTGGGATGGGTAGGACGACGAGGGCGACTCCAGCAAAGACACCGAGGGAGGAGGCATGGTCCGATCCGAGGCATGGTGCTTCCAAGGTACACACCAGGGGGTCGTCGGGACCGGGGGTTGGATGCGGGTTTGTCCTGGTTGTGCGTGCAGCTGCCCCCGCCTGTGTCGGGGTATACGATGAGTATGGCGAACCTGCGGGTCTCGGCAGGCGGAGGCAGGTGGAGACTGTCAGCAGCGCATCGACAATTCTTAGCAGGGGTGTGCTTGGTCAGTACTGGTGATGCCGACGAGAACTGTTGCAGGGGGGTGCAGAGAGCCCTGATGGCGATGGCGTTACCGATTTACTGTGTGCGTTAGCAGAGTGGTGGTCGCCAGCGAACAACGGTGGATGCTGATGGAGTGTGAGTGAGGATCTTTGCGGGAGGGAGTTGGGGCAGCCTCGTCGTTCTACAACGGCACCAAACATCACCCATCGACCTTCTCCCATCAGCACTATTTTCTATACATATGTCCAGTCTGGGTGATCACTCTGCGAACTAATGGGCCACCCACTGACACCTTATGCTAGGCTCCTCCCCTGTAACAGGCCGTGCTGGCGCATTGTGCCACTCTTCCACTTTGGCGGCGGAAACTCGCTGCCTCAACCGTGACATACGTCGGTACCACCCTTACCCCGACCGACGACACCCTTCCGTCACGGATTCCAGAGATAATAATGCCGCTCATTTCCCCGTTCATTGCCTTGTGACTCTTGCCGTTCACTCCACTCCTGCACCGACTCGCAGCACTACTGCGTGCCACCCATCCATCGTGGCAGCAGATGCTCGTCGCTTTGATCATGCCATGTGTCGATACCACCCTTACCTCAAGCCTTAGACTCGCGTCAAATACCATCCATTCTTGTAAGTTTTTTCTGTGCATTCCCTTTTTTTCCAGAATGGCTCATGTGCTCTGCGTGTTTTCTAGGGTCACTGCCCTTGTATCTTGTCCACGCCTCCCAGTCATCGATCATGTGTTATTTTCATGTAATTGCTTTTGCTATATAGTCCAAACTTATGCTACATGGTGCCCATGGTTACATGTCTAATGTAGTATTATAAATTTAATTCCCTGCGTCGACGACATACGACCACAACTGACAATGAGCACATGCCGCTGTATGGTGCGCGTACGAAGAGCGTACGATCATCGTCTGCTCAGTTTCAGGTGACCCTAAATTTCAAGTTTAAAAAACAATTGTGGGACACCTGAACGTATGACTTAAAGTTTTCCTTTATGGTGTCCCTCAACCTATTTTCAAACTTTTGGTTTGGGGATTAATTTCAGAAATCCTCAAATTCATAATTTACATTGACCTCAAATCTGGCCCTAAACTATTAACTTTCATGACAGTTTGAGGAACCCCAAAATTCCCCATTTAAGGCCCAGTTTTGGTGGCAATGAAATTTGGACCTAAACATATTATTTGAGACCAGATCTCACTCACTGGGTGCAAAGGACAATGCTTTGATAAACAATATTCTAAAAAAATGATAAAGGTCCTCCTTATATATCCTGACCATTTTGAGCAGATATATTGTGGAATAATTCAATATATTGTAGGATAATTTTTGAATTTCATCAGACAACATATAGTAGAAACATTTATCATATGGTCAAACAAAGTATTCTAAATAAACTTGAAGAATGTTCACATTATCTTCTATTGACACATTCAAAATATATTTACAATAATCTTGAATTATGGTGAATATATTTTAAATAATATAAAATATGGTAAAAATATGGTAATATGTCCTGTGTATATCAAGGAAAGATATTGTAAACATTGTCTGAATATATTTGGAACATTATGCTTGATTATATGATCAATTCTTTTACTATATGTCATTTTGATGAAATTTAAAATTTGTCCTATAATATATTGGCTGAAAATGGCAGTGATATATAGGGAGGACCTTTACCATTTTATTAGAATATCTTTCATCAAAATATTGTCCTTTGCACCCTGTGACTATGACCCAAATTGATAATTTGAGGAAAGGTTTCAGGAACTACAAAATTTGGAGTCAAACTAATAATTTAGGTATACATTTGAGTTCACCCCAAATTTCCAACTTCCCGGTGTGAATGGTGGGTGGTCGGTCGATCTTACATGGCCTCCGACTGCAACGGACCTCACCACCATCTCCACTTGGGCCGCGAAGGCGTACCCGAAGGGGACCACCACCTGGGCCGTGATCCCTCAGTCACGGTCCTACCTCAAGATCGTCTCCGCCCCCTTCCGCTTCGGTGAAGAGGAAGGGGACGTTCTTACTATCTCAAAGATGGAGGAGGTTTTCACACACGACACGCTCCTCTCCACTTTCCCTCTGGCCGCACGCCTGCGGGTTGTTTGGAACTCCAAGTTCTCGGACTCCGCAACTGTCTGGTTCGACATTTGGGACTCCAAGAAGGGGTCCAACCTCAAGCAACTGGAGGGTAAACGAGTCCTCGTTTATGGTTACAGTTGTTTCATTCGTGCTGCTGAGAGGCATGCCGGCACCCCTCTATGCCCCCGCTGCATGCGGTGGGGCCACATCGAGCACTTGTGCCCTAATCAGGGTCACACATGTTCGAAGTGCGGAGGTCCGCATGGTGCGGAGTATCATCGGGTTCTCGGGGCGTGCTGCAAGGCACAGCCCAAGGCCCAGCCCCCTGTCGCCGCGACCCCCGCGGGCGACCCATGTCCCCACCCCGACTGTTGTGTCAACTGCGGGGGGGCCCACGCCGCTGATTCCACGAAGTGTCACTTCTGGAAGAATCGGTTTAATCGCGAGTGGATCATGGCTCGCTATGAACGCGACGAGGTGCGTCAACGGTCCCCTGGACCGCTCGGACTTCCCACTGACGTCTTCCCCAGGTCGCCTAAGGCGAAGGGACCCCCAGTGATTCGTGATGGTTGAAGGACCTTTACGTACACTTTCTTTACTAAGTCAGAATGTAGCGAAGAATTATGACTTAGTTTCCACCATACTAGAGACGAAAGAGAAGTCAGTCGATGTAGTATGTATTCAAGAGCCGCCGTGGCGGCTCATTCGACGCACGATCTCGACGTTGGACAGGGAAGGCGCTCCGGTCATCGGGGCCCCGACTCATCTGGGGTGGATGTGCTTCTTTCGCAGGCCGCGCGGGGATGATGACGTCCCCCGGGTCATGATGTTTGTGTCTAAGCGCCTGGAGCATCTGCACCCAGCGTTTCGCACAGACATTGTTGATCACCGGGACCTCCTGTTGATCATATTTCAGTCGGATGGTGACATCCCTGTCAACTTGCTCAACGTCTACTCAGACGATGACTCGATGGCCATTCGCTGGCTGTCAGACAACGTTGATCGCCTCCCACGGCTGAGTTACATGGGGGGGGACTTCAATTGCCATTCGCGGATCTGGGATCCAGATTACCCGAATAATAATCACATGGCGGACACCCTGATTGATGTCGCCATGAGGCTCGGGGTGGTTGTTAGTGTCCGGGAGCATCACTCCCCCACTCACTTCCCCTGGATCATGGGCCATAGGTCCTCGGTCATCGATCTCATGTTCCTGCTGGAAGATACGACGGCGGGGCTTGTTCACAATGTGTTGGAAGACGAGATGCTCCCTTCGGATCATGCTCTGCTCTCTGTCGCGTTGCCTATTCCCTTCTTTGGAGACGGAGCATGTCGCTTCCGGATCAAAGAAGATGATTTCGAAGACTTCGTGAAGCACTTTCGGGGTGGCTTCGGAGGTCTTGATTGGGGGGATCTTGATTCCCCTGATGCTATTGAGGCCGCGGCCCAGGGTATCTCCCTGGCCGCCACCAACGCCTGGACGACACATGCAAAGTTGGTCCGCGCATCTCGGTCGCCCAAACCCTGGTGGACTCCGGAGTGCTCACGCGCACTGGACGAGTACCAGGCTAGTAGGCTTCCGGAGGCGTATACGAAATATCGGCAGCTTGTCCACATTACCAAACGCAAGTTTTATAATTCTTGTATTCATGAAGTTGCATTTACGAAGATGCGACCTTGGGACCTCATGGATTGGACCAAGGCGCGCTCACACCTTCCTTTTCCGGAAACCACCACCACCGAAACTTTACACAGCGAGCACACTCCATTTTCTCTATGTCATCCTCCTCTGCCTCTCAGCAGGCAGCTTCTAGGGGGAGTCGTTGTACATCGGCGGCTCCCTCTGGGTCTCAATGGCCGGCATTGTCAACAGCAGTGGTCAAACTGTTGGCGCCTTCCCAGTCGACCCCCTCCTCCCCTGCTCCTCCCAGTCCGATCGAATGGGCTGAGGATCAGCCCGATCCTGGACCAGCTCGCTTCCCTGCGAGTCCCAGCCCCGCCCCCAGTTTGTCTGTCACCCCGATGGCTGTCGATGAGGATGTCTATGCCACCCCCAAGAGAGGCCGATCGCCCTCTCTTGCTGGCTTCACCCCCACCTCCAAGTGGCATAAGTCGAAGGAGAGGGCCCCCGATGCTGCATCAGGTTCATTTGGTCAGGACTTCTTTCGTGAGTCGTCCGCCGCGTCGCAGGCCCGGTACCCCCTGTACCAGGACGCTGATACTCAGGGAGTCGCGCACGACGAACTCGGGATTGCCCTCATCAGCACTCCTGACGCCGCCCACACATATGCCATTGTGGTAGTCCGCACCCTCCACACTATCGACTCTTGGCTCGGCATGCTGGGCCAGAAGGGCAGTTCCATTCCCAGCGACATATCGTCTCATGTTGCACTCGCCATGGGGGAGATCGGCTTGGCTGGCCTCACCACTGGACTGTTCACTCAGTCCCTCATCGATGCTGAGAAGACCGCGAAGGCGGCCACTCCCAATTCCGATGAGGCCAAGCTCGCCTTCCAGGCGGGCTTGGACCTTGTCCGCGGGTTCACTGCTCTTCGGGATGGCTTCGGGAACCTTGTTCCTGGAGCTCATCGCTCTAACATCGTCATTCTGGGGGCGCCTGCACCCCCACGCAACCCCAATCCTCCTCGACAGCACATGGCTCCGCCTTCAGTCTTTCGCGACCTGCGGACTGCTGTCAAACCCCGCGCGCCCCCCGCCCAACCTGGCCCGAAAGGGAAAGGAAAGGCAAGGGACCCCGGGCCGCCTCCTGTCGTGAACCGGGCCTCTCACCCGCTTGCCAAGGGCACATTTGCCAAGGTGACTGCCACCCCCCAGATGACGGCTCGCATTGGTAAGCCTGATTATGCTGCGCCTGCAGACCCTTGCAAGAGGGGCCGAGGCCAGCCCGGCTCTGTCGCTGCCGACATAGCCGACCTCGCTCGCTTGTTCCCAGACCTTAGCTGTAAGGGTTGGTACCCCAGGGGGTCACAGAGTATATTAGGTCATGATACTTTTCCCACACTCCCTAGTCTTTTTACCATTACTTCCCTGTCACTATGCTTGTGTTGGCCCATCTTCTACTATAGAACTGGATCTGACTCACTTGTGACTGAAGCAATAACCTAGAGGCTCACCCAACTTTACACTTTTTTGAGTCCCCTAGCCTCAACTGAGGCTGTAGTGGAAGATTTGCTTGGCACAGCAAAGTCTAGCTATCTCAGCTTTTCTCTGGACTCTCTACCATCATTCTGGGCTTGTCTAGGTCGATTTTTATCGCGCATTTTAGCCCTATAGGCTGGTGGAAGGATTGGGTGAAGTTTGGTTGAGGTTTGGGTTGGGTTTGGTGTTTGTTGTTGTGAGCTGGCAGGAAAACTGGGTCATCTCTGGGAAACGAAGCTACCTATTGCTTCGATTGTTGGTTCATTGGAAAGCCCTCGTCTTTCTGATCATTTTCCACCCCACCATCATCCTATTCCATCACCATCTCCCCTCTCACCATTGCTGTTGGTGTTCCAACACTATTTGGTCGATATCTCGCGAACCACTACTCCGATTACCTCGATTCCGGATTCTTTGGAAAGCTCTCATCGAAGCGTTCCTCCTGATATATGGGTTTATGGAAATCCGTCCAGCGGATCGCGCTCTGCACTCTCGTCAGTGTATTTATCCCCTTCCCTCATACCTCGACAATTTGTTACCATCTTGGGTCAGTTCTGGGGTTCATTTCTTCGCATTTGGCACCCCTTTCACTTCCCCATACTCTCCTACCACCACTCCTACTGGTTGCCCTCGAATCTTGGTTGTTGTCCTCTGCCATGGATTGGCTCATCATCCCAATTGCTCACGCATGGGGTATCGAAATATCCGACATTTCCCTCTGAGATAGCTTTGAGGAAGACTCTGATATCCATCAGAGTACCCCACCTGGTGATTCCGTCCTCTATTCACCATGTCCATCATCCCCTCTCGACACCACTTGATGTTCGTCGCATTCCTGCCCTATCTTTGGTTCTTTCGTTGCGAGGCCTTGGGAGGATGTAACATTCCCTCTCTACGTGCCTCCCCTGATCCCCATGTCAGCCCTCGGCACTGCTGAGGGGTGGGGCCTTTGCAGTAATCTGACCAGACCAAACTGATCATACTGGATGTTGGACTTCCCTTTCTTTCTTCTCTTTTACCTTTCTTTTGGTTATCTGACGGTCTCTTTAACTAGTGTTCTATCAGATACCACCATTCCTTTCTTCAGTCCTATCCCTTTCCATCATTCCTTCCTTTCATTTTTGGGTAGACTCAGTTGGGGCTGAGTCTAGAGGGGGAGAATGTAAGGGTTGGTACCCCAGGGGGTCACAGAGTATATTAGGTCATGATACTTTTCCCACACTCCCTAGTCTTTTTACCATTACTTCCCTGTCACTATGCTTGTGTTGGCCCATCTTCTACTATAGAACTGGATCTGACTCACTTGTGACTGAAGCAATAACCTAGAGGCTCACCCAACTTTATATTAGCCCGGCTGACATCGCGGGACTTCATCGCCAGGCCCGAGAACGGGCCGGCTCTCCTTCTGGGTCTTCTGCCCCCTGCGGAAGAAGATCAAGTCTACTACTGGTGGGCCTAGCCGCAAGCAGGCCCTCGTCTATCCTTCAGAGGAGCACGCGCTTGTGCCCGAGCGCCTCATGGAGACTATCAACCAGGGTCTTGTCGCGGACAAGTGCTTGGTTAGCGCCTCGGCTGTCGCGCCCATCAATGGTGGGTGGTCAGTCGATCTCACTTGGCCTCCGACAGCGACGGACCTCTCCACCATCTCCACCTGGGCCACAAAGGCGTACCCAAAGGGGACCACCACCCGGGCCGTGATCCCTCAATCATGGTCCTATCTCAAGATTGTTTCCGCTCCCTTCTGCTTCGGCGAAGAGGAGGGGGACGTTCTTACCATCTCGAAGATGGAGGAGGTGTTCGCGCATGATGCGCTCCTCTCCACTTTCCCCCTGGCCGCGCGCCCGCGGGTCGTTCGGAACTCCAAGTTCTCGGACTCCGCGACTGTGTGGTTCGATATTTGGGACTCCAAGAAGGGGTCCAACCTCAAGCAGTTGGAGGGTAAACGAGTCCTCGTTTACGGCTACAGCTGCTTCATTCGCGTTGCCGAGAGGCATGCCGGCACCCCTCTGTGCCCCCGCTGCATGCGGTGGGGCCACATCGAACGTCTGTGCCCCAATCAGGGTCACACGTGTTCGAAGTGCGGAGTATCACCGGGTCCTTGGGGCGTGCTGCAAGGCACAGCCCAAGGACCAACCCCCTGTCGCCGCGACTCCCGCGGGCGACCCTTGTCCTCACCCTGACTGCTGTGTCAACTGCAGGGGGGCCTACGCCGCCGACTCCATGAAGTGTCACTTCTGAAAGAATCAGTTTAATTGCGAGTGGATCATGGCTCACTATGAACGTGACGAGGTGCGTCGACAGTCTCCTGGACCACTTGGACTTCCCACTGACGTCTTCCCCAGACCGCCTAAGGCGAAGGGACCCCCGGTGACTCGTAATGGTTGAAGGACCCTTACGGACACTTTCTATACTGAGTCAGAATGTAGCAAAGAATTATGACTTAGTTTCCACCATACTAGAGACGAAAGAGAAGTCGGTTGACGTAGTATGTATTCAAGAGCCGCCGTGGCGGCTCATTCGACGCACAATCTCGACGTCAGACAGGGAAGGTGCTCTGGTCATCGGGGCCCCGACTCATCTGGGGTGGATGTGCTTCTTTCGCAGGCCACGTGGGGACGATGATGTCCCCCGGGTCATGACATTTGTGACCAAACACCTGGAGCATCTGCACCCGGCGTTTCACACAGATCTTGTTGATCATCGGGACATCCTGTTGATCACCTTTCAGTCGGACGGTGACGTCCCTGTGAACTTGCTCAACGTCTACTCAGACGATGACTCAACGGCCATTCGCTGGCTGTCAGACAACGTTGATCGCCTCCCATGGTTGAACTACATGGGAGGGGACTTCAATTGCCATTCGCGGATCTGGGATCCAGATTACCTGAATAATAATCACATGGCGGACACCCTGATTGATGTCACCATGAGACTCGGGGTGGTTGTTAGTGTCCGGGAGCATTGCTCCCCCACTCACTTCCCCCGGATCATGGGCCATAGGTCCTCGGTCATCGATCTCATGTTCCTGCTGGAAGATATGACGGCGGGGCTTGTTCACAACGTGTTGGAAGACGAGATGCTCCCTTCGGATCATGCTCTGCTCTCTGTCGCGTTGCCTATTCCCTTCTTTGGAGACGGAGCATGTCGCTTCCGGATCAAAGAAGATGATTTCGAAGACTTCGTGAAGCACTTTCGGGGTGGCTTCGGAGGTCTTGATTGGGGGGATCTCGATTCCCCTGATGCTATTGAGGCCACGGCCCAGGGTATCTCCCTGGCTGCCGCCAACGCCTGGACCACTCATGTGAAGTTGGTCTTTTTTTTTTTTTTTTTTTTTTTTTGATCAAATTATTTATATCCTGGCGCCCGATAGCAGTCCGGTGTTACGAATACAAGCGAACCCGTAAACTAAACCTCATATGCCTAACGGTACGTAGAGGGCGATAAAGCTCGCGAAGCTGAAACAAGCGTCCTCGAAAGTACGCTACGTAGACCGCGCGGTGCGCAGCACCACACCTTCGTCAAAAACAGTACCACGACTACTGTCCGCACAACCAGCTCCGCCACAGTCGCCCGCGAGGGCAGTCGGACGAGGGTCCCGTGCCAGGGGACCCAACTTAGTCTGGTGACCGAAGGCACCAACTACCGATTGGCTTCGAATTGCCGTTTCCCGAAGTACGGCCGGTCCGGGGGAGGCCGGACCTGGAGCCGAAAAACTGCCCTGTGCAACGCCGCGTCTCCCAAAGGAGCCAGCGCACACGTCGGGCTGAGGGCCCACTCATGGCGGGCGCTCTCTGATCGTCCCCTCCGGAAAGGCGAACGTCGTGGGGAAGACGAGAATAAACTCGAGAATGCGATGGCCGTCAAAACGGTCCCGCGGAATGCGAATCCGGCCCTCCTCGTAGAGGGGGCAGTGATTGATGATGTGGTGACGGGTCTCAAAAGCACCGCACCGACAACGGATGTCATCACCTGACAACCCGAAGCGAGACCGATAAGCCCCGATTGGGGCATGGTTCGTGATTGCACAGGTAAAGCGCACCACAATGGGCGGTCTCCCGTGATGCAAGAGAGTGAGCCAGGGGCCACCCTTGGCGGCCGTGGGCTGGAGCGGCTTACCCCTTGCGGTGAGCGGATAGAAATTGCGACCCTGATACTTCAGGGTGTGGAACAGGCGGACCCACTCCTCCTCCACCGCATCAGACGCGAGAGCAAGCGCCACGTTCAGCGTGCGCTTGGGACGACGACCCAAAGAGGGATGCGACTCTGTCGCAGCCTCATGAGCCTCGAGATGGGGGCCCCATCGCATCTTCGACGGGACGTAGTGAAAGGAGATGACGCGGCCCGGGTCGGCCGACAGCCATTCTCGGAGAACAGAGCAAGCCGCGATTGACCGCGATTGCCCAGAGTGAACGCTGGCATCCAACAACAAGTTGACGGATGCCGGCGAGTCGGTGAACACATGAACCCGCCAGAGGTCAGGTGTTCGGAGAGCGGCCACCACCCCCATTGAGAGGGCAATGAGCTCCGCATCGGGGGCGGTCGCCTTACTGGCAGCCACCTTTGAGCGGACGCCCGGGCCAGGGCCATGAAACACAATGCACACTGCGACCGCCTGGAGAGTCTTGTCCCAAGGGACGGACCCATTGCAGGCAACCGAGACGCACTCGAATTTGCCCTGCTCGGACTCGAAAAGGCGCTCGAGCGCCTGCTTGTGAAGCTTGACCGCCTCCTTCCCTTTTGGGATGACGAGGTCAAGCTCAATTTGAGACTCGTAAAGGTCCCTGATGCGATTCCCAGGCCTGGCCTCCAAAGAGGTCGGGTCGAAGGTCTCGTGCACGGTGCCATATGCTAAGGCAACATCCGTGAGAGGAGAAGGGTACATGCGCAGAAGTGCAGGCACCTCCCGGGCCGGTCCAGCTAAGGACATGGGGTGAGAGACTTCCACACCATCATCTGGTGACTGCCCCAAAAGGCGAATTGTCGGATGCTGGCTGTAGAGGGTGTTGTGCCGATGAATACTCCAGTGAGAGAGCTTCCGAAGGTGCAAATGGATGGGGAGGAGGCCTGCAATGGACTCCACGGCCCCGCCGGTGGTGGTGCGAAAGGCACCGAGGATAAACCATGACATGTTGATTGCCATCATGATCTGCCTCGGGTTTCCCGCGGAGGTCGTGAAATTCTTCCGGTCCTATTTGGTAGGCCGGTCTACTCGGTACAAGTGGGGGGCTGACACCTCTCACCCGTGCCAGGCTGACGTGGGTGTGGGACAGGGCTCTGCCCTGTCCCCAGTCTTGTTGGCTATTTGCATGGTGCCTGTGATGCGCCTCTTTCAGCTCGTGGTGGATATCCGCCGTGGCGCTCTTATCTCGTACGTGGACGATGGTACTATTGTCGTCCAGTTGAAAACATGGGAAGAAAATCTCATTAAGCTCAGGGAGTTGTACGGGGTGGTTAGCCGCCTTGTGTCTGCCCTTGGGTTGGCTTTGGAGCACTCGAAGAACGAGGCGTTCCACTTTTCCAGGAACCCGAGGGATGCGAATCCCACAGTGGATCTTGGCTTTGCTCCCTTCACCAGGGAGTCCCCACTGAAACTGAAGCCCTTTTGGAGGTATTTGGGCTTCTATTTTGATCGTGCACTGCGCTTTACCGAACACGTGCGCTTTTATTCCACCAAAGTTCTCACCACCGTCTTGGTGATGAAGATGCTTGGCAATTCAACCAGGGGTATGAACGCCGAACAGCGGTGTCTCCTCTACTGCGCATGCGTACTTCCAGTGGCAACATACGGGAGTTGCTTGTGGTATTACGAAGGTGCCTGTATCAAGGGCATCCTCAAAATGTACTCGCAGATGCAGCACAAAGCCGCTCTGTGGATTCTTGGTGTGTTCCGCACTACCACCGGTGGGGCCGTGGAGTCCATTGCGGGCCTCCTCCCCATCCACTTACACCTTCAGAAGCTCTCTCACCGGAGCATCCATTGGCACAACACACTCTACAGCCAGCATCCGACGATTCGCCTTTTGGGGCGGTCACCGGATGATGGTGTGGAAGTCTCTCACCCCATGTCCTTAGCCGGACCGGCCCAGGAGGTGCCTGCGCTTCTGCGCATGTACCCTTCTCCTCTCACGGATGTTGCCTTAGCTTATGGCACCATGCACGAGACCTTTGACCCGACCTCTTCAGAGGCCAGGCCTGGGAATCACATTCGAGACCTCTACGAGTCTCAAATCGAGCTTGACCTCATCATCCCAAAAGGGAAGGAGGCGGTCAAGCTTCACAAGCAGGCGCTGGACCACCTTTTCGAGTCCGAGCGGGGCAGATTCGAGTGCGTCTCGGTTGCCTGCAATGGGTCCGTCCCTCGGGACAAGACTCTCCAGGCGGTCGCAGTGTGCATTGTGTTTCATGGCCCTGGCCTGGGTGTCCGCTCGAAGGTGGCTGCTGGTAAGGTGACTGCCCCCGATGTGGAGCTCATTGCCCTCTCAATGGGGGTGGTGGCCACTCTTCGAACACCTGACCTCTGGTGGGTTCACGTGTTCACTGACTCACCAGCATCCGTCAACTTGTTGTTGGATGCCAGTGTCCATTCTGGGCAATCGCGGTCGATCGCGGCTTGCTCCGTTCTCCGAGAATGGCTGTCGGCCGACCCTGGCCGCGTCGTCTCATTTTACTACGTCCCGTCGAAGATGTGGTGGGGCCCCCATCTCGAGGCTCATGAGGCTGCGACGGAGTCGCATCCCTCTCTGGGCCGTCGTCCCAAGCGCACGCTTAACGTGGCGCTTGCTCTCGTGTCCGATGTGGCGGAGGAGGAGTGGGTTCGCCTGTTCCACACCCTGAAGTATCAGGGTCGCAATTTCTATCCGCTCACCATGAGGGGCAAACTGCTCCAGCCCACGGCCGCCAAGGGCGGCCCCTGGCTCACTCTCTTGCATCACGGGAGACCGCCCATTGTAGTGCGCTTTACCCGTGCAATCACGAACCATGCCCCAATCGGGGCTTATCGGTCTCGCTTCGGGTTGTCAGGTGATGACATCCGTTGTCGGTGCGGTGCCTTTGAGACCTGTCACCATATCATCAATCATTGCCCCCTCTATGAGGAGGGCCGGATTAGGATTCCTCAGGACCGCTTTGATGGTCACCGATTCCTCGAGTTCATTCTCATCTTCCCCACGACGTTTGCCTTTCCGGAGGGAACGATCGGAGAGCGCCTGCCATGAGTAGGCCCTCAGCCTGACGTGTGCACTGGTTCCTTTGGGAGACGCTGCGTTGCACAGGGCGGTTTCTTGGCTTCAGGTCCGGCTTTTCCCGGACCGGCCTTCCCTCGGGAAACGGCAATTCGATGCCGATCGGTAGTCAGTGCCCTTGGTCACTGGACTAAGTTGGGCCCCCTGGCACAGGACCCTCGCCCGACTGCCCTCGCGGGTGACTGTGGCGGAGCCGGTTGTGCGGATGGTAGTCGGCGTACTGTTTTTGATGATGGCGCGGTGCTGCGCACCGCACGGTCCACGTAGCGTACTTTCGAGGATGCGTGTTTCAGCTTCATGAGCTTTATCGCCCTCTATGTACCGTTAGGCGTTTGAGGTTTAGTTTACAGGTTCGTTTGTATTTGTAACGCCGGACTGCTACCGGGCGCCGGGATATAAATAATTTGATCAAAAAAAAAAAAAAAAAAAAATTCTAACAACAAGTTGACGGACGCTGGCGAGTTGGTGAACACGTGGACCCGCCAGAGGTCAGGTGTTCGAAGAGTGGCCACCACCCCCATTGAGAGGGCAATGAGCTCCGCATCGGGGGCGGTCGCCTTACTGGCAGCCACCTTCGAGCGGACACCCGGGCCAGGGCCATGAAACATGACGCACGCCGCGACCGCCTGGAGAGTCCTGTCCCGGGGGACGGACCCATCGCAAGCAACTGAGATGCACTCGAATTTGCCCCGCTCGGACTCGAAAAGGCGATCCAGCACCTGTTTGTGAAGCTTGGCTGCCTCCTTCCCCTTTTTTTTTTTTTTTTTTTTTTTTCCTCCAATTATTTATATCCCGGCGCCCGATAGCAGTCCGGCGTTACGAATACAAAGGAACCCATAAACTAAACCTCAAACGCCTAACGGTACGTAGAGGGCGATAAAGCTCGCGAAGCTAGAACAAGCGTCCTCGAGAGTACGCTATTTTTTTTTTTTTTTTTTTTTTTTTTTTGATCAAATTATTTATATCCCGGCGCCCGATAGCAGTCCGGCGTTACGAATACAAAACGAGACGTAAACTAAACCTCCACGCCTGACGGTACGTAAAGGGCGATAATGCTCGCGAAGCTGAAACAAGCGTCTTCGAAAATACGCTACGTAGACCGCGCGGTGCGCAGCACCGTGCCTCCGTCAAAAACGGTACCACGACTACCGTCCGCACAACCGGCTCCGCCACAGTCACCCGCAAGGGCAGTCGGACGAGGATCCCGTGCCAGAGGACCCAACTTAGTCCGGTGACCGAAGGCACCGGCTACCGATCGGCCTCAAATTGCCGTTTCCCGAGGTAAGGCCGGTCCGGACAAACCCGGACCTGAAGCCAAGAAGACCGCCCTGTGCAACGCCGCGTCTCCCAAAGGAGTCAGCGCACACGTCGGGCTGAGGGCCTACTCATGGCGGGCGCTCTCCGATCGTCCCCTCCGGGAAGGCGAACGTCGTGGGGAAGACGAGAATAAACTCGAGAACGTGATGGCCGTCGAAGCGGTCCCGCGGAATGCGAATCCGGCCCTCCTCGTAGAGGGGGCAGTGATTGATGATGTGGTGGCGGGTCTCAAACGAAGTTTAGGCCCCCCCTTGCGGGAGAGCCTATTGAACCTCGGTCAGGGCTCATGCCTAACACCCGCCCAGACACTGGGGCCATCGGCCACATTGGACCTCCCCTGATGGTACCTAGTTCCTCAGAAGGTTCGATCTGGATCCGTAGACCACTAGATCTCCCATGATGGTTGGCGGGTTCTAACCACTCAACGGCCCACGTGGACCTCCCATTATGGTACCCTGATTACCCCCAGTTCGGCCGAAGCCTTCCATTAGGGTAGAGCCGGGAATCACACCCTTCTCCAGTGCCCGGTGCCGCAGTGCAGTACCACCTTACAACTGAAGCCAACACCCCGGAATCAACTCAAGCTCTAACCGGCCCTATTATGACCGGAGAACCGACAGAGGATTTTAGTTCTCTCGAGCCAGGGTAGGGGGACTGCCCCATCCTGCTACGGCCCGGCGGCTACCCCGGGCGCGACCCCAGGACCACTTTCCCATTCCTTGGCAGATGGTTCGCTGATGCCAACCGGCGCGGAACCCCATCTGTCCAAGATCTCTGTCTTGCCATCAGAATTACCGGCATGCTACCCGGGTCTGGTCTACCCGTGCCGGAGTCATGTGGGAGGCTGTGATGCTTGGACCGTGACCATTACCCAGCCCTTCGCACCTCACTCTGATGACTAACGCCCACGGTACAGTTTTCCCATGGGGTCGGGTGGCCTAGAGGGGAGCCTGAGGCACCGCCCTCGTTCGGCTTGTTATCAGCCCAATGCCCGATCTTATCGTGCCTTATCCTCTCGGTCCCTTTCGGGCATCCCGGCGCACCGGTACTTGGGCTTTCCCACGCTCACGCGCAGGCCCGATGGGTGCCGGTATTCCAGCTGCGAACCTCCTTTACCAAGGGAGGGCCCATGGGGTGTCACATGATTACTGCCGTGGGAGGATGACCTAAGCCACATTCTCTCACGGGTGTTCATCACCTGACGCAACCTTATGTCATAGGTAGTTGCCATGAGAGGGAATCGAACCCTCAACCCGACCGCTTAGTGCAACCTAAGCGCGCGCCTAATGTTTAAAGTGGCAACGCTTTCCACTAGGGCAACTGGCCCTCTCGAGAGTACGCTACGTAGACCGCGCGGTGCGCAGCACCGCGCCTTCGTCAGAAACGGTACCACGACTACCATCCGCACAACCGGCTCCGCCACAGTCGCCCGCGAGGGCAGTCGGACAAGGGTCCCGTACCAGGGGACCCAACTTAGTCCAGTGACTGAAGGCACTGACTACTGATCGGCTTCAAATTGCCGTTTCCCGAGGGAAGGCCGGTCCGGGAAAAGCCGGACCTGAAGCCAAGAAACCGCCCTGTGCAACGCAGCGTCTCCCAAAGGAACCAGTGCACACGTCAGGCTGAGGGCCTACTCATGGCAGGCGCTCTCCGATCGTTCCCTCCGGAAAGGCAAACGTCGTGGGGAAGATGAGAATGAACTCGAGGAATCGGTGACCATCAAAGCGGTCCTGAGGAATCCTAATCCGGCCCTCCTCATAGAGGGGGCAATGATTGATGATATGGTGACAGGTCTCAAAGGCGCCGCACCGGCACCGAATGTCATCACCTGACAAACCGAAGCGAGACCGGTAAGCCCCGATTGGGGCATGGTTCGTGATTGCTCGGGTAAAACGCGCCACAATGGGCGGCCTCCCGTGATGCAAGAGAGTGAGCCAGGGGCCGCCCTTGGCGGCCGTGGGCTGGAGCGATTTACCCCTCTCGGTAAGCGGGTAAAAATTGCGACCCTGATACTTCGGGGTGTGGAACAGGCGAACCCATTCCTCCTCCGCCGCATCGGACGCGAGAGCAAGCGCCACATTAAGTGTTCGCTTGGGATGACGACCCAAGGAGGGATGCGACTCCGTCGCAGCCTCATGAGCCTCGAGGTGGGGGCCCCACCGCATCTTTGACGGGACGTAGTGAAACGAGACGACTCGGCCAGGGTCGGCCGAAAGCCAATCTCGGAGAACCAAGCAAGCCGCGATGGAACGCGATTGCCCAGAATGGACACCGGCATCCAACAACAAGTTGACGGATGCCGGCGAGTCGGTGAACACATGAACCCGCCAGAGGTCAGGTGTTCGGAGAGCGGCCACCACCCCCATTGAGAGGGCAATGAGCTCCGCATCGGGGGCGGTCGCCTTACTGGCAGCCACCTTCGAGCGGACACCCGGGCCAGGGCCATGAAACACGACGCACGCCGCGACCGCCTGGAGAGTCTTGTCCCGAGGGACGGACCCATCACAAGCGACCGAGATGCACTCGAATTTGCCCCGCTCGGACTCGAAGAGGCGATCCAACGCCTGTTTGTGAAGCTTGGCCGCCTCCTTCCCCTTCGGGATGACGAGGTCAAGTTCAATCTGAGACTCGTAAAGGTCTCGAATGCGGTTCCCCGGCCTGGCCTCCGAAGAGGTCAGGTCAAAAGTCTCGTGAATGGTGCCATAAGCCAAAGCAACATCTGTGAGAGGAGAAGGATACATGCGCAGAAGCGCAGGCACCTCCCAGGCCAGTCTGGCTAGGGACATAGGGTGAGAAACTTCCACACCATCATCCAGTGACCGCCCCAGAAGGCGAATCGTCGGATGCTGGCTGTAGAGTGTGTTGTGCCAATGGATGCTCCTGTGGGAGAGCTTCCAAAGGTGCAAATGGATGGGGAGGAGGCCCGCAATGGACTCCATGGCCCCGCCGGTGGTGGTGCGGAACCCAAAATCCACAGAGCGGCTTTGCGCTGCATCTGTGAGTACATTTTGAGAATGCCCTTAATCCGGGCACCTTCGTAATACCACAAGCGACTTCTGTATGTTGCCACCAGGAGCACGCATGCGCGATAGAGGAGACGCCACTGTTCGGCGTTCATACCCCTTGTAGAATTACCAAGCATCTTCATCGCCAAGACGGTGGTGAGAGCCTTGGTGGAGTAAAAGCGCACATGCTCGGTAAAGTGAAGTGCGTGATCAAAATAGAAGCCCAAATACCTCCAAAAGGGTTTGGGTTTCAGTGGGGAATCCCCGGTGAAGGGAGCGAAGCCAAGATCCACTGCGGGATTCTCATCCCTCGGGTTCCTGGAGAAGTGGAACGCCTCGTTCTTCGAGTGCTCCAAAGCCAACCCAAGGGCAGACACAAGGCGGCTAACCACCCCGTACAACTCCCTGAGCTTAATGAGATTTTCTTCCCATGTTTTCAACTGGACGACAATAGTACCATCGTCCATGTATGAGATAAGAGCACCACAGCGGATATCCACCACGAGCTGAAAGAGGCGCATCACAGGCACCATGCAAATAGCTGACAGGACCAGAGACAGGGCAGAGCCCTGTCCCACACCCACGTCAGCTTGGCATGGGTGAGAGGTGTCAGCCCCCCACTTGTACTGGGTAGACTGGCCTACCAAGTAGGACCGAAAGAATTTCACGACCTCCGCAGGGAACCCGAGGCGGATCATGATGGCAATCAACACGTCATGGTTGATGGAAGGAAAGAACTGAGCAAGATCAAAAGCGACCACGCTAGTCTTGAGCTTCTGGGCCCAGCCAGTGTTAGAAATGCCTCATGGGCTATCTAATCTCTTTCCCATCCTATCTCCCTATGTGCATAGCCATGCACTGCCTTGCACTGCTTTGCAGTGTTGGGCAGTGCCAGGCTGTGTTGGTAACAACCCACTGCCTCAGCACTGCCTTAGCATTGCCTTAGCACTGCTTAGCACTGCTTTCAGTTTCCATCTTTCCTGTGCCACAGCCTCAAGCACAGTGTATATATAGTAGTGTAGCTTCACCTGAAGTCCCCAGATTCTAACTCTGGACTTCAGGTAAGTAGTCTTGTACTTGACTTAATGAAAAAGATTCTAACTCTGGACTTCAGCTTCTAGCTGTCACTATTGACATCCCTGTCTTGGCAATTCAACCAGGGGTATGAACGCCGAACAGCGGCGTCTCCTCTATCGCGCATGCGTCCTTCCGGTGGCAACATACGGGAGTCGCTTGTGGTTTTACGAGGGTGCCCGGATTAAGGGAATCCTCAAAATGTACTCACAGATGCAGCGCAAAGCCGCTCTGTGGATCCTTGGTGCTTTCCGCACCACCACCGGCGGGGCCGTGGAGTCCATTGCGGGCCTCCTCCCCATCCACTTGCATCTTCGGAGGCTCTCTCACCGGAGCATCCATCAGCACAATACCCTCTACAGTCAGCATCCGACGATTCGCCTTTTGGGGCGGTCACCGGATGATGGTGTGGAAGTCTCTCACCCCATGTCCTTAACCGGACAGGCCCAGGAGATGCCTGCGCTTATGCGCATGTATCCTTCCCCTCTCACGGATGTTGCCTTAGCATATGGCACCGTGCACGAGTCCTTCGACCCGACCTCTCCGGAGGCCAGGCCTGGGAATCGCATTCGAGACCTTTACGAGTCTCAAATCGAGCTTGACCTTGTCATCCCGAAAGGGAAGGAGGCGGCCAAGCTTCACAAGCAGGCGCTTGATCGCCTTTTCGAGTCCGAGCGGGGCAGATTCGAGTGCGTCTCGGTTGCCTGTGATGGGTCTGTCCCTCGGGACAAGACCCTCCAGGCGGTCGCAGCATGCATTGTGTTTCATGGTCCTGGCCCGGGTGTCCGCTCGAAGGTGGCTGCCGGTAAGGCGACCGCCCCCGACGCGGAGCTCATTGCCCTCTCAATGGGGGTGGTGGCCGCTCTCCGAACACCTGACCTGTGGCGGGTTCACGTGTTCACCGACTCGCCGGCTTCCGTCAACTTGTTGTTGGATGCCAGCGTCCATCCTGGGCAGTCGCGCTCGATCGCGGCTTGCTTGGTCCTTCGAGACTGGCTCTCGGCCGATCCTGGCCGAGTCGTCTCGTTTCACTACGTCCCGTCGAAGATGCGATGGGGCCCCCACCTCGAGGCTCATGAGGCTGCGACGGAGTCGCATCCCTCTTTGGGTCGTCATCCCAGGCGCACGCTTAACGTGGCGCTTGCTCTCGCGTCCGATGCGGCGGAGGAGGAATGGGTTCGCCTGTTCCACACCCCGAAGTACCAGGGCCGCAACTTCTATCCACTCACCGAGAGGGGTAAACCGCTCCAGCCTACGGCCGCCAAGGGCGGCCCCTGGCTCACTCTCTTGCATCACGGGAGGCCGCCCATTGTGGCGCGCTTTACCCGCGCAATCACGAACCATGCCCCAATCGGGGCTTATCGGTCTCGCTTCGGTTTGTCAGGTGATGACATCCGTTGCCGGTGCGGCGCCTTTGAGACCCGCCACCACATCATCAATCACTGCCCCCTGTACGAGGAGGGCCGGATTCGCATCCCGCGGGACCGATTCGACGGCCATCGCATTCTCGAGTTTATCCTCGTCTTCCCCACGACGTTCGCCTTCCCGGAGGGGACGATCGGAGAGCGCCCGCCATGAGTAGGCCCTCAGCCCGACGTGTGCGCTGGCTCCTTTGGGAGATTCGGCGTTGCACAGGGCGGATTCTCGGCTTCAGGTCTGGCTTTCCCCGGACCGGCCTTACTTCGGGAGACGGCAATTCGATGCCGATCGGTAGTCGGCGCCTTCGGTCGCCGAACTAAGTTGGGTCCCCTGGCACGGGACCCTCGTCCGACTGCCCTCGCGGGCGACTGTGGCGGAGCCGGTTGTGCGGACGGTGGTCGTGGTACCGTTTTTGACGATGGCGCGGTGCTGCGCACCGCGCGGTCTACGTAGCGTACTCTCGAGGACGCTTGTTTTAGCTTCGCGAGCTTTATCGCCCTCTACGTACCGTTAGGCGTTTGAGGTTTAGTTTACGTTTCGTGCTGTATACGTAACGCCGGACTGCTATCGGGCGCCGGGATAGAAATAACTTGATCAAAAAAAAAAAAAAATATTGACATCCCTGTGCTTGCCTGTTTTAACAGGTTATGGGCCCCGGCACTTCTAACTGTGCTTACCTAACTTGTACCAATTCAGAAATGTGTTAAAGAGTCACATGACTCGCCACATCAGGGGGAAGTGTCACATGATGATGGGTCAAGTCATGTGATAGGTCAGATCCTCTGAGTGATCCAAAGATACTATCCAGTGTGCCAGTCCCCACAGTGCACCCTAGTTGGTAGTTGGACACTATGATCATCCTTGGGAAACCAACTTCTATTCTACCAGACCAGATAGCTCAGTGGTTAGAGCAACCTGTCATGCTAACAGGAGGTCTTAGGTTCAATCCCTAGTATGGTCATATTTCTGTTTCTAACAGCCAGCCTGTACGAGATGAGTGAGATAGAGCCCAGCATCCTCTGTCGAGTGTTGCCTGACGCCACCAAACTGATTGGGATGAAAGATCCCATGTTCGAGAGCTTCGAACTGCAAGTGGTTAGCCAGCATCTTCTCAGCAAGTTTGCCGAGGGTGTTCAAGAGCACGATGGGCCTGAACATCTTCGGCGTTGAATAATTGGGTTTGCCAGGTTTCAGGATGATGACCGAAACCGACTCCTTGAAATACGCCGGCCAATACCCAACCCGAAGGCAGGCGTTGACAAGGGCGAGGAACTTGTCTGCTGCATCATTGTCAGACAAAAATAGCATCTTGAGAACCTGCCAGCTCAGATGATCCAGGCCAGGGGCTGACAGGTTGGAACACTTCCCAAGCACATCCTGGAGCTCAACCCTACTAAACACCACCCATTCACGGGGGGCCCTTTCGGGAAGGTCATCCAAGATGGTCAGGTCGATGGGCCTGTCAGATGCAGAATTGTAGGTGGAATGCAAAGCCTCCCACAACTGCAGTAGTGACGTGCAGGGCTCCCCATCTTTCAGGATAGCCTTGTATGTTGGAAGCGAGCGCGCCTTGGTCCACTCCATGAGGTCCCAAGGTCGCATCTTCGTAAATGCAACTTCATGAATACGAGAGTCATAAAATTTGCGTTTGGTAACGTGGACAAGCCACCGATATTCCATATACGCTTCCAGAAGCCTACTAGCCCGATATTCGTCCAGTGCATGTGAGCACTCCGGAGTCCACCAGGGTTTGGGTGACCAAGATGCACAGACCGACTTCGCATGAGTGGTCCAGGTGTTGGCGGCAGCCAGGGTGATACCCTGGGCCGCGGCCTCAATAGCACCAGGGGAATCGAGATCCCCCCCATCAAGACCTCCGAAGCCACCCCGAAAGTGCTTCACGAAGTCTTCGAAATCATCTTCTTTGATCCGGAAGCGACGTGCTCCGTCTCCAAAGAAGGGAATAGGCAACGCGACAGAGAGCGGAGCATGATCTGAAGGGAGCATCTCGTCTTCCAACACATTGTGAACAAGCCCCGCCATCGTATCCTCTGGTAGGAACATGAGATCAATGACCAAGGACCTATGGCCCATGATCCAGGGGAAGTGAGTGGGGGAGCGATGCTCCCGAACACTAACAACCACCCCGAGCCTCATGGCGACATCGATCAGGGTGTCCGCCATGTGATTATTATTCGGGTAATCTGGATCCCAGATCCGCGAATGGCAATTGAAGTCCCCTCCCATGTAGTTCAACCGTGGGAGGCGATCAATGTTGTCTGACAGGCACCGAATGGCCGTCGAGTCATCGTCTGAGTAGATGTTGAGCAAGTTCACAGGGACGTCACCGTCTGACTGAAAGGTGATCAACAGGATGTCCCGATGATCAACAAGATCCGTGTGAAACGCCGGGCGCAGATGCTCCAGGCGTTTGGACACAAACGTCATGACCCGGGGGACGTCATCGCCCCCACGTGGCACCTTCCTTTTCCGGAAACCACCACCACCGAAACTTTGCACAGCGAGCACACTCAGTATTCTCTATGTCATCCTCCTCTGCCTCTCAGCAGGCAGCTTCTAGGGGGAGTCGTCGTACATCGGCGGCCCCCTCTGGGTCTCAACGGCCGGCATCATCGACGGCAGCGGTCAAACCGTCGACGCCTTCCCAGTCGACCCCCGCATCTCCTGCTCCTCTCAGCCCAATCGATTGGGCTGACGATCAGCCCGATTCTGGACCGTCTCGCTTCCCTGCGAGCCCCAGCCCCGCCCCACGTTCGTCCGTCACCCCGATGGCCGTCGATGAGGATGTTCTTGCCACCCCCAAGAGAGGACGATCGCCCTCTCTCGCTGGCTTCACCCCCACCTCCAAGCGGCATAAGTCGAAGGAGCGGGCTCCCGATGCTGCATCGGGTTCTTCTGGCATGGACTTCTTTCGTGAGTCGTCCGCCGCGTCGCAGGTCCGGTACCCTCCGTACCAGGATGCTGACACTCAAGGGGTCGCGCACAACGAACTCGGGATTGCTCTCATCGGCACTCCTGACGCCGCCCACACGGATGCCATTGTGGTCGTCCGCGCCCTTCACACTATCGACTCTTGGCTCGGCATGCTGGGCCAAAAGGGCGGTACTATTCCAAGCGACATATCGTCTCATGTCGCACTCGCCATGGGGGAGATCGGCCTCGCCGGTCTCACCACTGGACTGTTCTCTCAGTCCCTCATCGATGCCGAGAAGACCGCGCATGCAGCCGCTCCCAATTCCGATGAGGCCAAGCTCGCCTTTCAGGCGGGGTTGGACCTTGTCCGCGGGTTTACCGCTCTTCGAGATGGCTTTGGGAACCTTGTTCCTGGAGCTCCTCGTTCCAACATCATCGTTCCGGGGGCCCCTGCGCCCCCTCGCAACCCTGATCCTCCTCCACGGCATCAGACGGCCCCCCCGGTCTTTCGCGACCTTCGGGACCATGCCAAACCCCGTGCGCCCCCCGCCCAACCTGGCCCGAAAGGGAAAGGGAAGGCAAGGGACCCCGGGCCTCCCCCAGTTGTGAACCGGGCCTCTCGCCCGCTTCCCAAGGGCACGTTCGCCAAGGTGACTGCAACCCCCCGGATGCAGGTCCAAGGCCGGCCTTTCTACGCTGCGCCTGCTGACCCTCGCAAGAGGGGCCGAGGCCAGCCCGGCTCTGTCGCTGCCGACATAGCCGATCTCGCTCGCCTGTTCCCGGACCTCAGTCCGGCTGACATCGCGGGTCTTCATCGCCAGGCCCGTGAGCGGGCCGGCTCTCCCTCTGGGTCTTCTGCCCCCCCGCGGAAGAAGATCAAGTCCACTACCGGTGGGCCTAGCTGCAAGCAGGCCCTCGTCTATCCTTCTGAGGAGCACGCGCTTGTGCCCGAGCGCCTCATGGAGACTATCAATCGGGGTCTTGTCGCCGACAAGCGCTCGGTTCGTGCCTCGGCTGTGGCGCCCATCAATGGTGGGTGGTCAGTCGATCTTACGTGGCCTCCGACTGTAACGGACCTCACCACCATCTCCACCTGGGCCGCGAAGGCGTACCCGAAGGGGACTACCACTCGGGCCGTGATTCCTCAATCACGGTCTTACCTCAAGATCGTTTCCGCTCCTTTCCGCTTCGGCGAGGAGGAGGGGGACGTCCTTACTGTCTCGAAGATGGAGGAGGTCTTCGCGCATGACGCGCTCCTCTCCACTTTCCCCCTGGCCGCGCGCCCGCGTGTTGTTCGGAACTCCAAGCTCTCGGACTCCGCGACCGTTTGGTTCGACATTTGGGACTCCAAGAAGGGGTCCAACCTCAAGCAGTTGGAGGGTAAGCGAGTCCTCGTTTACGGCTACAGCTGCTTCATTCGCGCTGCCGAAAGGCACGCCGGCACCCCTCTGTGTCCCCGCTGCATGCGGTGGGGCCACATCGAGCGCTTGTGCCCCAATCGGGGTCACACATGCTCGAAGTGCGGAGGTCCGCATGGTGCGGAGTATCATCGGGTCCTTGGGGCGTGCTGCAAGGCACAGCCCAAGGCCCAGCCTCCCGTCGCCGCGACTCCCGCGGGCGACCCTTGTCCCCACCCCGACCGTTGTGTCAACTGCGGGGGGGCTCACGCCGCCGACTCCACGAAGTGTCACTTCTGGAAGAATCGGTTTAATCGCGAGTGGATCATGGCTCGCTATGAACGCGATGAGGTGCGTCGACGGTCCCCTGGACCGCTCGGACTTCCCGCTGACGTCTTCCCCAGGCCGCCTAAGGCGAAGGGACCCCCAGTGACTTGTAATGGTTGAGGGACCGTTACGGACACTTTCTATACTATCTCATAATGTAGCAAAGAATTATGATTTAGTTTCCACCATACTAGAGACGAAAGAGAAGTCGGTCGACGTAGTATGTATTCAAGAGCCGCCGTGGCGGCTCATTCGACGCACAATCTCGACGTCGGACAGGGAAGGTGCTCCGGTCATCGGGGCCCCGACTCATCCGGGGTGGATGTGCTTCTTTCGCAGGCCACGCGGGGACGATGACGTCCCCCGGGTCATGACGTTTGTGTCCAAACGCCTGGAGCATCTGCGCCCGGTGTTTCGCACGGACATTGTTGATCACCGGGATATCCTGTTGATCACTTTTCAGTCGGACGGTGACGTCCCTGTCAACTTGCTCAACGTCTACTCAGACGATGACTCGACGGCCATTCGTTGGCTGTCAGACAATGTTGATCGCCTCCCACGGTTGAACTACATGGGAGGGGACTTCAATTGCCATTCGAGGATCTGGGATCCAGATTACCCGAATAATAATCACATGGCTGACACCCTGATTGATGTCGCCATGAGGCTCGGGGTGGTTGTTAGTGTTCGGGAGCATCGCTCCCCCACTCACTTCCCCCGGATCGTGGGCCATCGGTCCTCGGTCATCGATCTCATGTTCCTGCCGGAGGATACGACGGCGGGGCTTGTTCACAACGTGTCGGAAGACGAGATGCTCCCATCGGATCATGCTCCGCTCTCTGTCGCGTTGCCTATTCCCTTCTTTGGAGACGGGGCGCGTCGTTTCCGGATCAAAGAAGATGATTACGAGGACTTCGTGAAGCACTTTCGTGGTGGCTTCGGAGGTCTTGATTGGGGGGATCTCGATTCCCCTGATGCTATTGAGGCCGCGGCCCAGGGTATCTCCCTGGCTGCTGCCAACGCCTGGACCACTCATGCAAAGTCGGTCCGCGCATCTCGGTCGCCCAAACCCTGGTGGACTCCGGAGTGCTCGCGCGCACTGGACGAATACCGGGCTAGTAGGCTTCCGGAGGCGTATACGGAATATCGGCGGCTTGTCCGCGTTACCAAACGCAAATTTTATGATTCTCGCATTCATGAAGTTGCTTTTACGAAGATGCGACCCGGGGACCTCATGGAGTGGACCAAGGCGCGCTCGCTTCCGACGTACGAGGCTATCCTGAAAGACGGGGAGCCATGCACGTCATTACCGCAGTTGTGGGATGCTTTGCATTCCACCTACAATTCTGCATCTGACAGGCCTATCGACCTGACCGTCTTGGATGATCTTCCCGAAAGGGCTGCCCGTGAGTGGGTGGCATTTAGTAGGGTCGAGCTCCGGGACGTGCTCGGGAAGTGTTCAAACCTGTCAGCCCCTGGCCCGGATCATCTGAGCTGGAGGGTTCTCAAGATGCTATTCTTGTCTGACAATGATGCGGCAGACAAATTCCTCGCCCTTGTCAATGCTTGCCTTCGGGTTGGGTATTGGCCGGCGTATTTCAAGGAGTCGGTCTCGGTCATTATACCGAAACCTGGCAAACCAAATTACGCAACGCCAAAGATGTTCAGGCCCATTGTGCTCCTGAACACCCTTGGCAAACTCGCTGAGAAGATGCTGGCTAATCGCCTGCAGTTCGAGGCACTCGAACATGGGATTTTCCATCCCAATCAGTTTGGTGGCGTCAGGCAACACTCGACCGAGGATGCCGGGCTCTATCTCACTCATCTCGTACGGGCCGGCTGGGCCCAGAAGCTCAAGACTAGCGTGGTCGCATTCGATCTCGCTCAGTTCTTTCCTTCCATCAACCATGACGTATTGATTACCATCATGATCCGCCTCGGGTTTCCCGCGGAGGTCGTGAAATTCTTCCGGTCCTACTTGGTAGGCCGGTCTACTCGGTACAAGTGGGGGGCTGACACCTCTCACCCATGCCAGGCTGACGTGGGTGTGGGACAGGGCTCTGCCCTGTCTCCGGTCCTGTCGGCTATCTGCATGGTGCCGGTGATGCGCCTATTCCAGCTCGTGGTGGACATCCGCCGCGGTGCTCTTATCTCGTACGTGGACGATGGTACTATCGTCGTCCAGTCGAAAACATGGGAAGAAAATCTCATTAAACTCAGGGAGCTGTACGGGGTGGTTAGCCGCCTCGTGTCTGCCCTTGGGTTGGCTTTGGAGCACTCGAAGAACGAGGCGTTCCACTTCTCCAGGAACCCGAGGGATGAAAATCCCCCTGTGGATCTTGGCTTCGCTCCCTTCACCGGGGATTCCCCACTGAAACCAAAGCCCTTTTGGAGGTATTTGGGTTTCTATTTTGATCGTGCACTGCGCTTCACCGAGCACGTGCGCTTTTACTCCACCAAAGCTCTCACCACCGTCTTGGCGATGAAGATGCTTGGTAATTCTACTAGAGGTATGAACGCCGAACAGCGGCGTCTCCTCTACCGCGCATGCGTGCTCCCGGTGGCAACATACAGGAGTCGCTTGTGGTATTACAAGGGCACCCGGGTTAAGGGCATCCTCAAAATGTACTCGCAGATGCAGCGCAAGGCCGCTCTGTGGATTCTTGGTGCTTTCCGCACTACCACCGGCGGGGCCGTGGAGTCCATTGCGGGCCTCCTCCCCATCCATTTGCACCTTCGGAAGCTCTCTCACCGGAGCATCCACCGGCACAACACACTCTACAGCCAACATCCGACGATTCGCCTTCTGGGGCGGTCACCGGATGATGGCGTGGAGGTTTCACACCCCATGTCCCTGACTGGGCCGGCCCGGGAGGTGCCTGCGCTTCTGCGCATGTATCCTTCCCCTCTCACGGATGTCGCCTTGGCATATGGCACCGTTCACGAGACCTTTGACCCGACCTCCTCGGAGGCCAGGCCGGGGAACCGCATTCGAGACCTTTACGAGTCTCAAATCGAGCTTGACCTCGTCATCCCGAAAGGGAAGGAGGCGGCCAAGCTTCACAAACAGGCGCTGGATCGCCTTTTCGAGTCCGAGCGGGGCAAATTCGAGTGCGTCTCGGTTGCTTGCGATGGGTCCGTCCCTCGGGATAGGACTCTCCAGGCGGTCACGGCGTGCGTCGTGTTTCATGGCCCTGGCCCGGGTGTCCGCTCGAAGGTGGCTGCCGGTAAGGCAACCGCCCCCGATGCGGAGCTCATTGCCCTCTCAATGGGGGTGGTGGCCGCTCTTCGAACACATGACCTCTGGCGGGTTCACGTGTTCACCGACTCGCCGGCATCCGTCAACTTGTTGTTGGATGCCGGTGTCCATTCTGGGCAGTCGCGCTCGATCGCGGCTTGCTCGGTTCTCCGAGATTGGCTTTCGGCCGACCCTGGCCGAGTCGTCTCTTTTCACTACGTCCCGTCGAAGATGCGATGGGGCCCTCATCTCGAGGCTCATGGGGCTGCGACGGAGTCGCATCCCTCTTTGGGCCGTCATCCCAAGCGCACGCTTAATGTGGCGCTTGCTCTCGCGTCCGATGCGGCGGAGGAGGAATGGGTCCGCCTGTTCCACACCCCGAAGTATCAGGGCCGCAATTTCTACCCGCTCACCAAGAGGGGCAAACCGCTCCAGCCCACGGCCGCCAAGGGCGGCCCCTGGCTCACTCTCTTGCATCACGGGAGGCCACCCATTGTGGCGCGCTTTACCCGTGCAATCACGAACCATGCCCCAATCGGGGCTTACCGGTCTCGCTTCGGGTTGTCAGGTGATGACATCCGTTGCCGGTGCGGCGCCTTTGAGACCCGTCACCACATCATCAATCACTGCCCCCTCTACGAGGACGGCCGGATTCGCATTCCGCGGGACCGTTTCGATGGCCATCGCATTCTCGAGTTCATTCTCGTCTTCCCCACGACGTTCGCCTTCCCGGAGGGAACGATCGGAGAGCGCCCGCCATGAGTAGGCCCTCAGCCCGACGTGTGCGTTGGCTCCTTTTGGAGACGCGGCGTTGCACAGGGCGGATTCTCGGCTTCAGGTCCGGCGTTGTCCAGACCGGCCTCACCTCGGGAAACGGCAATTTGATGCCGATCGGTAGTCGGTGCCTTCGGTCACTGAACTAAGTTGGGTCCCCTGGCACGGGACCTTCGTCCGACTGCCCTCGCGGGCGACTGTGGCGGAGCCGGTTGTGCGGACGGTAGTCGTGGTACCGGTTTTGACGAAGGCACGGTGCTGCGCACCGTGCGGTCTATGTAGCGTATTTTCGAAGACGCTTGTTTCAGCTTCGCGAGCTTTATCGCCCTTTACGTACCGTTAGGCGTGGAGGTTTAGTTTACGTTTCGTTTTGTATTCGTAACGCCGGACTGCTATCGGGCGCCGGGATATAAATAATTTGATCAAAAAAAAAAAAAAAAAAAAAAAAATCGCCCCCACGTGGCCTGCTAAAGAAGCACATCCACCCCAGATGAGTCAGGGCCCCGATGACCGGAGCACCTTCCCTGTCCGACGTCGAGACCGTGCGTCGAATGAGCCGCCACGGCGGCTCTTGAATACATACTACGTCAACCGACTTCTCTTTCGTCTCTAGTATGGTGGAAACTAAGTCATAATTCTTTGCTACATTCTGACTCAGTATAGAAAGTGTCCGTAAGGGTCCTTCAACCATTACGAGTCACCGGGGGTCCCTTCGCCTTAGGCAGCCTGGGGAAGACGTCAGCGGGAAGTCCAAGCGGTCCAGGGGACCATCGACGCACCTCGTCGCGTTCATAGCGAGCCATGATCCACTCACGATTGAACTGATTCTTCCAGAAGTGACACTTCGTGGAGTCGGCGGTGTGAGCCCCCCTGCAGTTGACACAACGGTCAGGGTGGGGACAAGGGTTGCCTGCGGGAGTCGCAGCGACAGGGGGCTGGGCCTTGGGTTGTGCCTTACAGCACGCCCCAAGGACCCAGTGATATTCCACACCATGCAGACCTCTGCACTTCGAACATGTGTGACCCCGATTGGGGCACAAGCGCTCAATGTGGCCCCACCACATGCAGTGGGGGCACAGAGGGGTGCCAGCATGCCTTTCGGCAGCGTGAATGAAGCAACTGTAACCGTAAACGAGGACTCGTTTACCCTCCAACTGCTTGAGGTTGGACCCCTTCTTGGAGTCCCAAATGTCAAACCACACAGTTGCGGAGTCCAAGAACTTGGAGTTCCGAACGACCTGCGGGCGTGTGGCCAGGGGGAAAGTGGAGAGGAGTGCATCATGCGCGAACACCTCCTCCATCTTCAAGATGGTAAGAATGTCACCCTCCTCTTCACCAAAGCGGAAGGGGGCGGAGATGATCTTGAGGTAGGACCGTGACTGAGGGATCACGGCATGGGTGGCGGTCCCCTTCGGGTACGCCTTCGCGGCCCAAGTGGAGATGGTGGAGAGGTCTGTTGCAGTCAGAGGCCACGTAAGATCGACCGACCACCCACCGTTGATGGGCGCGACAGCCGAGGCACGAACCGAGCGCTTGTCCACGACAAGACCCCGGTTGATAGTCTCCATGAGGCACTCAGGCACAAGCGCGTGCTCCTCAGAAGGGTAGACGAGGGCCTGCTTGCGGCTAGGCCCACCAGTAGTGGACTTGATCTTCTTCTGCGGGGGGGCAGAAGACCCAGAGGGAGAGCCTGTCACATGATGATGGGTCAAGTCATGTGATAGGTCAGATCCTCTGAGTGATCCAAAGATACTATCCTGTGTGCCAGTCCCCACAGTGCACCCTAGTTGGTAGTTGGACACTATGATCATCCTTGGGAAACCAACTTCTATTCACCTTCCTTTTCCGGAAACCACCACCACCGAACACTTGAACAGCGAGCAAAGCCTTTTCTCCTATGTCATCCTCCTCTGCCTCTCAGCAGGCAGCCTCTAGGGGGAGTCGTCGTACATCGGCGGCTCCTTCTGGGTCTCAAAGGCCGACATCGTCGACGGCAGCGGTCAGGCCGTCGGCGCCCTCCCAGTCGACCCCCGCATCCCCTGCTCCTCTCAGCCCGCTCGAATGGGCTGAGGATCAGCCCGATCCTGGACCGTCTCGCTTCCCTGCGAGCCCCAGCCCCGCCCCACGCTCGTCCGTCACCCCGATGGCCGTCGATGAGGACATTCTTGCCACCCCCAAGAGAGGCCGATCGCCCTCTCTCGCTGGCTTCACCCCCACCTCCAAGCGGCATAAGTCGAAGGAGAGGGCTCCCGATGCTGCATCGGGTTCTTCTGGCATGGACTTCTTTCGTGAGTCGTCCGCCGCGTCGCAGGCCCGGTACCCCCCGTACCAGGACGCTGACACTCAGGGAGTCGCGCACAGCGACGTCAGCATTGCCCTCGTTGGCACTGTTGAAGCCGCCCACACGGATGCCATCGTGGTTGTCCGCGCCCTCCACACGATCGACTCCTGGCTCAACATGTTGGGCCAGAAGGGCGGTTCACTTCCCAGCGACATCTCGTCTCATGTCGCGCTCGCCATGGGGGAGATCAGCCTTGCCGGTCTCACCACTGGACTGTTCACGCAGTCCCTCATTGATGCTGAGAAGGCCGCAAATGCGGCCACTCCCAATTCCGATGAGGCCAAGCTCGCCTTTCAGGCGGGGTTGGACCTTGTCCGCGGGTTTACCGCTCTTCGAGATGGCTTTGGGAACCTTGTTCCTGGAGCTCCTCGCTCCAACATCATCGTTCCGGGGGCCCCTGCGCCCCCTCGCAACCCTGATCCTCCTCCACGGCATCAGACGGCCCCCCCGGTCTTTCGCGACCTTCGGGACCATGCCAAACCCCGTGCACCCCCCGCCCAACCTGGCCCGAAAGGGAAAGGGAAGGCAAGGGACCCCGGGCCTCCCCCTGTTGTGAACCGGGCCACTCGCCCGCTTCCCAAGGGCACGTTTGCCAAGGTGACTGCAACCCCCCGGATGCAGGTCCAAGGCCGACCCTTCTACGCTGCGTCTGCTGACCCTCGCAAGAGGGGCCGAGGCCAGCCCGGCTCTGTCGCTGCCGACATAGCCGATCTCGCTCGCCTGTTCCCGGACCTCAGTCCGGCTGACATCGCGGGTCTTCATCGCCAGGCCCGTGAGCGGGCCGGCTCTCCCTCTGGGTCTTCTGCCCCCCCGCGGAAGAAGATCAAGTCCACTACCGGTGGGCCTAGCCGCAAGCAGGCCCTCGTCTATCCTTCTGAGGAGCACGCGCTTGTGCCCGAGCGCCTCATGGAGACTATCAATCGGGGTCTTGTCGCCGACAAGCGCTCGGTTCGTGCCTCGGCTGTGGCGCCCATCAATGGTGGGTGGTCAGTCGATCTTACGTGGCCTCCGACTGCAACGGACCTCACCACCATCTCCACCTGGGCCGCGAAGGCGTACCCGAAGGGGACTACCACTCGGGCCGTGATTCCTCAATCACGGTCCTACCTCAAGATCGTTTCCGCTCCTTTCCGCTTCGGCGAGGAGGAGGGGGACGTCCTTACTGTCTCAAAGATGGAGGAGGTCTTCGCGCATGACGCGCTCCTCTCCACTTTCCCCTTGGCCGCGCGCCCGCGTGTTGTTCGGAACTCCAAGCTCTCGGACTCCGCGACCGTGTGGTTCGACATTTGGGACTCCAAGAAGGGGTCCAACCTCAAGCAGTTGGAGGGTAAGCGAGTCCTCGTTTACGGCTACAGCTGCTTCATTCGCGCTGCCGAAAGGCACGCCGGCACCCCTCTGTGCCCCCGCTGCATGCGGTGGGGCCACATCGAGCGCTTGTGCCCCAATCGGGGTCACACGTGCTCGAAGTGCGGAGGTCCGCATGGTGCGGAGTATCATCGGGTCCTTGGGGCGTGTTGCAAGGCACAGCCCAAGGCCCAGCCTCCCGTCGCCGCGACTCCCGCGGGCGACCCTTGTCCCCACCCCGACCGTTGTGTCAACTGCGGGGGGGCTCACGCCGCCGACTCCATGAAGTGTCACTTCTGGAAGAATCGGTTTAATCGCGAGTGGATCATGGCTCGCTATGAACGCGATGAGGTGCGTCGACGGTCCCCTGGACTGCTCGGACTTCCCGCTGACGTCTTCCCCAGGCCGCCTAAGGCGAAGGGACCCCCAGTGACTCGTGATGGTTGAAGGACCTTTACGTACACTTTCTTTACTAAGTCAGAATGTAGCAAAGAATTATGACTTAGTTTCCACCATACTAGAGACGAAAGAGAAGTTGGTCGACGTAGTATGTATTCAAGAGCCGCCGTGGCGGCTCATTCGACGCACAATCTCGACGTCGGACAGGGAAGGTGCTCCGGTCATCGGGGCCCCGACTCATCCGGGGTGGATGTGCTTCTTTCGCAGGCCACGCGGGGACGATGACGTCCCCCGGGTCATGACGTTTGTGTCCAAGCGCCTGGAGCATCTGCGCCCGGCGTTTCGCACGGACATTGTTGATCACCGGGATATCCTGTTGATCACTTTTCAGTCGGACGGTGACGTCCCTGTCAACTTGCTCAACGTCTACTCAGACGATGACTCGACGGCCATTCGTTGGCTGTCAGACAACGTTGATCGCCTCCCACGGTTGAATTACATGGGAGGGGACTTCAATTGCCATTCGAGGATCTGGGATCCAGATTACCCGAATAATAATCACATGGCGGACACCCTGATTGATGTCGCCATGAGACTCGGAGTGGTCGTTAGTGTCCGGGAGCACCGCTCCCCCACTCACTTCCCCCGGATCGTGGGCCATAGGTCCTCGGTCATCGATCTCATGTTCCTGCCGGAGGATACTACGGCAGGTCTTGTTCACAACGTATCGGAAGACGAGATGCTCCCATCGGATCATGCTCCGCTTTCTGTTGCGTTACCTATCCCCTTCTTTGGAGACGGAGCGCGTCGCTTCCGGGTCAAAGAAGACGATTTCGAAGACTTCGTGAAGCACTTTCGGGGTGGCTTCGGAGGTCTTGATTGGGGGGATCTCGATTCCCCTGATGCTATTGAGGCCGCGGCCCAGGGTATTTCCCTGGCTGCCGCCAGCGCCTGGACCGCTCATGCAAAATCGGTCCGAGCTTCTCGGTCACCCAAACCCTGGTGGACTCCGGAGTGCTCACGCGCACTGGACGAATATCGGGCTAGTAGGCTTCCGGAGGCGTATACGGAATATCGGCGGCTTGTCCGCGTTACCAAACGCAAATTTTATGACTCTCGCATTCATGAAGTTGCTTTTACGAAGATGCGACCCTGGGACCTCATGGAGTGGACCAAGGCGCGCTCGCTTCCGACGTACGAGGCTATCCTGAAAGACGGGGAGCCATGCACGTCATTACCGCAGTTGTGGGATGCTTTGCATTCCACCTACAATTCTGCATCTGACAGGCCTATCGACCTGACCGTCTTGGATGATCTTCCCGAAAGGGCTGCCCGTGAGTGGGTGGCGTTTAGTAGGGTCGAGCTCCGGGACGTGCTCGGGAAGTGTTCAAACCTGTCAGCCCCTGGCCCGGATCATCTGAGCTGGAGGGTTCTCAAGATGCTATTCTTGTCTGACAATGATGCGGCAGACAAATTCCTCGCCCTTGTCAATGCTTGCCTTTGGGTTGGGTATTGGCCGGCGTATTTCAAGGAGTCGGTCTCGGTCATTATACCGAAACCTGGCAAACCAAATTACGCAACGCCAAAGATGTTCAGGCCCATTGTGCTCCTGAACACCCTTGGCAAACTCGCTGAGAAGATGCTGGCTAATCGCCTGCAGTTCGAGGCACTCGAACATGGGATTTTCCATCCCAATCAGTTTGGTGGCGTCAGGCAACACTCGACCGAGGATGCCGGGCTCTATCTCACTCATCTCGTACGGGCCGGCTGGGCCCAGAAGCTCAAGACTAGCGTGGTCGCATTCGATCTCGCTCAGTTCTTTCCTTCCATCAACCATGACGTATTGATTACCATCATGATCCGCCTCGGGTTTCCCGCGGAGGTCGTGAAATTCTTCCGGTCCTACTTGGTAGGCCGGTCTACTCGGTACAAGTGGGGGGCTGACACCTCTCACCCATGCCAGGCTGACGTGGGTGTGGGACAGGGCTCTGCCCTGTCTCCGGTCCTGTCGGCTATCTGCATGGTGCCGGTGATGCGCCTATTCCAGCTCGTGGTGGACATCCGCCGCGGTGCTCTTATCTCGTACGTGGACGATGGTACTATCGTCGTCCAGTCGAAAACATGGGAAGAAAATCTCATTAAACTCAGGGAGCTGTACGGGGTGGTTAGCCGCCTCGTGTCTGCCCTTGGGTTGGCTTTGGAGCACTCGAAGAACGAGGCGTTCCACTTCTCCAGGAACCCGAGGGATGAAAATCCCCCTGTGGATCTTGGCTTCGCTCCCTTCACCGGGGATTCCCCACTGAAACCAAAGCCCTTTTGGAGGTATTTGGGTTTCTATTTTGATCGTGCACTCCGCTTTACCGAGCACGTGCGCTTCTATTCCACCAAAGCTCTCACCACCGTCTTGGCGATGAAGATGCTTGGCAATTCAACCAGGGGTATGAACGCCGAACAACGGCGTCTCCTCTATCGCGCATGCGTACTTCTGGTGGCAACATACGGGAGTCGCTTGTGGTATTACGAGGGTGCCCGGATTAAAGGAATCCTCAAAATGTACTCGCAGATGCAGCGCAAAGCCGCTCTGTGGATCCTTGGTGCTTTCCGCACCACCACCGGCGGGGCCGTGGAGTCCATTGCGGGCCTCCTCCCCATCCACGTGCATCTTCGGAAACTCTCTCACCGGAGTATCCATCGGCACAACACCCTCTACAGTCAGCATCCGACGATTCGCCTTTTGGGGCGGTCACCGGATGATGGTGTGGAAGTCTCTCACCCCATGTCCTTAGCCGGACCGGCCCAGGAGATGCCTGCGCTTCTGCGCATGTACTCTTCCCCTCTCACGGATGTTGCCTTGGCATATGGCACCGTTCACGAGTCCTTCGACCCGACCTCTCCGGAGGCCAGGCCTGGGAATCGCATTCGAGACCTTTACGAGTCTCAAATCGAGCTTGACCTTGTCATCCCGAAAGGGAAGGAGGCGGCCAAGCTTCACAAGCAGGCGCTTGATCGCCTTTTCGAGTCCGAGCGAGGCAGATTCGAGTGTGTCTCGGTTGCCTGTGATGGGTCCGTCCCCCGGGACAAGACCCTCCAGGCGGTCGCAGCATGCATTGTGTTTCATGGTCCTGGCCCGGGTGTCCGCTCGAAGGTGGCTGCCGGTAAGGCAACCGCCCCCGATGCGGAGCTCATTGCCCTCTCCATGGGGGTGGTGGCCGCTCTTCGAACACCTGACCTCTGGCGGGTTCACGTGTTCACCGACTCGCCAGCATCTGTCAACTTGTTGTTGGATGCTAGCGTCCATTCTGGGCAGTCGCGCTTGATCGCGGCTTGCTCGGTTCTCCGAGAGTGGCTCTTGGCCGACCCTGGCCGAGTCGTCTCGTTTCACTATGTCCCGTCGAAGATGCGATGGGGCCCCCACCTCGAGGCTCATGAGGCTGCGACGGAGTCGCATCCCTCTTTGGGTCGTCATCCCAAGCGCACGCTGAACGTGGCGCTTGCTCTCGCGTCCGATGCGGCGGAGGAGGAATGGGTTCGCCTGTTCCACACCCCGAAGTATCAGGGCCGCAACTTCTACCCACTCACGGAGAGGGGTAAGCCGCTCCAGCCCACGGCCGCCAAGGGCGGCCCCTGGCTCACTCTCTTGCACCACGGGAGGCCGCCCATTGTGGCGCGCTTTACCCGCGCAATCACGAACCATGCCCCGATTGGGGCTTATCGGTCTCGCTTCGGGTTGTCAGGTGATGACATCCGTTGTCGGTGCGGTGCCTTTGAGACCCGCCACCACATCATCAATCACTGCCCCCTCTACGAGGAGGGCCGTATTCGTATTCCGCGGGACCGTTTTGACGGCCACCGCCTTCTCGAGTTTATCCTCGTCTTCCCCACGACGTTCGCCTTTCCGGAGGGGACGGTCGGAGAGCGCCCGCCGTGAGTAGGCCCTCAGCCCGACGTGTGTGTTGGCTCCTTTGGGAGACGCGGCGTTGCACAGGGCGGATTCTCGGCTTCAGGTCCGGCTTTCCCCGGACCGGCCTCACCTCGGGAAACGGCAATTCGATGCCGATCGGTAGTCGGCGCCTTCGGTCGCCGAACTAAGTTGGGTCCCCTGGCACGGGACCTTCGTCCGACTGCCTTCGCGGGCGACTGTGGTGGAGCCGGTTGTGCGGACGGTAGTCGTGGTACCGTTTCTGATGAAGGCGCGGTGCTGCGCACTGCGCGGTCTACGTAGCGTACTTTCGAGGACGCTTATTTCAGCTTCGCGAGCCTTATCGCCCTCTACGTACCGTTAGGCGTGTGAGGTTTAGTTTACGTTTCGGTTTGTATTCGTAACACCGGACTGCTATCGGGCGCCGGGATATAAGTAATTTGATCAAAAAAAAAAAAAAAAAAAAAAAAAAAA
Source organism: Lyophyllum decastes (assembly GCA_025854295.1). Classification (NCBI taxonomy): domain Eukaryota; kingdom Fungi; phylum Basidiomycota; class Agaricomycetes; order Agaricales; family Lyophyllaceae; genus Lyophyllum; species Lyophyllum decastes. The sequence goes on along the minus strand of CP107705.1, from coordinate 3,812,471 downwards.
AACAACTTCTATTCTACCAGACCAGATAGCTCAGTGGTTAGAGCAACCTGTCATGCTTACAGGAGGTCCTAGGTTCAATCCCTAGTATGGTCATATTTCTGTTTCTAACAGAGCCGGCCCGCTCTCGGGCCTGGCGATGAAGTCCCGCGATGTCAGCTGGACTAAGATCCGGGAACAGGCAGGCGAGGTCAGCTATGTCGGCAGCGACAGAGCTGGGCTGGCCTCGGCCCCTCTTGCAAGGGTCCTCAGGCGCAGCATAATCAGGCTTATCAATGCAAGCCATCATCTGGGGGGTGGCGGTCACCTTGGCAAACGTGCCCTTAGGAAGCGGGCGAGAGGCCCGGTTCACAACAGGAGGAGGCCTGGGGTCCCGTGCCTTTCCTTTCCCTTTCAGGCCAGGTTGGGCGGGGGGTGCGCAGGGTTTGACCATGTGGGACTGATTCGAGTGCATCTCGGTCGCTTGCGATGGGTCCGTCCCTCGGGACAAAACCCTCCAGGTGGTCGCAGTATGCATTGTGTATCATGGTCCAGGCCCGGGCCTCCGCTCAAAGGTGGCTGCTGGTAAGGCGACCGCCCCCAATGCAGAGCTCATCACCCTCTCAATGGGGGTGGTGAGTGCTCTTCGAACACCTGACCTGTGGCAGGTTCATGTGTTCACCAACCACTATGTCCCATTGAAGCTGTGGTGGGGCCCTCATCTCAAGGCTCATGAGGCTGCGACTGAGTCGCATCCCTCTTTGGGCCATCATCCCAAGCGCACACTCAACGTAGCACTTGCCCTCACGTCCGCTGCAGCAGAGGAGGAATGGGTTCGCCTGTTCCACACCCCGAAGTATCAGGGCCGCAATTTCTACCTGCTCACACTGAGGGGTAAACCACTCCAGCCAACAGCTGCCAGGGGTGGCCCCTGGCTTACTCTCTTGCATCACGGGAGGCCGCCCATTGTAGCGCGCTTTACCCGTGCAATCACAAACCATGCCCCAATTGGGGCATATCGGTCTCACTTCAGCTTGTCAGATGATGACATCCACTGCTGGTGCAGTGCCTTTGAGACCTGCCACCACACCATCAATTACTGCCCCCTCTACAAGGAGGGCCAGAGTTGCATCCTGCATGATCACTTTGATGGTCACCACTTTCTCAAGTTCATTCTTGTTTTCCCCACGATGTTTGCCTTCCTGGAGGGGACGATCAGAGAGTGCCCACCATGAGTAGGCCCTCAGCCTGACGTGTGCGCTGGCCCCTTTTGGAGACATGGCATTGCACAGAGCCGTCAAGTTCATTCTGGGGATACACATCGATCGCGATAGGGGCCAGGGCATCCTCACGATGTCTCAGTATGAATACCTCAAGCGCGTTCTTGAACGCTATGGTATGTGGGATTTGTAAGGGGACACTATCTCATTCCATTATTCCATTCCTTTTTCCCTACTCTCGTTACATATATTTACTTCTAGGTATGACATCTCCGGACATCGCCAACTCCGCCGGCCTTTCCCTGCCACCAACTCCGATGTCCTGTTTCATCAGACTCCGGACTTCGGCCCTCGGAATGCCATGTGCGTCGGCTCATTGTTTTGCCTCCGCTCCACAGTATAGGGGGTCTATAACTATACAGTTTATCAGCCACCGGATTGTATATACAGGACACACCTGGCAGAGGGATCCTTAGATTTGTTCTCTTTGGATTTCCCCTTTGCCAGGTGCGTTGTTCCCAGTATCTACCATACCCTGTCTAATATACTTTGGATTTCCCCTTTGCCAGTCTTGTACGAGCCTACAAGCCTTTAAGGGTCGCCCTTACAGTAGAACAAATCTCTTTACAAGGTCCGGGACATCTGAGAACGTCGTCAAGTGTTCAGATAGCCTCGCATCAACACTTACTTCCATCTCCGAACTTCCCCTACCTTGTCCAGTAGTCATGGACCCCGAACTGGATGGACCTACCCTGGCACCTGCTGTCGAACAGCCTGAGCAGGAAGCCTGGCAGAGGCTCATCGCCGTTGAGGGACAACTACAGACCCAAGCCGGCCAAATTGGCCAAGTCCTAAACTCAGTCGCCGAACTCCGGCGCATCGTCGAGCAGCTTGCCATAGATACCGCTCGTCGTGTCCCCAACCCCGTTGCCGCACTGAACCCCATGCCAGCAACTCCAGCTGCTGCGCAGCATTCCCCACACTCTACAGATCGCCTGTGTCCCACGCCCCCTGACTCCTTTGATGGCGAGAGGGAGAAAGGGCGTGCCTTCATCAACTCCTGCGATCTGTTTATGTCTCTCGTCCCAAAGGCATTTCCGGACGAACAGACTCGCATCAATTGGGCCCTCTCGTACATGAAAGGGGGCCGTGCCACCCGTTTTGCAGCCCGTACCCTGCGTTACCCCAAGTCCTATGGCGGAGTTCCCCATTTCCGATCCTATGCGGAGTTCCGTGCGGAGTTCGTCTCTTCATTTTGTCCTCGGGATGAAAAGCGAACAGCTGCGACCACCCTAGAGACTGAGGACTACTACCAGGGAGCCCAGTCTGTCGACGACTATATCAACGCCTTCCAGGATCTCATGGAGGAGTCCAACTTCCCGGATGGAGCACAACTTGTGTTTCGTTTCCGACGTGGTCTTGCAAAAAGGATCGAGGACAAGGTCGCAGGAATGGTGGATGGGCGCCCCTCTGATGAACATGTTGACCAATGGATCAAAGCCGCACGCTTGGTTGACTACAACAACCGGGCTAATCGCGACTTCCATGCATCTGCCAAACCCCGAGTAACCCCGGCTCCGATTCTGGCTAATCGAACTCCCGGAGTTGTCTCATTCCGTCCATTCTCTGCTCCCCCCGTTCATGCCATCCCTCCGGGGGCTGCACCAGTTACACGTTCCCTTCCCCCTGGTGTCCCAATGGATATCGACACCTCTCGTCAGCGCTTGCGAACTCTGGGTGTCTGTTTCCGATGCAAGAAACCCAGACATCTTTCCCGAGACTGCCCTGACCAGTTTGATATCCAAGTAATGATGGCTGAAGAGTGCCAGGACTGGGCTATGAGTCTCCTGGTCGAGCAGGATACCGTTCACACCCCCAAGCCAAACGAACAGGCCTCCGGAGCAAGTGTGGAAGGCCAGTCTGGAGAATCAGTGGAGGATTTTTAGTTATGCCACAGGTGAAAAGTACGCCCCTGTTGGCAGGTTCCAATCGGTTTGCATGTTTGTCTATAGAGTCTGCAGAATCCCATTCCATTGCTGCACTCTCCCCATGTGAACTCGATTCGAATCAAGACGTACCCCCTTCTTCTCCTGGACTCCCGGACATCGGAGTTCACAACTCCAGTTTGCCAGGGAAACCTCCCTCTCGTCGTGGACTACCCCGCTGGGAAAAATGCTTGCCCCACCATTATGTTCTTGCTGCTATTCCAAGTCCTAATTCCCTGTCCCTCAACATGGAGATAGAGACCATGGACACTCAGGAGATCCATAGCCTGAAAGCTCTGGTGGATTGTGGCGCCTCTGGACTCTTCCTACACACCCGCTTTGTGCAACAGAATAATCTCACCACACGTCCCCTCTCTCAACCCATTCCCGTGAACAATGTGGATGGAACTCCGAATGCGGCTGGCTCCATCACTGATGTTGTGGACCTGGTCCTGCGTTACAACGGACATACGGAACGTGCGGTGTTTGCCATCACTGATCTCAGTTGACAGGACATGATCCTTGGGTACACCTGGCTCCGAGAGCACAACCCGGAGATTGACTGGGCAGCTGGGACAGTCTCAATGAGCCGCTGCCCCTCCCGCTGTCAGACCTGTAGAGAAGAGGTGAAAGCAGAGCATAAAGCACGGACTAAACTCCGGGCTGCTATACGTGTGTGCCGTACTGGCGGAGTTCCTCTACCTGAACCGGACTTTGATGTCATCCCGGACTTGTGCCCGGACTCTGACGATGAGGATGATGATGAAGTTTACGAGGGCTATATCCCAGATATGAGCCCCGAGTCAGACTTCAAATCAGATTCAGAGCCCAACACAGGAACGGACATGGAGGCCGACCCCATGGAGGAAGGTGATCGTATATTTGTGACGACTCTCTTCAGTTACCTGACTGCTGAGGAGATCCGAGCAAGTCAGACAACATCTCAATGCCTAGTGGAGGCCTTTGCACGCAACTCCGTGCCCAAGTCCTTTCGCGATGCCGTCCCTGATCACCTCCGAGATTTTGAGGACATTTTCTCCAAAGCATCATTTGATGAGCTTCCCGACCAAAAGCAATGGGATCATGCAATCGAACTCAAACCAGGCTCCACTCCGAGTGCATGCAAGGTCTATCCCCTTGCCCCAAACGAACAGTCGGAGCTTGATGTGTTTTTGGAGGAGAATCTCAAGTCCGGTCGTATCCGGCCTTCAAAATCGCCCATGGCATCTCCGGTCTTCTTCATCAAAAAGAAGGACGGTTCCCTCCAGTTAGTGCAGGATTACCGGACCTTGAATGCCTTGACGGTGAAGAACTGCTACCCTCTTCCCCTCATCTCCGAGCTCATTAATAACCTCCGGGGTGCGCGATATTTCACCAAATTGGATGTCCGGTGGGGCTACAATAATGTCCGCATTAAGGAGGGAGATGAGTGGAAGGCAGCGTTTCGGACAAACCGTGGGCTCTTTGAGCCATTGGTTATGTTTTTCGGACTCACCAACAGTCCGGCCACATTTCAGATGATGATGAATGACATCTTCCGTGATCTTATAGTGGAAGGAGTTGTTTGCATATACCTTGATGATATCCTTATCTACACCAAAACTCTGGAGGAGCATCGTCGCATCACTTGTCTTGTACTGGATCGTCTCCATGAATACCGCTTGTTCCTGAAGCCTGAGAAATGCGAATTCAAAAAGACAGAAATCGAATATCTCGGACTTGTCATCTCCCACGGAACGGTATCCATGGACCCAGTGAAAGTGGCCGGAGTTGCAGAGTGGCCAACTCCGAAAAACAAGAAGGAGGTACAGTCGTTCCTAGGCTTTACCAATTTCTACCGACGGTTTATCCGGGATTTCTCGCATCATGCACAACCTCTCTTTGACCTTACGGCCAAGGATGTTACGTGGGTGTGGGGACCTGCACAACAGGATGCCTTTGTCACCCTCAAGCATGCCATTACCTCTGAGCCTGTTCTCATATTTCCAGATGATGGCCGACCTTTCCGGGTAGAAGCGGACAGCTCGGACTTCGCAACGGGAGCAGTGCTGTCTCAACAGTCTCCGGAGGATGACAAACGGCATCCGGTCGCATTCTACTCGAAAAGCCTGAATGCGGTTGAGCGGAATTACGAGATCCATGACAAGGAGATGCTCGCAATTATCCGTTCACTTGAGGAGTGGAGGCATTTCCTGGAGGGTGCGCAACACCAGATTGAGATCCATACTGACCACAAGAACCTCCAGTACTTCTTGACTGCCAAGAAGCTCAATCGACAGCAGGCAAGGTGGTCTTTGTATCTCGCCAACTTCGATTTTGTGTTGCATCACCGCCCTGGACGGACCATGGGCAAACCTGATGCCTTGTCCCGCCGCCCAGACCACGGAGATGGGAGTTCTGATAACACGGACATTGTGTTGCTCAAACCGGAGTTCTTTGCCATCCGTGCTCTAGAGGGTCTGGCTCCTGTGGGTGAAGAGGGACAGATTCTGAGGGACATCCATCGGGGAAACAGAGGGAACATGCATGAGGACATTGTGGCCAAGGCCGCTGCCGCATTGAAATCTGCACGTTCCGGAGTTCGGTCAGTGAAGAGTGCAGAGTGGGCGGAGGAGCAGGGAGTCCTCACATTCCGTGGTCGAATCTATGTTCCCAATGACCCGGACTTGCGGCGCCGGATTGTCGAACTCCATCATGACTCCCGTGTCGCCGGACACCCTGGTCGTTGGAAGACGTTGGAGTTGGTATCCCGGAATTATTGGTGGCCACAGATGTCCTGGTATATCGGCTCCTACACCAGCACCTGTGACCTTTGTCAGCGGACAAAAGTCCGGAGACAGGCTCCAATGGGTAAGCTGCACCCCTTGCCCATTCCGGAGGGTCGCTGGAACGTCGTGTCTGTGGATTTCATTGTGGAACTCCCGGAGAGTCATGGGTATGATGCAGTGATGGTGGTGGTGGACTCTGTGGGGAAGCGGGCACACTTTATTCCACCTGTACTGCAATGGGTGCTGCAAACCTCTACCGCAAGAATGTCTGGAAGTTGCATGGACTTCCGGATGCGTTCGTCTCCAATCGCGGACCGCAGTTTGTTGCAGAGTTTACTCGTGAGCTTTATCGCCTCCTGGGCATCAAGCTCAGCACCTCCACAGCATACCACCCCCAATCCGATGGTCAGACGGAGTGTGTCAACCAGGAGTTGGAGCAGTATCTCCGGGCTTTCTGCAACGAGCGACAGGATGATTGGGACAATCTCCTACCGGAGGCGGAGTTCCAGTACAACAATCACGTGCAAGTACACCCCATTCATGCTTGACACCGGTCGGAATCCGCGCATGGGCTTCGAACCCCGCCCCCGGAATTCGAACAATGAGTCAGCCAACGAGTTCTTTGACTGCATGAAGCTGGCACAAGAGGAGGCAAAAGCAGCACTCGTCAAGGCAAAGGACGACATGGCCAGGTACTATGACCAGCGTCGAACCCCGGCTCCGGAGTACAAGCCCGGAGATCGTGTGTACTTGGACGCCTCTGACATTCATACTACTCGACCATCCAAGAAGCTTTCTCATCGCTACCTTGGACCATATACTGTCGAACGCCAGATTGGCCCTCTTGCCTACCGACTCCGCCTCCCTCGTGCCATGAGTCGTCTCCACCTGGTGTTCAACGCTGTCAAACTCCGCCCTGCTCCACCAGATCCCATCCCCGGCCGCCGTGCGCATCCGCCCCCACCTCCGACCCTTATTGACGATGAAGAGGAGTATGAAGTGGAGGAGATCCTGGACAGCCGCATCTTCCGTCGCAAACTCCAGTACAAGGTCAAGTGGCGAGGGTATGGCTATGAGGAGGCTTCCTGGGAGCCTATGGTAAACTTGTCGCATTCCTGCGACCTCATCCGGGACTTCCATAGGCGTCATCCGGATGCTCCACACCAGGTCCGGGGATTGTATCTTGTGGATCCTGCAGTGCATCGAGGCGCTGCACCCTAGGGGGGGGGTGATGTAAGGGGACACTATCTCATTCCATTATTCCATTCCTTTTTCCCTACTCTCGTTACATATATTTACTTCTAGGTACAACATCTCCGGACATCGCCAACTCCGCCGGCCTTTCCCTGCCACCAACTCCGATGTCCTGTTTCGTCAGACTCCGGACTTTGGCCCTCGGAATGCCATGTGCGTTGGCTCATTGTTTCGCCTCCGCTCCACAGTATAGGGGGTCTATAACTATACAGTTTATCAGCCACCGGATTGTATATACAGGACACACCTGGCAGAGGGATCCTTAGATTTGTTCTCTTTGGATTTCCCCTTTGCCAGGTGCGTTGTTCCCAGTATCTACCATACCCTGTCTAATATACTTTGGATTTCCCCTTTGCCAGTCTTGTACGAGCCTACAAGCCTTTAAGGGTCGCCCTTACAGGATTGTATACCGAAATATACGCCGCTCCCACCAGGTGTCATACTCAACCGGACCCAGTCACCCATTACCCCAGAGGATCGTCACTTCATGCAAGATAAACCATACCGCAAAGTCCTTGGCTCTATCATGTATGCCCAGATTGCGACACGCCCAGACTTGTCTTTTGCAGTCGCTTCACTCAGTCGCTTCTCCACAAACCCTGGGAAGCCACATTGGCAAGCACTTATGCACGTCCTTCAGTACACCAAGGCGACATTACACTATAAACTACGATATGGTGGCGACGGCCACAAGTCATTCACTCCACTCGGCTACGTTGATTCTGACTACGCCGCATGTACTGATACTCGACGATCAATATCTGGTCATGTATTTATGCAAGCTGGTGGACCGACAGCGTGGGGATCCAAGTACCAACCAACAGTCGCAACATCGACGATGGAAGCGGAATACATGGCAATGTCGAGCTGTGCAACAATTACAATGGATGTTCTCATCCCTTGCCAACACTGGGTGCAAAGGACAGTATTTTGATGAAAGATATTCTAATAAAATGGTAAAGGTCCTCCTTATATATCCTAGCCATTGTCAGCAGATATATTGTAGGATAATTTTTACATTTCATCAAAGAATATACAGTAGAAACATTTATCATATTGTCAAACAAAGTATTCCAAAGAAACTTGAAAAAAGTTCACAATATCTTTTATTAACATATTCAAAATATGTTTATGATAATTTCAAATTATGGTGAATATATTTTAAATAACATAAGATATAATAAATGTATCTTGTATATATCAAGGAAAGATATTGTAAACATCATCTAAATTTGTTTAGAACATTATGCTTGATTATATAATCAATTGTTCTACTATATGTCATTTTGATCAAATTCAAAATATATCCTACAATATGTTGGCTGGAAATGGCAGTGATATACAAGGAGGACCTTTACCATTTTACTAGAATATCTTTTACCCAAATATTGTCCTTTGCACCCAGTGCAATATCGATTTTCCCCAACCACAGCCTGCCCAATTGTTCGCAGATAACTCTGGTGCCATATCACGCACAGAAAACACAAAGAATAACGCGCGTATCAAACATTGTAAAGGGAGACCTTCCCTTTACAGTATGTTTGTATATATTTAAATTGGAGACTGCTGGTTTATTAAAACCAGCGGTCACATGATAGATTACTTAGCTTTTACTTTTGTACCCAACACGTTGCATAATCCCACTAGTCGGTTGTGCTACGTCGGTCCTACTTAAGTAAGAGCGCCCTTTACATATTTTTTAGCATCCTTTATCAAAGGGATCACCCCTGCAACCAAGCCCCCAATGCCAACAAAACAAAACAAGAAGAAGAAAGTTTCGAGAGGATTGGCGACGGGCTTACCTGGCGCCGCACCACCTGACAACCCACCGGGTGCAGCACATGCACCCGGCGGTTCGGTGGAAGTCTCAGAAGAGACAACAACCCCGGCCGCAGCCGCTTTGCTGGCTGCAGCCACAGCCACGTCACAATGTGGCCACGACGACGAAGAATCTCTTCGTCGTCGAGAGGACGCCCGCGATCGCGGATGTCCTCCAGGAGCTCAGATAAAATCTGAGCCCATTTCGGGAGTGGCTCCTATTCAGGAGACACGAAAAACCGATCGTGATCTGAGACACGATTGGAGGGAGGCACAGCGAGTGCGAAATGCGCCCGACCCGTTCCCTGCGCCCTTCGATAACATATCGAGGACGTTAGCTCGACCAGGTGTGTCAGGAATTCCTGGCAAACCTCAGTATCGCCGTGATAACGGCGGTACGTTAATGTTGATGTCCGAAAGTTCGTTGACCGAACTCTCATCGGCTGCACGTCAGAGCAGACATGCGCAAAAGAAACGCGACGAGGGACCTTCGAAACCGAAGGCCCCTCGCAGCTACATTTCTGCCGTCGAGGAGCGTGACGCGCTGTTGGACCTAATGGCTCAAGAATTGAGCCATCTACCTCAGAACGAAGTGCAAAAGGCACTTAAAGCGATCCGCAAGAAACGGGAGACCGTTATCCAAGCGGAGGGCGAGAGCGGTATACGCTGTCGCAGTAGTAGACATTCTATGCATCCAGAGAACGTTGCACTACCCCCATCTGAAGCCACGATGGAGGCAGTAAACCAGAGCCTGCTTCAGCCTCGTCAAGACGACGAGACTAGCTCGCAAGCTCGAGCACGCCATAGAGCCTATGAACGTGCGCAAAACCCGCCTCCCGTACGGGAGAATACAACGTCCGCATCGCGAACGTTTGAAACAGGAAAGGTAGGGACCACGTTGTATCGACGGGGCCCCTCATGCACTGATGAAATAGTGGATCGCTGGACTGCACAGCCCAGCGAGGAGCGTCGTTCGAATGAACAGCCTCAAGCATCACAGCCCTACCGACGACAGGTCGGTCCGGGAGATGAACCATCCGATTCATCATCGGATGGTAGTAGGTCCTCGTATGAGGATCGTGATAGACCTGTCTCGGATCGAGATGAGTCAATTGACGGGGATGCATATAATCCACGTCCTGTTACCCCTATACAGGGCAGGGCACCATCTGTAAGAGGTACCCCGCTAGCGGATTTACCCGCTCAACCCGCGCGTACGGCGTCTGTACGAGCGGAAGATAGGACCACGGGGCGTGATGATCGTCATGCCACGTTCGATAATAGAGCGAGGGATAGAAGTACTACCCCTCACCAGGTATCAGTGCCGGTTAGAGACCGACGCTCGAGCCGGACACCAGGTGTTACCCCTGGACCGGATATTCGCCAACCATCTCAAGGGCCTAATAGGGTTCCTCGGGACTACAGGGATGATGGGCTCATTCGCGATTCGAAGTACATACACAATGTACATGATAACTATTATAGAATAATAGATGAAAAGGTTGGGTTAGCTATAACCCTTCCTCCTAGTATAAAGACGTCTAGTCTGAGGGTACCTCAGCCTAGAGGATATAAGGGTGATGGAGGCATGGAGTCATTCGATGAATGGCTCCAAGAATTATTAAGTTGGATGAGAATCAACCAACTTGGTGGAGATGAACGCGATAAAGATCGCGTTATCATCGTCGGGATGTACCTCGAAGGTACCGCCCGCAAATGGTTCATCGACAACGTTGATAGTCTTCACCGTAGTTGTTGGGACTGGACGTTCAAAGACGTCGTAACCGGGCTGTATGACCGGTTTATTCATGAGTCTTCGATAATCGAAGCCACTGAGTCCTTTGAGAATGCTAATTTCTCGACGGAAGAAGGAGTCAATGGACTGTTCCATTGCCTCAAACGCAATGCCGAGCGCATGATACATGTGCCTGATCGCTATACGTTTAAGCGGACCTTCTTTGAGAAGATCCCGAAGTATATGCGCGATAAGTTAATCGATCGCGGATACTCTGCCGAGACATCAAGGATGAAGCACATCCTCGCCGAATCGGTAAAAATTGAACAAGCGTCTAGAATGGCTAGACGCTACAACGAGTATAGAGGACATACTAAAGATAGTACGTCCTCAACAGTGAAGCCAAAGGCGAGTGGAAGTTCTTCCGCTCACCATACAGATGGGAGGAATAAACAGTCCTCACAATCGCATGCCAGAAGTGGCCCGACCAATAGTAATCATTGGTCAGGAGGCAGTAAATGACCCCAGGATACTGGAAGTCGTCCGACTAGTCGAGAGAATCGACCGCCAGGCCAAAGTGGGAATACCACTGACGCCCGCAAACCACCGTTGAAAGCCAGTGTAAAGAACGAGGGAGGTGCTACCTGCTATAAATGCGGTAGCGAGTACCATTTGTCGAGGGACCCTCGTTGTCCGCATAATAAGTCAGCGGTACGCTTGCACGCAGTGCAAGAAGTAGTGGATGATCGGTCGGATGAGGATCCTCCAATCAGTGAACACCCCCAAGATGATGGAGGTGAGGCCGTGGCGTCGACCGACGCTATGGATATTGAGCACTCTGAGTGTGACGACAATGTTGTCGGCTCACAATACTCGTCCGAAGGCGAAGATTACGCCCTCGAACAATACGAAGATTACGACGGTCATAATGATGATGACTGTCATACGGTCCGCATGAGCATGGTGCGGGATGTCATCATTATAGATGATGATGAAGACGAGGTTGTCTGGCTAGACCCCTCGTCGCGAGAGGGCGCTGCCCCCAATGATCCGCAAGGTGATTCGGACAGCGATAACTCATTTCCAATATTGGTGGAAGTGAGTGAGTCCAGCGGTGATAGTGACGGCGAAGAATACTTCGACGATGACCAGTTCTTCGCAATCGGCGAAGAAGATAGTCTACCACGGAGGACAGGACATCCGCCGGTGACTTTGAAGAAATCTTCAAAGGTGTTGAAGCGACCAATAAGGATGCCTGAGGAGCGCAAGTGTATGACTGCACTCATCAATATTAACGGTGTGAATGCGTTCACGCTGTTTGATTCCGGCTGCACTGCCGAAATCATTTCAATTGACTTCGCAAGGGTTGCGAATATCAAGGTGCACCAGCTTGAAGAGGTGGTGCCCATACAGTTAGGTACCTGAGGAAGCTGCTCAGTTATCAATTTTGGAACAAATGTTCCATTTAAATACCATAACATCGACACAAATATATATGTCAATGTTGCCAATTTAGACCAGTACGACGCTATAGTGGGCGTCGTGGTGATGCGAAAGCTAGGAATTGTACTAGATTTCGAGCATGAATGTATTCGTGTGCGAGGAGAAATCGCACCGTCCTTCACTCTGTTAGAAGAGAAGGCAGAGATCGTGAGGCGTAGTGCCGCATGAAAATTCGACCGAGAAGGGCACGAATAACTACGATCAGATGATCGTATTGTCGAGGAAGTAGATATCGACGCAGTGCCGAAAGGACCATCGTTAAGTAACGAGGGCCCTCTGTTAATGACCGAAGAGGAGAGTACCCTCTATGGTCGGAAGTTCAACCTGAAAAAGGGGGAGAGCTCGACGAGGGCTAACCCACCTTCAAAGGCGAGACGTTCAGTCACGATCGAAGAGGAAGATGACGCGAAAGCGCATAGTCCTGGATCGGGACTGCCAACACCGTTTCCAGTAATCATGGAAGATGGTATTACGCTCAGTAGAGAGGATGTAGAGCGGATGGTAGACGAAGTGCCTACCATCCTGAATAGTGGTAAGAGTAAATATAATACTCTTAAGGATCTCCGTGAAATCGAGGAGATCGTGCAGGAATTTACCCGCGAACGGTTCCCTAGTGCAGAGCACCATGAGGAATTATGGCGAACATTCACCGTAGTACCAGAGGAAGAGGACGACCCATTTGAGAATGAGTACGTCATGGCAGCATTTAGAGCTGTGGCAGCGGACCATGAATGTAAGGTCGCGGACATGGGTCCGCTGACCGAGGCTGATATACCAAGGCTCAAAGAGCAGTGGTTAGCCTCGTGTCAAGAAATTATGAACAGCGTGCCGGAGGAGTTACCTCCTGTACGCGGAGTGAATCATCGAATTAATTTAATCGATGATTCGAAGCAGTATCACTACCACCTGCCAAGGTGCCCTGATTCTCTTAAGCCCCAGCTTATGGAGAAAATCATGAAGTACACTCGTGCAGGATGGTGGGAAGCGGTGCAGACAGAACAGGCTGCACCGATGCTTTGTATTCTTAAGAAAGACGGACAATTACGAACTGTAATCGACTGTCGAAAGCGTAATGATAATACTATCAAGGACGTTACGCCATTTCCAGATCAGGATCAAATCTGACTGGATGTCGCGAGAGCGAAGATAAAATCGAAGATCGATTTTTCAGACGCGTACAAACAAGTTCGGACGCATCCTCCTGACGTGCCTAAAAGCGCATTTGCCATGATCTATGGCACATTTGTGAGCCATACAATGCAGATCGGGGACTGTAACGCGCCAGCCACGTTTCAATGTGTGATGACAATGATATTCCGAGAATTTATCGGGATATTTCTTCATGTATACTTAGACGATCTATTTGTCTACAGTAACTCCATAGAGGAGCACGAGCAGCACCTCAAGCTCGTGTTCCAGAAAATCAGGGAAAATCAATTTTACCTGAAAGCCGAGAAAGTAGAGCTGTACGCCGATAAGGTGGACTGCTTAGGGCATGTAATCGACTCGAAAGGATTACACGCCGCGGAGGATAAGATGGGACGCATCCGTAACTGGAGACGTCCACGCAACTACAACGACGTCCAGAGGTTTCTGGGCCTCGTACAATATCTAGCGCATTTCTCGGCGTACACATCACCACTTGCTTCAATGACGCAGAATGGTCAATCATTCTGCTGGCGACCGATACATGAAACATGTTTTGAGTCGATTAAGCGCATCTGTTGTTCGACGCCAGTGCTTAAGCCGATTGATCATCGACTAGCCGAACCCATCTGGGTGATCTGTGACGCATCTGTCGCAGGAGTTGGCGCGATGTACGGCCAAGGACCTACATGGCAGACATGTAGGCCCGCAGGATTTATGTCGAAGAAATTCTCCGACGCTCAAAGACACTATCGTGTCTTCGAGCAAGAAACGATAGCCATTTTAGAGGCCCTCCTTAAATGGGAGGACAAACTCATTGGATATCGTATCCACGTGGTAACGGACCACGAGGCGTTGGAGTTTTTCCAAACGCAGCGCAGACTGTCAGGACGACAGACTCGATGGATGGAATATCTATCGAGATTCAACTTTGATATACGATATATCAAAGGTCAGTTGAATAAGGTAGCAGACGCATTATCGCGCTACTACGAATTCGATACGTGGGACGATATTGCCAACGTAAATGACTTTGTCAATGCCGATGTACGGCTGGATCCTAATCATGAGGATCTGCCGTATGATCGGGTGCGCGAACTGGTTGATCACACGCCCGAGAAGACTGCCGAACGCCTTCGGAAAGCAAAAGTGCAAGCTGAGTGTTACGATTTCCTCTTGTTGTCTTCTACTCTCTTCCTTCTTCTTTGTCACATGTCCAGTATCTTCACTATATTTATCTTTGACAGATCGTCGTCGCCTCCACAGCCTCGCTGTCGCGACCCAAATCACTTCCCTTCCCTACCCCCATCTTCACTTGGAAGACCTGTCATCGTTGTCCTATCTACCAGGCCCCCCATCTCGTCTCTTAGCGATACGTCTGCCTTCGAACGTTTACCTCATAGTTACCAAACAGTATATAAGAAGTAGGATAGTAGGTCAAGCTCCTCAGCTTGATCTATTGGAAATATACCTTCCTATTCTCATCGCACTCAGGGACTTACAACGTCCTCGCTACTCGATCCCCGAACCGACGACTGTGCTAATAAAGCCAGTAAGATATAACCTTGCTTCTCCAAGTAGGTTATCGACTATCCGTTCGCCGTCGAGGCTAGGATAGAGAACTTGTCTAGGCCAATAGCCAGCGAGTATCGGAACGAAAGCTTTGATTGAGTAGTTAAGGACGCCAGTCCTAACAAAAGATCAAGCTCAACATCAACTGCCTACCTACCCAGGTAAAGGCCACCCCTGATCAACAAAACGACTTCCAGGACCAGACGGTCTGGAACTTACGGATTAGGATCCCTTGACACCTACTCCTCGAACTCTGAACCAGAATACGATACACCTAGTGAAGGAACCCCAGAACCAGATCCTCTTGCCGACTCTACCTTCGGCTTAATCGAACAACGAAACCCACAACCATATATTCCCCTATACGCCCCGACACCAGAACCTGAAATGGCAGACCCATCCATGAACCCCGATCCCCAAACGACCACGCCCCCAACTCATCACAATGGAGAAATAAAGATCAACCTCCCTGCTGTATTCGATGGGACCCGTAGCAAGTTCAAGACGTTCATCTTGGACTCGGGCCTCTATCTGAAACTCAACGAAGAAACCTACAATACCCCCAACAAGAGGATTGCATTCTTGCTCTCCTACATGAAGGGAGGGACTGCCGGCCCATGGAAGGAGAACTTCTTGAACGAAAATCTTACTAAAGATAGTTGGGGAACTGAAGAAGCATTCGCCGAAGAGCTGAAGAAAGCCTTCGAGCCCATTGACGATGAAGGCGACGCCCGAACAAGGCTCCGGACCTTAAAGCAAACTGGAACTGCCGACGAATACATCGCAGACTTCAAAGTCCAGGTGGGACGAAGTAGAATCAAGGAAGATGCCCCCCTGATCGAATACTTCATGGAAGGACTCAGGGGTAAGCTCCTTGAGAAGATATTCGACATGGAAAAGATGCCCAAGACCCTCGACGATTGGTATACGGCCGCCTCTAGATTCGACAACCAGTGGCGCAGATCAAAGGCCTTGGCCGAGCGATTCTGTGGGGTACTCCATAAGACTTCCCACCCTAACCAGCAAGCCCCACGACATGTCCCCCGTGACCCCAATGCAATGGATATTGATTGCCTCACCCTCGAGGAACGAGACGCTCACATGAAAAAAGGGCTATGCTTCGAATGTCATCAACCTGGTCACCGGGCCAGTGATCACCGGAAAGGGAAGTTCTCAAGCGAACCCCGGAAATTCAATTCCCAGAGGAATGACCCAAAGAAGGGGAAGGATGCCTATTTGAAAATGAAGGCCTTGATCGCAGAACTTCCCGATAATGAAAAAGAAGAATGCATGAAGCACCTGGAAGATGAGGGTTTTTAATACGGCGGCCTGCCTCGACGTCAGCACCCGCCACCATTTCCATTTCTACTGTAATACTAGCCGAAAATTCAAAATCTTTTCGAATCCCCGTTTCGGCCAGTATCAGTGAAAGAAACGTCGACACACAGAGTCTCGTAGACTCAGGAGCAGAAGGACTCTTCTTGGACAAGACTTTTGCCAAGGAGAATAATGTTCCAATGAAGGAACTCAGGAAACCAATCAGGACGAGGAACGTGGATGGGACATATAACAAAGCAGGACCCATCACTCACTATACATGGTTGACGAACAAGATAGGGAAACTCATGACACGAGATCTTTTCCTCATACAAGACCTTGGAGACGAAAACATGATTCTCGGACTCTCCTGGCTCAGGAAATACAATCCGAATATCAATTGGGAAACCGGCCAACTTGAAATCGACCCAAAACGCGCAAGAAGAACCTTCTCCTCTATCCTCAAGGAGAAAAATGAAATCAGGCGATTAATAACACAAGGGATCACTACCACTACGACATTCCCGAAGCGAACCTTTGGATCAGCCCTCAGACAAGCTGAGGAAATCAGACAGTTGAGGGTTAAAGCCAAGGTCATTCTCGACCGGAAAGCGAGGGAACGAAATCTCCTAGAAATGAAATCATCCCCCAAGGAAGAAACCACTCAAACTGGAACCCATCCAAAAGCAACCTTTGAAGAGGTTGAGGAGGATGAACCCCAGTTCGTTGGCCAGACACTAGGACTAGATGAACCGATTATCATGGAAAACCAGGGACAAACACAGGAACAGGTTTCCAATATCCCACCGGAAACACCCATCAATAGGACCGAGCAACGGGATGAACCCACGCAGATTCTCTCCGAAGAATTTGAACCAGACGAAGGGTACCTCTCAAACGATGATCTAATCATCAGTTATATTCAAGGGGAACCAGTCCTGGGGATATTCGAAGAGAAGGAAGCTCCCCTGACTGAGGAACATCGATCCCCGGAATATACAGTCAAACGGAAAGGTCAAACGATAGGGAGATTCACGAAAGCTCTTCACTCGATCCGGCATTCCTATAGCCAACACATTTGGATAAGGCAAAAAATTTCCATCGCTCAAGAGCTGGCTCACCTTCATACCGCCGAAGAAAAGGATAAACCGAAACCAAAGACGATAGAAGAAATGCTACCCGACTATTATCAGGATTATAAGGAGGTCTTTGAAAAAAAGGCATCGGAACGAATGCCTGCCCGACGAACTTTCGACCATGCGATAAACCTGAAACCAGACGCAGTACCACGAGATTGCAAGGTATACCCCTTGTCCCCGAAAGAACAAGAGAAACTGGACGAATTCCTCACGGAAAACCTAAAAAAGAGGTATATCCGATATTCAAACTCACCTATGGCGTCACCCTTCTTTTTTGTCGCCAAGAAGGAGGAGGGATCTCTTCGACCTTGCCAAGATTACTGATACTTGAATGACATGACTATCCCCGACACTTATCCCCTTCCTCTAATCAGTGACTTGATGGAAACCCTGAAGGGAGCAACCATCTTCACCAAGTTGGACCTACGATGGGGATATAACAATGTCAGGATCAAAAAGGGGGACGAATGGAAAGCTGCATTCAAAACCAATCGGGGACTCTTTGAACCGACAGTAATGTTCTTTGGACTATGCAACTCCCCTGCAACATTCCAAAGGATGATGAATGAAATCTTCCGCGACATGATTAACGAAGGATGGATCGTCATCTATATGGACGACATCCTAATATTTTCGGACAACCTCGACGAACACAGGAAACGCACCCTCCGAGTACTACAACGACTAAAGGAGAATGACCTCTTCCTCAAACTGGAGAAGTGTACCTTCGAGACGAACAAGGTCGAGTATTTGGGGATGATCATCACCCCAAATCACGTCTCAATGGATCCGGCGAAACTCGCAGGTATTAAAGACTGGCCAACCCCTACGACAGTAAAAGGAGTACGATCTTTCCTAGGTTTCGGGAACTTCTACCGAAAATTCATCAGCCACTTCGCCGATCTAGCCCATCCACTACATGAATTAACGAAGAAGGACAAACACTGGGAATGGACGGAAGAAAGAGATGACGCCTTCAAGAAACTTAAAGCTGCATTCTTGAAGGCTCCGGTCTTGATTATGCCGGACAGGACAAAGCCATACCTGATTGAATCCGACGCCTTGAAGTGGGCGACAGGAGGAGTTATCCGCCAACAGGACATTAACGGCGACTGGCATCCTTGTGGATATATTTCACATGCCTTCGATGCGACTCAACGGAATTACCAGATCTATGACCGAGAATTATTAGGAATAATCCGAGCACTTGAAACATGGCGACACCTGATTCAAGGCAACGGATACCCCACAGCAATACTCTCAGATCACAGGAACCTGACGTATTTCCGGACAGCCCAGAAGCTGAATAGGAGACAAGCACGATGGAGTCTCTACCTATCCCTATTCAATCTGAAATTAATCCATGTTCCAGGATCGAAGATGGTGCAGTCCGACGCACTGTCACGACGCCCTGACCTCTGCCCAGAAGAGGACACAGATAATGAGGACATTGTGGTTTTACCCGACGAACTATTTGTCCGGACGGTGGACCTGGACCTGAGAAGTGCACTGGCCCAAGCACTGATGAAGGATGACACGATGACGGATGCCATTGACACACTGAAAACGAAGGGAGTGCCGCCCACAAAGTCAGCCCTAGAGGACTGGAAAATCGAGGACGGAATGTTATTCTTCCAGGGGAAATGCTACGTACCTCAGGACCTCGACCTCCGACGCAGAATCACCCAGCGATACCATGACACATTATCAACTGGACACCCAGGCCAGTTCAAAACTCTAGAACTAGTGCGACGTGACTACTGGTGGCCTGGGATGCACACATTTGTGAAGAAATATGTCGATGGCTGCGCTACCTGTCAGCAGATGAAAATCAATACCCACCCGACAACACCACCCATCTCGCCAATCCGATCCTCCGCGACCCGACCCTTCGTACAAATCTCCATGGATTTTATTACTGACCTACCGGAACGCAATGGCTCCGACTCTCTCATGGTCGTGGTAGACCATGGGCTTACGAAGGGGGTAATTTTAATCCCTTGCACGAAAACAATCGATGCTTTGGGAACTGCGGACCTCCTCATGCAGAATGTCTACAAGAGGTTCGGACTCCCCGATACCATTATCTCTGACAGAGGTCCGCAGTTCGCAGCACGGGTTACAAGAGAACTCGGAAAGCTATTAGGCATCAAGCTAGCCCTGAGCACACCCTACCACCCCCAAATGGACGGTCAAACCGAGCGCTTGAACCAAGAAATCGAAGTATACTTACGAATCTTCTGTGCAAATAACCCCGAAACTTGGAAGGACCTATTACCCCTAGCGGAATTTACACACAACAACCGCATGCACTCCGCACGAAACGCCTCACCATTTTACCTAATGATGGGCTTCGACCCTAGAAGCATCCCCACCCCTTACCCAAAGACCGATGTACCTGCAGTCGAACAAAGGATCGTCGCCTTACAACGTGCAAGAGATGAAGCCTTAGCGACGCATGAATTAGCATGACAGAAGATGATGAAGTACACCACACGCAGCTTCAAACCCTTCGAAAAAGGGGACAAAGTTTGGCTAGAAAGCACCAATCTGAAGATCGGCTACCAAACACGAAAACTAGCACCCAAGAGAGAAGGACCATTTGAAGTCACTAGGGTCCTAGGCCCCTTGACCTATCAACTAAAACTCCCAGAACAATGGAAGATTCACCCGGTGTTCCATGCCAGCCTCCTATCACCTTACGAAGAAAACGACATTCACGGACCAAACTTCATTTCACCCCCTCCTGACCTAGTCGATGGAGAAGAACAATATGAAGTAGAAGCCATCGTGGCACACAAGAAGATCGGAAAGGGGTACCGCTATCTGATCAAATGGAAGGGATATTCGTCAGCAGAAAACACGTGGGAACCGGCATCCCATTTGGAGAATGCTCCACAAATTTTAAACGATTACAAAAGAAGAAAACACCTCTAGCCCATTCCCCCAACCTCACACCATGCTAACCGACACCACGTCAAACGCCTTCATACTCGCTGCCCTGATCGCAATGGTAGTCTGGATGATCGGGCTAACTATCTTCTTTTTCCGTAGACGTCGGCAATGGGAGCAAAGAATGTTCGAACAAGAACAAGAAGGAAACTGACAGTCCTTCCATCCTATGGAACTCACCCTCCGCAACCCAATTCCGCTCCCAATCCAACTAGTTCCCCCAACCCCTACCGAACCAACTCAGGCCAGAACCCGGGTACGCCCCCTGCGCTCTAGTTCGCTTCCACCACGGCCGTCAAACATCCCCAGAGTTTACTCTCCCCAATCTCCAAACTGGGGATCTGTCGTTATAGAATCTTCATATGATGGGACGCTTCCCTTGGCAACCAGTACCCCATTGACATCCCATCAGAGGAGCTAGAACCTTTGTGAACATCTCTATTTAACCCAAACCCAAAGATGTCGTCTCCCTCATGGCCGAAATCCGAATCCCCCTCGATCACATCCCACCGAGTCACCCTCTCATCGAAAACCTGGAACATTTCCAGGACTGGTATCGGACGCTAGACGCGTACGAATCTCTTCTGCCGATCCTCCGTCCCCACAGATCCCTCTTCGTTTTTCACCAATTCTTCCGGCTGGCCCAAGACGGTCGGGAAACCGCCTTACAGAACCTCGAAACCCTGGAACGCTTGAGGCGAGACGTGGAGAACTCCCTCGAATCCGCGAATATCATCCAGGATACCGTTCTACGCCAACTTATATGCCACGATATCCTCACCCACGTCCGAGGTCGCTACGACCCTCCTCCGCCACCTCCATACCCTGCCTCCCCCCGGACAGCCCCTCCAAGCCCGAATACTCCCGATCCTCCCCTCTCTCGAGCCCAAAGGAGGCGCTTACGGCGCGAAGCAGCATTCCGACTGACAAGAGACTCCCCTGCGGGGACCCCTCCCGTTACCATACTTCCAACCCGATCATCCGAACCAGCGCCAGTCATTCCCACCCTGTTACTTCCCGCCGAAATACCTACCTGTCAATGATGCGATCGACGAGGACACATGGCGAGTCAATGCCTGACTCGTATTTGTCGATGGTGTGGAATGATGGACGCCGACCATGCCGACAGCGATTGTGTTATAAGCCGCGATGACGATAGCATTTATCAGGATCTGGGAGGGGATGCGTTCGATGAGGAGGGAATCCGTAACATGACAGGCGAATGATGGAGGCGAAGTCGGTGTCTTTGCCCTTAGTGGGGGGGTAATGTTACGATTTCCTCTTGTTGTCTTCTACTCTCTTCCTTCTTCTTTGTCACATGTCCAGTATCTTCACTATATTTATCTTTGACAGATCGTCGTCGCCTCCACAGCCTCGCTGTCGCGACCCAAATCACTTCCCTTCCCTACCCCCATCTTCACTTGGAAGACCTGTCATCGTTGTCCTATCTACCAGGCCCCCCATCTCGTCTCTTAGCGATACGTCTGCCTTCGAACGTTTACCTCATAGTTACCAAACAGTATATAAGAAGTAGGATAGTAGGTCAAGCTCCTCAGCTTGATCTATTGGAAATATACCTTCCTATTCTCATCGCACTCAGGGACTTACAACGTCCTCGCTACTCGATCCCCGAACCGACGACTGTGCTAATAAAGCCAGTAAGATATAACCTTGCTTCTCCAAGTAGGTTATCGACTATCCGTTCGCCGTCGAGGCTAGGATAGAGAACTTGTCTAGGCCAATAGCCGGCGAGTATCGGAACGAAAGCTTTGATTGAGTAGTTAAGGACGCCAGTCCTAACACTGAGTTTGCTGTGATCTGGGATGTCATCCAGGAGCATGACATACAGGCGTCAGAAATGGCAGCCGCAGCAGCTAAGAGCGCTGAAGCAAACGGAGACGTCATCAGTCAAGTTGTATCATCGAAAGATGATCCAACAGTATTTGAGTCGAGAGCGAAGGGCGAAGATCTGCGCACTCACATTGAAAACCTAGCGGAGAACGATACGTTCCTCGCTGACATTAAAAGTGGATAGGAGAAGGATTCTCTATTCAAGAAGGTGCTTGCGAACCCGAAGCACCATCCGTCATTTAAGATTGAAAACAATCTTATTTGGAGCGAGAATAGAGGGGGAGAGAACGTCCTATGTGTTCCCTCCTCCAAGACAGGAATCTATTCGTTGCATGGTCTAATTATCGACCAAGCGCATGCTATTGTGGGCCATTTTGGCCCCCAACGCACTGCAGATTATATCCGCTGCTGGTACTGGTGGCCCAGGATTCAGCAGGAAGTGGAGGCGTTTGGCTCCACTTGCGAAAACTGTATGAGAGCCAAGGGCGAGTATCAAAAACCTGCCGGGTTATTACACACCCTTCCGATTCCCACTAAGCCTTGGGAGTCGATTGGAACGGATTTTATTGGTCCATTCCCAGAAGTAAACAGATGTAACTACTTATGGGTAGTTATATGTAGAATGACTTCACAGGTGCATCTAATACCTGTGAATACGAAGACGACAGCGACTCAGCTATCGTCTATATACATGTGTGAAGTCGTTCGACTACATGGATTACCATCATCGATCATTAGCGATCGTGATCCGAAGTTCACGTCGAAGTGGTGGAAAGAGCTTCATCGATTGATGGGCTCTAAATTGTTAATGTCTACGGCGTTTCACCCGCAGACAGATGGAGCGACGGAACGAGTAAATCGTTCAATCGCACAGATTATCAGATCTGCCGTTAAGCCAGACCAGACGGATTGGATTAACATACTACTGCTTGTCGAGTTTGCAATAAACTCGAGTATCAGTGCCACGACGGGACTAGCTCCCTTCGAAGCAAACTATGGATACATGCCCTCGATGCTGAGGACTGTAGAGCCTTTTACGAAGGCTCCCCCTGGAGTACGAGCGTTCGTTATCCAGGCCGTTAGAAACATGGCTATTGCGCATGATGCTATCATCGCAGCGCGAGTGTTCCAGCGCCATCAAGCTAACAAGGGGCGGCGTGATGAACCTGTCATCAAGGAAGGTGACATGGTATATCTGTCGGCGGATAAATTATCCATGCCGAAAGGACGAGCAGGAAAACTCCTGCCCAAGTATGTAGGGCCATATCAGGTCCTCGAAGCTCAGCCGAGTACATCAACGTATGTCCTCGACCTACCTGAAGAGTTGAAGAAGTGGAGAATCCATCCCCGCTTCCATGCTAGCAGATTGCATCCGCATAATGCTAACGACGACATGTTATTTCCTAACAGGTCGAAGCCCGACGCGTACGACTTTGGCGCGCCGGACAAAGTTGAGTGGTTCGTCGAAGAGATCACGGGCCACCAGTGGAAAGGAAAATCTATTTCCTTCCTCGTACGGTGGAGTTTGGGTGATTCTACTTGGGAATCACTCTGAACGTGCAACGATCTAGAGGCTCTAGATCATTATCTTGAAGTTATGGGAGTGCAGGACTGGCCTGACCTCCCGCGGCAGAACATCGCTGCCGATAAGCGCCCTTCTGCATCAGGAAAAGGCGTATGAACGGGATGAATGATGGCGCATCATTTGTGTCAGTTCAGCCGTTGGGCCGGGACCGGTACGGGTCCAGACCCGGTCCATCAACAATTCTCGGATCTTTCCGAGTATGTTGACACGCGTGACGTGTCGTTTGTTTTCTCCCAAGCACCATCATCACCGGATGGAGCGCAGAGAGCCCGACAACCCATGTGACCAAGACTACCCAATGGGGAGTCGGGAAACCGACTCCCACTACTATCACCGACCGAGGGGTGAGCGGAACGCTCAACCCTCACGGGGGGAGGGAGGTGCTCAGGCACCTTCTTCTGCTTCGAAAGGAAAGGAACGCGAACGTGATCGTTCGCGTTCTCCAGGCTTCGAGCAGTACCGCTCAGAGCCTAAGGCAGAGATGGAAGTCGTAGATCCATCGAAATGGAGTTTCAACACACAGTTGAACCTCATTGGTCACCCAGGAGAGTGCGAGGTGTGCGCGAAGTACGCCGAGCACTTCTTCATGGCGTCCTTTACTAGGGCGCCAGGTATCGCAGATGCCCTCGAGCGTCAAAAACGCCATCTGAGTGAGCTACCCGTAGCGGAAGCTCGCCGAGAATGTGACGATATGCATCGTCATATTCGCCGACTGGAACGAGACTCGCGAGACCTCTCGAGCGACTATAACCGCCTTGTCGATGAGAAGAGGGATCTTCTCAACGAAATTCGTGAGTTGGAGGACCAACTCGGCGAGAAAGCTCGGAAGCGTCCTCGACATGAGGCCGCATCCAACGCGTCGTACGAGGCAGGGCCATCGTCATCACGGCTCTCGCCTGTGAGTCAATTAGTGGAGTTGTCGCTACCAATGGTAGAGGCACCAGCGGTTATCAATGATAACCGCATGGAGGGAGTGGATTCGGATTTCCCGACCCCACTCGAAGCGTATGGGTTATCAGAACCCATCGGATCGCAGGACGTGAAGCCTGCAATCCGACCGACGCGCCTGCTGCCTGCGGCGCGTCAGCCCCTTGTCCAATATGTATTGGATAAGGAGAACACTGTCCACACCCTGCCTATGCCCAAGGTAGTGGTGAAAAACTCGGAGAAAATTAATCCGACATCGAGTGAGCAACTCACGCGATTTATCGAAGAGGCGCAGATGGTTGGAAACCATCATGCCGTGAAACGTATGCAGATATATGTTTCTGACAGTCAACGGCTCGAGCGGAGCGCTCGAAGCGGCATCCAGAATGAAGTGCTGGCGCGATGGACGGTACCGGACTGGTACCGTATCGCGACTGCCAACGTCGGCGGGCAAACTGCCCCACCGAAACCCAAAGGGCCGCAGGGACCTGCGACCCCCAACCTCATGGATGATGTGTCCAAATGGGCCGAGTGGCTATTAGCCAATCGGAAGGAATTGTGCGCTCCCGGCGTGGTCAAGATGTACCCTGGGATCCAAATCGGCACGCAAGGGATATCCTTGCGTGAAGTGCGTGGCTGGCAAATCGTCAACCGACTCGCCCCGCGCCGCGTCCAGGACGTTGCGGCGATGAGGAATCGGTCTCGATTCTTCGCCTTAAGCGCAGAATTGCTGGGTACAATCAATTTGTACCGAGGCACGCTCAATCGGCTCGGCATAACCGTGGCCGCGACAGAAACCTTTGAGAGGTTTTCGTTACCCATCGACAACGCCACTATCGATCAGATAGCGTCGTTCTACGCTGCACGAGGAGTGACCGTCGCTAGGTTCGACGACGGCCAACCATTCGGGCTTCACTGGTTAGCTGAAGCCCGCGCCAAACACCCAGATGACCCAGAACTCGGGGTCATCCTTATGCGCGTGCGGGCGCACAACACCCCGCTACCAGTCCCGGCTGTACTGCCAGGCGCAGTCGACTGGTTCAACATCCGGTCGAGGCAACGGGTAGCCCTGCCGCCTGTGGCATCCACTAGTAGTGGACATCCATACGTATCTCCACCAGGCTTCGGGATAAATCTCCCTGGGCCCTCAACACCAATTGCTGGGCCATCGTCATCATCGACACCGGGCCCCGTACAAGTCTTCAGGACTAGTACAAGCAACATACCAGTTACTGCACCTGCGGAACCGGTAGTGGGACCGACGGTCCCCACCATGGTCCCCATGGAAGTGGAGGGAGATGTGACTTCAGGTCACGTCTCAGAATATGAGTTACAGTATGCGGGTCGACTGATGGATCCTGACGAAATGTCTTCGTCGGATCCTGAATGAGCGTCGACATAACTGTCGCCGCTCAATAAAAACACAAAAATATTCATCATATTACTCAACGTCGAGAAGAATCTCGATGTCATTGTACCATAATTTTAGTTTTGCTTCTTGGAAGATTGACCCTGTGGGATCAATCTAGAGGGGGAGGATGTAAAGGGAGACCTTCCCTTTACAGTATGTTTGTACATATTTAAATTGGAGACCGCTGGTTTATTAAAACCAGCGGTCACATGATAGATTACTTAGCTTTTACTTTTGTACCCAACACGTTGCATAATCCCACTAGTCGGTTGTGCTACGTTGGTCCTACTTAAGTAAGAGCGCCCTTTACAAACATATTGACATTCGACATCACTACCTCCGTGAATGCGTTGAAAATGAGGATTTGCACGTTAACTACATTCCTTTGACTGAGAACGTAGCCGACCTTTTCACCAAGGCCTTACCTCGCCCCGCACACCACAAATTCTGTCTCGCCCTTCACCTCTGTGAGGAACAGCGTGATACGCGAGTCAGGGGGAATGTTGGAACGTGACTCACATATTGATGTGACCCCATCACATGACGTCTCAGCTCAATTAGGAAGAGGAAGATAGGAGGAGACGGAGGCAAATTTGGTACTGTACAGTACCACGCGAGCGGTGGTATACGAGAAATCAACAGACATTGGATACCTCAGTTGTTTCCCATTCTACGACTGAGGTACGCTATTTTATATCAACCCTTAGAGTTACTTCTAACTTACATCATACCTAGCTCATCTTACAACAGGTACTACTACTAAATACAGTCGTTTCCCATTCTACGACTGAGCTCATCTTACAACAATTGGCCCAAAGAGCATGATAAGTGACTTGACAGCACTGAGCAACATGAAGTTAAGACAGCACCAGTGCCATAGTGTGTTCATTTTTCTTTGTGCACCTTCAGGAGTTGTTGATATGAGAATAATGTCATCAGCTTGTTCCAGGTTTGCAATAATTGTTCCAGCCAGTAAGATGTCATCAGGGTCTGGTGCTATGTGGAAATCTGCAAGGTACAGGGTCCATAGAATTGGGGAAGAGTTGTCACCAATTAGTATTCCCAGTGTTGCAAGAAATGTGGAGGAGATCTGGGACTGATGTTTTACAACATAGGACATTCATTGGTATAACATGCGAAGCCAATCAAAAATGTGGCCATTAGCACCCATTTTCCACATTTTTAGCCATAGAGTGGCCTGTTCAGTGGAAGGGAAGGCATTGCTAATATCTGCAAAAACCACATATAAAGGCAGGCCTTGAGCACAAGCCTTTTCAACTGCACATCTCAGGATGAAGACATTGTCATTGGTTCTGAAGCCTTCTCGAAAACCATTTTGTGATGGTGGAAGGAGATTATATGCTAGGCACCATGCAGTAATCCTTGATCCTGGATCTAAGGGGCATGACAAAGGAGATAACCTCAGTGCCACAAATGGGAGAGAACAACTATATTGATCTATACCTAAGGGGCATGACAAAGGAGATAACCTCAGTGCCACAAATGGGAGAGAACGACTGAGGTTGGCAGACAGAAAAACAGACGAGCATGTATGTGAGTCATGTGGTGCATGTAACGTAAGCGATGATAAGATATATCCATAACACGCCAGCATGTCAGCATCCAAGAAATGTAAAATCTCAGGCCTCAGCAGTCTAGAGCTCGAACTATCGCTCATACAACTTCAAAAGCTTCGGAAAACCATCATTTTTGAAGAGGTGCTTGACTCTGATCCAACATCGACTGACACACTCGGTGATGAGCTGGATAAAGCGATTGCTCTACTCGAATCCCGAATCAAGGATCCGCTTGTATGACTTTCAGTTGTCCCCTCATATTTGACTCTCTGACTTACTTCCAGTCCTTGTCATTTTCTGCTGTCAATGAAAGCAATTTGGAGCAGCTGAATATTACACAGGCCGGCATGTTGTTTCTTCAGGCCCAGGAGAAACTTCACGATGCCATTGAATCTACCCGGCAACTTGGTGCTGCTGAGTTGTGGTCGAATGATAACATGTACAAGCATTTGTCGTTTCTGTCCAATACTTACAGCAACGTGGTATGTTTTCGTTTAATCCCTGTTGCACCCAGGATTCTGCTAATGTCGATTCAGGATGTGACTTCTTCCCGAACGTTCATCGATGCTTTCTTTTTCAGAACCGCGGCTATGGTTCCTTCCCACCAAAGGGTGGTCGTAATGCTGGAGAAACCCGTACCCAGCACTCGCCCAAGGGAGTCGAAGTTGGACACTGGAGTGATCAATTATACCACCCTTGTGGCGGATGCCCGCATTGCCCGTACGAATCTTTCCCTTTGTCGCTCTTGTCGCTCGACCTCGACGGACTTGCTTACTTTGCATACAGGCATGTATCTTCGCAAGCCTCCTCAGCTCACACCGCGTATCTCTCAAAACCTGATTGCGTTCTTCACCGCTGAGGCCAAACCTTCTGACGGCATTGCACTCGAGGGGCACACTCCCCAGGCTCTCGTTGAGCTCGTTGCTTGTGCAAAGCTCCTTGGGTCGGTTGCTTTTGCCACAGTTCTTGAATTCTACCCACATTCCATTCAGGAAGTCTCACGTTCGTGGTGCTTTGACCAATGGTGACAGGTGGATCTTTCTTGCTGTTGACCTTGATTGTGGGGGTGAAGGGGCAACCTATTGGGAATCGGAGGTGGTTGAATGGAGAACAGTACACGTGGCTACGGATGTCACCACCCCCATGACTTCCGATCGGTACGATCCCGCTGTGATTGCTGGCATCCTCTCTTCCTGGGTAAGCTCTATTATGTGATGTGACTCGGTAAGGCTGATACTTATCGAATCATCCTACTAGGTGCCCAATAGCTTTTCAGAGTTCGACGGCGATAAATGGTTTTACAAGTCCCCTCTATCTAGTGATGTGACAAACAGTTGAAGACTCGAGGTCGATGGGAACCTCTTGAGAGGTTGTCATGAGGCTTAGCGGTGAACAACACAAGTTAATACGTAGGAACACGACTATACCGTAATATGTTGTGGACGCTGCAGAGAATCGGAAAATGGAATGTGAAGCCCCAGGACAATCTACCATATGGAAACTCACCGAGGAGCTATGGTCAAAGGAAAAGACTACCATGGCCGAGACCTGGAATTGGAAACATCCTTGAGAGTGCAAATGCGCAATTCACATATAAAAGAGGAAAGATACTTGGAGGAGCCACGAGAATGTATCGAATTCTAGTGACAGAATCCGCTCACCCTGTCCGGAAACTGAGGTGCGAGAGGGTTATTCAGAACAAACAAGGATTGGCCACCATAGATGCAATCCATAACCGATGGGTTCAGGCTATGAATTCCCAGCTAGAACTAGACATCAATATGACAGATGCGAAATACGTGAAAAAGCTCCTGTTGAACGAAGAGGACTTCCCAGATGACTGGTCTGGGAAAACGGGGGTTTTAGTGGGTATCCGACCACGAGAGCACGACGAGAGAGGTCGCGATAGGTAAGTATGGGGTGTTGATTGCGTCGCGCTCAGGTCACTTACATGAGTCCCACACATGTGCGTAATGGCATTTCCTCAGGGTGAACGGTTGTCCTTCAGTTTTTTTTTCTTGGTTACAAAGCGAAATGTCAATCCCTTGCACCACATCAGCAGGCTAAACGGGACGACTTTGGCGTACCCGTAAGGCCAAAAAGGATAACAATTCCTTGCTCCACCAAAAAAAAAATACCACTACACTACCTCACGGCTCATCGCCAGAAGACATGAATTCGGACATTGATTTACAATCTGCTCCATATTATTTTGGCGTCTGGGTTTCTAAACCTGCCCAGAGGGGCCAAGTGCATGCTGGCCAGGTGGGGGAGGAGCAACCTCAAGGGGCTTCATCGCCGGGAACAGGAGCACCTCCTTAATGTCTAAGGAACAGAGTAAAATGTGAGCGAGAAGATCAGCGGAGTAGCGAGGTCACTCACTTGTAGAGTCAGTCAGGAACATAACCAGACGGTCGATGCCTAACCCCCAGCCACCAGTGGGCGGAAGGCCATGTTCAAGCCTAGCAATCAAAGAGGCATGGGGTGCGTCCACTACACGGGCGAGTGAAAAGGACGTACGCGTCAATGAAAGTCTCATCGATCCCCTGCGCCTCGTCGTCACCCTGCTCCTTCTGCCGGACCTGTTCTTCGAAACGCAGGCGTTGCTCAAAGGGGTCGTTCAATTCAGTGTACGCGTTGCAGAACTCCTTTCCGCACATGAAGCCCTCGAAGCGCTCGCACAGACCGGGCCTGGAGCGGTGCCACTTGGCGAGTGGTGACATGACTTGTGGGTGGCCGACTATTGCGAGGCATCAGGTTAGAAGCCGGTTTAAGGAAGGGCGGGAGAACGCACCGATGAAGGTGGGCGAGACGCAAAGGGGCTCGATGAACTCGCCAACGAGCTGTACAGATGTTTAGTTCGCAGGCAAAACGCGGCAACAAGTAAGTCAACGGACCTTGTCGAGCATGCGAGCGTTGGTGCGGGGTTCGCTGCACTCCACGTTGTGCTTAAGGTTCGGTAAACAACAGAGAAGGGGACAATGGTAATACGGGAGGTCACCTTGGTGCATATCTCCCTCAGCCACTTGTTCGTCTCTTCCGTGTGAAGCGTTTCGCCAGGTGGGAACTTGACGCCGAGCTTCTCTTCGAGTGTTCCAATCATATCATAGCGCTTCCAGGGCCTCTTGAACTCGAGTTCGAGCTGCCTTGCGCCCTCCTGGCCCTTGTTGCCGTCGGGATGGTATATGAGCTTTGTCGAGCCCCCAGTCAGGTACTTGACCATTCCCTCAACCATCGCCTCCGTAATGTCCATCAAGTCCTCCATATCCGCGTACGCCATATAGAACTCGCAGATCGTAAACTCAGGATTGTGAGTGAGATCGATACCCTCGTTCCTGAACACACGGCCAATCTCGTAGACGCGATCCAGTCCACCGACAACGAGCTCTTTGAGATACAGCTCGGGTGCGACACGGAGGTACAGATCGAGGTTGAGGTCGTTGTGATGGGTGATAAACGGCTTGGCAGTGGCGCCGCCAGCGAGGAGGGACGTCATGGGCGTCTCAACCTCCATGAAACCGAGGTCATCGAGGAAGCGGCGGACGTAGTTGAGGATCTTACTGCGCGTGATGAAGAGCTTGCGGGTGTTTTCATTGAGGATGAGGTCGAGGTACCGCTTGCGGTAGCGCGTCTCCTGGTCCTTGAGCCCAAAGTGGGACGAAGGAAGCTGGTGCAGGTTGGGCGCGAGGAGCGTAACAGAGGAAGGCGAGATGCTGAGTTCTCCCTTCTTGGTGCGTGAAGGTGTGCCGGTCACGCCGACAATGTCTCCTCGACGGAAAGTATCGTGCGTGGCGACGAAGGAATCTGGATCGGCGGCATCTCTAATACAACGTGAGGCTGGGGGTGACGAGATTATGTTGTGCATACGCACTGTTGTGTCGCCATGATCTGAACCTTCTTGCCCTCTCCGTGTAGATCGTAAAACTTGAGCTTAGCACCGCTAGCCCTGATATTATGTATCCTTCCAGCGAGGCTCTCCGTGACACCTTCCAACCTGGTGCCGGGTGGAACCTTGCCCTCGGCGCTGTATGTGTCGATATACGAGGTCAGCGACCGGGAGACAAGAAACTTATGGGGGTATGGGTTTGGTGACTGAGTTTCCTTGAGATTTAGAATCTGTCTAGAGCGCAGCTCGTAATATTGCTGTATAGAAGCGTGATGAGCGCGTAAATAGCATTCTTCGTCCTGTACGACGTACGTTGGGATTTAGGTCGTCCTCGCTGGTTCCCGAGGGCTTGGCTTCCTCCTTGGCTTTGGCTTGGGGTGCAGGAGCCTTGGCAGCCTTGTTTGCTTCCTTAGTTCTCTGCTTTTCTCGTCGCTTGAGCTCTCTAGGATCCTCATCGATACATGACCAGAATAGATTAGGTAGAGAACGCACTGCTTGGAGATCATCTCGCCGGTAACAGGGTCCTTGTGGGTGCCTGTAGGTTCAGTGGCCATTGTTCTTGCGAAGGCTGCGCGTCGATAGCTTGAAAATGCAAGTGGAAGAGGTCGTGGGGTGAGCAGAGGTCGAAGAAGCCGTTGCATCCACTTTTTTTCAAGATTTTAGATGATCGAGTCAGATCAGCTCATGATCAAACGATCACGTGGGTTTGTTTGTCACTAACGTCGTTGTAAAACACAGACTGGCACTGCGCAGAGTTGTTGCTGCACCACTTAAGTAACAAATATGGTTCTCGTCCTCGTTATTGGCGATCTCCACATTCCCCACAGGATACACGATCTCCCAGCAAAATTCAAGAAGCTTCTAGTGCCCGGGAAAATTCAACAAATTCTATGTACTGGCAATGTGTGCGACAAGGAGACATACGAATACCTAAGAACCATCTCCCCGGACGTCCATGTTGTCAAAGGAGATTACGATGAGGTATTCACATCTGCTTCAGTCAGCACCTGCGATTTTACCTAACTCTCCCGTAGAGCTCTGTGTCACCTCTGTCGATAACCGTGGTCCACTCGCCAATTAAGATTGGCGTGATACACGGCCACCAATGTATACCCACAGGAGACCTAGACTCGCTCAGTTCAATAGCTCGCCAGATGGACGTCGATGTGTTGGTTTCTGGGCACACACATACGTGCGTTCTTAGTTGCCCTACCTTAGCCCACGCTCACTTGACCACCGCAGCTTCCAGGCCATCGAATTTGACAACAAATTCTTCGTCAATCCAGGTTCTGCTACTGGCGCGTGGACAGGTGCCTACAACGGGTACGTATGAGTGCCCCTTTCTCTGGAACGCTGATTTACCATCACCATTCAGGGACCCGACCCCCTCGTTCGCCTTGATGGACATCCAAGGCCCCGTGGTCGTGACATACGTCTACCAGCTCATCGAAGGCGAGGTCCGCGTGGAGAAAATCGAGTGGAGGAAGGAGCCCGAATCCGCACCCGGCGCACCTCGCAGCACGGTTTTACCGCAGAATATCCCTAGTCCTACGCCAGGGAGCCCACAAGGAGGGTCGGTCTGGTGATTTGGGATAGGTATGCGTCCGCCTTACTGTGCGGTATGTCGTTGCCCGTGTTGCTTAACGCCCTAACTCACGATTCAAGAATTTAGCTGGGCATCTGGGGCAACTCGACAATAGTACCCCGTATGTATCCTAGGATGGATGGCGGCCCGGCTGCGAGCTGAAATTTCATGTCCGCCAGACTCATGGCGGTGCGGGGAGCCACTATCACGACGGTACACGAGGAATACGGATGAGACAATCTTGTACAGCGATATGCTACCATGACATGGTCTTGGCGTCGTCTTTCATTACAACTCGGCGAGGACGTTGCTCCTCCAGCATAAACATTTCAAGCAGCTGTCCCGCAAATGTTTCATACGGCGTGCATACCCTCATTATGCGCTAGCCGCCTAGGCGTCTGTTGAGTTCAACGGTACCGCTAGGCACATGAGGAGTGTCAACTTGAATTACCGACATAACAAGTGGATAATGATACATATGTAAAGCAAAGTTTTTACGTGAAGGGGAGTGAGCGAGAGCCTATAAGGAGCCACGAGTCAATATTGTGGGATCAAACCGAGATCTTGTGTTTATTTCTATTTCTTATCGCAGCTCTTGCAGTCATGATCGACCCGAATGTGTCGCCGTCCTCACCGCGAGATGCGCAACCTACCATTGGGCTGATAGGTATGGGCGCCATGGGCAGGATGTACGCAAAATATCTCTCCGAGGCAGGGTGGCAGAAGTATGTGTCAACCGTATTCAAGCATCAGGTAACATGTTAACCACAGGATAGAATCAACGTTTGCGACCTTCCATCCAAGCACGGAGATCTGCTACGCGACTACGCTTTTACCCCGAATATAACACCTCTGGTCGACGGCCACGCCGTATCACGTTCATCCGACTTCATCATTTATTCGATCGAGGCCGAGTTCATCGAGCGTGTGGTGCAGCAGTTCGGGCCATGTGCGTATGTCTTCAGCCCTCAAAGTCGATGATGTTGAACTTTAACGAGGCACCCAGCGACGAAGCTTAATGCGATAGTGGCTGGGCAAACGTCTGTCAAAGCTCCAGAGCAAGCAGCGTTCGACAAGTACCTTCCGCCAGATACCCACATCGTCTCGTGCCACTCTCTGCACGGTCCAGGAGTCAACCCAGTCGGACAGCCATTAGTAAGTTCCCGGACCCCGAGAACGAATTCTGCCTCAGTATTCAACAATTCATATAGGTCTTGATTCAGCACAGGGCCCCACCAGAAGCTCTTGCTCTCGTGGAAAACATTCTCAGTTGCTTCCATTCCCGCTACGTTTACCTCTCCTACAAAGAGCACGACCTCGTCACAGCCAACACCCAAGCCGTCACGCACGCTGCCTTCCTAAGGTAAGCCATCTAGAACCACACCCCACTTTCTTCGACATCCGATGTTAAACCGTCCTTCACTAGCATGGGAACCGCATGGACCAGCGCCCAATCCTACCCCTGGGAACAAGGCCTCTACGTCGGTGGCATCGAAACCGCCAAAGTAAACCTCACTCTCCGCATCTACTCCAACGCATGGCACGTCTACGCCGGCCTCGCCATCCTCAACCCCAGTGCGCGCATCCAGATCGACCAGTACGCCAAAAGCGCGACGGAGCTCTTCAAGCTCATGCTCTCTGGCGGGAACGGCGCGACGGAAGAGGAGGCCAAGTTCCGCAAGCGCGTCGAGTGGGGCCGCGAGACCGTTTTCGGGGACAGGCAGGGGCTAGGGCGGAAACCGATCCTTCTCTCCCAAGAGGTGCTCGACCGGTTTAGTCTAGGCAAGATGCCGCCCTCCCAACCCTCGACTCCGACGATCGCTATTTCGAACGCACCGCCATCCAAGTACCGGCCCAATTCGCACCTATCCCTGTTGGCCATGGTGGATTGCTGGGCACATCTAGGGATAAAGCCCTACGAGCACCTCGCGCTAGCCGCGACGCCGATATTCAGGCTGTTCCTGGGCGTCGCGGAAAACCTGTTCTTGTCACCATCACTCCTTGGCAGCGCAATACAGTCGGCGCTGTATGATACATGGCATCGTTCGGACGATCTTGAGTTTGTGGTCGCCGCGCGTGGCTGGAGTCAGTGTGTCAGTTTCGGGAGTTTTGATTTGTACAGAAGGAGATTCGAGGAGACGAGAGTGTTTTTTGAAGGGCGGTTTGAGGAGGCAGGCAAGCTGGGTAGCGAGATGATCAAAGCGATCATGGAAACTGAGATCAAGAGAGAGGAGGCCGACTAAGACATCACTATGTATATAGTAATTAGCCAAGGAGCAAGGACAGGATTTTGGAATGTTAGTATAAATTATAGTTATAGTTTTGCGTAGTTACTATATGGCACTTATGTACGTATGTTTTGTTTCGTCGACGGATGAACCCCGTCCCAGTCCAGCTTTTGTATCACACACGACATCCTCGCTCGCCACCTCGATGCAGCCTGACAAAGAGATGTCTCGATATAAGCATGCCGATTACCCCGCAAAATACCATAACCTTCATTAACGTTACCCCACTGAGCGCCATCATAATATGCGGTAATCGATGGGACTCACTCCACAGAAGATGATCGCCTTGTACCACGAGTAATTCCCATGTCCTGCGTCAATAAGAGCCCCTGTAATCGGCGTCCCAACCAGCAACGCTACGCCGACAATCGAGAACGCAATTCCCATCCGCGTGCTAATCAAGTTGATCGCTCAGCATGATTGCCACTCAACAAGGTGTAGACATAAATACCCTTGTTCCCCCACATGCATGCTCAGCTGTGCCAACAAAGACGGGATCAGGGAAACGTCTGCGTGGGTGCCATGTGCCTGTGAATGGACATCCTTATTCATCGGATCGCCACGAGGACTCACAGGAACCCGACCAAAATCCATATAGCGCCCCAAAAATAGCCACACCAGCAAAGCTGTTGATGCCGAAGACGCTGAAAACCAAGGTCGAAGAAATGAAGAGGCACGGAATAAGCATGTTGTACGGCCCGATCCTATCCGCGAAGAAGTTGGGCAGGAGGCGTCCAAAGAAGCTGCCCGCGTTTATTATGGCGAGCTGTGGGCGCTGTTAGGACAGCTGACGGGCGAGCACAATGAATGACGGACCGCATAGAA
This sequence comes from Lyophyllum decastes, assembly GCA_025854295.1. Classification (NCBI taxonomy): domain Eukaryota; kingdom Fungi; phylum Basidiomycota; class Agaricomycetes; order Agaricales; family Lyophyllaceae; genus Lyophyllum; species Lyophyllum decastes. Next base: position 3,776,151 of record CP107705.1, on the reverse strand, counting down.
AGCAAGGTCTTCCTTGATCCCCTTGTTGATAGCATAAAGCTGCAGATAGAAGTCTTATTCCGAAGATGTCAGCGTACAGCAAGGCCGGAACAACTCAGGAACATACATGGAAAGAAGAGACCGAGGCTGATGCAAAACGCCGCTCCAATAGAGGTAAGATACGCCGCGTCATGGAAAATGACCCGGAAGATCGGCGCTGGGGTCTTGTTCGACTGGGACTTTGTATGGGGTCTTATTTTGAATAAAAGGTTGGCCATTAAAAGAAGGATGCCCGTGACTGCAGCAGTTACCCGGATACTGTTTGCGAAAGATATTTGTTCGCCGAGCTGGTTAAGCATTATGGGCCAAACGATCCCTCCCACAGAAGCTCCCTATGTGCTGAGCTCAGTTGCAATTGTCTACTTTGATTTACTGAGTCCGCGCGCTTACCGAAACTGCAATGCCTGTTGCCATTGCTCTCCGATCTTTAAAGTGGTGTCCAATGATTGTAATAGAAGGCAGAAAGAGCATTGATTGCCCAAGGCCCATTCCCAGAGCCTGAGCTAGGAAAACCTGCCGCAAAAAAATCAGGGTCTGACTTCAACGGATTGCGTACACTTACCTGGTAGTATTGTTCATGGCAAGCGAGAGACAACATGAACATGGTGATAACTTGCAGCGCTGACCCTGCTGCTATCATATAGTGACTGAGAGCGGAAACAAAGATTGAAGTCATGGCTGGCAAGGTATGACAAAATTGCTGCGTACAAGTATCCTGCGTCAAATGCTCTCCCAACCAGCACGCCGGGTGCATATACCATGAACAGCTGAAAGCTCCCTATCCAACTTGAAAGGCGCGGATTAGCCAAAAAGAGGATGCTAATCGGTGAAACTCACCTAACATCTGACGGCGACCTATTCCGCAAAAAGTCCCTTGTGTAGTAGTCTTGATATACACCGAATGCGGAAATGTAGCTTAGTTAGGTCACTCAGCCATACTTCCACTGGCGAGATGTGGAGTAGGTCCGTACCCATATGTACAAAATTGGACGAGCCAGCTAGGATCGCGAATTGTCATGAGTCGAAAGTTATTATGCCAAATCATCACATACGTCGCCGCGACTGTCATCCAGGCATACTGACCGCCATCCATAGGCATTTGTAGGGCGGCTTCGTCATGGCTGTTTTCGTCCTGCAATGTCTCCTTTTGATCGGGGGAAGGGGTAACACGAAGAGTAGAGGAGCGGCCGCCCGCAGACATGACGAGGTTGCAGAGGGGAGAGAATCAATGGCGTCCCTCGTATATATCCGACAGCCAGAGAATCCGACGGGGAAGGACCGGACAGATCGAATCGGCGAGCTGTTACATGGCAGTTGTCCTCTCATGCTGGATCCAGGTCTTCAACAAAATCAGTTCAGGGCGGCATAACCTTTTGGTGCTTCGCCCGCATCGAAGTGGTTAGTCGTCACAAGGAAGTCATGAATGCCGGCACTAACGAGCAATTTCAGGGCAATTGCCGTTGAATGCCGTTGAAATGACCGGTCAATCCGGCATTACGGCGTTTACTCCAAGGTCACCAACCCTGAGTCATTTACTTTTGCTTGAGAATGAACAAGCTATGTTGAATCTATCCAACATACCTTCGTCGCCAAAAAAAATGTTCGAATGACGAAACTACTAATAGCTAAGAAAGTAAGAGCTAGTTTGACGGCTTCTGCCTTTAAATGCATCTGGGTGTCGTACCCTGCATGCTAGTGGTTGTGACATCTATACCTCCATCCTAGAATGCATGTGGTTGAATACCAGAAGGGGTAGAAAAGGTTTAAGATTGTGAATAGTATTGGTGTGGAGTGCGATCCGGAACAGGTCGCCGAACTCCGCACTCTAACGCCTTTCGCGGAGCCGCCGAGACATGACCAGGGCCGCGTCGTGTTGCGTGTACTCTCATTGACGGATGGACATACCTGTTGACATCGTGGAAGCGATAGCGGAGATGGGGACGCTCCTGCCCGCCAAGCAAGGTTGACTTTGAGGTTGCTGAAGCATTGAGTGTAGTATAAAAATAAGCCAAACAGTTTGGTTTCTCTCCCGTTGACATCATCCGCGAAGGATTGGAAGTGGACCGGCGGATGGAGAAGAGACGTTTCGGCAGAAGCGCAGTCGTGGGAATAGGTCCCAAACCTATAGACAGAGGGCATGAGGTCGTAACGACTGGAAGCATTGAGCCTAGACCGATGGATGGCGGAGGTTCGGCAGGGATGCCCTCAGCCTATGTAGAGACCGTGATGTTCAGGTCAAAAGCCGCTCTAGACTTGAGATGGTGACAAGCTTTTGAATCTCAATGGTCCCCAACCATGTTTTGCGGGAGTCGGGGAAACAGCGGCAGATAATTGATCTGATGATAACGGTGTGGCTATTCTAAGGAAATATCATGAGGTACACGCTGCTAGCTGTCGGACCTGATGTTTGAGAACCGCCACCATTAGGAATGATGTGCAGAATGTTAGTGATGCCTTCAAACTTACCTCAGAGACCCGCTCTACGGAGTATGGTCGACAATCATGGAGTTAGCTGTCGCGGGGTGTGGCCAATCGAGCCTATCAACAGCCTATTTCAGATTTGGGCACTCATAGTCGAAACGCACTGGTGATGCCGACTCTGTAATATCATGACGAGACTATCGCCTGGACAAGTTATTCCAAAGTTCAATCAAGCATTATGACATCGATAAGGATCACCGACCTCTTTGAAACCCACTCATCGGCACCATAGATCACAAATTCCGGCGTACGCACTGTTCTTGGTCTGTGGTGGAGATTAGGTGGAAAAAAGCTTCAAGAATAAACCGTCAATACTGGGGTCCGCCCAATCTATCTCACGGAACACTCACTGAAGAGATTCTAACCTTATGCATGACACCCATTCCTCTGTTCACTGTTGCACATGAGAGAATCACCTGGGGACCTGGTGCGTCATATTTTGTCTCTCGAGCCCCAGATCCGAGCCTCCGACTCTGTGGTACTAGGATTCCTGGTTTATGGTGTAAAGGCGACATATGCGTGACAAGGCGTATTATCAGTGTTCGTCTGGCTTTCACCAGCACATGTATAAGACCGCGCCAGTGACGATCAGAGCGCGCAGTACAGCATGACGTTTATGGCATCCTTCAAGCCGTCATACGAATAGCGGAGACGAGGGACGGCCACCATTGAATGAGAATAATCGCAAGCTTTTGGCGGGCGAATTGGACAGCGCTAGGCGCTGATGTTGGATGCAATGTCAGTACTAGTGTCACCACCACTAGTCATGGGGAAAGACACACCTTTGAGTCACATGGGTCTACGCTTGTCAACGTCTAGTTTCAGTTCTCTCCGGTGCATGAGCTGAGGACTGAGTTGAGAGCGCGCTACAGCTGTTGATATTTATCTGACCTTGGGCGGTAGGCGGGAGTACCAGAACAAGATCAAAAGCTGACTTTGTTGACCCCAATAATCAATCTGCTACCAACTTCCGTGTACCAGCCAGCGCCTATTCCACTGTCCGCCCCATCGAAATCACCCGCCTCCGTGATGTGTCCACAAGACAATATACAACATCCTCTTCGGGCGTCGGATCCACCGTCGTCGGGGACATCGCCGACTGTCCTGCTTCCAAGCAGCGAACAGTCATTCTGACTCTCCTTGCGCAATTTTCGGGGCAGGACGGCTGTTGATGCACTCGCGAAGTGGCTTGATAAATTCTCACTCGAGGCCGAACTCCTTAAAAGAAATATGCCCGGGATCTACACTATTACTCGGGCTATGATAGAAGCGCAATTTATCACCAGCCCTGGACATGACGATCGGAATGTGCTTCTGGAGGCACTTGCGCTACATCCATATTTGGTTTTAACATTTCGGGAGACCAACTCCGCAACCGAAGAAGGACACAGAGCTATGCTCCGACGTTGCTCTTCAAACTATATTCACTCATGATGGGGCTGCTCGGGCAATTTCAAACAAAAAGCAAAGATTGAGCGCTGTCGCTATTACCACACAGGACTCTTGATCTTCTCGGCGAAAGTACCTGCACACCACGGAGTACGAGTCTCTCTTTGTACCCTCGTAGTGCTCCTGGAAGGCCCGAATATTAGACCTAGCGGCAAGTCGCGGAGGCAATATCCTGAATGGCTATGACAGAGGTTTACAGGGTTGCGTTACTGTCATACGGAGCAGGCCTTCGCACTATCCGACGACCGTCAACAACCATAGATCTCACTCCGAGGTCCACTATATCGATCGCTCCGATGTCGTGAAACCATCAACGTGCCAGATGTCGGGGGACATCTGCAGAGATCCCAGCGCGCTATCTGTACGGGGAGAACCATGCTTCCTGCCAGGCTTGATGGTGATTTGTAGACCGAGGCTTCTGGTGTGAATGACCCACCTGACATGACCATGATCATTGGACGCATTACAGAAAGACCCTTATCCTAATATGTCTACACTGATCCTCTCTACGTTCTAACCTCGATCGTCGTTTCGATCGTCTCTAAACACGGATCATCTCAGAGCCCCTGGAGATCCCGTATGATATATTCTGTCGTATGTACGTATGCATCTAAAACCGATCGCGTCTTCCATTCTCCCAATGGTCAAGCTCTCCAACGCATTAGAGCTAACGGGTGAGTCGCGCCAGCTCTGGACCACGCTCATTGACTAATACTGAGTACCGAACCTAGCTTCTAAACCTACCCTATGCTCCAGATGCGCTCCCTCGGTATTCCTAACGCCATCAGAGTGACAAGATATGTTGGATGACATCCATCCCGCCAGCCGTCGCGATGTCCTTTTCGGGTCCCCAAATTGTATATTGCAGCGCCTCGGGTATTCACCACCGCATCTGGATCCATGTATACCCGTCCTTGTGAGATCGCTCAGCACATCGACCAATCTTGCAGCGCCTTGCACAATCTGGCTGTGTGACAAATGATTGACTAGTGCGTATCGTCCCCGTTAGCGTAAATCCAATTCACTTGCTTCTCAGACGCCGAGGCAATGTGTATGTCTTTTGGCTTTAAAAGACGGACGGTATTGAGACATAATACATCATCCCGCTCTTTCCTGTTGCTCTCCAGCCTTGGACGGTGCTCAGCGAACCCCCTACGTCGAAAGTTACAGACGCTTGAACGAACTATGTGTTACCGAGAAGTCCATTGCACAAAGCACTCCTGTGGCCACGAAATGCCTCACGGCGAACGTCGGGTTCGTGTCACCCGTCTGCCGCGACATCCTAGACTGACCGCTACCCTTCATGTTCACTAGGTGGATTGCTCTTCTTCTCGATGCCGGTACAGTGCCAGCCATGACGCAAGCTGCGAGGACTGCACCAGATCATGCAAGCAATGGTATTTTAACCTTGACCCATGTCACAAGTGCTCCATGATAACGTTTGATGATAGGTTAAGGCCAGCGCAGATGGCTGTCACAGCGAAGGCTCAGACACCTTGTTTCCACTGCTCCATCCGCAGGAGTTAACTTGTTTCACGTCGTCAAATGATTGACCTCTGCTATTCATCCGTCGCGCTTATTTTCATGATTTGCTTGTCTAAATTTATTGTACCCATTCCCAAATTCGTGTCATTTGTATTTCAATATCCTATTAGTCGAATAGATATAATTGTAATACTGTCTCGTTATTCTACTGGCTCGTCCGGGTTTATAAATGCAGTGCGTTGTCTTACCGATCTACAATTCGGAGGGGTCGCAGTAATACCTCGACGTAAGACAGATCTCGAAAATTGCGGGACTTTGGTACATGTTGAGACCCTCGAGGGCTGAACATTTGTGGCGTGCAGCGCTGTGCCACCCCAGAGTCAGCCGAAATGAACGAAGAAAGACGTGGCTGTGCAGTGCTTGGCGGGACCCTTGAAAATTCCGCCATGGACTCGTTTCTGTCGCCATCACCGGCTCGCTGACTATATCGCACTGTCAACGCAGGGGATTCGTGAACTGACCGCAGCCTTGCATTCATTCATTGGTCCGGAGTGACACGCCCAGGTCAAAAATCTGTATTGTGCCTAGCACGCCCTCCTCGATCAACCTACACGCGCCCTCACGACATGTCCTTTTCTTATGCATTGCGGCGTGTTCTGTCGCATGCCACAGCCTCAAGTCCATAATAAAGGGCCAAAATACGAGGTTCGCCGCCCATTCTCTTTTCTCTCCTTCTGTTTCGCTGACGATGAAGCTTCTTCCTTTTTGCTCAGTTGTACTTGTCCTATGCCCACGCACGTCCCACGCCCTCAAGATTCCTTTCAAACGAGGCTCGCAGCCAAAAACTCTCATCGGAATTCCCACCAAATCCATTGGTACCTCCTTGGCTAATGCTGCAGACGATGACGACGATCTTGGGAACACTGGCAATATACGAGTATGTTTCCTCCGTTCTCATAATCGTTGTCTTAACTCAAGCTACTCGTAGTACACGACTAATATAACGATCAACGGGAAGGGTAAGGTCTTACGGCCATTTTGTTCGACCTTGTTTGACTGTCCACCCCAGAGGTCCACGTTGCCCTTGACACTGGAAGTACCGATCTATGGTGAGTGTTCCTTTACGGGAACGTCTCGGGCTGGACTAGACGATGTTCGTAGGGTCATACCACCCGATGGAATCGGACAATTTAATGATACTGGCATTCCCTTATCGCTGCTTTACGGAGATGGCACCTACGGTGTTCAGGGAACAATCGGAGTCGCTCCTTTTGAGTTCGGACCGTACAAGGTCGAGAAGCAAGGTGAGTACTTCAAAGTAGCCTCCCTCCAAACGCTAATAATCCATTCGCGTTTCGCAGCCTTCCTGAACGCTAACGAGGTATGTCGATAAAACCCGTCTTCGTATTGATTCTTAGGGCATCTCCCCGCAGTCAACGATAGGTGCAATGACCGACATCGGCATCTACGGTCTCTTTGGCCTTGGCTTCGACCATCCAGAAGCATCACCCATCAACTCTGCCATCCAGGAAAAGTACGGCCCGTCCGCAACCTGGGGCGCCTCCGTCCTCCAAAATATCTTCAACCAGAACACCAGCAAACCAAACTTCATCTCCGTCGACCTTGCTCGGACCGAAGACCTTGAGGACACTGCGGGTGGCTCGTTCAACATCGGCGAGTACGACGAGGCGTACGCCGCCGTCGCCTCTGCACCAAAACTTCTACAGTTCCCTCGTGGAGGCGTCAGATGGACAACTTTGCTTGATAGCATCTTGATCGATGGCGTCCCGGCTGGTGTCAGCTCTACGATCAACGGGATCCCCGCTGGCAAGGCCATCGCTCTGGTCGACACAGGCAGCCCAACTGGGGTTTTCACGACAGACATCATGGAGAAGATTTTTTCACGGATCTCGGGCTCAGTGTATGATCCTGACTCCGAGTTGTGGATCGTTCCCTGCAACTCTACTGCTAACGTCGAGGTTGTCCTTGGGTACGTTCACTCCCGATTATATTCCGATCCTACAACTTACACTAAACCTCCGCAGTGGCCAGCCATTTCCGATCCACCCCCTTGACCTGACGACTGTCAATACCGTGACAGTCTCTGGCAAGAACTACACGGCCTGTACCGGATCGTTCTACCAGAAGGACAAAGTCGGTGGAAACGAGTTTGATCTTGTGCTGGGAGACACCTTCCTCCGGAATGTCTACACAGTGTAAGTTCTGCGAACCCTTCTTTAGCCTCCCATGGTAATCACCATCCCTTCCAGATACGACTTCGGCGATCCCACTGGCTCCTCCGCCCCTCCCAACACCAGCACATCCTACGATCCTTCCTCGACCACAGACGACAGCAATGATGGACCTGTCACCACGACCACAGCGAACGAAGACCCTGAAGGCGACCCCGGCGCAACCAACATCCCCTTCATGCAATTCCTCTCTCAAACCGACCCCGCCAAAGCCGCCGCTGAGCATCTCACCGTCCGCGCCAAAGCCGTCGCTGCCATCGGCCCCGAGCTCCCTCCCTCCGAGCTCCTTACCCTTCTTGGCGCTGCTGCTGCCGACCAGCCGCCTCCCGTGGCTGAACCCAGCGCCGACGCGAATGTCAAGACCAACGTTAATCTTGCTGGGGGAGACAAGTCGGGGGATGGTGTGTCTGACTTTGCCCATTATGCACCGGTCGTGATTGGACTCCTGGCTGCGAATCTGCTCGTGGGTGCTGTGCTCATCGCCCTGGCGGTGTTTACGTGTCTTCGGAGGGGAACACCCCAACAGGGCAAAGCGAAGTCGGCGCACTACGTTCCTGTAAAGCTCAAAGACGAGGACGGCACCGTTATGAAGTATCGGGATGAGGATACGGCATATGATACACCATATTCGAGGAGCTGATTTTCCTGGCTTATTGGTAGCGTGCCTCACCTGTGCAACATCTGGACTTCATTTCATTGACATGGACATTGTTAACGGACTTGAAAAATATTTTGACTGCCGATAAGCAGGATATATATCTAGTACGACAAGGTTAAGCCATCCGGCAACTTAGGTTATTGCCGGTATTATCTTATCTTATCGCCGTATAAACTGCCCAACAACATGACAAGCTTGCAACGATTAACCACTGCCATTATCTTTCACGTCTTACAACCATGAACATCGCTGGAATAATGCCTGTAGAGCAAAAATACGACTACCTTCGGACTCTTCCCTCTATCCGTGAACGCTGTGGACGCGTCTACGAACTCGCGAAGCAGGGAAAGCTGGAATATTTTGACTACCATCCAGAAAAAGAAGCCGATGTTGCTGCGTTTTGCGTAGACCTCATGAAGGTTCTTCTATACTCTCCTTGTCTTTCCTTCTCAATCCAAATCCGCTCTCACATAGCGTGATTACGGAACAGATTTCTCCTCGGTGAGTTCAGCGATCTGTTCGTCACCGAGAGTACGTGATTATAAGCCGGATCTTGTAGATCAAGCCACACGGTCGCTGGAGGCACCTAGATGCAGGCGTCGGTCGCGTCCTGCCCGAAATTGCAAAGTGGCACGCCCTCCATGACCCGTTAGATGCCCGAGAGGAAATCAGACGAAGCATTGATCTCTTCGTCGTGTCCGTCCTCCTCGACGCTGGCGCTGGAAACCAATGGACTTTCCATGAGAAATCATCGGGCATGACGTTCACGCGTTCGGAAGGCTTGGGCGTGGCCAGCATTCATATGTTCGATCAGGGCTTCTTCTCAAGCGATCCGAACCAACCATACAGAGTTGATGGTGAGTAAACCTCCGTGGTATTTCCAGCTCCGCTTGGGAACTTACGCCATCGTCGGTGTATGCAGCTGCGGGTCTAGCCAAAGTGACGGTCGAGCGAGTAGCTACAGCCATGCAGGTCAACGAGTCTAACCCAATGGTCGGCCTCGATGGGCGTACATCCTTACTCACAAATCTTAGCGATGCCCTCAAAGCGAGCCCCAGATTCTTTGGTGAAGAAGGACGCCCAGGGAATATGATCGGTGCGCCCCTTGCTGTCTATGTTAAATCAACCCTCCCACGAACCATTCAGACTTCCTCGAATCCGAGTCCAAGATGGACGACGACAAACGTGTAGTACCGGTATCGGCCCTCTGGCACTGCCTCATCGAAGGACTCAACCCGATCTGGCCGTCCAGAATCAAGTTGGCCGACAAGTCGCTCGGCGATGTCTGGCCCTGTGCTGCACTCAAGGGACCTGCCCAGGCTGAGGGCGACGATCTCGTCCCTTTCCACAAATTGACAATGTGGATTACGTACAGTCTTGTTGAGGCTCTTCAGAAAGTTGCCAAATGGAAAATTGAGGGCCTTGAAGATCTCACCAGTCTCCCAGAGTATCGTAATGGTTTGTCGTAGTCTCTTATCCTGCTCCATATTTACTTCTATTGGCAACGCAGGAGGGCTTCTCGTCGACTTCGGCGTTTTGACACTCAAGCCGGACGCTCTCCCCACCGATCCCAAGTCTGGCCTTCCCAGCGTCCCACCATCACACCCGGCGATCGTCGAGTGGCGGGCAATGACCGTCATCGAACTGTATGTTGCTTTATCTGATACTTGTTTCCACTTTACGCTGACGGTCAATTGTCTACAGTGACCGCATTGCCGATGCGATCCGTAAGCAGCTTAATTTGACGGCTGAACAGCTTACTCTCGCCCAGGTCCTCGAAGGTGCTACCTGGAAAGGCGGCAGAGAAATCGCCAAGCAGAAAAGGCCCGAAACAGGAGGTCCGCCTATCGAGATTGAGAGCGACGGGACGGTCTTCTAGGCGCCACTGCGGATAAAACGGACAATTGTACTTGTATACCACTCATACCAAAACGACGCAACTTGTGAAATTAGCATCTCCGAAATGGAATCCCGTCTAGCATTTGCCTCCATCGTGCAAGGTAACAAGAATAGCCATACAGACGAATTTTGGACGACGCGTGCTTCGTGCTCTGTAGTCTCCTCCCCTCGCCTGCTACTACTCGGTCTTGTCATTTCTATCGGGGTGAATCGGATGCACTCCGGTCTGTTGTTGAAGATCGAGGAGTGGCGATATCCTTCGACGCTCCTGGCCGGCCAGGTGTTATCAAAGTAACTCCTCGATCAAACTCATGTTCTGGCACAGACCATTTCTTAAGGACGTACCAGCACGTTACGAGTCGCCGGTACATTATACAGAGTCGTTTGTAACGTAGGGTATGCATGTCATTCCAGGCAAACACATTAGATGCATTGCAATAACGATGCGCCCCCTGTGTGAAGTTGTGGTGACTACTTGACGAGCACACTGAGTACCGACAGCAATTTCGCGCGGACAAGGTCAACAGACCGAAGTCTGGATCACAAGTCCGATATTGACGAATCTTAGAGTCGACGAAGAAAGAGTCACCGCAGGATGAACAGGATGCCCACAGACTCACCGTACCCGACATTCACGAGAGAGAAGTATAGAACTCGTGTACGTAGCAACATTGCTGGTGGGTGGTGGTAGCTCAGCACGTCCTGGAACAACATAGCCACGAAGTATTTATTATTTTCATAGGTACTAGCTAGGGTATACGAAGTAATGTAGAGCTCACAACGGTGAAACAGTCTTCTGCAGTCCCTTCTAGTTTCGGGGCGATGGGCGGACCAACTGAAATAGGTGGTCAAGGCGTGCATCTACTGTCACCTACACAGAATAGCCTGAACATAAAAATCTGTTGGTCAGGAATTTGCATCATTGACGAGAGCCACCACTTGCAAGTCCGGTCCGTTTGTGGGAAGTGTAGTTGGGCCAAAGGTCAACTTGCGAGCTCGTGAGCGCCAGCTCACCCATGTTGGGTAACGCGAAAATGTGGCACGCGCAAAGCAGGTGAGAAGCAAACCCGGCGCTAAGCCCGATGGTTGATACGTCTAAATGTCGCTCGAAGTCGTCGAACGTTCTGGTCACAAGTGTGTCCCAGTGATGACATGTGGAACATAGAAGCGGGAAACTGTGTTGTTTGAGGACCGCTAGTAAACCTTAGTTGACGTCCTGCACGCTAAACATAGGTGGACAGTTTCGCCCTTGCGAAGGGGCTCATCAGAGGGCTTAACCGCTACCCTAACTGACCGGTGGAAGTAGATCTACCCATTCTTAGGTTGAACAGGGGAGTCTGTCACATGATGCGAAGTGAAGCGAGGCGTGACGTAACCCGATGTCGTGGGTATGTGGGGGGGGTGGGACTCTGGGCACCCTCAGACATTGGGCAGACGGCTGATCCGTGCGTGCCGACCCAGGGCCGAGACTGCCGATCACTCGGCAGAACCGGACTTTGGCGATCCCTTCCCGTGTGTACTCTCACCGGAGGTAACCACGAGATCAGCAATTCAGTGCTCCAGTCCCCGAGGGTCATGGGACAAAGTATCGCCTCACTCGAGGATCGAACCCTCGCGCAGCCGTGAGAGACCGGAGAGTAAGGCTGATATCTTGCGTTCTATAGCAATGCAATCCTCACTAATATTTTCAATCTGTGGGAAAGCCGGACAACGTGAGGGGTTAGCAGATTGCTCGAGTCGTGGACGGACGAATCCTGACGAGCAGGCTCGCTTTTGACAATGATCGCTCAAAAAAACAAGCAGTATTTGAGAGCGCTGTTAGACTGCAGAAGAAGCGCCTCGAATTGGATATCGATGGTAAATATGCCGGCACCAGTGTACAATTGTCGAGGGAGGACAACCGTGTGAGGGAGCGGAAAGAAGTATTGTCCATGCACAGTGGATTTGCGAAGGCAATCTATCCGCCAGGAGTTAAATATCTATGAGATAAATTGTGTGATGTCAATTAAATAATTCACATAATACTTATCAAGCCTATAATAAACAGAGGTAAGTGGTACAATCTGGGGATTAGCGCATTTCCTTCATTCGGTTTACCCGCCCCTGATGAGTTTCCCGAGCCAGATCCGGATCCTGATGGTCCCGAACTCGACGAGGAGATTTTTCCACAGTTGGTCCGCCAGTCCTCCAACGTAACGACATTGAAAGACCCCGTCGTGAATGTCACCACATCTCCAGGGTTGACCGTTCCATCCTGCACAATGTTCCGATACTTCATCTGTATCTTATAAGACTTTCCGATTTCCACCGGCACGTCTGAGAACTTCACCGGGACTCGAGTATTCGAAGAAGGGTCGACAGGGTTTTGCGGCGGACCGACTGGCTGCGACGTGGTGCTATCCAAGATCTGCGCCGTGACATCGGATATTCCCTTCCCAAGGAAGTTCCGCTGGTCTCGATATTCCAAGTTGATTGCCATATCTGAGCCCGCGAGGAGAGTACTTTTACCCACATTGTAACCCGCCGACGGTTTCTCGACGTACATAGAGGTGAAGGTGGAAGAGGAAGGGGACGTGATGTTCGTGAACGGAGTAGGTACTGTCGATCCACAGCCGATTGGAGAACTGGTGGTAATATTGATCGTTGCACTCCGGGTTGTAACAAGCCGAATGTCAGACTGGCCGATGAAGCGAGTTGTGTTTAGGGTGGAATTGATACGGGCGTGATAGAGGCCCAAAGGCAAGTTAGCTGGATAGTAGTATTCGGCAATGCGATAGACGTCGTGTATAACTGGCAGTCTAGAATGAGCGTGTGAAGGAGGACTTTCGATAGTGAGAACATATACCAGCTAGATCAACAACATCGTTACCCGCTGCCTCAGCGGGACCTGATATAATTTCGATGCTACTATCCAAGGCCGTCGATAGCTCGGAAACTGGACCATTTCCTTCAAATATATCCCACGTGAAACGAACGCTCTTGCCTGCTGTAACTCCATCACCACCGTTGTACAATTTGTACAGATCCACGAGTGTGCTGGTCGAGATGTTTCGAATCGAGAGCTGTGCGACGACAAAGTTCGGCAACGAGAGCAGTATGATAAGTGCGGTAAGCGAGAATCCAATACAGTGCTGAGAGCCCATGGTCTGAACGGGGAGGACAAAGAGTGCTCCGTTATTTGACGCGTCCGGAGAGACAATAAATATCTTACCGGTCGAACCTTCATGTTGCCATCAATCACGTCGGTTGATGGCTTGATAAGGATCACCTGTAATGAGTGACATGAAAAATGAAGGGGACCGAGCAAGAACAAATTCAACGATAGCTGGAAGCAAGCAGTGCAATCTGTGCTACAGGCCTCAGGGTGTTAAGCCTCACCATTCTTGGGTCTGCGCTGAATTTGGATAGATCGGTGTCGTCACTACTGGTGACTCAAAAGCCTTGCAGCGACAAATATCTTTTTGCAGGTCGTCGTCTAGTCTTTAATGATGATCGCCGCGCCAGGCACGCCAGTATGGCACCATCAATGCGTATTGCGTATCGGTTCAATTTTCGGTGAGGCTTCACAACTGCAGAACGAAACAGCGTCAGTCAGGCGATAGACATTGCGTGTTAGCAATCGTTGCAGTATGTGGTAAGCGTCCTGCGTTGGCTGTTAAATTATTCGTTTTGATGTTGTTTGGCAAGAGCATCTACATATTTATTTTTGCTGTGCATATTACCCGTTACCACTGTAGTACCTTGACGACCCTTAGCACGCGCATCTCCAATCCATTCAATCATCCTGGCCCGGAAAATTCCAAGGCTGGAACCACTCGCCATAACGCGGACGACGTGTATTTTTGTACCAACGAACGATACGAAGTGCAATTGCCACCTCCTCAACAAGCGCACCCTGACAGAACCTCTGCCTTCTAACGATGCACCAAGCGGTGAGTTGGGGAATAATGGACTTCCCCCACGCCAGGTACTAGCTCCAGTCAACGGAACCGAGTCCGATTGCTCTCGCACAGGCGCTATTCCGCATCTCCGCCTAGTGCTCTCAGGCAAACTGTTGCCGATTGTCACTCAGCCTGGGCCCATACTAATCGAAGCGTGGGTGGATTGTCATCGTGGTGCGTGATGCAGCTATTCACTACCTTACGGTGATCATGTTTTCTCATATCTCCGGCAGCTCGCCCCATTTTCGAACACGATGCATCTCTGGATCTACCTGCTATACGTCTACGGCACCTGATGTGGGACTCCACTCGCGAACAGGGTGTGCTAACAGACTTTGATCTCGGGCCTTCTTCTTATGAAGAGCCAACTGGGAGTGGGTGGGCGATGTTGGTCAACGATTTGTTGCAGTGCAAAGAGGAGTGCGATGACAGGGCTTCACGTTTAGTGCGTGATATGGTTGAGCCATATGTCTGGATGCTTGTATCTGCCTGCCTGGATGAAATTTTTTCGCTCAAAGAATAGGACTTTAGGACTTTATGAAACAGTTCGCGGCCTATGTGATGTGCAACCGTCGTCAAAGCTACATGCGTTCCAAGAAATGCGGACATCAATATTCCTCGATTTCCGCTATACTCTTTTTCGCGATGTAAGTGTGTGGTTCACCAGAATATTAGACAATGACTGAAATCGTAGGAAACTTAGACTTCGGACTCGAGTATGACATCGTTCTCAATTGCAATGAGATTCTGTGCCGATTGTGTGTTGCCGCCTTCCATGTGTTTGTCCCATCAAGCATTCTGGAATTATGCACGAAATTCACTGTATCCTTGCTGTGACTGCCAGTACAACTGAGAAAACAAACATCACCATAAATTTTATACGTCGGTGACCTGTTTTCAATGGATGGCGTGACGGCTACCGGTGCCCTCCTTTTTCCAGCGTTTGTACCTCCACCGAACTGTGCACTATAGCATCACTCGAATTTGTTCGTAACTCGGTTTCCGGCTTCGACATTTCTGGTGTAGCCCCTGCCTGGAATACCAACGTAGTGGCAGTAGCCACCTTTCCTAGCTTTGGTGGAGCCGAATGATATTTGCGTGTCAATCGGTGAGCGGCAGCGGCCAGCACCATGAAGTTGCAGATAATCACGGAGACTGAGAGCTATCGCGCACGGAAATCATGCATCTCATGAGGCTCCAGCTGTGACGGCGGCACTGCTTACGCACCTCAACATTGCTAATGACGAGCGATATCTGCCTGGCCTTCAAAAGATAGTACGCGTGGACGATGGATACCACAGTCGTAAGTCCTCCGACAGCGAAAGAGGCGGCGAGGCGGACTCGATGCGCTCTTGCTTCTTCCGACTTGAGGTGCCGTAGTATGAACAATGGCGCTACTACGAGAACGACATCCGCAAACGCATCGGCTACTCATGTCTATCAGCCGTCATGACGTCCAGAGAGGAAATCACGCGAATGCTTACTTGTCACTTGGGTAATGGCTACGCTATCGCCCAGAATACATTGTGGGTTTTGTGCGCCCTTCCAATGGTTATGTCTGTTTTGCGGCTCACACACCCAGAACACTTGGGCCACGAGGATTGCCATCGCTATTACAAATAGGCCTGCCATGGCTTTGAGGTATCGGGTGTAGAATCCAAAATAAATGATGGTGGATATGATCGAGAGCCGTGATGTCCTACAGGACATAGTGCACAATTTTGAGTGTGAGTCTTGGCAAAAGTATACAGTTCGTTGTCCATACCAAACTGTCACGTCAAATGTCACCGCGAAGATGTAATACAGTGCCACGCGAGATGCTTGTGGGATCTTGCTCGTGGCTATCCCCGTTGGACTTGAGGTTCTATCCTGCAAACAAGAGGGAAAACGTACCGTTGATAGAATAGTAGAGTTTCCCCGCAACAGCGGTTATAATAAGGATAAGTAGAGCCGCTAGAGCAAATGCATCGTCCCAGAGGAGTCTGGCATGAGAACGAAGTCGAATTGTGAGCCTCAAGATGGTCACAAATGCCGCGATGGATATTCCGACAGTTCCTGAAACTGTCAGAGAAATATAGGAACACACTTGAGCGATAGCCAACGGCTTTCAACAAGAGGTCGGCGTACCAAGCACCTTGTGGTGTAGCGTCTCATTATCTGACTGAGGGAGAGTTGAGTTACTCATTGCTAAGGCCTGAGATTCAAAGGACGAGAGGATCATCGAGGCTTCTCAGTCGCGAGAGCTGGCCTACACCCCCGAGATATATGCATACATGAAATCCACACGGCTGCCCATCAAACCAGATAGAAGCTAAGAAGAACTGAGATGAGACGATCATTTCCTTCAAGCCGTTTGCCCGTGATGTTTGGAACAATGATGTGCGCAGCACCATAAGCCCCACGTTAAAGTGGCCAAGAGTCCAAGGTATCTAATCAAGCAGTAAACAAGCGTTCAATCGACGCCTGCCTTCATAAACATAACATGAACACGACATTACAGCGCTTCTAAAATGTCGTGGCACTCGCACGAAATTTTTTTTCGACATATATCCTTTTCGAGAGGTTCTGGACGCAACGGGCCGGTCGCCCAAGACGTCCAACCAACCCGAACTTGGAAGATCAGCGCCCGAAACCTATTCACACAAATGCCATTATATTTTGGAAGCGGTGCGCCCTACGTTTCCAAGCTGTACGTAATTCCATCCATTTCTTGTACAGTACACCACGATGTTTGGAACAGAAAAGGTGCCTAAGTTTGTAGTCTGTCTTCCCCCATCCCGCCTTGTTCGGTTCAGCGTTCAGCCACCAAGATTCAATCTTAGTTTCCTCTTGTTGAGTAAGATCTTTGATCATGTTGTCGCATACCCTCGGGCTTTTTTCGCGGAAGAAATTGAACCAAGTCGAATGCGACTGATCATGATGGGGCAAAAGTAATCATGACATGCATGGTTGACCACATGATCCGAGATTGTGATCTAATCTTTGAATCTAGTCCCGTGAAAGGCAATTTGCCTTTGAGCTCATCCATAGGGAACACTTATGAACGCCTTGGAGCACTAACTCAACCATGTATCCGTCCTGTGGCTCTGATGCCCCCGCACAGCAGTCTGGCCGCCGTGTTCTACGCCCACTGTCGTCCCTTCGCCTTTCCGAACAAGAATGGGCAGAATACCGAAAATCTAGCAAGCCTGACGACATGTACAAGAAATTTGGCGGCGAAGATAAAGCCAAGTTACGCGTCATTGGTTTCAACGAGGATACCAAAAGTGTTCTTCGCGCTTCCAACCCTGAGGGCAACGATTATATTGAAGTAGGCTGGTCTGGTATCGATAGTCTTGTAAGTTTCAAAGTCCCACGTTTCCGCTTGATGCCTACGATCTCCCGATAGATGTGGGTTGGACAGCGCATTGAAGATCAGATTCGCGTGGCTCTTCATCATTGGGTGAGTGGATGCCTAAAATTTGCGATTCCTTGACAACGTCAGAGTCGAGCAGGTGTTGGCTACCAGCGACGGCGTCATATTCAAGACCTTTGGCGAGCTAGTGTGCTCTTCTTCCGCGTTCAAGACCAAAGAGCAAGTCGGTAAGCATCATCATTTTTCTATGATCGTTCGCGATTAATCCGGCTCACGCCGGCGTTGTCCAGTCTTGACGCTTCTCGTACCATCGGATCTGCCGGAGTTTGTCGCCTCTCATGCAAAGGAACATGCATGGAATAGGCTCACTCCCGAGGAATCCATGTCTGCTGATCCACGCGACAAGGCAGTGGCCGAGTTCCATCTGGTCGATCCCAAACCCTCACCATATTGGGCCACCTACCTGACCCAACGAAAGGCTGACAGCAAATATCTGGCGGATGACCTTTCCGGCTACAGCAGTGACGACATGCCCTTCGGATACGAAATGATCGAATCCGCCATCGACGAGGTTCTTTCTTGTACATCTCTGAACGATATGGAAGCTGTCGTGCACGACTGCGTCATTCCTCTTTGTCCCGATTTTACTGATGATGGCGATTGCAATGTGAGTTTCCCGCCCACTTCACAACTACACTTGGCAGTCTTTAATGATATGCATACAGATCAGGAGTGCGGAGGTTCTGACTAGGATCTACTCGCCCACTCTCCCGTCCGCCGTGGACATTTATATTGAGTATCATTATCGCACGCGCTACTCTTCGGTTGAGTTCTTCTGCAACATCTACTATCGTGCACATTCGAAAATATCGAAAGAGCTGAAGCGGACGGTCCCTGACAGTGACAACAAGCTTAATGGGTTCAAGCGAATGCTGCAAATGGGTCTTGCGGACATGCCGCCTGGCCGTCGTTGGCGCGCCGTCGACGAACGAAGTTTCGATATCGGTTCGTTCGAAGTTCAATCTTTACACCGGCTCCTCTTTGGCGAAGACAATGGCGAGCACAAAGGCGACGTCGGGAAGGAGTCTGGCGACCCAGATCGTGACGCCCCGTTGAGCGCTAGAATTTCGACTGTGGATATGATGGAGCTTTTCCTGGCCAGTGTTGGACTCACGTTCACGACAGCACGCGAAGAAGGGGACGAAGATGAGTTCTCAATGGGCGAAATGAGGTGGGAGGGGATGCAAGGCAGTGAGCGGTGGATGGGAAGGAACTTCAGGCAAGCCTGTGAGGTTGATCCTCTGGAAGGGGACGATAAGGTCTCGGAGGACGAAAGGATAGATGACGATGAAGACGAATCTGATGATGATGATGACGACAATTACGACGACTACTACTGACCTGGGAGACTCAGGATACCGACACCAGCGAACTTGAATGTGGTTACCAGAATTTGTATAACATTGTACCATGCCATCTAATCTAATCGGATCACTGTCATTATACTTAGGGTCACATGCAACACACGTGGCTTGTTGGGCTTGTCCTCGTCCTCGACTGCGGTGGCGGCTCATAGCTTTCTCATGTCCGAGATCTGTATCCCTGTACGCTGTTTTGACACCCTTAATGGTCGATTCTCACTCTCTATAGCACCATGACTGGTTCACAGCAACCCTCACGTTTGGTCTTTGTTGTGGCCTCATAATATCTTATGCTCCTCAAGTAAGTCGCCGAAGCCAAGGACGTGTACTCTCGAGATACTATCTAACTTAGACATTCTCCAGCTGTTGCGCATCATAAACAAAGGGTCCTCGGAGGGTTTTAGCCCGTGGTTTCTCTTGTTAGGAAGCACCTCTTCGGCTGCTGGGTTTCTCAACATGTACGTCTGCACTTGCACCCTCCTCGATCAAGGCTTAGTAGAACTAGGGTTACAATGCAGTGGCGTGTCGTCAAATGTTGTCCAGCGTTTGTGAGTCCTGATCCTTGTGGCACCCCCTTTTTATTTATTGGGACCCGACGTCAGAGCCTCGGAATGTGCTTGGAGATGACCGCAGGAATTGTGCAGGTTGGGCTCCAATGGTTTCTTTTCACATCCATGTGCGTCCGCCCTACTTTGTTTCTGTCTTGCTCTGATGTCCGAGTCGCAGTCTTGTACTATACCTAATATATTACCCACAACACCTGAAATACGCTGACATCGATGTCGACACGCACGATCTACGTCCACCAGTCCATATTAAGACTCCTATAAGGAGCGACAACTGGCGTCTATCCATAATCCTTGCTTGGGTAGTTGCAATTCACATGTATGTCGTTCCCTTATTCCTTCATTCAGGACACTCAACAAGTCCACACCGCAAGGGCTCTCATCACCTTCATCACATTCCTCCTCCTCCTCACGATTTCGACCCCGGCAAATACCAACGCACCTCTCCCGGATCCGCTTGCGGCTTGGGCAACCTTCCTTGGCGTGTCCTCGGCACTGCTAGCTGCCATCCAGTACGCACCGCAGCTGGTGCACACTTATAGAATGAAACTTGTAGGAGCACTCAGCATCCCCATGATGTGCATCCAGACCCCTGGCGCTATCCTCATGATAATCAGCATTGCTCTAAGGTAGTGTCATTTTTATGGTTACTTTCGAGCGTTTCTCTGATGGCCATCCTTCCGTCTTTTTCAATCAGACCAGGCACAGACTGGACAAGTACGTCGCCATGTAATAAATTTCACCCACAGCTCACCCTCCCTCCATTATAGGTTGGATCACCTTCGCCGTGGCCGGAATTATGCAAGGCAGCCTCCTCATCATGTGCATCCTCTTCACCTTCCGCCAACGGCGTCTCGGAATCGACGAGTTTGGGAATCCACTCCCGGACTCACCCACATCTGTGCATGCCCATCCCCAACTCGCCAACGGCGACGACGTGGGTATGCCAGGCCTGGTGACCGATGAGGAAGAGGATCCCGTCGCTGTCCGCGACGCTCTTGCCGCTGCTCTCGAGTCTGCCGCGGAGTCGGACATCAGAGGTGCAGAGCCTGCGGAGCTACCGAGTGAACACACGCCCCTGCTGGGGGGAGGACCGAGTAAGGAATCGGAAGCGCGGACCGGGTGGGGTGCATGGTTCGGGAGGTCGTAGTTTAAGACGCAGCGATTACATGGAATTATATCTCGTGAGGGTTTTCCACGTATGTTCAATTAATACAAGGTGCAGAGATAGGTCATCTTGACCTTATATTCCGACTAAGGCTGAACGTAGATCCCGGGCTGAAGTCCCCGGTTCAGTTTTGAAGCCTTCAAACGACATTCTCAAGAGTCTGGCGAAGCAAACGTTTATCCGCCGCCCGTTCACATGTACCGTTCGGCCGAAGGAGACGGTGGGGTGATTCTTCAGGTCAAAATTATGAAGCACAGCTATGGGTAGTCGTGAAACGGGCCTCGACCGGTGGGGATCAGCACCTTCCCTACGCCACCTATATGGACAATAGAACACTTGTATAAATTCGGCAATGTGGAGCAGGAGAACCAATAGGAGAGCTTTAAACTGTTGGCCAACCAATCACCGAATTCCCTGAACGCAACATTCCGGATCTATCCTGTTGAAGAAATGCTCTAATGTACAGAAATGAGAAGATGTACAGTAGGTCGTTTGATGAGCCTCCGGCTCGACTGCTGTAAAGGCTAGGATGATAAAAGTAGACAAACTTAGCTCTAGCTGCGCCAGGCTGGGGTGAGAATATGAGCGCGAAGCAAAGGCTGTGATATGGAGCGGAATAGCTGTGTATGTCAGATTTATTATTCCAAACATGTCAAGGACGTCGGACGGACCAAATACTTCCGCGGATGTATGTCGGAGATTTCTGACCCCCCTGATCAGGCAACTCCGCTGATTTGGCGTGATCAGACCTGATCAGGCCTGTTTTGCTCGGGATATCGAGGCTCTATACTGTCACCACCGAGACCAACTGACGTCAAAGTTGCACAACGTTTTTCATTTGGACCTATAGGACTCGATCCAATAGTTCCAGAGTACATTCAAAGGTTGGATGAGGTTTCAGGAATAAACCAGGCGAACGTAATCCGATTAGGGAGGATCATGGCTGAACTGGAATTTTAGAAATCTCCGACATACCCGGATGTTCAAATTTTTAAATTCAGATACAACCAAGCCTGATACATCTTGGAATTGTTCCTTGCTCAGCGCTCAGGTCTTGTCGTTATGTTGCACCCTGGACGCTTCAAACCATACTCTATGCCAGATTCTCCTCATGCAGCTAGGCTATATCAATGACTTCTTCACAGGAAGGTTTGTTCCCACACACGGAACGCCACTATGATCATCATGTGATATGACTGGGACCGTATGGAGAAAAAACAAGTGGCGAAAAACACCCCTCCTCCGCGAGGCCTGTCATCTGTAGCTGTGTTCAACTTCATTAAGAATTTAATTTTGGCCTTTCTTATCGGCCAGTACACGAGGCAAGCTCATTAAAGCTGACGATCTTATCTCTATGTATGTTGCCCTCACCGCCTCTCAAGCAAATTGTCATGAAGCAGCGGAAGAAGGCGAGATTTTCGAGAGGAGTGCGAGCTCTTAAGAGTTACTCGCCCACAGGATTGGACATCGCTTGGACAGCCCTCGTGGCTCTGAAAGAATCCGCAGAACCATTTCCCCTTCTAAAGGGCGTCGTCGGGGCTGTCTTGGCCCTGTGGGACACTGCGAATGTGCGTGTATAGCCATTCTACCTGTCGGAGGCCTGGCTGACCGTGACCCTCTGATGCTAAGCGTGTATCAGGGTCTAAAGAGACAGCCCATGCTCTGTCCTTGCGCTGCCTGGACATCCTGTGTGCGTTGGCTGATGCGGTGCCTGAACCTTCCGGTATGCCGCCCGAGATGCGCGCCAGTATCCGCAAGTTCGTGAAGTATGTGCACTCGTCGATGTCTCGACCCTGCTAATGCCCACTCGTTGAAGGCTCTTGGAGGAGATTCGCGAAGCAATGGACCGATCCCAGAAACGATCCTGGATCAAACGGCTCTCTCGCCTAAACCGCGACAAGGCAGAATTTAAGAAATTTAACCAGCGCTTAGATGAAGCGTGCCAAACGTTCACGGTTAGTGATCACCCCCCTTTTCTTTTCTCGAGCATGGTATACTCAATGCGTTGTGTAGATGGCCGCTGCTCTGCGCACAGAATTAAAGGTATCAGAACTTCGGGACGAAGTAGCTACCAACGTTTCAAGGCTTGGAGTTCAGCCGTCACAACCGACCGCCAGAATCCTCGTGCGTTCTAAATAGCGCATTAACTCCCTAGTCTTACTGATCAACTCTCAGATCCACATGGTGTATCTCTTTCCACTTATCGTCGGTTTTTTTTGAGTCCCCGCCACAGCGCTTCTTCTTGGCCATGTGGTGGCTGACGTTCCAACCTTCAGACCTCCCCTGAAGGACGTCGGAATTGCCAGTTACTGCCATATGACTAGTGAAGACTTGTGACTGTGGTCGCGCCGGGGTCAGAAATTACCATGGGGAGCCCTTCATCGTCATCCGAGTCGAGTGTTTCTGATTCACAGGATTCTCCCCTACACATAGCATTGCAACATCCGTTTCCGAGCAAGGTTTTTTCCCGTGACTTGGGGAATGTCAGGTCACTTTTGCGGCGGTCAAGGGGTTAGTACCGCTTGACCCCCGATATCGTGCTATCGGTTCTTGTGTTTTTGGCAGTCAGTATTCAATTCTTATACGGTGTTTTTGACCTTTTAAGTTTATCTGACTATTTCCTTGCGTCTCCTCGGTGTCGTCCCCGCCTTTTTCCCGATTTTTTTTTCCGATTTGGAATGGACAAGGCTTCGCCCGATTAGGAGATGTGCCACATGTAATGGAACCTTGATACGCCGTGCTGTCTCCTTGTTACCCGGTTCTGCTTTACTTATTGTCTTTGCCTAGTCAAACGGAGCCCCAGGACCGACAAATTCGCATCATGGGTAGCGTACTGTACTCCATTCTTCTCCGATACCTGTGAACTTTGCGGACAGCCTTGGTTTGGAGTTGACGACATAACTTGAGAACGGCCGAGCCTAGTGGGCTTACCTCACTTCGACTGCTTCTTGTACAGCCCTTAGGGTTAGGACCCACCCTTCTCACGGGGTTTCGAAGCCAGAATATCGCATTCTCACCCATAGAAATAGAAGCGGTGACAAGGCAATGCACGGGGCTCTCATAATTCGTCCTCGTTCATCGCATGGAAGTTGTACCCTCACATCACCTCTCCATCATGTTGAGAGGGTAGAGGCTCTTTTCGGCTTTCGATGGACGCAAGTTCTCCAGCTTTCTTCAGTCACTGGAGGGGATGTTTCCAGAACAACTCTCGTTGCTCTCAAAGGATCTGCCGGTGGTTTTCTTCAATTTTGAAAAGCGTCGTTGGTTGCCTATTGGCTGTGTGGATTATTGCAAACGTGGCTACATACTCAAAACTCTCCTCTTCAGCACGTAGCTGCTTAGACATTCTTAGCTTTGCCTGCAACGTGTCTGCGTTGAAGAAAAGACCGCGTGCTTTGTCTCCCGCTTCCGCGATATTCTCTATGTTCTGGTCGACGTTGTCCCTCATCCGTCGAATATACACCCGGGATGCACGCGAGCATCTGCACCTTCGCGAGGTTAGAATCACACATTCTCTCATCGTTGAGTACCGTCCCCTGAGGTGCGGCTCAAATCTCACTTCAAAGGCTACTTGAGGAGATACACAAAAGCCAAGGACAAATACATATCCGATCCCGTGTTGGGCGATTCTCTTGGTTGCATTGCGACAAGGTGTTTGAGAGATTCGTTCAGCGCCTAGATGAAGCGCGTCAAGCGCTCATGCTTTGTGCCGATTCCCCATTTCGACTTCCTGGGTCCAAGTACTCAATACACTATACTGGCAGATGGCCGCTACTCTGCGCACGGAGGTGGAAGATGTCGAAAATACAGTGTCAGGTAGCCGGTGCAAGCGCCACATTTTTCAGGCGCGCGGATAACGTGCTTACCAAACTTAAACTCATGCGTCATGCTCTTGCCTTTCAGTTCACCTTACCCTGATCACTGGCGCCACCATCACCTTTCTGGTATGTTTGGGGCGCTTACGCGCAGTATCACTTACATGGGCGATAGGCGTTATCTTGTTGGGTGACGTAAAATTGTTCTTCCATTGTATCCGCGCTAATCATATAGTGGACAACTCGAGCGCTTGGTAATTAGATAGCTCTCCATTTGGGTACTTGATGGATGCTACATAAGGGAAGAAATCACAGTTGCGTGTTAGCTTGGGTGCGACTGAGTTGATTTAAAATACTCCAGTGCTGTCACACTAGGGTCTCCTGCGATAGGATCGCCTTTCGACACAAGCTGCAGATGAAGTGTGGGCGTATCTTCCCAAACCAAGAGAGTTTCCTTCAGAGGAGGCCCAGACGACGCCACAGCGGTATATGGCGCCAATCCACCATATGCAGCTTTTATTGGCCCCGAGCCCAAGAGAGACCTGCTTATAAGCATGAACGCAGACCAACAAGCAACCACTGCCGCCGAAAAAAGTAGCGGCAAAAATCCCAGTGCGTAGTACGGCTTGTAGCACGAGCCTGTACGGCCGCCAGTACTCTGGACCAGCAAGGGCTCCATCTGCCGTGCTGCCCACCCGTTATATGTGGAACTCGCAAGGATGAATGACCCAGCAACTCCGCCCGCCCATTCCGTTACCCTCGCCGTCGACAAATTCCCTACGGGCTCAAATCCGTTGTCCAGCAGCTTCAGGGCGGTGTAATCACCAACGTCGAAAGAGTGTGAGGGATCCATGACGACGCTCCCGATGGTCGAAATAGTATTTCCACCGCTTGCTGGACCCAGGTGGCTGTCGATCAGCGGGCTATCCCTGTTCCAAACGAAGTGCGTAGAGGGGCCGTTGGGGTTGTTGTTCAATGTATATCTTTCATAAGGAACGAAGTTGATGAACAAATCGGCGTCCCCCAGTTTAGACGTGTGCCAGTAGTCAGCCTGGACATAACGTAGATCGCTCGCCAGACGGGTCAGACTCAGCGACGTCCGATTATGAGAATCGACTGCAATCGTAGCCGAAACCATGTTGACCTGGGCCGCCGTCGCACACATCATCCGGTGGTAACCTTGTCCCAGCCTACCATCCACGGCCACCAGACCCCCGATCCCAAGGAACCCGCACATCGTCCCTCGATTCTTGGCGGTAGTCGGGATATTAAGTTGTTTCTGAAACGCATCCGTGCAGTTTCCCCGCATATCGTCATCTGGTCCCTGAATGCTTGCGCTGGGAGTGATGAGCCTGTGACCTGCAACCTTCGCAGCGGACGACAGGGCGACTACCGACTTGTTGATCCCTATGATGTAGCCACCAGACGAGAGAGTAGACTCATTGAAAAAGGGACGCATGTACGCGCGGACGTCGTCTACGCTCTTCGATAGCACGTCCCGCATGTAGTCCGGACCTGTATACTTCCTCCACGAATCGTCAACGAGCATCCAGTCCCACCCAACGCCGTCATCAACTCTGGCTTGGGCGTACACTCCCAGGGACATACACCCCACGTCGACCTCCACTGCCATCGTCTTTGGGATCGTGACCTTTTTCTCCGGCTCCAGCTGAGGAACTCCCATAACTGCTCTGACACCAGTCAGATGCGGCTCAATGGCAATCCCATTTTGTATGATGGGCGAGCGGAGACGCTGCGTGTTAGGGCCGAGATAGTACGAATTGACGTCAAAAGTCAAATCGCGCGGAAACAGGCCCCGTTTCAGCTGGCGTGGTAGAAGGATGTCGCTGTCGGTGGAATTGATACCACTGAAGAAGCTGCCATCTGCGTAAGTCGATTTACGCCAGGCGGTACAATTGTTCTCCGGGATATCATCAGTGAGCTTGATGAGCTCACTCGCATCACAGCGCCATGCGGTAATGTTGGCTAGATCGGTGCCATTGACCATGTCCGCCTGGACAAACGACCGAGCTCCCTCGTCAGACACTATGGAGGCAGGAAAGTCTGTGCTATCCGGTCCGGGTACTGAACACGCGTAGAATCCTAGGAACCCGATGTCGCTGAGCGACACGAACACGGTGTATGATATCGAGAGGAACAAGATGAGGAGGAGGTTGGTGGGCGGCGAAGGGTCGGCGGAATTGCGTCTGATGCGGCTGAAGATCCACTTGCCTGTGGACACCGTGACGGAGAAGGCACCCACAAATCGATTGATCACATCGTGGGTGTCGATGGTCGCCAGGCGGGGCGCATTTCCAAGGATGATGAGCCCAATCAGCGCGAGGCCAGCATAGGAGAGGATTTGTATCGCGACACGGAGGATAAAGGTCAGCTGGCCAATGGTAATAGTGCTGGATAAAATCATGGAGGGTGTGAGGAAAGACGAAGAAGAGAGAAAAGGTGGTCGGACTTCACGACGTGAAAGCCACGAGCCCTGGAACGTTCGTGGACGTCAACATCAGCGAGGATGGACTTAAAATGGTCGCCAAAATCTGAGGCACAGGGATAAATTTGTTGGAAAGCCGTGAGATCATAGATGCCTATCAGTCTTGGCGGGTCACGAAGACATTTGGGTTGAGATCTGTTGAGATGTGCCAAGCAAAATCAATTTGTATGACTGCACCCGATGGTCGATCAAATTATAGTCGGTAGGGTGCGTCAACCCACCTGAAATATCGAACAAAATGCAGGGGACTCAGTCGCCTTGCCCTCAGAACAGATTATGTTATCGTAACATCCACAAAGTAGACTAACCTACTACAATGCGCGGGTCCATGAATGTTCCTGATCTCAGCTGAGGCTCTTGCTATACGGTGCATCATACATCCCCTCAGCATCCCGATATCCACCCACAGCATGACCCGCGTCCTCATCCCTAAATGTTACGGGGACATAATGCGTCGCCTTCGTCCTCCCCTCCTTCACCGTACCCCTCCTCACGCAGTTGAAGACGCCCAACACCAGCAACACCAAGCCAACTAACAAGTTCGCCGCCAATAGTCCAATCACAATGGGTGCATAGCGGCCGACAATTGATTCATCGCCTTCGGAAGGAGCGAGGTTAACTCCCGTCTTGAGAGTGCCAGTTGGTTCTGACGCGCTACTTGTCGAAGAGGCGTCACCGTCCAGGCGAGCAAGGAGCTCTTTGGGCGGGAGTTCTGGACCGGTTTCTGCGATAGCTTTGGTGCGGAGTGTGACATGCTGCTCAGCGGCTTTGGCGTGGTCGACTTGGGAGAGGAACTGCATGTACGGAATACCAGTAGTGCCATCCGAGGAACCGTTGTAATCGCCAAAGTCGTACCTTGGTAAAGTAGGGACGTTGAGTTGCTAAAACGCCCGGGAACAAAAGAAAACATACACAGTATATACATTCCGGAGGAAGGTGTCCCCGAGAACGGCATCGAACTCGTCTGCCCCCACTTTATCTTGACCGAGGAGTGAGCTAGTGCAGACTGTGTAGTTCACCCCTGATATCGTGGCAAAAGTCATATCCGTAAGATCCAGTGGATGAATCGGAAATTTCTGATTTCTGTGGAGTGGAGTCAGACCACCCGAGTCCTGAGGAGTAAATCACAACGGTGGCACGTACCCCAAGGTCACCTCGACGTTCGGTGTCGCAGTGCACGGCACGATCCACACTTTCGTCGCAGAGTCATACACCGCATCCTTGACCTTTGAATATATGCCTTGCACCATTGCTGTCGAGAGGATGCTCCCAGGGGCACCCGTGTCGAAGAGCGTAATGGCCCTGTCCTTGGGAACACCCTTGATCGTGGACTCAACCTTAACAGCCGCTCCATCCACCTGAATACCCTCAAGCAATATCGTCCACCTCGTAGCGTTCTTCGGGTACTGCAGGAGCTTGGGCGCGGCCGCAACGGAGGTATACTCCTCATCGTACTCGCCAATGTTGAATGAACCACCAGCTGTGGCTTCGAGATCCTCCGTACGGGCGAGGTCGACGGCGATGAAATTCGGCGTGCTGGTGTTCTGGTTGAAGATGTTCCGGAGAACAGAAGCGCCCCATGTTGCAGATGGGCCGTATTTTTTCTCGATGGCGGCATTGATTGGCGAAGCATCTGGATTGTCGAAGCCAAGTCCGAAGAGACCATAGATCCCTATTGATGTCATTAAACCTATTGTCGACTGAAGACATTTCAATGACCAGACAAGAACAGGGTAGCGAGTGATGCATACCTCATTGGCATTTAAGAACGCTGCGTGAGATAGACAGCAAACATTAGAATAATATTATATCTGGAAATAAAGTTGTATACCCTGCTTCTCGATGCTATATGATCCGAATTCGAAGGGTGCGACACCGATTGTTCCTTTGACGCCATAAGTGCCGTCCCCGTACCGCAGGGAGAGGGGGATGCCAGTATCGTTGAACTCTCCGATGCCACTGGGAGGAATGACCCTATAGGCGAGCTAACAGTGAGAAAAAAATCGAGTATGATGATTCAGGATTGAGGGATGTACCAGAGATCAGTGCTTCCAGTGTCGAGCGCAACGTGGACCTCTAGTAGAAAAAGGAAATCAATCGGACCCGGACAGAGTAAATTCATCAAATTCTTACCCTTGCCATTGATGGTGATGTTGGTGGTGTACTATTGAGGTGTTCAGACATGGCTCCGCGAGATTCGGAACGACACGTACCCGAACGTTGCCAATGTTGCCAACATCGTTGTCGTCAGAAGCATCAGCCAGCAAAGACCCTAGCTTGCTGGTCGAGACTCCAATGAGTGTCTTCGGGCGTGTGTCCCGTTGAATGAAAGGAATTTTAAGGGAAGACACAAATAACGCCTGCGTGGAAAGGAACAGACCCGCAGATAAAAGATCGAGGAGCCTCATCATAACCACAAGAGAAACAGCAGGAAAAATGAAAGGGAGAATAATGGGCATCAGCAGATTATGTTCTGCCCTTTTATGGATATTGGGGCGCAACGAGGCTATGACATGTTGACGACCATGCCCTGAAACACCACCATTCGCTCATATTGATCACGATGGAGTGTCATGCGCGGGCGCTGTGATCCCTGTCCTCGTTCATTATCCTAATTATGATGCAGGCATGGCTTCACCAGGATCTCGTTGGTTGCTGAACATCATCGTCATCATCATGAGCCCGCGTCGCGGTGTTATGGATATGAGCACCGAGCGACTTTTCGTGTATGTTGTTGACCACCTCTTCTCAAGTTGCATAGCCTCGGTAGGTCCGAGAGACGCAGGAAGCGATTTAAGACCAGCTGGGACCCTTACTTCGCTGTAGATGAGTATCAAGCTCAGGTTCGAAAGCAACACAGCAATTTGGTAACTCACCACATCAAAGGTCACCAAATCATTCCTCGGTCGGAATTGCCGGAAGGCGAGCCTCATGAGCAAACTGAACACAGGAGACTCATTGACAGCAGGCGGCTATATTTCGCTAGGATATGTAAATAGCGAGTGAGGGGGCAAGGCTGCAGGGAGAAGGCGTGCAAGGATCATTTTCAAGATTTTGTAAGTCGTGACGTCACGCCGGACCGGCACTAGCAACCTCCATCTGGCACCGCCACGATAGTTCTCAACATACTTGGCAATTTTCATCCAGTATCGATACAACAATATCCTATAATTAGAGACATTGATGAAGAAGCTCAAGACCATGTACGTGCACATCCAAAATTCAAGTCTGTTGTGCGTGAACATCCTTTTCCCCAAGGGTTGTCGTCTGGACTTTGCTCCTACGTTCTCAAGGTTTCTGATGCCCCCATCTGTGACACCTCTTGAGCTCGTACCAATTACCCCGTCAGTTTTCTTGTGGTGCTGGTGGAGATTCCGTTGGTCAGGTATCTGATCGAGGACATCTGAGGGCGGAAGCTTGGTGCCAATCTGAGCAATAACCTTGTTCCAGGCAAACCT
Source organism: Lyophyllum decastes (assembly GCA_025854295.1). Classification (NCBI taxonomy): domain Eukaryota; kingdom Fungi; phylum Basidiomycota; class Agaricomycetes; order Agaricales; family Lyophyllaceae; genus Lyophyllum; species Lyophyllum decastes. The sequence continues at coordinate 3,745,658 of CP107705.1, read as the reverse complement.
TGACGGGGTCAGTCTGGGAGAGGAATTACATGTACATATAAGCCCTCACAGCGGCGCTCGGACGAGCCGCTAGTGGCATCGCTGATGTTCCGGCCTCATGCATTGCGGGTATTTTATTACTTTTGGCCAGTGAAGGGGTGCCGAGAAGGGCTCCAGTGGGTGAAGAACCTCAGAGCCGTCTTTTAAAGCGGTCATGCTGATCGCCGCCGTTACCCATGTTTATTTACGGTGTCAATCAAATTAGTGCACACCGTGCGATTCACGGTAATGAGTGGACTGGCGAGTAGCCAGTGAGGCAAGCGTGGCTGCGTACTGTCCTTCGCACGACAAGGGGGTGAAGATGACGGGAGAGTTGAAAGAGCCGGAAGAGATCATGCTAGTTTGTCCAGATATCGGCATCGGGGTGAACCTCATGAGATTCTACTGCGGTGCCGCCGGGCTTGTAGGGAGATTCTGCAAGAAAGAATGTTCTCGTTGTGGGCTACGGGGGATGCTCCAATGTCATGGAGCTGAGGGCCGCGGGAGATGTCGATGGCGGTGAGTTCGGATATGTTTTCTGAGACGGTCGGCAAGGACGCAGAAGCAGAGACAATAAAACCATACGGTTCATGTCCTCTGGATCGCTGCTTATATCCTGTCTTCCGTAGCCAAAAGAACATCCGCTAGCGATGTCGCTGGTGCATGGAACGAGACATTTAAATAAGGTGCCAATGAACGATCAACCAATGAAAACGCGTCCTCTAGATGAAAAGATTTAGCGGATCCGCATTAAAATTCCGGTTTGTATTGACGAGGCATAACGCGCCCGTCACCGTTCAGTCAAGCTGCGTCTTCTTCCTATCACTTTCCCAGATCTAAGAGCACCCCATATTTCGCGCCTACGATTATCGCTAGTGTGGTATCGTTAGCTAGGGCATCAGGCACTCGAGTGGGACATAACTGTTGGGTATTATCAGCGCTTACGTTACAGACCACGTGACTCTTTACCTATACTCGTCGTTTTCTCTCTTGCCAGCCTCAGTTGTTCTCTCCCACCTTCGTGACACTGAGGCTGTACGTATACGTTCACTCGTCCCGTTCGCTCTATCTGACACCTACTGTAGCCTGTTTTCGTGTCTTCTAGGTAGATCCCAATTATAGTTGTTCTCTCCCACCTTCGTGACACTGAGGCTCCTGTTTTCGTGTCTTCTAGATCTGGGCCTACAATAACGCATAGAGTTCGTTGGGATGTCGAGGAGCTTTGGAGAACAGGTTGACGCTGGAACAGGATTAGAGCAACAGACGCACACCAAAGATCTAGTTTTGAGCTAGGATGAAGTTCATCTCAAGGACAATACATGAATAGGCAGATTTACCTTTCCTCGCCCACGACGTCGTGTGCTAAGTTATTTCTGACGTCGCCACGCATGGAGGACATCGCACAAATAGACAACGAACCAACGACCATTTATCATAGCCTTGTCGCCCAATGAGACCCGGAACACATGCTTTGTAATGAAGCCAAGTGGAAATTGCGGCTGAGATCTGGAACGGGCTACGCTCCGAAGTCACAATGATGACCCATGGCCTTGTGCGCCGTTAGAAGGCGGATCCGAGTTTCTATGTGGCCTGGCGAGCATACACACGTACACGCGCCGATTGTTGTGGTGGGGCCCATAACGTAACCGACCACATCCTAGGAGGTAATTACGGGCTTCTTTCCAGGCGAGGCATGAGGGGAATGCCAAGTGTATGCCCTCGGTGAAATCGCGACCGCACTCGCTGACGAATGACGGAAATTGAGTGCACGGGTGGTTGATGGGCGCTGCGGTTGTGGTTGTCGACTCGCTAGATCGTTAGTGATGTGGGCGGTAATGCGGGGGTGGTGGTGTTGCTCGTCAGCAAGGAGGTGGTGGTCATTAGCAGGCGGTTAGTATATGTGGTTAGATTCCCTCGTCCTCATTTGCTGGCAGTTTAAATTTGATGACATCATTGCCCCCATCAGAAAAAACCTTGTCTATAGATAGAACGCAGGAAGCCATGACCGAGCGCTTGCCCGAATCCACTGGGTATTCTTTGCCATATGAGTCCACCGCGCCTCACGGCCGAAGCTCGTCTCAGTCATCATCGTCTCGCTCATAAATTCCTTAAAACTCTGTTCCAGTCGAGCACAATTCCAGCAACAATATGGCTTCTGTTATTGGCTTTTTCCTCAGAATCCGCAAGGTCAGTCGGCCACGTCGTCGGGGGCCGAGGACTAGCACCGTTGACAGCTTATCCCGCTGCTAGTCGCTGAACCCTCCCTTGGCTCCTCTATCGGCGGAGAGCACCCTGATTAAATTCGGGATCCTGGGCGCAGCCAATATTGCCCCGATGGCTCTCATCGTACCCGCAAAAAGCCACCCGGAGGCAATCGTCTATGCCGTCGCGGCACGCGACAAAGCCAGAGCAACTGCATATGCAAAGAAGCATGGTATCGAAAAGGTGCACGACGGATACCAGGGTAGGGACCTCTCACCTCTGACGAAGCAATTCCACTCAACCCGCTCCATCCTAAGAGCTTCTTGACGATCCTAACATTGACGTGGTCTACAACCCGGTACGAATCTATGCTGTAGTATAAAATTCGAGCTCATCATGCCTCCTGTCAATCTGCCAGCTACCCAATAGCCTTCATTACGAATGGACGATGAAGGCTTTGGCGGCTGGAAGGCACGTCCTTCTCGAGAAGCCCTCAGCGTCCACCGCCGACGAAACTCGCCGCATGTTCGAACTTGCCGAGAAGAAAGGTCTAGTCCTAATGGAGGCCTACCACTATCGGTAACATGGCTCCCCTCCTCCCTACCCATCCCCTAAAATCATCTGACAACTCTCCCTAGCTTCCACCCGTCCATCCAAAGGGTCAAAGCCATCATTGAAAGTGGAGAACTCGGCGCCATCAAGCATATATCATCCGTCTTCGCAGTTCCCAAGGGAATCATTAAGTTTGACGATATCAGATTCGACTACGAGCTGGGCGGAGGTTCACTCATGGACATGGGATGTAAGTCCTCTCCGAGTCCCCAAAGTAAAATCCACTAAATCCACCCAACACCAACACCAACCACAGGCTACGCCCTCGACTGTATCCGCTACCTCTCCTCTTCCAACCCCACCTCCCTCCTCGACGCCAGCCACGACGTGCACATCCCCCCCACCTCGCCCTCGTCCTTCAAACCAACCGTCGACCGCAGCACCTCCGCCTCCTTCTCCCTCCCCAACAACGCCACCGCCTCCCTCAAATCCGACCTAAGCATGCCCTTCCACTTCGGGCTCATCCCGCCCCTCCCCCAAATCCGTACCACCATCACATGCGAAGGCGGGGAAATCGACTTTTACAACTTCGTGATGCCGACGCTGTACCATTCCATCACGGTCACCACCAAGGGAGCCAACAACAAAGCTGCAAAAACGAGAGTCGAGAAGGTGTATGTGTTTGCGGACGCGAAGATGGAAGGTAAAGGCGAGGCGTGGTGGTCGACGTATAGACTCCAGTTGGAAGCGTTCGTGGACCGTCTGAAGGGACGGAAACCACAGACTTGGGTGGGGAAGGAGGATTCGATTGCGGATATGATTTGGATTGAGAAAATTTATGCAAAGGTGAGTATATATATACGGCACCCGTTTTTCGATGGTGATTGGTACTGATGTTTTATGTTTCAAAGACAGGTCTTGGAAGCCGCCCCGCGTCGGATTTTGTCCTTTCTTAGTTTGAATGATGTTTTTTTGATGTGCATGAACACCTGTAACGATACCGACGATTTACTTATGCTTCTGCCATGACCCCTACATCCGTCTGAAGTTCCTTGAGTAGCAGCCAATCTGGGAGGAGTTGTCCTTATCGTAGCTTCATTGGGCGTTCCACCTGAACAGGTGAATTCCGAACTTCTAACACCTGAGTGTCACTAAACCACCTTAATGGGAGAAACAATCCTATGTACGATCTCAGACGCCACCTGACGAGAACAGTTCATATTGAGAACTTACGAAGTCAGATCATTCAAGGTGCAACGCGGATCTCTAGTTAAAGAATCAAGTCAGTGCACATCGACGAACTTTCATAATAATCATTTCGGCAGAGTACAGTCAAGCTATTTCAGCTAGCTTCCGAAGTTAGAGAGAGGGTGTTTACCCGAATGTTCTTGGCATACCTAAGGTTGTCGTCGTCTGAAGAGTTAATTTAATAGCCAAAAGAATTCCCGCAATTACAGCGAGCCACGGAGCTTTTTTCAGCCTTTCATTTAGCCCCGTCTAGCGGTGTGACGAAGCTTTACGGCGCTGAACTACCAGTCGTTGAATGGCGTACGTTCGGGGCTCACCTGGATCTTTCAGGTGGCAAGGGTGTGTGATGTTTACGCCTCGCGTCGACGGTGGGTGCGCAGGTCATGATTGCGCCGTCGTCGCGCCACGCAGGAGACAGGCCGCTGGCGTGTATATCAGGTTCTCTCTTGACGGGGCACAGCGTCCCACAGTGTCTAAGAAATTGAGGAAAGCAATTCGTGACAAACTCGACACATCCCCACGTCGGATTCGAGTGAGGCATAGCAATCTGACAGCGGACCACGCCGAAAAAAAAAGGCTCAAGTCAGGGGTGATGCACGAATCTATGCAGTAACGCGAGCGAGAATGGCCAGTCGAAGAGGCGAAGTATATTGGCAAAAACGAGGAACCACTAATTGATAACAGCAAGGTCTGATCGCAGATCGGCAACTTCCGACTCGCCATCTCTGCCACCACCGTCGACGACCGCAATGGCCAGTCTCGTGGCAATCCTCGACCTCAAAGGCAAGCCTCTCATCCAGCGCTCATATCGCGACGATGTTCCCCTTTCCTACGTCGAGCGATTCCTCCCGCTCGTCCTCGACATCGAAGAGGAGGGCCAGCAAGTAACACCCTGCTTCTCGAACCAGGGAATCAACTACATGCACATCCGACACTCAAATCTCTACCGTGCGTTGACTGGAACTCTACAGCTGTTCTTCTGACACAAATTCCGAACAGTGCTCGCGCTATCGAAACGCAACACGAACGCAGCCGAGATCATCATCTTCCTGCACCGGCTAACGCAGGTACTCGTGGAGTACTTCAAGGAACTCGAGGAGGAGAGTATCCGGGACAACTTTGTGATCATATATGAGCTGATGGACGAGATGATGGACTTTGGCTACCCGCAAACCACCGAGAGCAAGATCCTACAAGAGTGCGTTTCTTATCCCCTCAATCTTTCTTTATGACGCCTGACGCTGGCTCGACTCTGCAGATACATCACGCAGGAGTCACACAAACTGGAGGTGCAGGTGCGGCCGCCGATGGCGGTCACGAACGCGGTTTCATGGCGGACGGAAGGCATCCGGTATCGGAAGAACGAAGTCTTCCTTGACGTGATCGAGAGCGTGAACATGCTGGTGCGTACGTTCCCTTCCTACCCTCCTTCGAAACCTAACCAAGTTCTCGTCAACCAAAGGTAAACGCGAACGGAAACGTCGTACGGTCCGAAATCCTCGGCGCAGTCAAGATGAAATGCTACCTCTCAGGCATGCCCGAGCTCCGGCTCGGGCTCAACGACAAAGTCATGTTCGAGAGCACAGGGCGCAGTAAGCCTCCTTCTCCTTCCCCTCTCCCCCTCCGTCCCCCTCACCAGTTCCCCACCCCCCAGCTGCGCGCGGCAAAGCGATCGAAATGGAAGACGTCAAGTTCCACCAATGCGTGCGGCTCTCTCGGTTCGAGAACGACCGCACAATCTCCTTCATCCCTCCGGACGGCGAGTTCGAGCTCATGTCCTACCGGCTCTCGACACCGGTGAAGCCGCTGGTGTGGGTCGAAGCTGCCGTGGAGAGCCACAAAGGCAGCAGGGTGGAGTACGTCGTGAAGGTCAAGGCACAGTTCAAGCGGCGGAGTACGGCGAACAACGTCGAGATCTACGTGCCAGTGCCAGATGATGCGGATAGCCCAAAGTTCAGGGTGCGTAACCAGACTCATCCTCTATCGTATTTTACACTGAGCACGGTACCGTGGAAAACAGGCATCGACGGGCACGGTGCAGTACGCCCCGGACAAATCTGCTTTTGTGTGGAAAATCAAGCAGCTAGGGGGCAGCCGTGAGTTCCTCATGCGCGCGCACTTTGGTCTCCCCAGTGTAAAAAACGGTGCGTCTCTCTAATCTTCTTCGTCCCTTCGCCCCTTCCCGTAAACCAGCACTCATTATCACTCCTTTATCGCAGAAAACGACCTCGAAAAACGTGCACCCATCACCGTCAAGTTCGAGATCCCATACTTCACGGTCTCGGGCATTCAAGTACGTTACCTTAAGATCGTGGAGAAGAGCGGGTACCAGGCGCTACCGTGGGTGCGCTACATCACCCAGAACGGCGATGATTACAGGTACGTGCCCCCCTCCCCCTCTGTCCCTTTCCTTTCTATTTTTCCTGCCCCGTTCTCGTTCTCGTTCCCGTCCCCGTCCGTGGCCCTCTCATCTTCCCCTCTCCCCTCCCCTCCCGCCTTTACTTCTTGCTTCGCTGCGCTACCTTTACCCGATGACGTTAACGATGTCCTCATTTCACAGCTTACGGACGGCACTAGAGAAGGGCAGCGCCCCCATCGTGCCAATGTAGATTCGGACTTCTCTTCATTCCTCAGTTTACCTGCGTGTTGTTGTTTGTATTTTCCTCTGCACAGATTACGGAATTGGTCCTTGAGCGTGTCCGAATCCCCCCTGCTCCCTCGGGCGGGGAATCTGTCTATGCGTTGCTATGGCTCTTTCTGAGGAAGGTCAACTGCCAACACGGCAATGTGACCTGACACCCGTCTCACTGTTCTTCTGGCTATCGATTGACACTTGCGGGGCTGTGACAGAAAAAGTGTAGACACCCAAATGGTGCTTAGTGTGGTTTTTTTGCGCGGTTGTGATACAGATGAGCGCCCAAATACGTTGTTCGAAGACGACCCAGGTCACCAGATCATATTCCGTCGGAGCTCTTTCGTAAACCTCCCCACGCCTTTGACATCGTCGCAATCAGCATATTCGCTTCCCCGCAGTGCAACCTGAATCACAGCTCCCGCTTCTACTCCCGCTATCTCGAAGGATACTCACATCGTCTTGCAGGCATCGAGTATTCTTCTGCGCAGTTTATCGCGGAAAAGCTGCTCCGGGGACCATCGAGCACGAGTTCTCGTTGAACTCTTGTTAGACGCCGAGCTTCATACAAGTGGCATAGCCTCAGAAACATCAGCTTGGGCCCATTTAGATTTATCTTCGGTCAACAGCTGCCACTGCCAGTGATCTGCAGAAACCATCAAGCTGAGCATGAGACTTGTACCATCGCGACCTTATCTGCAGCCTTTGAATACATCCTGCAAGCAGAACTATCGTCTGGACTCTTTAGCTTGTAAAGCCTTAAAACAAGCACTCAAACAGCTGTAGATGCCTGAGGCCCGTCACGATCTACCACGGTCAACTGTAGATTCTGGGGGCAGTTTTTTAAGTGAGTTTGTCTTGTCATTCCGGTTGATTGATTTGGATACTTAAGGTTATGTATCGAATAGTTGAGCGTCATGCGCACATGCGAGCAGTACGGCAGATTTCCCTTCGAAATGATGAACTCCTTACATGGAAGCACAGGGCGACCTTATATATGGGTGACTTGGTTTCTCACTACACCTTTCTCATAGCTCCCCTACGATGATAAAAGCCTACGCCATTTTTCTGTTGCTCCTTGTCCAATTCGCCACGCATATTGCGGCCTATGATTATGTTGGCAACACGCTGGATCCTGGACTTGAATTGGGTGCACCGCGTGGTCAATTGTCAAACGCGTCCAGCTTATTCGAGCGACGTCAGAGTCGTAGGTGTGTCGACCCGGGATATGGTGTGCTTCATCCTTATGCTTCTGTCGACTGGTGCTAAACGATTGTTCATCATCTTAAGTGCCTTGCGTAAATGCGAATTTCTGTTGTCTACCAGGCTACATCTGTCAACCCAACAAGTAGGCGATCTCGCTCCTTGGATGCGCAATGATTCTCACGTACCTCCTCGGCCCACCCAGCCTCAAATTTGGCGCCCGAGGGTCGTGCTGTCCCAGTTACGCGCTTCAATGCAGTGGTCGGGGTTGTTGCGATCCAGTACAGTGCGTCCCCCACATCTCATCCTATATCTATTGACATCTGATATTCCGTCCTAGGTCGTTCTGCTGTGGTTCCAGTTGTTGTAGGCATGGAGCCCGGTGCTCAAACGGACGATGTTTGGCACCCCCTCCACCCACCACCTCCAGGCCGCCCCCCGTTCCCACATCTTCCACGCCAACGTTTTCGACCCCCACCAGCTGTCCCCTCAACGGGCGTGACTTGGAAGGACGACAATTGCCGAACTGTCCTAGTATGCGTTTCGTTAGTCTTATGTGGAATGTAAATTTGAGTTTCTATAGCCCCGACGAATTCGCAACCACCGTCTCGCCCAACGGAGACGCGCGTAGCCGTTGCGACGATGACTTTCGATTACCAACGTTTAAGGCAGGGGAAAAAGAGGATGAGCCCCGCGAAGCAAGCGCAGCGTGAAGAGGCCGTCGATCAGGTCCTCCTATCCGCCTCAATCATGTAAAGACTGTGTCACTGATACTTCTCTTCTTACCCAGCTGTTCAAGAGCATGTGCAAAGGTAGGTAAATTTCTCTGTCGCTCCAGTTCTTGAGCTGATGGTGCATTCGAAGGCCTCAAAGCTCGCGGAGAATCGTCCGATTCGATCTTCACGTTCACCGATGATAAAAAAACCAAGGCAGACAATCGAGCGAAGGCTGGTTGTACCGGGAGCCCTTGTAACACAGGAGCTTCGGGGACCTCATGCGACGAGGTAAAATCCCAGCTGTCCCCAAACACCCCATGCTCACATCCATGTAATTCCTAGTTCCCCTTCGCTAGCACGACAGACGGAGGTGCAAACGCAGTCTTCAGCTGCATCGCGGTTATGTACATGAGCCTTCTTCGCGCTCATCGACCCTTGTGGCTAATTAAGCTTCAAAACAGGGCTCAGAACATCCAAGGCGGCGTTATCTCGTCTTTCAAACAAAGGAACAGCATGCAAACTGGCCAAAACTACAGGTTCCAGATTACCGGCTACAATTGCGATACCGGCAGCCCCTTGACTAATGCTGCCTCAGTCTTCCCTACTGATAAAACAAATGCATCCGAATCCTTAGGGACACCCGTGGGGGAACTGCTCTCGCTGGCGAGACGCGATTTACTTCCTGGAGGGACAGATGACGAACGTAAGCTCTTCCACAACTGCCCTAAATCATTGAAACTCATCAAGGTCTTCGGAAAAGTGGAATCTTACCCACCTTTCACAGAGCAGGATGTGAACAACACCGTCATTCACTCAGTCGGTGATTTGCCCGCTGGAACGTTCGTACTCTTCCTTCTTACCGCCCTATCAGTGTCCAATTGATCCTTGACCATTAGGTACACCATCAATGCACGGATAAACCAAGGAACTGTTTCCTCCTTGCGTGTACTCGATTATCTGGGAGACGAGCATGCCAGGTGAAGTCCGAGGTTCATTTCCAGGCAGACGTTGCTTACTCGCGGGCGTGTAGAGCCAATGTCGTGCTGGGCGCCAACGGAAGGCAGTCACTGACCTTCACCCTGGACCAGGTCGGCGTTGGAATTGGCTTCTTTATGGACACGCAGCTCGATGCCGTCAACGTCTCCTCGAGCATGCAGGTCGGCACGGCGAACTCAGCTTCGTCGTCGTTAAGCGGCCGGTGGGCTGTGGCGCTTTTTGTGGCTACTGCCCTCCTTCTGTCCGTCTTTTGAGATCATTTTTTTGACACTTGCTCTGTCACTGGACACGTTGATGCGATTGACACTAGTCTGTGTAATTAATATTCGGTCACCAAGGGCTCACAGCCGTTGGTGATCTATCCATACGTCCCATGTTGATGCGTGCTGAATGGTGTCGCATAAAAAGTCGTTTTGTAGTACCATACCATGTTGCAGGGTTCATTCCAGGATACATGCAGGAGGCGTGAGGCCAAGCTCAGCTTCGGGGTGTCCACGTAAGTTCTAGATTGATGGATCACAATCTGTTCATCTATAAGTTCAGGGATTCTTGGCATCGAGGAGGAAAACATGTCGTGGTATTTGGCACTGGGGCTGTGGAAAGCCGGAGCATTGATTCGTACCATTCTTGAAAACCTTCACTGCTGTGAGATTGAAGTCAGAATCCGAAAGAGACCAATCATTGTCAGGAATTCTTGTTTAAGATGTTTCGCAACAGAGGCAACGTGCCCGGTTCATAGTTTGGTTCCAATCATTCAAGCAGTAAAACATGTCTCTTTGTTCCAAAACAAGATATCAGCGCATCTGTCTGTCTTTCTTCTACCCAACTACACAGGAGGCACGGCACTTTTCACGACACCTGTCACGACACCTGTTATGCATCCCACCATTGGGCGGAGGGCGTCCAGTAGGTTGCTATCGAGGACACATTTTCCGTCGTCCTTGCACGTTCCCCTTAATGTAAGCATGAGTGATTTCCTTATGCTTCAAGAAGAATTGACAGCAGGGAAGAAACTTACGGGAGAATGGAGAGGGTTTTGAGCACCTGAGAACAACACGACGTGCCAACGGGATCGTTCACGGTATACGTCTCGCTTATGGTATGCTTCCTCCTGGGAATTGAGGCGAGGATTCTTTAGTTGTGCGAATAGGGAAGGTAGCTCAACGCACTTGGAATCACATTCCCAGAACTGTACGCAAGGCAACTTAGGCGACCGCCAAATCCTTATAAGTGCAAGACCACGTTCGGAGCATGGATTGGGTTCAGAGCCGGCACCGGAAGGTGCCGCGGGGGCCGTCAGCGGTAGAAGGCACCATAGGAAAGACCGAGTGAGACGCATAGGACTGTTGAATTGCGCAAGACTGTCGGACCGTAGTGGGACGAGGTGTAATAACAATCTTTTTATACGTTTTGTCCCGTTCACCGAATGCCTAGTGAATGATGGATAGCATGTAAATCAACGGGGTGTCGCTAACCTGTAAATACTAGTTGTGCGATAAATGAAAAAGTAGACGCGTCGCGGTCTTCACTTCTCGGGCTTGCACTGCCTATAAGTAGCTAATTCGAAAACATCAGTCCAGTTAGTATGATGTTATCTGAACTTCGAGGGCTTCAATTCACCCTGTTGTAGGAAATGACCCTGGTCTCTAATTGTTCCCCGCCGCTGGCGTGAGTAAGAGACGCCACTTCCCGAATATGCTGGGTGGCTCAGCCGATCTGCGAACACCCACAACGGCTGCAGAAAATCAAATGGTTCCTTTATGGGCAGGATGCTAGTGTTCGCTCGGTACGTGCAAGAATTCGGAGGCCGGGTTTCAAGGACACTCTGAACAAGGGAAAGAACGTTATTAGGGTCCTTGCACAGGAACGATATTTTGGCGCTTACTCAGAGCAGAGCCTTTTTTGTTTTTGACTTACACATCGAGATATAACGTGCCTAGTGCTAACGATGTCGAAGATAGAAGGATATCGTCGTTCATCCCAACGTCAGAGTCAAGATAGCCCAGACGAAGCGCCAAGCTGGAGCACGCCGTAGCGGAGCAGGTCATAGGCACGGCATCGTAGGGTTTATTGGGCGCAATGAGCTGTGGCTTCAGGGGCTTGGTAGCGATGGGAAAAGGCGAAGTGATCTTGCACAATAAGTCGGGTTACAAATGGACACAAAATAGTGCTGTTGATTCCGCAACTCGGCTCAGGAGGGTGATTTCCTCATACAGGCAGGGTCGGAGTGGCTAGAAACAAGGCTTTTGGAGCCATCCTCTCACCAAACCACAAGCCTGAACATCAACTGGACATACTGCTTCATGCAAGAAACGTGCCTGCACTGGAATCGACGCCTCCTTCACGGTCTCCGCAGTCCGCGCGTTGAGGATGGTTTCGTCCAACTTGACGACTAAACCCTTCTTGACCACATCTTACCCTTCTCACAACTGTATTACCTTCCTGATCCAGTGTCTGCAGCCGTTTCCATTCTTGCTGAACCGGTACCGTTCTCCGTGATAGAGTTATGCCCTCTTACACGTCGGGGCAGACGGTGGCCAGGGCGAGGTCTGCTAGGCTTTTACTTGTCTTGAACCGAGGGGAGGCCATCCTCGCTAATTGTGCCGACGAATATGTCAACGATGACGCCAACCCTTTGGTCAGCGACAGCGAATAAACGACAATGGTTAATCATTTGGTAGGGTCCCCGACATAGGGATCGCAGGTCAGCCAACAACACGTCAGGTGGCTGATTTCTGATGGCAGAGCGGTCTTTGCAGTTTTGTAGATGAGAAGGAAGGGATTGTTCGTGTTGAGAGTATGGGTGGGCTTAGGAAGAGCCACGAAAACTAACAACACATCCATTTTTAGCTCCTTCCTTCAACTACTAACGTCATGAACTTTGCATAAACTGATATGCCGCTCTTCGTGCTGCACCCTTGTGACTCTGGTATTTAAGAGGTCATAGAAGCGCGCTGGTACTTGAAGATAGAGCCGGCATTCGCTGCCCAACAGCTTTGTCTAGAACCCTGTGGTGGTACCAGGACGCAGCTCTAGAATGGCTAGAAGAACGGACCTCACTGTGCGTTTACTGTCCGAAGCCTCCCCTTCGCCGTCGGTGACATTGTCGGTATTGAGCGAGCAGCAGGCGTTCCTATGGGTGCGCTACATCACTGGGGACGGCGACCATTACAGGTGAGTGCCCTTTCCCCGTCTCCTTCCCCTTCCATTCCCCTACATCTCTCCCCGCATTCCCCATCCTCGCCTATTCCTTTTCCTTTCCCCTACCCGGCTTTACCTCCTATTAATAGCGCCAATGTATCCTTCCCTTATTCTCGGTTGTTCTTGGGTGGGCCAGGTGCAGTCTTGTCTCCATGAACCAGAAAATGTGTCCATTCTGGGTCCCTTTTTGACAAGCTAACCCGCCAGGATGGCAGCGTTACCAAATACCCGTATCTCTCGTAGTTCAGTGGCCATCCATCGATGCGTGCGGAGGTATAACAGTATGAGTGGGGGCAAACCAAATGGTGGTGTATTCATGTAGTAATGCCAAGTTTGTGATGAGCAAGTTATCACATCCCATTCTATTCGGATCTCTTTCATAAGCATTTCTTCCAACTTGGCCATCGTGTCGATCGGTATCTTTGCTGCCCTACACAATGCACCCTCACGACGCCCCAGCGCCCTCGCTTATCCTCCCGCTCTTCCGAGAGTATACCCCAAAGCTGTGCGAGTGGGATTTTATTTACTCGAGTAAAAATGTTTCTGTGTGGGATTTTCGCCGAAAGTCTGTGGGATTTGGTGAGTCATGTGAGGTCAATCAGCTGATGCGCCTCCCGCCCTCCCGACGCGTCTGCTAGTACCGCGTTCATCCAGGCCATGGCCATTGGCCACTGACCATTCTGGAAGGGCTATTATACTCAGTGTATAAAGGTTCGTTCTGTGCCCATTCCATGCCTTTTCTCTCCTCTCGCCTGTGATGGAGCATAATCTGACTTCAAAACTGCCAGGTTTGAAAACACTCCTCGAGTACCGCAATTTCGTGAGTGCATCGTCTCCACTTATTACTATATATTCACTATTTTTAGGCTTTTCCATGAGCCTTGTCCAATAAAACATCAAAACATTACCTTTCCCCTTTAGATGCATGCGCCTGGGCAAATCCGGACACGGTGAACTGCTTCTTGGGCGCCAGCGCTGCTGGAAAGCTTAATCCAAAAGGCGCCGAGTCAAATTCTCTCTGGGAAGCATGTGATCCTCAGGACGTGGCTGACTACCTCAACTGGGTGTGTACTCGTTGAAATTTGCTTTTGCAGGCTGTCTGATTTGCAAACCGGAAGCTGTTGCCTGTAAACCTAGCAGCGCGCCAGCTTTTTGACATCGAAAACCCAGATATCTGGTTTCTCGATGCACCCTTCAATTTTTTTCTCTCGCAGAGGCAGTCATCGGGCATATCCACGCCTGCCGCCAGCACCGCAGGCAACGCTCAAGTGTCACTCGCGAGCACCAAAGTCAAATCTGAGAAACTAATGCCCAATCAGCTGCTACAATCCACCATGCTCAGAAAGCGCAAGGCAGAATCAGAACAGCACGAAGTTATCGAGATATCCGATGATGATTCAGATGGCATCGGTTCCTCCGCTTCTGCAAGACTAGTCTCGAAAAAGGCTAAACGCGACATCAAAGAAGAACCATCAGCTCCATTGCCAATCATTGATCTCACATCTGACTTGGATGCGCACACTTTCACCCATGCTCAATCCACAAGCCGCAAAGTGCGATCAGCAAAGTCGTCCAGCAAACCGAAGGGATTGCGCGAGCATCATCCAGATGCAAAACTCAAAGTTACTGCCAGCGAGTATGTCAGCGAAGTTGTGGAGTTGACGGAGATCCTGAAGCACTGGGACGTTTCAGAGATCCCAAAGGCGTACTTGGTCAATCTTTCGAACGACACAGCTCTCGAAGGTGGTGAAAAGAGTATCATGGGTCTTATACGTAGTGACGTGCGTTTCTCAACACATGTCTTGCGCTTCGTGTAACTAACATAAGCGGCACAGGATCAATGTTCTTGGGAAGGCTCGGGCGGCCATATGAATGGCGATGTTTATGTTTATGACATCTTTCCAGGAGAAGTGAAGGTATACTGCCGGCACACAAGGCTGAAATGTCGGTCAATCAAGATCTGCCAATTTTTCAACCGCGAGCGACTTGTGGGCTATCAAAGCTTCGAAATGGGTGATGATGAGATGAAGGAATTTTGGATGGGTGAGCTTGACGCAAACGAGCAGGAATCTCGCATTCCGGATGGTCCTGAAGCAAGGTTTTTTTTTTCTTCTTTTTTCCTGTTTGTCTTAGGTTTACGCAACCTTTTCTGTCAGATTCTACGCTCGTATTGCCGATTCAAAGTGCAAGATGAAAGACTGTGACGGAAAACCATGCATTGTTGATCTAAAGGTAAGTTATGAGGTCTGATCTCACGATGGAAGACTAATAATGATTTTGTTGCCATCAGTACGCAACATTCAACGGGAAAAAAATTCGCATTGGCTGTACTGGCTGGCATCACGGAGATCCCTCTGGCTCACACCGCCGAATTGATCTTGACCGAAATGTTGACGAAAAGGTCTTCAGAGCTCTGTTGGAAAGCAACGGACATTTCAAGGGAAATGACACCATAAACGGAGAGTGTAGCGTGGCCGTCCCTTTTCGATCGCACAAACAGTCTTGCCGTAAGTTCATGCGCTGAGGAACTCTTTGCCTGATTTCTAAATGACAGTGTAGCTTTTTCGCATATCATCAAGGGCGAGATAAAGCAAGGAAAAATTGTTCCATATGAGGAACCTTGTACCTCCTCGCTGATCATTTTCCAGCCTGTGGATCCAGCACTGTCTCACATGGCAATAGTCATTCCGAAGCACCCTCACAACCACCCGCGCTATGCTCATGTCAAACCCACTTGCACCGAAAAACAATTCGTTGATCAAGCTTTCAAAGCTGCAGGAAAAACACGTGTTACTCCCAAGGCCCTTCAGCTAAGTGCGCATCTACTAGATTTAGCATGGGATTGCCTCAAGCTCATGGGTTTGTACTTAGGTTCCACAACAAACACCCTTCTCGGAGGTCAGTCCTGGGAGTCTCGGCTTCCTGGAATGGCCGATGGCAAACGCCTACGAAAGCATCTCGACAAACTTAAGAAGGAAGACTTCCCAGAGGGATTTGATTGGCCAGGTGATCAAACTGAGCTTCTGATTGAGTCGTTGATTCTCGTATTCACATATGGGTTGCCCACAGGTGTCCAATATGAGGCAAATGTTCGCGAGTCCGTTTTACCACTCAAGGACCGCTACATACATTCGGTGATCACCAAAGGTGATCTCCAGCTGGCTGTCACAATGAATCCACAACTAGCCGAGCAGATCCACAATGTGCGGAGCCTTGCAATCGACTACACCTTCAAGCGTGTCCGCGGGAAGATGAATGAATGGGAAGTGGCGGCCTTCTTGGATAGGTACCAGATGCGTAAGTCTATTATGTTCACCTCATTGATGATGTTGGTTCTGATACGTCCGCTGATTTAGGTGTTTCACTTGCAAGTTTATATTGCAACAAGGCCACACGTGAAGCATTCGCGCTTGTCTTCCATGAATTTTTTGACACCATCCGCATCGTAACTGGGAAGCCACTCGAATTACGTGCCTTCAACCCCGATGGACAAATACATTGCCTTCTCTTTGACGCGGAGACTGCACAAATGCAGGGATGTGGGGACGTCATGCTGACAATGAACGATCCAGCAGTCAGTGGGATCACCACGAAAGATCCCTTACTCCTTGTCCAGTATGTGGCAAAGACCTGTATTCAGCATTTTCTTCAGTATGCAAGTTATTTTCTGTTCCGATCTTCAGACTCATAAGCTAACCTTAGAAATATCGACAAACTGGGACGAGACATCCCTCGGGATGTAATTAACCACCTCAAGGCCTTTCCTGGACTTTCAACGGACCAAGACATTCATGAGTGGCACCAGTTCTGCAAGATGTCACCCCATAAGGGTGTTCGAGGTAGCCTAATTTATTTTCGATGTGAATCATCTTCTAACCCATGCGCCTTAGATTGGTACAAGCAGAAAATCGATCATCCGTGGTACCTCCCCTCGCTGAATGCCCACCTCTCTCCCATGGATAGCATCAGCTGGAAGCTTACACCAAATGATACAAACATCGCGGAAACAGCTCATGCAGCTCGCAACTCGGAAACAGGTATTGGTGCCCCACTCCTTGCAGCCATACTGGAGTATGTGGAGTCCAGTGGCTTTCTTAAATTCATATAACTTAAGTCTCTACTTTTGAACCAGTGCACGCACTCGTGATGAGGCAATCGCAGCCCGGCTGGAAGAGAATGAGCATAGATCGAACAGCCTTGCCAGTCGCTGGAATAGTGCCGCAGCACGAGAGACCAAATCAGCATCGCGCCGAGAGGCAACTCGTTCCAAGGTTGCTACTGTTAAGAAGACACGTGATCGCCTGTGCACCCTTGAAAAGGAGCTGGTCGACCTTGTGGAGAAGCGGGCAAAGTCTCTAGAACAGAAGGAGAAGATGGTAGCTCGTGGCAAGGAGATTTCAATAGAGCTGACGAACCACTCTCGGGTCTCAATGGCAGCAGACAATCTGCGCCGGGAACGAACCGCTCTGAAGAACGAGATTGATGATGGGGTCAGTGAGCGGAAGATCTGGTCAGCCAGAACAGATGAGATCAAGCGCGACATCAAGCACATCAAGACAAACGAGCTTAAAGGCACTCAGGCACGAGACTCTCAAACTCCTTCTACACCCAGCAACAGCAGCACTTCAACCCCGTTGCAGCCTGCTACCCCTGCTACGCCATCACACATATCAAATGCCGGCTTAGAGCCACGAAATCCGACCCCTCTTCATCAATCCCATCACATACAAGATGACAACAATTCAGGTTTGGACAGTGAGGGCTGTTACGATTTCCTCGTCATATCTTCTTCCCTCTTCTTTCTTCTTTGTCACATGTCCAGTATCTTCACTATATTTATCTTTGACAGATCGTCGTCGCCTCCACAGCCTCGCTGTCGCGACCCAAATCACTTCCCTTCCCTACCCCCATCTTTACTTGGAAGACCTGTCATCGTTGTCCTATCTACCAGGCTCCCCATCTCGTCCCTTAGCGATACGTCTGCTTTCGAACGTTTACCTCATAGTTACCAAACAGTATATAAGAAGTAGGATAGTAGGTCAAGCTCCTCAGCTTGATCTATTGGAAATATACCTTCCTATTCTCATCGCACTCAGGGACTTACAACGTCCTCGCTACTCGATCCCCGAACCGACGACTGTGCTAATAAAGCCAGTAAGATATAACCTTGCTTCTCCAAGCAGGTTATCGACTATCCGTTCGCCGTTGAGGCTAGGATAGAGAGCTCGTCTAGGCCAATAGCCAACGAGCATTGGAACGAAAGCTTTGATTGAGTAGTTAAGGACGCCAGTCCTAACAAAAGATCAAGCTCCACATCGACTGCCTACCTACCCAGGTAAAGGCCACCCCCGATCAACAAGACGACTTCCAGGACCAGACGGTCTGGAACCTACGGACTAGGATCCCTTGACACCTACTCCTCGAACTCTGAACCAGAATACGACACACCTAGTGAAGGAACCCCAGAACCAGACCCTCTTGCCGACTCTACCTTTGGCCTGATCGAACAACGAAACCCAGAACCATATATTCCCCTATACGCCCCGACACCAGAACCTGAAATGGCAGATCCATCCATGAACCCCGATCCCCAAACGACTACGCCCCCAACTCATCGCAATGGAGAAATAAAGATCAACCTTCCTGCTGTATTCGATGGGACCCGCAGCAAGTTCAAGACGTTCATCTTGGACTCGGGCCTCTATCTGAAACTCAACGAAGAAACCTACAATACCCCCAACAAGAGGATTGCATTTTTGCTCTCCTACATGAAGGGAGGGACTGCTGGCCCATGGAAGGAGAACTTCCTGAACGAGAACCTTACTAAAGACAGTTGGGGAACTGAAGAGGCATTTGCCGAAGAGCTGAAGAAAGCCTTCGAGCCCATTGATGATGAAGGCGACGCCAGAACAAGGCTCCGGACCTTAAAGCAAACAGGAACTGCCGACGAATACATCGCAGACTTCAAAGTCCAGGTGGGACGAAGTAGAATCAAGGAAGATGCCCCCCTGATCGAATACTTCATGGAAGGACTCAGGGGTAAGCTCCTTGAGAAGATATTCGACATGGAAAAGATGCCCAAGACCCTCGATGATTGGTATACAGCCGCCTCTAGATTCGACAACCAGTGGCGCAGATCAAAGGCCTTGGCCGAGCGATTCCGTGGGGTACTCCATAAGACTTCCCACCCTAACCAGCAAGCCCCACGACATGTCCCCCGTGATCCCAATGCCATGGATATTGATCGCCTCACCCTCGAAGAACGAGACGCTCACATGAAAAAGGGGCTATGCTTCGAATGTCATCAACCCGGTCACCAGGCCAGTGATCACCGGAAGGGGAAGTTCTCGAGCGAACCCCGGAAATTCAATTCCCAGAGGAATGACCCAAAGAAGGGGAAGGATGCCTATTTAAAAATGAAGGCCTTGATCGCAGAACTTCCTGATAACGAAAAAGAGGAATGCATGAAACACCTGGAAGACGAGGGTTTTTAATACGGCGGCCTGCCTCGACGTCAGCACCCGCCACCGTTTCCATTTCTACTGTAATACTAGCCGAAAATTCAAAATCTTTTCGAATCCCCGTTTCGGCCAGTATCAGTGAAAGAAACGTCGACACACAGAGTCTCGTAGACTCAGGAGCAGAAGGACTCTTCTTGGACAAGACTTTTGCCAAGGAGAATAATGTTCCAATGAAGGAACTCAGGAAACCAATCAGGACGAGGAACGTGGATGGGACATATAACAAAGCAGGACCCATCACTCACTATACATGGTTGACGAACAAGATAGGGAAACTCATGACACGAGATCTTTTCCTCATCCAAGACCTTGGAGACGAAAACATGATTCTCGGACTCTCCTGGCTCAGGAAATACAATCCGAATATCAATTGGGAAACCGGCCAACTTGAAATCGACCCAAAACGCGCAAGAAGAACCTTCTCCTCTATCCTCAAAGAGAAAAATGAAATCAGGCGATTAATAACACAAGGGATCGCTACCACTGCGACACTCCCGAAGCGAACCTTTGGATTAGCCCTCAGACAAGCTGAGGAAATCAGACAGTTGAGGGTTAAAGCCAAGGTCATTCTCGACCGGAAAGCGAGGGAACAAAATCTTCTAGAAATGAAATCATTCCCCAAGGAAGAAACCACTCAAACTGGAACCCATCCAAAAGCAACCTTTGAAGAGGTTGAGGAGGATGAACCCCAGTTCGTTGGCCAGACGCTAGGACTAGATGAACCGATTATCATGGAAAACCAGGGACAGATACAGGAACAGCCTTCCAATATCCCACCGGAAACACCCGTCAATAGGACCGAGCAACAGGAAGAACCCACGCAGATTCTCTCCGAAGAATTTGAACCAGACGAAGGATACCTCTCAAACGATGATCTAATCATCAGTTATATTCAAGGGGAACCAGTCCTGGGGATATTCGAAGAGAAGGAAGCTCCCCTGACTGAGGAACATCGATCCCCAGAATATACAGTCAAACGGAAAGGTCAAACGATAGGGAGATTCACGAAAGCTCTTCATTTGATCCGGCATTCCTATAGCCAACACATTTGGATAAGGCAAAAAATTTCCATTGCTCAAGAGTTGGCTCACCTTCATACCGCCGAAGAAAAGGATAAACCGAAACCAAAGACGATAGAAGAAATGCTACCCGACTATTACCAGGATTATAAGGAGGTCTTTGAAAAAAAGGCATCGGAACGAATGCCTGCCCGACGAACTTTCGACCATGCAATAAACCTGAAACCGGACGCAGTACCACGAGATTGCAAGGTATACCCCTTGTCCCCGAAAGAACAAGAGAAACTGGACGAATTCCTCACGGAAAACCTAAAAAAGGGGTATATCCGATATTCAAACTCACCTATGGCATCGCCCTTCTTTTTCGTCGCCAAGAAGGAGGAGGGATCTCTTCGACCTTGCCAAGATTACCGATACTTGAATGACATGACTATCCCCGATACTTATCCCCTTCCTCTAATCAGTGACTTGATGGAAACTCTGAAGGGAGCAACCATCTTCACCAAGTTGGACCTACGATGGGGATATAACAATGTCAGGATCAAAAAGGGTGACGAATGGAAAGCTGCATTCAAAACCAATCGGGGACTCTTTGAACCGACAGTAATGTTCTTTGGACTATGCAACTCCCCTGCAACATTCCAAAGGATGATGAATGAAATCTTCCGCGACATGATTAACGAAGGATGGATCGTCATCTACATGGACGACATCTTAATATTTTCGGACAACCTCGACGAACACAGGAAACGCACCCTCCGAGTACTACAACGACTAAAGGAGAATGACCTCTTCCTCAAACTGGAGAAGTGTACCTTCGAGACGAACAAGGTCGAGTATTTGGGGATGATCATCACCCCAAACCACGTCTCTATGGATCCGGCGAAACTTGCAGGTATTAAAGACTGGCCAACCCCTACGACAGTAAAAGGAGTACGATCTTTCCTAGGTTTCGGGAACTTTTACCGAAAATTCATCAGCCACTTCGCCGATCTAGCCCATCCACTACATGAATTAACGAAGAAGGACAAACACTGGGAATGGACAGAAGAAAGAGATGATGCCTTCAAGAAACTTAAAGCTGCATTCTTGAAGGCTCCGGTCTTGATTATGCCGGACAGGACAAAGCCATACCTGATTGAATCCGACGCCTCGAAGTGGGCGACAGGAGGAGTTATCCGCCAACAGGACATTAACGGCGACTGGCATCCTTGCGGATATATTTCACATGCCTTCAACGCGACTCAACGGAATTACCAGATCTATGACCGAGAATTATTAGGAATAATCCGAGCACTTGAAACATGGCGACACCTGATTCAAGGCAACGGATACCCCACAGCAATACTCTCAGATCACAGGAACCTGACGTATTTCCGGACAGCCCAGAAGCTGAATAGGAGACAAGCACGATGGAGTCTCTACCTATCCCTATTCAATCTGAAATTAATCCATGTTCCAGGATCGAAGATGGTGCAGTCCGACGCACTGTCACGACGCCCTGACCTCTGCCCAGAAGAGGACACAGATAATGAGGACATTGTGGTTTTACCCGACGAACTATTTGTCCGGACGGTGGACCTGGACCTGAGAAGTGCACTGGCCCAAGCACTGATGAAGGATGACACGATGACGGATGCCATTGACACGTTGAAGACGAAGGGAGTACCGCCCACAAAGTCAGCCCTAGAGGACTGGAAAATCGAGGACGGAATGTTATTCTTCCAGGGGAAATGCTACGTACCTCAGGACCTCGACCTCCGACGCAGAATCACCCAGCGATACCATGACACTTTATCAACTGGACACCCAGGCCAGTTCAAAACTCTCGAACTAGTGCGACGTGACTACTGGTGGCCTGGGATGCACACATTTGTGAAGAAATATGTCGATGGCTGCGCTACCTGTCAGCAGATGAAAATCAATACCCACCCGACAACACCACCCATCTCGCCAATCCGATCTTCCGCGACCCGACCCTTCGCACAAATCTCCATGGATTTTATTACCGACCTACTGGAACGCAATGGCTCCGACTCTCTCATGGTCGTGGTAGACCATGGGCTTACGAAGGGGGTAATTTTAATCCCTTGCACGAAAACAATTGATGCTTTGGGAACCGTGGACCTCCTCATGCAGAATGTCTACAAGAGGTTCGGACTCCCCGATACCATTATCTCTGACAGAGGTCCGCAGTTCGCAGCACGGGTTACAAGAGAACTCGGAAAGCTATTAGGCATCAAGCTAGCCCTGAGCACACCCTACCACCCCCAAACGGACGGTCAAACTGAGCGCTTGAACCAAGAAATCGAAGTATACTTACGAATCTTCTGTGCAAATAACCCCGAAACTTGGAAGGACCTATTACCCCTAGCGGAATTTACACACAATAACCGCATGCACTCCACACGAAACGCCTCACCATTTTACCTAATGATGGGCTTCGACCCTAGAAGCATCCCCACCCCTTACCCAAAGACCGACGTACCTGCAGTCGAACAAAGGATCGTCGCCTTACAACGAGCAAGAGACGAAGCCTTAGCAACGCATGAATTAGCACGACAGAAGATGATGAAGTACACCACACGCAGCTTCAAACCCTTCGAAAAAGGGGACAAAGTTTGGCTAGAAAGCACCAATCTGAAGATCGGCTACCAAACACGAAAACTAGCACCCAAGAGAGAAGGACCATTTGAAGTCACTAGGGTCCTAGGCCCCTTGACCTATCAACTAAAACTCCCAGAACAATGGAAGATTCACCCGGTGTTCCATGCCAGCCTCCTATCACCTTACGAAGAAAACGACATTCACGGACCAAACTTCATTTCACCCCCTCCTGACCTAGTCGATGGAGAAGAACAATATGAAGTAGAAGCCATCGTGGCACACAAGAAGATCGGAAAGGGGTACCGCTATCTGATCAAATGGAAGGGATATTCATCAGCAGAAAACACGTGGGAACCGGTATCCCATTTAGAGAACGCTCCACAAATTTTAAACGATTACAAAAGAAGAAAACACCTCTAGCCCATTCCCCCAACCTCACACCATGCTAACCGACACCACGTCAAACGCCTTCATACTCGCTGCCCTGATCGCTATGGTAGTCTGGATGATCGGGCTAACCATCTTCTTTTTCCGTAGACGTCGGCAATGGGAGCAAAGAATGTTCGAACAAGAACAAGGAGGAAACCGACAGTCCTTCCATCCTATGGAACTCACCCTCCGCAACCCAATTCCGCTCCCAATCCAACTAGTTCCCCCAACCCCTACCGAACCAACTCAGGCCAGAACCCGGGTACGCCCCTTGCGCTCTAGCTTGCTTCCACCACGGCCGTCAAACATCCCCAGAGTTTACTCTCCCCAATCTCCCAACTGGGGATCTGTCGTTATAGAATCTTCATATGATGGGACGCTTCCCTTGGCAACCAGTACCCCATTGACATCCCATCAGAGGAGCTAGAACCTCTGTGAACATCTCTATTTAACCAGAACCCAAAGATGTCGTCTCCCTCATGGCCGAAATCCGAATCCCCCTCGATCACATCCCACCGAGTCACCCTCTCATCGAAAACCTGGAACATTTCCAGGACTGGTATCGGACGCTAGACGCGTACGAATCTCTTCTGCCGATCCTCCGTCCCCACAGATCCCTCTTCGTTTTTCACCAATTCTTCCGGCTAGCCCAAGACGGTCGGGAAACCGCCTTACAGAACCTCGAAACCCTGGAACGCTTGAGGCGAGACGTGGAGAACTCCCTCGAATCCGCGAATATCATCCAGGATACCGTTTTACACCAACTTATATGCCACGATATCCTCACCCATGTCCGAGGTCGTTACGACCCTCCTCCGCCACCTCCATACCCTGTCTCTCCCCGGACAGCCCCTCCAAGCCCGAATACTCCCGATCCTCCCCTTTCTCGAGCCCAAAGGAGGCGCTTACGGCGCGAAGCAGCATTCCGACTAACAAGAGACTCCTCTGCGGGGACCCCTCCCGTTACCATACTTCCAACCCGATCATCCGAACCAGCGCCAGTCATTCCCACCCTGTTACTTCCCGCCGAAATACCTACCTGTCAACGATGCGATCGACGAGGGCACATGGCGAGTCAATGCCTGACTCGTATTTGTCGATGGTGTGGAATGATGGACGCCGACCATGCCGACAGCGATTGTGTTATAAGCCGCGATCATGATAGCATTTATCAAGATCTGGGAGGGGATGCGTTCAATGAGGAGGGAATCCGCAACATGACGGGCGAATGATGGAGGCGAAGTCGGTGTCTTCGCCCCTAGTGGGGGGGTAATGTTACGATTTCCTCGTCATATCTTCTTCCCTCTTCTTTCTTCTTTGTCACATGTCCAGTATCTTCACTATATTTATCTTTGACAGATCGTCGTCGCCTCCACAGCCTCGCTGTCGCGACCCAAATCACTTCCCTTCCCTACCCCCATCTTTACTTGGAAGACCTGTCATCGTTGTCCTATCTACCAGGCTCCCCATCTCGTCCCTTAGCGATACGTCTGCTTTCGAACGTTTACCTCATAGTTACCAAACAGTATATAAGAAGTAGGATAGTAGGTCAAGCTCCTCAGCTTGATCTATTGGAAATATACCTTCCTATTCTCATCGCACTCAGGGACTTACAACGTCCTCGCTACTCGATCCCCGAACCGACGACTGTGCTAATAAAGCCAGTAAGATATAACCTTGCTTCTCCAAGCAGGTTATCGACTATCCGTTCACCGTTGAGGCTAGGATAGAGAGCTCGTCTAGGCCAATAGCTGACGAGCATTGGAACGAAAGCTTTGATTGAGTAGTTAAGGACGCCAGTCCTAACAAGGGCGATGACGATGATGGATACATCATGCCCCTTACTTATTCCCCTATTTGCTCACCACAATTGGAGGATTTGAATGAGGAGGATGCTGTCATGCTTCATGGGGAGTTCAGCATGCTGGATGACCCCGAATTCATCAATGGGCTCGTAACATGGAAGCCATCTGACGAAGAGGCTGTTGAGCACCAGAACCGCCTTCGCAACTTCCTCTTGGATGGTGCACAGTGATACTGCTGCCACGTAGTAGTCATAGCACGACTCATACTTACATTGTTTTAACTACCATACCCACTAGTAATGTTATATTTTGAACTATTTCATTTTTGGTCAACTTTGCATGTTATTGCACTAAGTAAACATGAGACACATCATTGAGTGTTCACGACACCCCCGACGTGTTTCCTAATTAAGCCTTGGGGCGCGGTCAAATGATTTGGACAAGAAGAGAAACCTGTGTGATTTTTTTCGCAAGGGCGGAAAAGCTGTGAGATTAAAATCTCGCTCTCACAGCTTTGGGAACTCCTGCTCTTCCGAGGGGTCTTCACGTTGGTATCCGATGTTGACCAGTCCCTTCTGCACAGTCTATTCCAGACATTTTGCTGCTCCAGAAGTCGTTGAACACAAGTTCTCGTCCAACCGTATTTGACGCCGGGTCTGAAAACACAGAAGAAGCACAGCCTCAGCAACATCATTTCCGTTCTTAGTATGGTAAACTGATCTGAACAAGCCATCGATTGAACCTGAGATCTGTATCAACACCAATCGAAACGACATACGCGTGGACTTGGACTTGTAATCTCCATATACGCACTGGAGGCAAAAAAAACATGACCTAGACTCCAAGCACACGAAAGCAGCAGACACTCGGGGCGTGTCCCGTTCACGCCATGGTCAACTGTACTTCCCGGGCGTGGTTCTGGAAGTGAGTTAGCCCTGCCATTTTGGTCGATTGATTTGGATAATTAAGGCAATATTGAACAGTCGAGGGTCATGCGCACATGCGAGCACGGCGGTCGAGATGATACATGAACCCCTGATATGGCACTTCAACAAATGACGATCCTTATATATGGGTGATTTGGTCACTCTCCACACCTTTCTTGTGGCTTCCCCACGTTCCCGCTCGCACTGATGATGAAAGCGTACGCCGTTTCGCTGCTCTTCTTTGTCCATTCTGCGACACGCGTCACGGCCAATGATTATGTCGGCAACACGCTGGATTCTGGACTTGAACTAGGCACACCACGTGGTCAAGTATCGACTGCATCCAGCTTGTTCGAGCGACGTCAGACTCGTACATGTGTCAACCCAGGATACGGTGTGCTCCATCTTTACGCTCCTCAAGACTGGTGCTCAACCATTCCTCATTATTCTAGTGCCTTGCGTAAATGGGAATTTCTGTTGCCCGCCAGGCCAGATCTGCCAACCCAACAAGCACGTGTTTTGTTCTCCTTGGATGCGATTCTGTACTGACACACCTCCCTGGCACACTCAGCCCAAGAGGCGCTGGACGAGGATGGTGTTGCCCGAGCTACGGGCTTCAGTGTAACGGTCGGGCCTGCTGCAACCCAGCGACGTGTGTTCTTTATCTCGTCGTACGTCCAGCGCCATTTAATGTTATGTTTCAGTGCATTCTGCTGTGGTTCCACCTGCTGTACGCAAGGGTTCCGGTGTTCAAATGGACGATGTGTGGCACCCCCTCCACCCACCACCTCCAGGCCGCCCCCCATACCCACATTTTCCACGCCAACGTTTTCCACCCCCACCAGCTGTCCTATCAACGGGCGTGACCTGGAAGGACGACAAGTGCCCAACTGTCCCAGTACGCGGCTCTTCAGTTTTACCTTGGATGAAATTGCTAATATTCTATAGCCCCGACGAATTCACAACCACCGTCTCGGCCGACGGAGACGCGCGTACCTGTTGCGACGATGACTTTCGATTACCAACGTTTAAGGCAGGGAAAAAAGAGGATGACTGCCGCTAAACAAGCCAAGCGTGAACAGGCCGTCGATGAGGTCCTCCCATCCGCCTCAACCATGTCAAAAATGTGTCACTGATACTTCCCTTCTTTCTCAGCTGTTCGAGAGCATGTGCAAAGGTACCTAAGATCCCCTCGCGGCTCGGTTGTTGAGCTCATGATTCGTCCAAAGGCCTCAAAGCTCGTGGAGAATCGTCTGATTCAATCTTTACATTCACGGACGATGACAAAGTCAAGGCAGACAATCGAGCGAAAGCTGGTTGTACCGGGAGCCCTTGCAACACAGGAGCTTCGGGGACCTCATGCGACGAGGTAAAAGCCCAACTATCCCCAAATGACCCATGCTCACATCCATGTAATTTCCTAGTTTCCCTTCGCTAGCACAACAGATGGGGGTACAGGCGCAGTCTTCAGCTGTATCGCGGTTATGTGCATGAGCCTTCCTCGCGCTCATCGACCCTTGTGGCTAATTACATTCCAAAACAGGGCTCAAAACATCCAAGGCGGTGTCATCTCCTCTTTCAAACAAAGAAATAGCATGCAAAGTGGCCAACACTACAAGTTCCAAATCACTGGCTATAACTGCAATACCAACAGCCCAACGGCCAATGCCGCCTCGGCCTTCGTTACTGACGATGCAAATGCACCCGAGCTTTTCGGGACACCTGGGGATGAACTTGTCTCGCTGGCACGCCGAGATTTGATTCCTGGAGGGTCGGAAAATGACGAAAGTAAGCCTTTCTACGACTGGCGTAGATCATTTAACTCATTTGAGTATCTGAAAAAAGTGGAGTCTTTCCCGCCATTCACCGCGCAGGATATAAACAACACCATCATTCACTCGGTTGGTGATCTGCCTGCTGGAACGTCTGTACTCTTCCTCTATTCCGTCATATCAACGTCTAATCGAACCTTGGCCGTTAGATACACCATCAATACGCGGATTAACCAGGGAACTGTATCCTCCTTGCGTGTACTCGATTACCTGGGAGACGAGCATGCCAGGTGAGGTCCCGTTTCACATCCTGGCACACGTTGCTTACTGCCAGACATATAGAGCCAATGTTGTGCTAGGCGCTAACGGACGGCAATCCCTGACATTCACTCTTGGCCGTGATGGCGTTGGAATGGGCTTCTTTATGGACACGCAACTCGATGCCGTCAACGTCTCCTCGACCATGCAAGTCGGCGCGGCGAACTCAGCTCCGTCGTCGTTAGGCGGCCTGTGGACCCTCGGTCTGTCCATAGCTACTGCCTTGATCGTGTCCGTATTTTGAGATCGATGCTCCGATGCTTCCTCTACCAACGGACATCTGCACACAATAGATACCAGTCTATGTAATTCATATTAGGCCACCAAGGGCTCACGCGTTACGGACTGCCGTTGGTGGTCTATCCTTGCATCCCATATTGAGTGTGCTAAGTGCTTTGAGGAATACTCTCTTGCTATACGTTGCATGTTCCTCTAAGCAGTGCACAGTGTTGCTGTATATCACGCTACACCCTGATGTACTGTAGAACATAAAACAAGAGCGTGAAGAGAGTACATGGCGGGGTTAGGATTTACCACTACTTGAACTATCTATGTCTCGTATCTTCACAGGGCTCGCGTTCTAGAGTGGACCTCAATGTGATCATAACTCTACACGCTCGATTTTCGACTGAGCCGCCTCCCGTTGACCGACAGCTTTCTCCACAACCGCGTGACGATCCAAGAGCGCGTCTCACCTCTGTGTTCCTCCGAGCAAGAATCCCCAGAAGATCTAGAAACAGGCCTCTCGACGCATCTCAACGTCTGAAGCCTCACCTCCGCCATCCAGCTTTCCCCCACCTTCTTCAACAGAGGTTGAGGCTCGGTGACGGATTCACATCCCGAGCTCACCGATGGACTTCGAGACGGCGTATCCAGGACGCATGCGTCCTTCGGCGTTATCCCGATAAGGGGATACCCTTTCTGCACCTTGATTTCCCCGCTCAGGCCGATACCGATGCCGATCGACGCGCAAGAAGGAGACCTGCCCGCTTCTTTTTCTTCTTCTTCGTCGCTATCTTCCACCACGGTGCCGATGTCCGATGAACTCCTACGACTCGGGGCCATGCTGCACGAGGAAGATACCGGTACTGGCAGAGTTCCGTATGAGGAGTTGGCGCTGCTTAGCGTACCCAAGGAATATCTACGATCGGAATCCGGGGCTGGTTTTGGTGGGTGAGGGAAACCTATCGCTGAGGAAGGAGCGGTGGACGGTCGCCAATCCCCAGATGCCCGCCTTTCCGCGTTGACCCGATTGTAGTCACGGGCCGCAATTGGAAAGACTACACTCGAGGCAGACATGCCCAGCCGCGTAAACCGGGGCGTCGTCTCGTAGGTATTGGTCGTCATCCAGTTCTTCGAAGGATCAGGGGACGTTGATGGTCGTCTGACGTGAATATAGGGTGGAAGAATCGCGAAATCTGAATACGAGTCTCTGGGTGATGGAATGCGAGGGCGGAGTGTGCTCGTAGAAGGAAAGGGCTGCGGCATGCCTTCTATGCTTCTGCTGGGAGGGGGAGGCATGTAGGGCAGCACGGGAAGGTCCCGGAGGGAGGCAGACGAATTGTCTCGTGAAGACATGCGTGTTTTACGGAGAGAGGAGGTCCTGGGCGGGGGAGACGTCACATACGTTGATGGCTGAGGACGGTCATAGCTCGGAAGCGTGGAGAACCGGACGGGGCCTTTAATAGGCTTCTTCAGTTTTGATACGGTCATGGACGCGCGGGATGTAATCGAAGGAGGCTCTTCCTTGATGGAAATTTCATCTTCCACTCCGCCGATAGGTGAGTTGGAGAGCGCAGGGCCTGCAAGAGGGGAAGAGCACAGTGGGCGCCGGTCAACGAAGCTAAGTCGAGTATTCGCCTGGTGCGAGCTAAGGCTGGTGTCCTTGAACGTAGTCGTCGACGGAAAGTTGGCATGTCCGACGCCCACATCCCCAACCAAAACCCCGTCTTCCGTAATGCCCTAGTAGCAAATCATGTCAGTGAGCTTGAATACTATGTAAAACCAGCATGCCAAGAGTCTTACCATATTGACGCTGGCGACTCCTTGCGGGCTCATCCTCGCCGCCATGGTGAATGAAGTGAGGAAGGTCGAGACGGTATTATGCGTAGCTTTGCCTGGAAGTCCACACAGAAGGCGAAAAGTAATCGAGACCGCCCGTTAACCAGGCATGAGGCTTTATATTAGCAATAACAGGTGTTTGCAGGACGGGATGAGGTCATCCTGTGAGTCATCGAAAGCGAGCAAGATCATCTACAAGCTGCCAAGCACGCAAAAAAACAACGGTCTTTCGGTATCAGCGGCGTGGCAATGATGCAACTGTCAGCGCGCCTATCGCAGAACAGGGTTAGCAATGTTGGTAGATAACATTGATAAGGATAGGGGCTTCTGTAGCACCTTAATACCCTAAAAAAGGCACTGGGTTGTCGTCGGCCAGTATCGTAAGAGAGGTAAGTACGGCATGACTGCGACACGAAGCCACATATAGCTCACCGATTCGTGTATGTCACCTATTTCTAAAGAATGCGTGCTCGTCTATATTCCGTACGCATCACAAGAATGCTTGACTATTGACCTTGTAAGGCCGCGAAGCCATGCTCGCTGTGCGTTCTGCCTCGATTCCTGATATGTCAATCATAGATAGCGAGAGAAGATCTTCTGCTGCTATGCAAGCCAACGTTCATCGGAAGTGGAGTCGAGCCAAAGAGATATGCTGCAAGGATAAGTACAGGTTCCAAAATGGTCGGGGGATGCACGCTGGACTTTCCGTGTGAACGTCATACAAGCAGACCAATATGAACGTTCAAGCGCCTGGAAACGTGGCAGCATGGCATCTTCGATGCTACGAGACCATGAGGCGCTGCATGCGGCAGTGTCCGTGACATTTATGAACGTTTGTCTCGAGTGAAGTGGTTCAGTATTAGATGTCGATATACATGTACAACACGGGGAGACGCCTCGTTCCGTCACAGTGGATTTAGTGTGTCGATTTCTTGCCTGTGTAACGACATATCAGCAGAAGCACAGGAAGGAAGACGGGGAGACTGGAGTGGGAAAAGAATCGGATGCCACCACCCACCATCGACAAACATATTCCTTGTAGCGGATGGGAGTGTCGCCGTCATTCCATCGAGCTCCCGAGTAAGTAGCACCTGGCATCCCAAACGACTCGTATCTGTCAAACCAAATGCCATGTCAAGCATATCATTTTCTTCGTCCTCCGGCTCGGGCAGACGGTCATAGTATTCAGGTGTAAGAATTACATGACACGTGGAGCATGCCACCGATCCTTCGCAGGCCCCTGACGAACACGATCGGCGTTCGACGAGTGAGACCGTATGGAATTTTTAGGGTCGGTGGAGAGACGGACGGCAAGATACGGAGACAGGAGATACGGAGGGAAATGAACAGTCAGAATGGGGTTACAATATCGAGAGATGAACGACGCACCCTCCAAATCGATATCATACTCATGAGCGATAGACAACAGATCATCACCCTCGTTTCCTTCGACGGTTTTAATTAGGGCGCCCTTCGAGTCTTTGAAATGGACTTTGATTCTGCGAAGAGAACTTAGACGGAGAACTTGCGAATTTCGGCTACTCGTACCCAGTGCCCGGTTCCGGGCGTTCGACATGGCCATGGCGCACGACTGCGCAGTATAGTAGTGTCAGATGAGAATGGACGAAGAAGTAGAGGCGGAACATACCGGCCGAAAAATGCAGCCCACGCCTCCGGAGTTGAGATAACCACGTCCCCGACATGTTCAATGAGGTATTTTTCCGCCTGGAGCACGTCTGCATTCCGTAAAAACGAGGGGCTTGGCGGTTTTGTGTGGTATATGTAGGCAGGCGCGTCAAAAAGTGACCATGAACGGTGTGAATCTGCGCGACTCGTCTACATGTTTCGGTGGTGACTTTAAACATCATAAGCCGGCCGGATACCTTAGGTTTCCGTCAGTGGGTTGAGAAAGGTATAGAATTGCTTCTCTACCCGGTCAACACGACAGCTAGGTTCGGTCCAAGAGATGACGGCGAGCGTTAGTGAGCATCCAAAATTCTGTAATGTCACGGTGGTACAGGCATGAGCTTTCAGAAATAGCACTGTCAAACAAGGCCTCTAGCCCAAGCACGACAGTCTCAAAAGCACCGACTGCCCGTAATTGTTCGACTCAACTACCTATGATACAAAATACATTGCAATGGGTCAAAAGAATCATTACATTTCAATATTACAATGGACATGGATGCAGCGTTAAGAAATTAGAATATCAAGTATCTAAAGTGCCTATACCGTCCATACGGGCCGCCTCCGACCTAAAGTTATCGGTGCGATCTTGGGTGGAAGGAATCGTTCTCCCTTCGTTGGATGGGTTCAAGTCTCCTCCGTCGAGCGTTCAAAGGAAAAGACCCAAATATCAACCCACGAGGTGAACTTTCGATAAAAGATTACTAGTATCAGCTTGAGCCTTATATAATGATCGGAACGATCGCGCACGGACCACCTGGAGAACATATATTCGGAGTTCGAATTTTGTTTTGACTCCTACAGTCACCTCGGTCATTTTTCTCCCCGAACCTTTTTTATTCTGTGGAGGTTCTGCGGTATATGCACGAGAAGATGAACCATTCGTGGGCTCCTGAACTGGGCATGTCGTTTATCTCATCAGTATTTCTCTAGGGATTGGGCGACTAATCAGCTCAGGACATATTTCGCCTGATACAACCCATACTTGAAGGTTCAATACACATTGTTCTTATTTCCAAACATTATCTATCCGATTCCAGGGTTATCCTCTTGTCTTGCTATTTGCTGCCCTTAGAACGAGGTATGCGATGAAATGAATGTTGGAGAATGTGTCGTGAATGCCTGAACGAAGATATACGCTTAACCACAACATTACCAGCTGTTCCGCCCTTCGATCTCGCTCGCATAGCCCATAGGTTCTGCAGGATTCTATTGGTTGGCACGAAGGGTTAGCCGTGTAATGTTCTTACACGAAACCACTCTGGCGTCGACTGTCACGATAACATACTCGTCATACTCCTCTCGGATTCGCGTCCATCAAGCAGGTGAGTTCCCACTGATCGGCGTGTTGATAAAGGCAGCCACAGCATCTGACGACGGACTCAACCTTTATTCAGTCACTTTCTGTCGATCTGCCTTTTGTGTCGTGCCATAGCAGGTCCCTTGACGCCACATGATGGACAGGATGATCACCTGTCTCTTCCCGGCCTCCGTTCAGCCTCCCTACACCCTTCTAGCCGTGTAGGCTTTGCTACTCTTTCAAGTGGTCGTCGCACCATAATCCTGGGCCACCACGGTCTGCTCCGAGTTGTCCCCATCCAATCTCCTCTGTGCCGCCCATCCTCGCCTCCTCGGACGTCCTTCGTTATTCAGCAACGGGGGTTGTTTCACTGCGCTTATCTCTGGGCCGTAGCTGCGTAGTGGTTGTTTCCGTTCTGTTGGATTCATGCCATCGAGCGGGTTGGTATACGGAATTGGCACCAATACCCGCGGCTCAACAGTCGATTTCGACTCTTTGAAGGCTTTTGCAATTTCCGTTTCGCACCACCGTTCTTCCGCGCTCCGCCCAAGCCAGAAGACTCAAGTTACGAATAGTTCCCACCACAGTTCCCAGTTCCATTATTGGCGGAACTGACCCATTGCTTATCAGTCTCTATATCCGCGCTCTAATTCGGCGGTGAGAAATAACCGTGGCGTCAAGTATCTTTAATCCGACGATTGGCTCAAACGTCCGAAAGCGACTGCGCCCCGGGCTAGCGGAAGAGAAAATTGAATGGTCTAGTCGTTTGGGGGTACTTGTTCGAATGGTGATCCGCCACAGATAATTGCCCTACCACTGAATGAACCCCCATGCGTCGTGCTTACAGTACAACAAAGTCCATTCGATCTTGTCGCGGTACAGTCCTGGGTCACTATACTTATTTGCTCGCAGCCGTTATCAATGCGCCGGAGGTGGCGGAACATTCATCCTATACACGAGCATAGTTCACTAGCTGTCATTGCGAAGTTGACTCTATTGACAGCACGAAATGCAAAAATACGTAGAGAGCCTCCGCTCTCGCGCTCAACAATCATGCCGCCATATTGTACCTCCGTATGGTTTCAATAGTGATGGGCTACTGTTAGGGTGCTCTACACGTCGCTTGCTACGCGTAACATACAGGTGACTGAAATGCACATGACGATTATTGACAAGCACAAGGGTGACCAGCGATTCAAACGATCTGAAACGCTCTGCTGACCGTGATTTGTTCTCCATCCTTGCCTGCATCTCCCACGCCTCCCCTCATACACAAGCGTGAGGTGCTGTCAAGGGGTGACCTAAATCCGTACGAGGGTGTTTATATCAGGCCCGCGATCACGAAGCGGAAACCGACGTTATTCCATGACATGGGACCTGCATAACGACCTGATGAATGGGTGCCCAATCAACCTTCCACACCTCCTGAACCTGAGATGATGGAGACCTCGCATGGTGATTGTGGGATTGAAAGCTGTGAAATGTCGCCTCGACGTTACTCTTCCTCCATCGGGAAGTGGTCATCGGACGATGAGAGTCCTCTAGGTTGAAACGCATTCCGTTCATTATCCCTGCGTCGAACGGTCGGTATGCCGACGGGCGACAGTGGGAGTAGCAGCTTGCTTCACGAAGCCATGTGTATACAGGATCAGGGATTATCGAGCGGTACGCCGTGGACCTCCATCATGAAGTGACCACATACGGCTTAGGAGACGATATTCTTGATGATCGATGGTGGCTCAGGGTCATGCACCGAAGAATCAGCAAAGATGGATGAATGTATACCTTCCGGTGCATGATTGGCCACTTCAGAAGGAAAATGGTCGGAATACGTTCCCTGTCAGGAACAATTTTCACATCGCCATGTAGGGATTGGAATGGGATGTCAACATACGCAGTGGATATCCCCAGGGAAAAGGCTTTATGGCGGTAGCTTGAAAGTCCATTAGTATCGGAAGATGATTCGAGACTGATCCATTGGCTCTAGTAGCACTTGTAACGAGGACGAGTGGTAATATGAGAAGTGTCGGATGAGCGCTCCGGGGGCCTTCATTTGGCTACCGTTCACTCCGATGTCTAAGCGAATGAGCCTGTAGAGTTCGAGTTCCCCAGAGATTCCATCCCAGTTTGAGCTTCAGCCGTCATAGACACGTTTACAGTATATGTGGGTCGCGGCGCAACGTTCTAGTTCGAGGTTTTGGCGTGATCCAGACGTCGAACTCACTAGACCATCACAAGACTTCACTTATGAAGGCCTACAGATCAACTCGTAGCACATAATTGCTAGGAACTTCGGTTCCCAAGAGATGCAGTGGGGTTACGTTAGCCGTCGCATGGCAGGGAGGAGTGGGTGGTCGTGGAAAAACACGCTCACACGGTGAACGGCATAGGGGAATTGAATCATTCTGTTCAAAGGGTGTGAAGAATGTGTGTCCCAACATGATTCTGCATGTTCTTCAAGTGTCGCTGATCCTTACAGAAATAGCAGCGGACCTCGGTCTCTGCATCAAGCTTCATAATGATTATCTTCACCGTGTCGAGATACAAAACCGGCACCTTATTGGTGCATCAATAAGGGATTATTCTATTATCCAATAGATTGCAATGAGATCTTTGAAAATGCTCAACAACTGCTCAAAATTTCTTCAATTATGGAAATAACAAAGACTGGATGTTTCACAGTGACTGCTTTGGGAGGTACACCGTCTATATGCAAGAGACTGGCAGCTCCCAAGATTATCTGCAGTCACGATCGAACCTTTACGCTGAGCCTGCCTGATTGGGAGGATTTGGAGGAATGCGGAAAATTGAGGTCCAAGGGGCAGTGGATCTCTCGGAATCGTCCGGTGGACTCCCTTGGAAAAGGGTGACAAAGGTTGGACCATCGCGGGTACGTGGTTGTCGTCCCTGTTAGATGCGATTCCTATGAAGTTCATATAAATCTCCCTAGATATAACTTGGTCCGATAACACTCAAGAACAGTTTGACTTTATTGGCCGCTTTACGACCGGTGAAACCGAATACTATGGGCTATGATACTCTCTTCGGCGACATCTTTCCTCACTCAGAACGTTTTCAAATTGTTCCTCAATACCAGGGACCTATAACCCTAGGCTCCATCAATTTTACTATCATGTGCATCATTCGCAAACGGAAGTGCGCTGTGTTTTTTTATCGAGATCAAACCTCCCAGCTTGCAAAACTGTACAGAATTAGCGCGATGGACACTCGGTTTTCGGTGTAGGAGTACAAGAAGGAGACAAACGTACCGCCCCCTCCTACAATTGCCCGCGATGCCATGTAATGTGACCGACGTCGCTCCCGCCGATCGATAGAATGATGAGCCATTGGATGATGGTGGGGAGCGAAAGATGAGGGAGCTAGACGCTGAAGTTAAAGTGATATGTGAGGAAGTGCGTGTCTACGTCTTCTATCGTCAACCGTTCTCAATGATAGCTTTGAGGCAAGAAACGAACTTCATCTTGGTATCGCTAAAAGAGTATTCCAAAATTCCCATGAAACCCTGCCTTCTGAGTGTTACACTTTACATACGATCTGACATCCACCAGAGTCCTGAAGCTCTTGGGGTATGTCTAGGACTATTACACGATATTATATTATCAAGCGTGTGTTATCATGTTCGGCACGTCCACGTTGAAGGGGTTATCATCCTATACTAGTACTGGGACCAGGTCCCCAATGGGTACGACCAGTTCGCCCGGACCACGTGGAATATTTCAATCTTGATACCATCACAAATTGAAAGGGACCATTCAACTTACAGAACAAGTGCATGTCACGCCTCATGTCGGTGAAAGTTTACTTTGAAAAACTTCGTTCTCGCCGCACTGACGGCTGCTCTCGGCTTTCGACAAGGACAGCAGAATGCACACCGTCGTTGATAGATAGGGCTGTTGCGACAGATTTTGTCGCAGAAACCACCCTGAACGTCGGCACTGAACGGCTGTCTAGGAGGTCTGGGAGGTCCCAGGCGTTTCTGCTCCATCGATGAGAAAATCTGCTTTCTCAGATCTTGTGCCACAATCCGGATTCTCTCCCATCCCTTCCGGCGTTGATGCGTCAAGTGGTGATCTCTCGATCTTTCCAAAACGTCGAAACACCTTCAAAAGTACATATAAAGCGCCCCAAGCGTACGTGCCCGCAACCCTTCCTTATCTCCTGAGGCTTCTTACCTTTCGATTATGACTTGGTATCAGATATTCCAAGACGGTCCTGAATACGAGGCGCGGCAACGGAAGGGAACCTTCACGCCTCCAAACGTGTCTTTGAAAGATATACGCGAAGCTGTACCTCCTCGCCTCTTCGAGCGATCTACAAGCAAGAGCCTCTTTTACCTCTTCAGGCATTTGGCTTTCACCTATGCCTTCTACTACATAGCGACTCAAATCGACACAATTGTTAATACGATAGCAGGCGACGGTACGCCAGGCTATTGCTTCACTCGGGGCTTGTTGCGGGGGACCCTCTGGACCCTATATTGGGGTTGGCAAGGGGTAACTTTTGCCGGCATCTGGTGTCTCGGTATGTTACGCACCTGATGCTGGGAGCATGGCTCGCTAAACAGTTCATTCCTTCCAGGACATGAGGTACGCGTGTAAATGCGATCCACCCGATGCCGAGTACCTTACATATCGAGTTAGGCTGGACATGAAGCTCTTTCACCTTACACGTGGGTGAACGCTGTGATTGGTATCATGCTCCACACATCGGTCCTAACACCGTTTTACGCTTGGCGCACGACACACCGTACCCACCACGTATGTTGATCACCGTCCCCTCTTTTTCACCAAAATTCATTCCCAAGGCTCTCAGAAAACGACGAATAATATCGAGCGGGATGAAACATATATTCCGCTGACGCGAAAGGATTTCAAGCTTCCTGACAGGAAAGTTGCAACGCGGATGGACTATGCCGAGGTTTTGGAAGAAACCCCTGCGTTTACGCTTTTTAAGCTGTTCGTACGACAATTCTTGTAAGCATTATCTTTTCCTCGCCATCAATCAATCTTCCTCATCATACAACTGCCAGTGGCTTTCAATTATATCTCATGTACGCAATACTAGCCGACATGGATCTAGAGACTGCATCTCGAACAAACGATCCATTTCAGACACAATCGCAAAGGAAATCCGAGATACCCGCCAGGAACCAGCGTCAGTCCCGTCCCCCCAGACTATTCCAGAACCCTAAAGCCGACGCTGCTCTAGCACTACAAGCCATCATCTTTGTTATTCAAACCAGAACAACGTAAGGAGTCATTGAACCCACCTGGTAGTTCCATTTCACCGATTCATTTTAGGTCAATCTATAATCTTTTCTAACATCGCCATCGGTGTTATGATGGCTCTACTTGCGATATATACATATAGGACAAGTCTGTCGTCAGTGTGGTGTTATTACTTTCTTCCGTGGCTGGTGGGTGGCCAATCATTGACATGCGACGTAGGACGTTAATTAACGTCGCATTCCATTCCTAATAGGTTGCACACAATTGGTAATCCTGATGGCAGCCTGTCGGACTTGCTTCATCCTGACGCCTGTTCATTATGACAGGATCGTTATGTTTACCTATTTGCAACATAGTGACCCGACGATCCCGTATTATCGTAGGGTGAGCTTCGGGCGAGAGGTCCTATTCTTGATTGCTGCTAAGCGAGCGCCTCTCAGGATCAATGGACTTTTGCCCGCGGAGCTCTGGCAACCGTCGATCGACCCTTGTTTGGCTGGGTTGGGCGATTTTTCTTTCACAACGTAAGATATCGAATGCGATCTGAGCGGGTTCTGGTTTTCCCCTGATGAATGTCTTTTCTCCATACCAGATTAGCACCGATCATCTCGCTCACCATTTTTTTGCAACGATACCATTTTGTACGTAATCGGTACTATTCTCAGCGTCACAACATATTCATGGGCGCTACCTATTAGATAATCTCCCGCAGGTAACAGCAGCGATCAAACCTGTCCTTGGGGAGTACTACAACTACGACTCTACGGTCAGTATAGACGATTGCCTCTGAGTCGCTTAATCTGATCTACACACCAGCCTGTGCTGTATGCGCTTTGGCGATCCTTTACGCAATGTACTTTCGTTGAGAACGAAGGGAGCGTCCTCTTTTTCAAGAACCAATATGGCGAGGCAGTGATGGAACCTCGCATTTAATCCTGAGGCACCAACCGTACCGCGTTGCTTCGACCTCAAGTGGCACCATCATGTAATACTGATAGCTCTAGTGGCATAATGATTGAATAATTCCCTGCTTCCATCTTGGAGGGTTACACAGGAGTTGCACGTCGTCGGACTGTTCGGATCTCCTCTTATCCCAGGCTGCTTCTGGGTATGATTTGCTAGTGGCGTCGACCGACCAAGTACTGACCTTTTGTTGAAGTTACCAGTGGAATAGAAACTGAGGATCCCTACACTTCCCATTTCACATACTACGCATCCTCTTGGCGAACGGCTATCCCCCATATGCAAATGATCTTCCCCACAAGGACGAATCAAAATGACACCAAGGCTCATGTTATCTCATCTCAGAGAGTTCTTTCAGCACGTAAAACAACACCGTGCTTCATGACTGAATATGTCTATCTTCGGAGTGCTTTCGTGAATCTTCTGATGACGATTCCTTTGGACCTCCTGGTTGGACGGTGATCCCTTGCGGTCGTGAGGCAATTTCCGATGCAATCGTGTGCAAACATGAGTAAACCATTCTCCTCTCTTGCCCAATTCGATTGCGAATTACTCCACCTTGATTCTCATTTCACATCGTTAAAGATCGCTGGCTGCTTTCCCGATAGCCATGGATACGGAGTGTACACAAATCTTCTGTACAGATCATTCCAAGCCGCGTTTCGAAAGTGTTCTTCCGGTCAAAGTCAGTTTTTCGAAGCATACCTCCTCTTATTGAAACCTTGAAACGACTCTTACGTGCCATGACCCAGAAACCATTATCAAGAACGCCAGCTCGGAACTCCGAAACCGGGCGCGGACTTCTTCGACGATGAGACCTTAGAACATGAGAAACTCTTCGGCTTTGCGTCTATAATCTTCTAAACAGTCAAACGCGCCTCAGCTATCATATGACGCGGAGCGCCTCCTGTGTTACAGAATAGCTTCTCTTGCTATGGGTATAGAGATTCAGCTGCGCAGTAATAGCGTTTCAGAGGCACATGTAATGCTCCTTCGAGGCTTCCCTACGGTGCATGTCGCCGCTCCTAACTGGCGAACCTTTGCCAAGACCGCCAAAGGATGACAAATATGGACTCGTTGCAGCAGACCAACAACGTCCTCACAATGGAACATACGTACTATGCTCCGGACTCAGGTCCAAGCGGATAACCTACGGATAGCCGTCGATCGGTGAGGCTGATCGTTGCCTATATCTATTGGGCTATACCGCGACACATTGCTATTCCCGTTGGTCATCCAAATCCGCAAAGCATGGTTATGGTGAAGTTCGCAGCACTCCCTGGCACGTAGTCCTCGCTGTCGTTCGGTGTCGCTAACGCTAGGACCGCTAGGCAAGAACTATAGAATCATGGCTTTGCTGCTGGGCATCAACTGGAACACAAGGAGATGTTCGCGGTTTCCTAACCATAACGTTAAAATGAGGTACGGGTTCCTGATCTAAGCATAACCCAGACGCTTAAAGTCTAATCTCGTTGACTTGAACTCCTGTTGTAGCTGCCAGCTGGTGCTCTCCTCAAACAGTCATCGGTCCCCTTTCTTGAAAGAACCTCATAATCAAACTGGTCCGCGGAAGCCTGTGAACTGATGCGGACTCCCCATCAAATTTCCTCTTCCGGATATCTTTCTATCTGTAAACTCGACCCTGTCTGACCCGCGTTGATGTCTGCAACTCAGTTCTAGGAACGAAACGATGCAGTCCATCTGATGCGAGGACCACTGACAAGGACACCGTAGTGTACAGTGTCAGTGAGTTCCGCCTAGGGCGATTACACATTCATCACATACTGATCCTATTTGGGACAAAAGCTTCTCGATCTTCGAGATCTAAAGCCTCTTCGTGGTTGGCAACATGCGCATAGCCAGTCGTCCCGCACCGATCCGCAGAAAATCCACCCGGTTCCCTCGCGTGTGTTTCAATTCTAAGATCGGTTGACCAGCGTCTGTCGGCTCGCCTAACCAGCCTTCTCACGTGTTAAGCTCATTCTTCTGTCTCTCACTCCCACAAATCCCCATTCAATCGCAATTCAGTCATTACTTAGGCATGCCTATATTATAGCACATCGAAGCAACCCAACTTGCCGGCTTTTCCCAACCTCCACTATGTCCAGGTCACATTCTTCCACTGCTAGCGCCTCGTCGATGTCAGCTCTCTCCACCAGCACTCATTCCCATGTCCCCTCTCGACGATCTTCAAGCAAAGTTTGGGTCGACCCTGCATCCTTGCCTGACTATGGTGACGTTTCTACCATAAGAGGGAACGCTCCAGACTACGTAAAACGGTTGAACTCCAACACATATTTCTCCTACGGCGTCGGGGACGAGGATTGCTTTGGCCATAAGGTCGGAAAGGCCGTCAAGTTTGTAGATGTCAGCATCGATAGGAGGCAGGAGAGACAGGGACGGATGGAAGCCACGACCGTGGCAGAGGTCCAGGTCACAAAACGTGTGTTGCCTGCCTTCGCGATAGGACTAATCATCATTGACCGCCGGCGTCGTAAATAGATATGCTCAACGGTGCTGGCATGCTTCACGGCGGGTGCGTAGCATACCTGATTGACAAGTACGTCTATTCTCTGCGCATTCGATGCTTTACTAACTACTCTTCGTGGGACAGCTGCTGCAGCACCCCACTCGTTGTATTAGGTTTGCTCCAGAACGTCAATGGGGTAGGTGTCACTCAGGGGATGAATATCTTATTCCATTCACCCGCAACTATGTACGTCACTTGCCATCGTGCACCACCCCCCTCTGATCTTTACCCCCTTTCAGCGGTACACGTCTAAGCATCATCAGCACATCGATATCCTTAGGCGGACGAGTCATGACTTCTCGCTGCGAGGTCAGCTTCCTCTACCCACGTTCGCTCACTTACACTCACCATTCCTTCTCAGATCGTCGACAAGGATTCAGGAAGAATCGTAGCGTCCGCCTTTTTAAACAAAATGCAGCCAGGAATACCAAAACTATAGCTCTCACTACACGACATCGACTTCTCAGACACCTACAATAGAATTCGGACAAATATGTACAGTACGCAAGTATACCCCATTGGTCTAGATCCAGAACGCGAACCAGGCCCACATGTCAGTCATGATCATGGTTTTCTGAGGTTGGTTGATTCTTCTCAAGCACCAACGTCTTCGTTAATTAGACACCGATGCTCATTGCGACTTCTGTGCCTCTATGGGTGTTCCATCAGATATGTATCAATGCTTTCCTCGAGGTCCAGATCGCACATTCTTGTTTTCCAAGCAGTCTGTGTGACGGGCGTGCGGATTTTACGGATAAGCTGATTGATGTCAAACCGACGCATGATGCGTCACCAACTGACCCATTCTTGACGCTGACCGCCGGGGTCGGAATACCTCTGATACGATGTGCCCTTGTCTGTTTCTTGCCTTCTCTCCAGGCCGCCGGTTTACCAGTGGTGCACTCGCGACACCTTTTCTTGGCCTCAGACAGCCATCGTGGTGACATCGCAGCTGCATGGCCCCCTTGTCATCTGTCCGTCCACGCTCTCCACACCCCTGACTTTGATCATCCCCTTCCGCAGATATCCCGATCGTTGGAATGCAACCGACCACGAACACGGCACTACGTGGCGATGCGGGGATCATTGCGACCGGCTTGACGCCATGGACCTCTCATTCGGCCGCCGCGGAGCGATTTAGAATAACGGCAACCGAGGTCAAATTTCCTTTGTCGACAACAATTCAACCTGCTCCTTGGGATACTGTCATGTTGACATCTTATCTGTGCGAGCGATGGATTGTTATCCAGTGTATGTCTCAATGATTGAATGATTGGCACATATGATGACATACTGCTTACTGCGCAATACGATCGGGCCTCGAGATCGGCTCGGGGGACTATGCACCGCCGGGAAAGGAGGAATGTAAGCCCACTGTTCACGCCCAGTCATTGGCTACAATCCAGCTGGTGATGGACGCGCCAGGGTCGTCATCGATGTACGGATTTAGAGGGGTCGTTCACCTTGGAGTGTATCAAGGTCTGTTCAGCTCGGCGACAGACCCATATAGCTGTCCATCAGATGGACCACGGTAGAGTTCTGCCTCCCCCCAATATTCGCCTCCGTGGGCGACGATTCCTCAAAGTGCCGAGGACTCCCCACTACTTGAGGACGAAAACCGGTCCAAACGCCATGCGACTCGATATGACTTCCTCTATATCGCTTCGCGCGGCACCACGATCTGCGTACGACCACGAGCAATATTGTCATGAAAGGTGTTAGAGATGAGGATTGGGCTCTTGCCAGCCAACGCGCCCGAGGTGGGGAACGTTCATAAGATCGAGGAGTAGGTATTGAAAATTTGTATGTATGTCATCGCAGAAGTGGCCTAAGAAGGACGAAGCTGAGGTCTGGACCATATCGGTTTACGTCACCCTCACCTCGTTCAAGATGACGTCGTGCGAGATCTTGACACTCAGGAGATCTCGAGCAGCAATGGTCAGGCCGAGGGTCACCAGAAGTGTCGACATCTGTGTTATTATAACGTCAAGTTAGTGATT
Organism: Lyophyllum decastes; assembly: GCA_025854295.1. Lineage (NCBI taxonomy): Eukaryota > Fungi > Basidiomycota > Agaricomycetes > Agaricales > Lyophyllaceae > Lyophyllum > Lyophyllum decastes. The sequence continues at coordinate 3,701,704 of CP107705.1, read as the reverse complement.
TCCTCGGGCTCTAGGTGACTACATTAAGTGGATCGCTGAGCATAGCAAGATTCGAACAGGATAGGATTAGTGGTGACATAGGAATCCTCGCTCACAAAAATATCTAGAGGAAGTGTCTCCAACAACCCCAAAAGAAGACGTCACCGGGTCGGCTCTCAAACGCTCGGGAACTATTTCCAAACCACGGCTTGAACTTCCCATAGACGTCACAAGGCCAGAGAATCGGTTTCGGTATCGGTGGGAATCTAGGCAAAAATGCAAAAATACTCTAAGAATACATCATCGTTTGAGACGCGGTGGATTTATCGTGGAGAACTAGACCCAGTGGAAGAGTCTCAGTGAACGAGACTTCCCTAAGGACACGCCTTCCAAACGCAGCTTCTAGATGTTGCAGATCATTCTCCGTGAGCGCCGCACGCGACTTGCTCGAATTCTATGGTAGGGGAGTTCCTGGGTGGCGGGTTCACAATGGTTATTAGAGCATCCAAAGAACCTGAAAATGTACATCGTGCAGATGCTGTACGAGCTCGTCTGCGAAGTTGTCAAGCTTTTCGATCACCAACTTGCCGTTATATTTTGCTTTCCCGGGCTGAATGTCTTTTATGTACGTCTCGAGGTCGTTGAGCCCCGCCGGAAACGCATGATGCTCCTCTATGAGTCATGGTACCAGTGCCCAATTTCAATTAATACTTCCACCATGATGTGATGGTGGATCATGCCCAGCTATTTGAAAATCAGTAAGCCATTCGGTGCATATGAATGTGTGGAACCGTACGAGTGAGTTGCAGAAGAAAGCGAATTGCTTGGACTTGGCCCTCCTTGAAATTCGGCGCGTGTAAATACGTGGCATTGAGACCATATTTTGAACATGTTGTGAGCAATAGCCATTCACTCTAGGTCGAACAACATATTGGAAAGCGGGCATGCAGGAAAAGAGATCCAAAGTATACTCTACATGTGTTGCACAAGAATCGAAATTCTAAGAACTCAACTGCCGGTTAAAATTCCGCTGTGCCGCAGCTCGGCATGTCGGCGTTACTCCCATGCCTAATCGCCGTTCCAACCCAGAAACATGTCCTCACATCAAGCCTTTGCTCTGAATCTGCCTCTGGAGTCTGCTCAAAGTCTCATATCATTCAATTTCACACCTCTCGCGAACAGTCCGAACCGCTGCGAGCCTCATTCTGCTTAAACGCACGCTGACCAGCACCCGCAGGCACAAACGACCCTTCACAGTTCACGCAGACCACCATCCAGTACAAAAATCACTCTTAACCCCGAACTCATCTACGATATTATAATAACACCGCAAGAGGAGAACCTCCAAGCATTACTGGAGCTATGAACACAGGCTATTGAAGCGACCCCGAAAATCGGTTGTGTGCATGGCTGTGTACTATTTTAAGATTTCCGTCAATGGCTTTTGCATGTCGTGCAGGGTTAGATCGAGTGCAAACACCTAACCAGGGCCTCCCTCGTGACACTGCGTTAATTTTGGTTGATGTGCTGCCTTCTCACTGGACCCTTTACGCCGTGTGGGATCCAAAATTTTGGTCGTCGGGTCGCACAGCCGTTGCGCATCGAATCAACCGGAGTGTGCGACACCATCATATCCCCAAAATCAGAATAAACATCACGGGAGGGGGGAACAAGGGGCAGGCTTCCATTAGGATATAAACCCCACGGTTCTGGTACCTCCGCTGCATTCACTATAAGGCCTCACCCCAACCCCGACTCCTTCGTATCTCGGCACGACATACCGTGGTCGTCCTCTCCCAATCAACCGTTTTTAGTAAGGCCAGTCCGCGGCACCTTGAGAAATCTCAAATGAACTCCCTTCTCACTTGATTACCGATTTGCCCGGTCAATGCTCAATGTTTTATCCCGTCTGTAGAGACGCCGACCTGGCACTGGCATACACCTGGCTGTGTGAATGTGAATGTGTATCCTATGGTCCTTTTCGGTTAGTATTGAAATACAAAAACCAATACCAATTCTGCAGGATAAGTTGTACATAGGTCACTGAAAGGGGCCCAACAACGAAGGGAATAAAGATACCTCTATTGCTGCAGGGTATGAATATCTCACCACGGCGAGCACGCCGGAACCATATTATACAACGGCATAAACTCCTCTTGCCTAATTCCATCCCCAACATGATCACCTCGGATGCTCCCGCTGCGATAAGTTGCGTTCTAACGCTAAAGTCCTCATAGCGTCCCCAGTGCCCTCCCTCCGAAACCTCTGAGTCTCACGGGTCCTCTGAGGCGACCTACTCTCACCGTCAGCCCCGACCTGCTCCTGCGGCGGAGGCGTCTCCTGTTTCACAGGTGGCGTCCCACCCCTCTCCCTCTGGCGCATCATAATCCCACTCCCGGTCGCCTCCGGCGTCCCACTCCTCGACAGTCCCGCCTTCCTCCCTACCGTCCCCCCAGACGAAGACGACGACGACCCCATCGACTTCAACGGCGGCGCACCACCCCCCGCCAACGGGCTTCCACTCCGAGTCCCGGCACCCGGTGGCACAGTATAGCACCTTCTAAACACGAACCGCCACCAGCTCGCCTGCAGCGCCTTTTCCCGCTCCCTCTCCTCGCGCTTCCTCTCAAAGGCGGCACGGTAGCGCTCATAAGCATCCCGGAAGGACTTGTCGACGCGGGAGGAGAAGATGAGCTCGCCGCGCGGATTGGAGGCGGGGGGTATCGAAGGGATAGGGAGGGAGGTGCGAGCGGAGGGCGACGGCGATCTAGATCTAGATCGGGATCGGGGGTTGGAATTTCCTGCAACAGGAGAGCGAGAGCGGGGTGTGGACGGTGTGGTGCGCTGTGAAGCGGGCTCGTTCGGGCGGGGGAAGAAGAAGGAAAGGGGATTGGAGTAAAAATTCGAGCCGAGAGGTGGTTTGCGTACGTTGAGGTACATGTTGAAGGAGCGCAGGGCGCGGTTGGCGTGGGGCACGTATCTGTGTGAGATGGAAGTTCATGATTAGTAACTGTCGCAACGATGGTGGTCACAACGCCGGAAGTGGCACCACTACCGAGTTCACCACATACGTTCTCAAAATGATGACTCACTTGTTAGCGTACGCGATCTTCTCCGAGTACATCCCACTGGCGAAGAACAGCACGAGCGTGGTTACGCTCACGAACAATAGGCCGCTCGCGAAGTACGGGTGTACCGTCACCTGTACGTCCGGCGTATAAATCTCTGGTAGCAGCCGCTGGAGGACCATTTTATACGGAATCGCGAGCAGTGATGATTGCGAAGGAAGCAGTACCTCCGAGAGAAGGAATGCTATGACGAGCAGAAGCTGCAGCAGGAAGACTACATGGGTGGGTCAGCCTGAGCAAGGCAGAGATCCAGGTAGGCTGTACACACGTTGGTACCGCGCTTTGCGGCGCTGTAAGCTAGCTGCATTGGACTTGAGACGCTCCTCGAAGAGCAGAAGGTCGCGGTAAGTGGCAACGTCGTTGGGAGGGTAGACAGAGCCTTTTGGAGGAGGCGTCGAGCGAGGGGGCATATGTAGAGGACCAAACTGCAACCCTGCGTCGCCTCTCGGATTTACCATGGACCCGAGTTTATCAATTTATGATAAGATTAGATCCACAAATACTCGTCCACTCAATTTCGATAGCTACGGAATACACGGAGCTGCTGCCATGCAGGCATTTGGTGCATGAAGTAGTGCGCCCTAATCCGATGTGACATGATATTTTTCAACGACCATCAGCAAAATGTAGGGTTGCATCCATACAATAATCGCAGTCTTTGGGATGGATGTAGGATCACACCACACCACACGAACCACTATACTACATTTTTTGACGTAAATGTGAACCAGGCCTAATATTAAAGTATTGAAGGACACATAGCAGTCGATATTAGCTAGGAGGGCATCGTAATGTCACCGCGGTTGTCAAGAAATGGTAAGAATGATTGAAGGAAAGTGATTGTGACGAGATCTGAGTTTCATCTCCATACTGGCTTGACCATGCCGCTGGCATACGACTAGACTTTCGCGATCGCGTCCTTGCCAATTTTGCATTCGTGTCGATAGGCCTTGACATCCTTACGACTATTGCGCCCAATCTTGAGCGTCAACTTTCCGTCGCGGTCGGATTTGATGTACCAGGTGGTAAGCTGAATGATTGGATTCAGCCTCAGGCCTAGCGATGTAAATATGAATATGGTTCATACCGGGCTGAGCTTCGAGAGCTTGAACCCTTCTTCTGGCGTAAGCCTGTCTCCAACGACATCCTTGAACAAGGTTTTTCCATATTGGCCGGCTACACCGTATACATCAACATAGGCAGAGCGAGACATGAGAACAATGTGAACTGACAGGTGTAGCCATTCGATCGGAATGCATGGAGGTAAAGATCATCTGGGGCTTCGTAGACACCACCTCCGCTATGAAAAAAGTGAGATGTTATACGTACGCTGGAAACGAGTAACATACGGAAGTTGTTCGACCAGAAGCAATGGTTGTACCTTGGCATTTTCGTCGTCGTATGTTCCTGATTCGAGGGAATGAGCGACAATGAACAGAAAGCCTGGAGACAGTCGTACCAAGCGCAATCCGCACTCCGTGGTCGTTCCCGTTTGTCGCGGTTAGCTTGGGTCCGGGTGCCTTAGGGTCCTTCTTTGCCGGTTTGCTCGCTTGAGGTTCGCCTTCGTGTTCCCAGGCATCGCCGTCGATCAAACGGGCCTTCATTACATATGAGCACCGTGGACCATATAATGGCTCAATGAGCACTTACTGGGGCCTTTTCTGCAGTTCGACATTGTACCACCGGGACGTTTGAATCGCTGTCATCTATCGTGGCATATCCAAGCTTGACGTTACCAGTGCCAGGTCTGGAAAACATCAGATATTAGCAATGTAATCTGCAGTAATCGCTGGGGAGGCATACACAGCAGGAATGTCGACCGTGAACTCCCGTTCTGTGGTTCAAGACAGTCAGAATGTACCGTGACTAATCAATAGGACCAGTACATACTTGCACCACCAATATTGAACACCTGATCATGTAGAAATTAGTACTGACTAGTAACAAACGGAAGCACAGATAACACACCTGCCAGACTAACGGTTTGTCCATATCTGCATCATCCACGTCTGCGAGGACTTGGTCGCTCGTGAGGAACAGCGAGATCTGGCACGGAGCGACGTTATGGTCATCAGGAGTACTAAATGCAAATCGCCGCGCACCTGCGTTTGTCCCAGAGACCTCGGCGCCTTGAAGATCATCCGATGACACTTCCAGGCGAACCAGCTCGCCAGCTAAAGAACAAGTGATCAGGGGCCTCCAGGACTGTGTTTACAAAAAAAAAAAAAAAAATGAACCAGGGCTTCCAGGACATGAGCAATTTGATCCGAGCCGAGGAAAGCAAGCACTGCGAGCCCTAGGGCGGCCACAGCACCTATAGCGACGCCAACAATGCCACCGGAACTAAGACGTCGATTAGGAGCTTTGGACGTTTCTGCAGAGGTCGTTGGTGTTGATGCAGGCGCAGCGGAGGTCGTTGAAGTTGCTGGAGTACTGGATGACACGGATGAAGGACTGGATGACGCTGACGAAGGAGTGGACGACACTGTTGTGGAGGTCGTTGGCACCGGGGTGGGGGCTGTCCCTTCAGTATAGCTAACGAGAATGTCAGTACGGAAGCTATCCTGGGAAACCGATGGATGTACAAAAAGCTCGACAGCTCCAGACGGCCACCCGGACGTGTGACGCTCGTGAGTATGAACTCTATCGTGTGCTCCCCGTCGGTAAGGCCAGTTTGCTGATACACTAGCTCATCGCAGCGAGCTCCTCCAACGGCATTGCCGACCTCACGCGGTAAGCCGTCCACCCGGACCGCAGGAACCACATCAAAATGGTCGCCAAAGATTGACACCGCAGTACCTAGATCATATATCGGTTTACTGCTGATGTGAATAGGATGCCTGACGACGAACCTCGAAAAGTGAACGACGCCGAGGCCCCAACTGCGACCGTACTTCGCCAAGTGCAACCTGTTGATGTTTGTGTGAAATCAGACCAGGCTCCTGAATAGCTGCGTCTCGAATCAACAAGCAGAGTAAGTGAAACACGGAGGGCGAGGTAGCTCACGTTATACGCGGGTCGGTGTAGGTAACATTAACAGTGGCTTGACCAACGACAAGAAGGGCAAATGAAGCGACGAGGAGTAAGTCCCGCAAAAGAGGCATGTCTGGGGAAGGGGCGGACGGGGGGTGTTTGTCGGGAGGACGAGCCTACAGTCCGAGCGAATTTATGCAGCACTTTAACCTAGAGGTGATGTGCAGGGGCGCTTCCTCTGACGTACACGTTACCCAATCCTTGTGCCGAATAACAGCTTAGCGCGTGCAATCTGAACTTTTCAACAAGATAAATACCTATTGAAAAAATATATATATCTCGGTTGCGGAAGCGAATAGCATTCTGCGTCGAAGCTCGAGGATTTTGCATGCAGCACGTTGCAAAGCGCTTGCAAATGTATGAAATCGAATTCCAATTCGGTTCTTCGCTTCAGGCAAGAGAGAAAGGATCGAGTAGTCAAGCGTTCCTAGTCGCGCGTCCTGTCAAGCCAAACATGCTCGTAAGTCAGGAACCGCAGTCCCATTGGTTAAAATCGAGGAATTATAATGGGTGAGCGCTGAGCTTCTATAATACCTGAAGCGATTACCAGACATTGTGTCCGCGTCTGAGGCGAAGCGCCCAAAGGATGAGTCAATGGCGCTTGAGTAGTGAGGAACCGACTGAATTGCCAGCGTTTATAAGGGTCTCTGTGATCGTCTAAACCCACATTCATATCAAACCCTTCCAGCGTTCTGGAAAACTGTCATTTATCCTTTGCGAACAAAGCATGCGTGGATGTATCGCCCTTTCTTACCTGTTCTGCAGTTCCGATCTGAAAAGGAGGCTCGGATGCAACGACACAGAATTGAGGAATGAATCGTGCTGTCTGTCAGAGCAAGGGATGAGGTTCTCAGACCTGAACCAACATCTATTTTTTGTAAGAGTGTTCTCCAGCGCCTGAAGGCGTTTTAAGGGTCTTCTGCTTTGGGATTAGGCTAGGCCTAGGGCAAGGTGTCCTGGGCCAATCACATCTCGAGTTGACGAGTTTACCGAGAGATCGCTTCACACTCGGCAAGGAATCTTGCAGATGAATCACCAACTGATCCGTTCATCAATCACAGATTAGATCGCTCCCATACAATTCGCTCCCAATCGTCAGCAGCATGAAAGATGATCGTAAGAGGTGTTTGAGCGCCTTATGAAAAAGAGAGAAGCAGGTATACTTGAACGGATATACTTGTCTTCACTATGTTCAATCCTGGCACCACCGCCTGCAATTGCATTTAAATTATACCTCGGAAATCGTCTCCTTGTTTATCCTGATTTAACGGTGAAAGGCCTCGACATGCTTATGTTTAACGCGCCCAATTTCAAGCATTGGCCGATCGTAGCCAGTGCACTCATAGTCCAACTTGTAAGCTGAATCACAGTGTCAGTTTGAGGCCACGCTCGTAACATCTCCTGCACTCATGCTGTTTTAAGTTCTGGAAGCTTGAGTCTATCCTCGGCGAGGTCTTTAACCATAGGTCTGCTGTGCTGCCCGGCTGTATGGATTCCAGGAAGGTGTTAACAGAGACGAAACGGGGACGCCAGGAAAATGATAACTAACCTCTGTAGCCGCGTGTCTTGAGGGCGTGAAGATGAAAGTTTTCTTTTGCATTCGTAGGTGGTACGATCGCTACCGAGATGCTATGATGGAACACTAACAGGAATAGATCTTGTCAACGCAGTGCTGGTTATACCTTTTCTTCCGAGCCGTCGTAAGTTCCGATGTGTCCGATGAGAAGCTCCCACTCACAGGAGAACGGCATACCGCCATATTACCGCCAATTGACACTGAAAAGCCACTCTTAGTCCTAGCAATGGGTTTCGGCCATGTCTTGGGATCGTTCTTCGCCTGTCCCTTTGCTGCTTCCACATCGCCATACTGTTGCCATGTGTTGCCATCAACCAAGCAAGATTTTATCCTGAAGTAGTTTAAAGGCTTTTCCCACATCTCCACCGAATCCAAGCTATCTATTGTTGCAAAACTGAGTTGGACTGCGCCGGTGCCGTCCCGGACAAGCAGATGAATGCCACATCGTATATGAAAGATGGCTCATCCCCGCAAGCAACAGGACGTTCTATAAGTCAAGGCACCGGCACTCGGGGGACGCAGTGGCGAACGCAAAGGATTGAGATACTCACGAATGCCACTGATATGGAATACCTCAATACATTGAAACCAACACAACGAAAAGCCTGACGTTACTGAGCTGCATACATGCCTTCCACATCATTTCGACAAGATGCAGCATCGAAATTTTGCATAGTGGTTCCTACAATTTACACCAGCCGTAAGCATATGTAAGGAACATTAAAGGTGAGTAATAACTAGCAAACGGACCCTGAACTTCCATTCAAGACAGCGTTACCCCGTCACAAGGAGCAGCCAAGAGAAGGCCAAGAGGCGTGGGCTTTAGCTCGATTACGGGAGTCAACAACCAGAACAGCTTTGATGCGTAAGCTACATCACGCGCGAATCCTTATACAGAACCGTGACATTGTCGGGACCTTGACCAGCCACGAATACAACAAGACTTGCAAAGCGGATAAGTTTTGTTAAGAGAACATGGTAGGACAGGGCGGAGATGTCCCTGAGTCGAAAGCGACGTTGAAGCAGGACCAATCGAAACTGCAGTCTGCGTTCGCACATGTCGTTATCACGCGGTGGGTGTTTCCTTTGACGCACCGCAATTCCATGTTCACTCAGACCGAAGAGCAGGTCAACGCCCGATACAACCACTTGTGGAAGTTCTATAGGCGCTTCACGAAGCGAGCATCTGCATCATGTGTATGTCAAGCGGGCTTCAGAGGTGTAGTACAGAGCGCGTTGATGTGAATGTGTCTCAAAGTATCCGTATTTCGGGTCCCAACACTTAACGTCATGGGAGAGAAGCAATGTCGAGTAGGATAGGCGGCTTCCAGTTAATGTTACAGCCTTTAAATGTGATACGCGGCATCACATGGGCGTTGATCTCCAGGTGCGCCGGGTATTGTGAGAGACATGGACTAAGAACGTTTCCCATGAAATGCTGTTCGGCTTCCTGTGTAATAAAATAGACGCTGTCGGTGTGAAGGTTTCGGGGCGCGCGGATCTGCAAGCCCTGGGGCTTCCTGTGCCTTCCCGGTCGAACCTGGCTATACATTGAGATGCAGGTGAAGCAGTGGTGGATTGCTAGAGAGATCGCCGAGACAGCCAGATGGCGATATGGGGTCCAGTGTGCAAATATCTTGCTGATGATGGCAATAATTAACGACCAGAGGGTGCACCGTGGCCGTTCCTGTACGAAGAATCGTTTGGGACGACGTTTAGAGAGGGTCATCGACTAGCCCAACGCATCATTCCTGTACATGTATCGTGAGCTTAAGCCCACCCTTAAAGTACACCAGCAGGCAGCGCAATGGCGCACACAAGGCGCTGGTGATACATGCCGTACTGTGACATGACTCTGAGGTCTGCTTTGTACCTGGAGAACTTTCGAAAGCACATTCTCTACATCACCGCGGGATAAGACGCCCAATGATATGGGGCATCTGTTGGAGACAATGGTTATGCATCGGATTTCAGGCTACGCCGGTCACATCTACCTATCAATCAGTGAGGGACAAGATATGGTTATCCACGAACCGATAGCATGTTTACCCGGCACCGCCCCAGCTGGTTGGTAAAGGATAATCTAGACTGGCTTCCTCGTGCGAATCGAGGATCGAGATTAGGTTTATGAGAGAAAGTATCATCAGAGAATGATTGTCCGAGCTTGTTAGGCCGCCAATGTGGAAGCATTGCGGGGGTGGTGAGGAGCTATAGTTTTGAGTGTGCGAGGACCATTTCAGGCATGGGGGTCTTTGTCCGACACGACTTTCAAATACTATAACAATAGTCGAGGATCATGATAACAATTGTTGAGCAGTGTTTGCCACGTGTGGCGCACGTGGCTCGCTTCCAACCCAACTTCTCCCATTAAGGCGATTCTTGAATCTGCTGGACGCTGAGATGAATGCTCCAGTTGAAACCCATGAATAACGCCCGAAGTCGCTCAAGAAGCAAATCTCAAAAGTTCGGATTGTTTGTAACCCTAGAATGCAATCGTCACTAACTTAGTGTTCACCCAAGCCTCGGTCCCATCCCCCATCAGAAATACTTCTCCAGATTCGTGGCTGATAAATAATGCGCTTTCCACGCGGTTGCATCGTAGGGGTCTGCTCCAAATCCGCAACCCCGAGCATGTGTCGCTCGAGATCTCTTGAGCCATGGTCTGCGTGATAACCGGTGTGGCCTTGGTCTAATTTTGGTTTCGAAGAATGCGATGACGCAGAATACCTGGTTCCGGTGGAGACTTACCATGTATGTGCTTGAAGCCTTGTTAAGCTGTCTCTGTTTCTGGAGGGATATCTCAATTCAGGAGGAAACTTATCCAACATCAGACCTTATAAACACGGGGCCGACCATCGATAGAGGCATGGGCATATTCCAAATCCCCCACGTTTTTAGCTCAACCCCCGTACCTGATTTCAACGCAAAGACCACGAGAATGCCAGCCGATCGCCTTGAGCAACCAGTGCCAATCAAGCCAACTCATGGCCTCCAGCTAGAAGGCGAAAATGTCTGGTCAGAGAGGAACCAATTTGTAAGCTTCTTGCCAACGCCCTCCCACCATTCCCGCGACTGACCTATCGCCGTCGTAGCGAATTACGGAACCCTATGTCTACCTGAACTCTTTGCCAGGTAAGGACATGCGTGCTCGCTTCATCGACGCCTTCAACTGCTGGCTCCATGTTCCCTCTGAACCACTGGCAATCATAACCGAAATTGTTTCCATGCTCCATACTGCGAGCCTGCTGTTAGTATCGCTTTGGCGCTACGTTTGTTGTCAAAGGCTGAGGCTCGCTTACCTAGGGTCGACGATATCGAAGACAACTCACAGCTGCGTCGCGGGAAACCAGGTGAACCCGATCCACTGGTCATCGTCGTGTATTTTGGACGTACGCTGACCACCGAAATAATGAATTTAGTGGCACATCGCATTTTTGGCATTGCGCAGGCCATTAACTGCGGAAATTATGTCTATTTTGAAGCCGTCCAGAAGACGATGGCATTGAAAGCCTTCCAGCAAGAGGGCAACGACGTTCTGGACACGGTCATCAGTACGGTATCACGTTACTGCTAGACCTTGAAATTGACCCAGTATTACGTGCAGCGGAACTCTTAAACCTCCATCGAGGGCAAAATCTCGATATTCTATGGCGAGACTCACTGGAGTGTCCCACCGAGGCAGAATACATTGACATGGTCAATAAGAGTACGCATTGAATCTATATGGTTGACTCCACTGTGCTGATCGCTCTTCATGGTAGAAACTGGAGGACTTTTTCGGATCGCCGTGAAGCTCATGATGGCCTGCGCGACAAAAAACACGCACATGTAAGTCCTTCCCTATCTTCGCCAGCTCCGCGAACGTCTCTATCGCCTGGTCTGACTTCCTAACCCTGTCTCGCCAGAAACTACGTTCCGCTCGTAAATCTTTTCGGCGTCTTTTTCCAAATACGCGACGATCTCATGAACCTCGATAACTCGGAGGTGCGCCATACGAGCCTTACCCCCGAGCTCCACGGTCGTCATCAAAACTGAAAGATCTCTCACAGTACGAGCACAACAAAGGTTTTGCAGAGGATCTGACGGAGGGAAAATTCTCCTTCCCGGTCATACACGGCATCTTGTCAAGGCCGGAGAGCAGATTGTTGACTAGTGCGTACACAATTTCTTGATCGTGCTGCTTAATCACCTAATTCAATCAATATTAATCGTCATCCATCACAGATGTACTCCAACATCGGCCCTCCACACCGACGATGAAAGTTCACGCTATCGATCACCTGCGTTTTCGCACTGGCTCCTTCGAATACTCGGAGCTGGTCCTCGATAGGCTGGAGATGAGGCTCGAGCAGGAGATCGAGGCCCTCGGCGGCAATGAGGCGCTTCTGAGGATTCTTGGTGTGCTCAGCATAAAGAAGGGCCGGTCATAGAAAGATGAAAAAGCCGATGTGGCTGCAGAAGAGCACTAACAATGTACATATTATTCTCGCCAGGCTCCTCCGATTGTGTTTTATGTATTTAAATGGCAAAATAGCGGCAGGTGTGTACCACGCCTCAGAGTCCAAATTCCAAGGAATGCGATGAAAAACGGAAGACGCCGACCTTCTCGTTCTGATGAGCAAGTCAGAAACAATCAGAGTACGTACGTGGGGTAAATTCCATCTGGACGACTAAATCCGTAACGAACCTCGTCGGGCCGAAGATAGCCTAGGGTTGGGGTGCCATATATACAACATAAGCGCAGTTTAGCACCTCCCTCGAAGGATTAAGGTCTCGTCGGCTATCACATCATCATCATCATCATCATCATACACCGACATGGGGAGTATTATTTCTCTTTCAGGAACTGTTGAGCAGATAGGAGGGAGAATGTGTATATTCAAACTATTGTACTACGAGCACAGAGCAAGTCTTTATATACGAAAGAAAAATAGGAATTAAATATAAAAGAATGAACATAAGTAAAGTGTTCGTTGAGTGTACGAGCTCGGGAGTACGGAGTCGGGAGGCTACGAGATCGGTGAAACTTGTCGGTGGTACGCATCATTTGTGTTCCGTGATAATGACGTGGATCCGGTCCTCCGAGAATGTTTCGGGTTGCACAGCTTCCCTTCAACACTCCCCCTCAAACCGATGACATGCCGAGGAGGTTTATTTTTGCTTCGAAAGCGGGGCGTGGCAGTGCCTTCGTGAAAATATCGGCTCGGTTGTCGTCGGATGCGCAGTGGAATACCGCGACTTCGTTAGAAGCCAGTCGCTCACGTACGAAGTGATGACGTATGTCGATATGTTTACTTCGGGCGTGAAAGACCGAATTGATCGAAAATGATATTGCTGATTGGTTGTCGGTAATCAGGTCCGTAGGTTGATCCGTGGAAAAATCGAGTTCAGACATGAGTGAGCGTAACCATAAGATTTCGCGCGTCGCGTGGCAGAGTGCCATATACTCGGCCTCCATACTGGATAGCGCGACGGTGGGTTGCTTCTTTGAACTCCAAGTGACGGGACCTCCCGCAATGATGGATGCGTATCCGGAGATAGATCGGCGATCGTCGGGGCTATTTCCCCAGTCAGCATCTGAAAAGATGCGAACGATTTTGTTCGCTTCGAAGTTTGGTGGATTGTAGATGATCCCTAGGTCTAATGTCCCTAGTAGATACCGAAAGACTCGTTTGACGGCGGTCCAATGTTCCGGTCCAGGATGAGTTGAAAATTGGCTAAGTTGTTGAACTGCGAATGAAATATCGGGTCGCGTGGAAATCGCGGCCCATAGTAACATGCCGATTGCGGCGGGGTATTCGCTAATGATGTCACGGTCACGAGGGTCGTCTTTGGTGAGTTTTCGGAGTTTGGTATTGGGATCGAGTGGCGTGTGGACTGTGTTTGCATGTTCGAGTCCCATTCGTGTGATGATCTTCTCAAGGTACGGGCGTTGAGAAAGTTTAATGCGACCATCGTCGAGGCGCGTAATGGTAATTCCGACAATTTGGTTAGCCTCACCCAGATCGGTGATATCGAATCTGGATCTGATCTCTTGTTTGACAGTTGTGATGATCTTGTTGGTGAGTGCGAAAATAGTCATGTCGTCCACATGGACGGCCACAATAGTGAAGTCGTCATCATGTCCGCGAATATAGACGCACTGGTCCGAAATAAGTCGCTTGAAGCCTAGTGCGCGGAATAGTGAGTCCAGGAGTTTATTCCACTCGTGTCCAGACTGCTTTAGACCATAAATAGTCTTGATTAGTTTCCAAACACGTCCAGTGCCATCATCAAATCCGGGTGGCTGCGTGAGATAAATATCCTCATGTAGGACAGAATTAAGGTACGCGCCAACGATGTCGACCGTGTGAAATTTGAGTTGGTATGCGGCGGCGAGTGCTATGAGAAATCGGAGTGTGTCCATGCGCACAACAGGCGCATATGTCTCGGAATAATCGATTCCGGGTTGTTGGGTAAATCCGCGGGCCACGAGACGTGATTTGGCTTTGATGAAATGTCCGTTTCCATCAGTCTTGACTTTCCAAGTCCATTTTGACTGGATTGCTTCGCGTTCGGGAGGTAAATCGACAATTTTATATGTGCCGAGTTTCTGTAGTTGTTGTAATTCTGCCTCCATGGATTTTCGCCAAGTTTCGTCTGCAAGGGCCTCTTCCACACTGGATGGTTCATTGTGTGTGGTACCGAGTAGTGCTAAATCGGGAACATCAGTGACGAAATCGGCAGTTTCGATCACTGGATCATGGACAGGCACATGATGCTGCCATTCCCGAGGTCCACGGGCGGCCGGATTGTGGAGTCGCCGATAATCAAGTGGCTGTGATGCAGCTAATCGGGCTGATCGTTCCCGGAAAATGGGAATCTGTGATTGTGCGGGCGTTTTCGGTAGTTGCACATTGGGTGTTGGGGGTTTTGAATCCTTTGCTGGCTCGGAAACCTTATCCTTCTCCCCCTCGAGTGGCATAGGGTTCAAAACCACATCAGCTGCAAGGGTTTCAGGTGTTTCCCGCACAAAAATGACATTGCGCGAAGTTAAGACTTTGCGCGTTTGGGGATTATAATAGCGCCAAGCCCTAGATTCATCAGATAAACCCATAAAAATAAATTGCCGTGATTTGGGTTCAAGTTTGCTAAGATTAGCGCCCTCGTGTAGAACCCAACATTTAGCGCCAAATTCCTGCAGGCGTGAGACATCAGGCTTCTTGCCCGAAAAGACTTCCTCGGGGGTTTTGTCTTTGAGTGCACGTGTGGGGGACCGATTTTTGAGATGGGTTGCGTAACCGACAGCTTCGGGCCATAAGAATTTGGGTAAGTTCCATTGGATAAGCATGGCACGTGCATGTTCGACAATTGTGCGGAAAGCACGTTCGGCAATGCCGTTCTGGGCGGAGGAGTAGGGTGCCGTGGTTTCTATGCGGATGCCATGTTTGCCGAGGTATTCCCGAACTTTCGTGTTCAGAAATTCTTTGCCATTATCAAAGCGCATGGCAATTAAATTCTTGCCAGTTTGATTTTTGATCAGTGCTCGATATTTGTCGATGGCGTTAACAGTTTCCTCGTCGGTTTTCTTCTTGAAAAAATATGTAATGGTTCTTCGCCCTTTGCCATCAGTGAAACCACAAGCATAGGTTTCCCCTCGGATTCCCTTGGTTCGGGCAGGCCCCCACAGATCGGCAAATGTCATCTGTCCGATCTCATCAAAGATCGTGCCTGACTTCTTTGGTAGAGAAGCCACGTGGTGCTTAGCTTGGATGCAAGCTTCACACTGATCTGCTGTGTCGATACTGTCATCGACATTCATGCCTTCCACCATCTGTTTCTCCTTTAGCATTTTTACAGAGGCCATATTCATGTGACCAAAAATGCGATGCCATTCGTCCCAGGTGCGTGCTGAGGGAGATACTGCGGCAAGGGCAATATCTATTTCTGGATAGACAATGCTGATATCGAGATCATATAGCTGGTTGACTTTTCGGCCACGTAAGATCTCGGATTTGCTATCACGTGGGTAGGCACGGAGATACTCCCCCTTAAGGACAACGGTAAAACCGGCGGAAGTCATCCGGGTGAGCGAAAGAAGATTGTGTGGGGCATTGGGTGCGTGTACGGCATTCTTGAGGGTAAGTTGGACTGATTGACCATCAATTTTTGATAGAACCTTTACGGTGCCGCGACCAATGCCAGCGGCCTTTCCAAAGCCAATAATTTGATGTCCAGGTGTCTCGACATATGACGAAAAACATTTTCGGTCACGGAAAATGTGGGAGGTGGCTGCGGAGTCGCCAAGAACAGAGTTCGCAGTGAGTGCGGCAAGTGTTATATCACTTGTTTCGGTGGTAGGGAAAGCGTAGTCATCCGTAGCCTGATGGGCTTTGTCAATCTTGGCTGAATTTTTCTTTTTCCAGTTCCCTTTAGATTTCTTCTTCCAGGATCCACCGCTATTGCCTCCATTCCCCCCATCACGTTTCGGGCAATTTGGAGCAATATGTCCTTTTTCGTTGCATTTGAAGCATGTGACATTGGGGTTATATTTTGCCGCCAGGGCCGTATCACCAGGGTTACGTTCGCGAAGCCGACGATCCTGATCTAGGATCCGCGCAATGAGTTTAGTGCTTTCCTTGAGTGCTGTGGAGTCGATTGCGGAGATAAATGAATCCCAGGAGTCCGGTAGTGATGTAAGCAATGTAATTGCGAAGTCCTCGTCGCTAATGGTCGAATTTAGTGCCGCGAGTTCTTCCACGTATCCTCGGAGCATGCGAATGTGCTCCTCAATATTTCCTCCATCCTCGCATTGCGCCCGAAATAATTTTCGGCGCACCAAAACAATGCCTATGGGACCACGTGCTTCATACATCGACTGTAGCGCGCCCCAGGCCTCGTTCGACGTTTTCGCGCCTGCAATATAAACAAGCGCTGTATCACCAACACGGAGCCGAATGGTTGACAGGGCCTTCCGGTCCTTTGCTTTCCAAGCATTAATTCCTGCAGTATCTGCAGGGTCGGTTGGTACCTTATTGGTACCGTCGGCATACTCGAGCATTCCCAGGTCCGTCAAAATGTCAGACATCTTGATTTTCCACACCGCGTAATTGTCTGCACCCTTAAGGGTGTCGATTCGGTAAACATTCGTTGCAGAGTCGGCCATCGTGGGTCAGGGTAGAGTAGATTTGTTGGTAGATAGTGAAATGATGATTTCGAAGTCGATACGAGTGGTTGCGAGTAAGAATTTAGGTATGGCCGGGGCCCATAACCTGTTGAGCAGATAGGAGGGAGAATGTGTATATTCAAACTATTGTACTACGAGCACAGAGCAAGTCTTTATATACGAAAGAAAAATAGGAATTAAATATAAAAGAATGAACATAAGTAAAGTGTTCGTTGAGTGTACGAGCTCGGGAGTACGGAGTCGGGAGGCTACGAGATCGGTGAAACTTGTCGGTGGTACGCATCATTTGTGTTCCGTGATAATGACGTGGATCCGGTCCTCCGAGAATGTTTCGGGTTGCACAGCTTCCCTTCAACAGGAACGATATAAACATGAGCATGGACTCGTTGCATCTGAACTCGGAAGTTTAGCACCACGTGAATGAACAGAACCCCCGGCAGGTAGTGATATGTCTACGGCATCGGTTTAACAAGAGACCAACGTGTTTGAATATGGACTAAGGATGATGCGAGCCGGTACATGCCACCAACCCATGAGACGCCGCAGTCATACTGAAGCATACCAGCGCGGTTGGCCGTTCGCTCGTCAACGCCTGGCAGGATCAGGGCTGCCCCCGGCCGCTGCGTTGTTCTTTCGACGTCATGCGAGGTGCGATGATGAACCGCTTGAGGATGTCTTCGGCGATAGCGGGTTCGACAGCGAGCCATCGATATTCAGTCTACAGTCTTCTGGACCGACAAATGTTCGTAGGCCCTACGAGGTCCCGTAAGCGCTCCACAGAACGAAAGCGAATGACCTACGACGCAGATGCCATAGTCGTGAGCCAAGGCGGACTCTACCGTCAACCTGTGCCTAATATTCCACATGTTTCTTCATGCACGGTGACTCTCGCTCGGGAAATAGATGTCCTGTATGTAGAGCGCGGGCTTCTTGAAGGAGAGCCGGCGAGGAACCGCCTCCGGGTTCAGTCTGTGCCACCTATCGTGCTTGATTCTGTCATTCAGTAGTGTCCCATTGTGTATGTAATAAATCCAACACCGGTGGTCTGAAAATGCTCGCAGCCCAGGTCTTGAACATTTCGTCTGTTACACGAGATATGGCATAACCGCCAACGCGTTAGTTGCGTGATGCACCGATGGCCAGGAGGATCTGTGTACGCGGCTTGCCCGAAGGCGGAGCGGCGTTGGAACGCGTCGCTGTTGTCATATAATATGGGAGAGGACACGCCTCTGATGGTGGTGGTGAAGTTTTACGTTGGTTTTACGCCGGAGAAAGAGTAGATGTTGGAACTTGAGTTATGTTCTCTACTAGGAGATGAATCAGGATTTGCGAACGGAGGATGGTTCCCGTCGAAACAAGTAGAAGCTTGAAATCGTCTCGTGCCAGATGCATATGGTGGCTGTTGAAAACAGCCACGCGTTGTTTGTCTTTGTTTCGCGTTATCAAGGATTTCTGTGTCACTGTTAGCTTCGACCATAGGCGTCTCTCCCGCCTCCCCACAGACTGCTTTCTGTCCCCGAGTCCTTCCACCTCGCCTTGAACTGAGTCATGGTGGCGACGAAATGCATATCAGGTCCTTCCTCTTCTTCGTCATTGCACCATCTCGCGTTCCGGACCCGGCCGACCCTCGAATCGACGAGCAAAAGCAACTTCCGGGGAGGCCACAGGCCATTCTCCTCGTCATGCATGTCTTGCGACCACTATAAGACGCTCGGCGTCCCTCAAAGCGCGACTAAGGCACAGATCAAGGTCTGACCACCCACTCTACTGCCGAACATCGAATTTACTCAACAAATTCGCGTCCCGTAGTCGCATTTCTACCGGGTAGGCTCCACATTGTCCATTACAATGTCGGCAGCTTATCATGTGTTCTTTTTCCCGTGCAGTTGAGCAAGAAGCATCATCCCGACGTGTCGAAGGATCCCAGCTCGACGGACATCTTTGCACGGGTGTCCGAAGCATACACCATACTAAGCAATGATCGCGAAAGGTACTCCCATTTTGTGCTGTTCCATATACCATCAATCCTTCCCTTCGCCGTGTCCTTCGCCTACCCTCCACTATATTGTTATGGGACTTTGCCAGTTCTAACCCTAACCCCGCGCCGCTTCCTCCGTTGCTAACTCTCCCTTTAGACGACTCTACGAC
The DNA here is from genome assembly GCA_025854295.1 of Lyophyllum decastes. Lineage (NCBI taxonomy): Eukaryota > Fungi > Basidiomycota > Agaricomycetes > Agaricales > Lyophyllaceae > Lyophyllum > Lyophyllum decastes. Next base: position 3,682,674 of record CP107705.1, on the reverse strand, counting down.
CGCTCCCTCCTTTCACGAACAACAACTTCCCACCCCGCACACCCTCACCATCCACGTACTGCCCAATACCAACCCCACTCCGGCTCCAGCTACCGTACCCGCCCCGGCGCAACACACGCTTGGGAGCACCCCCAGCGACACCCCTCTTCTGCCTCCTCCTCCTCTACGTCATTTGCCGGTGAGTTCTCGCGCAGACCGGGAGATTGGTGGCGGCAGCAGCAACAGCAGCCCCCGAGGGAGGGAAAGCACTACGAGCCGCCTCCGCCTATGTATCATGAGGTTGGGGCTACGGGTGCGAGGAGGGCGAGAGCGGACGAGGAGCGCCAGGTGTTGGATAAGGTGCAGAGGGTGAGCGGACTGAGGAGGGCGCTGCAGCTGGTGGTACTGATTGTGGTGAGCGCGGGGTTGGTTGGGGGATGGCGGTAGTCAACGAAAGTTGAGTTAGGCTTAAGTAGGTAATGTATGTATTCTATAGCTGTTTGGTAGACACGTGCACTTACAGTACCTCCAGAAATTCTACCCAACGCCGAGGCCTTGCGTTGTTTATGGTAACCCAAAAGTGACAGGTTCGTCCTCGCTCCGCAGCTCCTCTGCACATCCTCCGATCCCACCTAGCACTGTCTCTTAGCTTTACCGGTGGTGTGTTTGATCTCATCGCTTACGCGTATGTGTGTGCAAGCAATGAACGCAAGCACAGCTCGCAAAGATGATGTTCGGCAGGGAAGTTAGGTAGTAATTGCGATAGTTTTATCCCGTTCTCTACTCGTGACAAAGAGTAGAGGTCGCGATACTTATACTCTTTCTCTCAAGGACGAGGCACCATAGCTGTCAAGATCATGACGTCATCCCAGAATCTCGAGATTAGACAAATGTCAAGGGTGAACCGCGTTAATTCCTAACAGAGTCAAACAAACTTAAAGACCTTGACTCGGAAATCATGATCCTCGACAACTCCTCCCAGCCGAGAGGCTGCAGCAAGGAAGTTTTCCATCTCAAGCACCACTGCTAAGCGAATTCTCCGAGGTACGTCGAATTCCTACGCGTTCCAATGGCGACTTTGGCAGGAGAACTAACAACAACCCCATGACTCTAGATCTGAACGTGCGAGCGCTGAGACAAAGCTCTTGAGCGACCCGTCTGTTGTGCTGTCTCGTTTCATAGCCATAGGACACAAAGAAACCCCCGTAGAAAAGCCACAACGCCGTAGAGGATCTGTTGAGGAATAATTATATCCTCAGCTTCAGTTTATTAGCTGTGATAGATCAATTACGGGCGATATGCTTACTCAAGTAAAGGTCGATGAGGGCGCCTCGCAATACGTAGCCTTGGGAGGATACCGATCGAAAGGGGACACCGCCGGTGAGAGACTTAGCACACGCATGCGACTATCATGCTTATCTCCGTCGTAGATTCCCATGACCATGCGGTTCACAATTCTTGGTGGGGCACGGTCAGTCCTTGTTCTTTCTTTCTCTCCCTCCCATAACTCCAGTCAACAGATAGCGCACACCATGAACCGCTTCCTCGGGCTTGTATTGGTCCTCCTGACCGTTGTCCAACTTGCGCGAAGCTCAGTATCGGTTCTAAGCCTGCTGAACAAACCCAAGGTCGTGTTCCCTGATCTGTACGAAGCTTCAGTAACGGAGCTCCAGGCAGGCTTGGACGCTGGCCATTTCTCAAGCGTAGATCTCGTCAAGGTTTTTGCCTTCATATTGCAGGGCTGTTACAACCACTCATATATACCTCCTCCGTCCAGGCTTACATTGCCCGAATAGATGAGGTCAACCTGAAAGGCCCTGCTCTCAGGGCAGTCCTTGAAATCAATCCTGCGGCCTTGCAAACGGCGGCCGCACTGGATCTCGAGCGCAAAAGGAAAGGCCGGAGAAGTGCTTTGCACGGAATTCCGATCTTATTAAAAGTGCGTGTGCTGCATATTTTCTTCACCCACCACGCTCATTCCGGAATATCCAGGATAATATTGCTACGCTTTCATCTGAAGGTACGGTGTAATCGATCCCGAAAACATTATTCCTAAATGTTCTTGATAGGTATGAACACCACTGCGGGGTCTTTCAGCCTCCTCGGCTCCGTCGTCCCAGATGACGCCGGCGTAGTTAAACGTCTTCGAAAAGCCGGTGCAATGATCCTAGGTAATACACTTCTCATTCCTACCACCTTCTCATGTCTCTCACCATGTTCTGCAGGTAAAGCCAACCTGTCCGAATGGGCGCATTTCCGCGGCAATATCGCCTCCGGGTGGTCTGGGCGTGGCGGTCAAGCAACCAATGCGTACTTCCCCAAGGCTGATCCCTGCGGCTCGTCATCTGGCTCAGGAATTGCAGCGTCCATCGGGCTCGCGGCAGTCACGCTCGGGACGGAGACGGACGGCAGTATCATCTGCCCATCGAGCAACAATAACCTTGCGGGTATCAAACCCACTGTCGGCCTCACTTCACGCGCCGGAGGTACGTGTCCCACCCCTTACGCCACGCCGATATGGACTCACGTGTTAGAAATTTCTCCCAGTTATCCCGATTTCCTCGCACCAGGACACTGTGGGCCCAATGACCCGCTCCGTTGCAGACGCTGCACTCGTACTGTCAATCATCGCCGGGCCAGACCCAAACGACAACTTCACCCTTGCCCAGCCGCACGTGATACCAGACTTCACCAAAGCCCTCAATAAGAACGCATTAAGGGGGAAACGTCTCGGCGTCCCGCGACGCGTGTTCCTCAACGCAACACTCAACGACCGTTCTGCCGACGTCAACGACGCGTTTGAAGAGGCGCTTATCATTCTGCGCGGGCTTGGAGCAACCATTGTTGATCCTGCGGATTTGCCAGCTGCAGATGAGATCTTGGCTTCGAATAATGAGACGGTGGTTCTAGACGTTGATTTTAAAGTGCGGATGCCTCATATGCTGCGCACTTCCACTGATGCTGATACATCTACACTGCTTTTATCAGCAAGAGCTCAACAAGTACTTCGCGGGCTTGGTTTCGAACCCTTCAGGTGTACGCACCCTAGTGGAACTTATTGCATTCAACGATGCCAACCCGACGCTCGAAGAGCCCAAGGGTTTCTCGGACCAATCGATGTGCGTACTGCTCGACTTCCCGCTTTCGCTTCTATCCTTCCACGTTGCATTCGGTGACGAAAGCTGATTCCGTACGCTTTCAGCCTGATCGAGTCCGAGGCAACCCCGGGCCTCGATGCTGCGTATTTCGCCGCGCTCGCGGCCGACCACCAGCTCGGAAGGGCAAGAGGCATTGATGGCGCTCTGAAAGCGCATAACCTAGATGCACTCGTCCTGCCGTCGGACGGGTTCACCACCGGCCCTGCAGGTTTGTCCCATTTCCTTCGCATGATTCCCAGCTTACGGAACCGTTTGAATCCCAGCCATTGCGGGATACCCCATAGTCACCGGTCAGTCAGCCTCTTTCACCTGGCACTCACCCGTGCTCCTCCTCCAACTCACCTACCTACTGAACCTGACCTGACATACAACCTTCACAACAGTACCCCTCGGCTTTTTCTCCGCAGACGTCGTTATCCGTCCCGCCGGGCCCGAAACAGTATATCCAGCGCCCGGCGTTCCCTTTGGGCTCTCCTTCCTCGGCACTGCGTTCTCTGAGTTTGAACTGGTCGGATTCGCGTTTGCGTACGAGCAGCAGACGGGGACGCGTCTAGGGAGGAGGGCGTTTGATGCTGCTGTGCCTAAGACGCAGTTGAAGGATATCGTTGGGCGGGGATAGCCGATATGTTTTCTTGGATGGAAACCAGGGCAAAGGGCGGGGGTGGTATCTGGGGTCGGGTCTATTGCATGTGGCGATGATATGGACATGAACGTGGCCATGGGCATATATACTTACTCATATTTTTTGGGGGCGGTTGGTGCGAGATCATTTTCAAAACTTAAGCATTAAGCATTGGACAAGTACCTGATAAGGGCCTTATCAGATGAATCGACTGATGTACAATTTATTTTCAGGTTGATGATAGGCTTGTACTTGAACCTCAGTCCTCTTTCAGTGATCTTCAACACAAGTACTAAACCCCATAGACCCCAGATAGCGGAAGCCGACTCGGCTGACAAGTTTACTTCAGGCTCACTGCATATCATGGGATTCGCAGAGGCGCGGTCGCCGGGCACCACACGCGGGATTGATTATACCTACTTCCACTTCCTCGGGCTGTGCCTCGTCCACATTCATATTGACCGCGATATCTACACTTTCTGTGTACACCAGTTCCCGCCCAGCGTCGAGAGATTGCCACCAACATGTGCCTGGCCTACGCTCCTCAAACTGCGTGATGTTGCTGATGGTGTGGCTATCCCCGTGGACGCAACTTGAACACTGCGCGGGGCTTGTTGAAGTTCCGCAGAATGACGAGTTCGGGGAATGCTTCTTATGCTATTTTGAGAGTTGTGGAGAGGCTGAAGGAAGGAGGACTGCTTGATTGTGACACATGCCGAAGTGCTGGGGAAGGAAGGAGTTCGAGGCATTCGCAAGACGTGCGATATTTCCGAACGTTCGAGGATCACACTCCCATGATTGAAGACTTCGGATACTTGTGTTCGTCAACAACGCCTCGAAGCCCCGTTCAACCACATCGGACAAACCCCAATCGTGTTAATGGAACACCCGCGGGATGTTTTCCCTGCAATAGCAGAACAAGACAACCATCAACTATCAGTGCGTCTTACTGCACGGTGTCTGGGTGTCAAGGGCACACTCGTCTTGCACAGAACGCTCCATCTTACTCCCGTAAGAGTGTCGGAGAAGTGAGGCCGCTCCGTAGCCCCTAGTCCTTCCTGTTCAATGCCCTCCGACCTCCCTTTTTGCTATATAAAAAGGAGCGGTAGAGACCTGCAGCTGTCTGTTCCTTCACCGATTCCTCAATCACCTGTCTACCACAATGAAGCTTCAAGTCCTCGTTTTGTTTGCGTTCACTGCTTGCGTTCTCGGCGGCGTCATCTCCGACGTCGAGAGCCGTGATGATCTGAGTATCGCTGACAAGTTTGATCTCGTCAGTCGTGACGACCTTGACGTTGGTATCTCCCTCTTGACATTCGCTGCTTGTCCTCATTCCCTCTCTAAGGCCCGTGAACCCCATCTCAGCACACGAGAGTCCCTCAGCATTGACGTCGAGGTACGTACTAATCGTCGTCCTCCTGCCTAGTCCTATCGTAACCCCTTTCCTTTTCCAAGGCCCGAGACTCGGAGGCACATGTTGCCGTCAAGATCAACGTACGTGTTCCCCCCTTCCTTCCTTCCTTCCTTCCCATCCCCAACCCCTCAAAACCTCTGGTCCAAAGGCCCGCCAACCCCCTTCCCCTACGAGTTCTGCCCACACCGCTCCGAAGCCGTCAAATGGTTCCGGCGGGGCACCTTCCCCTTCGTCACCCACTCCCGGTACATCGGCTTCCTCTTCCCCACCAGCAAATTCAACACCTTCATCCTTTTCTTCCTCTGGGGCCCGCGCACGGGGGACTACTTCTACACCACCAGCCGCGCGGAACGCAACTACTACATATCGCGCCTCGGGTACCGCAATAGGGGCTCGGCGGGCTATATCTTCTTTAATCAGCGCTGTGGGGGTTCGCCGTTGTACCGCATGTTTAACGCGGAGAGGGGACAGCACTTTTATACCGTGTCGAATTTGGAAAGGGCCCGCGCTAGGCGTGCGGGGTGGAGTGATGAGGGTACTATTGGATATATTTTCCCTGACTGAGGATCGGTTCGCATTGTGTACTTGCCTGTACCATAGCCTTTTTCCAAATCTGTTGGACGTGACGTTTTTTTTTTGTTTGAATCCTTCTGATCAGGTATCAGCTGTAGGGGATGCTAGCTGAGCAGAGTCACTTTTTCGATGTATGGCTGCCCGTGTACTCGGCGTCGTTGCATCGTCATCTTGGGAATGCTTAGATTAGTCGAAAACGATACATGAAATCATGGGATGTCGGTCGCTCTTGCCAGTGCATCTGCAAGACTTCAATAGATATATATACGTTCCCACCAACTTTCCCCAGAACACTGGTCCCATTCCCACCTATCATAAAAAAAGAACCCTCTAAATCTAATCCATCGCAGTACCAACCCAACGCAAAAAAAAACCTCCCCATGTCATATCCGCCCTACGCCACCTCCGCCTCCGCCTCCCCTTCCTCCACCTCCGCATCCTGAGCCACCACACCCTGCCTCTCCTTCTCCCTCTCCCTCGCCAACCTCCCCTTCCCCCTCGCCAAGTCCACCTCCCTCCACATCCCCCTCGCCTCCCTAACCACCCTCCCTTCCTCACTATAAACCTCCTCAAACCTCCTTACCTCCCCTTCAAACACTGTTCTCCCCTCTTCAGCGGAACGCAACACACCAACCCCAGCATCAGCACCACCAACACCACCAGGACCGGCATCACCACGAACAGCACCAGATCCAAGCACCCCCCTCACCCCCCTCAAAAACCCCTCCACAACCACAAGATTATGCATCACCAACAACGCATGCGCACCCATCTCGTGCGTGTGCAGTAAGTGGTGGATATACGCTCTCGTGTATCCTTTCTTCTTCTTCCCTTTCTTCTTCTGCTCCCGGTTCTGGTCCCGGTTCTGTTCCCCCGCCGCGTCGGCGTCAACATCAGCGTCGACATCAGCGTCAGCAGCCTCAGACGGATGCGACCCGTGCACGATGCGCGTGGTGGGGACAACGGGGGAGCACGCCGCGCAGGGACACCTCTCGCCCTCGTCTCCCAATAAACCACTAAAATCCAACGCATACCTCCCCTCATACAAATTCCTCCCCAGCTCCCTCTTCTCCCCTTCCCCTTCCCCTCCCTTACCCCCACCACCCTCTCCCTTACCTCCCCACACCCCCCGCACAGGAAACCCAAAATCCAACGCCACGCCGCACCCCGCCGCCTCGAGCGCCCACGGCGCGTCTACCACGTCCACGCCCACGTCCCGTATCAGCCTCAATATTTCGTGGGGGCCCTGTGTGCCCGTCACGAGGCGCGGTTTTGTAGGGGGGAGAGGGGAGAGGGAGGTTTGTATGAGGGGGGGGAGGGGGAGGGGGTGAGTGGGGGTGGGAGCATTTGAGGTTGGGGTATCCGATGAGATCCCAGCAGACGAAAGACTTCCCAAAGAGTCATCCAATGAAACCGTAACAGAACCAGCCTCAGACTCAGACTCAGACGTAACCATAACCACAGAAGCAGACGTCGCCGCCACAGCCACCCTAAGCGAAGCCAGATCCAGCACATACCCCGCAACACCCGCATCGAGAGTCGGGAGCCCGCCACCACGTGCTGCGGTGGTGCGCTCGGTGGGGTGGAGGGGGTCGGTGAGGGAGGCTGCGAAGGCTTTGCGGGCGGGGTGGGAGGCTGAGCCGGGGAGGTGGACGAAGATCGGGATCGGTGGGGGTGGGGGCGGGGTGGTTGGGGTTACGTTAGTTGTGGATGTGGATTGTGGGGTAGTGAGGAGAGAAGCGAGCCATGCGGCGGAGCGGTCGATACTCTTTGTGAGCCGTTTTTGGGAGAAGGGCGGGGATGTGTAGGGTGTATCGCTGAGTGCGAAGATGACGTCGGGTTGGCAGGATTCTGTATATGCGCGCCATTCCGTTGGGGTGATCTACAATGTCCGTACGTACGTACGTAATAAGAGATTCGGGTCAGTCGAAGCCAGACAAGAGACACGAGACACCAAACGAACCTTGCGCACGCCTCTCAGACTGTACACCGAGACGTGATTATTCCCATTCGGGGGCATCTCTCTCACATCGCCCGGATCTCTCGCCGACATCGATACGAGATGTTGAGCGGGTACGAACCCCAAGAACCTATGCAGCGCGTGCGGGCCAGGCTGGAGCGTCGGGACGGGCGGGGAGTGCTCCAGACTACATATATCATAAGCATCAACGGGAGGGGGAGAGAGAGATTTCAAACACCCCCCCGGACTCACTCACAAAGTCTCAAACGGGACATTAACCCATCCGATCGCCGTGGTCTGCCTGACGTGGTCGCGAGAGAGGTGCGGGACGACCCCGCGCGATGTCGATGTGAGGAGGGTTGGCGTTTCGAGGGTGACCTGCGTGCCGTTCCTAGGGCGGTGGAGGACGAGCGTGCCGAGGCGGGGCCCGAAGTGGGGTTGATCGTCGGCGGCAGTGGTGGTGGTGGTGAGGGTGAATTGGAGGCTCGAGTGCGCCATTCGGGAGAGGAGGATCTGGCAACGGGAGATGGCAGTGTGTACTCTACTAGGGGGTTGAAAAGAAAAGATCATGCATGACCTGACCATAAAGAAAGTCCCGACGGTGGTTCGAACACCGGACCCTGCGATATCAGCACAGCTGCAATCGCATGCTATACCACTTAGCTATCGAGACGGCACTTAAATTCGGCCAACGTCGTTACATGATCGCATACCTTTGTGGATGATGTCTCCTCTGGCATGGACCAGCAATGACACTAGTAGTCCAACATACATTTAAAAAAGGTAAGAGAACGGTTTTGTCGTTAAGTCTCGGCGGTGGTTCGAACACCAGACCCTGCGATGGTTTTAACATGTACTGCTATACCACTTGGCTATCGAGACGGTGAAGCTGTTGATGATTCTTACGTAATGCCACAGTGACGGTGCATATCCATTCACAGTGTCCAGCAGTGCGCGCCATTGCGCTCGGGTGCGTGCCATCGACCATGACCGGCTTCACCCCATTCCTCCTCAACGCGTCCCCCACCTCCACCCAAAAATTCACCGGCAAAGCCTCCATCCTCGGTCCCAACTGGACGCACCTCCCCACCCTAACCATCGGCCTCCTCGGCGTCCAAATCTTCTGGTCCGTCGAAATGGGGTACGCCTCGCCCTACCTCCTCTCCCTCGGCCTCTCCAAATCCTCCATGTCCCTCGTCTTCCTCGCCGGGCCCCTCTCCGGCCTCCTCATGCAGCCCCTCATCGGCATCCTCGCCGACACCTCCACATCCCGCTTCGGCCGCCGCCGCCCCTTCATGCTCATCGGCACCCTCGTCTGTGTCTCCGCCATGCTCCTCCTCGGCTACACCCGCCCCTTCGCCGCCCTCTTCACCTCCCCTCGCTACTCCCCCTCCAACGACACGTTAACCATTGTGCTGGCGGTGCTCTCGATATACCTCATCGACTTTTCGATAAACGCTATCATGGCCATGGACCGCGCCCTCCTCGTCGACACACTCCCCCCCGCCTCCCAAGCCGACGGCAACGCCTGGGCCGCACGCATGCTCGGCATCGGCGCCGTAGTCGGGTTCTTCGTCGGCACCATACACCTCCCTGAGATCTTCCCGTTCCTAGGCACGACGCAGCTTCAGGTCCTCAGCGTCATTGTGTCGGTTTTGCTCTTTGCGGGGCATGCGACGACGGCGGTGTGTGTGAGGGAACGCGTGTTGCTCAAGAACACAACAAACGTGGTGGGTAAGGATAAACGCCCGAATGTGGTTATACGGGAGATTAGAGAGTTGTGGTCGAACCTCATTACCCTCCCCCCCGTCATCCGCCAAATCGTACGTCCCTCCCCCCCCTCCCCACACCTCCCTTCAACACTAACCCCCGCAACCCCTCCCACAGTGCATAATTCAATTCTTGTAAGCCTTCCCCCCTCTCCTCCAAACCAAAACCTAACCCCCACCCCTCACCCAGCGCATGGATAGCCTGGTTCCCCATCCTCTTCTACACCACACTCTACATCGGGGACCTCTACCGGCGCTCCACCCCTCTGCCTCTGCCTCCCTCATCCTTGTCCTTGCCCTCGTCCACCTCCACCACCACAACAACAGCAACAGCAACAGACCGCGACGCCGAAGCCACCCGCCTCGGCACCCGCGCCCTCTTCTTCTCCGCCCTCCTCTCCCTCGCCCTAAACCTCCTTCTTCCATTTTTCGTCGCCACACCCGCTTCTCGCGCTCACACTAGTCGCTCTGCTCACATTCACACTAGGGGTCGTGGTCGGTTCCGCCTACCCAGGGACAGGGACAGGGACAGGGACAGGGACAGGGGTGGAGTAATAGAGGATCAAGAGCAAGGACGAGGACGAAGAGGACTCAAGATCCCGGAGAGGATGAAAGTGAATCTGGGGAGCTTGTGGGCTGTGAGTCATTTAGTCTTGGGGGGGTGTATGTTGGGGACATTGTACGTCTATTCCTCCCTTTTCCTTTTCCTTTCCCTTTTCCTTTCTCCTTTGGTTGAAGACCCCCACTGACACAACCGAACTGACGGATATCATCTATTATTATTATTTCTTTTATCAGACTCACAGACTCCGTGGCGGGCGCGACGGTTTTGATCACGATAACGGGGTTTTCGTGGGCTATCACGCAGTGGGCGCCTTTTTCTCTCGTATGTTCCTTTCCCTTCTCCCTTCTCCTTCCTTCCTTCCACACCGCATACACCCAACACTAACTCCCGCACACATACAGCTCGCAGAAGCAATCCTCACCACACCCGACCCCTCCTTCTCCTCCTCCTCGGGCGCGCGGAACTCGATCTTGTTGGCTGATGCGAGGACGCCGGTGAGGACGGGGGTTGGGGTGGGGGTTGGGGATGATGATCCGGAGGCGGAGGTGTTTCTTGGTTCCGAGCATGACCGGCACCACGAAGGCCACGAAGACCACGAAGACCACGACGATCAAGATCAAGACCACCGCAACCACGCACCAGACCACGCTCCCCCCTCCCCCTCCCCTTCCTCCTCTGAAGACGAGGACGAAGACGACACCCTCCTAGACGCCCACGCCCACGCCCACGCCCACGACCACGCCCTCGAAGAAGCAGCAGCAGCGCGCACAGAAAGGTCCTCGATGCACGTGTTGGGTAACCACCATGCGCGTGTGAGCCGGGTGGAGCTGCATCCCCATCCTCACTACGGGAACCGAAACGACGAGGGCATAGACGAAGAATGGGGTGGTGAAGGTGGTGAAGACGAGGGAGGGAGAGGGGAAGGGAATGGGGGAAGTAAAGGTGCGGGCGGGTTGAGTGCGAAAGCCGGTATAATCCTCGTACGTCCCTTTCCATCCCATCCCCTCCCCTTCCCCTTCCCCTCCTCCTCTCCTCCTCAACCCAAAAAAAAAATCTAAACCCACACGGCCCATCACACAGGGCATCCACAACGTATTCATCGTGATCCCCCAATTCATCGTCACGGGCCTCTCGGCGGTCGTGTTCGCCATATTCGATCCTGACGTTCATCCGCACCCGCATATTCTGCCTCCGCCTTCTTCTGCTCCTGGTCCCATCCCTGCGCCTGCGCCTGCTGCACCGTCGTTGTCGTTGTCATCTCCGAATGGTACGGCGTTGCTGGCGGAAGCTCAGAGGGCTGCTACGACCGCTATAATGAACCTAGCGAGGGACGCACACCCACAGCCACAGCCACGGGAAGCGGCAGTAGAGCAGAGAGGGGGACAGTCGAATTCCGTCGTATACATCTTCCGGTGCGTGTCTCCTCTCATTCCCGCCTTTTTTTTCCCGGCGCGGGGGCGAGTGAAAGAAAAGCCACTGATTTGGGTTATGTGTATATATGGTGCAATGAATATAGGGTGGGCGGGGTGTCGGCGTTGATTGCGTTTGTGCTGTGTTGGAGGCTGGCGAGGGAGCTGAGGCATCGGTGATTGGGGCTGTGATGGTGGAACTTTGAGAAGAAGGAAAAACGAGAAAAAAATCGGGATGTATATTTCGTATATCTTGCTGTGTATCTGTTAGAGGGAAAGGAGGAAAGGCCAGACCATGGGGGTGGAGGGTGGAGGGTAGAGGGGAGTTGCGGTTGTCGTTGGCGGGAGTGGTTAGGTTGCTCAGTCGGGAGCTATGGGATCGACGAGGAAAAGGAAGCTCTGGCGATATCAACGATTACGATCATGTCGACCACGCCGCCCCCCTCCCTGTAGGGCCGAGAAGTGTTCATAGGCAGATTACAACCACCACCATCCATCCACTCATCCGTGTCGAGTGGCGTCTAGACTTTTTTTTTTAAAAATATTCAGCTAGAGCTGGCTACATTACAGATTCGAGTTAGAGATGTAGTAGGTGGGGGAAGTCGTGCTTTGTTTTTTTTCCGTCTGTCGGTCTCGAGTTCCGCGTTTCGAGTTTCGAGTTTATATAGCGTTGTGTATATTACCCGTGGTGCCGAAAATAATATCTTACAGTGCGTCGAATATTTTATAGTACTTGTCTGGAGCCAAGACATCGAGTGCAGTGGACAAGTTAATGATCATGATCATCTCAACCCCGCCACCAGGTGGATCACTTAAACTAATATATGACTGTCCCGACTCCCAATCGTCCAGGGGCATCTAGATTTTTGAATTGGGGTGCCTACATAGGTACATCCGACATTGTTCTTCTTTTTTGTTTCCTCTTTTGCTATTTTTAGGTTTTCATGATCAAGTCTTCTGGTCCAAGTCCCTAAATTGAATATGATTGCATTGTCATTACTGTATGGTCATATAGTACCGGGGTCTTGGATCCCATATCACCAAGTAGTCTGCTACTGCGTCTTATGCGTGTGTTGATCTGCATGATCTGCTAATTGCCATTTAATGCAGGGTATGTGCAAAATAAGGGCTACTTGTAGGCAGGTGGCGGTGGCGGCGGCTTCAGTGGCAACCACAGAGATAGCAATATCATCCCTACAGGCTCAAAAGTATTTGTTGCCTGGCGAGCCACCTTTCACCGTGGCCGGCTTGCCTGGAGCATCACCCCCACTCCCTACATATACGTACAAGTACGGGCGAGAATTCGAATTGGTGTCGTCGCAGGCATCGATGTCGTTTGTCGAGTACTGGTTCTGTTGCGTACATCAGGCCATCTACCATTCGCATTCCCGGGCCACTGCCAGCAGAAACCGCACCTGCTGTTTCCTCTTCTAGCTAGAGTTCCGGATTTACTCCGAGGCTGTCACCCAAGATTTCGTTTGTCGGCCACTCATATCGATTCCCGACACGGCCCTAAGAGCTTCCACTAGTACGACGCTTGTGTCGGCTAGGTATCTTGCAGACGTCATGCACTAGGCCTCGAATACCATTTGTTGCCTCGACGTATAACGTAGACTCAGCAAGGGGCGTAAGAGAAACTCACGCCGTCCCTGACCGTGCAGTCCATCCTGGAACGCCGGCTGTCGAGTGCGGAGCACAGGGTTGTCCTGCAACCCTGCGTTACCGCCGTTACGTGTCTTATCGCGGTGAACAGCATATACTGACATCCCGAACTGGTCAAGGCTGCGTGACGGGCATCTTGTGAGCTACCTACTGCTCAACATTTCAACGAAAGTGAACCCGGTGGTATAGAACCTCGACACGATATCTCAGTCAAACACCAGGCCTTTCAGGTTGGGAGATACCACCCAGCCCACGCACCCCGAGCGAGACCTAAAGATCACGAGGGCTACCAGCGATGCTATCCAGAATATAGCGTGCGGAATCGCTCGGTGTGTCGCCACCAAAGTCGACGTTGGTCGTGAATTCGGGAGTAGTGGCGTCCGATGTCCGTAGCTGTTGCATATTGAGGATAAGACGACACGTCTTCAGCACTATTTCAGTGACGAGCGAGTCTGGCTAATGAGGGGGGGGGGGAAACACACAAAGAGTGACACCAGCGAGATGGTCCACCTTTGAGTTTCAATTACAATGATGCAAAAAGCCGAGTTGAGGGCGCGACTTACGGCATCAATGTCTGCGTAACCGCAGGTATCATGACACAATAAGGCGTAACCGTCGTAAGCATCGCTGTGCAAAAAAAAAACATCACTATCCCCGAAGTACTCAAAACACACTCCTTACCACTGAAGATTGCGAAAATCCACGCTCCGTCCCGCAACATTAAACGAACAACCGGTGCACGACCCGAATCGCCTAGTCTCCCGATATTCCTTCTGCGAATGGTCATCATCCAAACGAAGCCATGCCGCGCAAACGCGAACATGCTTTATAGCGATCGACGGGCAGCAGTTATTGACCTTAACCATAGCGGCAAGTTGAAACTTTTCATACCTGAAACATGCCACTTCGTAGGGTATGTTTTTCGCCGCACATGATGGCTCGAACTGAATGCCGCGAATGGTGCGTACTCCACTAAATGTTGAGATGAACACTCCAGCAATTATCATGCAGATGAGGAGTACACCAATGCTTCGGTTTTTTCCGTACAACGCGTATACTGTTCGGCGTTTGCATGTCAGACAGGAATATGCAATTCGAGGACACGGAAGGCGCAAACGCACCCCGCAGTGACAGGACCATTTCAAGGGCGAACATCAGAAGAAAGAAGGAAAACACCTGGTAGTTGTACCACAGCGCACATGCCAACTGTGAGTTACGAATGCTGGATAGCGGACCCGCTACGATTATACAGTTGGCCCTGGCAAGTGAGTGAGTAGTCATCGGAAGCATAGCTGCAAGGAACACATACAGGTGCGCACCGATCCCGTAATACCGTGAAAAGAGATACATCCGCTTCACAGCTCCTGAGGGGGAGCTTTGGATGCGGATGTTAATCGCGCCAGGCTGTTCCTTTGGCTCACTCACCCCCAAATGTGTTGGTACTCGCGGTCATAGTCAATCAGGCTGTCCCATACAACCAGAGTACATGCTGCAACTGTGAAAGATGGTCCGCATGAACTCGTCCAGGGGTGGAGAGAAGAAAGACTACTCACAAGCTGAACAATTCCGAACAAACTGTGGAGGGAGCGAAGTCATTAGTAGTCGTGATACAAGAAAATGTACAATATTGCGGGGTTCGTGATGGACTGGAAAGGGCAGAGAACTCGTCGATTACGAGAGCCCGGATATATACAGGTGGGTATCACCAGTGTTTCGAGGACAAGCAGTCGGTCCTGCAGAAACGACTGGAGATAATTGGCCTCATTCCAGCCTCGAGCGCAGTATGCTTGGCGTCGCGTGTTTGGCATGTGAGGGCGGAGCCGATCCACCGTAGCGCTCTAGAAGCAAGCAACGCATATCGGTTGGGCGAAGGGAGCATCTTTGAACGACGCAAAGACAATCAGGAGGAGTTCTATACGACAGAGCTAAGAATCGCTATAGACAGCATTGAAGAAACCTTCTGACCGATATAAGCGCCCGAGTGCCCAAGTGTGTCCCAGCACGAGCGACTATGTTACGACCAACGAAGGGACCGACTTGCCCTGGGTCGGCAAGGGCCTCGGATGAAAATATTCAGGGAGTGCTGCCTTGTACCTCCGATCACGGTGGGTCAGATACACCGATTACGCATACCTGAACATCTATCCGCTTAGCACTCGGGGACCTGGCCAATTCAATCGTTCGGCTGCATATTCAAATATTTGTTTCTGGGAGTGCCGGAAGTCGTCCGCGTTTGTAGCTGCTGTATGTTGAAGATGAGGCGCCTGCAATATGCTTTCAGCAGCAGTGTTTTGCCGACTCATACGAGAGTGGGAACACACCAACACCAATATGACCGACATGGTCAGGCTGCCATCAACAGAGCCCATAACATAAAATTTGAAGACGACCCAACGCATCATACGCGGTATGACTCAATTGCCTGGGCCATTTGCAGGTATTAGGACTCAATATAGACTCACTGTTCCAAGAAACGCCACGCACAGGATGCAAATCTGGATCTTGAAGGTTGCTAGAACGCTTGAAAGTGTGACTAGGAAATGAGCCACCTTGTCTTGGCGGAGTGTATGCCGCGGACTTCGTACGTCCCTTCCCTCCCCCTCCGTTCCCTCCTTGTGCTGTGCGCCGTTTGCTTAATTGTATATGAAGGTTATGAGGTTCACAAATCCGCCTCAGGCGATGCCTCTGGTCGCGGAGACCTGATTTTCGTGTGCTATCACACAATGGGTATCTCTCCCACCTCTCATGACCACGCACCCCACCAGAACAAGGACCGCCCTCACCCTCGGAGCACGAGTTTCCGTCGGACGACAACAGCTCCGACACCCGGCAACGTCCTCGATACTCAAGCTGGGTAACAAACACTAGAGTGACTAGCTTCTAGCTGCACCCTCACGATGGGGAGCGGGAGGATGTCAATAACGGGAGGGAGTTGGGGGCGGATGGTGGTGGGGATGGGTGAGGCGAAGGTGGGTTGAGCATGAATGCCGGCATAATTATTGTGCGTCGCCACCTTTGCCTTGCCTTGCCCTTCCTCCCCTTCCCCCTGCTTCCCTTATCCCCCAACCTCCGAAATATGGAATCTGAAATACATGGCACAGCTCAAAAGCGGGGCATCCACAACTTCTTCATCGTCATTCCTCGTCTCTGCTGTCACATTAGCCATCTTCGACCCGCCGACCGGTACGGCTGCAGAAGATATCCTCCCGTTGCTCGAACACGCGGCGATGATCAAGGGGGCTCACAAAGTACAGAAGCGGGGTGCAGGGCACGTGGAAACGCCCCTAAAGTTGTACAAAACGGAATTCGACTTTGGTGAGCAAGCTCAAATGAGGAAACGCTTCCGTCGGTTCGTTCGTGAGACCGCGTCGGCCGATCCGAGTTGGTGTGTGTGTGTGTGTGTACGCTTACGGGTACTTACCGATTGTTATGAAATCAGTTATTGCAGACTAGGTTGTGAAGGGGTGTCGGCGCGGATTGTGTTCGTGTTTTGTTGGCGGCTTGCTGAGAGAGCTACGGTATCGGCAACGAAATAAATATGATGCATCATATCCGTGAAAGGGAAAGCAATCCAAGGCCGTTCATTCAGTCGTCCAGATTCCCCCCTTCCCTGGAGGATGAGAAGGCAACTGCATTTATCGGTGAATCGGGACCGTTTGTATTTGTTCACCTTCATTTATCGACTCGGAGCATGTCCTGGACTTTATGATGCTTTGTCTGCCGCTTACAGGTTTTACCGCTCGAAATCAGAATCGGCTCCGTCCTCAGCTCCGATATCATTTTTGGTTTCGGTTTGATCATGAGCACATCCTGCGATGTGTTGAATACGCAAGTGCTAGCCTGCTGTGTACATACAACACACATTAGTTAGACCATATGTCCCGGCCTTTCGAACCCCATCTTTGGCCCCGATGGATAACCTCAACGGTACGGGAGAGGTACACGCCATTCCTCACCACACCTAGATACAGTCCACAGAGCATAGGGCCACGGTGCCACCTCTTCTCCCGTTGCAGCGAACTATTACGCTGACACTTGTACTGTCCATGGGCTCTGGCTGTGTGACAGGTATCTTGTGAGCCAACTACTTCCTGACATTTCAATAAGGAGTAAACGCGTCCGTAGTCGTACAGGGATCCGACCGCAAATTTTAGTCAATGCTAGACCCTAACCAGTACCCCTCAACTCGGCGCGCTCTATGCAAGGCCTACCGATCATGAGGGCTAGTGGTGCTGTCTAGAATACGGACCACGGAATCACCGGGCGAGTTGTTGCCAAAGTCGATGTTGGTCGTGAGTTCGGGAGTGGTCATACCCGCCGATGTCTGCAGCTGGTGCATGTTGAGGATGAGATGACACGTCTAAAGCATAATTCGTGATGGCATGTTGGCTATGGAGGGGAGAAACGTACAAGGAGTGACAACAGTGAGATCATGAACCTTCGGGCTATAGGTTATTGATGTAGAATAAGCCGAATCAAGGGCGCGACGTACGGCGTCAGTGTCTGCGCAATCGCAGGTATCATGACACTGTAAGGCGTGAGCGTCGTCAGAATCCCTGAGCAGAAAAGGACAAAATAAAAACGGGATTATCATTCCCAGATTGAAATACCTGAAACACGCTCCTTACCACTGAAGACAGCGAATATCCACGCTCCGTCGCGCAACATCAGACGAACAACGGGCACGCGACTCGAATCACCCAACCTCCCAATCACGTTCTTCCTGCGGACCGTCATCAACCAAAGGGAACTGTGCCGGGCAAATGCAAACATGCTTCAGAGCAAAAAGCGAGCAACGTTGGAATAAGCACTACGATGTTGGCAAGGAAAAACTTTTCAGTGCACCTGAAATACACCGTTTCGTACGGCACCTTTTTCGATGCACATGTCGGCTCGAAGTCAATGCCGCAAACTATGCGTACTCCACAGATGATTGAGATAAGCGCTCCAGCGATCATCATACACATAAGGAGTACACCAATGCTTCGATTTCTCCCATAGAAAGCGTATACTATCCAGTGTTCGTACCATTATTGTCAGAGGGCGATATGCAACTGAAGAAAGGTAGAAGACGCAGACGTACCCCGTAGTGAGAGCAGCATTTCAAGGGCGAACATCAATAAAATAAAGGACCCCGTCTGGAACCCGGCCCACAGCGCACATGCCGACCATGAGTTACGAATGCTGGATAGCGGACCCATTATAATTATACAATTTACCCTACCACATGAGTTAGTGGTCATCGATTGCTAAGGACGAAATACATACAGTTGAACACAGAGCCCGTAATATCGTGAAAAGAGATATATCCGTTTCACAGCTCCTGAAGAGGAACTTCGGATGTGGATGTTGGTTGTTTCAGGCCGTTCGTCCGGCACGCTCACCTCCAAACGTATTGGAATTCGCGTTCGCAGTTTATCAAGCTGTCCCATACAACCACAGCACATGCCGCAACTGTAACAGAATGCCCACGTGAATAACCGTTGTCGGATGAAGAGAAGGGAAGCTACCCACAAGCTGAGCAGTCCCGAACAAAGTGCGGCGGGAGCGCAGTCATCAGTAGTAACAATACAATGGAAATGTACAATCGTGCGGGGTTTACAGGGAGCTGGAAAAAGGTAGACAGCTTGAAATTGATTTCGAGACCTTGAATATATACAGCTGGGGCATTACTAGGGTTTTGAGGACAAGAGGTCTTTCACGAACGACTGGAGATATTTTGGCCTCATTCCAACCTCGAGCTCAAAATGCTTGGCGTCGCGTGTTTGCCTTCTAAGGGTGCGATCTACCACGGCGCCCGAAATTCGAGCAGCGCATATCGATTGAGCGAAGGGAGGACCCTTGAAAGACGCAAAGGATCTGCGGCCGCAGGGATCCCATACGACAGAGCTATGAGTCGCTATGGACTGTTGAGTCTGGGTGGCTGCGCAACATTTTACGACCGATATAAGCGCCTAAGGATCGAGGCCCACCAGAACACAAGGGAATTTCGTTATGGTCGATGCAGGGACCGATTTGCACTTCGGTCAGCACGAGCATTGCATGAAAACATTCAAGGACTGGTGCTTTGCACCCCCGATCACGGACACACCTTGGTTGTGGATCCACCGATAGCGGAACGCTTAGCAGCTCGTTCCTGTCAAACTGACCTTTCCAGGAACGCCACAAGTCGTCAGCGTCCGTCGTTGCATATTGAGGATCAGATGGCAAGCATGGTTTCAACACCAGGTTTTTGCCGACACGACAATGGGGACGGATCAGCATTGAGAGAGTTGATAACAGAGCAACCAGAACGACTGAAAGCGAACCCCGGAAGTCTGTAGGCCGTGGCTACATTGTGTTGGCGTGCATGTGGGGATTTCGTACATCCCTTCTCCTTCTCCTTCCCTTTTTTGGTCTGTTTACTAGTTCCTTCCGATTTTGGAATAAATTCAACTCCAGACTCCCGAGATGATTGCCCCGAAGTACAAACTCCGCGGTACAAATCAATATCGACGCTCACACTCTGACAGCCTGACTCAGAACAATAGACCCCATCGATGATTGGTGCTCGTTTTCTTTCGTTCAAGGACTCTTCGATGGCTGTATTCTAGGTGTGTAGTATTGACTACGTATCTGGTTAATGTATATTTCAATGTTCCTCATATCGACATCCTCAAGACACTTGAGGACCTCCTGATTTATCGGTTCTTGCGCAATTGGAGGCGATGGAACCCATCCGCAGGACCTCTTTGCCAACTGTGGAGCGAACTTTTTGAGCAATCTCTCAGTAGAGTCGTCAACTCCAGACGTGATTGGCCCAGGACACCTTGCCCTAACCTATTCCAACAGCAGACGACCCTTAGAACACGTGCCGAAAGTAGATCTGGTAACTCAACCGATTGCGCCTACGACGTAGCACGATTCGAGACCAAGTCGACTGGGCTGGTTGGAAAGGTAGTCGCATCTATTTTATCAGAAGCATCGTCCAGCGGCTGAAGGTGTGTTTACTTTTTACAGATTGGGAGAGGTGTCAACGTTGATGTGTTTGTGCTTTATTGAAAGCTCGTGGCATCAATGAAGAGATTCATACTTAATGAATTTGTAGTGGGCGGTGGTTGATGGCGGGATGATTCTTGCGCATCAACCAATACCCAGGCGTTCGGCAGCCTCGTTTCGCTGATCATGATAAGCCGAGTAATTCGGGGAGTATGGATGTGGATGTGCCAATTCAATGTTCAAGTCCGGCTGTGGGGGTGCCAATTGATAATCACGTCATGCCCACTTCCCCCCTTGGAATTCATCGGCGGATCACCACTTCGACCACTGATTCGTCGAGGGACACCCGCGTACTTTCTACTCAAAATCTGGGTCCCGACTTAGGTTTCATTTTTCATTTTTCGCTTTCTTAGTTCGAACCGATAACGTTCTGTACGATATCACATTACGACCCTGTTATTGTATGAGGATGTTGGACTGTGTTTCACAGCCGTTCGAGCCTGAGCCCTCATGGCAGCCTCGCTACGTCAATGGTAAGGTAATCATTGCCCCTGGCGAAGACCGCCCATCCTGAAGCCTCTTGCCGAGTCTCGACTCTTGCTGCCTACATTCCACATGGAGCGCAGGGCGATGTTGCAACCCTGCGTCACGTTGCGGTGGACTACTTGGTCACTGCTGACATCCCGAGCTGACCACAGCTTATAGCTGTGTAACAAAATACCTTGCGAGATGGCGGGCTTTAAACATCCCAACGCAATTGAACCTATTCGTGAGACGATGGATTTGAATTTTGGTACAGGATTCGCGACTGCAGTGTCTAGCGTCCGCCACCCTGATGCGACTCTCCTCTTTCCTTCCGCCAGCCAAGTAGTAGGATTACGAGGGACCTAACGAAGGGTAGCTGTGCTGCCCAGAATACGGCGTGTGGAATCATTGGACAAGCCAAAGTCGATGTTCGTAGTGAGTTCGGGAGTGGTACCGTTTGTCAAGGTCTGTAGCTGTTGCATATTGAGGATGAGGCGACAGGTCTGGTGGGCATATTGGCATGAGGTCTTTTCTGTGACACGAGGACGCACGAAAATTGATACAAGTGAGATCGTCCAGCTGTTGAGCACTACATTAGTAATGTGAAAGCCGAGCTGGGGAACGACGTACGGGACCATTGTCTGTGCGACCACAGGCATTAAGACACAGTAAGGCGTTACGGTCGTAAGAATAGCTGCGCGATATGGACGTCATCCATACCGAGCTTGAAAGACTCAAAGCATGCTCCTTACCACTGAACACAGCAAAAATCCACGCTCCGTCACGTAACATCAGTCTAACAATTGGTGCACGGCCTGAATCGCCCAGTCTCCCGATATTCCTCTTGTGGATGGTCATCATCCAAACGAAACTGTGCCGTACAAACGCGAACATGCTGTCGAGCAAGGGGCGGGCAGCAATTGAATATCCAGAGCGATAATGACCAGTAGGAGCTGTTCAGCCCACCTAAAATATACCGCTTCGTAGGGCATGTTTTTCGCAGCACATGTCGGCTCGAACTGAATGCCGCGGATGGTGCGTACTCCACAAATGATTGAGATAAACGCTCCTGCAATTATCATACAAATGAGGAGTACACCAATGCTTCGGTTTTTTCCGTACAATGCATATACTATGGAGTGTTCGCGGGCTGTGGTCAGACGAAAAATTGTAAATCCAAGATATAGGCAACGCAGACGCACAACGTAGTGACAATAGCATTTCCAGGACGAACACCAGGAAAAGGAAGGAGAAAACCTTGGAACCGTACCACAGCGCACATGCCAACCGTGAGTTATGGATGCTAGATAGCGGACCCGTTACGATTATACTGTTGGCCCTAGCAAGGGAGTGAGCAGTCGTCGGAACTGCTGAGGAGGGGATACCTACAGTTGCACACAATTCCCGTAATATCGTGAAAAGAGATATATCCGTTTCACAACTCCTGAAGGGGAACTTCGGATGTGAATGTTGGTCGCTTCAGGCTGTTCCTTTGACATGCTCACCCCCAAATGTATTGGAACTCGCGGTCGAAGTTTATCAGGCTGTCCCATACAAGTAGAGTACATGCTGCAACTGTACAAATGGCCTGCGTGAATGACTCGTCAACGAATGAACAAAGGGAAAGACACTCACACGCCGAGCAGTTCCGAACAAAGTGCGGCGGGAGCGTAGTCATCAGTAATAACAATATAACGGAAATGTACAAGAATCGCGCAGGGTTTATGGGTATTGAAAAAGGCAGACAGCTCGAAATTGGTTTCAAAACCTCGGATATATACAGCTGAGGATCACTAGGGCTTTGAGGATACGTAGGTCCCGAGATATTTAATATCTGGCCTCATTCCAGCCACGAGTCCGATATACTTGCCGCCGCGTGTGTGTTATGCGAAGGCGAACCCGATCTACCATAAGACTCTAAACGTTACCTTGCTTGATAGAGTCTTGCATGATAGGACGTGGCGATGACCGTAGATGGCAAGCAACACCAAACCATACGACCTGTCTTCCCGCCATCAGATAGGTAGATGCAATAATCTCCGCCGTAACAGAGGGGCTGATCCTTCTCCATCGAGGTCTCAAATACGCTATTTTCGGACAGTGAAGTACACTGTCCTACAGACGGTCCTATAAGAAAACTTCTTAGTTCTACTATGACGAACGAAAGTACCTTAGCCCAGGTCAGTGGATGATTGGTTGGGAACGCCGACTTTCTCTCTGCCACCGTGAGCGACGTGTTGCGTTAGTGTTCACGGCGGGCGTTTCCTATGTATGGAGGGAGGTGTTTCGTCATCGGGAGCGTGGCAACATACATTCGAACACATCACCACAACCACCTAGATGACGTAGGGTTACTGTTCGCTTTATGTATGCTGTATAGATGTGCCTGTCTAATCTCCCTAGTCACTCCACCTCTCAACAAGGGGTGATCTTTGCCTACAGACCAGATCGAACTAACTCAGAGCAAGGTTTTAGGCGCTGGTCACGGCGACAACTAGTATGTAGTGCATATCGATTGGAAGCATCCTTGAAAGACAGAAGGTCAATCCACAGGAATTCGATACGACACAACTACGAATCGTCATGGAGGGTCATATGACTGATATAAGAACCCGAAGGCCTAAACCCACTGCAGCTGGCCGAATTTTGTTACGGCCGATGCGGGGATTCATTTGCCCTTGGTCAGCAAGTGCCTTTGCATGAGAACATTTGAGGAGCTCTGCCTCGCAACCTCAATCGCGAATAACACCATCGCGGAAAGGTTGATGGCTTGGGGGCTTGGCAAATCCAACTGCCCTTCTGCCACACATTCAGCTTGACCTTTTTGAATGATTCCGTGTCAAGATGGAACCACCCTAGCCCAATTGAGGTAAGCGAATAGGTCGGACCCAATACCAATGAATTCTCACGCAACCTGACCCTTCACCTCATTGATGCGGAGTAGATGGTTGGGGTCGGAGTCTTCGGATTCAATGTTCGTTGTGAGCTCGAGAACGCTGGAAGTCGTCCGCGTCTGCAGCTGTTGCATATTCAGGATGAGACGGCAAGTCTGCGGCAGGGTTTTCGCGGTAGTGTCTTGCCAGAACGAGATTCAGGAACGCACCAGCATCGATACAAACGTTAGGGTCCAGCTATAATCGAGAGAGTTGATAACTTAGAGTTCCAGACAATCCAAAAGCATCACGCACGGTACCATTGCTTGGGCCACTGCAGGTATCAGCACTGAATATGGAGTCACTGTTCCGAGAAAGGCTACGCACGCGGATGTAAATTTGGGTCATATGGGCATAACGTAGGTCACTCACCACTCAGGACACAAAAAATCAAGGCTCCATCCCGCAACATTAGACTAACAACGGGCGCACGGTTCGCACGACCCAGCCTCCCAATGTTCCTCTTGTGCATAGTCAGCATCCAAAGGAAAATGTGTCTCGTGAAAGCAAAAGTGCTTCGAAAACAATGACCGTCATGGTTAGTGAGAAGGCTGGAGGTACTCTAAGCTTCGATATGCTCACCTAAAGTACACCACATCGTACCGCGTCCTTTGCACAATACACATTCCATCAAAGCGCAGAAAGCGAAGGGTGCGTACTCCGCATATGGCCGAGACGACTACTCCGGTGGTTATCATGATGATCAAGAGCATCCCAACGCTTCGGCTCTTCTGGTACAATGCATATACTGCCGGTATACCGTTAAAAATAGAATAAAAACAAGGGCAGCTCGGACGCACGTCGTAATGACAATACCACTTCCAGAACAGTCAACAAGAAAAGGAAAGAGACCAGCTGGCATCCGAACCATATCACACATACATTCGAATAGATGTGGATGCTGGCCAGCGGTCCCTGCATCGCGGCAGAGTTGGCTCTATTAAACGAATGGGCGACCGAAAGTACGTGGAAGAGGAAGGAACACACACATCTGTGAGCAGAGTCCAAAATATCGGGCAACGAGGTATATCCGCTTCACAGCTCCTGCGGGAGGCCTTCTCAAATGAATACACATTACGCGTGCTCGTCCAACTGATGCACTCACTTCCATATATGTTGGTATTCGAGGTCGTAGTTGGTCACGGTGTCCCACAGCAGCACAGTTAATGCTGCAACTACACCGACGTCAAAATCCGATTTGGCCCCGATTAGAAGAGACACGTACACGATGAACAATTTCGAATGAAGTGGGGCGGCTGCATGCTACACAGCGAGTGCAGAGTGAAAAGATCGTTACGGTGTCGTCGTCTCGGTGTGGCGTGAAAGAAGTACAAGCACGCCCGCGCACAAGACACGAAGTTCCGAACCCGTACGGTCCTGGCGATCCTGAGTCAGGTCCGTCTCGTCGTTACACACAGGACAGAACTGCACACGCTAGCTGCCGCCTGAGGACACTTGACAGCTAGTGGGAACAGGTAACACGCATGCCACGCCATGCTTATTGGCTAAGTAACAAAAGCAGCTGAAAAAAATACCGAATGCATGCTGGCGGGGATAAGTAGATGCTTTTGTCATCAAAATTTGACAAAAGGAATAGAGAGTTCGAATGGTCATGTGGCTGTGATGGCTCGCCATTTTTGTTCATCCAGTGCCATTTTTCCGTGGATGCTTGAACAGGTAGCGTAGTCAATAGATAACATATCACATAAGTAGAACCACAGTAAGCTGGCTGTCCCTGGCAGGACAGCATCACTATAATACATTCCTCCTTCTCTTCCTCCTCCTCCGGCCGGATTTGTAATGATAGATCCAGTTGATAGAAATAGATACAGATGGGGACCGGTTCGGCTTTATGGACGGCAACACTCGGCATAAACTGCTCGTTTTCGACAGCTGTACAGTAATTCACCGGTCCGTTGTACGCCGAAACAGAGATACTTGGATACAGAGCATTTGGGGTGTTTGGGAGGGATTTCTTTGTCGTCAGTATCTAGATCTGCATTGAAATAAATATGCTGCCAAGACTAGGGTCCATCTGCTAAGAAATACTTGCGTGTGCTGCATCGTCGTAATGTGGGGTGGTCACTTCGGGTCCTTTAGAGTTTAGACACACACAATCTTTCATTCGTCACCCTGCCAAATTTGTAACTCTGACTCCATAGGTAGCTGAATTGGATGCACTCTAGGCGTAAATCGCCTCGCAGGAAATGAGAACTCTGTATCTTGCTGTGCAACATTGGCAAAGTATATTCTACTGAATTATGTCAATTATCCAAAATACCGAAACCAAGAGAAAAGTGTATCTCAGTCTAGCTGTACATACTTAATCAAAGACCTAGACAGTGGGAACAAATCTCGACGCCCATACACATAGTCATCATTTTTAGTCAATTCCAACTTTCGAACTCCGACATGTTCCAACTAATGACTTGGTCTAGTGTACCTTTTCCCGCTTCCATCGAAAGAAACGGGGACAATGCTTTACTAGTTCACTTTATCTTAGATGTATCTGAACTCACGTTATGTTTTGGAGGGTGAATTTCGACCCCAGTATTTTTCACTTTGATTTGATCCATTTTATGTAAAAAAGTATGATGTTGATTTGCCAACAGCATGAGGTAGCTTGAGGCATCCTTAAATGACCTAGCGTGCACCGAGACGATTGAGGCACCAAAAAAGCCGCATTATATATACTACACAAGTTTATAAAGGGCTGAATACTGCAGAGGAGCCTTGGATGGAATGCAAAATGGGACATCACGCGTCCACGACTAGAATTTGGAACGAGACTTGCCACCTACTATATATGGCAGGCCTGGTCAACCTGTAGGTCGAATGATTTCAAGTTTGCGAGCCCGCGTAATAGGTAACTTGACAAATAAGCCTTCCATCGTATCGTCAAGGGCTATAATTGCAAAGGCTCAATGAGTCCACACTTCACTTTGCTCTCTCCTTTAGTGTCTTCTGTCTGGTCCTCTCACGGAGGCCTTGGTGTTTAATTGGTGTGAGCCTCATCTGCCAGCCTGCTGTTTCCCTTTGTGGCGCCTTAGGAACATGCCATAATCCCCACGACAAACTTGGTCAGGATCACACCCCAATAAACACGATACTGGTGGTTACGGGGCAGACTATAACTTTAGGCGTGGTCTTGGAATCTGAAGAGAAAGCGATCGCGACAGATCAGTGGACGACAGCAATTAGAGGTGATCCGCGGAGCTCTGCGCATGCTTACGTGCATCGAACAAGTTGAACTCAAACAACAACCACCTCCTTCATTGCTCCAAGGTGTTCCTTTTCCACTCCTACGGAGATCCGCCCGAAATGAGGTCTTCTTCCTTGGTAGGTTCATCGATAAGTCAACCATGTAGTGATCCACATGTAGGCAGGGTTGACAACGAGGTTCGTCGCAGCGCTCGACCCGATCGTCAATTATGCTTCCTGGCTCTACAGGGCCTTTGTTTCAGTTCCCTCGATCGCGAATTGAATGATAACCGGAAACCAAGCATGGCTCAATTTCCATGGGCCATTGTTGTAGTTAAGAATCCACCCTCGCTCAAGTATGTTTTTTTCCCTTGCTGCTAAAACTGGAGGACTGACCATCCTAGGTTTCATTGGCTGGCATCAATCAATGCGTCAGACGCGGGGAAGACTCAATCGATCGGAGGAAACCCTTGACCCCAGCCCTCGCACTACTTCCGCACGATCCTATCTCCCTTGTTACCCTTTGTGGATTTCAATCCCGTTTCGCTGGATAGAACGTACACTGTTCGGAATTTACCCCTTCGACACTAAGCTAGGGCCGTGTGCCAGAGCCTGGCGATCCGGAGAAACTCTCCTTGCGTCAAATTGAGTCTACGGCATATATCGTACGTGTCCTGTGCCTGCCATACATACGCTCCGAAAGCTCCGAGTCGTATTGGTGCCTATTTACAATTCGAAGAACTATAGATCACGATCGACGCGTGTTATTTCATAGGTACGCCTCAAACTGCCTGCGGAGAGGTATCTATCAATTGCCGAATGTTCATCTCTTCAACTACTCGGAGGAAGCAAGCTTTACTTGGAAGCGTCCTGCCCGGATCCGGAAATGCGATGTTTGCGGGACGCCGCACGATGACATATATCCAAAAGGTAGAGTATTAAGAACAGAAACTAACTATCACAACGTTCGAACTAAGTGGGTAGCAATACACTGGATATGTATCGAACCTCACTCCTCAAGGGGACCATGACGTTCCGGAGGACAGTTGCACGCATACGGCCCATGGTATGGACAAGCGTTATAACTGTGGACCCATGGCAACGAACTAGGTGGCGAAATTTGATATCTGTGAGTAGACGCCGAACAGGCGACGACGATAAGCTTGCCTGGATTCTGCAAGCACAGGCTCAATCGCGTCGTGAGCCTGCCATACGGTGTTAGTGTTGCTTGAACTTGCGTATGGAGAGAGAATCGATGATCCGTAGTAATGCGGCCTCTCGGGAAGTTGATCTGGGCCAGGCAACTGGACAAAACCACGAGGATCGGAAGCAGACTGGTTTGCAAATTGGGTGACATCAACCGATCGTCGGTCATCATCACTATTGGTTTCATAGGCTGTGTTTAACACTTCTGTCAAAGATCATTTCTTCGGCAGAGGCTGTAGAGTAACATACCAGGCACCGGGAAATGCGCCGCGCCGCTAACGAAGTCGTACTGTGTCGCGTCCGACAATATAAACGTATTGTCGCCAGTGGGACCTTGAGCTGCACCGTCTGGTGGGGCAGGACCTGCATCAGTAGCGTCGGAAATAGTTTGCCTTTGGACGGGCATGTATTTGCAAGGAAGGCCTCTTGTAAGGCATCTCTCGCATGGGTGCCCTAGATGGTCAACCTGAGGAAGACACTGTCGATTCGTTGAGTTTAGAAACGGATCGCAGATACCCATCATTTGAAACAAACCTTGACTTTATGTTTACGACAGGAGCAGCATGCCATGTTCGTCCGCTTTGGTTTGGGAGATCCGTCGGATGAGGCAGAAGATGGTTTCAGGGAAGACATTGGGTGAAGTTTGGAAGCGCGTAAGAGGGCTACTGCGGAGGCGATATCAACATAGTGAGGATTATATAGGTCGAGAGGTTGGAGAACACGCGGTGAAAGTCTACAACAAAGTATGAATCGTAAAAACACGCTATGTTAGAGGACGATACGTACAAAGGCGCTCAACAGACGAAAGATCAGAGCGTGCCACGCGTGCGACTCGGCGCACCCTGAGAGTGTCAGATCGAGCCAGATTGGAAGCGAAAATGAACCCTGAAAACCGAAGTAGTGCATGACGAGCACGCAGCTCAGAAGACACAACTCGGTATGGCTTCATTATTAGGACCTGAGACATATTATGACAAGGGAAAATGATAAGATACGATGCCCAAAAAGGTGAGAGCAACACCAAATCAGAGTTGCAATGCTATGCGTGTTTTGCATGAGTTCATTGCTTATCGCGTGCTGCCGTGCTCAACGACTATAGGTTGGCATTAGTGTGGAGGAATTCCCGATTGTCATGCTCTGTGTATCGTGGCGCTTCACCACGCCCACAGACATCCCGACGGAGCAAGACCGGATCTTGGTTGCCGCCAGACATAATTATAACAACCAATGATATTTCGTATGGTTGTATACCTTCAATCGCGTTAGCACGCCAAGTGGATCGCTAGAGAGAAGACAAGCTCAAATTCACCACGTGAGGTGCAAGATAAAGTGTGCTGAAAATCTTAGGACGAGACAAACCCAGGCGTCTCTTACAGTATACTTGAGCGCTCCATTTTTCTTTGCTGCCTGGTATAACCAATCATCGAGGTCTGGAACGGATAAATGAACATCAAGGTGAAGTCATTGGACAAATCGGCATGCCTTCTACGCTCCACAGGATGCTTTTCATGACTCTGGCCTTCTCAAGAACACCGGCATAGTCGGGTGCAGTATCGCTCGATCTCGGCCCACATTGCCATCTTCCAGTGGTCTAGATGTGAAGAAAGGAAATGAAGTACAGTGCAGGACGTTGTTCCTAAATCCCTCAAAGCGGACATGTCTAGCAAACACATATGATGAGATTATGTATGAACTTTAAGTCTTGACAACACACGGGCTCACCTGTTCCAGACCCATTCCATGGAGTATCTTCAGGAAACTATCGTATCGACGGTCCAGCAACGTCCGCGGTATCTGCTAGTACACGTAAGTTCATGCAGCTCGCGGTCAAGAAGATTTTTGATCAGAGACACAGCAAAGGACAATGAGGTAGCCGTGCATGGCAACTAGACGCTTGACATGTGTTTCAGGGTCTCAGGGACAAGCGCATCTTCGAAACGGGGCGGGCATGGCAAGCACGTATGCCGTTTTCATCGGCCAGACCTGATGGCTATTCATCTTCATCTCCACGGACCCCTACGTCCAGAATGAAAGTGAGCCCTACCTCCCGCACGTAATTCCCAGCTTTTCATGCCATCGAAGCAGAAAACCCGTTACGGGTTTGGGTCGGACACGAGTCGTCATGTGTTCAGTGCAGTGAGGGCCACACTCACGCTGGGTAGCGTATCTGGAATTACAAGGAGTGTCAGTTGATCGCCGCATGGCTTGAGAAGACAGAGAAGGCGTACATAGATCGCCCACTATCACTTTTTTCCAGTTCGGAATCGCATGCTTGTTCAGGGTGCCCATAGAGAATCGATCGTCTGCCTCATATCTATGCCACGCTAGTACCAGGTTTAAACTTGTCAAACGGTCAAAGGTCTACAAAAGTCTGTACGCACAGTCAATTGGATAATATAGGCGAAGAAAAACGTACCCATGGAGTCATGGTGGTCGTCCCAGTCCCCACTGACATGAGGCGAAGGGTCAAAGTCACGTTCAGGGGTTTGAAAACAGAATTAATGCGATCTTATCAACACGATTAGATTATTGTGGGATATCAGAGACCTGATCAATCATCATTTGTACACGACCACATACCACGTATGGGTTATGTACTTCAAAGTGCAGTTAGTCTACCTCAATGTGTGTATATATATCTGCTTGAATCTCGAAAGCCAAGTTGTTTGAATGTAACTAGCAGCTACCCGTGTGATGCACGATTGAGGTTTATGTGCAGTGTTTGTGAGCCAATGGGGCGTACGGAAAAGCCTGATGGTAAGCAATTGAATTGGTTAGCTAGGAATCTTTCTAGTTGTTCTCAAGATTTACCAAAACAGCTACCCCAAACTCAGTGGTCACAACTCACGGTCATAACTCGCGGTCACCCTGCAACACTACTCCGATATAGTGTTCTCAAGACACGTGTTCATGATGCACCGCAAGATGTGTTATATTTGGGTTGTTGAGTGACTGGCGTGCCTGCGCGTCAGCGGGGGGTACACACTCACGGGAGGTCCAGAAACAGTGCTCGGGTTGCTCGGGTGGGCCCATGCGTCCCCCGTTAGGATACTGGACATCGATGCTGAAGTGGAAGTCCGCTAGGGAAGCGGTCGGAAAGGCCGGTACCATTGAACAGAGGTTTACAGCAGGAGGAGTTAAGTTCTAAACTCCTGTCCGAGATCTGGCTAGATAAACGTGTCCTCCACGTGTGCAAATGCAACAATGCAAGCGCAACATCAGGATCGGTTTCCTGGGGGGATAAAAGGATCGCAAGGTTTTTGCATGCGAGGACATCGCACAGGTAGGTGAGCGGGGTGGAGCATGAGCTGAGGTGGTTCACGCGCCAGTACGGGGTGCACCTTTGTACACGAGGCCCTAGAAGCGGGCCGTCGTCGCCTGGTGAGATTATTGATGTTGAAGAGCCGGGACAAGAAGGTGGAGAAGGCCGGGCTGGGACAACCAAGTTTTCCCTCCCAAATCGGGCTTAGCGAAAGCCGCTTCAACGCATCCGACTTGTAAAAACCAGCTCGTTCTCAATAGGTATTAAGCATTTATAAGCTCGGAGACCGCGCAGTTGCAGAGGTTGAAGGGGAATTCCAAAGAGCAATTGGGGGGGATTGGAAAGCGACTTGCTCGACACACATGTCGAACACCGGCACCGGCGATCCGGATCGATGGCGCGGACTTGGAACGTTGGATAATTGACGAGGAGGCGCATGTACATCCCCAAATAGGTGGAACTTCCGTAAATACACGTACAAAGGCGCGCAGGTCGCCAGAGAATGTGGAGGTGCTGACCAGATACATATGTGCTGCACGACGGTGGTGACGAAGGTTAGAGGTGAGTAGAGGCGTGGCGAGGAGTGTTGCGTGGAGGGCGGAGGGAGGGTTGTGGCGATGTGGACGACGAACGTGAGGTTAGAGGCGAAAAGGATGCTGCCGTGGCCATGTGTGAAGTAGAGGATTGGTCAGCCGATGAGGGGCAGATGGGCGAGGACAAGGGACGAGGAGCTTGCCGCGTAACTATTGGGAAAGGAGGCGTATGTTGCAAGACTCTGAAAATTAAACGACTGGTAAGCGAATGATACGTGGTTCGGGGATATAGTGGATCGCTCATGCCTTCAGTACTTCGGTTTATATCATGGCTTGCCACATTGGAGGTCAAATAATGATTCCTGACTGCATTAAAGGAGCGCAGGCCTCATCATTCGCCCATTGTAACTGCCAGCACTCGCCCTCATACGGCGGTCGAGGCGTTTTCACATCTATCAAGACATCCCCTGACGATCTTCTCGTGATATTGCTCTCAAAGGCGACATTAGATAGGATGTGGCTTTAATTAATTCACAACGTTAGTGGCACAAAATTGACACAACACCGGCACACCCCAGGGAGTCATGATGAAACACGGGGGTTGGTATTCACCGTTGGGCGCCGGACATAATGTATAAGCCTGGACGCTCCGTCGACGTCGTACTCCGACGTTCTTGGTAACATAGATCCGAGCAGGGTGTGCAGGATTACCTAACCGGAGAACTGTAGCGGCACATTGAACTGGGAGCTTTGCCCAATTCAAGCTTCAAGATTGCTTCCACATCGAGGAACTATGATATCTCGGTAGATCACTAGAGCTTTGCTTCGGTCAGGGCCATGCTCCAACTATAACGAACGCCGACGAGGAAGCGTTCACAGCACCACCATAGCCTTTTGCAAATAAGCACCATTTTTTTCCGAGTCCCGCAGTCCTGTCAATGACAACTCGCGTAGAATCACCGGCCCATCACCGATGTCGATAGGCCCGCCAGTCAGCATACGCCTGCAGACATTAGGGTACCCTGTGACCATCGTAACCACAGCTTTGTGTTGCAAATGCTCGATGCCCCTCTCTATTGCTTTCCCGCGGAGCTCGCGGCCGATGTCATCCTGCGCGTTTCCAGGATGCGCTATACTCAAGTATGCACTTGAGCTCGTTTTTGAGAATATAAAGCCTCCCATTTCAAAGTGACCCGGTGCAAGCAATGCATCCCAAAGGTGTTCTGAGTCGTATTGCGTCTTATCTTCTGTGCGCGTCCTTCATACTGCCACAGGCGTCCAGCCAGGGGACTGGAGGCACTAAAGTCCTCAACGACGCAACGGACGCGTTTATAAATCAACTTCTCTCCGGCTGGGGCTCTCTCGGCGGCGTCGCTGTAGCAGTGGTTCGTGGAGACGGCCTGGGCAACTGGTCCGTCGAGACAAAAGGGTACGGTATCGCCACGGCCAACGGAAGTCGCGTAACTGAAAGCACGCTCTTCCCCATCGGCTCAAACTCCAAGGTACGGCTATGAAAAGTCTGCCCGACGCACGACGCTGAAAACCGCCGTTAGCTTTTTACCACCCTCGCCACTGGACTCTTGATCAACAACGAAACCTTGGCTCCTCGGTTGTCCTGGACTTCGAAGATTGCCTCAGTCCTACCAAATTGGGCCATGGCGGACTCTTTCGCGACAACACACGCGTCGATCATCGATCTCATGAGCCATCGCACCGGCCTACCGCGGCACGATTTTTCATACAGATGGTCGGACGACATACCCACAGCCGTCCGTTCCCGCCTCAGCTTACAACAAGGCCTTTCCTAATGAATCGTCTTTTTTCTACCTTTGTATTAGATCACAAAGCTAAAGTCTCAACGCCCATCGGCCGAATTCCGAGAGACCTTCCAATACAACAACATCATGTACATGGTTCTTTCCTACCTCCCCACGCATCTTCTCCCGTCCAAGATCCCTTTCGCCCGATACGTCAAGCAGCACATCTTCAATCCCCTTGGTCTTTCATCCACCACCTACTCCTACGACGTAGCGCGACTCGGCCACCTTGCCGATGGGATGGCAAGGCAGGGAATCAACTACTCTGAGAACCCCTTCGGTGGTATCCACAGAGCGCTCCCGTTTTGGTCTACCACAGGCGGAGAGGACGGTAATGGTAAGGGACATGCGTACGCCCTTCAAAATGCCGACATATTTTCTAATACTCTGCAAATAGTATTATCGGGCCCCGGTGGCATTATAAGCAACGCCGTGGATATGGTGAGATTAACATATAACCCGGAAGGCCCTGTGTTAATAGCAACCTCTACGTACAGGCCACATGGCTTCAAACGCTGCTGCTCAACGGCGTCAAGCCCGGTACTGAGGACTCCATAATTAGCCCCGAAATCATCCAGAGAGTGTCGGCTGGTGTAACAGTTGTCGGTCCTGAAGCGTAAGCTTCCCCTCTCAGTTCTTGAGCTAAAAACTCACATGAACCCTGCAGATCGTTCCCGGAACTTTCGCCCTCCGTCTACGGTGGAGGAGTGGGACGCGGCACATACAGAGGGCATGGTAAGAACTCAGATTCTATTGTGAATGAAATGAAATTCGGTCTAACCTGCCAACAGAGGTTGTGGAGCACGACGGCGGCGTACCTGGTTCGTAACGCCCCAATATTTTTCCCTAGGTATCTGACTGTAAGAACGTACCTCGTTCCAGGATTCAGCTCTATTGTAACCCGGCTTCCCTTCGACAACCTCGGTGTCGCCGTTCTCAGCAACGACAACGACTATGGAAGCGTGATTATGTCAATCATCAAATACCGACTCATCGACGAAGCTCTCGGCTTGAACAAAATTGACTGGGACAGCAGGTAAGCGTCCTAGTCATGCCTTCAACCCCCACCATCATCTAACAGCGACGCTCCCAGGTATAGGCCCCTCGCGGCTTCCCCACCCGCCCTTGCCACCCCCCGCCCTATCAATGCCTCCCTCCCATCCATCAGTCTCCCCAACCTCGCTGGGATATACACCAACGCAGGCTACAGTAAATTCGAACTCTGCTACGTCTCCTCGAGACACCCCACGCAATCACGGGCGTGCCAGGCCCTAGCCGCGAACCTCTCCACCACCCTCCCGGGAGCCGTGGTAGACCGCAATATCCCGACCTTCATCAGTCAATGGGACAGCCCGTGGATTTCCCACATCCGCCTCCTCCACTTCGATGGGGACGTGTTCAACGTCAGCGGGTTGACGAGTTTCGTAAGTCACCTTTCGTTCAGATTTTATTGGCATCCATCTCACTTGCGCGCTTCTCAGCCGACGCACAACGCCTCCGCGCCCTTCTGGACCTACGGCATCAGCGACACGACGTTCGATTCTGGGGCTCGTGCAGTGAGTGTTATCAGTGGCTCTCAGGGGCGTCGCCAAGTCCGCCTTGGGTTGTCGGGGCTCTGGGGGGCTGGGGCGGGTGTGCCGGATCCGCAGGGTAAAACGGCTCTGGATCGTGCCGAGGTGGTGTTTGACAAGGTTCAATGAAGTTGTGTAGGTAGACGACGAGAGCATGTCATTCATTGTTTGATATTTTTGAATCTCACATGCACTTTGCTATATATGGTTTACTGCCAGCTTTTGTTGCGTTCGACGGAAGGCGAACAGTACCAGACAGCCTGTGAACATGACACGCTCTCAGATAATACATTGTATCTTCAAAAGGGTTCTCGCACATAACGATCCCTGAACAACCGCAGATATGCGTTCCGAGCTGTAGATATGAACTTAGAAATGAGATCCAAATCGACCACATATGAGACCGCAACTAAATTGAACATGCCTTTGATCCATTTCGGGATCCAGCGTAAAATACTCTTTCTGCCAGCGGACACCCGTAGTGCTCCGGGACCGCTTTCGACATCAAGAAGCCGCTGCTCGACCCGGTGGATGCACCGAACACGTGCGTAACAGGAGATTTTAGAGCGATCGTAAGAAAGGACCGGATACGCAAACCAGTATCCTTGTTTTTTTCTCGCTAGGTTTGACATTTTAGACCTTTCAACGACATAGCCTAGGACGTAACACTGTGTTCCCCTCGTCCCTGCGGACTACCAGCATCTCAGAGGTGCCCGTCCGCAGCCAGGCGTTATCGCAGTGTCAGAGGCCTTGCGTCAATCTGGACCCATGATACCAATACGGTGAAATTGGCGTGGGTATGCCCCATGGCAACAGCGAGGGCGCTTACCGAGGCTGCGCCGGGATTGATGTGCTTCAAATGGTTAGATGAGTGTCACTCCCGTATCCGGCATTCGGAAGCGCAAGTCTGATAGCCTAGGAAGCAAGGGTAACCATCCTTACTTCCGTGTGGCAGTCACCTGGCGCAAGCAAGAATGGTGCTGTGTAGAACGATCGAACTTGATTGTGGGTTCTTCTCCAAGCACGAAGAACTTGTGGCTACCCTTCCCCCCGTGTACGCAACAGAGCAGAACGGTGTAGGTGCGTTTGAACGCGGCGCACTCTGGCATCCGTTCGGTTCCCTTCAATCGGTGTGTTGAATTCTCGTTCAGCCTTGGCTGACCCATGGGAAGAGTTGACGGTGCCCCGGCTGGTTTTAAGGTATCGCCGCTGGCGCTTGCCTGGCCGGGGACGGTAGGCACGGGGGTGATGGTGGCGTTGATCGGTTTACGAAGGGTTGATATATCGCCGCCACGATCTCACCTCGAACTGAGTGGTGTCTACTGTGTCCTCAAATATGATCGTCAAGTTCGCCATAATCAATGTTCGAGGTAGCATTCGTATTGATAGTCGTCGTAAACGATATGTTTGTCGTAAGCTGAAGATCGCTGGGAGGGGGTGTGTGTGTCTTCAGCCTCTGCATATTGAGTATAAGTCGGCAAGTCTAAAGATAGTTCAGTGAGGGTGTTGAGTTAAGAAACAAGGAACGCACCAAAATTGAAAGAAGTGATATGGGCCACCTGTCGTTGAGGTTAGCATCATGGAGGTCAGAATAGGGTCAAGACACTACAAACGGAAACATCGCCTGTGCAGCGGCAGGTACTAAGTACGTGTACGGCGTGACTGTTGCCAAAAGAGCTGAGAGCACAGTGTGAGCCACCAGTAGCTATGACAGAAT
Organism: Lyophyllum decastes; assembly: GCA_025854295.1. Lineage (NCBI taxonomy): Eukaryota > Fungi > Basidiomycota > Agaricomycetes > Agaricales > Lyophyllaceae > Lyophyllum > Lyophyllum decastes. The sequence continues at coordinate 3,645,820 of CP107705.1, read as the reverse complement.
GAAAACAACCCTCACCACTAACGACGGCAAACATCCACGCTCCATCTCGCAACATCAGCTGAACGACTAGCGCACGCTCTAATCCGCCTAGCCTTCCAACGTTCCGCTTGTGGACGGTTAATATCCAGAGGAAGGCATGTCTTAACAATGATAACACGCTTCAGCGCGGACTGTCGTCAGGTATGCTTCACAGACCGGTAATGCTAGTCCCCTACCTAAAATACGCGAATTCGTGAGGTGCCTTCCGCACGAGACACGCGTCGTCAAAGCGAATTCGTGATATCGTCCGAGCCCCACATACAGCTGCCACAACTATTCCGCTGGCCAACACGGCAATGAGGATTATGCCCATGTTCCGTTTCTTCTGGTATAGCGCGTAAACTGTTCGTGGATTAGGAGACGCGAATGATATGATGGCAAGACAGACACACGGCGTAGTGATAGAACCATTTCGAGCGTAAACATTAAGCTCAGGAAAGATATGAGCTGGAACCCGAACCAAATGGCACATGTTCGTGTTCGGATCGTGATGGGTGCTAGTGGGCCCAGCATTATTGTAACATTGGTTCTAAGGGACGAGTTGTCAAAAAGTATTCAAAGCTCCTTAAAAGGACAACACACATCTGCGAGCATATTCCAAAATATCGCGAAAAGATATACATCCGCTTGACCGCCCTAGTAGGGGTACTGAATATATGAGATTCAATACGCGTCGCCCAGGCGATTCCGTTACGTAGTATGCTCACTTCCAAATATGCTGGTGCTCGTTGTGATAGGTGATTAGACCATCCCATATTAGTACGGTCAACGCCGCGACTGTGACAAATGTCAGCTTTACTCGGTTCGCAATGGAACACACACACTTACAAGCAGAACAGTTTCGAATAAAATGTGGTGGATGCATAGTATATACAGTAAAAGAAAAGAAAAGAGTGTGGGGGTATCAAAAAGGCACAAGTGGACGTCAAAACACAAGTTGAACGGCTGAAGTCCGTGCATGCAGTCAGACGTTTACCGCATTCCCCGGTCTAGCCCGATTTGGACTTTTCCCCCCACGCCCCTCAACCATGATCACGAGGTCCAAGGAGATTCGTCAGGACAAGCCGTCAAGCTCGCGTGCCCCTGACAAAAGGATCGAAGAAAATTGTAAGATGAATGCTGGCGATGAGTGTGGCAGGCAAGGGTGAGTGATTCGACTGGTTGCTAGTTGCGTCAAGACCTCAAATCTAAAAGTTTTGGAAAGTTCGCCCTGCCAAGAGAAAAGCCGACTCTGCACAGGGTCGCTCATTTACATAGCTTCTACTAACTCGTCCTCTCGTGACTAGAAGGTCGAACAAGGGAACGGCACAAGACCTCAACGACATCCGTGGCTATCGGACCAATCTATAGACTATTGTGACCACATAGCTTGACACTCAGCGACCATTCAAGATTTCCGATTTTATATACCGCATCCGCTTCATCGGTCGTCATTATGTTTATATGTGGTAATAGTGCTCTTGCGTCCTGGAACGGTGTCGCTCATGTCAATATGTTTTCGACATCACGGCTCAGCCGTGGAACGCCCAGTCCACCACTGAATCACAGCTAAACTCTAGGCAATTCATGCTATGGGATGGAAAGCAAGCAGCATATCATGTCGCGCTCCAGCCGGCACCCCGCTGCTAGCGCTCAGGAAAATCCAGTAACACATCCCGTGTCGTGTGTATTTTTGTGGTCTGTGATATAGGGTCTGATTCGTGGATTGACAGCCGTCTCCAACTTTCGGGATATATCCCCTGCACCAATTTACCCGGTCATCTGGTGTCCATCGTTCTCTGGGCAGCTTGAAGGTAGCCCGAGGTAAAAATAGGTAAATAAAGGACCTGAACACGGGCCCGTGGACGAGGAAGTTCCCTGTTCAATGGTTTAGGGTTTATCCAACCTAAGGAAGCGAGGGGCATGCCACCCTTCAAGCTGGAATTGCAAACTGATCAATACCTCAGAGAACGAACAACGCACGGAAAACCTCCTATAAGTAAACGCTCAGCCCGTTTCGTGCCTGATCGCGGCTCGAAACAAGGACCACGAACGCCAGACACGTACAAGACTGAGGGACAGCATCTGAGTAAGGTTGATGACTAGTTCGTGCAGATGATCATGCACTATGTTGACCGAAACAAGTGAGGGACCGCCCACTGGGGGCTCTACGCTAGAGAGAATCCACCTACGGAAGGTCTGGAAACGTAAGACCTCATCGACTCCCAACAACGAAATCAACTGGACGTTGCTCAATGCAAGGAACTCGTCTGGTCGCCTTGTGTAGCTCCAACCCAAGACATTGTCACTGGGCGGCGGCTCGCAAATCGCGAGGTAAACGGAGCTTGTGAATATATCATAGGGGACCAGCCGCGCAGCGCGTAGGACCTGGCAAAGAACCCCAAGAAACGAGGCGTTGAATGATCATTTAAAATTTTGAGGGACATGCTTACACATTCAACCAGTCCATCATATGCCAAGCGCGGTATAAAGAGTCATCGTTGCAAAGGCTGGCGCGGCGTCATATACTGTCCATAGAAGTACAATTAATGCGACTATGATAGAGGTGTTCGGCTACGGACTCGTCAATTACTCACATGAAGAACAGTTGCGCACGAAGTGCGGCGGTTGCATTTTTCGCAACGTATGAGTCAGAAGAACATCAGAAACTCAGCCGCAGGTCGTTATAAGTTGCAACAGCTGGCTGGGATCTGGTCTGGTCCCCCGCATCAGAAGGCTGCGATCGTCGGGTTGCCACAACCTTTCGTTCATTTGTCCCCACCTCCCTAAGGGTGCTTGGCATCCGTCATGTAAGAACAAGTGCACTTGATGAGATCGGCTATGTGTAGAACACCAGTGGGGATCGAATCAAATTGCCATATAGTTAAGGGAAGACTTCCGATCCTGATACGTGCGGCGTCGAGGAAATTTCTAAAAGTGCATTACCCAAGTCCTCGGCACTACGACGCGTCCAAAATCATGATCATGCAATGACCCTGCACCTACGGCGGTTACCGCTGCATCTTGGACCTATAGAACCACACGACCCTAGCACCACATTCTGACTGCCCTGCACATTGAATCTGTTCTGGGATTGATTTGTACGACATTGTTTGTGTGCTCACCTTTCTCTTGTCGCATTTGCCAAGGTCACAGAACGAAACGAAACTTGTCGTGGTGCCGTCATGACCAAATCTCGAAGGACTGCAACGTCGTTTCAAAGGTTCCTTATGCTGCATTACAATGGAGTCAAGATAATCCGTATCAGAACGTTGTGCTCTTGATCATGTGAGTGCGCAGAGGCCATCAAGTTCATAGACAGGGTGTGAATCCCCTGAGTCGGGTTCGATGTTCGTCGTGAGTTCGGGTCCACTAGCGGTCGACTCCATCTGCAGCCTTTGCATGTTGAGAATGAGACGACAAGTCTGGACATGGCTGAGCGAGAATACTTCAGTTTGAGACGAGAGAGCTCACAAAGATCGACACAAGTGACGTGAACCACCTGTCATTGAGCAGATTGGTATCATGAAATGTGAGAATAGTCCGAAGCGGCACGTACGGAAATATTGCCTGTGCAAGGGCTGGTATCAGGAACGAAGATGGGATAACCATCGCAAGCAGCGCTTGATACAATGAAGATAAGTACGGACACCAGACCAGGAGAAACAGCTTTCCGTACCACTGATGGCGGCAAAGATCCAAGCTCCATCGCGCAACATGAGATTAACAATTGGTGCCCGGTTTAAGCGTCCTAATCTGCCCACATTCCTTCTGTGAATGGTCAACATCCAGAGTAAGGAGTGTCTTATGAGGCAAAATGCGCTTGAAAACGAATGGGGATTAGCAAGGTTTATTAGAATTATTAGAACCATACTACCTGAAGTATGCATACTCGTATGGCGTCTTTCGCGCGAGACACGCATCGTCAAAGTGGACGAACCGCATGGTGCGGACATAACATGTGATCGTGACGGCTACTCCAGTACTGAGCATGAGGAAGAGGAATATACCGATATTCCGGCTTTTACAGTACAACGCATACACTATCCAGTGGTCAACAAGAGGAAGTAATTCTATGATAGATATAACGCACGTCGGAGTGACAACACGACTTCAAGGGCCACTAGCAAGCAAAAGCATGCGAGTAGCTTAGATCCATGCCAGATAGTACAAATCAGTGGTGGGGCGCAGATGCTGGCAAGCGGACCCAGCATTGTGGCTGAGTCAATGCTGGCATATCCTGGATAAGCTAACAGAAGTAGCGGGGTATCCAACATTCTATATGGTACGCACATGTGCCAGCAGATGCCATAGTACCGCGAAAAGAAATAAATCCGCTTGACCGGTCCCATAGGGGGGCTTCAGAGAATGAGTGGGGTGACATCAGGACTCTTCCAGTGGACTCACTGCCAGATATACTCATATTCGTCATCGAAGTTGACCAGGCTTTCCCATACGACCACAGTTAATGCCGCAACTATGAAAGAAGTAGATATTCAACCACTGGTGGTCAAGTCTCGACTAGGCAGCAGGGTCACCCACCAGAGGAACAGGACCGAACGAAGTGCGGCGGTTGCATATCGGCGACGGAAGGCGTGTATACGAAGACGTTTCGAGTCTATTCTCGAAAATGAGTGAAATGGGCTGAGCCCGCTGCGCAGGTCGTTACGAAAAAGAACGTGGGTGTTGGGATAGTATATACAGGAGGGAGGCCCACATAAATATACTCCTTTACTTCCCTGAGCACTGAGTGGCTGGGTCTGGGCAGCCGCGACCCTGGATATTGATGACTTGGCCATATAGAGATGGCGCATTGCGTCTAGCGTGCCTGGCATCCATCATATTAGCGACTTAGCATCTGGATCTTTCTATGACCTCACGGCAATTGAACAGCCTCAAGGCTCCTTCATCTGCAAGACTTCTTTGCCGAGTGTGAAGCGAACTCTCCTTAAAGTCGTCAACTTGAGATGTGATTGGCTCAGGACACCTTGCCCTAGTCTAGCCCCTAAGCGAAAGACCCTTAAAACGTCTTCAGGCGCTGGAGAACGCTTTTGAAAAACTAGATGCTTGCAGATCACCTATATACCACCACGGATGGCGAAGTTCTGTACTTGTGCGTACAGTGGTGAAGAAATTTCTCGGTGCATGTCCTCGTCAAGGCACGCTCGTTGAAGGTAGTCAAGGAGGAATTATGAATGCGATCACCCTGTTTGACCTCACAACTCATTCGCACTTGGAGCCTCTCAGTCTGCCCCCGAATATCTCAGTGCTCCATTCAATACTAAAACAATACGATCGTACCCAACCCCTTGCACCCATCACTAACCTTCCGGGCAATAGAGAGCTGACATGTTGTAAGCGGCGGACGCTCGACCGTTATAGACCTTTACTCGATTCGGTCTGAAGATTGGTGAGGCTGGAGTAAGTGATGCGTGTGGTAGGTGAATTGGGGTCACAGCAGGGACGACGGTATGCGATCCGATGGCGCTACCCACCCGATATACCAGTGATACTCCAAGTAAAGAACAATCAAGGAAAAGGACCGTAAGCTTGGTGAAGTTCTTCGATGACTCTTGATCAATTCGGAGCTTGAGTCCCGTTGGATGTGACGCGAAACGGCCTGCCCTGAAGCAAGTCACATGCAATAGCTGACACGTCCCGAACTTGTTCAATTGTACTTTTGCCAGCATATCGCAGGGCCAAACTTTCCTGCCTATTTCCTTCCTGGACGACGACGTTGTAAGTATGAACATTATTCTGAAAACTTTTGCTGATCGCAATATACATCGTAGGACGTGTTCGAGATTCCTATTCAGGAACTGGCTAGTGGCCAAGCAAGTTCAAGGTCCGCCACCCAACGACCCATTGTCCTACCACAATATATAAAACAGGCGTTCACACAGCGCTACAGGTAAGATATCCACCATGTCCTCTACAGCAAACACAAGCAGCTTATCAGGCTCGCCACTTAAATTTGCAGCTTCTAGTGGTTTTGAAGTCGAACGGCCGAAACTCGCAAAAGCCCGTGCGAGGATGAACGACGCCATGAGTGGCCTCTTTGTCGGTCCGATGCCTGTGGATCAATTTCTACAGGAATTCCTACCACAACCAGTTACAGCTCCACTCCCCAGTGGCGTACCTGCGAACCTCTTCGCAAGCATGCCAAAAACCACGCTTGAGCGCGAAATGTACCAACCCTTTGTAAGTCGTTCTATCTCCTATTTTTTGGTCCTCCAATACTCATTGATATTGCCCAGATCGACCTCGTTCGCAAACACGGCCTCATCCCGAACTACCAGATTGTCAACACCTCGGATTACCCTGATCATGACACTGGGGGGCGACGCATCAAACCCGATCCTGTCATGTACAAGGCAGATGTGGACGCGTCAACTAAGGTCACCCAGTTCGGCGAGATAGAGCTTCACTTTGAATTCAAGGTCAACAAGGACCGTGACCCATTCGCGGACCCCGAACCAACCAACGATCGCGTGACGCATCAGTTCGAAGCTTGGGCTGAGGCTCGGGCGGATACTCGGTCGCAGATTATCCACTATGCCAAAGAATGGTGGACGCGTCAACATCGTCGATTCGCCTTCACCGTCTTTATTGGTGATCCTTTCGTGCGCTTCATTCGTTGGGACCGTGCTGGTGCCGTTGTCTCAGAGAAGTTTAATTACCGTGACAACTCTCAGCCTCTAATCGAGCTCCTTTGGCGTTTCACACATCACGATGATGCTGGCCGAGGAAAGGATCCTACTGTGCGCCTCGCCACAGCCCGAGGAGATAGATCTTGCTATGCCACATCTCTTGGAATGGAAACCCGAAAAGGAGCGCCCTTTCATTGTCTTCAAGGTGCCGGACATCGATGGCAATCCTCGTGAATTCATAGCTTGGGGCTGTATGTCCCATGCCGGCTCGCTCACCGGTCGATGCACGCGAGCATATCCCGTCTACGAAGCGGCGACTGGGAAGCTCTACTTCCTTAAAGATACTTGGCGTGCCCACGATTTGGGGAAAGAAGCGGACATTCTCCGCGAGCTCCAGGATGCTGGCGTTCAATATATTCCCCCCTTTGTCTGTGGGGGTGACCTTCCCGACGACATCACCATGACTGATCTGTATATTCCGGACGATGAGCATGAAGCCAACGCCGGAGGAGAGCAGGCAGCTGACGATCCTCCCTGTCACCCACCAGAGTCTGCCATCACAGCTAAACGACCGAAACATGACGGTTCCTGGAGGTGTGGTAGTGAATGGAGGCGGATAACGCAGCGCTTCCACCATCGCTTCATCGTAGACTTCATTGGTAAACCCCTTACGCACGTCACCTCCTCGAAGCACCTGATGCGAGTTATCTCCCATGCGTTCATTGGTAAGCTTCCGCCAAGGTTTTCTCGGGTTATAATGGCTTATGAATCCCGTTTACAGCCCACCGCCAAGCATACGAGAGCAAAGGCAAATGGATCCACCGCGATGTCAGTGCCAACAACATCCTCTTCGACGCTAATGGGAATGGTATCCTAAACGATTGGGACCTTGCGAAGAAAGAGTCTGAACTGACCTGCGCTCGAAGGCACGAAAGGACAGTAAGTTCCTTCTCGACACGCAGCGTGACTGTCACTGATTCGTTCTCCAGGGTACCTGGCAATTTATGTCGTGTCTGCTGCTTTCAAAACACCACTTCATTCACGCCATTCAAGACGACATGGAATCCTTCGTCTATGTCGTCCTCTATCACGGCCTTCGCTACTTTCCTCACAGCGAGCCTCACTCCACACGCCTCCTTATGAGGGACATCTTCGAATATCAGGGCACCAGAGACGACGGCACCATCGTGGGTGGCAAAAACAAGAAAAGCATGTTCAGAGACGGAACGTATCTCGGTCGTAATTTCCGATTCGACAGCCAACCTTTGGACCGGTGGAGGAAGGCCGCATTCAAGGGACTCAAGCAATGGCTTGACTTCGTTGATCCACCTGAGCCGGGTGATCCAGAAGACGATTGGGAAGCGGCCGTAGGGGAGTCTTCACACCCCACATTACCACCGACCCCTCAGCCTCTCATGAGCCTTCGTCTCAAAGACCATGCAAACATGGCCGCCCTCTTTATCTTCTGCTTGTCGCTCCCCGACTGGCCTGACGATCGTCCCGTTGACGCTCTCCCGCTTCTGGGACGCGAGACCAGGCCTTCGACTCTGACGTCGACTTGGACCAGTGGCAGCAAGCGCACCCGAGGAAGCGACTTCAGTGACCTCGATAGCTGCAGTTCGACAGGTGCGTCCGTCAAGCGGAGCAAAACCTCACAGTCCGACGCGGCCTCAAGATATCTCACCGAGCCATTTCATTCGATGACCACTCGCTCTCAGACTAGCCGAAGTAGTAGTGCCGGACGGAGTAGACGGCCTTAGCAGTGGTTGCATGCCTTACTTGCATTGGATAATTTATTGGTAAAGTTTAATACCTTCTATAAATTTATGATATGGGTACTGGGAGCACAGTGGAGAGATCCATTTCTACTATATACCATCACGTCTCAATCACTCCCGCGCTACCTACATGACGATCAACATATGTAAGTCGGTACTATCAACGGAATTCATCTAGTTGACACCCGAGGTGCACTTTCAGTAGTAACCTACTCCATACTGTAGAATCACTGAATGCGATTGTGACCCTGTCCGGCCTATAACTCGTTCATACTCAGCGTCTCTCGGTCTGCCAGTGCCCCCGAACTTCTCTTTGCTTGGTTCAACGCTGAAGCAACACAACCATACCCAACCGTTACTAACCTTCTACGCAATAGAGAGTTGTCATGTAGTAAGCGACGGACGCTCGACGTTATACCGTCAATCCTTGCTCGATTCGGTTTGAAAATTGGTAAGGCTGGAATTGATGATGCGTGTGGTGGGTGAATTGGGCCACAGCAGGGACGGCGATATGCGATCTGCCGGCGCTACTCGCTGGATAAACCAGCGACATTTGTATAGAACAACCAAGGATGGTAAGCCCGGCAAAATTCTTCAATGACTCTTGATTGAGTTCAATCTGACGCGAAACGGCTCGCCCTGAAGCAAGTCACATGTATCATTGATGGCAAGGCAGGCTAACACGTCCGAATTGTACTTCTGCCCACACATTTCGGAGCCAGAATTCTCTGCCTTTTATTTCCTGGACGGCGTTGTAGGTGTGAATATTGTTCCGAAAACTTGTTTAACCATTGCTGATCGCAATACACATCGTAGGACGTGTTCGAGATTCCACTCAGGAACTACCAGTGGCTAGTGGCCAGGCAAGTTCAAGGTCCGCCACCCATCGACCCATTGTCCACCACGATTTATAAAATAGGCGTTCACACAGTGCTACAGGTAAGATATCCATCATGTCCTCTACAGCAAACACAAGCAGCTTATCAGGCTCGCCACTTAAATTTGCAGCTTCTAGTGGTTTTGAAGTCAAAAGGCCGAAACTCGCAAAAGCCCGCGCGAAGATGAACGACGCCATGAGTGGCCTCTTTGTCGGTCCGATGCCTGTGGATCAATTTCTACAGGAATTCCTACCACAACCAGTTACAGCTCCACTCCCCAGTGGCGTACCTGCGAACCTCTTCGCAAGCATGCCAAAAACCACGCTTGAGCGCGAAATGTACCAACCCTTTGTAAGTCGTTCTATCTCCTATTTTTTGGTCCTCCAATACTCATTGATACTGCCCAGATCGACCTCGTTCGCAAATACGGCCTCATCCCTAACTACCAGATCGTCAACACCTCGGATTACCCTGATCATGACATTGGGGGGCGACGCATCAAACCCGATCCTGTCATGTACAAGGCAGATGTGGACGCGTCAACTAAGGTCACCCAGTTCGGCGAGATAGAGCTTCACTTTGAATTCAAGGTCAACAAGGACCGTGACCCATTCGCGGACCCCGAACCAACCAACGATCGCGTGACGCATCAGTTCGAAGCTTGGGCTGAGGCTCGGGCGGATACTCGGTCGCAGATTATCCACTATGCCAAAGAATGGTGGACGCGTCAACATCGTCGATTCGCCTTCACCGTCTTTATTGGTGATCCTTTCGTGCGCTTCATTCGTTGGGACCGTGCTGGTGCCGTCGTCTCAGAGAAGTTTAATTACCGTGACAACTCTCAGCCTCTAATCGAGTTCCTTTGGCGTTTCACACATCACGATGACGCTGGTCGAGGAAAGGATCCTACTGTGCGCCTCGCCACAGCTGAGGAGATAGATCGCGCCAGGCCACATCTCTTGGAATGGAAACCCGAAAAGGAGCGCCCTTTCATTGTTTTCAAGGTACCGGATCTCGATGGCAAGCCTCGTGAATTCATAGCTTGGGGCTGTATGTCCCATGCCGGCTCGCTTACTGGTCGATGCACACGAGCATATCCCGTCTACGAAGCGGCGACAGGGAAGCTCTACTTCCTTAAAGATACTTGGCGTGCCCACGATTCGGGGAAAGAAGCGGACATTCTCCGCGAGCTCCAAGATGCTGGTGTCCAATATATTCCCCCCTTTGTCTGTGGGGGTGATCTTCCCGACGACATCACCATGACCGATTTGTACATTCCGGACGATGAAGATGAAGCCAACTCCGGAGGAGGGCAGGCAGCTGACGATCCTCCCTTACACTCACCAGAGTCTGCCGTCGCAGCTAAACGACCGAAACATGATGGCTCCTGGAGGTGTGGTAGTGACTGGAGGCGGATAACACAGCGCTTCCACCATCGCTTCATCGTGGACTTCATTGGTAAACCCCTCACGCACGTCACCTCCCCGAAGCACCCGATGCGAGTTATCTCCCATGCCTTCATTGGTAAGCTTTCGCTGACTTTTTCTTGGGTTATGGTGCGATTATTTATAAATCCCGTCTATAGCTCACCGCCAAGCGTACGAGAGCAAAGGCAAATGGATCCACCGCGATGTCAGTGCCAACAACATCCTCTTCGACGCTAATGGGAATGGTATCCTAAATGATTGGGACCTTGCGAAGAAAGAGTCTGAACTGACCCGCGCCAGAAGGCACGAAAGAACAGTAAGTTCCTTCTCGACACGCAGCGAGACTGTCACTGATTCGTTCTCCAGGGTACCTGGCAATTTATGTCGTGCCTGCTGCTTTCAAAACACCACTTCATTCACACCATCCAAGACGATATGGAATCCTTCGTCTACGTCGTCCTCTACCACGGGCTTCGCTACTTTCCTCACAGCGAACCTCACTCCATACGCCTTCTTATGAGGAACATCTTCGAAAACGAGGACACCAGAGATGACGGTACCACCGTGGGTGGCAAGAACAAGAGGATGATGTTCGAAGGCCAAACGTATCTTGGTAGCAGCTTCAACTTCAACAGCGCACCCTTAGATGACTGGATGAAGGCAGCATTTGAAGCCGTCAAGCAGTGGATAGAATTCGTTGACCCCCCTCAGGGTGATAATAAGCGCAGCCTGATGAAGTTGCTGCGACGCTCACCGCCCCCGACAACTGCGCCTGCCTCTCGAGCTCCTTCCGACATCTATCTCCGTGATCACGCGGCTATGCATACCATGTTTTCGGAGTGCTTGGAGCTCCCGGAGTGGCCTGCGGACGATCACCCTGTTGACGCTCTCCCACTTCTGGGACGCAAGACCAGGCCTTCGACTCAGGCGTCAACTTGGACCAGTGGCAGCAAGCGCACCCGAGGAAGCGATCTCAGCGACCTTGATAGCTGCAGTTCGACGAGCGCGTCCGTCAAACGGAGCAAAACCTCACAATCCGACGTGGCCTCAAGATATCTCACCGAGCCGTTTCATTCGATGATCGCTCGCTCTCATACTAGCCGCAGTAGTAGTGCCGGACGGAGTAGACGGCCTTAGCAGTGTTTGCATGCCTTCATTGCATTCGATAATTTATTGGCAAAGTTGAATAACTTTTGTAACTTTATGATATGGCTACTGGGACTAGCGCGCAATAGGGAAATTCATTTCTACTATACATCATCACGTCTCACTCACTCCCACTATCTACATGACTATCAACGTATGTACATCGGTGCTGTTAATGGGGTTTATTTTGCTATCAACTGGTTTGACGCCCGAGGTGCACTCTCAGTAACCAAGTCTATCTCGCCCCGCACTCCCATAAGTATAATCGAAAAAAAAAAAAAAGAAAATCGAGGGGTTATCATACACGCACGTCAGCAATACTATATTACACAGGGGTAATCAATAATCAAAGCACGAGCATTCAATCAGGATATCCACGGGGCGCCGAGCACTCACACCACCAGTGCCCTCCCACCTATTCTCCTCTTTGCTTTTCTTCATCCCTCTCCTTCCTCACACACACCAACTTTTCTCCTCCAACTACAGCATGATGCAAGACACAGTTCGTACGACGCCGGGGCCGGGGCCGCACATCTAAGCTCCAACATCCTGCGCCCGCTCGACCTTCCTGTCCTTCTCAGCCAAGGTCGCCTTCGCCATCTTACTATGAAGGTCGTCTGCGCCGGGTGAATTGACACTGATCTCATCCGGTTTCCCGAGCCCCTCGCCGTTCCCGCTCGGGTGTGCGAGGTTGTGGTGGTGCGTGATCGACGCAGTCTGCAAAAGGGGGGGGACAATCAGTCCAAATCCCGCGATGAGATGAACCAAGTGATGAAACGCGCACCTCCAGAGCTTCCTGGAAACAAATGACACATACATGGTCAACGCAGTTTGAGCAGAGGACTGGAGAGAAGACATACCTGAGCTGACTCCTCCTTGTACTGCTGGAGGTCATTACGGAGCTTCGCGTACTCGGGGTGATGATTATTCCCTGCAAGTGCCGCCATCCTATTCACCGCCCGGATACTGAACCCAGCTTTCCGCCCTGTCCATACCCCGCATCAGCTCACGCATGGCAATAGCAACCAACAAAGCAACGGCGCGTGCTTACACAGTTGCTTCGCGTCGAACGCCTTCTTAACATGTGGTAGGAGATCCGTCGGCGCGCCATCCGCGGCAGGATCGGGTACGAAGTGCGGTGTCGTATCCGCCAGCCACTGTACGCCACACGACGAGCGCATTAGCACCCCTATCACTTTAGGTAAAAGCCGCAGCATCAGCAGCATACCTTGTGCTCCAACACCTGTGCAGCCGTCGGCCGGTCTCCAGGGTTGACGGTGAGACATTGTTTGACAAAGTCCTTGGCCGTCTCGCTAACGTTAGCCCAGTACTCCTTGGGCTCGAACTTGTAGTCGCCCGCAATGATGGCCTCCATCTCGAGCTGCTGGGAATCGCGGTCGAAGGGGGTATACCCAGCAAGCAAGAAGTACGTGACGACGCCCATAGCCCAGACATCGACGGGCTTTCCGTGACCAGCTGTGGAACACACATCAACACCGCTATTTTTAGCCATCGCGTGATCGGGACGAACTCTTTTTGAAGATCTCAGGGGCCATGTACTAGAAACACTTGTCAAACCAGCGCGAATGTAGAGTGGGGATGTAGGGTGCTTACGCCCGGCGTGCCACAGATCTCCGTCAACAGGCTGAACTTCTCATCCTCCAACACCCTGCTGAGGCCGAAGTCGGCAATCATGATATCAGCATCCTCTGCCTGCGTGCGGAACAGGAGGTTCTCGGGCTTGAGGTCTATCAATGCTTCAGATATGCACAATCAGGGACGAGTGTGTGCGCCATACCGCGATGGACGATCCCCGCATTGTGGATGTACTTTACCGCCTGGAATATGGTGCGGACTAGGCCAGCCGCGTCACTGGTGATGGTTGATAAGTGATAAGAGGCCAGAGACGAAATAGGGACACCCTTACGCTTCGTAATAATTGCCTTTGGCGCATATCCGGTCGAAGAGCTCGCCGCCTGTGCACAGGTCGAAGCAAAGGTAGAGATTGTGTGATGTCTGTATACGCGATGTCAGTATGAGTCACGTCGACTGATAACACGCCGCGCAGCATGAGGAGACAATCGTTTCCTTTTACACGTGTACTAGGGTACAGGGCACCCCCATGGGTCCCCACTGTCGACCATGTTGCGCGGGGTGCTGCCTACCTCGAAGTAATCGTGAAGGGTCACGATGTTCCGATGTCCACTGGAAATTCTCTTGAGGACGGCGATTTCATTTCTAACCTACCGACAGTGTTTCATGTTCAGTAAAGCTTCTAACAAGCTTCGACAAGCAGCTGCGCACCATATGTTCTCTCCCCTCCATAAGCTTCTTGTTGATAACCTTGCAGGCATAGTACTTGCCCGTCTCGATGTGAATTGCCTCCTTGACGATGGCATAGGTCCCGCTCCCCAGCGTCTTACCAGTACGATACTTGTGATAACACAGGGGGGTGTCAGTCAAACGACGATGTAATCGATGATCGACGCACCTGGCAGGGAACCGTGACAGGCATGATCGATGTGGGTCGTGGGCGACGTGCGCGCTGTAGAGAGGGGGTATCAGTATCGAGCGCGGCGAACAAGACGACCGCGACGATGAGGAGGTTGGGATGATGGAACAGGAGAAAGTTATAGGCGCTCAGATAAACCCTCCTGATCGTAAATTGGTGCACAGCCACCAAGTTCAACCAAATCACGGGAAGTTGCACTCACCGAGTTCCTCGCTGCCACTGCCATGTCCACGTCGGCCGCAGATCGATAGATCGAAGCTCCTTGGTCGGGGGTGCTACCGTCCGCATCGCTGTCGTCGCGTGTTCGCTTTCGTCGAAGACTCGGGGGAACTGAAGAGCGACGCCATGTCCGAGGAAGGTTCGTTGCGGAGGCCACGCGACGTAGTCGAGGAACAATGTTGTTCTTTAGACGCTCGAGGTGACTGCTCTCTGTGTCAGAACGACTCTGTTGGGCTCCCATGATGTGCAAGGGGAAAGAGAAGAGATGGAACAATCAGGCGGTCGAGAGGCGGTGCGGAAGCCTTATAATTTACTGGCACTGCCTCGTGTTTTCAACCTGTGAGGGTCCCCAACACAGGTTCACTCTTGTAAATCAGGATCATACAATCCCTAGCGTCATTCATCCATTCATTCATTCATTCGCCGCGAGGATGTAAGCTAAAAACTCCCTCGAGGCTGGCACGAGGATCCACACGCATAAGCATTTACAAACCTCGAAGATCATGATAACAGTTCAAATCTTTCCAATGTCCACATCCAGCAAAGAAGATACCTTTCAGCTCTATGACCTTCACGTCGAAGTGATTTGTCCACCCGGCGAGCGGATCCTGTGCGGTGCCAAGCAAGGCGACCACTTCACCCTCCAAGGCGAAATGCTGCACCTTCCACCAAACCAAGGTTTCTCGATCTATTCACTCAGTAGGCAAACTATCCTATTTTACCTGGTTAACCCTACCTTACGCTTCATGCTACGCACTGCACTGCCTACCCTATCCACTTGCCCACCGACTGCTCTTGCAAACGTCATGCGGTGCACCAGGTGCCGTGTTGCCCCTTCTAGCAGCGAAGCAGCGGGCGACGCATCCCAATGATTGGATGTCAACGGACGCCGAGATCGCCTGCCCGGATCCAAATTGCAAGTCCCGGTTAAAGATCTCCCGGATGGGGCTACGAACATTTAGACACGCCGAAGTGACCGCGGTGCCTTTGTCGGAAAAACGGGCGGTCGAAAATTGAAGTGTCATACACCACAAAGGGGTACTTGGGCATGGTTGTACATCCACTCATCCATTCTACTGGTATCACATTACAGGTCTCCTCACCTACATACATGGTACAACGATATTCAAGACTATAAATGGACGATAAATGCAAGATACATTACTTTCTTCATCTAGATCATGATTGGCTTCCACCATTCTCATTATCCGCCCGAATCCCTAACCCCTCCGCCCACGCACTCAATATCCACTCGCGATGGCGCACCCAAGACGCCCCATCCATCTGCACCAAGTCCCGGAGTTTCCACATCTCAAACGGCAACGTCGTGTCTGCCTGCAGCGCACTGACAATGTAAGTTCTGCAACGACATTTCCATGAGCTCCCGTCGACAACGACATTGAATAGCGAAGCAAAAAAAACGTACATCACAGTCCCAACCTTTAGCCCCTCCCCAAGCGCCCCCTTCACCCCCGTCGCCTTCCCCTTCAAACTCAACTCCACACACATCCGCTCCATAGTCATGCCTCGCTCGTGCCAGTACCGGTACGCACGCAGGTACTGAGGCCGCATCTCCGTCTTCTCTATCTTCCCTTGCTCAGCCTCCAGCTGCTCGACCGACGCCGCAGACGACGTCCGCGAGACCGCCGGGGAACAAAAAGACGGCTTGATGTTCGCGCCAAATGCGGTAATGTCGAGCGTGACAGAATGCTCCTCTGCGAGCGCGACGAGACGTTGATAGATCATCAATGAGCTGTGCACGTCATTGGCCGCGTCTGTAACGTGCACATATTAGGGAGCTTGAACGACGATGACGGCAGGGATGGTCACATACATTCGAGCTGCCGTTGGTCGAGCGGAGCCTCCCAATTTCCCGTGCGCTCGCTCCCTTTCTCCAGGGTCTTGCCGCAGTATCGTTCTGTAAGCTGGTTGTGGGCGTGTTAGTTATGCCCACAGCTTTGAGAATAGCGTTAGGACCTTTGCAAGGCTGACGATTTTGCGCTTCGCCTCATTGGTTGGGTCAGCTACGGCTGCAACGGCCCCTAGTTCAATGAGGTTCTTGGCAAGGATACCGTAGTCGCGAAACAGCTTCCTGCCGTCATCTTTATGCATAGTAGGTTCATCATCAGTTAAACCCCAAATCACACGAGGCTGCAAAAAAACGTGGACAACGTTGGTGCACATACTGAGAATGTTGACCCCCATCTTCGGGATATCCGGATTCTCGATCAAAGCCTACATAACACAAGGCCTTCAGCGTCGTCCCAAGCGCCCAAATCTCTATCACCCACCTGCAGTTTCTTCGGGAACCCTGCCAGGACAAAAACTCAATTCAGCTCACCTTACACACAAAGAAAAAGAAAAATCAAAAAAGACACTCACGATCCATGCTATAAACCTGCACCACCAGCATAATCCCACTCGCATCGGCAATCTGCACCACCGCCGTCCTCCGCTCTCGCACCTTCCGTGCCGCGTCGCGTCGCACAAAGAACACGCGCCATTCGATGTCCAGCGCCATCGGCCCCAACTTCAGGCCCGCGATGAGGTCATCCGCCTCGCTCTCGTCGGTGGTGTAGACCAGGCACGGTTTTGGGTCCGTGTTATCTTTGTATGAATAGAGCGGGAGGTCGATAGCGGGGTTCTCGGAGACCGTTGGGGCCTTGGTTTTGGCCGCATGCGACGCCTTGACGCGTTCGATGGTCGAAGCCGCGCTTTTCATGGGTGCAGAAGGCTGAGCCAAGGCAGGGGTTTTCGCACTGGTGGTTGGTTCCTGGTGTTGAGAAGACCCTTTGACATCATCAGGGTGGTCACGATGCGTTTTTTGGAGAAAGAGTGGGTGAAGTCTGATTACAGAACAAACCCTGCGTAAGATACATAGGAAAACTCAGCTAAAGATTGTCTTACGCACGGCCGCAACACCTCTGATTCACATTTCTCCTTTCCCTTGCTCGTCGGCTTAGTTTTTGGATTCTGCGGGGCTGGAAAGGGGCCAAACACTTCAATATCACTGTCAGAGTCGCTTTCTGTTGCTGAACTCTTCCCAGCGAGAGTGTCAAGTGCCGAGAAACCCTTTGAAGAACTCATCGTCGTGTGGTGTCGTTTGCTTGAGCTTCCAAGGGTGATTCTACCGTTGGATGTGCGAGGCGAGGAGTGTATATAGCGAGAAACAACAGTCCTGAGTCCAAGGAGAGTTTGGGCCATTGGACGCCATTACAGGTAGCTCAACATCTGAAGGAACATGGCCAAGAACGAGTTCAGTTTCACGCGCCAACCTGTCGCGTCAAGTCACGTGTCAACTTTGTCTATTCAGAATTTGACAGCAGCCCTGAGCCCAAGCTGTCCAGTGCCCAAACCACGAGGTGAGATAGACAATTTATTTTGCGTAGACTGCTGAACGATTTGAATAGCGTTAGCCATTTGGTATATTTACGGCATGCAGGGTATCCCGAACGAAATCTTGATCACCATCTTCAGCTTTTGCATCGATGGCCGCGGAGGCGTGTTAGATCCTAACACGCACAGTGTTATTCCGTTGGATCCCTTGTCTGAAGTGTGCTCCGAATGGCGCTCGATCATTCGAGGGACACCCGTGCTTTGGGCAGCTTTATCTGTCGATTTCAGGGAGATGACGGACGTCCAGCGTCTGGTGAACACCACTCGACGGTGCCTGTCCCGGAGTGGTAGTCTTATACCCATTTCGCTTTCATTGTTCTCGACGACTAGCTCAGGATGGCCCGACCCCGTGGAGTATGTACCACATCCCATCTGCCTCCTCGTCACAACCTTCGCAAATCGACTCAGCCATCTTGAACTTTCTCTACCGCACCGGTGGCTCGTCGAGTTTCTTCGACTGCGACCACACCGGATGGGTGTCTTGAAGTCTGTTCACCTCAAGTTTCTATTACATGGCGATGTCACGGGCGACCTGGAGGACACAATGCTCGCCGTCACAATCCAGCCGATCAGGATTTTCGCAAGATCGCCCAATCTCCGCCGCCTCACCATGACACTACACCCGGGAGCTCCCATAAACCAGCATACAGGACGGTCCATACAGTTGCTACTATTTCCTGGGCTAGAAGGTGACATCCCTTGGCCGCAGTTGACGCATCTTAACCTTATCGGCCTAAATTTGTCGTATCACCTCCTCCATAACGGCATCCTGCAGCATTGCCCCCGCCTTATCTCTTTAGCCCTTACGACAGCTACAGTCAACAGCGCAGCCGATGAGCAGACACCTCTGCCCAATCTCAAATCGCTCACGCTCGACATCCGGGACACCGAGTGGCTATATCTCGCTCCCTGCAAATTCTCGGTGTTGGAACGCCTTATTCTCCAGGGCGAGACCGAGGATAGCTTCTGGCCAGACTTCGTATCGGCCCTGATCACGGGTCTACCAGTCACGAGCATATCGATCTCACTGCCCGTAGAAAACGGCCTCATTGAACGATTGCTTCGCTCAGCCCCTTCTCTCATCGAACTCGAGGCAACGGAGGACTGTTACATTTCAGGCGCGGTCCTACAGGGGATGGCGAACCGGACGCTTGTTCCCCGCCTAGAACGATTGAAATGCCGTCTGCGAACGGAGTACTTGGACAAGTTCATTGACATGTTGGAGTCGAGGTGGACGCCCACTGCTGCGGAAACGTCTTACGCTGCCATTCACTCGGCGGAGATTTCGTGCTTCACTGACGCGAGTGATCGGCATCGTTTCAGCGGTGGGGATATTGACCGCATGGTCGCAGGCGCGGAGGCGAGATTGCGTGGTCTCGGGGCAAAAGCGAGGGGAATCAAAATCGCCCTCTAAGAATATGACAAGTGCGTGATCATGATCATCGCGAATCCGGGTTTCAGTTTAGGGACGAATTTTCACAAGTCCCATTATCACAACTATCTACCTTTCCTCACACTGTGCTGGTATGTAAAAGATTCATCCGCGTTACGATGCAATGACCACGACAAACAGGCTGCATAATACGATCCAGGCTTCCGAATTTGAATCCCTGGTTTGTTTCCGGTCCGCGTCTACCGGCTTTCATGATGGGTTTAAGGTCAGGCACCGAGACGGCCCTTCGCATGGTCAATACATACCACTGCGCTCACGCCAAAATTACGTGGCGTAATATGCCACAGGATTCATTATGCGCACCCCCAAGCCCAGATCTGAACGTTATCTGCAGCCGGACAATGATATATTATTCCTGGGAATGTTTGAACGTACACAACCCTGGGTATGAATGCTGAACGGAGGACGCGTATGCTCCACCGCTGTTCTCGTGTCGAATATCACTTGGTCTGGTGGGGCGATCCTGACCGTAAGCGCCATACCAACCGGTCCCCGCACTGGCTCCCCCATATTGTCCACGATGTTGTGTTGGAAACCAAGCCTTCTCCCGAGGCACGACAGCTTGAAAAGCTTCTTCGGACCCAAATGCGTTATCATACTTCTCTCAATAATATATCGGCGCACGGTTACGCTCTCACAGACGATCTTAAGACGACCCGAGGAACTTGCGTTTTATTTAAGTTAAGGTTTCGGACCCTATAGGGAGATCTTCTTAACGCGGTAACGATCCGTGCGATGCGACCCCATAACATAGGCCAGCTCCCGCAACAACCATTGCTACGCGTTCACCTCGCATGCAGCCGTTACACTTCATTCGAAATTGTTCCTCCAGTGAGTAATTTTTGCCCAAGTATGAATCGATGAATAACATTTGTCAACAGTCAGCGCGTTCGTTTTGGTCGTATGGGATGGCGTGATAAATTACGACGATGAATACAGGTATATCTGGAGGTGAGTTCATCCGGCGTCGCAAGTCAATCTGGAGCGTCAGAATATCATACCAATCGTCCTTGTAGATGCCGTGCAACTGGAGTAAAGTGCATGTATCTGTTTTCACGATATTTTGGTATCTGTTGCCAAACGTACGTGCTGACCCAGGTCTCACACGATATTCATAGACTGAATCACATCCCAGAGCTAATCTCGCAGCACTGCTCGGGCCGCTGGCTAGCATACACATCCCACCTCAAGTATGTGCCCTTTGGTTTGGATCTCAAATGGCGTCCGCCGTCTGCTTGATGGTTACTCTTGAAATGGTGTTGTCACTACGATGTGCGTTTGCCCTCTTTCTGAGTCTCTTGCGTGCTCACAACATGTGAGAAGTATACGCGTTATATCACAAAAACCGAAACATCGGCGTACTACTCATTATTGCGATCGCTGCTGGAGTATGTGTTACGTCGGTATTCGGCATCCGCACCCTGCGTGCTCTCCAGTTTGATACAAGATGCTTCGCGTTGAAGTCACCATACGATGTTCTGTATTTTAGGTGAGTCTATTTGTTTAAATTCTGTGTATATGTCCATCGTTCATGAGTGTTGGCCCCCTAGCACATTTGATTTCATGAGACACGCCTTCCTCTGGTTATTGGCCATTCACAAGAGGAACATTGGAAGACTGGGAAATTCAAAACGCGCCCCTATCGTTAGCCTCATGTTGCGAGACGGAGCATTGATATTTGCTGCCATTGGTGGTAAGGAATTGCTTTGGTGTGTTCACTGCTGTAGCTCATCCCGCGAACAAGTTACCATTGCAACACTCACCCCGTACTCACTCGCGATTCATGCTGCTGCACACATATTGTTTACGTACGTCACGTTTCATACTTGAATTCATGCTGTAAATTTACGCCACGATAGGTTGCCGATGTCGCTAGTATCGATCTTAGTGCGTGCCCCTTCTTCCCATAACCATTGTAGCCATTGATGTATGCTCAGACCTGTCGCCTCATCCTTAATATGCAAATGTTACAGACGTGCAAGGCCATCAATCCTCCCGAGCTCACCACAAACATTGCCCTTGACGACTCACAAGCGACCGAATGTAATTCCCCATACACGGAGTCGACGTTTTCGGTCTATACGGGTGAGGAGACACTTAGCACCCAACATTCGTATACATATCCTCACCCCGTAAACAGATTCTTCACATTCAAAGACAGTAGAACTTGAGACCAGTCAATTAGATCAATAAAACCTAGGCTTCCCTAAACGGAAAACGAGTACGGCGCATGCCGTTGCAAACTGAGATGACGACTTCGATGATGCAAGTACGATTCGAACAACTTTCGTGCTTTAATCATTCTCGTGTTCAGCTTGGATGCGACGCGACGCGCTCAGTGTGCGCGACAGATTGAGGGTCTCATGTCAGCTGAACCCTTGAACTACACAGTGCATGACTTGAACAACTCCAGGTTAGATTCGTCTTGCGAGATGAGAAGAAGTTGCTAGTTTCCCTCTCTGCATCCCGTGCGGAAATTGTGGTGGCAAAGGCCAAAACGTACCGGAACTTGAACATGTCCGGATTTGTCACCTCATTCTCAACATACAATGGCTTCCGTGTTGACACCCTCTCATCTCATGAAATAGATTCAACTCATTGCAATATCGCACACATGTCATACAAATCGCCGTTCTTGCGACTTACCCGCTCCAGACAGCCTGACGTAAAGGCACAGCAGTGAGGAGACAACTCAGTACCGAACGTTACGAAATCAACTCACGGGTCCAGGCTGCACGTAAGTCGTGGGGATGGCTGGTAAGGCTCCGTCGTTAGGGTGATCTGTACCTGAGTGGAAAAGACATGGCGTACGATAGTAAATGTTGATTACAATCCCAGGTTCCTAGAAAGGTTTCATCCCGCTTAGTACTTTTCGCAACAAAACAAGGAAGCTTCTCACATTCCCACTATAGACTCCGGGTATGGCGACCAGAGGTCCAGGCTTCCCGCTTCCACCGCCAGTCACATTGATCTGTCCGCAACTAATGTAGAATTGGGCTTGCAATACACATTAGGATTCCACAGCGATACCACCATTATGGTCCTGCTTACCACCACCTACGGACGAGGCAGAATGGAGAGCAATGGCTTCCATCCTAACGAGGTACCTGTGAGATAGCATAGTACATGACTATTCAGTCCGCCACAGATAGCAGTCCGGAGACTTACTGTCCCGACGGCAGCGATCTGGGAATCGTAAAGGTCACTCCGGGAATATCTAGTTCAAAATATACCTAGTCATTCAGTGGCACGAGATTTCTGGTACTACTGGAGCCAGGGAAAGTGATGGTCTTGCCGCCATCGGTGACAGCGGGAATCTGATAAACCTAACAAGAGCCATCAGCCATTCAGGGCTCGTTACCGACACGAAACTATCTGTACTTTGAACCACACGTTGCCGGAGCCGTCCCAAGTAGAGACATTGCTAGGTGCTTTCGCCATGTAGACATTGATGACCTTGATATCAAAACGGTTTTTAGTGAGTCACCGCGAGAACGATCTATGAAAAGGACTTACACCTGCGTGGTAGATATTGCCATTACTTTGAATGCCCAGCTGGGAGCCGGCCGCAACGTTGATAGTGGAAGCGGTGGCTCCGGTTTCAGACGTGTAGCATCGGAAGTCTGCGCTTTTGACATCCGTCACCTGCAGGGACATTGATCAATCAAAGCCTCTCGTCAAATAAACAGACCACGCAATACCGGTGCTTGCGAGTAGTGGTTGTTCGTCATGCGGACATTCACCCATTCAGGGGTGGTGACGCCATTCACGACGAGAAACGGGAAGGTGTCTTTCAACGAACAAACATGTCAGCAAAAACCATCAAGAGAGAGGAGACGTGGTATACAGTGGGCCGAGGCAATTGCGCCCAGAGAAAGAAGTATGGAAGAAACGAATCGCATTCTGGCTGGTTTGAAAAGAGCATTTCCGAATTCCCTTTATACCGCGAGGTGCTGCCATGGTCATCCGGTGAGCAAGAAGCATAACTATCGCAAGCATTCTTTGGCAAAGTACAACAAGTAACCACCATATGGGGCTCGTCTGATGACCGTGGAGAATGATGCCTATAGGCTGGTGTGCCTTGCGGTGAGACAGAACAAACGATCAATGTACAACCTCTCAATCAAAGATTCAAACCCACCGAAATATACACGAAGCATAACCGACTAATATCGAGAAACTTCCACCCGATATGCGAATTCGTACATAATGGTCTATACGATGCGTAGAGAACACTCATGCATCTGGGGCAAATCGTCATCACCACATCTAGGTGTTGTGCACCCTCCTTAACCCTTTAATTGAGTTGAGGTGCGTAAAAGACTCGACCTTGCGTACTGATATCAACTCTCCGAGGAATATTAATGACATCACCGAGCGGCGGAGGACGAGTGTGCTGCTTTACCGAGGCATTTAAGAATTCCAGGAGATGACCGATTAGAGGAGGATTATCATGCAAAAGTCACACCGGTAAGCAGGGTGGCGCTAAGTGAAAGTATCAATCGCGGTCTGGAGGTTTCATCCTAGCCAAGCGGTGTAATCTTTGTTCCGTCAAGCAGGGCAAAGAGATTATCGGGGCATGATGGACTCCAGATAGCCGTTCCATCTTCGTGATGACTTCTGAGGTACTGCCCGAACCTGAGGGCTACTCCTGGAGCCTCAACACATGCACGCACCTATGTGGGAGATGGGTGGTTGAGTTTCCCTGGTTCAACTCATAGCAATATCGCACATGATCATATTTGTATATGTCACACCTCCTACGTCTCGCATGACGGAGTGTAATACTGATCGTTATTCTTCCGTCTTACCCCCTCCAGACAGCCTAAAGGAGAAAAACAATGGTAAGAAGACCTGGTCCACCAGCGTTACGAAATTAACTCACGGGTCCGGGCTGCACGTAAGTCGTGGGGATGGCTGGTAAGGATCCGTTGGTCGGGTGGTCTGCACTTGAATAGAAAGTATGTAACTTACGATAGTAAATGTTGATTACAATCCCAGGTTCCTAGAATGGTTTCATCCCGCTCAGTACTTTTTGGAATAGAACAAGAAAGCTTCTCACATTTCCACTGTAGACTCCGGGTATGGCGACTAGTGGTCCAGGACTCCCGCTTCCACCGCCAGTCACATTAATCTGTCCGCAACTGATGTAGAATTGGGCTTGCGAGGCATATATCAGGACCCCGGACGATATCGGTGTTATAGCAGTACTTACCCCCGCCGACGGAGGAGGCACCATGAAGAGCAATGGATTCCATTCTAACGAGGTACCTGCATGATCGCGCGGTGAATAACCATTCATTTCGGCAGACCCAGGGCTTACTGTCCCGAGGGTAGTGACTTCGGGACCGTGAAAGACACACTGGGCAAGTCTAGTTCGAGATATAGCCAGTTATTCAGGGCAACATAATATCTACTACTTACTGGCGGCTGGCCAAGTAATGGTCTTGCCTCCATCGGTAACAGCAGAAATTTGATGCACCTAACGAAAATGGGCGTTCACTGTGGGTTGGCTACCGCCACGAAACGACACGTACTTTGAACCAGACATTGCCGGAGCCATCCCACGTAGTGACATTACCAGGCGCTTTCGCCATGTAGACATTGACGACCTTGATAACAAAGCAAATTGTTATTGAGCCGCTGCGACAATGTGCATAGCTATCTGGACTTACACCGGGATGGGAGATAACGCCGTTACTCTGGATACCGAGCTGCGAGCCTGCAGCGACGTTGATAGTGGAAGCGGTGGCTCCAGTTTCAGATGTGTAGCATCGGAAGTCCGCACTCTTCACATCCGTAACCTGCAAGGACAAAAATCAATACAAGTCTCTCGTCGAATGAGGTCACACAATACCGGCCCGTTTGACCAGTGGTTGTTCGTCATGCGGACGTTCACCCACTCGGGAGTGGTAACACCACTCACGATGAGGGACGGAAAGGTGTCTTTCAACAAAAAAAAAACACGTCAGCGAATTCTATACAAAGGCGAAGGAAGCAGACGTTACAGTGGGCTGAGGCAATTGCACCCAGGGAGAGAAGTACTGCAGAAATAGTTCGCATTCTGGAAGAATTTGGATGGGGAAAAGACATCTTCCGGGTGCCCTTATATCGCGCGGTACCGCCGCGGTCATCCAATGATCAGAAGCACCGATTATCGTAAGCATCCTTGGGCAAGACGGTCCGAATGAGTGCCGTATGAGGGTGTCGATTGTCCGGTGACGTTGAAGAATGATACCTGTAGGCTGGTGTGTAACAGTATGCAACGGAGCAAACGATTAGTGTAAAATTTCCGTATCGAAGATTCAAACATACCGAAATATACACGAAGCATAGCCGACTACGTCGATAAACTTCCATCCGACCCTCAAACTCGTAAAAAATGGCCTATGTGGTGGGCAGAGAATACCAAGTGTTGTGCTGTAGAATTTCTTTGGTATAGCCAAATCCTGCTCAATCGGTCGATGTTTGATTGAGTCAAAGGCGTCGTGGTCCGTCCCTGGCCAAAAGTCAATACACGCAAAAGACTCGGCTTTGCTCCGGCGTTTAAGCGCTGCAAGACGATAACCGTTTGTCATGAAGCAGCCGCAATGGAAGCGGGTTTGATGGATTGACATCTGATGGCGACGAATGTCTCATCGACATAGCGAGCAAAGTATCGCCAGGGAACATGTGCCCTGTGCGTGAAAGGACGAAGTCATCCACCTGACGTATTTATGCGAGATAGGTACATACTGAAATGCTGGCACGGTATACGCCAGCATCTTGCTTGTCCAGAGGTTTCAACGATGAAGCGATCATGGCTTGGCGTTCAGCTCGTTGCATGAGGGTTAATCTTGAGTTTTGCAAGGTCGGGCTCCGTGCCACACCTAAAGTATATTGAATCACACACAACGCGGTATCTGTGTAACAGTAAAACGTCATTATAGTTTCGCCCTTCGGTCACTCTCCTCGCGCTGCTTCCGGGCACGTATAGCGCGGCCGGCGCGACTGACGCTTTCCCGACCGAGCTTCTCACTGATCCACCACCCAATATTAACCATATCGTTGAGACCGATCGTTCCGTTATTAGAGCCCGCGACTTTGTATTGCGAGCCATTGAGCGCGTAAAGAATATCTTCAGTCGCGACGTTGCCCGTAGCGCCCGGGGAGTATGGGCAGCCGCCGAGTCCGCCGACTGCTGAATCGATAGTCCTAATGCCCTGTGCGAGCGCCGCGAAGACATTCGCAACAGCCGTACCGTACGTGTCATGGAACTAGAATATCGTTAGTAGCAATCCTACTGGCGAGCAAGTGTCTACCAACATGTCCCTAACAGCGCATGTCAGGTAGGCAAGGACACGAAGTAAAGCGGAAAGGGACTCACAGCAAGTTTCTCCACAGGTACGCTCTTCTTCACCTCCTCAATCATCTCCGCAACTGTAGTGGGTGTTCCTTGACCAACCGTATCCCCGAGACTGACTTCATAGCACCCCATATCCGCCAACGTCTTTGCCACCTCCCTCACGCGCTTGAAATCGACAGGGCCGGAGTACGGACACGCGATAGCGACGCTGACATATCCCCGCACGCGCAGCCCACGATCCAATGCAGCGCGTGCGACAGGTTCCAGGCGCCGCAGAGATTCGGCCGTCGTGGTGTTGAGGTTCGCACGGGTGAAGGCGTCAGTTGCGGCCGTGAATATTGATATCTCGTCCGAGACTGGGGTTGTGAGCTTCGTTTCATCGAGTAGGGCGAAGAGATTATCGAGACCCTTTTCGTTGGGCACAAGCACGGCATAATGGACGCCGGGCAACCGTTCCATCTTCGTGATGACTTCTGCAGTGCCACCCATCTGGTAGAAACAACTGAGACCCGTACTTTAGATGTGACTGAAATGCAATAACGTACCTGCGGGACCCATTTTGGGCTGACAAAGCTGCCTGTCTCGATGTTCCTAGCACCAGCTCTTGCGAGTCGATTGATGAGTTCAACTTTGACATCAACTGGTATGACCCCCTTCTCGTTCTGTAAACCATCTCGAGGCCCGACCTCGACAATATTGACCAAGTTATTCGCTGTAGCAAATGTCCTTCCCTGGTGAACAATCTTGGACAAGCGAGAGGCCCGCAGGGCACATCTTGGGGCTTGTAAAGAGAGCATGGCAAGACAAGAAGACGACAACTATTTCATGGCGCCCTTTATATGTCGGACTAGAGCCGAAATCATAGTGTTGACGACTTACTGAAGTGTATCGGGGTAGAGCCTTCAGTCCGGAAACAAACGCGGATGAGTTCCGTTTCGGCCGAAACGGTGATCGAGGTGTGAACCGTAGCTCGGCCGAGCCGCCGAGCAGTGTCACGCAAAGACAAGCAACGCGTCGGGGATTGCTGCGACGTGATCCCTGATGGGTTTTGCAAATTGTGGGTTCTACATTCAAGCCATATGATTATGACGAAACCATTGAACAGATTGATTCCATTGTCGAGACAAGGTACAGCCTACAGCCTCTTGTTTCTCCAGGTGGAGGCGTCGCCCTCGGCATTCACACGGTGGGATGGAGCAGATGGGTTGGATG
Organism: Lyophyllum decastes; assembly: GCA_025854295.1. Taxonomy (NCBI): domain Eukaryota; kingdom Fungi; phylum Basidiomycota; class Agaricomycetes; order Agaricales; family Lyophyllaceae; genus Lyophyllum; species Lyophyllum decastes. The sequence continues at coordinate 3,617,786 of CP107705.1, read as the reverse complement.
TCAGATTGGTATGTACACGCGTTGTATATATACTGTGTCGTATGCACGGACCACGCCTTGTGCATGTCAGATGCACTGTTCCAGGGGAGCGGCATGTCCAGTAAGCACTGGTGCGTAATTATCTCTTCGTACCTACTCGAAGGGGGCATCCACCTAAATCTAGGTGGTTCCGAAGTGCTATCCTGCGGGTTCCTCCAAAACATTTGAACTCGGCCGTTGGCCAGTGACCGGATTGTCTCCACTTTGGAGCCCATGCCTGCGGGCAACCCGTCAGTGATCTATGTTGAGCTTGAAGGAATTTGTCTTACCGGTCCCGCTTCTCAAAATGGCTTTGCATTTGCGATAATGTGAATAATCGCGAGTCGCCACACGACTTCGCCTTACAAAATACACTGGCAGCTCATCGAGAAGAATCACACCAGGATCAACCTGGAGACGTCCAAGTATGGCACAGAGGTGAGGGCGATAACCCTCCCCCAGCCTCGCTTCCATGTTCGAATCGTCGGGTTTGACATCGACTTACTTGCCTACCCTATGTAGTGACAGATAATCTGGCTTTCAATCATGTGGCAGCGAGTGGTCTGCACCGCCCAACCACGGCGTATGTGAGTGGGGGGCGATATAGAGTAGGTTACTGAGAGCGCGCATAGGGCGTCAACCACTCCGTGTTGAAACTTTGTTGATAGCACCGGTGTACATATGTTGATAGTTATGTAGATAGTGGGAGTGATCGAGACGTGATGATGTATAGTAGAAATGAAGTTTCCCATTGTGTGCCGGTCCCCGCTATATTCGAGTAGTACCCATATCATAAAGTTATAAAAGTTATCAAACTTTGCCAATAAATTATCTAATGCAATGAAGGCATGCAACCACTACTAAGGCCGTCTACTCCATCCGGCACTACTACTTCGGCTAGTCTGAGAGCGAGTGGTCATCGAATGAAACGGCTCGGTGAGATATCTTGAGGCCGCGTCGGATTGTGAGGTTTTGCTCCGTTTGACGGACGCACCTGTCGAACTGTAGCTATCAAGATCACTGAAGTCACTTCCTCGGGTGCGCTTGCTGCCACTGGTCCAAGTCGACGCCTGAGTCGAAGGCCTGGTCTTGCGTCCCAGAAGTGGGAGAGCGTCAACAGGGCGATCGTCCGCAGGCCACTCCGGGAGCTCCAAGCACTGGGAAAATAGGGATGCCATGCCGGTATGGTCGCAGAGGTACAAGTCGGAAGGAGAGGGGGGTACAGTCGCAGTCGGCGGAGGCGGGGCATCTCCCACCTTCTTCAACAGAAGGTGCTTATTATAGTGCTTAGGAGGGTCAGCGAATTCTAGCCACTCCTTGACCGCTTCGAATGCTGCCCTCGTCCATTCGTCTAAGGGCGCACTGTCAAATTGGAAGCTGCTACCGAGATACGTTTGACCTTCGAACATCATCCTCTTGTTTTTTCCACCCACGATGGTGCCGTCGTCTCTAGTGCCCTGATATTCGAAGATGTCCTTCATAAGAAGGCGTATGGAGTGAGGTTCGCTGTGAGGAAAGTAGCGAAGGCCGTGGTAGAGGACGACATAGACGAAGGATTCCATGTCGTCTTGAATAGTGTGAATGAAGTGGTGTTTTGAAAGCAGCAGGCACGACATAAACTGCCAGGTACCCTGAAGGACGAATCAGCGATGGTCCCGCTGCGCGTCAAGAAGGAACTCACTGTTCTTTCGTGCCTTCGAGCACGGGTCAGCTCGGACTCTTTCTTCGCAAGGTCCCAATCATTTAGGATACCATTCCCATTAGCGTCGAAGAGAATGTTGTTGGCGCTGACATCGCGATGGATCCATTTGCCTTTACTCTCGTATGCTTGGCGGTGAGCTATAGACGGGATTTATAAGTAATCGCACCATAACCCAAGAAGTTGGCGAAAGCTTACCAATGAACGCATGGGAGATAACTCGCATGAGGTGCTTCGAGGAGGTGACGTGCGTAAGGGGTTTACCAATGAAGTCCACGATGAAGCGATGGTGGAAGCGCTGCGTTAACCGCCTCCAGTCACTACCACACCTCCAGGAGCCATCGCGTCTCGGTCGTTTAGCTGCGACGGCAGACTCTGGTGAGTGTAAGGGAGGATCGTCAGCTGCCTGCTCTCCTCCGGCGTTCGCTTCATGCTCATCGTCCGGGATATACAGATCAGTCATAGTGAAGTCGTCGGGAAGGTCACCCCCACAGACAAATGGGGGAATATATTGGACGCCAGCATCCTGGAGCTCGCGGAGAATGTCCGCTTCTTTCCCCAAATCGTGCGCACGCCAAGTATCTTTCAGGAAGTAGAGCTTCCCAGTCGCCGCTTCGTAGACAGGATATGCTCGCGTGCATCGACCGGTGAGCGAGCCGGCATGGGACATACAGCCCCAAGCTATGAATTCACGAGGCTTGCCGTCGATGTCCGGCACCTTGAAAACAATGAAAGGGCGCTCCTTTTCGGGTTTCCATTCCAAGAGATGTGGCCTGGCGCGATCTATCTCCTCGGCTGTGGCGAGGCGCACAGTAGGATCCTTTCCTCGACCAGCGTCATCGTGATGTGTGAAACGCCAAAGGAGGTCGATTAGAGGCTGAGAGTTGTCGCGGTAGTTAAACTTCTCTGAGACGACGGCACCAGCACGGTCCCAACGAATGAAGCGCACGAAAGGATCACCAATAAAGACGGTGAAGGCGAATCGACGATGCTGACGTGTCCACCATTCTTTGGCATAGTGGATAATCTGCGACCGAGTATCCGCCCGAGTCTCAGCCCAAGCTTCGAACTGGTGCGTCACGCGATCGTTGGTTGGTTTGGGGTCCGCGAATGGATCACGGTCCTTGTTGACCTTGAATTCGAAATGAAGCTCTATCTCGCCGAACTGGGTGACCTTAGTTGACGTGTCCACATCTGCCTTGTACATGACAGGATCGGGTTTGATGCGTCGCCCCCCAGTGTCATGATCAGGGTAATCTGAGGTATTCACGATCTGGTAGTTAGGGATGAGGCCGTGTTTGCGAACGAGGTCGATCTGGGCAGTATCAATGAGTATTGGAGGACCCAAAGATAGGAGATAGAACGACTTACAAAGGGTTGGTACATTTCGCGCTCAAGCGTGGTATTTGGCATACTTGCAAAGAGGTTCGCAGGTACGCCACTGGGGAGTGGAGCTGTTACTGGTTGTGGTAGGAATTCTCGAAGAAATTGATCCACAGGCATCGGACCGACAAAGAGGCCACTCATGGCGTCGTTCATCCTCGCGCGGGCTTTTGCGAGTTTCGGCCGTTCGACTTCGAAGCCGCTAGAAGCTGCAAATTTAAGTGGCGAGCCTGATAAGCTGCTTGTGTTGGCTGTAGATGACATGGTGGATATCTTACCTGTAGCGCTGTGTGAGACCCTGTTTTATATATTGTGGTAGGACAATGAGTCGTTGGGTGGCGGACCTTGAACTTGCTTGGCCACGAGCCAGTTCCTGAATAGGAATCTCGAACACGTCCTACCATGTGTGTTACGATCAGCAAGCCTTGAACGAGTTTTTAGAATATTGACTATACTTACAACGCCGTCCAGGAAGGAAAGGGGCAGGGGATTATGGCTCTGATGTGTGGGCAAAAGTACAATCGAACAAGGTCAGGACGCATTGCCATCAATAACGCATGTGACTTGCTTCAGGGCGGGCCGTTTCGTGTCATAAGGAGACGGCTCTGGTTCAAACTGATCAAGAGTCAACGAACAACCTCACCAAGCTTTTATCATCCTCTTCCTTGGTTGTTCCCTACAAACATCATTGGTATATCTATCGAGTAGCACCGATAAATCGCATATCGTGGTCCCTGCTATCGCCCCAACTCACCCCCCACACACGCATCATTAACTCCAGCCATACCAATTTCCGGACCAAGTCGAATAAGGATCGTTGGTACAACTGTTGAACGTCCGTCGCTTACTACATTACAACTCCCTATTGCCTGGAAGGTTAATGACGGGTGCAAGGGGTTGGGTACGATTGTATTGCTTCGGCGTTGTTGCAAGCACCGAGATGTTCGGGGGCAGACCGAGACTGAGCACAAATTATGAGGTCGGACAGGGTGATCGCATCCAAAATTCCTCCTTGGCTACCTTCAACAAGCTTACCTTGCAAATTGTGGGTTCCATGTCCAAGCCCAATAATTATGAAGAAAGTATTAAACATATTGATTCAATCCATCGAGACAAGTCGTTTCTTCAGGGGAGCGGCACGGCCCAGTAAGCACTGGAGCGTAATTATCTCTTCGTACCTACTCGAAGGGGGTATCCACCTAAATCTAGGTGGTTCCGAAGTGCTATCCTGCAAGTTCCTCCAAAACATTTGAACTCGCCCATGTGTTGGCCGATGACCGGATTGTCTCCACTTTGGAGCCCATGCCTGTGGGTAACCCGTCAGTAAACTATGTATGTTAAGCTTGAAGAAATTTGTCTTACCGATCCCTCTTCTCAAAATGGCTTAGCATCTGCGATAATGTGAATAACCGCGAGTCGCCACACGACTTCACTTTACAAAGATACACTGGGGGCCCGTCAAGAAGAATCACACCAGAATCAACCTGAAGACGTCCATGATGCATCACATGGAAGTAGTCCACTGAATCTTTTGGTGTGGTGATTTTATGCCTTGGGTGTACAGGTGACGGCTTGTTCATGACAATCCAAGGAGGTTAAAGGCTTACTCTGATGTTATGTGAAGCAGAACTTCACTCAATGGACAAGATGAATGGACGTGGGCGGCACACCAATTACAACTCCAGCGGTTGCGCTCCGGGACAGATTCGATGACGGAATAAGGACTTTGTTCGTAGGATTTCACGAGCACGCTTTCTCTCTCGCTGAGCTTCCCCCATCGCAACTGATGCTTCTGGTGCTTGTCGGAGGATGCCTGCATCGAATGGGCAACCTGCCAACATGATGAAACAATCATCCTTGCGAAGACAGTAGATCTGCACTTACGCATTCTCTCCATGTATATATCCTTCGACCCTTATAGTGCGTTTTCATGCGTGTGGTTGTGATATCTTTCAGCTGGCCACAATCCAAACACCAAAACCGGAGGTCCACATCGTCCAAGTCAGAAGGAAGGCACCTCTCCGTATCATCAATGCAACACAATGGAATCAATGCTTTAACCACGGCAGATCCTGCGGGGAAAAATTGAATTTCACGGTGATCAGGGTGCTCGTGGTCATGCATCAGGACAGCTTTACAACCGAACAGCGGCCGATTTGAACAGCCGGGGTGTCGGCAGCGGAATACCTCAATCGCAGGGGAAAGACGCTCAATGGGGGGGAGTATGAACGGAGCGGCATTTTCTGCCCGTTTCGGAGCGACATCTGCCAGCTCCCGCAATCTGCCATCCATCCACGATGTAACATAAGAGGAGAATTCTTCATCTGAGACACCGATATCAACAGAAAGGTCTAAGTCAGCATGGATTCGGGAGCGGAACGGTTCAGCAGTGAGCAAATTTGAAGCATGAGGGAGAAGAGGCCACTGGGAAATAGAAAATTTCCCGTTGTTGACGCATCCCTTCACCCACTCCTCGTACGAAGACATCAAATTATCCTGTTGTTTTTCGAAACGTTCCTCACGCTCCCTCGCAAGGTGTGCTTCGGCAGCATGAGTGACCTTTGAAGTGTATCGCAATTGTATGAGGTCCCAATCTGTCAGAAGCCACAGACGTCAGAAGGATTTGGAGAGGGATTCTTTGGCGTTACCTGTCGCCGTCAAGGGGGCCCTTATACGAACACCGGGGTGTCTAAAGATAGCGGCGACATCTGCATTTTCAAACCCGAGCTCTAAGAACCGGTTTTTGATCCTGCAAAGGGCATTATGTACAGGCCAAGGCTCGCATGCTCCGAAACGAGAAACATACTCCTTGTAGCGATCTTTTCGCTGCTGTTTCCCAGCCACTCTGTCCGCCACTCTAACGCCAGTGGCCCATTTTTGCACCTCCTTCGCAACCTGAACAATGACCATAAGAATTGTCATTGGATACTTGGTATACGGCAGAAAATATACTAACGTTGTTGAGCAAACGTAGTAAATTCTTCTGATCAGCGCAAAGACCATGCCAAGCCTCGATCTGTTCATAAAGTGGGAGTGAAGATTGGAGATAATCCCAACGCTTCCGATACATGCGAGTGATGTCAGGCATCCAGAAATGTCTCTCGCCATATGTCTTGAAGTGTGGGGGTTGGACTAGAACACGAACAACATTGGGTTAGAAGTGACCGAGATACCTGAGGCGGACGTCTCACCCCTCGTATAGCGAACAAAACCGAGAATTGTGCGACTGTGCCCAGGAAATTGTTCTTTGAACTCCAACGATGATATCAAACTCCAATTGTCAGCGAGCGAAGTTCAAGAAATCTAGTCCTCACCCCCCCTTCAAGCAGTCATAACATAAATGGCGAAGCAGCCAGAAATCGATCCGCCCATCTGGTACCTCCACCAACTCACACTCCTGAAAATGATGAGGGTTCAACTCCTGCAACAACTTCTGGGCTCACAATAATGACACACCTGGCAGCGTGAGGGGCCGGCGAGGAGATGCGCCCACGCATGAAGGTTCAGGCCAGCAGGGCATGGCATAATGCTATCAATTTCTAATGCATTCGTCCAAATAGAGTCTACTTCACGTCGCAGTAGGAGGCGACGAAAAGCCTTATTGACGCGTGACATGGAAACAAGGTCCCGGGTTCTTAGAGCGGGCAAAATCTGGATATTTGTTAACGCTTCTAAAACACATGCAGTGATTAGGGACAGACCTCGGTGTATATATCAAGTGGGAGGCCGGACAAAAAGTCAGGGCCTTCGGGGACTTCCGCAGGTATTGCAGTCAGGGGAGGATCCCAAGAATTCCGAAATATCACCCTCTCTATAACACAATCTACGGGTGAAGAGTTGGGCATGGTACTGAGTGACACATACTCGACCTCCTCAGTTTTTTGTTGGGTCTCCGTCGACGCGCACTTGGTCGTGTATTGCGGGCCTTGGTCCCACCATCGTCATCATATCTCCACTCCTCTGAGGTATTGCTAGCGGTGCTGATATTGTCAACACTCACCCACTCGTCGTCTGAAGAGTTGGGGTTTGACGAGTCTCCCTCTTCTGACTTGGACGCGTCAGAGTTTTGAGAGGACTCAGCATTCCTTCCTGTATGCCATGTCACGTAGAGGCCAGGGTTTCCGCTGCTATACACGCCTGGGCCATTCCTCCAGTGCTCGTCATGAATGGAGCTTGATTCAGAATCAGAATATTCGTGGCCGAATGCGGGTTCAGCAGACCAGTGACCGTAGGATGCCATGTCTAAATAGACAAGAGCCAGAGTCTAAGTGCTCCAGCCTAGAACGCAACCACTGAAAGACGTCAAGAAGCTGGGGTGAGGTCAGAAGGTTGAACTACATGCACAATGCATATGCAAACTTGTTAAGTTATTCACCGTGTAACAAATATTTATAAATTCCACATGCCGTCACTAACTCCATGTGTCCTTCCCCAAGTATTCGCCACATCTACATCTTTTACTAGAGGCGAGAGGCCTACCTACCCCTCTATCACCACACCTAGCATACCCAGCGGCACATCCGGACTCCCACCACCCTTCTAAACTCGACTAACCTTGAAAGAAGTCTCTCATTCGCAATTGTTGACGAATACGCCACAAGCACCTCAGCTCTACCATGTGTTCCCCAATCACTGGTTTTGTCACAGACAGGTTCTTGTGTTCTCTGTAAAACAAAAAAAGAAATGAGCACATGTTCAATTGCCAGTGACTGGGAGAAGTCGAACTTACGAAATCTTCTTGTGCTGCAAATGACTCTTTACGCAGCCAGATGTAAAAATGCGCGAATTTCTGCACATCTGGCACAAATAAGCCGGAGAATCCAGGAGGATTAATTGAGAGTCTAAATCCAATGTGGACCGGGGGTGGTTACAATTTGACCACGGCGAGAGAATTCCTTCTGAAATTGTCCGGACGACATTACGCTGCACCTCGTCAGAATGGTAGAGTGAATAGGAATGTCATACTTACTTCTCTTGCAAACAGTCGTGACACGGGCATGTGAGCAGTCAGAAATCGATATATCCGTCTATTAGATATATCGGATATTTCGCGCTCTTGGACCGCGAGATCCTCTTTCCATGACCTAAGTGGATAAAGCCTTCCGTCGGATGTTCTTGCAACATAGAGAGTTCATTTCGACAAAGGCGCTGCAAAATGCAGATATCGTGTCGTGTCCAACTGCCTGAATGACATAGCCTAGGCCTGTCTTGTAGCTAGTCCCCCGTATTGCCAGGCGTGCCTTCGGCCGACGAAACAGCTCAGAATGAACTGGACCTATCTCTTGATCAGGAATGTGAATCGAACCATTGAGATAAAACCGATAGCCACATAGTAGGAAACATACCTTAATGAGCACGTCGAGCAGGAGGTTAGAAATAAGGTTGTAATTGTGTGGTACTACTTTATCTGTCGGTGTGGTGGGCGGAAGAGGATCCCAAGGACGTCTCCTCCTTGTTTTCTCTGAAGCAGGAACCTTTAGCGAGAACTGGGTATACTTTTCGTGGACATACTTGATCGTCTTGATTTTTGTTTTAGCGGCGCGCGCTGACGCGATGTCGAAGATATAGTGCCGAGCTCGTATTCTTTGTCGTCGTGTCTCCACTCCTCACATATATCACTAACAGGACTCATAGCGCCTGCGTCGTGTTCTTGATCGGAATAAGCAGGATCCGAGCAGTCCCATTTATCTGAAGCGACTCTTTCAGAATTCATCTTCAGACCCTTGGTTATGGAAATCATGTCATCGTGATCATGTCCAGACGAGTAGTCCTCTCCGCCGGTGGCCTCTTCCCTCGCAGCTGTCGTCCGATGCTTCGTTTGACCGCGAATCAGTATCTTAATCCTCTGGAGGAGAGAGAGTTTCTTCACGAACCGTTGGTCATTGATCAGGGTAACCATTGTCCTCATCGTCCAAGCCATTGAAAGCACGTCAAGCCAGCAGTATGTCAGAAGTAAGTAGGAGAAGCAAAAGTTCGGATACTCCACTGTAACAGTGAGCGTGGGTGGCAGAAATACCCAAGGTGGTACTACAGCAAGACAAAGGTTTTTCTATGGTCAGGTCTTGGATTGTCCTGGCCTGTCCTGTCCTTGGATTCGAATGATTACTTTGACAAACATCAACGGACCGCAGATTTTGGGAATACATGAAGCACAAATATAAGGCTACGCAACCTACCAGCCAGCCTCATTCCTGAGCGAACGAGGAGGTCGGCTCCAAAAATGTCAAGCTCACGCACGTCAAAAACCGGCAACCTCCTGGACCGGTCACTCAAGACACCAGGTTGTGCCAACTTTTTTACCCCGCCCCGTGATCCTTTCACGTAAATAACCATTTTCAATGTTGCCCATCATCCTCCCTACTTTCCACTATGTCTATATCCTCGCAATCATATATATTTGACCCTCGTCCCAACTATCCCCTCTTAATCACTGCGAAGCGCTATTGGAAGGCCGATTCGCCTTACATGAACGACGACACAGCACTTACGCTTATTTTTACTCACGGAACCGGTTTTCACAAGGAACAATGGGAGCCCGCCATGGACGACCTATGGGCTTTGCTAGGCGCCAACAACGGCGCGGTAAAAGTGCGGGAAATGTGGGCAATCGACGCGCCGAATCACAGTGATGCTGCCATCCTGAATGAGCCAGTGTTGCAATATGGTTACGACCAAGTATGTGCGTGTAGTGTTACACCGGTATAGTAGTGTGCTCGCTCATGTTGAAGTTACAGTTGCATGGGAGGAATACGGCCGCTCCATCCATGCGTTCCTCACAGGATTTGGCACCGGTGTAGACGTCGATTTTGGCACCCGTCGGTTGGTTGGAATCGGTCACTCTATGGGGGGAACCTGTTTGTGAGTATGAACCCCATCTCTATCGTAACTGACTGCTAATCTGTCCTCCAGGCTACTAGCACATGGATACACCCCGCTCATCAAGTTTGAATCTTTGATTCTGTGCGAGCTTATGTCCATGGGCAGCCAGTTCACTGAAAAGCCTCCAAATATGCTTGAAAGAGGCTCAGTGAACCGCCGCGACATCTGGCCATCTCGTGAAGAGGCGTACAAGTCCCTAAAGAGCCGACCTGCATGGAAGGCATGGGACGATAGAGTTTTGAAGATCTTTGTGGTATGGCGTCTTCCATTTCCATCGTTAAGTGTCTCGATGTGATACCTTATCATCTCAGAATGACGGAATGCGGCCGCTTCCCACTGCCGACTACCCGGATAAGACAGAGGGTGTAACATTGAAATGCACTCGTAAACAAGAATCGGTGGGTCGCATACACCCTATTAGTAGCATCGAAATATCCATCGTATGCATATTTAGGCATGCTACCGCGATCCTCTAGGCATGGAACGCGCCTATCACCTGCTGGGACCTCTCGCAAAACGAGTCCCCGTCCACATGATCTACGGTGCCATCAATGACTATATGTAAGTGGTTCAGTCAACCAGTATCAGATACTCGACGGATTAACATGCTTCACAGGCCACAACAGGTCAAAGACGATATGGTGAAGAATGCTGCTGGGGGGCTAGAGAATCTGGCGTCGTTCGCGCGGGTCCAGCGCGCTGGCCATCTTGTACGTCTGCTCTTGCTCAAATACACATTGTGACGATCCTCATTGATGTGCCCACGTTTCTAGATCATCCAGATGAATCCTACTGGCTTGGCCGAGAAGATTCACGACGCGCTTGCTCATCCATTGCGACAACTGGCGAAGCTTTGATATCTATTTTCTTAGGTTTTATAGTGCAGCATAGCGGGGCAATTTGATCTATTACAGATTCTCGTCTCCCGCTTTCATCGCTAAACACTAAGTCAAACAGTTGGCGTCGAGAAAATTCGCGACCTCCGCCGCCAGCGTTTCGTATGGTAGAGCAACATTCCAATCGCCCCTTTGAGCGTTGCAGCAATACATCCGGCTACGATACATAGTTTCAGAAAAGTTGAGCGCCTCCCTTGACCGCTTCACAAAACGAACTCAAGCTTTGACACCTATTTGAGGGGTAAATCTCTCGCAAGGCATCGAAAGCGCGATGTCGATGTTTGCGTCTGCATAGCCCGACAGGCGCAATCTTGGACCTTTCCACCTCGACGCACCTTGTTCGAGTTCACCCCTACATCATCACCAGGAATTTCGTTGAGGACAATCCGATGACTCTAATAGTCAACCGCCGAGCGCTGCAAATGTCAGCGTCTTGAGTGGAAGTTGGATAAGTATAGGAAACGTGACTGATGTCGCACGGTCACGCACCATTGACCCATTTGCCGCAATAGATTTGACATAGCATTTAAGCTATAGCTATGTCAGAACTAGGCAGTGCGCCTTTGGAGGGCTATATATGGCTGACATTGCTCAGCACTTAGTACTTGCCTCCGCAATCCGCAGCCCCGAAAACTATATACTGGTCGTTCCCGTTCCTTTCCACAACACCTATCGGCACCCCAATCAGCGCTCGCGACTGACCCTTTTAACACGCTGTCCAACTATATCATGACAATCGAAACTGATTTACTTCTGCGGCAAAGGGGCCGATCCGAAGGCCATATATCTGTTGGCACCACCTCCGACATTGGTGCTTCAACTTCAAGCAGGAACCTGTCCACCGTACATGACCCGCAAATTAACGAACGGCTCGCAGACGAAATTGAACAAGAGTTTTGGTTCCGGTCGTCGAGGCTTCCAAGCAAGATCACCCATACCATCAAAATCGTGCCACTCGTCCGTAAGACTTGCTTCTTTTATCAACGGAAACGTGATCTAAGAAACTGCCTGCAGTTATCTTCCTATGGCTCTTACTTGTCGTTTCAAATATTTACGGTATGTTAACCAAGGCTAGCGTGTGTACTTAACATCACTCACGCCCGATTCAGGGCCCTTCGGTTATTGGGAGTCTTTCATCCGCATGTCGACGGGATACCGAGAACGCTTCACTCGTACACAACTAGCGCGCGGAGCCGGACTTGACTCTCCCAGCCTCAACCGGTATAGTTTGTGGCGCGGTGTAGTTGTCATCTCCTTCTCGACGAGCTTGACCTACATAAGGTACGTGAAATCTAGCAGGTTTGAATTCCTATGGACTCAGATATCGTTGCTGCAGTATATCACTTTTAGCGCTCAGACATGAATTATTCCATTGGAAACCTGAGTTGTTGGCTAGATATCTTGCTCGAGCAAAGATCTCGTTCCCAGGGCGGTATCTTCCGAGCGCTTGGCTTGATCGCGCCTTCAATCTGTATGAACTCAAACACGTAGAGGAAAGGTTTAACAAAATCCAGAACCGGGACCATCGTGCCCTGGAGGATCACCACGAATTTCTCAAGATTGTCAAGTCCGTGTCGCGCAATATTGTAAGGATAATGCTTTCCTCCACGTACTAACCGCTGACTGGTCCCTCGAAAGTTTGTGTCATGTTTCGTTGTCTTTGCGATGTGGATGACACTACTACAGACGAAGTTTGAAACTCACGACATCGCAACACTTCCTCGATCCATCGTTCCCCCTATTCAGGTTAGTATGCTCTCCCTAAGCAGGACTTCCCGTTTTTGAATTATACAGGGCATTGTCTGGTACCTGATCAACGATACCCTTTACTTCTTCCCCCACCTCATCGCGCACACGCCTCGGGGGAGTAAAGGAATTCATCACAAGATCCTGCCACGGTTCGTGGCCGAGCCACTGGAAGCATTCTTGCGAAACGCCCACAAGGCCCATCACAAACACAAGGCAAATTTGGCCATTGCGGCGTGGTATTGCAGCCCGACAGAGCAAGTGCTTTTCAACCTTCTCCCGGTAGGCATCCCCGCCAAACCCTGTACGGAGAACTACTTGATGAGTGCTCCAAAAGGCAATGATTGGTCCCATTGTAACTCAAATACTCGCGGACAAGTTGGGATATATTGACGTATGGGGCACTCATATAATTACTCTATATGTGTGGTTAATTGCAGGGACCGCAACCTCGGTTCTCGCCCATACTGGCTACCGATCGCGCTGGAACGATCCAGGCCCTCATGGTGCGTGATATTAGCCCCCTCGTGTACCATATAAGTGGTGACGTGCAGCCCACAGACGAGCATCACGAATATGCTTTCGGTCAACGCAGTGTCAATTTTGGCACTGCAGGAATATGGGATCGCGTGTTTGGGACCAAGAGCAACAAGTCTTTTGAAGGTGCCATCAAATGGGAATCACAGCGTGACCGACAGGCGGCCCTTATCGCTGCCTCAAAACGTTCTGGAATCCCGCTAACGAAACAGCAGACTCTGATTATTGAGCAGCCGCATTATCAATGGACCGATTCGCGCGTAGAGGATTAAACTTGTCATTCGGAAACTTGTAACGCAGTTGAACCGTCGGCATGGGTGGTCATTGAAACGAGCGCCGCAGACTGGCGACGGTTGCAACAGTGCAGCCGTCATTGGGCAGTGTGTTGAGAGGGTGGGTATGGCATAACAAGTTTGAAGTTCTATGAAGCCCGCCTACGTCACACCGACACAACTGCAGCCGCGTCCTCATACAACAATGTAAATCAAGGCTTGATTACAGCGCGGCTCATTGATAGCGGCAGTTCAATTCAATTCCATGCATGCGTAGCGTAGTCTGTACTGTTCAGGTAGCATCCAACACAATCCCCATAGTACAATCAGCACCATTTGCCTAGGCCCCAGGTTTGTTCCACTTTGAGTCCATCCGACAACAGTATGAAACCAGAAACCGTGCACCGCCTTGCGTTGGACGCAGAATCGAAAGCCGAAGCGCAAGCTCAGATTGAATAAACGGGTACCTGACCAGGTCCGTTTGGCCTCCACACTCCTTGGTGGTGCACATATGTAGTTGAGATCACCACCAGCAAGTCTGGAAAATAGAGCCCAAGAATAGATGCATTACGATACTTGTGAAAATGTGGAGAAATACTACTATACAAGATGACGGTACGGGGGGTCAGAAGTCTAGCAGCATCTTAAATCCGCCGTATGGTAAATTACACACTCGTATGCGAACCGAGATGAACGGCCTCGTCCACGAGACAATACATTTTCAAAGGGTGCGCATTGACAAGGGAAACGTTAAGTGCATGACGTCCAACGCATCAATACACATGAAGAAGGCTTCCCGATTCGACCCTTTCAACGCCTGCGAGGGTTCCCACCGTCTGCCGAAACGTACCCATCCGAGTCAGGGTTGCTCACAGCGTGCGTCACATTCCCTTTCCCGTTCCTGTTCCCCGGCATGCTGCGCAGGGGCGACCGACTAGTCGGGGATGAACCGCCCGACAATGAACTATTCAGTTCCGTTTGTAGCCTCAACCCAAGATTCGGGGACGAGATGGAGGTAGGGCAGGTGTAGAATGGAGCGCGTACACGGCCCAGCGGCTGGCCAGGGAAGGAGTAATCCAACGACAGCGGTTGGGTGGTGAAAGGATTATGCGATACTGGGCCACGGCTAGACTGCGACGAAGATGAGGAAGAGGAGCGACTTCGCGGGGGGTCAGGGACGGCTGGGTACGAGGCCTGCTCCGATCCTGCACTGACGTAGATACTACCATCCGCAACATCATTCAGCGTACCATAGAGCATGGTGCCACCACTGGTAGCTGGTTGTTGAGGGGAAGAGTAGGGTCGTTCAATAGCCGTTGGGAACGTCGGAATGAGCATCTCTTTTCTGCAGTCGTATCCGTTTTCGTCTTCGAGGTCACAATCACAATGCTCTGGGGAACATTTACATAGCACGCCGCAGCAGGGCTGGACGACGTAGCCAAAGTTCTCAGGTGGTAACGGTTCTGTGATAGGGGGCAGATACCCATCCCATGGAGGCTGTTGTTCCTCGAGCCCCAACGCCGCGATCCCGGTAGCAGGCGGTGGGGGCGTGGCGTTGTTGCCCGGCGACGCGCGTGGCAGCGATGAAACTTGCCGAATCCATTCATCAATCGACTCTGTTTGATAGGCGTCGTATATTGACAACGAAGTGTCGGGCGGTAACGATGCGGGGAGAGAGAGGATGGTACAATCGAGACAGGTAGTGCATGCACCAGGGTTCGTGCAGGAAGAAAAGGCCGAGGAAGCCGGACTTGCATCAGGATTATGCTGAACGCAACCCGGGCAGCGACAACTATCGCCGCAGCCGCAGGTCGATGGGAAAGAGATACTAACGAGGTCCGATCCCGAGGGAGGCACCCAGGGAGCAGCCGCGGCAGCTTCGAGTGCACGAAGCTGTTCCCGGAAGATTTGTTCGTCGGTAGGAAAGATAGGGTTGGTGGGCGCGGAAAAATCATTCTGAGAGCTCTGTGCTTGTGTTTGAACATCTTCGAATTGTTCGTGGGTGTTGTCGTATGCACGCCCGTAGGGGCTGAAGTGCAGATTTTCGTGGGAGAGACGGCGCACTGGGTGTCCGTTCGCTATGTTAGATGATGGATCGTGCGACGGACCACCGTTGGATAAACTGTGTGAAGGGCGTGGAAGCACTGGGCGCAGTTCGGCGAGCCGTGCCAAGATGTGGGATGGAGTTCTTGATCCAGAGCCGCTCGGAATGTTGTGCTGTTGGCTGCCCGCGTGCTCCGGAGGTGGAGCGTCCTTCTTCCGAAGCTTGGGAGCGCTCTTCCTAGGAGTCCAGCAGTGACAATCACCGTCTGTTTTGCAAGCACAGCAATTTGTTGTTCCTGTGGTTTGGTCAGCAAGCTAGGGATATGACTGATTGCCTAGCAGGAGCTGCATACCCCCATGGTCGGAGTCAGATGATGCCCCCCCTGACGTTTGCATCGCGACCGACGCTCCCAAGGCTTCAGGTAAGCCAAGCGGGAACGTGGCGCTGTCTGGGATCTTTGTGTGGCCTGCATGCAGAAGCATTCTTATGGCTAAGCCGATGGATAACCGTCTAAAGCTATGATGACACACACCTTTCTTTGTGCCCGACGACTGGGTCACCGGATGATCTTCTTTCGCTTCACAGAGACATTTAATGTGGACTTGTTTAGTTTTTCGTAACTCTCGACAGTGATCGCATTGTGTGACTGGGCGACCCTTCTTTTTAATTTCAAAAAGGGGTCGGTCGGTGTGTCGACAGGTTGAGGACCTGTGGCCTTTGATGCAGGTCTCGCTAGTCATCAATGTTTTTTAAATATTTTCGATGGATAGTTTTACCGCCACTCACCATGCGTATTTATTGCCATTTAATAGAACCTGTAAAATCGTTCACGGTCTGAGTGGTACCACAGGTGTCAGAACTAACCATAGTAGCTTAAGGAGGCGCTGTGGGCTGACACCCTGCCAGCGACGTGGACAGGGCGTGTTATTGAAAGACGACCGCGATTGAGGGATGCTGGAAGGGTTTGAACAACATCTATGGGTTAGTAAATGGGCAATGTTGACGAAGGTTGACAGGCCCGGTTCTCCTTATGTGCGCACAGACCAGGCACTGCTTTGTGCCATCAAATCTTATTATCAATAACAACAAATAGCACTATATCTAATCGCAACGATCAATTCCCCATCATCATCTGCCCCACCACCTTCTCCTTAAGTCTTACTCAGAGTCGACCGCTGTTGAAGTGGAAAGCCTATCTAACGCTCTCGTAAACCGCTATCTATCCTCCACCAACGAGAGGAAGCAACTAACACACTGATCGTGGACGCGGTCCATGTTGACCTTATTCGAACGAATTCTTTCGACAGGGTGCAACAGGCATTCAATTACCAGCTCATGCGGATTTGATTCTTGACACGCGGGACCCATGGGCACGTTCTGTGCTATTCAGATCACCCAGCTTGCGCCTCCCATCAGTTTTTCTTCCTTGCGCGGTTTTCGCCACAGGTTGCCACCAGCCATGGTGACCTCACTGTTCACGCGGATTTTCCATGCCATTCCTGCCCTCTCCAAATTTGATAACCGCCTTTACTGAGGCTGTACAAACGTCAACGTCGTGGGTCGCAGAACCGGAGCCACCCCAGAATTTAGCGGCCATAATCCCGCGATGCTATCCAATATCATCTCGTGGTTCAGGGATCTTCTCGCATATAACCACACCCAAGGCATTCCAAGCGAGGTCAGATTCTTAACTGGATTTCCAAGGGACGCCTCAGGTCAGGTAAAAATAACCTGATGGTGCAATGGGCCCACTTTTACATTTCTCGCTGGCAAAGCACAGCAAAGGCCTCCATTTCGCTGTCTTTGTCTACAAGGGTGGTAGTATTCTCGTCCTCGGGATGCACACACGTTACATCAGGACCGGTGTTATTCACTCCCGACGACTTCCGGGACACTTGACATCTAACCGGGGAGATCCCTCCATTCCCTCCGAGCTGGTTTTTTTGAGGATGTTCAAAACAAGATTCCGAGGTCCTCGCACATGCCTTCCTGCAGTCTGTTTCGTCTGACAGATAAGCTTTCCCCAGTCCATGGCTCCGAATCCCTCATGTTCTGGTCACGTCAACTACGTACTCCATGGGTATATCGCATCCACTTTCACCTTCCCTTCGGACTCGGAGCTGGGCTAAGAAAAGGATCTATCCAATCTTTCGGGAACGCGTGCCTAAAATGCAGGGATCTGTGAAGCTATATCTGGCATTATCGATCCACCTTTTTGGATCTGTGATACGCCAGACTCCAGTGCAGTGGAAGAGCCTCTTTTCGAATCGATTGTTCATCATGTCCCAGATCTAAAGGCAGCCTCATCCCTGACGTCATGCAGTCATGACAGAGGCAGTATTGATTGATCATGTGTCAACGTAGTGTTTACTCTTCAGACATCCTTCGTTAGCTCAGGTATCAGAGATGGAAGGGCCGTCATGCCTATAATGTTCAGTATCGATATCCTACAAAACGGTCCACTCATATCCCGAGATTGAGGATTCAAGGTTCTAACGGCGCATTTCGCGATCTATCCGTACAAGCATTACTCTTTTATAACAAAAATATCTTGATCCCAGGTTTAGTGAACTCCTCGGCGTCATCAAGCCCCATACTTCGCAACGAAGCCCCTGTGGAACTTCTCTAGCTTCCCGACGTAGTCATCCACACCGGGGCACAGACACGTCAGTCGATAATGCCACTCGCCCTCCTTCTGTCCGAACCCGCTTCCAGGAACAACACAGATGCCCGTCTCGTCCAACAACGCCAGCGCATAGAATGCATCCGGCTCCTTGCCCGCCTGCCGCGCCGATTCCTGCGCCTTCTCTGAGAGCTGGACCCGAGGGTAGAGGTAGAGCGCGCCGGGGGAATCGACGCATGATACACCTGGCAAGAGGTTAAGGCGTTCTGCCATCGTTTTCGTCCGTGTGGCCAAAGCCGCATGGATGCTGTCGGTCTCCTTCTTCCAGAGCTCGTAACTCTCCTCACCAGGCTTGGGCGGGCGCACCATGGAATCGACGCCGATCTGGCCGGACAAGGGGGGGCAAAGGCCGACAGAGACCATCTTGTAGATCTGACCAAGAATCTCGTCGGAGAAGTTCGTGCATTCGAAGTACCCTCCCCGTCTCCCGCATTCGCCGGAGACGCCTTTGGAGATTGAATGGAACGATACGAGGGCGATAGGAGATTTGTTTTTAGCCACGAGCTTCTTGAACGACGTAAATGGGTGTGAGTCGGGCTGATGGAGGTTCGCCTGGTACACTTCGTCGGCTAGCAGCACGAGGGAGTGCTTCTCACATAGCTCGATGAGTTTCAGCTGAGTCTCTTCATCAAGAAGAGAACCGGTCGGGTTGCCAGGGTTGATGATGACAAGCGCTTTGGAGACGACGCCCTCCCTGTGCGCCTTCTCAATAGCGGCTTCGATGGACGCGGCGGAAGTCGACCAGCCTGACGATTCCTCTAGATGATACGGTAATGCCGCACCATTGTGTTGTGCCAAAGTGGCGGTGTATAAGGGGTATTGAGGAATGGGAATCAGAACGCCGGACTTGGGTGATGTGATTAACATGGATATCAGGAGCGAAACGCCGGCGGAAGCTCCTCCCGTAAGGAATATATGTCCGGGGTCGGATGGGTGTCCGTCGCGGTCTACGCGGCAGTGTCAGTGATGACGCACAGATATAGCTCAAGGTGGCACGTACCTGCAATGAATTTCGCGACGTTTTTGCGGATGAAGGGCACCCCCTGGCTGTGTGAGTAAGCACCGATAGAGCCGATCTCCTCCGACAGCTCCTTCGCCCGTGCGATGACATCCTGCGGGAACACATTCGGAGCGAGCTCCGCCAGCGCAGGCCACTCCATGAGCGCAGCTACCTGACATTAGTGGCAGAGATGTCAGGATGTACAACTGACGAGCAAGGTTCTGTCCAACAACGTACCTGCCTCACGAAGGTGATTGGCGGCTGGTCCAACCCTTTCTGTTGGGGGTTCCCGATGTTCGATGAGATGACTTTATCGAACGGCAGCCCATGGTCTCCCTCCTTCAATTTCTCGCGATATTCCTCGGCCTTGATCGCGAGTTCGCCGCGGACGGCGTACTGCACTTTCTTGACGGTGGGGTTGAGCGAGTCTAGGGTGAGGGGGTGCATGGTGGAAGCGTACGTTGAGGAATATCGGTGTAGTCTGTGAGAGGTTATCGATGGATTGAACGAGGCTGGTCGAGCCCAGTGCCTCAAGGCAACAGCTGGTGTTGTCATATCCACGAGTCACGGACGGTTTGGAGGAATTAACCCGGCGCGTGACCTGAGAAATTTTAGGGGCTGGTTACCAAAATGGGAATGCCGTCCTTCGGTGAGCCGACGAGGGCCGATATCGTTGGCAGTCAGCGACCAGCTCGTAGTAAGGTCTTTATATACTAGAATACTGAGAAGCGGCGCGATATATACGCTAGTGGAAGGCTATACTCCTTCTGACCAAAGGCTGTAGGGGTGTACAATATTTTAATATCCGAACTTATAGCGAGGAGTTACAGCAGCACCGCTGTGTGGCAGAGCGTCATCTGAATCGATCATCAACGAGATATACGTACTGAAGGTAATCAGAATGTACTAACGCAATACAAACGTGATCTGTGGATGGTAGGACGACTGAGCACGAAGTTGTAAAAAAAGAACCTTCAAATATACATGTAGAGTCCCGTTCGAAAATCAAGCTCTCCAGCTGATGATTGACGCGTTGAAGTCGGAAAGCAGACCCCGAACATACTGTATACATTGTTGGTTGGAGCTGAATGCCAGAACGGAAGGAGAAGCAATAATGAGCCTTCATTTCGTTCGATGTAGGTTTTTGAGAGGATAGCGAAACATTGTCGAGTTACTGAGCATCGGGGATGTACAGGAGGACGAGTCACTCTTAGAGGTCATTTAAGCGAGGACTAGCCTGTAAAAAGCGAAGATAGAGGTCCATCATGGGTGAAATCCGATGTACCTGGCTTACGATAAGACCTTGGACATGGCGTAGGAGCTAAAATCATCATGGATATGTTGTCTACCAACGCAAGCTGACCATCGAAGGAATGCACAGCGCCGCGGCAAGTTCATGTCTGCTGGAAACAAAAAGCTGTAGAAAAATTTCCGGACATAGCACGCTGAGTGGTGAAGTGACACCTGTATTGGTTTCGTGTCGATAGTTCGCTGAGCATCAAGGTTCCATGGCCAGAACGTTAACAACCAGGACATATTTGCCGGTCACAGGGCGTGAATGTAGGGCCCCTCTGAGTTACAGCAAGTCGACTCGAGTCTTCCTTCGCTAGTGAGGGACGCTTCTGTATGGTAAGGCTCGGCAGGGAGGATTGGTGTAATTCATAGGGTCATCCCATTCAAGTTTGCAGAGGTCATCGGTCGCCGTAGCTAGTATTCAGGTTGTATCGCAGCCTGGGCCCGTATGTATACCAGTGCCAAAACGTATCTTAGTGATATTGTCAGAGTGGGCCTGGAGTACAATGGTTTGAGCGGCGGCTTAGGATCTAGGACGTGGGCTGTTGTAGGAAAGCTAGTCGCCATAAGGGCAAGGAAGAGAAAAGCATAGAAAACATACTGATTTGTTTGTCCAAGCTTCGGATATGGTTTGTGTTTGAATCTGTCAACTTGACCGCGAACCACGATGTCATCCTACACCATCTCAGAACCTGCGTATTTGAAAGTTTTCTTTCATGCAGCTAAACATCCACACAAGCCCGTGAACGGAGTACTACTAGGAACGAAATCCGGTAATGCTGTCATCGTTGAGGATGCCGTACCTCTTCTACACCACTGGACGAGTCTGAGCCCCATGATGGAAATAGGCCTTGACCTGGTGAGTATTTTAGACTGTCTCTGACATTACCAAACTATCTAACGTGTTATACTCGCGTCTGAGAAAGGCAGGACAGTACGCAGAATCTATAAATATGAAGCTCGTCGGCTACTATCAGGCAAGCGACCGTCTGGACGACACATCACTAGTGCCAGTAGGAGAAAAGGTCGCAGGGAAAATCAAAGCAGGATTCAACGATGCTGTGGCATTTGTCGTTCGTGAAGCCGTTCGGTCGTTCCACTCGAGGTGTCTAACATCGCGAATGACTTATCAAGATCGATGGCGAGAAGCTGGGGACAGATGAGGCAGGCTTGATTGTGCGTTCGTCCTCCTTCATGCGACATGTTTATTCCGCAACTCATGTTCCATCCCTCTAGCCATACGTCTCAGCATCCGCGTCATCTTGGCGGCCATACTCTGGCGGTCCGGCCCCGTTCTCAAAGGACTCCTATTTCAAACTCGCGTCTAACGAGTTGCCTCGACGCGCCGTAGCTCTGGTGCGTGACGACCGCCGACATCGGATGTTCGGGGATTTCGATGACCATCTGGAGGATGTTGGTATCGGTACGCCTATTCGTCACGGCAGTGAACTTCAATTGAGGGCCCTTTTACCTCAGATTGGCTGAGAAACGAAGCCTGCCTTGCCGTTCCCCCATGAACAAGCTAGGGAGACTGTATGTTCTATCTCTGACCGGCGTCAGATCCAGGACCATGATTGATGGTGGTACGAGGGGAAGCGTGCTGGCTAGCTTAACGTTACAAGGCCCACTATACAATCCTCGACCAATGCTCTATTTCTCTCGTGCCACGGCAATCCACAGGTGTACAACAATCTAGATAAGAGCTCTTCAATTCATGCAAAGAAGTTTTTCGGGCCGGACAAGGCACTCCGTGAATAATTGCGACCAGGGCCAGTTCCGGACTCCATAGGTAAACTCATGATCAGGTCACAAAAATGAATGAAGGAGGTCATAGCTATTCATAGTAATCTATGACGACCCGATTCCGAGTTGCGTATATCAGGGCGCCGCTGTACGTAGACATGTACAGTCGATCTCTATCGGGAAGACAGACGGTCTTACTTCTCCCAGCCAAGGATAAAATCTCGTCCAGTTGGCCATGATGAAGGAGCATAAAACCCGCGTATGAGATGCTGAATCCGTCTAGAGCATGACAACGGACATTATCCAAACGTCCCCAGGACGATATAGGGACGATGGACAGTCCTTGCGCTTGGGAATGCACAGCGCGATATTTGTATATGAGGGACCTATCCAGATTGGACGGGGCCGAAAAAACCGCCCATATCGTGGATGTGTCGTCAGACAAGGGTGATAGGTGTGATACTAGACGGGCATCGGGGACATAAACTGCGGAAACATCAATCGCGATGTCAACGGCGGGTTTGATTGTGTCGAGTGGTTCGTATTGAGTGTTTCGTTCAATTAAGGCTTGGCTACTCCACACCCCAAAGTGACGGACATGTGGGTTAGGTGTGGCACCTGGTTGCAATACAAGGACGTGACCCGGAATAAGATCAAAGTCAAAAAGATCCTGAAGAAACTCAATACGCAACTCGGAACAACGATAGGGGCAGAGTAACGCACTGACTGGGCTAGGAGGATCGAAAGCGATCCTGTTGATATTTGTATAAGTATCAACCACTCCAGGGCCATCATAGATGCAACGGCAAAATCCCCCAGGAGTCGGAGACGACGGAATGGATTGTCGTAACCGGTGGCTGGGATATCTTTGCGATAAAGCGAGGTAGATAAGCCAGTATCCAAATCCAACCGGACGATCTCGAGGAAACTAGGTTTTCAATTAGCTCGGCCCCTCAGGCATGAAATAGCACGTCCTTCACATACTTTTTGCATTCGGGCTCGTATGTGCAAATGCCAAGCAATAGTGTAACAGCTCGGCCACCCTCAATTATCTCTGTAGAGTATTCTTGAATGTGTGAGCTCCAACGACCCTTGTACTCCCATATCACGCGGTCTTCCATAGTGCTTCTGCACTCGAGACCCCACCCGTTCTGGAAGAAAGAAAACCGGCCTCCAGGAAGTACCACAGGATCAACCTCCCAAGTAAGAGCCCCAGCCGCTCTGTTGACAATGGGCCTCAACATAACCTGTCGAGCTACAACAGGCGACTCTGTAGGATCTGACGATGCCCAAGTCCTTGGACCGTGGACGGTGCGTTTCGCAAGATCGAGGAGCGCGTCCTTGGAGAGATCTTCCAATCGCTGATTCGGCGCGAGGTCGATGAAACCACGCCTATTGAGATCACATAGAAGGGCGAGCCATACATGCTTCGATGAACAAAGGGAGTGGAAGTTTCGATTGGCCTGCAGGCAAATGCGAGGTAAAAATATGGCGTGAGCCCAAGTGTGAAGACAGAATTCATACCATGCCTGCAGTAACGACTGTGGCGATGTCACAGGAACAGAGGATTTTAATGAGGATGTCCTCTACGAGAACTGGTATCGTAGAGTTTTGCGTCGACATGACTGACAATGTCAGTTCAACTTTCAGACTTCTATCCTTGTGTCAGCGAGTCTGCTCCGGTCATTGGCCTTCAGGGTACTGGCAGAAAGACTGGATACAACCTGTGACGAAGGACACGAAAGAAAGGTATTGAAAAGGTGTTCTGTCTTCAGTGGTTATTGAAAGAACCGTAAAGATATGGAATGAACTGGGGCACCTTTAGATAACCCCAGATTATCTGGCAAACAAAGATCGAGCTTTGAGTGAAAGAGTCCAGGCGGCAACATCGTGGTGGTTGTGCCTCATATATCTATCGTGATGGTGGAATTAGATGGTCGATAGATTAGATTACACACACCCAGTATTCTTAGGTGCAGATAAGTATCCAATCTATTGGAAGTCAGGCTACCGCCAGACGCAAGTCCAGGTAGATAGAATAAGATTCACTAGCACTTCTCACTAGGATCGTAGTATTTCAAATTAGATTGAAGCGTCGATGAGATTGTACATATATATTGAATACATTTTCCTTACCCTCATCGTACTCGAAGTCCTATAGCCTGTCCAACACAATCATAATACTTAATCTATTATCATCACAGGTTGCGCCATAGTTGAATATGCTGAAGCGCAACTGTACACAGACACATGCATACGACGTTCTCAATCAGGGAGTGTGAAAAAGTTACCCATCCATGTGTGACAATATCTCATTCACTTAGTCCCTGATCCACCACAATTCGGGAAACTGGTGAGTAGAATATGGAGGCCATGGAGAGTGATTCAACTTGAGGGTGCGAAACACGATATTCGTTTATAGAGATCGAGGTAGAGATGAAGACGATACGATCGCCCACATCGTCGTGAGGAGTGTGGAAGATCAGGAATCAATGACCTTCTGAACGGAAATGGGAGCCAGGGATGGACTCAGATACGCCAATCGGTTTCTTTGTCACAGGGGCGATCATGCGCAATCAAATGCCCGTGAAGTCTACTCTGCGTCGCGTCATCTCTACGCCCGAAGAGCGAGCAAAGCTCAACGCGCTTGGCTTTTGTGATCTGACCGTAACGGAATCGATATGTTCCGATGCGAGGCACGCCGTGCGCGCAATCTCCTGCACGAACTTTTCCAAGGTGAGATACGCAGAAGACTCGATATTCTATGAGGGATTGATTTAGAGCTCTGACGGATCTAGTGGTAGAGTGAGATGCATACTTTGACCATCCCAGCAACGATTTCAGGATAGTCCAACAACGGTTTATCTCCCGGACGTTCGTGGAAAACGATGTTGGTGATGACCCGCTGCTTGGCCTCGCGCTCTGGAGGATTCACGCCTATGATCACCGGTAGTACCAGATCCACGATGGATACCTTCCGAATTGCAGTGGAGACAGACGCCCCTAATGGTATAGTAATATCAACAGAGAAACCTCGCGCAAGCAGGATCTGTTTTGGCAGCACCACAACCACCCTAACTTCCGTCACCGCTGTCCCGGACAACGCAAATGCCTCGTCGGCAACTGCGGTGATTAGAGTGTCGATACCGGCAAAGGACGATCCGTCCACTTTGCTGACAACTGCTTTGGAGAGATGTCCATAGTTAATGGAGTCGCGGACATCGTCGGATTGGCCTGCCGCTGCGAGGAAAGAGCTCCGGAGGGGCAAGTAGACGGAAATTTCTATGGGTTGGACACGACTTCGTTTCCAGCAGTCTGGCCCGACATTGGCTGATAGGTGAAGCGTGTCGACGAATACTACGTCAGTTGGTTCGGAGCTATTAGACATCTGCCTTCAGGAACTAAGATTCGAAGGGCTGAGAAGAGCATGAGTAAGATCCCCGTTCCAAAACTGCGAAAGGAATGCAAGATTCCTAACTTTGCAGCTTTAGTCTAAGAGCAACGGGTCTCTTTTGTACCAGGTTGGAAGGTCAACAATTGAAATCCGAAGCAAGATTCGTTCCCACGTGTTTCGTCGAACGAAAAGCGTGATTGAGACGCGTTGGAGCGCAGCTATCAGTATAGATGGTATATGGGTAGTGTTCTCAAGGTGGCGTAGGTAACTAACTTCCTTAGTTGACAATCTCAGGGTGAAACCAACAGTAAAATTAACCAACAGTACATAACACACAAGTGATATGCCACCAATCGCTCTGACCAGAGTTGGCATTTTTAACTGCAGACCTTCGCTTCGAACACACAAGCAGTATCAGTCTCATTGTCCAAAACCATCAGTTGTCACATACCCACCACACCAAGAGGCCACTATTTGCCCGACTTTTGCTTCTTCTTCGCCACCGATCCTGTCCACAGCTCACCCCCCGAACCCACTCCCGACTCCACAAGGTTATCCATCCAATTCGAGCCCTCATTATCCCGTCCAAGCTCCTCAAATTTGCGGTTGAATCTCCCTAGTCTGCCCGTCATCGCGCCCTCCTCCTCAACGCCCCGGTCATCTGACCATGTGCTGGTGTTCCAGACAGGATTGTTGGTGGTGTCGCGAGTGAGTCTTATCGTTGACCGTGGCGACGTTGTCCAATGTGTAAATGAGGAACCGTCTGAGCGAATTGCAAGCTGGGGGTACTTGGGTACCACCGGATTGGGGAGCGTTGGGGCGCGTCGCTTCCAAACGTGTGTTCGGCCATATGGTGAGTTCGACACTGAGCGGCTCTGAGATGGTATAGAATTCCGAGATAATAGAGCACAACGGCAGGGTATTCTACTCGCGGGGGCCAGCGCTGTAAACATGGCCGAAATGGTATCCTCAGGTGGAAGGCAGTTGAGAAAATTGGAAAATTAGTTTGTGTATGTTTGGCAACACCCCTACGGACCGGTCGCGGACCTCGGTTTTCCAAACATGATCTCATGGTTCATGGAAGCAGCGCACTTTCCTATTATCCTGCGCGTCTATCACGATCCATCATGCTCATACACATAATGCACTGTTCCGCAGTAAGAAATCCGAATCTTGATATTGTAAGACTGTGATGGCTGACTTCGAGCCCAGGTGCACCATGCCAATCCTCGTCGGTGACTTTGCACTGAACTTTATGTCGTACCAGGTCCCCCACATCTCCCACATCGCCTTCGTTGAGGTCAGCACCTTTTCGTGCACCGATCGTTCGTGATCACTTAGATCTGCGCTCATAGCGGTATATTCGATGAATCCCTACCTCCAATCTTTGCCGTCGTGATCGGCATCAACAGATACTCGTCTGAAGAGTTCGGCGACCTGACAGCTGCAACGGGAGACGCAGACAAGTTTGAAGATTTCCTCAGAGATACGCTTGATGTCCCAGATGGCAACATTATCAACTTACGAGACGAGCAGGCAACAAGAGCAGCGATTGTTGCGGCGTTCATATCACTGCGGGATGATCCCAGGATCGTTAAAGATAACGCAGCAATCGTCATCTACTTTGCGGGACACGGTGCTCGTGTAAACAAGCCCCAGGAGTGGGCAGATTGGGTGACAGTCAGCGGCGAGATAGAGGTGATGTGCCCATCGGACATGGGTCTGCAGTTGAGCACTGGCGAAGAGCCTGTGCCCGGGATCCCGGATCGCACGATTTCTTTTCTGTTAAATCATATTTCCGAGCTCAAAGGGAATAACATCGTACGTACCCCAATATCATGGTCCTTGAGGTTTCTGAAGTTTCTTGTTAGACCTTGATTCTAGATTGTTGCAGCTCCGGCGGTCTGAACCGCAGTTCAAACTCTTTAGCGCGCGCTCCCATCCTTGAAGGTTATGTACCACGCCAGGTCTTGAACGCGCCCCGTGTTTCAGCAAATTGCGACGAAAAGATCCTTTCCAAGGACTCCATACGCGGTGCCAAGATTGCCGTTGGATTCTCGGGGAAACACCACGCATCCCATGTCCTGCTGGCTGCCTGTGGACGCGAGCAAGTTGCTTATGAAGACCCGCGCACCAACAGCGGCGTGTTCACCACCGGTCTATTGAGGACGCTGTCCGCACTCAAAGTCGATGATCTGACCTATACGGCACTAATGCACCGAATGGCTATGCCTAAATGGTATGCACGAGGTGTCGTCGTCGTCTGTCCATATAGAAAGCTAATGGGGGACCAGGCAAACACCACACTGCGAAGGTCAACACGTCAACCGGCGCCTATTCAACAAACGCGCCTTGGGCGCCGACGGCTCCTTCATCCTTGGTCAGGTCGAAAAGCAGGAAGACGGATCCACTCACTATGTATTACACGCAGGTGCGGCACAGGGCTTCACCGAGGGTTCGACTTTCGGAGCGCACGCCTCCAACCTCATCTCGGATGCGAAGCACTCCAATCCCGCACTCGGGACGTTCGTAGCTACCGAAATCGGGGCGTTCAAATCCGAAATTATCATCCCTCCGAATGCCCCTACCTTCAACGTCCCCCGTCTGTTCTATTGCAAGCTCATACAACGTGGCAGCGAGGCAGTCAAAATATACTGCAAGGACAAGGAGTGGCTAGAATCTGTTTTTCCAGCATCTGTCCGCGACACACTCTCGGTAGTCTTCGCCGACGACCCTGCTACGTCCGCCCTCGAGCTTAGCCTCGTCGAAGGGAAAGTGCACTTCACGCGGAACGATCCCATGACGAAACCATGGATAAAAGCAAAGTTTCCGCACACAGTCGACCAGACAGACAACGACCGCATCCGCGACATCGTGCGGCGTGCCATCCACTTCAACCACCAGCTTACACGCACGGCGCCAGACGACTTCAAGCAGGTCTGGATGGAGCTGCGTGAGCTCGACTCGAGATACACGACTGACTACGACACGACCCTGATCCCCATCGGGCCGAACCTCATCGAGAACGAACCCGCCGGAGTGGTCGTCGACGAGAACGCGCGCCTCGGAATGGCAATCCACAATCGTACAGACCTCCCGCTCTACCCCTACCTCTTCTACTTCGACCCTTCCGATCTCGTCATCAGTACGTCTCTCCCACTACCCCATCCCATCTCACACGGGCACTTACCTCCCCTCCTCTCTTAGTTGAATGGTACACCCCGCCTTTCGGTGCCGGCCAAGGCCGCCTCACAACCGACGTCGACGCCCCCCTCCCGCCTCGGGGCAGCCTCGCAATCGGCTACGGCGACGGCGGCGTCTCACCATGGCAGTTCCTCCTCCGCGACGGCGAGGACACAGACGTCGGGTTCTTCAAACTATTCCTCACGACCTCGCCCGCGGATTTCGCGAGCGTCCCGCAGGAGTCGCCGTTTGAGAGTGATGTGAATGTGAATGTGTCGAGGCTGGGAAGGCCGAAGGCGGTGCTGATGCCGGGTACGGAGAGGTGGGGGACGATGATGTCGACTGTTGTGCAGGTTAGGTATGAGAGGCAGTTACAGGATGTTGTGGTGCAGAGGAGGTTTGATAGTGGGGCCGCTGCCTGAGGACGATGCTAGCGCGAGTTCGACTGATGATTGGGAATCTGCAAGTTCGACGCCACTCTGTACTTTTTACATCGTAAGACCCCTATCGAACCCGGTGGCAACTCTATCCATCTCAAGACGTTATAAGTGGACACCTCTCATGGCTTGTCCGAGTCAGGGACAGGTAGCGAATGAAATTGACGTCATAAACTTTAAAGAACATAAACAAGTACCTGCCCTGTGGCTTAGTTGGTTACGGCGTCCGACTGTTAACACTCTCCAATCGGAAGATCGAGAGTTCAAGTCTCTCCGGGGCAGTTTCTTTTTCCCGCTTTTGTGGGTGCACTTTTTTTTTCCAACGTTCGTCTTTCGTTGGGCAATCGATGTTTGATGTTTAATTTCTAAAAAAAGATCCTAATTGGATGTAAAAAGATGGTAGAACAATTGCAATGACCCTCCAAAAAAAAAAAACTCCAAGTCCGTATTACATAGAAGGGTACCGCGGCGTCGAATCTTTATCTCTAGGATATAGAATGGGATGGTGATCACGATATGTGAATCTGACGAAAAACAGAGCGGCAGAAAGCAAAAAATAGACTTCAAGGAGGGAGGACAATTACGCCTCAATTGCCTTGACTATACCAAACGCAGCCCCAGCGGCAACGCCTCCTACTAGGAGCGTACTAAACGCACCCCAGACATATCCAGACGGGCCGACGCCAGCGCCGGTGACGTGAGCTTTGACAGCGCCAAATATCAGCAAGATGATGCCCGTGACGATGGAGGAGTATATGAGGGCGACGTGTGCACGCGGGATGAAGAAGTAGGGTGATAGTGGTATAAGACCACCCACGAGGTAGCCCATGCCGATCGTGAAAGCCGAGATGTATAGTCGCCTGTCCGGGACCTCCTCTGTTTGCTCATCAGTGCAACGAAACAAGCGGGAAAAAAAAAAAAAGAAAACGTACCCATGCCTTGTCCAAACTTCAAAAGGAACGCAGTGATCCCAACATCCTTACTCCATCTCAGACTCGCCGTCTCTTCGTCCGCCGCCGGCACTGGCGCTGGCGCTTCCGGGGGCTGTTGCACGGCTTCATGCGACGCCACCTCCACCTCCCTCAGACACTGTGCCACCGCCCTACACGTCTTATCATCCACACCCACCGGGCCCAACACATCCGCAACCTCCCTCTCCACCTCCCCCTCACAGCTCCGCACCACCCTAGCCGCCGTCTGCTGCCTTAGATACCGGTAATAGTCCCGCTCGGACTGGGACGCCAGGAAGCCGCCGATGCCCATGGAGATGGCGCCGGCGATGAGCTCGGCCACGCCGCCGAGGATGACGAACTTGGACTCGCCGAGCGACGAGAGGCCCGCGGTTAGTGCGAAGGGCACTGTGAGTCCGTCAGATAGCCCGATAATCCTATATGTGTGTGTGGTTTTGAACCCAGCGGATGAGCAAAAAAAAAAAAAAAAACAGATCGGGAGCGGAAAAAAACGCGCTTACACATCTCGCACGACGTCGGGGTCGATAAGCCTCCGTTCGTCAGTTTTGAGCTCCTTGCAGCAGATGCCGCCTTCACGGGAGGTACGCGCGGCACATTTTGTCGAGAGGGAAACGTTGGTTCCTGCACGCGATATGGTGGTAGGCCAGACTGGTGGTCTTTGTGGGTTGGCTGATTGGCGGGAGGGGAGGGGCACGGAGAGTGGCTGGGAGCCGTCCGAGGACATCGTGGTTGCGGTTCAAGCGCAGTTTGTTTGACCATTGGGAAGAATTTTTGTTGGACTCGGCGTTTCTAGTGGAATGACGCAAGCTTGTATATACATACATACTCGTGACTTGTGGTGCTGCCCCTTGCTGACCAAGTTGCGATTGGTGCCTAGAAAATCTGTGCCATCTAAACTTTCGGTCACACTGCAGTGGTGGAGAAACAATTGTTTCAGGAGACAAAACTGACACTGCCCCGGAGAGACTTGAACTCTCGATCTTCCGATTGGAGAGTATTAACAGTCGGACGCCGTAACCAACTAAGCCACAGGGCAGTCTTTGATTTGTTGCGCTAATTCGAACATGTTCATTGGATGGTCTCCTCTGGCACGCTGTCTTTCGCCGCCTTTTTGCCACGCAACGTTGGCATGCTCCGTGTGTTCGTATCTTCTGGAAGGTGGGTTGATCACATTGGATATCTAAGCAAATCACCATGCTCAGCAATATCTAACAGGATAAGATCGGCTACGAGATGGGAGGAGCAGAATCAGCTGACATGGTCATTCAAGGTCAAAAAAAGATGATCACAGGACTTGGTTCGCATTTCCGGTCCATACCATCTAAGATAAGAATCATCTACAGATGGACTGTTTCCAGTATATACGGTGCCAATTTCGGTAATTATTCCTCAAGAGCCCAGCCCTCCTTCAGGTCACCATATCGGACCATAGCGCTTGAGCGCCACAGGTGTACGTACCCTTTCTGGTCACGCGCCTCATCACGCATCAACGGGAATTCGACGTTCGCAAGGCCTCTTTATCAAGATTACACGCTTTCGCCCAATCTCCAGCGGTATATTTGATATCAGGTGGTCGAGACATTAGAAGTGATACCGATCTCGCGTGACGTCGCCCAGACGCGGTCTAGCGCCACCCATCCCACTCTATTCACTTCAACCACCCCCCAAAGCCAAACCACTCTTTTCCCGCCCCTCACTTCCCCAAACCCCCCACAAATGGTCGCTCTCTCCGAAGCCAAAGCCGTCAACGAAACATACAAACCCCCCTACATCCCCACCGCCATCTTCGCCGGCGGCACCTCCGGCATCGGCCGTGCCATGGCATCCCACCTCGCACGCACCACAAACGGAGCCTGCAACATCATCCTCATCGGCCGCAACCGCACCGCCGCCACCGAGATCCTCTCCTCCCTCCCCCCGCCGCCCCCAGACTCCGGCGCCACACACGAGTTCGTCGAGTGCGACGCGAGCCTGATGAAAAACGTCCATGCGACGGCGGACGCGCTCCGCGCCCGGCTCGATAAGGTGAACTTCCTCGTGTTGACTACGGGGGTGTTTCGCCTGACGGGGAGGAGGGATACGGTGGAGGGTATTGATGATAAGCTTGCGTTGATATATTACTCGAGGTGGACGTTTATACATGAGCTGGTGCCGTTGCTTGAGAAGGCGGCAGCGGCGGGTGAGGATGCGAAGGTCATGTCTGTGTTGGCGGCTGGGGCACTCTCTGAGGCTGTGGACGTGGACGATCTTGGGTTGGTCAAGAACTATAGCGGGATCAAGGCGATGAAGGTCGCTCCCACATATAACGATCTCATGCTTGAGGTACTTATGTCGCTATGTTTCCATCCATCTCAAACCCCTAATCAACTTGTCTCCCACAGAAATTCGCCACCCTGCATCCCAACCTATCCTTCTCCCACAGTTTCCCCGGCACCGTCCTCACCCCTCTCCTCTTCCCGTCCTCTTTCCCCTGGAAACTCTTCAATCCCCTTCTATACGTCATCTTCTGGCTCTTTGCCGTATCCCCAGACGCCTGCGCAGAATACATGTGGTGCGCGCTGCACAGCGTTGGGCCGGGGTTCCACCGCCGCGGTGAACGCGCACAGGACCAGCGGAAGAAAAGCTACAAAGCCACGGACGAAGCGAGGGAGAAGCTGTGGGAGCATACCAAACAAGTTACGCAGACAAAGACCGACTGACTGAACCCTTTCGCCTTTCGTTCCTACACACATACCATGTGTTACGCATATGTACTACTAGTTATCAGTTCCCTTCGAGAGCCCCCAGGATTCGATATACCATGCATTGTATGATAAAAAGTACAGAATGAACAACCCCAATCGTAGCTCGTATGCCTACATCAACGCTCCAAAAAAACACCCACTCTTCAATCCTCCCTCTCCAAAAACCCTATCCCCCCCGCCTTCACCTTCGCCATGAAGCTCTCATACCACCTCACAATAACATTCATCGGCACCGCAAACTCCGGTGTCACATTCCCTCCTCGCCCTCCTCCTCCACCGGCAAAGCCGGACACATAGTTAAACAGATGTTTTACAATCCGCTCCGCGAGCAGCGTCGGGTCCTGCGTGAGGTTGTTAGGCCTGGCCACCTGGGCCGGAAGCGTTGAGAGCTGCGCGAAGATCTGCGGGAGGGGCTCGATGGCGACCCCGAGGACGGCGGTCACGTCGTTGGTGGTGGCGGCGGCGGCGGGGGCGACGGCGGTGCTGCTGGGGGTGGTGTTGGGAGGTGGTACTGCTGCGCCTGTCCGGGCGCCGGAGAAGGCGGTGTGGGAGGTGGAGGTGGAGGTTTGGTTGAATGTTCCGCGTAGGCGGAAGATGGCGGATGGTTTTTCGTTGGAGAGCCTGTGTGATGATGTTCGTTAAAACGCGTCTTGATGAGGTGGGGGGATGGCACCGCGAGGGAATAGCACTCACATGCCTAGCAGCTGGAACCCCTTCCCTGGCCAGTAAAAGTGCACCGATGCGCCGTAACCGTCTGGGAACGGGACTATTGGAAAAATATATATGAGCCAATGTCAATAATCGAGATGGAAATTACGAAGACGACGACGCACTTGTGCCGAGGAGAAAGACCATAACATGATTGATAGTGCTTGCGGCAGGCAGCTCAAAGTAAGCGTGCGTGTCGTCGACTTGCTGAAGGTTCGTCTGCATCAGACGCCCTGCTACACAACATCCAAACATCGCGGTGCTATCGATGTAGAGATGGATATCCGAAGCGTGTCAGTCGATCGTTTGAGGTTCCGGTGGTATGTATTTGAAGGGGTCCTGAAGAGATCGGAAGGCAGGTAGGGTGTGGCGCCTGCCGACTGGGATTGGAGCTGGGAGTGCACAGCGTGCGAGTTCGGTTCAGCGCGCGATGAAGGCGATTTGCGCGCCCATGCTGTGAACCTTTTGAAGGACGCCGAAACTGGGAGAATAATCCTGAACGACATCACACGGTCATGTGATTGACTATTAATACAGCCTGGCGGCTTCAAGTTTGAACTTCTACATAGAACCCCCTTACGCCGGCCTTGCGCTCATCGTCGAAGGGATGCCACCTGTTCCGATTTAGGGTCTTCGGTCTGGCGGAAGTCATAGAGTCACTTGAATTTACTTCAACCCTATTGACTCGAATGCCTCTCTGAAACCTCCATTGGTGACTCCGAGACGCCGCATTCATGCCACGCGCCTCTGATATGTCGAAGTCTCTGAATATACGACCTCCTACCTTACAGGGGTTTCTCTTACAGGACTTATTTCTTGTGCTGTGGACGAGGTATTAACTCTATATCATTCTGGGGACTGTTGTCTGGCGTTCACATACTTAAACTCAGTATGAATGATTGTACTATCTATTCCTTCGTTACCGGAGTCTTCCCTATTTGTGAAGGCGGACGCATCATTGCCGGGCTGAGAGGTGCTCTCAGTGCATGGGTGACTGGGTAAGCATGCACTGTGGTGGTATCTTCCCCGTCCCAATCCATTCACCAGTGGTGACATGGGCGCCAGGCGCTCTGTTCTGGAGGACTCGTAGCTGTTTACACCTGATCTGCGCCATGTGATAGAAGAAAGCGTATATGAGACCTCCTTGAGACATAACGGGAGACCTTGACCGTTTCTGGAACCACTCATTTACCCCACTCTCCCCCCCACAGTTATACCAACAGTATAACACCCTGGCACCAGGAAATCTCTTCGGCATGGTTACACGGTCAAGGCAGAAAGTCAGAAAAAAGCCACTGCCGATTCTGTTCGAGGACGTGATTCGGGAGATACTTTGCTCGTGCGATATTGCGACGGTCCTGACCGCAAGCCGGGTAATATCCCTTTTCATTCTTCTGATACCGTGTATGTTATGTTTATGTGTCCTTGCGACTAGGTCAGCCGAACCTTCCATGCCCTAGCAATGTCAAAAGAAGTCTGGCTTTCCCTTCTATCCGATCTCTACAGACGTGGCTTCATCGACGTTTCGCGCGGTCAGGGATTAAACGCACTCTCACCGTGTGAGCTCGTCGACCTAGCAAAACACACCGCATGCGGTCCCACATCGTGGTCAACACGATACCCAGTGTCTGTCAACCGTCGCACAGTCAATCCTGGAGTACATACGCCGTATGGAAGCGGTCGTATCAGAAAGCTGCAGCTCCTTCCTGGAGGTCGATTTCTCCTGTCGCAAACCAACTACAACATCCTAGAATGCTGGGAGACGGTGGAAAACAGACATATATGGAGGTATAATGCCCGCTGCGCGGGTGCCACAGCTAAGGTATGGGGGTATGCAGCGGAGTTAGTTGATGATGGACAGGCCGTCATGATCGTCGTAGGAACATGTAGATCTGGAACACATGGGAAAGTGACGCCAAATGATTACTGTCCGGTGGTGGCGCCTAACCGATAACATTTTGTTCAGCTCGCTGCAGGATTTTCTTGAAGTAGTTCGGTTGGATCTGAATACCGGGCTATCGAAGTCGGTGCTCATGGAATCCGTTCCTGACACTGGCCACAACCACGCTGTGCGTCGTCTGAAGATCCAAGGCGATTTCATCATCATGTCCGTCCGGTCTCGAGAGACCATGAAACTTATACAAGTATCTACCGCGAAATCAATCGATATCAGAGTCTCAGGGGTATACTCTTCCGGTCTGCTGTTGCATGGCGCTTTTCGTCTGACCACGAATGTTTGATGTCCCCTAGCGCTGTTTTGATATCACCTTTGTGCCAGGACACCTCGTAGTTTTCAAACCTCGAACGCCACACGGACGCACGTATGACCTGAACATCTGGAGCGTCAGAGCTCTGCTAGCGTATCACACCCCGGACGCAGCCCTCAGCAAAGTCAAACCCATCGTCAACAAAAGTATCGATACGTCCTCGATCCCCAACCCCAAAGTCTACCTGGAATCCCACATCTCGCCGCTGCGTGACGACGTTTCAACAGTCTGGGCGATCGTACTATCATACCCCGACCAATGCGTCGAGCCACGCACTGTCGTACATAAATTCAGTGTCTCCCATCCTCCCTCGCAACGACTCTCAGTCGCCTCGGTGTCGTCGTGGAAATTCGCGTCGGGGATATATAGACGCGGGACGACGCCGGACACGCTGCGTGTTGCCTTCACGGGGTTCCTACCCACGTGTTTTGAAAACAAGATCGGGGTCGGGTTCATAGCGCTAGCGAGAGCGGAGTTGATGGCTTTGCCTTTCGAAACTGGGGAGAATGTTGCGTTCAGCAAGTCACCATATTTGTCTCCCTATGGCGGCACTGCGATGTTTAGGTCTAAGAACCTACGGTCAGTTGACATTCATCAATATAATTGATCGCCACTTCCTCTCGAATTCACCGGATCCTCTACAATTGCTGACCGTGGAGGAAGATGAATCAGGTACCAGAGTACTAAGACTGTTGTATGACACAAGCTCATTAGGTGAAGTAAATATAACAATTCACTTATCGATTCTAGCCTGGACCGGTAAATCGCAATTACTTATAACGATCCGGTGTGGGGCATAATATGTCAGAGCACCACTACAGGCAGACACATGATGTACTTACACGCGCAGGGAGAATGATGTCTGTGGTTCTCCCCGCAAGCAACAGAACCCTTGCCCACGCTGTACTTGAACGCGTCCACAAAACCAGGGAATGAAACTCTGAATGCATCACGGGGTCACCGTGTTGAACGCCAATTGGAAAATCCCCAGGGCGACATGGGTGGGCCTGACTATGCCGATGGACGCATCGTTTGCTTTACACTGAACAAACGTAAGGGTACTCCAGACGTTCGATTCGTACGTGAGTGGCCAAAGGCCCCATCGTAAGACAATAACGTGTCCTAGCACAAGTGCAACATCGAAGTCGTTCTTATAATTAGGAAGAACACCAGTGAACTCGATGAATTTCGCGGGCGGGGTAGTGATACGGTTTAACGTACCGACGAGGCTTTCGGGATGGAACTTGATCCTGTGGATATCTGCAAGGCTATTAACCATCCATAGTGACGGAATGATGCAATAAAGAAATCGTCGATTATGAAGAGACAGTGGAACCGATCATTATCCCTGGTGAAAGGACCACGTATGACAAACAGAGGACTTGAAAATCCCATTCTCAAATCCAACTCGACCACTTCAACAAACCTACTGAAATAAGACGTAATTAACTCAATGGTTCGAATAAATGGTGATCTCTCCTACTTGTTATTATTATTGAATGTGTAGTCGCTTGGGCACATCCCGAGCACTACCATGACGGCCACTCCCTCGTCAATCGCGTCCTCTGCATGTGCCTCGACGACACAACTGGGCGTGTGACTCACTTGGTACTCCCAAACCATGCTAGTCTGTGACAGTGTTCTTACACTCTATCGTGCCCCTCCTGCGTGACAGAACAAATTCCTCACCAAGCAAAACCCCGGCATGCGGGTCAAATTGAGGAAATGCAAGATGAGGTCCAGCGTCCATCGCAAGCCGCAGTGTAATCCGTCGTGCAACAACAGTGACGGGGGTCTGATCATGACGTGGTCCAGGCTTTGTGACCATGTAGGGTGTGCGTTGCTAAACCGACCACCTCATGATCGTGAGGTCTGCTCATCGCTGCCCAGGCCTGAGATCGCTAAAACCGCGCTCTCTCGACAGAACGATGCGTTCCGGGAGAGGAGCAATATCAAAATCATGCATATCAAAAAAGGGGAGTTAGCATTGAATCCAGGTCAGTATACAGCAGAACCCACTGGCGATACCTTGAAGATGGCAGATATCCCCGTAAATATTTGCAGTCATCAAGCACGTCGAATTATTAGATCCAGATTCATAGTCGTCAAAGGACGCGACAGTGGAATCGCCTTGGATGCTCATACGACGGAATGGCTCGTCGCCCATGGTGCCGGAAGCGTCTCCTGAGCGAAGACATGTTGACAATCCCGTCTTCAGATCCAACTGGACTACTTCCACCCTGCTAATTGGGATGTGATTAGCTGTCCAGTTATCAATCGAGGGAGAGCTCACTCGTAGTGGTCTATCTAGCCGGAGACCGCCACCCCTTTTCCATAGTAACTTATCTTTGATAGTATTCTGGCACGCTATATTTCCCACTTGACGAAAGAGGAGAAATCGCCCACCAGCGAGGAGCTGCGGTTCATCATCCCAGTCCCGGACGAATTTCAGTCTTGATAGTAGTGTTCGGAATAATTTGAAAAACATCATGGGCAGGTCTGACGTCAACCCAGTTTCACGACCATATGTTGCACGTCTTTTGAGGCCGATAAGCTCCTCTGTCGAGAAAGCCTTCAACCCTTTCCAGTCAGGCATTACATCGATCAGAATGCGTCTGTGGAGATTAGACACAAGACCGAGCCAAACTTGCTCCGAGATTAATGAAGTACAGAGCGTTCAATTAGCTTGTTGAGAGTTTCGCTACGTGGACAAGCAGCAGTCCAAGGTGGTTGCAGACCGCAGAGAAAGGTCGTACCAGGCAGGCAGCAACTACAGTTGCAACGTCGCAAAAGCAGAGAATCTCCATAAAGATGCCTTTGACGAGCATTGGCGTCCTGGGGACCTGAGGCAGACATTTCCAGCTATTCTCGGAGTAGCGCCCCCTGGCAACCTTCCCTGTTTCACCAGCTCTGTTGTGGTATGAGGAAGACACAGAACGCTTCATGACGCTCCGGGAAAGTCGCTTCCGCGTTCTGAGTGAGGCAGCCATCAACGATCCACAACCGGATTAGATGGCGATAAGTAGTGGTAGCCAGCATGGATAATTCCAAGCATTGATTTACTAATGGAAAACTTGAAACACACTTGAAGATTTACACGAGCGATCATGGACCATGAATGCATGAATGCCAGAACGATATCATAACAAATAACAGACAACAATAAAGAGTACTCCTC
This sequence comes from Lyophyllum decastes, assembly GCA_025854295.1. Taxonomy (NCBI): domain Eukaryota; kingdom Fungi; phylum Basidiomycota; class Agaricomycetes; order Agaricales; family Lyophyllaceae; genus Lyophyllum; species Lyophyllum decastes. The sequence goes on along the minus strand of CP107705.1, from coordinate 3,578,711 downwards.
AAGTTTGTCCGGTCTCCTGAGTCGACTCGATTGATCACTGATCACAGGACCTCACCTCGTTACCGCCTGTCCCGCGCCCATGCCGCTGTGATCGGCTACGGGCTGTGCTCATTCCTACACCGTTTCACGAACGTCTTATAGTTTGATCGATCATCCAACATTTCATCGAGAAGCGTCGTTCGTTGATCAGGTGCCTCAACACCCAGTTCAGTACTAAAGTACTAAGGTTCAATCACTGCTTGTGTTTCCCCACCACGACCATAACACACCTATACTTCCATGTCTGAATTTCCCGAGGAACGTCTTGACCTGTCGACTGAACAAGGATTTGGATACTTTGCGGGGTACCCAGGAGTCCTACTCAAACAAGGCCGCTACAGAATAATTAGAAAACTTGGATTCGGACCACGATCGTCGGCGTGGCTCGCCTCTGACCTTCAGTGAGTCCTGTTCGGGTCACCAAAGGAAATCGCATTGAGCGTAGCTCGTTATAGAAGTGAAGGCGAATCGTTTGTAGCCCTGAAAATCCTAACGACGCACGCCACCTCCGAGCAGTCTCTGGAACTTCGTGCGCTGCAAGAAATTCGTCGAGGAAACCGCTACGAGCTGCCGATTCTACGAGACAACTTTATCGAAAAAAGCCATCACGGCGACCATCTATGCTGTGCTTTAAATCTGCTTGGCACTGACGTGGACTCATTCCGAAAAACATCGCCAACAAAATCATTGAGAGTGCATACCGTCAAAAAGGTCATCGCGTCTCTTCTGGAACCACTTTGCGACCTTAGCGAGATAGGGACCATTCATGGAGGTACGCTTTCAACTGCCAGTCATATATTACGCGAGAAATCAAACTCCTATGCCACAGCGGTCAAGGCTGACAATTTCCTATTTTCGGTGGCACAAAGAGCAGTTGACATACGGCCTATCCTAGACGCTTCACCACCGTCCGTTGTTCAGCAGGAAGTTATAGTAAATGGGACGAAATACCCAATCGTCCTCTCTGAGCCATTCTCTCATGGACATCAATGGGATGACGATCTTTCCAGCGTCGCTAATTATGGCATCCACTTGAGCAACCTTGGGCATGGTATGTCCCGTCTTGCCTTGGTTTTGCATCTCTCGCAGCTTATACCACGCCAGCCAAAATAGTTGGGAAGGATGTATCCTGGGACACGGGCGTCGATCCCTCTCTTCGGCCCCCCGAGGTTATTCTTGCGACAGGAATGGACGCTAAGGCCGACATCTGGATGCTTGGTTGCGCTGTACGTACCGTGGTCTTGGATTCAGTCCCACCGTCTCACTGCACCCTCCAGACTTATCATCTCCTCACCGGAACGCCACTCTTCTCGCAAGGGCTGAATGACATTGAACATCTGGCACGCATCCTTGCCATCACTGGCGACTCCTTCAAACTAGCCACAGCCCAAAAATCCAAACGCCTCAACGAGTTCTTCGACGCCGATGGTACGTTGTGTCACACGTTGAAGCTTCGCCTCGTTATTGACCCTTTGACGTCACCAAGGATATTTCAAGCACCCCATCCCTGATGCAAGTCTAGAAGCAGCGTTGAGAGGCGCCGGCACTATACCAGAGAAGGACGTTCGGGGAGTCGTTGACTTTATTCTGGAATGTTTGAGCTTGCATCCCGAAGACCGTCCGTCGGCTGCTGATCTGGTTGGCCATGAATGGGTGAAGAGTGGGTTGGCATGCTCTTGTGGGTATTGCGCATCGTAGGATGAAAGTTAAACAGCAGGTCTGTTTCAATCATGTGTTGTTTATCCCTCTTGTTGTAACTTCGAACATTATTTCAAGTTGCGCGGCTTCATATGACGCATTCGTCGCTCCACTTGCATTATTGCGCATGCTTTTCCATGCGGTCGCCTTACAAAGAATGGCGAAACCCACATATATTCGAGTATAAAATGATACGTTGCAGTACTCGTGACTTAAACCTTTGGAGCCCCCAGAAAGTCTCTCCGAATCGGTCTGATTCCAATTTCGGTCTAAGCGTTCAGGGTATCCCTCGCAGATGTGACATTACACACGGTGATTCAACTCGTCTCACACAAGGAAGGCCGTACAAGCCGGACTTGTGCTTGGCTACTCGACTTTCCTCGGCATTTTCAAGTCCCTTCCTAGTCATGTGATTCATGCGACACAATCAGCCAGACCGTCGTGGCTGACCTCTTCCTCATCTTTGACTCTAACGTCGATTATCTGCCTAGAATTTCAAGCTGCCTCTCCAGTCGTACCTAGCATCAATGCTGCAATTGTCTCAAATCATTCTTTCCCTTCCATGGCCCTCCTACCTCCAACACGGAACGCCTGCCTTGAAGTTCGTCCTTGGCCAGATTGCTGTGTCCCTCACGAAATGGACGGTCAAAGTGATGCGCCCCACCACCTCATCACCCGTAGTTCTACCGCCTGCTTCTCCGAGTACTACAACCTTACCTTTGAAACCGACGCCCACGGTTCCACTTCAGGTCGAATCTGTGGTCCCCATCCCTTTCACCCTGTCAGCCGCTTCAGTCTGCCTTGCCCTTGTCCTCGCTACGTTCTGTATCTTCTTCCGTAAGGCGCAGCGACTGAGCAGAAATTATCCAGAGACTCCGCCCCCTCTGTTTGTCACCCCAGTGGAAGCTTCCGAATACCCATCCCCACGGATTGTTTCTTGGGTCAGCCAAGTTCGATCTTTCCTCAAATTATGCCCCGACCTCTCTGAATTTTACCTCGGCGTTGTGGTACCGACATTAGGTCGTTTCCGGATGCTATTCTTTTCACCACGCTCATCGTCCCGGTTTTTCTGGTCCCACTGGACGCCAGGATCTCCTTACTTTTTCGCCGACCTCCCGAAAACATTGCTCTCCGTCACGAAATCGACGTTAGGTCTGGTTTCGATATCTCTTAAATGCCAAACTCCAGATTTCCTGAAAGGGGCCTCGTGTCTGACGCCCGCGAACCCAGTTTCCTTTGCTGTCCTCGCACTCGTCATTTCTTTCACATGCCGCCTCATCTGCGATCCCAGTTCTTCATTCGTACTTTACCTGCTTGTCGCTCTAGAGCCCCTTTTGGCTGCCTCATTGTCAGCGGGGTTTTGGCTATGGCACCACAAACCCACAACGATGGGGAAGATGAGTCTAGCTGGCATTGGTACACGCAGTGCTGTGGTATGCTGGCTTGCTGCATGCGCAATAGCCGCTTGCCCGTTAAACCGACACTACAGTCCGAACTTTGACCGAGAGTTTATCACACGGATTAGGCTTTCTCCCGCCGTTGAACAGTTTCTTGTTCAACTCGCTATCGTTGCCGTGTCTATCATTTCGGTGTGCCAACTCGTCGACCGACTCCTGGTGTTTCCCCTGCAGAATATCGCCACCTACCATCGCCTCCGTGTCCTCGCGAATGGTCAGGTTCATAGCGAGATCAAGTATGAAGCAGTCGGTATCCGAGGCATTAAAACGATCTGTTTTGTGTTCATCATATACGCTGTTGACACAGCACTCTTTTTGGGGTATGCAGATCGTATGCTTCCCGGCAATGGGCTTGTTGTTGTGAGTGCTTAATCCTACTCTGTGGATCATATATTTCGTTTACCTTTCGAATCAGGTCGCCATTGCAAACTCGATGATTTTTCACCTCAGATTGGCTAGTTGGGTGAGTTCAGGCTATGTCTTTATCTAGCCTGCTCTGACGACCTCCAGAAATACTCGTCTAATCTCCGTAATATCTTACCACCCATCAGACGAGTTCCAGAGCTCATAATCGACCCACGCCATGACTTCAACTTCGTTATCCTAGGCGGGGATGAAATGATTGGCGAAGCAGACGGCGGTCAGCATGCTGATGATGTTGTGGAAAGGATGTGTCGGTACAACGGGGCCATTGACGAAGTTGCTCCGATTTATGTTGAACCCAAGGGGATTGGGTAGCTTTCACACTTTGCAATATATATGGAATTCCCAGAGTTTGGCACGTCCCACAGCCAGTTGAACTTAGTTGGCTGAGTGACACAAATCCAAGTCGGAAGCGCGCCGTGTCGTCGGTACAAGTCTCATCCTCGACGATGCCCTGGCCTTGTTTTATGCTCGTCACCCGTTGTAGTTAATTCCTCCCGCAAGTCGTTGTAGTAGTAGTATAGTCACCTCGCGCAGCGGGGCGCCTCTTCGTTTGTCCTGATGCTCATTCCTATAGCGTCCGGCGGTCCTACGTCGCTTTAGAGCCCGAAATATCATTCAAATCTCATCACTGTATAATCACTGTACATTTACACACCATCTTGCAACTTGGACGGAAATTTTCTCTGGCACCCCCTGCCTGCTACTCATGCGACGCACCCATACTTAGACCATTCCACTAGAAAAACCCTGAGGAGATCTCCGCCTGGTTAGATGCGCGTGCAGAGCGAGGAGGGGTGCGAAATACCGCGAAGATGACACAACTTCAAGTACGTAGATAGAAGGCGGTCAAGGTCCCTGCTGAATCGAAAGTGACGCGAAACGACCTGCCCTGAAGCAAGTCACACTGTAATCGCAAAACTGGCCATGGTTCAGTTGTACTTTTGCCGGCACATTTCAGAGCCAAAATCCTTCCTCCTTGGCCGGCGTTGTAGGTCTAAAGATCGTTCTAACAAGGCGTTGAACCTTTGCTGATGGCAGCACACATTACAGGACGTATTCGAGTTTTCACTCAGGAACTGGCTCGTGGCCAGGCGAGTTCAAGGTCCGCTGCCCAACGACTCATTGTCCCACCACGACTTATAAGACAGGCGTTTGCACAGCGCTACAGGTAAGATCTCCATCATGTCATCTACAGCAAACACGAGCAGCTTATCAGGCTCGCCACTCAAATTTGCAGCTTCTAGTGGCTTCGAAGTCAAAAAGCCGGGCCTTGCGAAAGCCCGCGCCAGGATGAACGATGCCATGAGTGGCCTCTTCGTCGGTCCGATGCCAGTGGATCAATTTCTACGGGAATTCCTACCACAACCAGTGACAGCTCCACTCCCCAGTGGCGTACCTGCGAACCTCTTCGCAAGAATGCCACAAACCAAGCTTGAGCGCGAGATGTATCAACCCTTTGTAAGACATCCTAGCTTCTACGTTCCTGCGTTCCAATACTCATTAATTTTGCCCAGATTGACCTCGTTCGCGACCACGGCCTCATCCCGAACTACCAGATCGTCAATACCGCGGATTACCCTGATCATGACACTGGGGGGCGACGCATCAAACCCGATCCTGTCATGTACAAGGCAGATGTGGACACGTCAACTAAGGTCACCCAATTCGGCGAGATAGAGCTTCACTTTGAATTCAAGGTCAACAAGAACCGTGACCCATTTGCGGACCCCAAACCAACCAACGATCGCCTGACGCATCAGTTCGAAGCTTGGGCTGAGGCTCGGGCGGATACTCGGTCGCAGCTTATCCATTACGCCAAAGAATGGTGGACACGTCAACATCGTCGATTTGCCTTCACCGTCTTTATTGGTGATCCTTTCGTGCGCTTCATTCGTTGGGACCGTGCTGGTGCCGTCGTCTCAGAGAAATTTAACTACCGCGAAAACTCCGTGCCTCTAATCGACCTCCTTTGGCGTCTCACACATCACGATGACGCCGGTCGAGGGAAGGATCCTACCGTGCGCCTCGCCACAGCTGAGGAGATAGATCTCGCTATGCCACATCTCTTGGAATGGAAACCCGAAAAGGAGCGCGCTTTCATTGTTTTCAAGGTGCCGGATATCGATGGAAAGCCTCGTGAATTCATAGCTTGGGGCTGTATGTCCCATGCTGGCTCGCTCACTGGTCGATGCACGCGAGCTTATCCTGTTTACGAAGCGGCGACTGGGAAGCTCTACTTCCTGAAAGATACTTGGCGTGCGCACGATTTGGGGAAAGAAGCCGACATTCTCCGCGAGCTCCAGGATGCTGGTGTCCAGCACATTCCCCCCTTTGTCTGTGGGGGCGACCTTCCCGACGACATCACTATGACTGATCTGTACATTCCGGACGATGAACATGAAGCCAACGCCGAAGGAGAGCAGGCAGCTGAGGATCCTCCCGCCAACCCACCAGAAGAGTCCCTCGTCGCAGCTAAGCGACCGAGACGTGATGGCTCCTGGAGGTGTGGTAGTGACTGGAGGCGGATAACACAGCGATTTCATCATCGCTTCATCGTGGACTTCGTCGGTAAATCCCTAAGGCATGTTACCTCGTCGAAGCACCTGATGCAAGTTATCTCGCATGCGTTCATTGGTAAGCTGTCGCCTACTGTACTGAGGCTATCGTTCAACTACTACCAAATCTCTTCCCAGCTCATCGCCAGGCATACGAGAGCAAAGGCAAATGGATTCACCGGGATGTCAGCGCCAGCAACATCCTCATCGCTGCTAATGGGAATGGTATCCTGAATGATTGGGACCTTGCGAAGCGGGAGTCCGAGCTGACTCGCGCTAGAAGGCACGAAAGAACAGTAAGGTTATTCTGATAAGCAGAGATTAATGCTAATTCGTTCTCCAGGGCACCTGGGAATTCATGTCATGCCTCCTACTGTCAAGACACCATTCAATTCACACCATCCAAGACGATATGGAATCCTTCGTCTATGTCGTTCTCTATCACGGTCTTCGCTACTTTCCTCACAGCGAGCCCCACTCCATACGCCTCCATATGAAGAACATCTTCGAATACCAGGGGACCAAAGACGATGGTACTACTGTGGGCGGCATGAACAAGAAAAGCATGTTCAGAGACGGAACATATCTTGGTCGTAACTTCCGATTCGACAGCCAACCTTTAGACCAGTGGAGGAAGGCTGCATTCGCGGGAGTCCAGGAGTGGATAGATTTTCTTGACCCTACGATGGATAACATGGATCTTGCGATGGCGATGATTGGACGCGCGCGCCCCCCACCTTCCTCCAGTGCCACTCCAGCTCATCACCTTCTCAGAGATCATGTGTTTATGACCACTATTTTTTCCCACTGCTTGTCATCGAGTGACTGGCCTGAAAACGATTGCCCACTTGACGCTCTCCTGCTTCTGGGACGCAAGACCAGGCCTTCGACTCAGGCATCGGCATGGACCAGTGGCAGCAAGCGCGTCCGAGGAAGCGACCTCAGCGACCTCGGTAGCTGCAGTTCGACAGGTGCATCCATCAAGCGGAGCAGAACGTCACAGTCCGACGCGGCCTCAAGGTATCTCTCTGAGCCGCTTCATTCGATGACCACTCGCTCTCAGACTAGCCGAAGCAGCAGTGCTGGACGGGGTAGACGACCTCAGTAGTGCTTATTTGCATTCGATATTTATTGTCGAAGTCATATAACTTTTTTATAACCTTATGATACGGGGCTGGGACTGGTGCACAAGGGGGAACTCTATTTCTACTGTATATCATCATGTCTCAATCACTCGTGACACAACTGCTTCGCGTCGAACGCCTTTTTAACATGTGGCAGGAGATCCATCGGTGCGGCATCTGCGGTAAGATCGGGTACGGAGTGCGGTGTTGTATCCGCCAGCCGCTGCAACATGACGAGCACATCATCACCCTTATCACTTTGAGAAAGCCACAGCACCAGCAACGTACCTTGTGCTCCAACACCTGTGCAGCCCTAGGACGGTCTGCAGGGTTGACATTGAGACACTGTCTGACAAAATCCTTAGCCGCCTCGCTAACGTTCGCCAAGACACCTTGGGCTCAAACTTGTAGTCGCCCACAATGATGGCCTCCGTCTCGAGCTGCTGGGAATCGAGGTCAATGGGGGTATACCCAGCGAGCAGGAAGTACGCCACGACACCCATAGCCCAAAGGGTTGATAGGCTTATTGTGACCAGCTATAGGACACAATAAGTTATCTTTTTGAAGATCAGGGGCCAGATTCTCTCTCGTCATTGGTTTCCATCACGAATGCGGGCAACCGAAGCCGCGCGGCAACGCAAGACATGGCGATGTGCGGAGAGAAAAATTCACAGGGTGCTGAGTCCGGTTTCTTGATGTAGCGCACGACTGTCCAGGCAAACCGAAAGTCGCTGACGCGGCTGGATGTCTTATCTTGGTAGTCGCAATGATAGGTACTATGCCGACCATGTCTCAAACGAGAGATCGGCTCTGGCGTTGAGCGTTGATCATAAACGGTCGGGGTCGAACCCGAGTACCACGAAATTGAAAACGAAGGCAAGGTGGGAAAGCTAGACCTTAGGAGGAGGGGTGGCTAGTAGCTTCACGACGCGAAGGACGGTTGATGGGATGTTTCGGATGAGGAGGTTGGTAACGATAAAGCATGCAACGTAGGAACATCCCATACAGCAATACGTTATAATGCTCCCAGAAATCCCTGCGCAAATACTCACGCTAGGGAGCGCAGTTTCACCCATCCAAGCTCGGTAACGGACTTGAGAAATGACGTGCTAACGACGCCGTGCGTCGATCCCGCGCCATAGACGACGGTGTGAAAAGGAATGGTGCAGAGTTCGAAAGCGAATCACATCAATCGAAGGGAGGAGACAATAATTGCGGTCTCAGTAGAATACAGGATACGGACATCGATTGGATAGTGTGAAAAGGAAACATCCTTGGTAGAAGCGAACTTACAGACTGCAGCAAAGTTTAAATGGCATAGATTCGGTAACGCGGGGGGATGTACCTGTGGTGTTGACACGCAACTGGAGTGATACTGGAGGTCGGGGTGGGGACCCGGTACGAAGGATGGCCTCCACGACAAGGCAAAAAGTCTTGGAGGGATCGGGATGTGGTTTGAGGAATGATTTGTTAAAATGAGCGGGCCTACAACGCTCACTCGGGATAGCAGTTGACCCTCGCAATCGCGCGAGGTGCTGCATTACTAACTACAACTTAAATACATTGTGTAACTACAATAGAACTTGAAATAGGAAGGTGTAAAATGATAAGCAAATAGTAAGAGAATGAAGGGATACAAAAACGGATGAATGAAACAGGGCAGCTAGAATGGTGAGCCACAAAAATGCAAAATTTGTGCTGTCAAGTGCTGCGATGATTTCTTGCAGTGCGCTCGATATTCCAACATGATTGCACACAGTTTCTGCGATGCGCGGAACGAGGTATTGAATATGACGAGGACAAGGGTAAGATAGACCGGAGCGGCTGCAGAAGTGAAAAGTGATGGGTACCACTGGGCACCAATTCGATCTGCGATGAAACCTGGAGCGTAGTTTTCAAGCGTGAGGTTGGGGTACCCGGGGGAATCAAAGGTTGAACGACGAGTGACGATGAAGCAGAGCGCATTCATTTCGTCAGGAGCGCGGCAGTCTTGCTAGGAATGACGGCGAGCATTCCATGTCGAAGGTAGGGGGGCTTTGTGGGGGGAGGAAATGATTTGAGGTGCTTGAAACATGGGTGCTAGATACGGGTGGTTGCGGCAGCTTGAATTGCGAGACATTACAGTCCTTTCGGAAATTCTTGTCCCACGTGCTTTCGAGTGTTTGAACAAATTCGTAAAACAAAATAAATGAGAATAATCCAAAAAATTGTTGAACGTCGCTCTGTGCACGCTGCACCCCTCTAGACCGCTCAAACCATGCCCTACCGAGCCATCAGCAATGATATGAAGCAACGGGCTTTGCAGCTCACTGACCTTGGTTGGGAAATCGAGGCTATTGCCGACGCACTTGCAGTTTCGAAGAAAAGCATCGGGCGATGGAGTGACAACTACAAGACTCATGGACGTGTCGATCCACCGTCAGTTCTTCGAGGACGGCCGCGTCTCCTCAATTCCGCGATGATTGAAGATCTTCGAGAGCTGATCCGAGAGTCACCTGCTCTCTTCCTCGACGAGATTCGAGAATGGCTCGCGCTCTATCATGACCTACGTATCTCCACCACTGCACTGCATGACAACTTGCACGATGCTGGGCTTACCTACAAACTTCTGCGGAAGGCAGCTTCAGAGCGAGATCCTGCTGCCCGCTCAGAATGGTTGTACGATGTCATCACCAACTTCACGGCAGAGCAGATCGTCGTTCTTGACGAATCTAGCAAAAGGGGTATTCTTCATGCATTAGCGGTCCAAAGGAGTGTGTTGGTTTGCTATACGAGCTGTAGTCTGTGGTGGAGCAATTTTCTGATTTTATTCTATTTATTTTATTTTATGAATTTGTTCAACCACTCGAAGGCACGTGGGACAAGAATTTCCGAAAGGACTGTAGGGTTGAAGATTATTGTCGGTCAGCGGCTCATTCTTGGGATTTATGTCTCGACCGATAAGATAACCTCAGTCACTTATCCGCCACGGACACGAGACCCGTCTAGCGTTCGAGTAGGAAGAAACCTCCCCTAGGTATCATCACATGGAAGAGAATGAGGATATGTCGAGAATTGGATGCGTGGTTTAGTTGCACACCAGAAGGGGTAGGTGGCCCCTCATGCTCATGAATGGCACCTACCCTTGAGCTTGCTGCAAGTGACACAATATATTACCCTTTCCTAGGCAATGGAAAGCCGACCAAAGAGATCTCCAAGGACAGCAGGATTTAGGAGGAGTATACAACATTATTCCCAAAGTCATCAATCATCTGAGCGCAACCGCATACACCCTCTGACGTTTGTGAACGATTTTATTAGTGCTAGCTCAAGCAGCACAGCTGAGTTCCTTTCATTCATCGATGACCCATGCTGGCTTCGTCGACAAAACAATAGATGCCTCTTTAATGAGCTCGAGCACTTTTTGTAATACTCGAAGAATGCGGGTGTGCAATCCCAATGCTGCTCACAGAGTAGTCCAACAGGTTTCCACGCTCCGACCCCCTGCCCCGCCTGGCCACGGCCTGCGCTATGGCCAACTCCGACTCATGCAGCACGCTCCTGTGAAGATTTGCGTGGAGAGTATACCACAACACCTTAGCGCCGCGTCTGCCCCCACCGACTGCCCCCAGAATGGTTTCCCATATACGGCGGCGGCGCCTGTGACATGCCTTGCGGAGAAGTGTGTGCCGGAAGGGGGGGTTGGGGGGAATTCCGTTGTCCGTATGCATACCGACGCGGGGGCTCATTACGGGGCTCGTAGGCGTGGGGGTAGTGTCCCGGAGGCGGCCCGGTGAACATGTGTTGCGTAGGCGGCGGCGGCGGGTATAGACCAGTGAAGGGGTAGGGCTGTGGCTGCGGGTATGGGGCGCTGAATGTAGGCGGTGGGCGTGTGGGCGGATACAGGTGCTGATGCGTCTGTGAGTGTGGGTACGTGACCCCATAATCAAGATCGTATGGTCGGGGTGGGGGACGGGCTAAGGGAGCGTAGCCGGGTGGAGGGGGACGCTGTATGGGTGGTGCTGGCGGTTGTGGTTGTGGTTGAGGGTAGGGGTATGCAGGAGTCGATGGCGGCAGGCGCTCGTAGCCTTGAGGAATGGGGACTGGGCTGGCGGTGTGCTTGGATTTGGGTCTGGTCTTGGTCTTGGTCGACATTCCGAGAGAGACTCCGCCGCTGATGTGAGAGGTGGAGCTGTCTGTTGCCGGTCTCTTCCCTAGCGTCTTCTGACTGGGGAATGGATCCGCAGCCACAGGTTCGACGCTCGTCCTTGTAGAAGGTTGCTTGCCTAGAGCCTTCTCGCTAAGGGGTATCTGTGTGGTCGCGACCAATGATTGTGGCTCCGCGCTGCTACGAGGTTCACTGCCCGACGAAGGCACACCTAGTCGTTCCCCAGCAGTGTCAGACTCACCCGTCAAGGGCTTCCACGGCTCAGTACTGCTTTCACTCGACTCATCTTGACCCAAAGCGGCGGCGGCGGCGGCTGCAGCAGCCTCTTCAGCCAGCTTCATCTTCAGAACTCTCTTCCTCTTCCTTCTCCCTGAGCTGGCAGTTGGCACTGGCTCGCCGTCGCCGCGTTTCCGCTTTCTCGTCTGCGCTTTCTCGTTCGCGATGATTCCATCCTCTTCCTGAAACGCGGCCTGGAACGTCTCCCAGAATGATTGATAGTCTGGGGGAGGGGGCTTGCCTCGGAAACGCAAGAGCTCAATAAGCCCGTGTTCAGCTGCGACAAGTGCGGCAGCACACTTTGCGTCTGCTTTGGTGCGGTACTCAGGCTCCGAGACGTAGGTGTGTTCTTCTGACCCGAGTTCCACCATTAGCGTGCAACCATACGCTACGAAGACAGCGTATCAGCTGAATACTATGAAGAGCACAGCGATACTCGTACCTTCTCTGTCGATGTTAAACGTCCAAACGTGTGTATCAACGGCGCCTTTTCGGCCGAGTATGGTGAAAATCCGGTCGTGTACAAGAGTCCGTAGTCTCGGCGGGATCTTCTCGTCGACCTCGACCCCGATCTGCTTGATGTACTCCCCCGCGCCCTGTATCATCGCCAGGAGCGACGCCGCCTGCCGCGCATCATGCCGCCTCGAGAAGATAGGGTCTACCATGTATGAGCGGCACTCTCCGGGACGGTCAATGCGGAGCACGCAGCCGTGGAGGGCATATACGTCAGAAATGCAAACCACTGGGAAGAAGTAGTCGATCTTGAAGCGGGCGCCGCGTGCTTTGGTGATCAGGGTGTTGAGCATGGAAGGGGCCGCCATTTCTGTGGGGGATTTGGTGCCGAGAATCTCCGGAAGGGGCCGAGGAAGGGCAGCGAACCACTCGTCGAGGGAGATGGCGGTCGTTAGTTTTTGTGAAGGTTCAGGTTTCAGCGTGCTAGTCGGGGCAATGACGGTCGCGCCGGGGTTCTTGATGTCGCGCATGACATTCTTCTCAATGGCGAGTGCTGCACAAGCCGCTTTGGCTGCGCGGGCGGTTCCGTAAGCCATTTCCGTTGAGTACACTTGCGGCACAGTGAGGTAGATTCGCACAGCTGCTCCCCACCCTTTAACTACATGTGAGTAACAGGCGTTATTAAAAGGAAGGCACTTACGAGCAGGGGTAGCTTCTGTTTCGTTGCTCTGGTAAAACACCCAGTCTGGACGAGGTTCTGTCGATCCCCATTGTTCGCAGGCCCTTTCGATCTCGAGCACGTTCGCGTCTTCTTCTGCCTCTCCATCTGCTGCACCCTCTGCTTCAGTGAAAAGCCCGGTGTCAGGCCCCATCGGAATATCCTGCGGTACAGCTAATGTAGTCACTTCTGAGGCGTCAGGCTGCAACATCGCGGTGCCGTGCAGAACAGGTTCTGGCAGCTCGGATTCCTGCACCTCGACGTCGCTGTGACGTATGAAATCGATTGCCCCCTTCTCCACAGCAATCTCAGCCACTTGCATCTTCGCGTCATGGTTACGCGAGTGGCATGCCCGGCTCTCATAAATTCGATGGGCTCCGTCTGGACGTGTTATCGTCAAGATGCACTGTATACCTGGTAAACGCCCTGATGTAACTATCTTTCATAGAAATGAGAACTAGATGACATACCATTGGGATCACCAGAACGTCGTGCGATGTCAAACCGCAACGCGTCTGCGAGTGAATAGTTCGCAAACGTGGTCTCCACTGCGCCTTCCAACTTTGAAATGGATTCCTCCTTAGCGAGCGAATTCGTAGGCGCGGCACTAGGGCTTGGTCCTGGCAGGCAAGCAGCCCTTACAACTCCTTCATTCTCATGACGAGAGACATTTATGCAGCTAGTTCCAGATCGAATGGCAGCTAGATATTCACTGACAGGCACCGCACCAAGCTTTTTGAGATTTTCACGGACGAGTATGAATGGGCGAGCGGGACGAAGAACAGGGGTAGGCATCCCGAAAGCCTGAGATCAGGTCCCTCGCTGCAGAACACCAGTATTTGTGCTTCTGGACCTTGACAAATAACGAATTGTCACTCCGCGAATATGCAGAAGTCAGTTTCGGGGTATGTGCAGTAATATCTACAGTGCAAGTACATATAGGATTGTTTGTGGCGGAAGAAAGTGATTGCGCCAAACTTGAATAAATGACTGGGGGAGGGAGCGGAACGTAACAAAGAAGTGAACGCCGGACTGGAGGTCTCTCATTAGCTGCAGATATCCATGCGAGAAATGTATCATCGTGAAAAATATATGTCACAGTGGGTCAGGGGTTCCATAACGATATTTGGAACGGTGACGGCGATTGCGTTGAGGGCCCAAATTCATATGTATCATAGTAGTCCGGCGGCTCGTATCCTCCGGATGTGCGACAACTCATTCTGGGACAAAAGTGAGATCTAAACTTTTCATTAGAGCATGACTTATGTCATGAGATTGGCTACTGACGCGTACTGACGCTCCACAACCAGTCTACGGTGATATGAGAATGGCCCGCCCACAAGCAGCGCCGCATGTGGCGACTTGTGATCCTACATGCCATTCGATAGTCATCCTTGCCGTTGAGTCGTTAGTGGTCGATGGGCGAGAATCAAAGGAGTACATGTGTATGCTCCATCGCAGAAAGTCGCGTGTCTTCAATCTAGCAGAATGTCAGATAAATTGTCACCAACGACCGTAGAGCAATGCCGTACTTTGTGTGCCAAGTGAGATTTACACCCGTTACGTTCGATGGGAGGGATCTCGATTTGTTGAAGATCCAGCCAAGCTGCTCGACCAAAGTAATGATCGCGACACGGCTGGCACCTACAGAAGGCAGGTCGACGTGTGAAGCACTCCCGAGTCAAGCAAAATAATCACATACTATGGTGAAAACCCTTGTTCATCCGTCTTCTGACGATACCATCCGTTTGGTATGGGGCGGGTATCTTGCTGGTTTCCAGGAAATCCATAGAACATCACCAGTCTCAATACCCCTGCATTATGACCGGTATTCATGGTTCTACCTCTCCACTGTAGCATCATCAGGCCGTCGTCCCTAAGGCTGCGATAGTTGGACGTGTAGAGAGCGATTCGATGATCAATCAACTTTTGCGCGTCTATCCCTCTATTGCATGAGGGTGCTGCGAGTAAGTAGTCTGTATGTAAGCTGCACCATGGGCGCTTTACCCCCCGAGCAGAATAATATGATAAAAAAAAGGTACTCTGAGTCACGGTGATGGAAGTGACGCTTGTGGTCGTTTTTCAAATTCCGCTAGCATAACAGTGTCATCACGATTTTATCCTTGTCTACCACGACCACAATCTTGAAACCTCAGCAGCCATTTATACGATCCTCATGACTGAAACGCAGTTTGGTCTTGTCTCTGTCTAGTGTTTCTCGCATGATGAACTCTCTAAATTGGGACTTTCCCTGCTGATGTACTACTACGAGGCTGGCTCAAGGCTGTGGTGGTGGTCGATTTGGCTCTACAAATATCTAGGAGCTATATACAAGGCTTATCCACGGAATTGAGAAGTCATACATGCGTCGACTAGTACAATGTGTATCATAGAGCCATGCCGTTCAAATCTTTCTCGTGGTTGAGTAGGGTTGATTCTAACTGAGACTGGTGACGCTTCTCGGTAAGCAGAAGTTCGTTGGTGAAGGTGACGATTTGAAAACGAAGGAAGTTGACGTTCCTGCTATGTACCAGCGTTGCCGCAGTTTCTCTGGCCTCTGACTTCCCAGTTCATCTTGGTAGGTACTCCCTCACCTCTCTTAATCCTTTGTTCTGCTCTAAATTCCTTAACCTCCAGCTGCGCCCAGATGTTCTAGAAATATTCGACCATAGTCACTCCGTCTTCTTGTAACGCGGAACGAATTCGCCCCGAAACAGATCTTCAGTTCAAAACCCACGTGTCTGAATATCGGTGGCATCGATCCGTCTCTCCAACGCCGACGCCACCTCTCTTTTTCCCCGCTGCTCTTCATCCCCACCAATCGCCTGTTAGTAACATTGATTTACAGTACGTCTCTTGAGTTGGCATCTGCGGCTACCGCGGAGGTGTTCCGAAGGATACGACATGCGCCATGCGGACCTCCCTTATTGACCGTCGCCAGCTTGATGGTCTCCGTCCGTCCCACGAGGATCCTGTGCAGAACTCCACAATTTGAAATGCAACCCCGACGGCAGTAGGGGCCGGTGATCATACCGGCCCGCTACCCTCGTATTGCTCAATATGGTCCTCGACATAGCGACGGCGTGAAACCGCACCAAGGAGACGACTTCCTAATTGCTTATGAGCGGAAGAGTGTCTTTCCGGGCGGCCTGGCCCCTGTGTCATCATCAAAACGCGCCTCCGGCACAAGAGGAGCAGACCACTGGAATAAAGGTCTTGCCAAGGACAGAACCTTGGCAGGACGAGGGGGCGAACCGAGGAGACGATGGGTCCGACGGGGAACCACGGGGACAATGTAACCGCAGATGCGTAACAATGGGAATCAACCAAGAATTGCAGGGTATGGTAAAGTTTTTCGCGTTTCTGTCTGGGCGATGGCAGATACGGTCAGAGATGCTTCTTTATCTGTTTAAATCCCCGCTCAGCAATCGTCTAGAATTTGCTCTTGCAGATCGCGATTACGGTAGGTCAAGGGTCCCGCCCCAGACCTGTTAGGAGCTCTCAGCGTTGCTTGATCGCTCAGATGATCTCAATTTGCCTCGAGGTGTCAAAAAGACTTTTGATGAAACGAGTTCACCTGATGCAACGTTGATGCTGTACTCTTTCAGGCTTCGGCGCGTCAATGCATTCGACACTGACAACCACTTAATAAAAGGATGGCAACTTTGGGCAATGCCAACCCGAGCCGGTCTCTCTACTTCGATCTCAAGTGCAGGTCACCTACAGATTTTATTGCTAGACCTTCCTTATAGCGTGTAAACCTCAATTCTCGTCATGCGCTTCACATGTTTTGGCGTCTTCGCTACTACCCTTCTAGCAATCGTCGCTGCTTCTCCAATACCATCTTCCCAGTCTCAACACGCTGGCGTTCCGAGGTCTGTGATGCGTTCTTTATCCTGTGAAAGTTTACTGAAGGACACACTGTGATATCACAGACCGAATCATGATGCGACTGTGGCATTCAATCATCGCGGTTTGAACCCCGCTCCACTGCCTCGTGAGGTTGTCGCAAAGCATTACTCGCCCATATTGGGCCGTGCTCGTACATTAGCCCAAAAGCAGGCCACGAAGGATGCTAAGCAAGCCAAACAGGAGGCCAACAAGGCTGCGAAGGCTGAACAGGGCAAGAAGAACGCTGCCGCAGAACACGCTAAAGCTAAAGTTACCTTTGGTAAATCTGCGAAGGAGGGGCTCGATAACCTAGGCCTACATGGAAAGGACCGAAAGGATGCGAAGAACTACCACAAGCAGGTCGTGAAGGCGGAGATGAAGACCAACGGGGCCACTACGGCGAAAGTAGTGTGCGTATTCATAATTCTTGAGCCGGTTCATCCATAGCAAGATTTTTGACCCTCATTGTGTAGCCACCTTGATCATAAAGGTGGAAGTGTCGCGGAGGAGAAGAACCACGTTACCACCCATTTTTACGACAAAGACAAGGCTACGATTGCCAGTAAATGGACCGACAAAAAAACAGGACAGGTCAAGGACGGCGAGCTTCATCATGTTTACCCTGACCAGCACGGAGTGACGCCGCCGAAGTCGTTTACCGACGCCGTAGAAAAATCGCCAGGAAACCCAAAGCAGGCAGCGAAAGAGGCAGCGGCAGCGGCAGAGAAGGAGAGGAAGGCGAAAGAGAAGGCTGATCGCGCAGCAGCCAACAGAGCGGCGGGTCTGGCGAAGCAGGCCGCTTTGAAAGCTGGCGGATAATGAATGTACTCGGCCTTGTAAATACCTTCATTCAATGATGTCTTTGTTTAGCCCGTTTTGAATGGTTGGTACCATTAGCATAACCAGTCTCACTTGGTAATTCCACGCCGCTTTACTGCATAAGCCTCAAGACAGAATTACTAGATGTGCTGGGCGGTCTAAAATCAAGTAGTATTGTATAAAAAAAATGACAGGGTGGTAATTGTGTATGTAAATGTGACCGAGTCATAGTCGAGCGAAGGCAGGCAGCAGCGACGTGTTGCCAGGCTCCACATGGCTCTCCATGCAAACACCCCATCGACCATTCCTGAGCCCTCTACGTTCCCTGACGTCGACATCCGACGTAACTTCCACCACGTCCGAGTCGCCTACCTTACATTCGGCCTTAGCACAAACACAGGGAGCCGTATCGTGCTCTACGCATAAAACCTCAGCATAACTCCACGTTGACGAAAGTTAAACGACGAACCAGTGGGGTAGATAGGTAAAAGCGCTTCTTCATTGTTTGTGCCCGTGTCTGCAGTCGGCATGACCCTTGGACCCAAGCAGCCAGCCTCGTCGAAGGAGAGTGAGGTTTCGAGAATTGCTATGAAGTTCCACGTCCCCCGACGATGCGTCGCTGTGAGTGGGGCGTCATGAGCAAGGCCCTCGAGCGAATCCGATGGAGGAGGTGCAGATTCTCCGTTGTCGATGATCTGAGCTTGCAGCAAGGTTGATTCAGCACTAATAACACGGCACTCCTGCAAGGTCGAAGGCGAAGGGCTTATTACCAGAGAGTTCCAAGCTTCGCCTGCCGGGTCGATCAAGCCCGAAGGGGCCGAGGACGGGGAGCTTGTCTTTCGTGTTTCGGTCGAAAGCATCAATACCTGGCTATTGAACGACATATCTGAGTCTGCTGATCGTGAAGAATTCTCCGCCGATGGTCGAAGGCTCCCGTTAAACCCATTTCCAACATCTGTGCTCGGGTGATGGTCGCTGTACAGGTCGCCAAGCTCATGCTCCAGCTCAGCCTCACCTTCAACCTCATCCACGCCATTGTCCTTGCCATTGTTGTCGCTATCACCGTGACCGTTATGTTGGTAGACCTGGCCTCGTGCTCCAATCTCTCCGTCTACATCAAGCAGAAGGTGCCTAAACATAATCTGCAAACCACGTTGGTAGGCGAGCGAAGGCGTCACCTCATCCCCGCTCATGTCGATAGCCGGCGTAGCTTTGGAATCCAGACATTCAACCTCGTCGAATGATAACGAGGAGCACAACTCGGGCCGGAATTGCCATGACCCCCGACGACGCTTTGTCGTAAGAAGGCTGTCAGGGTAAAGGCCCTCAAGCGAATCTGCAACCGGGAGGGTGCATTCTCTGCAGCCGATCTTTTCGTCTTGTTGCCGGTGTTCTGAGGTGACGTCGCCTTTGTTCTTCAAGGTGGAGGCCAGCGTTGAGATGTTGTATGTGTCGATCAGCTGGGCTGTGTTTCTTGATCATCGATTAGTTTCGGAGGTGCTTGGGGCGAAGACCCTATTCGATGTTGGCCAACTTCATTAGCTCGGGGTGATAGTTGGTCACTGAGGGACGTTTCGCAGTCCTTTGATGTCGAGGTTTCCGTCCATGTTTGGTTGTACCTGTCGCCAGTATTCCTGCCTTGTTGGTTGATATGTGCTGCGTTCTCAGCCCCAGCCTCGTCACTGTCGTCATCATCGTCTGTGTTGTTGCCTTTGTCATCGTCATCGCCCGTCCTCGTCCTTGGTTTCGCAACCACCATAGTCGTCTTTGTCGTCCCCACCTTGGTCATCGTGCCAGACGAGTTCGTAGCCATGCAAAGCCCGAGAAGCGTCAGCTATCCGAAGGTACGGCGGGAGTGTTTCAGCCCAAGATCCGGAGCCACCTGCCACCATGCTCGAAGGAAGCTGCTCCGTGGAGATTCTCCAGACCAAAGAGCGATTCGGTTGACCACCTGAAAGTATTGCACCAAATTCTTCTTCGGGGGTCAGCCTGATATCTTGCGGGTAGCTAGACTCAGCATCAACTGCTCCGGCGTCGTTCTTCTCCTCAAAATCGATCACAGGTTCATCGTCCGGAGACAGAGAAGAACTCCCTGTCTGTCTGGTAGTCAAGCCGGATCCTGCAATGGCCGAGCTTGGGCTGCGCAAATCGATTGTACACCACGATTCAAGATGTGAGAGAATAAGCCGTGCGGCGAACGCTAGAACAAAAATCGTGATAATTCCTAATTGGGGCTGTCCCGATATCCCTTGGTGGATGCGTACCACATATTCAGACAAGAGAAATGCAACACGGTTATTGAGAGTGTCATCGTTCGCGTTAGGGAAGCATTTCTCTGGGGCAAAGCGATAAGGGTCAGGCCAGAATTGGAGGATGGCACAAGCATTCCTGGGCTGAGCGAGAGGGACCGTAAATAAGTTCTTGGCTGGTCGAGAGGGAACTTCTGAAAGCCGTGAGTCCAGATCAAACCTGTAAGGGTCGGGCCAGAAACACGGAATCGGACAGGTCTCCTTAGGCTGTAAACGCGGTAGCACAAACGGCTCAGAGGGCTGAGAAGGGAGCCTATGCTTCGTATCTTGCGGACCCGCACTGAGGAAGGGGTCCAGCCAGAACCTAGGCACAACGCAAGGGTGGAACTGCGAGATCAATGCATAACCTGCTCCGACATCTAGCGAGGGGATATTGGGAATAATGAGATCCAAAACGTCCAAATATCGGAACAACGTTAAGTTGCGGTATTGTAATCGCAGGTTGTCGATGTGCGGGTGTCTTGTCTTGGCGATCATCGTTGTAGAGGAAGCAGCCAAAAGGCCAACAAGGGGAATGCTAATGAGCACCATGGTGGCTTACAGGTTGCAGGAAGGTGGCAAGTCGTGAGGAGGTGGAGGGGCAACAACGACAGTCTGGAACTGAATGTGACAGAGCAAGAGTCAGCCACCTCCCACCCTGAACTTGTCTAAAACGGACGGCACATCAAAACAAAGACAGCATCTTATAAGTTCCAAATTGGGCACCCCAGAAGTTGTGTTCACGCAATCGTGTACACAGCATGAACGTTGAACATTGAACCCCCAATGTGTCACGACAGTTCTGTGTGGTATCGATATCATAAGCTTTCTTAAGTTGAAATAACCATTGTTGGCCTTGAAAAAAAATAGGAACGAAGATGTATATACCCCCCCTCCGCATGAAGTCGAGGGTGGGCTTCCAATGCCAACGCCCAACCCCGGCGTATGTCAGTGTGGAGTGATATAGAGTAGGTTACTGAGTGCACCTCGAGCGTCAAACCATTCGATAGTGACATGAACTCCGTTTATAGCACCGATGTACATACGTTGATAGTCATGTAGATACCGGGAGTGATTGAGACGTGATGATGTATAAGGTAAGTAGTAACAACGATAGGCGCCAATACAGAGGAGATTGAAAAGAGCTAGGTGAGAACACACCCGAGATTGCGGCGTGGTGAACAATATCCTTTCAAGGACGAAGACTCCGGCAACCAGTAGGTGTGTGGTTCCACGAGAGCCCCTTGCACGTCCTGCTCAGCGGCCTCCGCGCTGATGTCGTTGAGGCTACAACCGGACTGATTCTGCTAGCGGCTCATTTGAGGGGAGAAAACCAGTCGTTCTCATCAAGGTCATTAAAGCTGTGTTCCATCTAACGCCTGTTCATAACGCACACTCAAGACAAGAGAGTGCAACATACCCAATATGCCAGGATACCCGCAACGATGTCGGGACCTGGAGAGATGACATGATAGGGGAAGGTGTCGCTCACTTGTATATTGATTGTGGGCGATTCCGCATACGTTCCTCCATCCCCGTTTTTATTGAGGTAGAGAATCAGAAAAATCCAATGGTGTCCATTGGTAAGAGCGCCGCGGAGAATTCCTTTCCTGGTCGATGTGGCTCAACATAAGCGAGAGCGTGGTCAAGAGACCCGAGTCGTACCCTAGATATTTAGCAGACGCATACATTTCGGCGACCGCCTGAGCCATATGTTGGGCCAGGGGTACTCCGTGCTGCTTCGCCTCAGTCACGAACAATCCATTTGGGTTCTGCCGTTTGACGAATTGAAATAGCGAGTTCCTAATTAACGACTCTACGGGGATTCGAAGCGCAATCAGAAAAACGGAAAGGAAGGGCGCACCACGTTTGCGAGCGTCTATCGTCAGAGCAGCGTAATCGATCGTGCCATTGATCTTCATAGAACGTGTTTGGCCTGGCACAGAAATGCCAACTGACGGGATGTGTTGTTTGACGTTGAGCACCATGCTCCTGCTGCCTGATAATATGGCCGACACCCGGAAGAAGATGGTGTCTATCCATAGGCGCACGCCGGCCTCGTTCTATAGTAGCACATCAGCAAGGTGAAGACAGCCAGAGGACAGGCGCACAGTTCTCGGAACCAAGTTCTCAAGCATGTTAAGATGGCGATACATGTCGTCTGAGGTCATATATACTTCGCCACCTTGAGCGATACTTGCGGCCACGCGGTCTGCATGACTGCCTTGATTGACTAGAGGGCCACCAGGGGAGATGTTGAACCGTTCATCCAGGCTATCGAAGTCAATGTTGGCAAAGGAAAAGGACTTCCATAAAAGATCAGAAAAATTTGAGGACAGAATCAACTTTGCATTGCTAACCAAGGGTCCTTCTGCTTTCGCTCTCAGTGTCGCAAGAAGGTCCGTAATCTGCTCCGAGACTGCAAGGGCATTTAAGGCTTCCCGGGCCACACCCTCTCCCACCGCCTCCTCCATTGCTTCTTCTTGAGAGAGCCTTTGAAGTTCTTCGAGAGTACATATAGCTTTGAAGAGTTTGGCGCCCGTAAGTCCGGACCCGGGAGTTCGCCTTTTGCTCATTTAAGTTGTTGACAGTGGTAGTAGTAGGTTGGGGTGGAGATGATTGTGTAGTAATTACGTCAGCGAACTTGAACTGGATGCGAGGTTCCGAGTTCTATTTATAGAACGAGGCTTTTCTACTTGAGTTTGGTGGTTGATTTCGCTCCCAAATCAAATGATGGGATCATTTTCGGGTTTCGTATTACCCGATTTTGCCGAGTCGTGTGTCCGATTTCCGACATGTTATCCGTCCCTCGACATCTTCTTGCTGCTGTATTCCTGATCCAGCCGCGGTTCTCTCAATAACGTATGTCTTTCCTTCCCTTCAGTTTCTTGCACTGAGGTGTATTCAGTGTGGTGTTGGGCAACCATCAAGCCTGCTTAAGTATGACTAAACGTAACAGCCTCCGAAAGCTTAATCCCTCGACGTCAGATGGTAACAGGCATGCTTTCTGTAAGGTAAGTCTTCCAATTGGTTTGTTGCATTGAGTTGAATCTTGACGTCTCCTTGCCATCTAGTATTATCAGCCGATTTACTTCATCGTGCCAGATGCAACCCAGAGGCCAACCTTACGTACTGTCTATTGCCCTTTTTTCGTAGGGAAGTTATGAACTTGATCCCGCAACGGCACTATGCTATCTTTATGAACATCTCACGCCGCTGCTTAAATCATCACACAATATGTATTTTCATTCTATTCATGTCAACGTTGCCTATCCCTCATCCTCTCTGTCAACATCCATTCCCTTTTTGCTCGGTCTCTCTTCGTAGTCCTCGTACCTGATCTTGCGTTTGAGGGCGGAAGACGCCTTGATTACTTTTGCGGGCCCCGTTGCCACCTGCATTGCATGAGCATTGTAAATTACTGCTAAAACATGTGCCCTCACGCGTCTGAAGCTGCCGTCGACTAGAGCGATTGATCGCAGAACTGTGATCATCTTCCGCTGCTTCCCTTTCAATGGAACAACAACAAACGACAACTGTACCTCCACCAAGTCGCCAATACGAAATGCCTGGGGGCTGATCTTGTCGTGTCTGGTGAAGGTAAGGATATGTTGACGGCTCATGACATGCCACTCACATTGTTTTGCCTTCTGTGTTCTTCCGACGTTGAAAGTACAGCACCTCATTGTCGTTGGTATGGACATGGTCAGAGCTTGTGGCCATTTTCTCAAGGATGCCATTCGGATCGATCACCTCTCCAAAGGGTATGCAGTTGTCGACCCCTGCATCGCGCCTTGGCAACATGTATCGGTTCGATGCCTCGAGCACACTGTCACCCCTTTGGTGGTCCCCCGACGTTGCCCACGACTGTAAGATGCCTTCTTCAAAGTTATGCTCGAAAAATCTGAAAATCTCCCCTGCAGATCTAATAGCAGCGTCGAATGTAGTCGTCCCTAAGCCTGCGATGGAGACGCTCTGTCGAAGATACTTGTATTTGTCTGTATTCATCCTAGTGCGGTGCTCTCGTCAGTGCACGTCACCTCCTTGTTTACTGTCTGCTCACTTAGGTTTCTCGGTGACCAGTGGAAGATTCTTGCCGACAATGCTGCCTTGTACTACGAACACGATTTCTTCCTTCTCGCTGTTACTGTTTTCGTGTACCAGCCGCCAAGTCTTCAGCCGTTCGAAACATTCAACCTTTACTAGATTTGTCCAGTCTGGTGTCTTCACGACGTGCAGATCAGTTTGGTGCACCGAATGTCTTCATCATGTTTCTTACCTGTAAGATGCCACTTAGGCGCCTGTCACAGGTCGCACGCACCGACGCGTACTCCTCCAATGCCACTGCTGCGTCTTTTTAGCACTTGGTCTCATCTCTGTGGCTTAGCCTTTCGCACCTGCTGCTGCATAACTTTCCGCGTCGCTCATGCCGTAGTGTAAAATCGTATCTTTGGCGTGAGCTAAAGGGATATCAGCGTAGGTCTTGCGGTCTCTTTCTTATCGTCGGCTCTCATCCTTCTTCCTTCAACCCGGCATCCCTTTACTGCATACAGGTAACCGACTTTCAGTTCAATCTTCTTCGGTGCACCGTCTCTGTCGGCTCGGCGGTCCAGCGTTTGGCCATCATTGTACTATGCTCCACCGTTGTCAGCCTTGCATCGCCGCGGTCAATTCTCTCTGTACTGCTATTTTTATTCTTCTGTACCTCTTTTGCAGTGCACTTTCCAAGTACATCCCTCGTTCGACACAACGTCCACTTCTGCGTCAGCTGTTCATGCCTGGGTTGCCAACCTGTCTCTCCAGTTTTGTGGGTCTGTTATCTATCGTTCCTTTTTTTGTTCTCATGCCATCTCTTATTCCTCCTCTCTCTCCTCTGGCTCCCTTGGTGCCCGTGTTACTGTTGTGATGTTTGAGTATCGCGCTCACTGCTGCTCGTATTGCCTTATACCCCTCGTCAGGCTTTGCGTCCAGCCGCGCGTGCTTTTAATACATTTTTGATGGATGTGGATCCCTTCACGCTTCTTTCAACCTGCCGTTCCAGGTCACCATCTGCTGTCTTCGCATCCGAATTCATTCTTTTCCTCGGCCTTTCTCGGTTTCCGGGCCTCAAATCACCTTGTCCTTTTTTGTCGTCACCTATCTGCTTGCCCTTATAAGCCTCCGTTCTCTCTTGATCTACCTATCCCCTATTCCCTTCCACTCCACCATGCCCCCTAAGAATGGAAAGTCTAAGTCTCCAATGTACACTTTCGCTTCTTTTGCTATGCGCCCACCTCACGCCTTCCCTCTCATAGTAAACCTACGCGTACGGTCAACAAACAAGTCAAGCTGTAAGTTCACTCACCTTGCACGGCCTACTCCCTCACTGACTCATAGTCTGTTAGCGCGACGGAAGACATCGCTGAGTATGCTTATTGTATTGTTTTATCATCTAATATTGACTTGTATCTTCCTATAGTCTTCTCCGCCAGGGCCTTCCCGACGGCCTGCCTAGGTTTATTCATTCCCTGCCAATCCTCCTTTATGCTCACGTACAGGGTTCAGCACTATCAATGTCAACCTCGCCAGGTCAAAGCGCAAGGCCGCTGCTCCTTTTGAACCAGATTCCGAAGTGTACGTCCGTCCTCCTTTGCATCCATGTCCTATATTTTACACAGTATTTCCCTCTAGCGAAGTCATCGATAATCCAGGTACCTCTCAAAAAAAAACGCGGACGTCTGTCAATAATTATTCTTCCCAACCCACGGCTGCCACCTCTGGCATGTCCACTGCGTCCTCCGTCATGTGCGTCTTTTTTTGTGCCCGGAGGTCTTTTATTGCTTACTTTGAGGTTTTGGCAATCTTTCAGTGACGTAGTGGATGCTGCATTTCATCAAGGTGCTGTTCAACCTCTTGGTTCTCCTCTTGGAGCCGAGATTAGGTCAGTCATCCTGCCATCAATGCTTTGATCTGCAAGTAACCCATCTTCAATCCTTTCGCAGCACATCCGGTCGGCCTGTGTATGTTATCCCTTCTCTGCCTATTCGCCTCGTGTGCTTATTTGCATCTTTTTCTCCCCTCTATTTCAGCAGGAACAGGATAAAAACGGAGAAGGCTCTCCAGTCACAACATGAGGCTGCTCCTTCCGTCCAACCTGTGGCCCCTCACGTGGCCCAACCACCTGCGCTGCCCCCTCCTACATTAATTTATTTCATGTAAGGGTTGGTACCTCAGGGGGTCACAGAGTATATTAGGTCATCATACTTTTCCCACACTCCCTAGTCTTTTTACCATTACTTCCCTGTCACTATGCTTGTGTTGTCCCATCTTCTACTATAGAACTGGATCTGACTCACTTGTGACTGAAGCAATAACCTAGAGGCTCACCCAACTTTACACTTTTTTGAGTCCCCTAGCCTCAACTGAGGCTGTAGTGGAAGATTTGCTTGGCACAGCAAAGTCTAGCTATCTCAGCTTTTCTCTGGACTCTCTACCATCATTCTGGGCTTGTCTAGGTCAATTTTTATTGCGCATTTTAGCCCTATAAGCTGGTGGAAGGATTGGGTGAAGTTTGGTTGAGGTTTGGGTTGGGTTTGGTGTTTGTTGTTGTGAGCTGGCAGGAAAACTGGGTCATCTCTGGGGAACGAAGCTACCTATTGCTTCGATTGTTGGTTCATTGGAAAGCCCTCGTCTTTCTGATCATTTTCCACCCCACCATCATCCTATTCCATCACCATCTCCCCTCTCACCATTGCTGTTGGTGTTCCAACACTATTTGGTCGATATCTCGCGAACCACTACTCCGATTACCTCGATTCCGGATTCTTTGGAAAGCTCTCATCGAAGCGTTCCTCCTGATATATGGGTTTATGGAAATCCGTCCAGCGGATCGCGCTCTGCACTCTCGTCAGTGTATTTATCCCCTTCCCTCATACCTCGACAATTCGTTACCATCTTGGGTCAGTTCTGGGGTTCATTTCTTCGCATTTGGCACCCCTTTCACTTCCCCATACTCTCCTACCACCACTCCTACTGGTTGCCCTCGAATCTTGGTTGTTGTCCTCTGCCGTGGATTGGCTCATCATCCCAATTGCTCACGCATGGGGTATCGAAATATCCGACATTTCCCTCTGAGATAGCTTTGAGGAAGACTCTGATATCCATCAGAGTACCCCACCTGGTGATTCCGTCCTCTATTCACCATGTCCATCATCCCCTCTCGACACCACTTGATGTTCGTTGCATTCGTGCCCTATCTTTGGTTCTTTCATTGTGAGGCCTTGGGAGGATGTAACATTCCCTCTCTATGTGCCTCCCCTGATCCCCATGTCAGCCCTCGGCACTGCTGAGGGGTGGGGCCTTTGCAGTAATCTGCCCGGACCAAACTGATCATACTGGATGTTGGACTTTCCTTTCTTTCTTCTCTTTTACCTTTCTTTTGGTTATCTGACAGTCTCTTTAACTAGTGTTCTATCAGATACCACCATTCCTTTCTTCAGTCCTATCCCTTTCCATCATTCCTTCCTTTCATTTTTGGGTAGACTCAGTTGGGGCTGAGTCTAGAGGGGGAGAATGTAAGGGTTGGTACCTCAGGGGGTCACAGAGTATATTAGGTCATCATACTTTTCCCACACTCCCTAGTCTTTTTACCATTACTTCCCTGTCACTATGCTTGTGTTGTCCCATCTTCTACTGTAGAACTGGATCTGACTCACTTGTGACTGAAGCAATAACCTAGAGGCTCACCCAACTTTACATTTCACGTATGCGTCTCACAAAATAACTTACATATGTTCTCAGTAAAAAGCGTGTCAAGAAGACCCTTGAACAAGTCAATGCAGAGGCCGCCAAGGCTCTTGAGAATCGGAAAGCTCAAAGCAGGTCCGCATGTTAGCCTTTTTACGTCCCATGTTTGTTGTCAACCCTAGCATTTTAAATCCCCAGCTTGCTCAAGAAAAATGACCACGAAAATACCAAGATCTCCACTGGCGACGCGGCTTCAGATGATTCACTTTCTGATGTTGCAGAGTGAGCATTTTTTTAACTTGCTATGTCACAGTTCTAATCCTAACCCTCATCTTTCCTAGGATGTTCACATCCGAGTCGCCTTCTCCTCGCCGCCCCTCTAAGCGGGCTCAGCTTCAAAGTTCTGACAATGAAGTTGTTCCTGAAGCTCCAATCACGCAGTCAGTCTTTCTATATTGATAGGTTAACTTGTTCAGCGTTGACTGTGTCAGTAGGTCTGAGTCCCCCAAGACACCTATGCGAAAGTCCTCAAACATTAATCCCTTCATAGATGACGAGGCCGTCATCTCCGATGGCTCAGGAGATGCCTCACAAGTTGATGAAGTGGCATCCGTCAGCGCCGGGCAAGGAAGCGATGACGAGCAGGCCGTCTCTGATAAAGGTGAAGCCGCTGATGACGGCGAAGCTGCTGACGACGGTGAAGTCGCTGACGACAATGAAGCCGTTGACAACGGTACAGCCAGCCTTGAGCATCCCTCGGCGTGAGCGTCTCATCTTCACTATTCTTTCGTTATCATCTGACTGCTGCTCTGCTTTGTACATAGCGAGGAGGACGATCCAAACTTAGTAATGCAGCCCAGCCATTGGCATCGTTCTATTTACGACACGTATCTCCGCCTTCCATACCTGAGGTATGTCATTCTTAATAGCTCTGGCCTAGTATCTTTTCTGACGTTCCTTCGCTTTGAAGCAAAGTTCGTGACATTCTTCCCTTTTCCAATAACCCCAAGGAAGCCATCACCACCATGCGCGTGTCTGTAGAAGATATGGCTTCCGCCATGCCGAAGAAGAATGTGAAGTATGCAGTCTTTTTCTCTCCTGTTGGCACACTGCTTATCTTCAATTTCATTTCCCTAGGAATTTGGTTCGCGGGCTTGTCTTTGTCCGCTCGGGCAACTACGTCAACACAGCCAGAATTGACCCAAGACTGCTTGTAGTCGACTCAAGTCGTCTCGTCCTGGCTGACACGAATACTCCCGCCATATGCGTCATGATCGGTTTGGTGACTGAGTGTGCCTTAATTAAGCCTACCTTCACTGGCTCCTCTCGTAATCAGTACAGGACCCGTCACATCACCATCGCTCTAGCTCACCAGGAGTGGCAACGAGATGTCTCCGTATGGGGTGAGGTCTTCGATTTTGGAGATGTCATAAAGGGACCTGCCTCGGAGCTAGGCTTTGGGTTCTCCACGTACGGGGAGAAGAAAGGCGCTGGGGAGGATTCTTTTGGTTACAACATGGGGTCTCAAGCCCCAGGTATGTAATCCCTCCTAGCGTCGTGTAGACTACTTCTGACTATTGCATTGAAGGTTCTCCTGGTATGCCTATTACCCCGAAAAAGCCCTCCACATCAAGATTCGCAAAGTCTGTTAAATCACCCCTGATCTCTAAGACTATTGCCACTTCCAAGATGGGGCAGACCATCTTATTTGATCAGCTGGGTAAGTGTATGATCCCATTCAGTCCTCACATCGACTGATTGAATTGCTTCCCAGTTCCCATGTATGACGGCCGGGCCTGTTCTGGGAAATCTTTCGAATTCACCAATAAAGATTTCGCCAGCCTCCAGTCTTGGAAAACATTTGAAGGCAACATGCGGGATGTTCCTGTCGACTCTGTTGTCGCCGTGGGATATACTTTGGGCACTTACCCATCGACGACCAACTCCTACCAGAGGTTCCTGTCCTCCAACGTTCAATTCATCATAGTCCTTAGCGTTCCCACTCAAGTTGTTGGCTAAGTGCATCCGCTGTATAACGGAGGTATTTTTTCGAGGGCTGACTGTTCACAAACGCTTTGCTTCGATCGTCAGTGGACTTGTGGTTGCATTGTGGGTTTCTTAGTGGGCCGTGTGGTATTTGACCTTCTTCTTGTCATTCTGTTTGAACTGTGTTTGGTTTTCTTGTGCCTCCTGTTAACTCATCTCCATGCTCCCTGTGTTGTACAGTCTTTACCTTTTTTTTCCCTCCACCTGTACTACTTGTTGCAAAATTGATCGCATTTATCAACATCTGATATCCCAGCCCTGCAAGTTTTCTCCGTGTTCCAAGACATACCACCAGCTGGCTGATATAGCAATTAGCTCTGTGCCACTCCTTGTACTTTTCCTTCTACAATGCTGGACAATTTGTTGATTCATTCATCTCCTGCGCTGCCATGCTACGTGTCTGTGTATGTACCTCTATCTACTGCCATCATAACGCCTTTGCCATCTTTGGGTCGCCCTCTGCTCCTCAGAAGTATTTCCCTCAGCGTTTGCCTGATGTTCCAGCCACAAGTTATTGTCGTCCTCCATATGTGCGTTCAGCATCATTTGCGCATCGTCGATTGTGACGGTATCCTCATAACTTTCTCTTGGCACAAATTCGTTGACCCTCCTTCCGGGAAGCTGACCCTCCTGATAGCGTGCTCCTCCCCCATTCTCGGCAACCATCTTTTTGGGACACTGGTTTAGCACAAAAGAGGTGGTGACCGCGCTGTTCAGAGTGCTTGAGACACTCTCGGGGGATGCGACGTATACAATGAGTCGGTATCCGTTGAGCGTGTCGTGCGCCGCAGCGGGATCGTTCTTCCCGTACGTTTTTTCCACGTCCCATTCGAATTTTTCCAGGTGAGCGCGATTACTGTTGAGATATGGATGGGTTTTATCCATTATGTCGCATTGAATGAATCGCAAATCGTGATATGTGCTGGGATGCTTCCCTGCGACCTTGGAAGTGACAAGCACCCTATGCACTCCTCGCGACATGACAAGATGCTTAATCGACCGTGGGAGATTCCCTACTTGGATGGCATAGATCGACGACAGTTCGTAACTGTACCACTGCGACCACCTCAGTAACATATCCTCAATAGGTGTACAAGAATCGCCCTTGACATCTCCACATCTGACTGCATGCTTTTTCCAATGCGCTTTCTGGCAGATTTTGTTCTGAAAATTTATACAAGAGTCTTTTGACAGTGAGAGAGCATATGCAATTTCCACTCACGCAGTATCCCATAGCGCGGCAGTTGCTGCACCATCGCACAGCACGCAAACTATTTGGTTTCCCGCATCCGCCGCAATTTTCTTTCGGGAGCTGTTCGAACGTTGAAGCGGTGAGTTTGTATAGGCGGTTCAAAATGTTTGCGACGCACCAGCTCCAAAATTTGACCATCAGATAGCCCCTTCTTCATCTTCAAGACTATGCACGCAGCTCTGACACGCGGCCCTGCTTGGGATTTTTTCAACCACTCTTCAAGGCTCTCTTGCACGGGGACGATTGGGTGTAACATTGATAAGAATGTACTTGGCGATGTGATGCGGGAAGTCCTTTTATTTGTGCTGTCTGCAACCTGTTTGTATACGCCTCACGGGTCGTTGATCTTCTTTTTACGTAGACTAACGTACACCTGGCACGGTTCAAGCTGTGTATCTCATCATCAGGTTGAAGCCCGTGTTCGTCTTTCGCCCCCAGCCCCATCATCTTTCTCCATGGCTAGTCCTATGTGTGGTCCGCGAACCTTGCAATATCTTAACAAACACCTCACAAGCACCATCACGAGCAGGCTTTTGAGCTATGTGCGTCCTTCCCGCTTTCTAGAAATCTAGAGACCCGTCTCCGACCCATGCTCATTCACCACCAGCTGACTCGGCCCATCCCTTGCGAATGTGGCGTTGACATTGATTTGTCTACAGTCATATGGTGCCAATTTTGCTTGACAACAGCTCTCTGCGTCTGTGTCAATTCCCGCTGCTCTGCCTTCTACGCTCATTCTTTGTTTTTAGAGCCACGGCTGTCTTGCTGCTCACCTCAAGGCAGGAAAGCCAAAATGCTACGTTGGCATTCCAACTTCTCCACAAGGCTACGTATTGTTGTGATGGTGGCAGAAACACGGCCGTCTCTTAGGGGGCATCGTTTTCACGGTGGCTGAAATGCACAAGATGACACATGACGCTGCGCTCTTATACTGCTCTCGACGCTACGTTGGTGTCACCTTCGTCGCGCGACACATTACAAACCTCCCTCCTTTACCTTCCAACATATCGTACGCAGGTTTAGCAATGCTCTTGAAAGACGAACATTATCCTGGAGCCCTTTATCATCCGTCCAGCCTATGCTCTGATAACGGCCTCAAGATGGGAATGTTGATCATGCTGAGCAAGACAAACCCGCCGGTGCCCCTAGCTACGACATCAATATATGACGAAGGCTACTTCACGTTTGTACTTACCACACTGGATTGGCCCAGCGAGTTCTGGGATATCCCGCTTGTCGTTCTTAAGGGTTTACTGGAAGTAATGATATTAGACGATTATAGTTTGAGCTGTTGAGGTGGGCAATTTCGATTACTTCTTGACTTCACTACTTATCCACCTGCTACGTAGGTCTGTTTTTTTGTCTACTTTATTGTTTTGTTATCCGAACCCTTCGTAGCTTCTTGTCATCTGTATTGCCATGTGTCTTATCTTGAAATGAGTTCACCTCATGAAAAATGCAGTTATTCTATTTGCCTATGAAGATTGTCTATCAAAGATGTAGTTTTTCTGACGCCTACGCAAATTCTTCTCGATACCAATAACCGCTTGCCAAGCTCAACATCTCCCCGTGCGTGTGCAGTTTAAACGAATCCCTAGGGTGGAAGACCACTTCGAGCTGGCAGAAATGGCATCGCAGGGTGATGGAAGCAGCTTGCACGCGCGACTTCTGCGAAATTACTGGTGCTCCCCATGGCTCAACTGTCTTGCACCTAGGGCATGATTGCGAGGTTGGCTGTCCAAATGGCTTCTTGGCAGAATGAGCCCATATATATCGAATGGTGGGCTGGTGATGTTGAAGCTTGAAAACGTCCGTATGTGTGCCGACGCTCTGCAGGTCGTCAAGCAGAGCATCCCAACGACGTCCATGGATGAACCATGAGATGGAGGCCTTCATGAGGAGAGCATTGGTTTTGCACGGTTGGAGATTGGCATTGCCGAAAGCCATTGTCCAGGCGAAGTAACCTCTATGATCGTTTTCGTGTCAAATACGTACTAAAATGTTTGACGTTGAGCAACTCACTTGTTTACAAAGGCTTTTAATCCTGCGAAGGCGGCCGGGTTTGATATGATAGTGCCGCACACAAGAAGCGTGAGTGTGTTCAAATTGCTCTCCTTGAAGAACATGGTTAGCTCCTCTGGAAAGAGAAACTCGAGCACCTTTTTTTTCAGGTAAGTATATGGTCGCTATGATATCCAGGCGCGTACCGTGTCGACCTCAGCGGCGCCCTGGTTATTGACCTCGGTGTGTATATCTCCCCTCTTGGGGTCACTATGGCTTGTGAGAAAGATTGCGAAGGTTCGGAATCTGCAGCCGTCGGTTCAGTCATGCTCAACGTACAGCAACGTTCGACACCTTACCTCTTGAGATCCCCTTCAAGTAAGCGAACCACCAGCTTCTTGATCTTCCTCATATACTCTTCCTTGTTCTCCTCCGATCCCAAGTCGTAACAGAGATCCACAAACACAATGTTTTCAGGCGAGTACGGAGCTATGTTGTGGAGAACGACATGTGCGGAGTCCCCAATAGGATTGACAGAGGCCAGGCGGATCGACAAAATGATCAACGTTGGCGCGTTGCACAGGGGGAAGGTCTCTCTGGTACTAGACGATCCTAACAATGGCACGGGCTCCGTCATGCTAGCGAAAGGCTATGACATATGTCGTGAGTATAACATTATAAATTGCCAGAAATCTGGCAGGACTGACAATATATGGTGTTCTGTTCCACCCCTTCCGATTTGTGGGGTCGAGATGGCAGGAGGGACAAGTGAAAACGTCGTCGTCGCGTAAATCAGCTGGGAATGGGATGCATTCCTCGCAGATGACCCAGCTACAGTTGCTGCAGTTGACCTGCCTTCCTCCATTCTGACAGCAACAGCAGTACTTTTTTAGGACCTCGTTAAGGCTTGAAATACTACATATAGGTTCTGGAGACACACCGTATCATGACTGTCCACAGGCTGCGTGGTCTCTGCCGGGGCAACTCGCTCCTCGACGGCCGTAACATTCAGCGAGTCTGCTTGATCCTGCTTCAACTCTAGTCGTGTTGTTTGTCTTGTGCGGCGACGTGCTTCCTTGGACAGGGGCAGCTTGATTGTCAACTTAAGAGGACGGCGTGGTGCTGGTGCACCAGTCGATTTCTTCGCTGTCTGAACCGTTCGAGCCATTCTATGGAAGCTCATGGAAGTGGGACACGACGTGACCTAACCATCTCATAAATTTGGTAACCTAACATCACATGATCGCGTCTTTTTACGGATGTTTATTCCTGCCAAGAATAGTTGTTCCAGGGTGATGAAAAAAGTCTATCCACCTTCAGCAATGTTCTTGACGCTAACTGGTTGCGCGCCATACGCCGGCCCTAGCATAACAAAAATATAAAATTTTTGCACAGGACGCGCCCCCATAACTGGTTGCGCGCCATACGCCAGCCCTAGTATAACAAAAACGCAAAGTTTTTGCACAGGATGCGCCCCCGTAACTGGTTGCGTGCCATACGCCGGCCCTAGCATAACAAAAATGTAAAATTTTCGCACAGGACGCGCCCCCGTAACTGGTTGCGCGCCATACGCCGGCCCTAGCATAACAAAAATATAAAATTTTTGCACAGGACGCGCCCCCATAACTGGTTGCGCGCCATACGCCAGCCCTAGTATAACAAAAACGCAAAGTTTTTGCACAGGACGCGCCCCCGTAACTGGTTGCGTGCCATACGCCGGCCCTAGCATAACAAAAATGTAAAATTTTCGCACAGGACGCGCCCCCGTAACTGGTTGCGCGCCATACGCCAGCCCTAGCATAACAAAAACGTACAGTTTTCACAAAGGACGCACCCCCGTAACTGGTTGCGCGCCGTATACCTGTACAAATGCGACAACTGGGCAGGATCCGCCAGCGGCCTGTGCATCTGACAGTGCTACTACATATTTGCGGACATTTATTAATGCGCAACCAGACGCATCCTAAACTGGATTTGTCTGCCACCTATAGAAGCGTATGCTGCTAACTAATGCGTGGTGACTCATGCCTTAAACTAGACATGTGCCCTGTGCTAGAAACTGTAGATGTTGTTGACAAAACGCCACCGAAAATGATAGGTGGAAATGAACATACCTAGGTAGGCCACACCTTCCTTCTGCTGGTACGTAGTCAACGGCTGACTCCTCAGCTGACTATTGTCATGCAATGGCATTATTGGCGCGAATAAGTTAGGGGATATGATACATACCATTGTTTGCGCGCCCTGTACCGAGGTTAATCATTCTACCTTGCCATTAGTTGACTGGGTGCGTAACGGGTTCATGGCGCACACCATGTACCGTAGTCTGAGGTTCGTCTTTCTGCGATGGCATGATTTGAGTAGGCGAGCAGCAAAGTCATGTCACGTACCATCAGCTTTGCCTATGGCAGCTTGCGTTGTGCTTCACGGTATCGACATGTCATGTGTATTGGCTGTGTCATGTGTATTGGCCCTGCAAGTCAACGTAAACCTCTGTACTGAATACATTCCATGTTGGGTGCATGATATCCTGGGTCAAGTAGACAGTCAGTAATTGTTTCATATGATGCGGTCACTTCCCTTGAGACACGTCGGACCTGGGCGCTATGCTTCTGACTTGGACAAAGTCAACGCAGCTCCGCACACATGGAGCGAGCGGGACCTACTTTGACGGCTCGTGGTGGATCTAGGTGGTTGAAGCATTCGATCTTCCAATAATCTTCCCATAAAGCTACAAGACGTCCTGACTTACGTTAGCGCGCTGTCATTGCAAACTGGGCGGCATACACATACCTTTTGACACGTACCACCCAGAAAAATCTCTATACATTGTAGGGCGTTGCCTTTGGCGGTGGATGTAGT
This sequence comes from Lyophyllum decastes, assembly GCA_025854295.1. Lineage (NCBI taxonomy): Eukaryota > Fungi > Basidiomycota > Agaricomycetes > Agaricales > Lyophyllaceae > Lyophyllum > Lyophyllum decastes. The sequence continues at coordinate 3,542,934 of CP107705.1, read as the reverse complement.
GGGTGCAGATGAAGGCAGCTGATCGTTGTCAAAACTAACATACGACGTGTCACATCATTCTGTGATCACGTGCCACCGTCCCCCTTCCAAACAATGACCAGATCAAAATCTCAACCAATCTGACGTTGTCCTATAACCGTAGCCAAATCGTATGAACTTAGAAATTCAAGACCTCCGCAATACTTTTGCTCATCACCTGTCAAATCGAATTTTAACACCGAACTCTGCGGCCATTCCTTCTTCATCCCTTGGGCCGTCAAAAAATCGCACACGGAGGCCATCCGATCATCATAACTATATCCACAGGTTACTCCAGACAGTGCTCAGAGCGCTGCTGAATCCCAGTACATCCAGATCGGGTTTCCTGGTGGTCTTGCATGCTTCACTCGTTTCATAGTCTATTTATCTTGGAATATCAAGGATTACGCTGCCACTCCCCGAAGGACCAAGCCTGTCGATTCCCCCATCGCACCCTTGGCACGGTCGTGGTCCCTGCGACGTTGGTCGACATCAATGGTGTCATCGTTCTGGGGTATCTTCCGAATATCCTGCCCCATAAGCTCCAGGTAGGTCACTGCATCATCTTCACTTCCTCGCTCACCTCGGCTCTTCGAAGACTGAACTTTTCGAAGCATCTGCATCCCTGAATGATCTTCTGGAGGAGAGCCTCGTTTCTAATTCGAGCTGGCATGTGGATTCAGAGCTATTCCCTCCCATGCCTGCCCCTTGTTTCATTTCACCCGGTACAATTAATCTTTCCGCTGGATGGTATCCTCAAGGCCACTTGGTGTGTGCACTTTGTACTGAGCTTTCTCGCGTATCACTCACTCTGTTGGCAGTCAATAGACTCACCGCTGAGGCCATCCGTCAACACTAGAGACTTCGCATCGTGTGATGGATGGCTCTCCGGTGCGGCCGCCGCTGAGGACTTCATCAATGGTGTTCTGTCACTAACACACCCGCACCTATATGACGATGCCACTACTGCGTTATCGAAACTTCGTGTTCTCTCGGACACATGTGCCGTCACTACTTGTTGGACCTCGGTATTTACGGGAGTAGCGGTCATTGTAAGCCCGCCATCGCTGACTTACGACAATCAACGCGCATTTAGCAGACGCGCCTGATCACGCGTCCGCTCTGATACATCACATGACTTTTTTCGGTTTCTTTTACTTTCCCTCGCCTTCGTTGCTCCCTATCTCTTACCACGGACAACGAAGATACCTTTGTCCTGTCTGCCGTGCGATCTGAGTGAGGCTGCCGCACCCGACAGCCTTTCAGTCATCGCCAATTGAATCACAACTTCTCATACAGACAGACTGGCCCGTTCCTGCTGGTATGATTGCCTTGCCAGTATTGGTACTTTCCGCCACGCGTATCTCATTCTACCAGACCTTGATCTTTGTATCGACTATTCTCCTGGTACACTTGTCAACCTATGCGGAAATGTTCTCAGGCATGAGTTTCCAGGTTGGGATAGTGGAGAACGTGTGTGCGTTGCTCATTTTATGCGAGGCGCAGTCTTTGGGGGGGGGGTGTCTTGGACTACCTTGGAGTTGGTGGTACCAGTTGGGTTAGCCAGGCTGACTTTAAAGAGCTGCACAGGCTTCCCGGATTTCGCACCTAGCCCAAAAAGCTATCCATTACATCTAGAACGCATTGTTACAGCTGGTGAGGTGTCTATGCCCTGGTGAGCCAACATCCTGAGGCATGTATTTTTTTTTTTGGCCATGTATAGAGATCAACTTATTACCACAACCTGTCCTCGTCGCAACATGCAATATCCCAACCTCCCGAAAATTATTTTGTACACCACACTATGAGAGAGTCACTCTTTCAGTAGCGTTACACGACTAAATACATATTTGCTTTAAAAATACACAGCCAGAAAAACTGGACTAAAAAAACAATGAGTTGGACGTTTTTGTGATGTAGTCACGGGAGTCCAATCTGCATTCACGTGCTCATACTCAAACCTTCGTTGAATTTGACGTTTCTCCTGCTCCCTCAACCCATCCCATCTCTCGTCATGCCTTCATGCAAGCTGACCTCTCCGCCATTTCTTGTAGAGTCATGGGTTTTCTTATGCCTAATCCTCTGTGTATCATCTTTTATCCCTTGCGAACTTGAATCCCGTCCTGTGTACGTCTTCTTCCTTCCCAATAGTCTCATCATTTCTAACTGTCTCTTCACAGGGTGCAAAGGACAATATTTTGATAGAAGATATTCTAATAAAATGGTAAAGGTCCTCCCTATATATCACTGCCATTTTCAGCCAATATATTATAGGACAAATTTTGAATTTCATCAACATGACATATAGTAAAAGAATTGATCATATAATCAAGCATAATGTCCCAAATATATTTAGACAATGTTTACAATATCTTTTCTTGATATACACAGGATATATTATCATATCTTTACCATATTTTATATCATTTAAAATATATTCACCATAATTCAAAATTATTGTAAATATATTTTGAATGTGTCAACAGAAGATATTGTGAATGTTTTTCAAGTTTATTTTGAATACTTTGTTTGACCATATGATAAATGTTTCTACTATATGTTGTCTGATGAAATTCAAAAATTATCCCACAATATATTGAATTATTCCATAATATATCTGCTAAAAATGGTCAAGATATATAAGGAGGACCTTTACCATTTTTTTAGAATATCTTTTATCAAAGTATTGTCCTTTGCACCCAGTGCTTGTACATACAGAATACCTGACATGTTGGGGTTCCGTTGCTTGTCATTGGCGTTGCCGCTCGGCACCATGAATGTGAGTTTACTGCTCTCTTGCAATTACCTCCCTGTAATTTATCTGCTTAGGCTTCGAAGTTCACCTCCGTGCATAGCATTTACTGCCCTTGCAATATTACTTGTTTGACAGTTCACATTCTTCCAGCCCTTCATGGGTATCACTCTGGTCACTCTGCTGCCTACCTGCCTTCGGGCTACCATGTCATGCATGCCAGGCTTACCCAGCCTAGCCTGCGCACCCGTTCTGGGTACCCTAAACGTTCAAACATCTTAAATTTTCATAAAGCATTGCCTGAACATGCTGTCATTTCATGTGACACGAATGTACTCCTTTCTTCCATTCATATTTCTACTGCGAAGGCCTCTCAAAACCTTGTCAATTGTCAGGATTATATGTTCTCCACGCCAGTTGTGCCTACGTCTCTCACATTTCCTAACCCCCCTAAGCTTTCCGTTTCCTGTGTTTCCTTTTTACATCACGTATGTGACTATGAGATTGTCAGTTCTTTGCGTAACCTTCTTGATCTTTTTTGCAACATGTTGAGACGTATATCTCAAGGTTATATCACTAGCGCCCTTACGCAGCTTTATCGAAATTTTCTCAACTGGTGCATCTGTGCACATGCGATACCACGAAGAGAGGCAGGAGTGACTTCCCACATAGTTCGTTTATTGTTGCGTCGCGGCTCGATGTCTAAACATGACTTTATTGCGGCCCTTGGGAAACAGCTCGCCGCTCGTGGTGATTCGTTCCATTGCCCATGCTCTACCAGATCCTCGACGGCTTACATTGAAAGCAGGGCTGCTCGCGTTGATATCCCATGGTTCTTTCTATTTGCTGATACCCTTTCGTCTTTTGGTTTACTTCTATCCACATCTTCCACTTGCTCTGTACCTACCCATTTTATCCCTCAGCCCTCAGCGCCCTCAACACCTTCCTATCCCATTGGAGGAGGAAGGACCAAAACTTACTCATTCACTGCTGAAGAGGTAGATCCTTTCATACTCTCCGATCTTCCTGGCCCTGCAAAGCATTATACGTTGAGATATGTTGACCACGTGGATAGCTGTGGACTTCTTAACTACCCCATAGCTGACAGCTATGCACATGCCGATATGCCACTGCGATCCCTTGTGCCGCACCTTTCTATGACCAACATGATAAAGATTGCTTGTGTACACGGCCTTCCTGTTGCCAAGAGGCCTTATCTTGAAGACCTTCTTTCCTTGTTTACCAGTCATAACTGTGTTTCCTGTACACTCTATAAGACAGTTTTCACAGTTACTGCTTCTAAAGCGTCAAAAAATAACAAGTCTCAAAAAGAAAAGTATGCTTTGCTCAAAGAGCCTAGGGTTGCTGTCTCACTTTTGGATGATGGTAATGACCCCACTCCATTTCCCCCGCCTCCCTTGACTCCTGAACTTTCTCATAAAATCATCAAGGATTTTTGTGCCGCGTCTGATACCAATGTCCTTCAGGAAGCAGGTTGTGCCGTGTGCGGGACGCTAGTTCCTGTAACGCAATTGAGCCCACTCAGACATATCAAACGGTTCCTTCACATATTAGAAGCGCCAGGCATCACAAGGATGGAACAGACTAAAATGTCCCAGCCAATACGTGACTACAAAGGCCCTGTGTTGGACTATTCGTGCAACCGCGTTTGTAACGACTGTAGGGGAGCTATCAGGGGCGGTAAAATTCCCCGTTTTGCATTGGCGAAAGGTCTCTGGCTTGGTAAAGTCCCTGAAGTGCTTTCATCTTTGAATTTCATGGAAAAACTCCTAATTTCACGTGTACGACATACCTGCTGCTATGTCTGTGTTGCATCCTCTGGGCGTCATAAGATGAAGGCCCACATGGTTGCATTTGAATCACCCGTGCCAAAAATATACGACATGCTGCCTCCGCCTGTTGAAGATTGAGATGATGTGCTTGCCATTTTGTTCACAGGTCCGTGCAAGCCTAACGAAGAGGATATGAGACGTACTCCTGTACTTGTGAGACGAAAGGCTGTCCGTCCTGCTCTGGAATGGCTTCGACTGAATCATCCAGATTATGAGGACGTAGGAATATCCAAAGCAAACCTGGCGTCGTATCCCGAAGATCAGCCCGTGGTGTCAGTTGTGTACCGCAATAGCCTTACCAACAAGATTGCTGAGGCCACCAGCGTTCACAACAATGGCGAAGAGGAAGGCGTCCACATTGGTGATTGTCCTTTTGTAGTGCATGGTCTGACTGGCGAACAGCTTGGCGCAACGTCAGTGGATGCCCTAAAAGGTATTGCGATGAAGCACTGGAATTCGCAAGGGAAAGTCCTTCGTGTGCAAAATGGTGACTCTAGTAAAATTCAGTCGATCTACGATAACCCAGACTTGTATCCGCGAATGTTCCCTTGGCTGTTTCCATACGGCACTGGCGGCGTCGGCTCAACTCACCTTTCAGACGCGACACATAAAAAGTACCTGCTTATGTATCACGATAAGCGGTTTCAAACTGACCTTGTCTTTCCATTTGCTGCGTTCAGCCACCAGCAAGTGAAGAAAACATCAACTAGTAGTTTCTTATGTGCTGAGGCTGCAAACTTTCAACAGATTAGCGACCGCCTCTTAAACGTGAACCAGGACGTACTCGCAAATATCGCCCAAAGGATGGCGCAAGGTGATATTGTAAAGCCTCAAACTGAAGAGGAGAGGAATTGTTTCCAAGTGATAAGGGACCTTGATCATGTTGGGGGTAAAGTCGATGGCTCTATCGCAAGTAAGAAATACATGAGGAACGAGATTTGGGCCCTTATAGCCAACCAAGGCGCTCCGTCGTGGTATATTACCTTGTCCCCTGCTGACCTATGTCATCCGATTTGTCTATATTTTGCAGATAATAAGGAAACATTCGAGCCCGTCATCAGAACAGGAGATGACCGTTTTCGCCTCATTGCTCGCAACCCTGTCGCTGCCACTCACTTCTTTGACTTCATGGTAAGGCTGTTCATCAAACACGTTTTGGGGTTTGATTCCGATCACGACGGCCTGTACGGTGACACCTCAGCATATTATGGAACTGTTGAGTGTGATGCCGGTGCTGAGACATTGGGCGTTCGTTGGACTTCTCGCTGGTAGAAGCTGGATAGGGTTCGAGGCCGGCAATGCTTGTAGGAAGCTATGCCCTGCCTCGAGAGATGAAGGTGAGGCCGGCATCCACTCTAGGAGTGGAGCCCTGCCTAAGGAGGTAGAGGAGGAAGGCCGGCAGCTCGTATGAACGAGCGCCCTGCCATGAAGCAGTAACCGAAGCACTAGGACGGCAGCTATCGCATGAGCGAGCGCCAGTCTTCGTGAGAAAAGCCTTGTAACCCTAGGCTTAGGGGTGTTGTGACCCAACACTGGGCTCTTGTAGCCCTAGAGGAGGGGCGTTGTGACCCTACGCAGGGGCAGCGGTGTATGCGATGTACCGTGGTGTGGCACGGCTCCCAGAACCTTCAAACGGGGGGTGTAGGTTCAAGAGTAAAGTGTGCATTTTGTATTCTAAGTCCGAAGATGGAATACAAACAATGATGACTAATTGTATGCTACTGTTGTCCATGGCCTTTGGGCATGTCAGGTGACCATACCCAATATCACACCGTCACAGTGCCCCCCCATGTCCAGAGGGCATGTAGCATAAAGCAAAGTAGGCATACAATGGCCCCCCAGATACCTACAAACCTGGTGAACAATGGGCCCCCCAATCAAAAGGAAGGAAAAAAAAATTTTCCCAAGTTTCCGTTCCGCAGTTGCTGAACCCTTGAAGTGCGCTATCGCGAGGTGGTGGCGAAGACGTGTACAGCCATTGGCTTCTAGTTGGAGGAGGCCTCTCCTGTCCTAGCCTTGCCACCAGTACCTGCCATTGCAATAAGGATAGCAAGAGGGCGATCACGGGTCCTCCGTACCCTCTACCTTCCCTGGATATCCTTCAGTGGTTCCAGTAGGGCCACTGTGCCATGTCAGGTTGAGGGGAAGGTATACGGTCCTCTATACCTATACCTCCCCCCACAGCCCCCACTTCTCTCGCGTGCAACTGAAGTGGTTCAGATGTGCGGGAGATAAGTACCCAAATATGACTGAAAATGCCTCCCTAAGATTGCGAACGTGAACGCACAGGAAAAAAATTTTGGTGCGTTTTTGCTGTGGTGTATGAGGTGATATCGTGATCATGTCGTGAATGGGATCTTTTATTTTCCGCCTTGGATCGATGCTCCCATCCATGCCAGTGGCTATCGGCATCTCTAATGGCCTTACCTCATGAGAGGTTGGCATCACATGAGAGCCCTATAGCAAGCTAGAAAGGGACGGCATCTCGAGAGAGAGCCAGTCCTCGAGGGTTGCCATGTAACCTCATGGAAGGTCTGGGCCATTGGCCACTCAGGAAGCCCTACCTTGTGGAAGGTCGGCATAGCAAGAGGGCCAGATGATGCAGTAGGCTGAGTACCATGGGGTCGTATATGTGACAGACTTGGTTGGGGCGACGGTTGCCCCAAAAATGAAAAATCCCAAAAACAGGGCTGATGACATGGCCTTTGCAGCTGCGTGGATTCAAAATGGCGGCATATTCATACATCGCAGAGCATAACATGGTTGAGTGCCATGTGTACTCGACAGAGGATTTCGGGGTGGCTGGTACTCCGAAACATGGAACTCCAAAAACTCGAAGTGAATGGTGGCAAATGTTAAGTAGCATGATCGAAGCTTCAAGCTGCTAGCCACTCAAGAAGCCCTACCTCACAGGAGGTCGGCTTAACAAGAGGGCCATGTGTGCTCGACAGAGGGTTTCGGGGTGGCTAGTACTCCGAAAACTAGGGCTCTGAAACTTCGGAGTGACAAATGAGCCTTCGCAGCTTTGTAGATGAGAGACGGCAGTGTAACGGGACGTCGCAGGAGTGTATGATGGTTCGAGTACCATGTGTACTTGAGCGACAAAGTCGGAGGGGCTTGTACTCCAAAAACAGGGACCTCAGAGCTTCGAAGTGACAAAACAGCCTTCGCAGCTGCATAGATGTAAGACAGCAGCATAACGGAGCATCGCGGGGGTGTAGGGAGGTCGATTACAGGCACCGTAGGTGTCTGATGGTTCAAGTACCATGTGTACTCAAATGGCGATGTCGGAGGGGCTGGTACTCCGAAAATGGGGACCTCAGAGCTTCAGAGTGACGAAACAGCCTTCGCAGCTGCATAGATATAAGACAGCAGCATAACGGGATATCGTTGAAGGCTCTGAGTGGGATTCCAGATGAAACTGCATGAAAAGCTACTGATCTTGTGAATTGCGTGAGTGCCATCCATATACACAAGCCCCCCAGTGTCCGAATATGCCGTAGAAGGTGTGTTTGGGCACTCCAACACTGTGCTGGATGGCATAGAGACCATGAACCATGAATTAAAATACCGAACACCAGTATGTCGTTTGGGGGCGTCGTCTCGGCCTCAGGACATCTGGGGCACACTGGACCTCATGAGAGGTCGGCATTACATGAGAGCCCTATAGTGAAGGGTTGAGGGCTGGTAGCTATCGGCATCTCTAATGGCCTTACCTCATGAGAGGTCGGCATCATATGAGAGCCCTATAGCAAAGGGTTGAGGGCTGGTGCTCTGAAAAGGGGGACTCCAGACTTCAGAGTGGCGGAAGAGTCCTCCCAGCTTCATAGGTGTGAAGCGGCAGCATACAGGACGTCGCAGGGGGTGTAAAGGGGTCGATTATGGGCGATGTAGGAGTCTGTATCAAGAATACCTGAGGGCGGAGTGCCTGTTGTCCCCAGTGACCGAAATAGGCCACGAAAAATGTTCGAGCCGTAAATGTTGACGACGGCAGTGAGGGGAAGGTCTGGGGACCATCTAAGGATAACCGAATGGTGAATGAGGTCGGATCCACCAGGAAGAGAGGGCGGTAGCATGGTCTCATGAGTGGGTAGAGAGGTCAGAGGGGAATGGGGCGATGTTCGCGATTTTCGACCTAGAGAGCCGACGACGACGCGCAGCACCATAAACCTGGGTATCGTCGGAAAGCCCTGATTGAGGCGCATCGAACGATCCAAGATTTAGGGAAAACGGTCCAACGGTTGCTGAGATATGGCCCAATCAAGAAATGACCGAAAATGCGAAGTCCGAGGAGGAGGAAGTGGGAGTGGGGGTCCATCCAGGAGGGAGCAGAGCCCCAAGAACAATGTCCTAGAGATGCAGAAAGGATCCAGAGTACACAGGGGCAGGGAGCCTGGTGTCCCCAGTGACCTGAATAGGGCCACCAAAAACTTCGAGCTGTAAATCTTGATGACAGCTGTGAGGGGGTGGCTCTGGGACCATTTAGGAATGAACAAAGGGTGAATGGGGTCGGATCCACCAGGAAGAGAGGGTGGTAGCATGGTCCCATGAGATGGTAGAGAAGTTGGGGAGAATCAGGGCAATGTTCGCAATTTCGACCTAGAGAGCCGACGACGACGTGCAGCGCCGTAAACCTGGGTATCGTCGGAAAGCTGACATCGAGGCGTATCGATTAAGCTAAGAATTAGGGAAAACGGTCCAGCGGTTCCCGAGATATGGCCCAATCAAGAATTGACCGAAAATGCGAAGTTGGAGGAGGAGGAAGTGGGTATGGTGGGCCATCCTGGTACCAGTAGAACCCCAATAGCGATGTCTTGAAGGTGCAGAAGAGACCTAAGGATCGGAGGTCCTCGTTCCAGAGATATGGCCCAGGGAATCTGACATATGACAATTCCTCCCCTCAATACAGCACTTATCTCCCACCCAGACCTCTCCTAATCCTTCCAGTGGTGATAGGGCCCAGAAAGCAAATTAGAACAGGCCCCAGATAGACTAGAAATATCCCAGAGGTGGTAGAGAAATACCCTGATAGGTGTGGGTAGAGTGTGATACAGCTGGACCCAGGGCATGACCGAAATTCTAAGCCATTAGCCACTCAAGAAGCCCTACCTCATGGGAGGTCGGCATACCAAGAGGGCCTAATAGCAAGGGAGAAGGGGACGGCATCTCCAGAGAGAGAGCCAGTCCTCGAGGAAGTTCGATGTTGAAGAGGTTGAAACCCTAGGATGGGGTTTTCGGTCATTGTGATGGCGTCGCCAGTGGTTCGAGGGCTCTCAATGAGGTAGTATAGTTGAAAGCCATGCTCGAGCAGTTCGGGGGTGCAGACTGAATGTCAAAGGGTTTTCGGAAGTAGCCTAGCTGACTGAGATAGACTCAATTGAGGGCGGCAGTGCAAACAGCTTCGAGAATGAAGGTCGAGGACTGCCTCTGGCTGCGAGAAAGGGATCCAGGACTTCGACAAGCTTGGATGAAGTCCACGGTGCCCCCACCATTGTGATGCCGGTGCTGAGACATTGGGCGTTCGTTGGACTTCTCGCTGGTAGAAGCTGGATAGGGTTCGAGGCCGGCAATGCTTGTAGGAAGCTATGCCCTGCCTCGAGAGATGAAGGTGAGGCCGGCATCCACTCTAGGAGTGGAGCCCTGCCTAAGGAGGTAGAGGAGGAAGGCCGGCAGCTCGTATGAACGAGCGCCCTGCCATGAAGCAGTAACCGAAGCACTAGGACGGCAGCTATCGCATGAGCGAGCGCCAGTCTTCGTGAGAAAAGCCTTGTAACCCTAGGCTTAGGGGTGTTGTGACCCAACACTGGGCTCTTGTAGCCCTAGAGGAGGGGCGTTGTGACCCTACGCAGGGGCAGCGGTGTATGCGATGTACCGTGGTGTGGCACGGCTCCCAGAACCTTCAAACGGGGGGTGTAGGTTCAAGAGTAAAGTGTGCATTTTGTATTCTAAGTCCGAAGATGGAATACAAACAATGATGACTAATTGTATGCTACTGTTGTCCATGGCCTTTGGGCATGTCAGGTGACCATACCCAATATCACACCGTCACATTGAGCAGCAAGGTCGCCTTACTCTTCATCTCCATCTTCTCCTGTGGATCAGGAATGGTTTGACGCCTGATGATGCCCGTAAACTTATTATGGACCCAAGTTCTCCGTTTCAAAGAGAGCTGGTGCAGTATCTTGAGGCTGCGTGCCAAGGTGAGTTCAAGACCGGCACGATGGATGATGTGCGTGCCTCAGTTGAAGCAGCATCAGCATTACCTGGTTACTGCAGGCCAACAGAAACTTTACCCGAGCCTCCCCCAGAGCAATGCCCAGCAAAGTGCGACGAACCTCACTGCGATCGCTGCGAACGATTGAAGTCATGGTGGACTCGATTTGGAATTACTGTTGACGATATTCTTTTCAAGTCTAACGTACATACCTGTCGGTCGACTGTGAATAAGGATGGTTCACAAAACAAAAATAAGCAGTACACTGGCTGCATGGATAACAAATGGGGCATTTGTCGAGCCCGGTTTCCCCGTCCTACATTCAAGCAAAGCCAAGTCGACCCCGCATCTGGTTCTCTTCATATAAAAAAACTAGAATCATGGATGAACACATTTTCATATGTGCTTACATACCTTTTCCGCTGCAACACTGATGTTACAAGTATGCGTTCTGGCACTGCAATAAAAGGGGTCCTGCACTACGTCACTAAATATGTCACAAAGTCTTCACTGAAGACTCACATTATATTTGAAACGGTTCGTACTATGTTCCAGAAAAATGCCGAGGTTTTAGGCGGTACGGCCGCACGCACGGAAAAGGCTAGAAAGCTAATGACTAGTATAGTCAATTGCCTCAGGGTCAAGTCAGAAATGGGCTCACCTATGATGTGCATGTACCTTCTACGGAACCCTGATCACTACACAAGCCACAAATTCAAACCCTTCTACTGGCAAGAATTTGTTCGCGAAGCCATGTCTGCGTGGCCAGGGCAGGAGAGCAGTTCTCTCCAACCTCCTCAGAAAGTCGTCCTCATTCAGCGCAACGGCCGAGTGATCAGGCTTTCCCCTGTCTATGACTATATTTTTCGCTCGCCAGAGCTTGAGTCCTTGTGTTTATACGATTGGGTGGCAAGATGCAAACATATAAAAGGCCGCCAGGAAACTCCCGATGCTGACAACAATGATTTACGTGACGACATACAGGGGTTTGAAGATGTTGTGGAACGCAAGCCTGATCATCTAGACACTGGAGAATGGCCTGAAGGGGGTGGGCAAAATCAGAAGAAGAAGAAGACGAGAGCGGAAACCTCTGTGCATGCCTTTCTCGATGATCATCCTTTGGCGTCCACCCACAACACTGTATGTGTCGATGTCAAACATGGTGTAGTCCCCAACTTCGTAGGCTGAGCTTTGCCATGTCGTGATCAAGGCGACCGCGAGCCCTACTGTGCAACAATGTTAACCCTATTTAAGCCATGGCGGTCCGGTCTAGATTTGAAGAAGAAAGAGCCCTCGCCATTTGTACCTGACGCAGGCACAAACAGAGAGGATGGCTGCAGCGATGTTAAATTTTCTTCTTGGGATGAAGTGTTCGTCGGCACCAAGTTTATACCCTGGCACGAAACACTAATGAAAAATTTCAACATTCAATATGAATGTATGGATGCCCAAGACGACTTCCATGCGCAGATGAAGAAAGGTGAAGTCCACTTGCCTGGGTCAACAGACTCCCATATCTCCTACATGGCCGATTTTCAGCAGGATCAACAAATTGATGATTTTACCTTTGACGAAGCTAACGTCGATCGTCATGAGATTCTTGAATCCGAGGACGCAGCCCGCGGCCATCTATCAGTGATGGCTGCTATTCGAGACATGTCGGGGATTATGAGCGTCAATGGTTGGCATATCCTGCAGCCCGATTTGCTACCTGACAACACCAATCTGACCCCGCAACCCCCCGGTTTGCAACAGCCTGGAAGCATGTGGAAGGCATCGGTCGCAAATAAGCAGGCTGAGATTCTGGAACTGCGAGCTAAAAACTTGCCTGGCAGTTTAACAAATGATTTTAGGAGACACCGCATTCCAGATGTGGTTGATGTTATAGACAAGTCCTTTTTGAATAAAAAGTGTGAATCAGGAAAGTGGGCGTCAGTGATCGAAGAAATTGTACTCGACTTCAATCTAAACAAGGAGCAACGCAGAGCATTTTCTATTGTTGCAAACCATGCTGCAAATCCTGGCTCAGACCAGCTGAAAATGTACATTGGAGGCATGGGAGGTACTGGAAAAACACAGGTTCTAAGAGCATTGGTGAAATACTTTGAGATGCGGAAAGAAGCTCACCACATTGTTGTAGTGGCTCCAACAGGCACAGCAGCTTCGCTACTTGGCGGCTCTACATACCACTATATGTTTGGCATATGCGATATAGATGGTGAGTGTAATAACACTCAGCTTTCTCAAGTAAAATCACGGCTTACTGGCGTGGATTATGTATTTTTTGATGAAGTTTCTATGCTATCTTGCCGGGACCTTTACCGCATCAGTGCAAGACTAGCACATGTTTTAGCCGATGCTGAGTCCCCCTTCGGAGGGATAAATATGATTTTTGCTGGTGACTTTGCACAACTTCCGCCTCCCCTAGGCGGCGAGAGTATTTCTCTGTATAGTCGGACTGTTGGCGGAGGCGCTGTTTCCTTGCGAAACCAGGAAAGCGCAATCGGGAAGGCTTTATGGCACCAGATAACTACTGTGGTTATCCTGCGACAAAATATGCGCCAAAATACTCAGTCTACCCAAGATACGAAGTTAAGGACCGCTCTAGAAAATATGCGCTATAAGTCTTGCACGCTTGAGGATCTCATATTTCTGCGATCTCGTATTTCGAGCAACTCACCTGGAAGATCCAGTATCACGGAAAAGCAATTCCGTAATGTTTCTATTATCACTGCAGTCAACCATAACAAGGATGCTATCAATTTGTTGGGCTCTGAAAGGTTTGCAAAGGAAACAAACCAGACCTTGACTCACTTTTATTCTGAGGATCTTTTAACCCCTCCTCTGGATGACGAAGTTCGGAAACACAGGAAGGCTGCCAACATCCGTACTCATATTAAAAAGACAATGCCATCTGAGAAGGATCAGATGGCCTTGTGGGAGTCACCACATTGCCGAAACAGCAAGCAGATTCCTGGAAAACTATCGTTATGTGTTGGACTGCCTGTCATGATTCGCCACAATTCCGCAACTGAGTTGTGCATGACGCGCGGTCAAGAGGGCATCGTGCATTCATGGCAAGCATCTGAGGGTGCACGCGGTCAAAGAGTACTCGACACCCTCTTTGTGCGGCTATCAAGGCCACCTAGACCTGTCCAGATAGAGGGTTTGCCAGAAAATGTGGTTCCCATCACAAGAACTACCGTTTCGACAATGTGCTCTCTTCCTGACGACTCAATTATTAGTGTTTCTCATACGCAAGTCGAAGTCTTGCCAAATTACTCTATGACAGATTATGCTTCGCAGGGGAAGACAAGGGACTCCAACGTCGTTCACTTGACAGACTGTCGAACTCACCAAGCATACTACACTGCTCTATCCCGAGGTGTATCTGCAGATCGAACTCTGATATTGCAGGGCTTTGACTCAACAAAGGTGACTGGCGGCGCCTCTGGTTCTTTACGACAGGAATTTCGCGAGCTCGAATTGCTTGATAATATAACATACCTGCGTTATGAAGGCAAGCTTCCAAAGGGTATGCACGATGCTGAGAGACGAAATACTTTGATTGACTCTTTTCGATCCTGCAAGGGTGCAACTTACATGCCTTCGACCCTCCATCGTGCTGTCAGGTGGAGTAGGTCTGACCCTTTCTTGGGCTGGGTTCTAGAGGACGTCAATTGGGAGATAGTCACTAAGGAATCAGTCGACTCCGCACCTATGCCAAAAAGCAACTTTGTTCCCGCAAGGGGTACAGCTTGCACTTTACAACACGACTTAATACATAGCAGCAGCATGAAGCGTAAACTGGGGGACATGGATGGCAGTGACCATGACGATGATATGCCTGATTTCAAGAAGCCAAAATCCGATTACGTTGCAGCACCGCAGATCCCAGGAAATCCCCAAGACCCGCATTCCCCAATAGGCCCTGTTTGGAGAGACAACAGTTGTGCATATGACGCAATCGTTTCTCTGTTGCATAACATCTGGTGCGAAACCCCGCATATCATGACTGAGCTTGTTACTTTTTGCTCGCCCGAATTTCTACGACCTCTTGTCACCCAGTTCTCGCTTGCTGCGGCTTCTCAACCTGTTCGCCTGGAAGGTGCGCGGGATCACTTACGTCGTGCTTTATTCACCAAATCTCCTACTGCCTTTCCTTGGGGCCGTTACACAAGCATTCACGCTATGTTTGACCATGTTTTTGACTCTGCAATCCAGGTTATGTCCTCGAAGCTCACATGTCCAAATCGTCATCGTGTCAACCGCATCATATTACCTATCACTGGATGTTATTTCATCCCCGTCACCTCTGCAGGTACATCTCTGCAGACCTACGTTGACACTTTTAACTATGAGGCAGGGTCTCATTGTCGCATGTGTCGAAGTCCCTTGACCATGGTGCATACCTTTATACATGCACCCCCCATCTTGGTGTTTGATTTGACAAGGGGAAATCCTTCCTTTACATGGAATTTGTCCATCCCAGTCTCCAGCCAACGCAGTCGCCGACGGCAAGTAGCTTATTGTCTGAGTGCTGTAGTTTACCATGGTGGGGAACATTTTGTTTGCCGAGTGATCTCCCCAGCCAACACTCACACCGTCTGGAATCACGATGGTATGACGACCGGTGCCTCGATGCAGCCAGAGGGTTCTGCAATGGATGCTCGAAGCCTTGTTTCGTTAGGCACTAGGAATGCGATAATTGCTGTGTATGGTCGCCTCTCTTAATTCTTTCAATCTCCCCATTCCTGACCTCAATATAACCTTGAACTCGGACCTGCCGTTCAACGGCCCACACAACCAAGTACCACTCTATCACATTTCTCAGCAGGAGCGGGAATAAAACCCTGCGGAGGGACAATCAAATAATTTGAATACCTACTTATTGTATGTCGCGATTTCATTCGTTTCTATTGTCTCCTAATTTCGGCCTCAACAGTACGTGTACCGACTCAGGTGGCGCAACATGAACATCGAATGCCGAACCCTCAATGTGTCATGACCGTTCTGTGTGGTATTGATATGATAAGCTTTCTTAAGTTGGAATAACCATTGTTGGTCTATGTCAGTGTGGGGCAATTTAGAGTAGGTTATTGAGTGCACCTCGGGCGTCAAACTAATCGATCGTGACATGAACTCCGTTTATAGCATTGATGAACATACGTTGATAGTTATGTAGATAAGTGGGAGTGAGATATGATGATGTGCGGTGGGGATGAATTTCCCCGTTGTGCGCTGGTCCCGGTACCCATCTCATAAAGTTCTGAAAAAGTTATTAAAGTTTGCCAATAAATTATCGACTGCAAGTAGGGCATGCAACCACTGCTAAGGCCGTCTACTCCGTCCGGCACTACTACTTCGGCTAGTCCGAGAGCGAGTGGTCATCGAATGAAACGGCTCGGAGAGATACCTTGAGGCCGCGTCGGACTGTGAGGTTTTGCTCCGCTTGACGGACGCGCCTGTCGAACTGCAGCCATCGAGATCACTGAAATCGCTTCCTCGGACTCGCTTGCTGGCACTGATCCAAGTCGATGCCCGAGTCGGAGGCCTGGTCTTTCCTTCTAGAAACGGGAGAGCGTCAACGGGGCGATCGTCCGCAGGCCAATCTGGGAGTGCCAAGCATTCGGAAAACAGGGAAGTCATACCTGCATGGTCATGCAGATATACATCAGAAACAGCTAGGGAGGGGAGAGTAGTTGACGGGGGTGGGGCTTGTCCCATCCGCTTCATCCCAATGCGCATAATATCACGCCTAGGAGGGTCTGTGAATTGTATCCACTCTTTGACTGCTTCGAATGCCGTGTCCATCCATTCAATCAAGGGCGCGCTGTCGAATTGGAAGCTACTGCCAAGGTACGATCTGCCTTGGAAGAACATCGATCTCTTGTTTTTGCCACCTAAGATGGTTCCGTCATCCGCGGTCCTTCGATATTCGAATATATCTTCCATAAGAATCCGTGTAGTGTGGGGCTCGCTGTGAGGAAGGTAGCGAAGGCCATGATAGAGAACGACATAGACGAAGGATTCCATATCGTCTTGGATGGTGTGAATTGAATGGTGTCTTGACAGTAGGAGGCATGACATGAATTCCCAGGTACCCTGCAGAACGAATTAGCATTAATCTCTGCTTATCAGAATAACCTTACTGTTCTTTCGTGCCTTCTAGCGCGAGTCAGCTCGGACTCCCGCTTCGCAAGGTCCCAATCATTCAGGATACCATTCCCATTAGCATCGATGAGGATGTTGCTGGCGCTGACATCCCGGTGAATCCATTTGCCTTTGCTCTCGTATGCCTGGCGATGAGCTGGGAAGAGATTTGGTAGTAGTTGAACGATAGCCTCAGTACAGTAGGCGACAGCTTACCAATGAACGCATGCGAGATAACTTGCATCAGGTGCTTCGACGAGGTAACATGCCTTAGGGATTTACCGACGAAGTCCACGATGAAGCGATGATGAAATCGCTGTGTTATCCGCCTCCAGTCACTACCACACCTCCAAGAGCCATCACGTCTCGGTCGCTTAGCTGCGACGAGGGACTCTTCTGGTGGGTTGGCGGGAGGTTCCTCAGCTGCCTGCTCTCCTTCGGCGTTGGCCTTATGTTCATCCTCCGGAATTTACAGATCAGTCATGGTGATGTCGTCGGGAAGGTCGCCCCCACAGACAAAGGGGGGAATGTGCTGGACACCAGCATCCTGGAGCTCGCGGAGAATGTCGGCTTCTTTCCCCAAATCGTGCGCACGCCAAGTATCTTTCAGGAAGTAGAGCTTCCTAGTCGCCGCTTCGTAAACAGGATAAGCTCGGGTGCATCGACCAGTGAGCGAGCCGGCATGGGACATACAGCCCCAAGCTATGAATTCACGAGGCTTGCCATCCATATCCGGCACCTTGAAAACAATGAAAGGCCGCTCCTTTTCGGGTTTCCATTCTAAGAGATGTGGCATAGCGAGATCTATTTCCTCAGCTGTGGCGAGGCGCACGGTAGGATCCTTTCCTCGACCGGCGTCATCGTGATGTGTGAGACGCCAAAGGAGGTCGATTAGAGGCAGGGAGTTTTCGCGGTAGTTAAATTCCTCTGAGACGACGGCACCAGCACGGTCCCAACGAATGAAGCGCACGAAAGGATCACCAATAAAGACGGTGAAGGCGAATCGACGATGTTGACGTGTCCACCATTCTTTGGCGTAATGGATAAGCTGCGACCGAGTATCCGCCAGAGCCTCAGCCCAAGCTTCGAACTGATGCGTCAGGCGATCGTTGGTTGGTTTGGGGTCCGCGAATGGGTCACGGTTCTTGTTGACCTTGAATTCAAAGTGAAGCTCTATCTCGCCGAATTGGGTGACCTTAGTTGACGTGTCCACATCTGCCTTGTACATGACAGGATCGGGTTTGATGCGTCGCCCCCCAGTGTCATGGTCAGGGTAATCCGAGGTATTGACGATCTGGTAGTTCGGGATGAGGCCGTGGTCGCGAACGAGGTCAATCTGGGCAAAATTAATGAGTATCGGAGCGCAGGAACGTAGAAGCTAGGATGTCTTACAAAGGGTTGATACATCTCGCGCTCAAGCTTGGTTTGTGGCATGCTTGCGAAGAGGTTCGCAGGTACGCCACTGGGGAGTGGAGCTGTCACTGGTTGTGGTAGGAATTCCCGTAGAAATTGATCCACTGGCATCGGACCGACGAAGAGGCCACTCATGGCATCGTTCATCCTGGCGCGGGCTTTCGCAAGGCCCGGCTTTTTGACTTCGAAGCCACTAGAAGCTGCAAATTTGAGTGGCGAGCCTGATAAGCTGCTCGTGTTTGCTGTAGATGACATGATGGATATCTTACCTGTAGCGCTGTGCAAACGCCTGGCTTATAAGTCGTGGTGGGACAATGAGTCGTTGGGTAGCGGACCTTGAACTCGCCTAGCCACGAGCCAGTTCCTGAATGAAAACTCGAACACGTCCTGTAATGTGTGCTGCCATCAGCAAAGGTTCAACGCCTTGTTAGAATGATGTTTAGACCTACAACGCCGGCCAAGGATGAAGGATTTTGGCTCTGAAATGTGCTGGCAAAAGTACAAACTGAACCGCATGGCGCGATTACCCTACGTTGCCATCAACAGTGTGACTTGCTTCAGGGCAGGTCGTTTCGCGTCACTTTCGATTCAGCAGGGACCTTGACCGCCGTCCATCTACGAACTTGAAGTTGTGTCATCTTCGCAGTATTTTGCACTCCTTCTCGCTCTGCACGCGCATCTAACCAGGCGGAGATCTCTTCAGGGTTTTTCTAGTGGAATGGTCTGTGGGTGCGTCGCATGAGTAGCAGGCAGGGGGTGCGAGAGAAAATTTCCGTCCAAGTTGCAAGACGGTGTGTAAATGTACAGCGATTATACTGTGATGAGATTTGAATGATATTTTGGGCTCTAAAGCGACGTAGGACAGCTGGACAGGCATCAGGCCTGTGGCTGTACGAATGAGCATCAGGACAAACGAAGAGGCGTCCCAGTACGCGAGGTGACTATACTACTACTACAACGACTTGCGGGAGGAATCAAATACAACGGGTGATGAGCATAAAACAAGGCCAGGGCATCGTCGAGGATGAGACTCGTACGGACGCGGCGTGTTTCCAAATTGGATTTGTGCGTCACTCAGCCAGCTAAGCTCAACTGGCTGTGGAACGTGCCAAACTCTGGGAATTCCATATATATTGCAAAGTGTGAAAGCTAGCCAATCCCCTTGGGTTCAACATAAATCAGAGCAACTTCGTCAATGGCCTCGTTGTACCAACACATCCTTTCCACATTATCAGCATGCTGACCGCCGTCTGCTTCATCAACCATTTCATCCCCACCTAGGATAACGAAGTTGAAGTCATGGCGCGGGTCGATTATGAGCTCCGGTATTCGTCCGATGGGTGGCAAAATCTTACGGATATCAGACAGGTACTTCGAGTGATCGTCAGAGCAGCCTAGATAAAGACGTTGCGGGACTCACCCAAGTAACTGCTCTGAGATAGATAATTATCGTGTGTGCAAGGGCGACCTGATTCGAAGGTAAACAAATATACACTTTACAGAGTAGGATTAAGCACTCACAAGAACGAGTCCATTTCCGGGAAGTATACGATCTGCAAACCGCCAGAAGAGTGCTGTGTCCACAATATATATGAAAAATAGGAAATAGATTGTTTTGATGCCTCGGATACCAGCTTTTTCATACTTGATCTCTCTATGAACCTGACCATTCGCGAGAACACGGAGGCGATGGTAGGTGGCGATATTCTGCAGGGGGAACACCACGAGTCGGTCGACAAGTTGGGACACCGAAATGATGGATACAACAACGATAACAAGTTGAACAAGCGACTGTTCAACGGCGGGAGAAAGCCTGATCCATGTGATAAACCCTCGGTCAAAGTTCAGGGCGCAGTATCGGTTTAATAGACAGGCGGCTACTGCGCATGCAGCAAACCAGCATACCGCAGCACTGTGTATACCAATGCCAGCTAAACTCATCTTCCCCATCGTTGTGGGTTTGTGGTGCCATAACCAAGACCCTGCTAGCAATGAGGCAGCCAAAACGGGCTCTAGAGCGACAAGCAGGTAAAGGACAGACGAAGAGCCGGGATCGCAGATGAGGCGGCATGTGAAAGAAATGACGAGTGCGAGGACAGTAAAGGAAACTGGGTTCCCGGGCGTCGGACACGAGGCCCCTTTCATGAAGTCTGGAGTTTGGCGTTTAAGAAATATCGAAACCCAACCTAACGCCGATTTCGTGATGAAGAGGAATGTTCTCGGGAGGTCGGCGAAAAAGTAAGGAAATCCTGGCATCCAGTGTGACCAGAAAAACCGGGACGATGAGCGTGGTGGAAAGAATAGCATCCGGAAACGACCTAATGTCGGTACCACACCGCCGAGGTAAAATTCGGAAGGATCGGGGCATAATTTGAGGAAAGATCGAACTTGGCTGACCCAAGAAACAATCGGCGGGGATGGGTAATCGGAAGCCTCCACTGGGGTGACAAACAGAGGGGGCGGAGTCTCTGGATAATTTCTGCTCAGTCGCTGCGCCCTACGGAGCAAGATACAGAACGTAGCGAGGACAAGGGCAAGGCAGACTGAAGCGGCTGACATGGTGAAAGAGATGGGTATCCCAGATTCGACCTGAAGTGGAACCGTGGGCGTCGGTTTCAAAGGTAAGGTTGTCGTACTCGGAGAAATAGGCGGTAGAACCATGGGTGATGAGGTGGTGGGGCGCATCACTTTGACCGTCCATTTCGTGAGGGACACAGCAATATGACCAAGGACGATGGCAGGCGTTCCGTGTTGGAGGTAGGAGGGCCATGGAAGGGAAAGAACGATTTGAGACAATTGCAGCATTGATGCTAGGTACTACTGGAGAGGCAGCTTGAGTTTCTAGGTAGATAATCGACGTTAGAGTCAAAGATGAGGAAGAGGTCAGCCACGACGGTCTGGCTGATTGTGTCGCATTAATCACATGACGAGGAAGGGACTTGAAAATGTTGAGGAAACTCGAGTAGCCAAGAACAAGTCCAGCAGCCTTCCTTGTGTGAGACGAAGTGAATTACCATGTGTAATGCCAACACTTAGACTGAAATTGGAATCAGACCGATTCGGAGAGACCAAGTTCTGGGGACTCGAAAGGTTCAAAGAAGAGCACCTATCGGAACGCTTGTGCATGGGACCTCTGAGATGTGTAGTACCCTCGCTGTGCTGTGGATTGCAGGGTGTCATCAGTAGAAGGAAAACGGTAAATTACTTGAGAACTCACTTTTCGGAACCCGCGGTCAAGGTATAGTAAGAGCTAGGAATCAGTAACTTTTCGCCGTGAGGTGGTTGAAGATATGCAGAAATGGTTACAGGATAATTATAAGGGCGAGAGCATGCAGAGTGCAGACTTGAGAATATGTTCGGGATAGTGGGATAGCCCGGCTCGCACCATGGTTGGCTGGTAGTCAGTCACATGGGGATCTTGAACAGATCCTCAGGATCTCTAGATAATACCCAGCTGAGGTAATGGCACAGATGCTAGCGTGAGGACCCATGAGAAAACGGTGGTGTGAAAGGAACGCTCGAATAGGTCTTCATTCAATGGCACCCCGCGCACGCGATCATTTCCTTGAGATTTGACAAGAAGATGCCAAATGGCCCCACCTAGTTCTCCCATACAATGTAGACATGAAACCAGCTCTAGAGTTGGTTCACTGGTTCTCGAGATTTCAGTTCCTCCCACAGTTCTGGGTCAAAAATCCTTTCCAGAATCAACTTCAAAACCGACATCAGAACCGGCCCAGAACCGGCCACTGTAAGGGGACACTATCTCATTCCATTATCCCATTCCTTTTTCCCTACTCTCGTTACATATATTTACTTCTAGGTACAACATCTCCGGACATCGCCAACTCTGCCGGCCTCTCCCTGCCACCAACTCCGATGTCCTGTTTCGTCGGACTCCAGACTTCGGCCCTCGGAATGCCATGTGCGTCGGCTCATCATTTTGCCTCCGCTCCACAGTATAGGGGGTCTATAACTATACAGTTTATCAGCCACCAGATCATATATACAGGACACACCTGGCAGAGGGATCCTTAGATTTGTTCTCTTTGGATTTCCCCTTTGCCAGGTGCGTCGTTCCCAGTATCTACATACCCTGTCTAATATACTTTGGATTTCCCCTTTGCCAGTCTTGTACAAGCCTACAAGCCTTTAAGGGTCACCCTTATAGTAGAACAAATCTCTTTACAAGGTCCGGGACGTCTGAGAACGTCGTCAAGTGTTCAGATAGCCTCGCATCAATACTTACTTCCATCTCCAAACTTCCCCTACCTTGTCCAGTAGTCATGGACCCCGAACTGGATG
This sequence comes from Lyophyllum decastes, assembly GCA_025854295.1. Classification (NCBI taxonomy): domain Eukaryota; kingdom Fungi; phylum Basidiomycota; class Agaricomycetes; order Agaricales; family Lyophyllaceae; genus Lyophyllum; species Lyophyllum decastes. The sequence goes on along the minus strand of CP107705.1, from coordinate 3,520,226 downwards.
TACCTACCTTGGCACCTGCTGTCGAACAGCCTGAGCAGGAAGCCTGGCAGAGGCTCATCACCGTCGAGGGACAACTACAGACCCAAGCCGGCCAAATTGGCCAAGTCCTAAATTCAGTCACCGAACTCCGGCGCATTGTCGAGCAGCTTGCCATAGATACCGCTCATCGTGTCCCCAACCCCGTTGCCGCACCAAACCCCGTGCCAGCAACTCCGGCTGCTGCGCAGCATTCCCCACACTCTACAGATCGCCTGCGTCCCACGCCCCCTGACTCCTTTGATGGCGAGAGGGAGAAAGGGCATGCCTTCATCAACTCCTGCGATCTGTTTATGTCTCTCGTCCCAAAGGCATTTCCGGACGAACAGACTCGCATCAATTGGGCCCTGTCATACATGAAAGGGGGCCATGCCACCCGTTTTGCAGCCCGTACCCTGCATTACCCCAAGTCCTATGGCGGAGTTCCCCGTTTCCGATCCTATGCGGAGTTCCGTGCGGAGTTCGTCTCTTCATTTTGTCCTCGGGATGAAAAGCGAACAGCTGCGACCACCCTAGAGACTGAGGACTACTACCAGGGAGCCCAGTCTGTTGACGACTATATCAATGCCTTCCAGGATCTCATGGAGGAGTCCAACTTCCTGGATGGAGCACAACTTGTGTTTCGTTTCTGACGTGGTCTTGCAAAAAGGATCGAAGACAAAGTTGCAGGAATGGTGGACGGGCGCCCCTCTGATGAACATGTCGACCAATGGATCGAAGCCACACGCTTGGTTGACTACAACAACCAGGCTAATCGTGACTTCCATGCATCTGCCAAACCCCAAGTAACCCCGGCTCCGATTCTGGCTAATCGAACTCCTGGAGTTGTCTCATTCCGTCCATTCTCTGCTCCCCCCGTTCATGCCATCCCTCCGGGGGCTGCACCAGTTACGCGTTCCCTCCCCCCTGGTGTCCCAATGGATATCGACACCTCTCGTCAGCGCTTGCGAACTCTGGGCATCTGTTTCTGATGCAAGAAACCTGGACATCTTTCCCGAGACTGCCCAGACCAGTTTGATATCCGTGTGATGATGGCTGAAGAGCGCCAGGACTGGGCTATGAGTCTCCTGGTCGAGCAGGATACCATTCACACCCCCGAGCCAAACGAACAGGCCTCCGGAGCAAGCGTGGAAGGCCAGTCCAGAGAATCAGTGGAGGATTTTTAGTTATGCCACAGGTGAAAAGTACGCCCCTGTTGGCAGGTTCCAATCGGTTTGCATGTTTGTCTATAGAGTCTGCAGAATCCCATTCCATTGCTGCACTCTCCCCATGTGAACTCGATTCGAATCAAGACGTACCCCCTTCTTCTCCTGGACTCCCGGACATCGGAGTTCACAACTCCGGTTCACCAGGGAAACCTCCCTCTCGCCGTGGACTACCCCGCTGGGAAAAACGCTTGCCCCGCCGTTACATTCTTGCTGCGATTCCAAGTCCTAATTCCCTGTCCCTCAACATGGAGATAGAGACCATGGACACTCAGGAGATCCATAGCCTGAAAGCTCTGGTGGATTGTGGCGCCTCTGGACTCTTCCTACACACCTGCTTTGTGCAACAGAATAATCTCACCACACGCCCCCTCTCTCAACCCATTCCCGTGAACAATGTGGATGGAACTCCGAATGCGGCTGGCTCCATCACAGATGTTGTGGACCTGGTCCTGCGTTACAACAGACATGTGGAACGTGCAGTGTTTGCCATCACTGATCTCGGTCGACAGGACATGATCCTCGGGTACACCTGGCTCCGAGAGCACAACCCGGAGATTGACTGGGCAGCTGGGACAGTCTCAATGAGTCGCTGCCCCTCCCGCTGTCAGACCTGTAGAGAAGAGGTGAAAGCAGAGCGTAAAGCACGGACTAAACTCTGGGCTGCTATACGTGTGTGCCGTACTGGCGGAGTTCCTCTACCTGAACCGGACTTCGATGATGTCCCAGACTTGTGCCCAGACTCTGACGGTGAGGACGATGATGAAGTTTACAAGGGCTATATCCCAGATATGAGCCCCAAGTCAGACTCTGAATCGGATTCAGAGCCCAACACAGGAATGGATACGGAGGCCGACCCCATGGAGGAAGGTGATCGTATATTTGTGATGACTCTCTTCGGTTACCTGACTGCTGAGGAGATCCGAGCAAGTCAGACGACATCTCAACGCCTAGCAGAGGCCTTTGCACGCAACTCAGTGCCAAAGTCCTTTCGCGATGCCGTCCCTGATCACCTCTGAGATTTTGAGGACATTTTCTCCAAAGCATCATTTGATGAGCTTCCTGACCGAAAGCAATGGGATCATGCAATCGAACTCGAACCAGGCTCCACTCCGAGTGCATGCAAGGTCTATCCCCTTGCCCCAAACGAACAGTCGGAGCTTGATGTGTTTTTGGAGGAGAATCTCAAGTCCGGTCGTATCCAGCCTTCAAAATTGCCCATGGCATCTCCAGTCTTCTTCATCAAAAAGAAGGACGGTTCCCTCCGGTTAGTGCAGGATTACCGGACATTGAATGCCTTGACGGTGAAGAACCGCTACCCTCTCCCCCTCATCTCCGAGCTCATTAATAACCTCCGGGGTGCACAATATTTCACCAAATTGGATGTCCGGTGGGGCTACAATAATGTCCGCATTAAGGAGGGAGATGAGTGGAAGGCAGCATTTCGGACAAACCGTGGGCTCTTTGAGCCATTGGTCATGTTTTTCGGACTCACCAACAGTCCAGCCACATTTCAGACAATGATGAATGACATCTTCCATGATCTTATAGCAGAAGGAGTTGTTTGCATATACCTTGATGATATCCTTATCTACACCAAGACTCTGGAGGAGCATCATCGCATCACTCGTCTCGTGCTGGATCGTCTCTGTGAATACCGCTTGTTCCTGAAGCCTGAGAAATGCGAATTTGAAAAGACAGAAATCGAATATCTCGGACTTGTCATCTCCCACGGAACAGTATCCATGGACCCAGTGAAAGTGGCCGGAGTTGCAGAGTGGCCAACTCCGAAAAACAAGAAGGAGGTACAGTCGTTCCTAGGCTTTACCAATTTCTACCGACGGTTTATCCGGGATTTCTCGCATCATGCACGACCTCTCTTTGACCTTATGGCCAAGGATGTTATGTGGGTGTGGGGACCTGCACAACAGGATGCCTTTGACACCCTCAAGCATGCCATTACCTCCGAGCCCGTTCTCATATTTCCAGATGATGGCCGACCTTTCCAGGTAGAAGCGGACAGCTCAGACTTCGCGACGGGAGCCATGCTGTCTCAACAGTCTCCGGAGGATGACAAATGGCATCCAGTCGCATTCTACTCGAAAAGCCTGAATGCGGTTGAGCGGAATTACGAGATCCATGACAAGGAGATGCTCGCAATTATCCGTTCGCTTGAGGAGTGGAGGCATTTCCTAGAGGGTGCGCAACACCAGATTGAGATCCATACTGACCACAAAAACCTCCAGTACTTCTTGACTGCCAAGAAGCTCAATCGACGGCAGGCAAGGTGGTCTTTGTATCTCGCCAACTTCGATTTTGTGTTGCATCACCGCCCTGGACGGACCATGGACAAACCCAATGCCTTGTCCCGCCGCCCAGACCACGGAGATGGGAGTTCTGACAACACGGACATTGTGTTGCTCAAACCGGAGTTCTTTGCCATCCGTGCTCTGGAGGGTCTGGCTCCTGTGGGTGAAGAGGAACAGAATCTGAGGGACATCCGTCGGGGGAACAGAGGGAACATGCATGAGGACTTTGTGGCCAAGGCCGCTGCCGCGTTGAAGTCTGCACGTTCCGGAGTTCGGTCAGTGAAGAGTGCAGAGTGGGCAGAGGAGCAGGGAGTCCTCACATTCCGTGGTCGAATCTATGTTCCCAATGACCCAGACTTGCGGCGCCAGATTGTCGAACTCCATCATGACTCCTGCGTCACTGGACACCCTGGTGGTTGGAAGACGTTGGAGTTGGTATCCCGGAATTATTGGTGGCCACAGATGTCCCGATATATCGGCTCCTACACCAGCACCTGTGACCTTTGTCAGCGGACGAAAGTCCGGTGACAGGCTCCAATGGGTAAGCTGCACCCCTTGCCCATTCCGGAGGATCACTGGAACATTGTGTCTGTGGATTTCATTGTGGAACTCCTGGAGAGTCATGGGTATGATGCTGTGATGGTGGTGGTGGACTCTGTGGGGAAGCGGGCACACTTTATTCCGACGCACACCACCTGTACCGCGATGGGCGCTGCAAACCTCTACCGCAAGAATGTCTGGAAGTTGCATGGACTTCCGGATGTGTTTGTCTCCGATCGCGGACCGCAGTTTGTTGCGGAGTTTACTCATGAGCTTTATCGCCTCCTGGGCATCAAGCTCAGCACCTCCACAGCATACCACCCCCAATCCGATGGTCAGACGGAGCGTGTCAACCAGGAGTTGGAGCAGTATCTCCGGGTTTTCTGCAACGAGCGACAGGATGATTGGGACGATCTCCTGCCAGAGGCGGAGTTCCAGTATAACAATCACGTGCACTCTGCGACCAAGTACACCCCATTCATGCTTGACACTGGTCGGAATCCGCGCATGGGCTTCAAACCCCGCCCCCGGAATTCGAACAATGAGTCAGCCAACGAGTTCTTTGACCGCATGAAGTTGGCACAAGAGGAGGCAAAAGCAGCACTCGTCAAGGCAAAGGATGACATGGCCAGGTACTATGACCAGTGTCGTACCCCGGCTCCGGAGTACAAGCCCGGAGATCATGTGTACTTGGACACCTCTGACATTCATACTACTTGGCCATCCAAGAAGCTTTCTCATCGCTACCTTGGACCATATACTGTCGAACGCCAGATTGGCCCTCTTGCCTACTGACTCTGCCTCCCTCGTGCCATGAGTCGTCTCCACCCAGTGTTCAATGCTGTCAAACTCCGCCCTGCTCCACCAGATCCCATCCCCGGCCGCCATGCGCATCCGCCCCCGCCTCCGACCCTTATTGACGATGAAGAGGAGTATGAAGTGGAGGAGATCCTGGACAGCCGCATCTTCCGTCGCAAACTCCAGTACAAGGTCAAGTGGCGAGGGTATGGCTATGAGGAGGCTTCCTGGGAGCCTATGGTAAACTTGTCGCATTCCCATGACCTCATCCAGGACTTCCATAGGCATCATCCGGACGCTCCACACCAAGTCCGGGGATTGTATCTTGTGGATCCTGCAGTGCATCGAGGCGCTGCACCCTAGGGGGGGGGGTGATGTAAGGGGACACTATCTCATTCCATTATCCCATTCCTTTTTCCCTACTCTCGTTACATATATTTACTTCTAGGTACAACATCTCCGGACATCGCCAACTCCGCCAGCCTCTCCCTGCCACCAACTCCGATGTCCTGTTTCGTCAGACTCCGGACTTCGGCCCTCGGAATGCCATGTGCGTCGGCTCATCGTTTTGCCTCCGCTCCACAGTATAGGGGGTCTATAACTATACAGTTTATCAGCCACCAGATCGTATATACAGGACACACCTGGCAGAGGGATCCTTAGATTTGTTCTCTTTGGATTTCCCCTTTGCCAGGTGCGTCGTTCCCAGTATCTACATACCCTGTCTAATATACTTTGGATTTCCCCTTTGCCAGTCTTGTACAAGCCTACAAGCCTTTAAGGGTCGCCCTTACAGCCACTCTGCCTTCCCCAATTGAATGGGTGCCAGATCACTGTAGATTATATTCTCATCAAGCTGTTCCCGCATTCGGATCCTTGCAGTACTAATGAATGGACGTCAGTGTCATCGAAACTATTATGGTACGATGATGAGTGGAGGGGGAAGTCAAACAATAGCCTTGTTCAAAGTTGAGCCACGACTTTCATGGTTGCGGTTGTGGCTCGTCACCTGACCTCTTTTTTGAGAGTCCGCTGGAGTCAACCATGTGACAACCTGTGACCTTGGCTGTTAAGCCCAGTCAAAATCGCATCTTAGCAAATATTACCTCAGCGAGTGCCAGCGAGAAAACATCTCATTTTGGAATTCCCATCGATTAAATTACTAACTAGATCGAGTGTTAGCGAGGATTTCTCGATGGGTTTTTGACTGGGTGTTAAGTTTTCAGCCCACAGTTTTTTCTTCTTTTTTTTTATGAAGCCTATTTATTAAACCCCAGTTGCATCGAGAAATGGCTCATCCACCTGGCACTCAATTTACCTAGAAATTAAAATTAATGAGAATTACAGAATGAGCCTTTTTTTGTCAGCACTTGCCAAGGTAATATGTATCCGCCATGATGCAATTTTGACTGGTTTCAACACCCTCGTGAACCTGACATGTTGCTTGTGCTTCTCTGCTTTTTTTTTGAGCCAATTTATTTAAAATTACAAAAAACAGGAGGTATATTAGCAATCCCATGAGGTAGGCCACACCTAATGCATGTGACCACACCATTAATCATGCTCATTTTACTCACTCAATGTAAGTTTATTTGAACTCCTTTTAACTCATTGTCATATTAAAAACTGTCCCTTCTATTTCCTGGCCAAGCAACAATGGAGAGCTCATCTTAACATCAACATCAAAGTGATTACAGGCCTCCTCAAGGCTCTGATAGAGTGTAAAGAGGTTCTGTGAAAGCATAAAAACAAGATAGATGTTTAGAGCCCCTTGCCTGGTTTGTGGTTGGACATTATTAATGATAACTTATCAATTATCAGTGGTAAGCAACATGATTGTAACACTTGTGCCGGAGCTACAATCGGACTCCGAAATTAACGTCAGGTGACGAGCCACAACCACAACCACGAAAGTCGTGGCTCAACTTTGAATGGGCCTAATGACATGTTGACCGACTGCCACGAAGATATCAGGCGACATGGGTGTTTAAGTTAGTACACATGATTTATCAGATACAACAACAGGTGAATTGGTGGTACTAAGTCAGAGCAAATGCAATGAAAAATATCCCGAATATATGTTTCCAAGGGTACAACTAGACGAAAGCAAAACCGCAGACGGCGGGAGAGCGATTATCGATTCGAATGCTGGTGATCTATCGTTGCAATAATCAGTCGGCAAACACATACCAGAAGCGAAGAAATGGGTGCTCAACTATATAGGCTATAGGGTTCGGTGAGGTACATATGGGATGGTGAAGACTGCGGCTGCTGCGGAGCAGGAGTTGGGTCGTAGTAGCCACCATACGCGGTGCCCAGCTGGGGGAAAGTCGAAAAGTCGTTCCAATATTGGGGATATCGATTCGTCGTGTGGTTGGCCCGGGTCTGATCTGTGTGGTGGGGATGGGGACGGTGGTTGGCTGGGGTATTGGTATTGTGGTCGTCAAGACCTGTGCTGTAGAGCTGGGGGAGAACGGACGTCGAGAGCGTTCCCGTGAACCCGAACGACTGTGCGTTCGTGTTTTCTGACGGCCATCGGTCGTACGACGATAGGTATGAGGGTTGGGGGAACGACTGGGCAGCCTGAGGTTGAATCTCGTGTGTTGTTGGTGTGTAGGTAACGTGGTTGTTGTATTGGGAGGTATACGGTGGGCGCAGCTCGAGGTAATCGTGAGTCGCCTTGGTACTGGACGGTATGTTCCGGCCGAATGCGTCGTGGTCATTCAGGGGCTGTTCTGCTGAGCGCTTGCGACGGACAGTGCTCGAGAGAAGTGTGAGGTCGATTTCTTGCATGTTGACTTTTGATCCACGAAGGAGCTCCAGTGCGCGACCTGCACTCGGCCAGAGGACTTCCATCGAATGAAGAACATCCATGCACCTGCTTAAGCCCATACGAGCCTGAGGGTCAGAAGGATGTGCGGTAACTATGAATAACGCCGACCATCAGCCAGTACAATCGTTGCCGGGAAACTGTGACTCACGGCTTGTTACATGCATTATGCTGGCAGTGAACACATAGTAACACAAGAAGTTTGCGCATCGGTCAAGGGTATAAACCTCAGAATAGAGCGTCGCTGGAAGCGGTACATTGAGCATGGTGGTGTACACGGCGTGGGACCGCGATAAGGTGACGTACCTATTGACGTGATATGGTTCGCAGCGCCAGCACATAGTTCATAGCTTTTCTCGGCGAGTGCCCGCATCTCGAGGTCATCAGGTTCTTCGTGACTGTTTTGATCACATCATTGGTACCGGAGACTTTCCAAGAATATCAAACTTACTTTTTGCTTCTTGCATGATACAGATCACTCCGAATACTAGCCGCCAGTCGTTTTAACTCCAAATCATGGGCGAAAGAGATACGAGGTATATGACTTACAAGGGGCGGTGCAGCAGCAGAACTGCGCACCAATATTGCATGTGGAGTGTCAAGACATGCGGCGGTGGCGTAGGCCGCTTCGTGGATCCAGGTTCATAGCGTAAATGCTCAGGGAGCTCAATATACCACTTGTCCAGCATAGCCTCGAGGAAGGTGGATTCCGAATGCCGACTCGAGACCGGCCGAACGGCGTAAATGGCTTGGACGGTCATGCTGAGGATACCAGCTGGACAAGGGCTGGTCAAGACTTGACAGTTGGACGAGGGTCTAGAAGCGTGCTTACAGAGCCTCGCCGAAGCATTGAAGCATGAGATGATTCTTCCAGGAACGGGTGGTGGCATTTCGCCGTTTTTCGGGAACGACGAAGGGGTCCACTCCTCAAGTTCTTCCGGCTATAGAGCGCAGCACGCATGAATTAGTCGGCGGTAAGACGCATTAGATTAGGCCTAGAACTCACGTCATCCTCGCTAGGAAGCGGAGTATCGAAATCTCTCTCGAAGATCATAAGCGGTCGTCCTGAAAAGGTTAAAGAGTTAACAATGATCAAAGAATCACAAAAAAAAACAAAGCACACACCGATATACGCCGAGACGTATTTATCCATAATCACACACGTGAACCAAATACGCTTTCTCTCATGAAGCTCCCATTCGCCAAACAGCCTCCCCCCGAGGTCCACGCGCGCCCACCCATCCGCACTTCGGTGCATGCCCAAATCTTGTGCCATGCGAATCGCCATCCCGATGTAGGTCCACGCCTGCGCCATCGCGCCGATACCGATCTCACGGTACCCCATCAGCAGCAACGCCTGACAGGTCGACGGACGCGAGGCCGCGTATGAGCCGTCGAGGATCACCTTTGCCTCGTTAAGATACTCATCGCCCGCTTCCCACATCGTCGTTCCATCAGTAGGCTTCGCCGTGCAATCGGCGTAGCGCGCGGCGGTGGCGTACATCGCGAGCAGGAGGAGGGTCGGGACCCGCCGACGCCGCCGGTTGAAGGGAGACGTGCGAGAAGCGGTGCTGGATTCTGGCGAGGCGGGTGATTCGCCGCTAATAACGAAGGGGTCAGCAACTAGGATGTTGGGGAAGCAGTTCACTGATGCATACCCAGCTTTGAATGTTTCGAAGAACAAACGTTTGTGCACCACGGGGAGAATGGGATGCACATGCTGAAAGTAGAGTCCGAGGAGGTGCTCCTGGACAGGTTGTGCAGGCAGCCGACGAGCGTATTCGTCCTCGCCGTCCATCGCCGTCGAGACCGATGACGGTAAAGGCGGCCACACGCGCGCCTTGGGGAACCTCCTATGCACACGCAAAAAAAAAAAACAATAAGCTCATCCACAATCAAACACCGTACACCATAAAAAATAGAGCGCACCAAATGCCCCCCTCGTTCCGCGTATCCACACGCTCTTTATTACCTAAAAGATGCAGTCCGCTAGCCTTCCCATGATATCGTACCTGTTCGTCCTCATTCAGACTCAGCTGCCCCACAGCCCCCGTCAGCTCATCGTCACTGGCCGAGCTCAAGCTATCCGTCGAGCTGGCGCTCCACCGCCGTGTTGCGCTAAGTGCAGAGTACGGACCGAGGTGGTAGTGATCACGACTGTATCCTTGGCGCTGGCCCGAGGAGGGCGAGTCGTGTCTACGAGAGGTAGCCGAGTCCGGCACGGGGCTATATGAGGCGTAGTCGGTCCCTAACATCACGTCTTCGGTACCGACCCGCCGCCGTGTCCTGCGACCTGGCGACTGGCTGTCGTCGTGCCCTCCTGGACTGAGGGAGGAGCTTGAGGGATTGACGCGCAGCAAGGGGCGGCTGGAGGATTGCGCGACGTCGAGAGTGGTTGCGCTCGTTTTTATTCGGAGACACGGATTGTCCATCGGCTCATTGGCGTCGACGGCCTCGCCCTCGCCAGTGGACGCGGAGGCATGGAGCATCGCGGTGACTCGATCCTGCCATTCATTCGACGGGCTGTAAGTACGTCACAAGTGTCCATTAATCAATCTGAGACATTAAAAAAAAATTGGGGTTGTAAAATGACGTACTGCGTAGAGGTGATGTCTACCTGTTGGGACGCTGTTTTCTGGGAATTGGATAACGACGACTCGGAGCTCGAAGCCTGATGTCCAGCACGAGGCTTGGTCTGGCCGTCCCTTTTCCGGCCTTTAACGCCGTACGGTGAATTGTCCACGCGATTTATAATTTGCTTGGCTAAAGGGTCCTAAACAGCAGCGAAAAGATCCGTTGTCAGCGGAGAGTCTCATGAAAAACAGAGGACAAGGATCAATTTCAAAGAACGAGTAAAGCTGCTAAGGACAGCTTCAGGAACCGAACACATGAATGAAGAGGGAACAAGAGACAACCAGGGTCGGCGCGGAGCCCGTGATGGGTGCTGACTGAAACCAAGGGGATGGATGTGGACGAACCTTGCCAATATCACGAAGGAGGGACTGGGCACGATGATCGCTCGCGGATAGCATGATGCCCAATAACGCCTCGGTTTGATGCAAACGCGCTTCGATGGCATCGATGTATCCTTTCGGAGGGCCTCGCTTCCTAGAGGGTCCCAAAAACGTACACGCTAAGAGGGGATCGAAATGATTAGCGGGACCATGAGGGTTGGAGTGGTGATAACAGAAGAAGAACCATATCCCATATGTTGGGACGAGGTTGTTCCTACATAGTGCTTGAGCAGCAGGGTGATCAAACACCACATGGGCTATATGGGGAAATAGAACGGAAAATGCTTCTGAAATAGTCCTAGTGGCGGCATTCAAACGGTTTGTGCAAAAGAAGCACGACCCACAAGCACCGAGCGAGACGATGCATCAGTAAACGAGGTGCTCACCAGTTCCCAACATAACACAGCTCTTGCAGGGCTCCCCAGGCGCAGGTCGTTCACATTTACATTTCGACTTCCGGCATTGGTCACATGCTGCAGATGTTTTCACCGAAGGTGAGCCAGCCATGCCAGATTGGGCAGAGGTAAGAGTGTGGGGTAAGAAGGAAGAGCCTGACAAAGCGCATCCCCCCACCCACTACTCTCCCCCTCGAGAGACGTACGCACCTTTGCTGCTTCGACGCCTTATGTTCTTCCCTAAACCATTCGCCGATGCGCCGGCGTCAGCTCCACCAAGATTTGGAGAGTCACCTTCGGGTAACTCAACGAGCTCAGAGCCATCATCGTAGTCGTCGGTGTAAGACATAGGATGTTGGGACGACTCTAGTTCGTACTTGGTATTACCATCGATCATGCGAGACAAGCCTGAGGTTTGCTGATGGGGAGAGCTTGGGGATGATGGCCAGGAAGACTGGTTGGACATGAGATTATAACCAGACCCCGAACCAAACCGATATATGTAGTTCTGTGTGAGAGCAGGTGGCTCAGAAGGCTGTCGAGATGACGGAAGCGACCCGTGAGACGAGGATGACAGTGGTGCGTGAAACTTGAACTGATAGCGCTGGAAAGAAGCAACGCTAGGAGGCAATAGATCTGGAGAAGAAGCTTCGGTCTTGACTGGGATCGTTCGGTGTTCTGGGTAGTAGGACGTAGAGTCAGTGAGGGTGAGCGGACCCATTGGAATGGTGGCAAGAGGAAGGGGACGTTCGCTATGAAACTAGAACTTACATTCGGAATCGTTCGCATACGAAAATTAAATTGTGATTTGACGCGTTGTGGCACAAACCAAAAAATCTGTAGCAATCGGTGGTTGATTCCGGGCTTACAACGTGAAGTTTCCTTTCTCGTCTCTAATACAGTTGCTTAGCAAACCGTCGCAATCGGGACCTTGCCCCTGATCCTTCAGCCGCGGTTCTCAAGAAATTCCACGAACTCAGTAATAATAGATTCACAGTCCTCGACGCTCCCTGCAATGCCTCGTTTTTATTATCTACAACCCCCCTTTCCATCACTTCAAGGCGTCACCGGTGAAATTTTTCTTCACCTGCGATGACACTGGAGCGCTCATTTCTGTGCGGCGATCTTGCGCACCCCATTAGTCCCCGAGCGAATGAACCGCCTCTTGTGCTCGTCTATTAGGTAGTAAAGCTCTTTAGCTCCTGTGTGCCGCTTTTTCCCCATCACAGAATTCCGATATTCGTTGTTCTAATCTTGGTCAGCTTTTCGGGGGGGCAGATGCGAAATTTCACCCTCATTTGATAGTTTTCTGACATTCCTCTCGTATTCATAATACAGTCACACCAGGTTTGTTCATAAGATCGCTCGTGATCGACCCCCCACGTCAACCATGACCTGCACCTTCTTCCACGTTGGCGAAGCCATTCTTGGCGATGGCTGTTTCCAGCACTAGCCGTTTGGACCAATTAATTGATCCAGCTCGTGTCACCAAGCCCTTCCCTGACGTCCTTGACTTCATCTCGTATTCAAAGGGGAGCATTGAAACATGGAACGCCATATGGCCACATCCGACACCAGCGAAGAAAAAAAAAAACTGCGGGCAATGGAAGGCAAGTCAGCAACGTCATCCTTGTCTCGTCACCAAGCCTCTCGGGACAAGAGGGTTCATATCGGTTGATCACGGACGTTGGATCTTGTTCCCAGTTTGGACTCGGAATTATCCGACCTGACGGCAAGAGAACGGCAGCCTTGATCAGATCAGTACGGCAGGCTTTCGGCAGAGAGATTTAGATAGCGAAAAGAGCTCAGGTTGGGTCCAAGTAAAATTTACAAACGAAGAACTGCTATTTGAATATCAACGAAATACATCGTCGTTGTGACTTTCTACCAAGGAGTGAGCCCTCGATGAAAATATCGGTCATGGTATGGGACGTGGATGTGCAGCAGTACTACTCGGGGAGAGTCACCATGGTGATCGTGTGTCTGCGGGATGCAACCAGACCTATGCGTGTCATAGGTATCATGGATGCCTGCCACCATGGAGTGTCCTTGGAGATTCTCTGGAAGTCCCAATCGTGTTTCCTCTTTTTTTGTGCAATGAAGAGACTGGACACGAATCATCGAGCGCTGCGTGTGGACAGAGCAAATGGTATAGCCTGGAGTGAACTGCGACTCGGGATCGTGAAGAGCGAACGGGTACGACAGAAAAGGGGATCCTAGATCCCAATGAAACACTGTGCCATCGCATCTCATAGGGTTTTCTAGCTGCTGGGCTGTTCTAGTGTTATCAAGTTCCTCGAGAATCCGATCTACGTTTGTCGTTGTAAGGAGTGAGCAAGAACAAAATAGATTTTACAATTTGTATGTACCGGCTAATGCCAATTTACACTTTTGAGTTCGTTGATGTTGACGCAGACCAGTCGTTGTAATATTATCTTTTCCATGATTAATATATGTATGGCATATCATACAGAGTACTAGTCGGTGTCCGCTTGAGGCGTCGACCTTCTCGAGTGGTAATGTAGAATTTGAATGAGTGGTGGTGATCCCAAAGGTGGCCGGTGTGTGAGTGGGGAAAGAAGAAGTATGAACAGAAGAAGGACAGTATACCTCAGATACACTATTTACAGTGTTGAGGTTCCATGTTAATAGAGATATGTCGAGGCGAACGCGTCTCGATGGATAGATAAGAACGCGATGGCGAGATCAAGGCGAGATCAAGGTTGTGTAAAATTTGACACGTCACTCGGCGTTTGACTGCCGTACTCAGACGGCCGCGTTGCCGTTCACCAACACAAGCCACAACAATATCCTTATTTGGGGGGGGAGGAGGGGCCCCCCCCTCCCATCAATCATGTCCGGGATCGACAGATCTGGACCCTCTTGTCTCGGGAAGAGAGGGGGAGGGAGCCACGAGGCCGGCACCCTGGCCCGGCTTGCCGGATTACAAACTCCGCAACTATTCACTGGTATCTTCCGCTTTTTAGACTCCATCTTCGACGTCACCGTGCACCCCATATTCCAAATTCACTCCGAAGAAGCGATCGTGAAAAAAAAAAAAGGTCTGGATGGGTAGCTCGACAAAAGCTTGCGAACCTGCAGGCTCTCAGGTCTCAGCATACTAACCTCGCGGTCCCGAACCTTGTTTTGGATCATCGGCCTTCACGAGTGGAGGGTTCTCGACGCTGTGTGTATCCCCTTGGGAGACGTGCTAGAACGTCTCTTCTAGGCCTGGAGAGGGTGCGCTCGCACCGGATCTCATTTCAATTTCCGTATGTAATCAGCACGAAACCCACAAACGTTCCTGACCACACGGAGTGTGCTTGATCTGAGCACAGCGGGATCCATTATCGTAATGGCACAAACAGCATCCGGCATACGGGCTTGTTTTGCCCGACGACCTAATAAAGAGAAGGTTCGGAATTGTCACGACGACGACGACACAGGAACCATAGACACCGCAGCACACCCCTCCCCCCACCAGCAAAAGGCAAAACGTTACCACGATCGGCATCCCGTGTCCCCGTGGGCTTTTCAAATTGTTCCTAAAAATTTCACCGAGATCAGAAAACAAGACCCAAGAGGTCATCACAATACTTGAGAAAACATCGACGCCTTTGGTATGTTTTTTCATCATCGAGACTAGAGTCTAATCGCACCAGAAGTCTCGACAGGTTTACATAAAAAGTCATCAAGGAAGCAGGGAAGGTGGGCAGATTGAATGGGCACCACCCTGAGCACGAGAATCGGGGTCAGACACATTGTTCGAGGGTCCCATGTCTGTACGCATTGCACAGTAGTGTTGGGGGATCGATACTCGACCCATAAGTCCGCGGGATCACGCACGCGGTCCTATACCTGAGTCACTCACTGCTGTCACTCCTTCATATAAAAATCCTGGACCAACCGCTTTAGGCAAGGAAGATCTTGCAAATGCAATTGTGGTCAGGAGTTCCCTCGTGAGGTTCGTGGAAAATGCTACGCTTATCATTACCGCTCGTGACCATGCCGCTGTGTTCCGTTGGGAGAGCGGCGGAACCCCAGACAAAAGAGAGTTTGATCTCTCGAAGAACATGCCAAGCTCATGGCGCAACGAATTTCAAAAAAAAAGTCCACTCACGGACCCAACGGAATAGGATTTGCAATTTTTAATTATGTACACAGCAAACCTCCTTATGTCATGGTGTGTATCTAAGAAAAACGATTCCACATTACTGTGCAACTAGTATGCAGAAGATTCCATGATGTATAGGAGAGCAGGGGATTGAGAGTCGACGCGCAAAAAAAAGAGACAGAGCATGAAACACGGAGCCGCAGACAAGCAGGAGACTGAATCAAGGGAAATGTGAACGAGGAGAGAAAGGGCGATGGGTAACATGTCATATGAAAGGATAAACAGGTTGAGGGTAACAGCACTAATGCCCTAAGTACTTGAAACACTATCGGGCAAGGTAATATATTCAATAAACGTAGAAACACGGAGATAAGAAGGGGGACCTCGTACTCAGTTGTAAAATGAAACCAACGACACGAACATGAGCCTCCCGGGCTATCCAGACAACTTCAATGTCCATCAACCATCTGTGGCACGCTCATTTTCGAAGGAGGCGGCGGCGGCGGTGGCCCGAGGTGCGGTGGCGACACATGTCTCTCCCTCTCTCTATCTCCCGCCCCATTCGACCCCAAAAACGACCTCCCCTGCCCAGGATACGCCATAAGCGGCGACGCCGTTCTATGATACCCTGCCCCTCCGCCCACCCCATTCTCCGTCGGGGTGGACATACGCCCGGGGCCCGCGAGCATCTTACCCCCAAGCGAGGATGGGGATGGGGGGCGCATTTTAAGCCCGACAGGCGGCGAACGGCTTGCTGGATGTGACGAGGATGAGGGTGCGGAGGACGGGACTAGCGAAGGCGGCGGCGGCGGGCCGTAACGCGCCGGGGAGCGGTTCGGGTTCGAGGTGGCGTAGGGTGCTGGTGTTGTGGTGGAAGTGGAGGTGGAGGAGGGGCTGGCGGGTGCTGGGGGTACCGGTGGACGGGGAAGGGCCGGCCGTGGCGGAGAGTGAAGGCCGATTGAGTTTTGGCGGGAGGGCTGCTGGGAGGACGGGCCAGGCGGTGGTGGGGGCCCTCGTCCGAGGGAGCTACCGCTGCTGTTCGCGTAACGGTGACTTGGAGAGCGGGTATGGGCGCCTCCTCCTTCGTGTGGAGAGCCGTGATAACCCGATGATAGCGGCGGCGGCGGACCAGCGACAGGGCCTGAAGAGGACGCCAGTGATGAGGGAGGCGGTATACGGAAAGCGCTATCTCTTTCATCAGCGGGGTTCCACCCAGCGCGCGGGGACGAGGTCCCATTGATCGGGCCTGATCCTGGAGGAGGACCATGGTTGGGTGGAGACATCCCATGCGAAGGCGGGATAGCAAAAGGCATCGCTGGCGGTCGATCGCGGTCGTCCATCATCATTGACGACGCAGGCCCCGAGGAAGGCGTTCGCCCTCCGCCCGAACCATGTTTACTTCGCACGTCTCTGTAGTCGGAGGGAGGGTGCTGGTCATGGTAGGTGTAGCCAGAAGGAGGGGTTGACTTGGCGGAGGTGAGGTTGATGACTTCCGTAGGGTGTTGATTGTGGCCTGGGTGCGGGCGCCCATCATACTCGCGCTCACGCTCGCGTTGCGTGCTGCGCGGGCTGCGGAGGGGCCCTGGAGGGGGTAGAGAGGAGGAGCTGGACGGGGCCTGGTGGTGGTGATGGAGGACGTGATGGTGATGTGGACGGTGATGGTGGTGCGGGCCATTGACATGGTGGTGTGGTGTTTGACCACCAGAAGGAACAGAATGTAGATGCATTTGGGGAGGGGGTGGATGTCGGTGCTGCACCTGTTGCGACTGCTGATGCATATGATGCATCCGCTCGCGTTCCATGTCCTGATGCTCCCTCTCCCTCTCCCGTTCCCTCTCTCTTTCCCGCTCTCGCTCCCTCTGCTCTCGCTCCCTCTCCCTCTCCCGCTTCTCCCTTTCTCTCTCCCTTCCACCCCTCTCCCTCTCCTCCTCCTCCCCAACAGCTCTCCCCTCTCGCGCCCAATCACCCCCTTTCCCAGCATACACCCGCTCCATTCCCATCCCAGTGCCCATCCACGATCCGTTCATCTTCCCACCCGGGCCCCCGCTCCCATTGGGTAAAATGCCCACCCCAACAGGCGACGGAGAGCGCCGCGGCCCTGGCGCAAAGTACGAGTGGTGCTGTGGATGCGCGTGCGGGTGGGGGTGGATTGGCCCTAATCCTGGTCCCATGTCCTGCGAGTCCCCAGCACCCGGGAACGGCGAGTGGTGGTGCGAGTGAAGCATATGGCTGCTATTATGACTATGCAGTGGTGGCGGTGGCGGGTGCCCGTGCTGTGATTGTTGCTGTTGTTGCTGATGCATATGCACATTCCTTGACCCAGGCGGCCCCGCGAACGGCCCCGCACTGAGCGGCAGTATCTGCTGCTGCGTCGGAGGTGGCTGCAGCGCAGTGTGATGGTGCTGCTGGTGCTGAGGCTGAGGCTGCAAATGTGGATGCTGTTGGAAAGGAGCTGGCGGCTGCATCCGGAGGTCGACAGCTGGGATGGTGCCAAAGGCTCTTGACCCAGCAGGGCCATCGTTATACCCGTCGTAGCCAAGCGCGTGGGGGGTAGGTGGTATGCCCATGCCCATGCCAAGGCCGGACATGTGAGTACCATTGGGGCCGCCACCGCTGATGTTCAAGCCCACATTATTCACCGGTATGGCACGGTGGACGTGCGTGTCGTATCCGCCGCGGACGCGCTCACGTTCCAGGCGAGCTTGGAAAAGGAACTCGAGGTCGTTAGCGATGTCGGTGCTGGACAAGGAGGAGAGCTGAGGATAGACGAGTTTCGAGCGGGGGCGGTGCTTGCGGGTGGCAGCGTTGAGTGGGAAGGACTTGATAATTTTGCGAAGGGATGGGGCAGGAGGAAGGTCTTGCGGAAGCGTTGGTATACGGCGAACTGCAAAGGCTTGGGTATTAGTCTTGGAATAATGGCAAAAGTTGCGAAACGTACTCGGCTGAGGACGCTCGACGGCTCTTCGCTCTCTTTCCATTCGCCTCCGCTTCCTGTTAGTTTCGGAAATCATGTCCGTCTGCAGCTCGTCACGGGCGAGCTAGAAATAAAAAATCCATTAGATGAGATTGCTGAATGAGAGAACCAGCCCTACCTTCCACCAACTCCAAGTTGCGTCCTCATCGGCTCGCCGACGTTTATTCACGCTGGCGATCTCGTAAGTACGTTTTCGCGTAGCCAGTTCCAAGCGCTTGTCTCTTCTACTCGAGAGCTCGCGGTGGAGGTGGAGGAGTTCTGGATGTGTGCCTACAACAGCATCAGCAACGGGTCGAAAACAGGTCAAGATCAAGACAGTCGAACTTACCGTCGTTAATCAACACCTCCTCCCAGGCCAGCGCGTCCATCTTCTCCACATATAGATTTTCCCTGAGCAACGCAAACTTGAGCTCGATCGTCGCTAGGACATCTAACGCTTCTGCCCTATGTGCGGGTTGTAAATCCGACTCGACTTCCATGTCCGCATCGTCATCCACATTTGCATCGTCGGCTTCCCCGTCATTATCTTCTTGATCTGGTTCCTGTTCAGGCGCGTCAGCCTCCATGGTAAGCGGGGTGGGCTTAGCGTCGCATGTGTCCACCTCGTTCGAAGGGGCTTTGGTAGGCGCTTCTTCCGTATCGGATTCCGGAGCGGGTGATGG
The DNA here is from genome assembly GCA_025854295.1 of Lyophyllum decastes. Classification (NCBI taxonomy): domain Eukaryota; kingdom Fungi; phylum Basidiomycota; class Agaricomycetes; order Agaricales; family Lyophyllaceae; genus Lyophyllum; species Lyophyllum decastes. The sequence goes on along the minus strand of CP107705.1, from coordinate 3,501,349 downwards.
TGAGCGAGAGGAGCTTGGGGACGAAGAAGTCGGTGAGGGCGGGTCTATGACGCCAGAGCCCGCCATGATGGAGGAAGCGGCTGCCGCGGCTGCCAAAGGTGCGATATCTTGTGGTGGAGGTGCGGTAACGTCGATGTCGACGTCCATGAGCGTGCTGTTGGTGGCACTGTGGTGCTCTGGCAGGTCGTCCGCCTTGTCGGCGTCGTCTTTAGGGTCCACCTCGTCCTCAGATTCGGTCTCATTTTCGTTTTCGCTCTCCGGGTCGTCTGCCTGAGCGGTGGCAGCCTCCTGGTCTGAGCCGTCGTCGTCTTCTTCGGCTTCGACGTCGACATCGCCGTCGTCGTCACCGTTGACCACCAACTCGGTACCATTCTCAGAATTGGACTTGCGTGTAGATCGTCGGGGATTATATGACGGATTATCGTCTTCTGACGCAAAGTCGTCGTCGCCGCCGTCGTCCTCGAGTGGCGGATCACCCTTTGGGGGAGACTCAACCGGGTCTTTCGGGGCCTCGGTTTCCTCATCCTCTTCGTCCTCCTCCCCAGGCTCTTCATCTTCCTCTTCCTCCTCCATGGCTCGTGGTGGGCCGGCCATCTCCTCCTCCTCTTCCTCCTCGACGACATTGGAGGACGACCTTGTTTCTGCCCACCCCCACATCGGGGCAGGGACAATGCTGCTCGTTTTTCTGCGGCCACCTCGACGCGAAGGGCGTCTCCCACGACGAGCGCTGCCATTGCGAGCTCCTTTCCGTGGTGAGCTGTCCCTTTTATGGGTCTCTTGTTCCTCTTCGGTGAGCTCTGACAGCTCCGAATCGCTGTCTAAACCAGCGCTGGTGGGTTCTGTGGGTTTGTTTGTCTCTGGGGGTGGAGAGGGTGAGGGAGATGGAGAGCTAAGAGAGTCAAGAGAAAGTGTTGAGCCCGCCATCGTGGCCACCGATGAGGAGCTGTTTGTGGACAACAAATGGGGGACGTGCGCGAGAATCCCACATGACAGATTAGGTTTTGTCATCTTATCTTATCTATGTTCATTTTTTTTTAGCAATCGTGGCGATAGGAACAGACTTGTCTATACAGGAGATGCACAGCCTGGTATGCGAGCAAGATGACCCTTTAATAGTTTAGAGATTGCTGTAACTTCTTATTTAGGTGGGTCCTAGAACCGATATGGTTTAAAAATGCTCTCCCGCAACCAACCTGTTACTGACTGTTGGCCTTGTCGCTACCGACAAATATTCCCTGCAACATCATTCGTGAAGTGACTTGGGTTCGTGAAGCCTTCAACACATCCCCACCGGTTATCGATGAGTCGCGCCAGGCCATAGCTCAGCTGATACACGATTCCATCTTGACATCACTTGTTTCCAAAGCATTCCACGACATCACGAAACAGCACCTCTACGAAATCGTTATGAATTTTTTATTTGACTTCGTACCTCTATTCTACGGTTCCTTCGGTCGACTCTAGAAAGTGTAACCCCCTAGGATATGTATGTCGCCGCCTATAATTCTGCCTTAGCACAGGTGCGTGACTTATACTGATACAGCCTAGTACGAAGGCGGTCACACATTGTGCGGCCCATTCCAATCTGTCCACAATTGGAAATCCAGCTCTGCCGTGTGGTTTCTAGGGATTTCTCCTCACGGAGGTATCCGAAACATCCACATGATGCATTGTGGCAAACTGTGTGCGGGTAAACTGTGGCGCCTCGAATCTCATGGGTTCCATATCCGCATGAATCGCAACGAAATGATGCTTTTCAACACTCGAAGCCTGCCATATTATGCCTGTCTATTCTGATGAGGATGACTATGATGACGAAAAGCCTATGCGCCGCAGGATGCGCTAGCTTTGTGCGACAGAGGTAATGGTAGGCCCTCTGAATGGTTCGATACATTGGTTTCACAGGTGAAGTTGGGATACTTAGAAGGATGGTTGGCTGAACGACAAACAATTCAGAGCAATTCAGAGCAAGCAGGGTGCATCAATCTGGTCAAAGGGCCATGACAATCTGACCAAGGACAATGGTGGACATTTCATGTTCAAGGGGGGAGGACGTCAGAAGGCAGGAAACGGTTTGAGATAAAGAAAGCATTAGTGATGGATGCAGGAATTGTGGCAGCTTGAGATTCAAAAGAGAAAAATTAATGTTACAGCCAAAGATTGCAGAGTCAGTCAGCCACTCTGCCTCAGCAATGCAGTGGCATGCACGGAAACTTGGCATGCATTGGATGGTTGTGGAAATATTGACATTTGAGGGAATAAATTTGGCAGCATGCCATGGTGGTGTGGGAGACAGAATACCATCATGATCAGTCAGGTATATACTGAAGTTATGAGTAGTTATTAACTTGTTACGCCACACGGTGCCCAAGCAGGTATACATAATCAAATTCTTTACATCGCGACATACAAGAGCAGTGGGTGGACAACAAACAAGACAGCGATGCAGATAACACGAGACAACTCCTCGCATACAGAGATTACATAGAGGATGAACTTGTTTTGATTAGATCGTATCTTCGAGATCGTCTGGTATCGAAGCTATCGACGATCAACGCCTCATGAGTGAAACGCCGAGGATGCTTCGCGGCGCAACGAAGTCGACAGAGCGCTTGAGCAGAAATCTTGATCTGTGGTCGACATGACAAACGCCCGCTAGAGTTTGACGCGAAAACTGAAGGTTCAACGAAACACCACTACCACTGGCGTGGTATAAGATCCTAGGTACGAGGGGCAAGGCCTGGAGAATCGTGAGCGTTGCTACCCAGTCACATAAAGACATGGCTCACCAATCATGACGATTAGACAGACGACACATCACCTCTCAGCCGGCGCATCGCCTACGATCTATTTGACCCAATCCCATTCTAGACATGGCACAACATCCAAGCCCATACATAAAGAATATCCATACACGACGAAATGAGTAACTATATGGAGAGATGCGTCTGAATATGCGTTAGGAGAGAATAACCAAATCAATGTGTACACGAGATGACACGGGGTATGATGGGCTCTAGAAATCTCCCAGGTCAATCTCAATGGAGTCGAAGATGGTCGTCTCAAGCGATGTCTTAACAGTGACAGGCCCATTGAAAGGGGCTTTAGACGTTGGAGGCAGAGGCGACACTGGTCGGGAGACATCTTTTGTTGGAACTGGAGTGCCGCTGAGGTTCGGAGTCCCCGGTCTAAAGGCAAGCATTCGTCATGGACTCACAACAACGAAGCGCGAGAAACAAAATCATTGACAGACCTCGTCGTCGGCGTTGCAGCATTGAACACCCTCGGCTTAGTCTTCAGCCTCGCGCTGGGATCGATAGGCGTGAGTGTTCCCGTCCCACCCGCGGCAGCAAGCTTTCGCTCGCGGCGTTTCCGTTCGGCTTCCGCAAGTTCGGCTTTCCGCACAGCCTCCATGTTGGCTTTGCGATTCCGTTCGTTGACCTTAGCGAGCATGTCAACCGTCTCCTCACGGCGATCTGGCTGTGTAGTCGCGGCCAGCTCTGCGAGCTTCGCGTCGATCTCGGCAACCTCTGCAAAATCATGCCGCCGCTGGGCGAGTGTGCGGGCCTGCGTAAGGCGTGACTTTTCCATTGTCGTTAGCCCAGTGGGTTTGATGCTATTAAGCTGGCTTTTGCGAGCAAGCATAGCGTTAATGTCGCTCTGGGAATGGACGTCAGGAGAGGAGATGGCTAGGAGAAAAAGATGAATCGTGCCTCGGTTACTGGTTGCGTTACCAGCCGCGTCATGTCTGCGACCTTCTTCTCAATTGTGCGCTTGGTGGGCAATTTCACCTCCTCGCTGGCGCATGTTCGCGCCAATCGCTCGAACTCTTTCTGTAGCTTTCTAAGCGGATAACGAAAGACCAGATGAAAGAACAAACAGGTAAAAAAGGCCCGTTGGAAACCTTGTCCATCAAAAATAGTTTCAGAGACTTTCCATGCTTGAGCTCCAGTGCTTGATTGGACATCCTGTCATTCACTCGATACGTCTTCACCAAGTCGGCACCAAGGTCTTAAATAGGATTAGTAATGTTAGCGAGGTTAAAAACATCCACGACTCACTCGTTATCTGGCAGATGCGGTACACGGGCTGGCCATTCTCCTGACCAATAAGATAACGGACCCAGGCGTCTGCAGGTCGTCATCAAAAAGAGTACGCGAAGGGATAGGAACTCGTATACCTTGCACGTAGTCCTGGAACCATGGCGCCATGCAGTACTTGGCGAGCATATCCCGCGTTATACGACACCTTTCCAAGTCTTCCACCCCGGCTGGCTGATCATCAGCCGAAATTGGTTTGGCAAACATTTTGCGCTCCTTCTCCTCCTCCTGCTCGTACTTGGTGATCTGCCCATCCTCAGACTCATCATCTGAGATCTCCATGTCCATCGGCGATGATGACCGATCCCGTTTCGGGGACCCCTTGGTCTGTTGGATTTCGTGAACGGACAGCGTTATTACAAGGGTAGATACACACCCGTTGTTTCTCGTCCTTGGCCTTCCGCTTGGCCTTCAGCTCATCGAGCTTCCTGCTCTTCTCCTTGGTGGCACCACGCACAGTGTGTTGCCCTGTTGAATATAAGCAGACGTCGACCATACGAAGGCAGGCCACAGACGTTTCGCAGCCTTGGCGACACTCTCGGGATCGCCGCCACGCTGCTCCTTGACCATCTGGGAGATCATCCGCTTATCGTGTAGCCGCTGCTTCTCCTCGAGCCGCAGCGCAATCGTCTCCTCGCGCTCGATCTCTGACATCTGCATCAGACTGTCCATGGGGTGAAGAGTAAGGAGAGGGTAAGACAAAGACATGGCATGCGTTAGCCAAACAGGCGACGCTGGATTATAAAGGCTGATGCGGCGCCAATGATTCATTGCTTACCGTTGTCGGTCTGCCTCGTCTATAAATTTCCCCTCGAGCGGGTACGGGTCAACATCCTCCTGCTCCTCGCTCTCCGGCTCGTCGCCTTCCGAGTCAGACATGCTAGAAAGAGTCCACCGCACAGCGTAAAATGGGCGGGTTAATGGATATAACGCTGTGCTTACTCTGCCTTGCGCTTCTTGGAAGAGGAGGCCTTGGATGAAGGACCTTGGTGTCGCTTACGCTTTTTGTCAACGCCAGCAAGAGCGAGCAGCTCGTCGCCAATGTCGTCCTCGAAGTCAGACATTTTGCTAGTCGAGGTTGACAATGGACCGTAATGGTCAATTCACCGAAGCAACTTCTTGTTTACAAAAACGTTTCCCACGCCACTTTAGGATGACGGACAACCTTGTCCCTAATTTCACTCAACTTTCACCTGTATATGTGCGCGTGCGGACTGACAGAATACCATAGCACAGGTCTGTGCAGCTTTTTTTCGCGTGTGTCTGATTTTACCCATTTTTAGACGCTGGGTTCGGTGACTTCGTGACTCATGATCAAAAATCATTCAATGTCTTCGTCACTTGTGTATGGACCGGCGGGGCCACAAGAACTCATACACATGGGTGCGTCTGGAAGAAGTCACTGCTTCTCATTGTCTGATGAGGGAGCGTCTTTTTACTCAACACCGTGGTGAACCACCCTGCGATATCTGCCCTCTCCTCTCAAGGGTGTTTAACCAAGAATTAGGTCTCCCTTAATCTGACCATGCAGTGGTTCACACAAGCTCCGAACGTTGTGTCTTTTCTTCTCCGGTTGAGATGTGATCGAGAGTGCTGGATCAGCATCAGCACTAAACTGGCAGGATTCTGCCGCAGACTTACACGGTAGTTTTTAACCGTGGCGTCGACCCTTCCCCTCGAAACTCGAGCCTACGCCGCCCATAGCACCTAGCATGGTATTTTGATCATCTCGAATCATTTCCTTTCCACAGCTCCCTTGCCTTCACGGTATTCCCGCCGTCGCCTTTGTTAGGACCGCTGAAACACTCACGAAATGGGCAGCAGAATTGATGCACACTCCCCCTCGTCGCTTGTCATTTTACAGCCTACTCTTTGGGGTACCCCAACGCCACCTATGAGGCCGACGCCCACCGCTCCGTTTCAGGTCGAGTTGACATTTTAAATCTGGTATCTATCCCCACCTGCCTTAGCATTATCCTCAGCATATTCTACACCTTCTTCCATCCACTGGCAAGAAGTTCTGAGAACCCTTCAGAGACTTTGCCCCTCTATTCGGGACCTCATGGGAGCCTCGGGTCACTCTCCTTCACACATTCGTCCTCGACTTGGACGCGTTGTGAGTCTCTCCTCGAAGTCCTGTCAGAGCCCTTGACCTCAGGTCGAGTTCTACGGTCTATACAGCCAAAATGGATTTTTTTCACCCGTCCCCCCAAGTTATGGCGGCACATTTTCGCAACGCCGCGCAAGAATAGTCTTGTCGCGTGTCAGTGCCTCATAGTTTCCTCTGCTGCATGGACAATCACCGCCGCTGTCCGGAATTGACATCTTGCCTCATTTGCCTTTTGGCACCGTCATAACGTTGGCTAGGCCCCCTCCCTTTATCAAGCGGTTCCTTTTCCAGCTCCTCCCAAGTCACTCAAAAACTCCTTTTTCCTTTCAACCGGCCAACAGAACTCATAATCGATCATGCCTTCGAATCCGTTGTCGTTGGTGGCGACGAATGAGTTGATGAGAGCTGTGCTAGAAGGGTGTCGGAAATGCCCAGCGCGACGAGACCATAAATGACACTGGCCCCGCCCACGCTGAACCCAAGGGCGCCGACCAGCTTCGCCCCCCCCCCTCTCACACGCCTTCTCAATGATACTGCATGCCCCCAAACAAGGTCGGAAGTTGTAGGTTTGGCTATCGCTGCTGACAATGTATAGTCACTTGCAAACGTCGAGTCACCTCGAAGACTTCACATGGCATTCACGCTATTTCCGTACCGCAACGTTCCTTGACTTGACCCACCTACAATGCTTTGCGTAAACTAGGTCCAGAATTTCTGGTCGAAAATCTCATCTATCACACTTCATACTCACTAGTCTTCTTGGCACGACAGGTAAGGCCATCCTCTAGGCCTCCGTTCAGATCAGAACCAATGATGAGATATGTGTCAAGAGGTGACACGACCCTCTCCTAACTACTCGTCGTAAGCTGTTTGTGTTGAGGGATCAACGCCTCAACACATGACTCCTTGGGATCTTGAGCGCAGAAGATATATTGCTCAGTCGTTCACGTAAGTGACGAGCCCGAGAGTCACCCAACCCGTCGGGATGATCTATGTATGACCTCACTTACCAATGCCCTAAATTTGTCCAACTGTGTGCTGTCAGCCATGATAGTGTCCTTTTCCCAACTAAAAAAAAATACACAGGTCAGTCGAAATGTTATCGATGCCCAGACCAAGGTTCAATCACACCTTAGCCAAGCAGCCGACTTCCGATTGGCACCGTACTTGCCATACAAGTTGCCTAGTTCTGCCTCGAGACTTTCCCAGAACTCGGCGTTATTCGTAGAGGCGTTTGCTATTGAGATCAAAGGTACCGCAATTCTGCGCTGTGGTCCATAAACTATTAACGTGAATCTCAGAATTATGTTAACGATGTACCATGAATGCGAGATTTGCTAGAACGTCGTCGGTGAGCTTCAGCATCTTAAGCATTGGCAGGCGACAGGACCCGAGTGTCCTTCTCGCGAAGACTTGCAAGGCAATATTGTGTTCAATAGATTGCCATACCTATATCAAATGACGGCTCAGTTCCGATAACAGCGGTGTCGCAGGTTGAAGATCCAGACCTCTTTCCGTAGTACGGATTTGACTTTGCGGATCTGGTCGGGCAAGAAATTGTCGATAATGGCTCGAATCGTTGGGTCGGTGATGTATGCATCTAGTCCCAAACAAGCCGCATTATTGTCGAGATAGGCCTGCAATGCCATACAGAAGTGTGGATCGTGTTGGGAATCGCTCTTTGGAATCTAGCAAGACCTGCTCACGCTAATAGTCTGCGGAAGAGTTGTATAAGTCGCTTGAGGCTGGAGCAAATAGTGTTTGATGAGGAGTGAAATCGTTTTCTTGCACATTGGCGCATCAGTAACCACACCTAATAACGTAAAAACCAACGATTACTTGTTTGTGCTTCGAGAGCCCTTGGATTATTTTCTTTCCCAGGTCATTAGAAACTCAGTCAATAATGTACAACAGGACTTACTCGTCTGTTTGGAGTCGGAACACCTTTGGTTACCTTCTGGTCTTACTGGTTAGTTATGACAAGTCTTCAGGTGCGGCGGAACTTGCCTCCTCGCCCCCCGAATTCGAGACCTCTTCGAAGTCTTGGTGGGGCATCGAAACATCAACCAGTGATTCCCTGATCCCATCTATAGCTGTGGATGGCCCAGCTGGGGCTGAATCCAGATGGCCTGCAGTGGGGAACTCCTCAGAATGACGTTCAGAATCCATCGTTGCTTGTGATGCCTCGACTCATCGGTCCTGCTCACATGGTTGAGATTAACGTCCCTCTCACCTTCTGATGAGTCTGGCTTATTTTGCAAGGCCTCGATTCTGTCCACACCACGCGATATTTTCTCAAGTAGACGTTCCATATTCTGAACTCGTTTCGATAACCCGTCAACAACGCGGAGCACGCGAACCAGGTGCTAGCAAAAAAAAACATGAGCGACTATCACATCATTGGCAGGCTGAGCTGCTCACCTCGGTCGGGTCGCGGACGATGGCTCGCTGGTCGCTAGAAAGTTCCTCCTGATCCCTAACTGCGGCGTTTGTATGAAGAATTCGGCTACCTTCAGTTGCGCCGTTCACGTCGCAGTTCGGCGGTGAGTTATAGAACTCTTGTTGCAGTGTGAAAGACGACGGCAGGGATTTAGTACTAGATAGGATATCGCGACGGCTGGATGAAGAATCCCTCGATAGGCGGACATGATTTGTGGCCCCAGCGCCAAGTGTTTCCATTGGGTATGGGCTAAAGCGTGCACCGGATTGTCGAGACGAGCCTCGGTGCCCTGGCGAACGAGACATAGGTGTAAGTGCGAAGCGGGATACAGTAGGTAGGGCTACCGCGACCAGGTTGTCCAGCCTGCGTCCAAGGGGATGAGTACGAGTCAGTGGATGCTAGGTGTCGGTTGGTGCAAATTCTAATTTATTCGAGGATGGTCAACATGGCGGCATGATGGCAAAATGATATAAACAAACAAACTGCGGCGTTCATCGCGACCTCAGATGGACAGAATACACCACTCAGAATGCTGCTGCTACGCTTGTTCTGGAATACCTTAAAATTATGGGCAATTGCACTTGATCCAGATTTCCACTCACGGCCACATCAAGCTTCCGCTAACGACGTCTCTGATCAGCTTTTGCAAGCTCAGCTTTCCACACACCCTCAATGTTGGCCTTGCGGTTCCGCTCTCCAGGGAATGCCGACCCTCCTAGACCTCATCCAGTTGAGTCGACACTGTAACCAAAGTGGCTGTAATACCCACCACTTTCGAGGAGACTGCCGTCGTAGGAAGGTGTAAAGAGGCGGTCCAGGTGGGGCGGGAACGCCTGGCACGCCTCTTGACCCCGACCTCAAAGTAAGGGTGAGCCATTGACTTGAAGAAGAGGAGCGAGAATAGGAGCGTCCACACGCCTCGCCAGCGTCGTAATATTGAACAAGCTCGAGTTATTTTTCCAGCTTTGTATTCGGGACACTGAACCCTGGTGGCAGGCTGGTCCTAGCAAAAGATGCCTTGCTATCACGCATGCCTTGCCTCCTATATTTATTGCCCCTTCGAATGGGCCAGTCAAAGTTACTCCACCGACCTGGGGGGTTTTCCAGTCCCTGTCTTAGTCTGTGCAATAGCGTCGGCCAAATATAGGAGGCGACCGCCTTATTTAAAGTAATCCGTGAGCCGTGTCCTGTTGTGATGGCTATGCTTATGCTTTAATGTTCACATTGACTAGACTCCGCTATCCCCAGACCTCATTCCCGTTATTTCGAAGCATAGTTGATGGTGGAACCTGCTGCATCAAATCAGGCCCTCACCACACCAGCCCAACTTCCGGTGATTGAATGTTATTCCTCCTGGGCCCTTTCAGTCTGCGTTACGTGTGCCACGAAACACACCGAACCGATGCTGTCCTCAACGGCTTCACATTCGACAAGCTATATCTCCACGATCTGTATTAGTTCTTCAAGACATAACCCACAAGACATGTTTGACTTCTGTTGTTCGGGGATATATCACACTCGAAATTCGATACAGGTATGGTTAATCGGCATCAGGCGCTAGGGACGCTACGAAGGAGAGTCGAGGAGCCCCACTATATGGGTTAAGTGCCCAAATGAAGTATGAAGCCGCGCAGAATGGAAGCAGGCTTCTTGTCCCTGTTGTCCTCGTCACAAATCTGATGCCATCGATAAAGCACAATTTGTCATGCCGGCGATGTTACTGTGCTGATTCGGAGAAGCAGATTCACGCCACAACCATCAGAGACAAATTTGACTATGTCAGTGGTTCCAAGTTCGTGGCCTTAACTGACCGCCCACCTAAAGCCCTATCAGGAACACAGAAGCTTCTTTAAGCAAAGTGCCCGGTGGTGTCGTAGCGGGTCATCATCCGGCTCCCCGTGTCTGAACTGTAGCGTGACCGCCGCCGCGAGTGCACCCGCGATCCGGTTGGTGTGGCTCGTCACGGTATCCGAAGGTAGCCTCCTCCGCTCCGTTGCCAAGAGACACTTACCTAAACATGTTTTTCTACGCGATTTGACAGGTGCAACCTCGAGTGAAGCTGTACAGGAATCTGTAGAAGTCTGACGTTCATCACCTTTGCATCGAGATATCAGTGTCATCCGCTCGGAATGAACCGTCGCCCAAAATCAGAAGAGAAATCTCACAGCGGTCTATCCCAGTATGCATACTTATGGGCATACTTTTAGCGAAGACCAACGAAAAATGTCTTCTCGGTGGCGTCGTCGAACGGCATTCGGTAACTTAACACAACGGGCTCGCTTGATTGCTAGGTCCGGAATACTAGAACGCACCGAATTTTGGGCCGGAAAGTTCAACGGTAGATCGGCTCAAGGCTTCATAAGGACGATTATGCACCTACTCTTGCAGAATGCAGGGGGATGGAGCGTCAATCAAGATATTCAAGTCCGAAAAACATCATAGCGGGACAATGCACATCTTCAGTGCCGAACTATCCAGCCTCAGCACCCACAAAACATCTGTGATTCCGGTCAGTACTCGTCACCTTCAGAAATTATCGGTCGCGCTTATCGGTCTTAGAGAGGAAACCACCAGAGGACGCGTGGCGCAGAATACCCAAGATGTATACGATCGCCGTGGCAGTAACCTGAGTCAACGCACACACACAACAACATTGACTCTTACTTACGCCCACAATAATCCCCAATGCCCACACGGAAGCCCTAGACTAGCTACCCGCACAACTCTGAGACTCGGATTGGCTCACGGAAGCGCTGCAAATACACTTGAAGTGTGTTCTAATCGTTTCAGGCTCAAAGGGGGGCGTGGCTCCGTTTCTGGTGTATTTAAGTTGCAGAAGGGGAGCTCGGAGTGTTCATTTGCACATTCAGCGCCTTTCCTTGGTCTCCTGAACCACTCAACAATGGCGAGTACTAAACAGCTCCATGGCAGTCAGTTCGAACTCAATAGCTGACCGTTACACATAGTCCAACAATCCCTATGGCAATTACTACAATAATCCGTATGGTGGCTCCATCTACAACAGTTCATATGGACCCGACTACTACCAGCAAGTAAATGGCAATTATTCGGCGCAGACGAACTTCAGCCGTTATACTGTCAGTCTTGTCCACAATTGATTTCTTAGTTGTAATCACATAACTTATTCGACAGGGTAATTGGAAATTCAAGGAGGGCTCAAACACATATGTTGGGAGATTTGTTTCGTTGCATGAAACTCGCGACGGGGTAAGTATCACCGTACCAAATTTCTTTGCCGACTTGAGTGTTTATGTGACCTAGGACAAGCTGTCGCTCGAATTTGGAGATGGGTCCACTTATGTGCTACTTCTCAGCTCCTGCAGACGTTCCAGGTCATCGTCCATTAACTTTCACCTTCACAGGACTCCGGCTAATTGATGCATTGGTTTCCAGGTCCCCCATCTCAGCCAAGGGCCCAGACACACAGCCAGCTTAATCGAGACTCTACCCATTATGTCGGGGAACCTGCTCTACGTTTGTACTTGTAATCTGATGTTTCTAGTGCAGTGGGCCACCCGGTATTCGATTCTGATGTATTCGTATCTATGAACTACTCCATGTATGAACAATTCCGCCATCGAATTCAGTATTTGCTTCTCCATTTTGCGTGTTATGCACTCAACTCCATGCAAGATTTGACGGAACGGATGGTGAGGTTACATGATACTTGGAACATATATAGAGTTATGTCCCGAAGTTCGGGGCAATGTACAACATGAAACGAAAAGTGGGAATCACAGACGATAAAATCCAGCTTTGTGATCAGCGAGGTAGCATGATAATAGCTACTGTCACATACAGACGCAGTACTTGGACACATCAGTAAGGTTTGAACACAAACGGCGGGATGAGTAATGATTGCGGGGACATGGAGTTCACGATTGTCGCAAGCTCATCCAGTGTCTCCTGTGCCTCCAAGCGATTTGCTGGGTCAAAAGCAGTCATACGAAGTAACACTTCATCAATTGCGGGAATTGTGCTCTAAAATCGGGAGGGTTATGAGCAAACCGGTCTTTCAGAGGAAATGAGTGGAACACTGGTGACTGCATTACCTTGAAATTTGACAAACTGATGCCCAGTTGCCAGATATCGAGCTTGAAGGGACTATAGGCCGATCCGGAAAAGAATTCAGGCGCACGATAGCGAGTATACATTTCGGGGGCGGGGCAAGAACCGCCGAGAGGAAAACCTGTAGAGACACGTTGTTCCGCGGGGCATTCGGGGGGAAATTCCACTGCGACTTCGAAGTCGATCAGGTAGACTCTCGGACGGGAAGGGGAAATCTTCATCGTGACCAGAGATTCTGGATGCCACTGGACAAGGAAATTGTCATGGAAGGCATCCTAGTGATATGGCGAAAATGACTTGAGTTTTTATTATTATTGGACCACATAGAGGACTCACGCGATCATCAAAGTTGGACGCACCTCTAGCATTTGCATCACCATGTCAATGATGTCTCCAACGGAATTCTTTGCCCAAAATCCATAAGCATCCCTCATCGTAGCACCCACCTTGGGGAAAAGACCAAAGATGACATCTTCAAACTGGAACTCCGCAAACATGAGAAGAGTGTGATTATTGCTGCAAAGGCTGTGTCTGCCCGTCGCAAGCTTCTTCAGAATTTTGAGATGGTCGTAGCCCTCGCGGCCGATCACTAGTACACGGACCACAACATCATGTCCTTCGGGCGTGCGGGCAACTCGCGAGAGAGGGTTCTATTCGTGGACGTCAAACCTCGGTAGGACAGACACGTAACGCCACGAACAGTATAATAAAAAAGGCGAAGCCTTTCTACTGTTCCTATGGGGTTGCCATTCAGATCTGGATTCGGGCGCGCAGGTGTGGCGTAACTGAATCCGGCCGTCAATGGGTAGGTGGCATTGGGAGTCTGGAGAATGCAACCCATCACGTTGGGCCACAGAGTAAATCCAGCATCGCGGAAAACAGGATCTAGAATTCTCCAAATATTCTCCTCATGCTCTCTGGAAGGTCCAGGTGCTCTCCATGTGTCGAGGTTGCCGGGAAGCTTGTTATAAAACGTGTCAGGAATTCAACAGAATGTAGATAATGAACGGCACCTTTTGTCGAAGGAGTTGCCTCTGCTCAGCCAGCATGTCGGGTTTCGTGCTTTCTAAGAGCGTCGTCGAGGAGGACATGTTGTATCTTTGAATGTCCAGATGTTATAAGCTGAGGAACACGTTTCCGTAAGTTCTGCTTTCATCATTAGACTCGGAATTGTTAATGAGGAACAATAAACGATTCGTTCAGGCGGAGTTGCGGCGGAGCTTTACGATTTTTTGGACCCCCAGTCAAAATCGAATCGAGGGGGATATGAGCTAACCAAGAGAAATCTAGCCAAGGGCTCGTTTGCTGAGAATCTCTAGTAATGTGATGTTGGAGTTTTGAGGCAGGTCGGGTATCAGTGGCAGGAATGGGTCCATTTCTCGATCCAATTTTGACTGGGACTGAGCAGTGGCTTGTGTCGCTTCAAACCGCGCTAATGCCCACGCACCTGGAATATTCAATCAACTTCCAATCGGACTGCAGGATAAAGGATGTCTGCAGTGCAGAATCCCAACAGAGGTTGTATCTAACATTACAGGATACAGTATAAGACTATTGTATATAGGCTATTCTTGCTATGTGCAAAAAAATGGCTGCAGAGTAAAGCGAACGCGCGGCTGGGAAGATACATCGACAGTAAGGGAGGCAAGTCGCAATGCGTCGCTTGGTATCTATCCTTAACTGGATTTCTCCCTGCCCGCCGAAACCTATTCCGGTAACACTACGCCGAGCCGAGCAGTTGTACGCCACCAACTGGTGGGGCCGTCGATGTAGAGGAGATCCCGGTGCCATACTTGGTACAGTCAGCCTCGATCGCCTCTTTTGACCAACTAAAAAAACCAACGCTGCATGTCAGGCAAAGTTACCACAGACGCATGATTGAAGTCCAGTCGCACCTTAGCCATGCAGTGGATTTCCGATCGGCACCGTTTTTGGCGCGCAATCTGCTCAGCTCCGCCTCAAGGCCTTTCCAGAACGAAACTTGTCCCCCCTGACTTGTTGCAACGCTTCGCTATCGTTATTGGAAAAAATCAGCATGGATGCTAGAGACGATCCAAAACTCGTTGTCGAACACACCATAAGTGCTAGAGTAGCAACAATATTGTCGGGAACTGGGTCAGGAACTGTTGGAAGGTGATGTGAGGCGACCGTCTTCGCGGCGAAGGCGTGCAGGTCAGTAGAATTTTCGATCGACTGCAAGATCTATATTTGGGTAGAGACGGTCAAGTTTTACTTCACGGCTACCACGGATCCATACCTGAAGTCGAAGCTGAGTCTTGAGGTAGCGGACTTGCGCAGGCAAAAAATGGTCAAGGGCCGACCGAACAGCCGAATCTGTGACGCATGAATCCAGCTTGAGCCGAGCTGAGTTGTGGTCAATATAGGTCTAAATATCGCCCATATAGAGCTGTGAGCGAGGGCGGGGATATGTGCAAGGCGACTTACGCTAACAAGCTGTCGGACAGTGGAATATGTTTCCAATGGTTGGATCAAGTGGTGCCGAATGAGGCTTTTGATTACTTTCTTTGCGCGCCGCACGTCAGCAAGCGTGGCTCATAAAATACGACAGAACACACCTGTTCGGCTAGTGGTAACTTCTCCGGTAGACGTTCGACATCTGCGGAAACCTCAATCTGCACCACAGTCGGCTTCTCGGGGTGAGAATCAGGTTCTCCATTAGCCTGTGACGCGTCTGCCTTTGCTTGTGAGGCCTCCATACGGTCGACACCGTTGGTCAATCTCTCAAGTAACTTCTCCATATTCTCGACCTGTCTCGATAGCCTCTCGACCACATGAAGTGCACGAACAAGCTGGTGGTCACTACCAATCTAGCGCGCGAAAACAAAGCTATGAGCATCGGAAACACTTTTGCGCTTGTATCAACTCACCTCGATTGGGTCATGCGTGACCCCATTTGCACTGCCGTTTGTATGAATGACTGCATGGTTGCCTTCACTAATCCCACCGTTCGTGTTGCCATTCCGGAGCAGACCGTGAGCACTCCTGGCTAGCGTATCACGATCATCGAATGAGTGACGCCTTCGTAAGGGACGAGCACTTGCGGCACCGTTCAAAGGGTAGGGGCTATACCGTACGCCAGGTCTAGACACGCGAGAAGGCTGACCAGGTGGGCGAGACATGGACGTTCAGCGCGTTCCACGGAGGAACAGTAGTATTGTGGACGTTTGTGTTAGAGACCATACTATTTTGAGGGACAGGTGGATGGTTCAAATTATGATCACGTCACATCAAAATCTTTATCTACATCTAATCTCTCTTGATCGTGAATACTAGACACCAATCTCCTTACCAGCAAATTGCAATATGTTGTCAATTCCCTCTATTTAATCAGAGAAGTTGGATTATCTGGACCATGGATTGAAGGTAATAGGTGATAAAACATGCTCCGAAGACTTAGTACTGTCACGTACAAGGATCGTGCGTCACCGTGTCTGCTCCTACTGAGTGTATCCTAAGCCCTAGTAGTCGCCTTGAGGGGTCTTCGAGTACTCTACAATCGTTCCTCGTGCAAAGAACAAGAAAAAGAAAGGATTTGCCCGAATTTTGATGGAACAGAGTTCGGAGAAGATGTGGCTTCCAAATTTCAATTCCAACCATGGTCCGATGACTGTCGTGATCTCTTCTGGGCTGCGGCCTTCCCCGCCATAACATTTTTTCTGCTCTTCGGAACACTCTAGAATACCACTAATCATGCATCCACCTGTCCCACTCATCCAGACTCTTGAAGCTCTGACTCCCCTCTTGCCAGCGAAGCTCCAGAAGCCACGCATTGGTATCGTCTGTGGATCAGGTTTGAGCGGGCTCGTTGAATCGTTCAGGGAGGTCACGATCGTTCCGTATGATGAGCTCCCGGGGCTGGCGAAAAGCACTGGTAAGCAGCGACGTGTACCTTCTTGACGATTGGCTGATTTTCGCGCGATAAGTTCCTGGACATAAAAGTGCGTTTGCCTTTGGGCTATTGGGTGCTGGAGAGGGTGTACCAGTCGTAGCCATGCTGGGAAGGGTACGTCGCAGGGCAGCGTAATCATCAGTTCCTTGTTCAAGCCCAAACTTTGCTCGGTAGTTCCACCCATACGAAGGCCACGCTTTCAGAACAGTCGTCTATCCGATAAGACTCATGGCTTGCCTCGGCGTCAAGAACATCATCAGTATGTACGGCTCTCCCTCTCAACCCTTGAAACAATCAACTAAATTCGTCTCCCCATCCTAGTCACAAACGCAACCGGGTCTCTTAATCCCGCAATACCAGTCGGAACCAGTACGTTTTCCCCGTTCCCCTCACTTGCGCCACTAACGACAACCCATCCCACCCCAGTCGTCGTAATCCAAGACCACATCGCTTTCCCCAACATGACCGGCATGAACCCGCTCCTCGGGCCGCCCACCTCCCCCTCGCACCCACGCTTCCTCCCCCTCTCCGACGCATACTCCCCCTCCCTCCGCCGCCTCGTCTTCGTCTCTGCCCACCGCCTCTCCCTCCCCCGCAGCGCGCTTGCCGAGGGCACATACGCATGGGTCAGCGGGCCGACATACGAAACGCCCGCAGAGGGCCGGCTGCTGCGTAACGCGGGCGCGGACGTGGTGGGGATGAGCACGGTGCCGGAGGTCGTGGTGGCCCGCGAGGAGGGCATGAATGTCGTGGTGATGAGCCTAGTGACGAACTTTGTCGTCATTCCGGACAGGTATCGGAGTATAAGGGAGGAGGTCGAGGCGGAGGTATGTGGTTTTGCGTTGCCGTTTTTTTTTTGCCTGGTCTTGTTAACGAATGTGCCATTAGCTGCTGGGGAAAGCGGTTGAGCTGCCGCAGGAACCTGTCGTGTCCCATGATGAGGTGTTGGCGGTCGGCCGGGAGAAGGCGGAGCTCATGAAGAAGCTCGTGGAGAGTATAGTGGAACTTATACCCACTGTCCCTGATCTTCAGTGACCATAAAGTCAATCCCCAGGGGAAGTTTCTTGGGAATCTGTTGCTTGTACGACTCGAAGAATGGGAACCAAAACGGATGGATGTTCAAGGGATGAGATTGAAGCGTGAGTGTTCTTGAGATTTATGGATAGTTGGTGCGATTCTGAGTTCCGCAAGAGACGTTCATTTTAAAAGTCAAGATATTCCTCATGATTATGATTCTCTGCTAGTATAATACCTCTTCCCCTCTTGGCGGATTGAGTGTGTTAAATGAGTCCCCAGTGAACACCTTCACCCTCCTTAGTGACGCGGACGTCCATTCTGACCCCGTTATCCGTTATCCGTTGGCTTAACTGTGCAGTAGTTCACTTCCTCAACAAGCACGGTTCCAAAATTATTCCGGTTTGCCACACCCGACAACGTCTTGCCAAAGTCAAACCGTGGCTTTACAGTTCGGCGAACCCCAAACCATACCTGTGCGGGTGCTGAACTCTGTTCAGTGCCGATTATTTCCTTGTGCGCATTCATGACACTGTTCAAATAACAGCTGTGCGCCTGGAGATGATTATATCTATTTCATCGCATCCGCTCAGAGCCAGAGCAATATCAGACGTCTGGGGCTAGTTCATCTGTCCGAAGCTTAGAAGGGACATATGGTCACTCAGCCTGAGTCGGAAAAAACCAGCTCGCAGGCCTTGCCATTGCCCACCTGCTCATCTCTTAATCGCCAAATTCAAGGTGAAGGAGGCTTCGAATGACTCTGATAACAGACACGCGAGGTCAGTTAGCTTCTCCTCGTTCGTTCTAAATCGCTGATCGTCATTCACTTCAGTTAACGCTGATTTAGCGCTATTGATGTATGTAAATTTTAGAAAAAATACTGTTATACTCTTTCAGGCTAAATCCGTCACATCCCCTTTTTCGTGTGGAACTTCTTGGGAGTCGGGACAGCGAAAGTTTCTGGAGGATGCTTGGAGTAGCTTGGGGTGGGCGAGGTTGGCTCTGCTTTCTCCAAGAGGAAGCGGGCACGACTAGCACGTCCCAATTCGGGGGACCGCTGAAGTCAAGAATATTGCTACGATAAAATCGCTTAGATGGGCAAGTGCACCGACCCTAACCGCAATGTGCTGCTGGTCTTTGAAGTGGAAGACCATGGCTACGGGGCATTAGGATACGGGAATCGAAGATGTGCGGGCTCCGGAGCGTTGACAATTCGACACGACCAGCCTTCACCTTCAACATCCTTCCACAACGGATAGCGTATGAGACGCGAGGTCAATGAAACTTTTCGAGACGGGGTAGCCATGGAACGATGCGGGCCGCGTGATTCGCGAGGTGGAAAAACATCACTCATGACAGACTCATGTGGGCGATGGCGTATGGGGGTCGAGAGTGTGTGATGCCTGAAGGGGATGGTACCTAATTCTTTGCTCAAGCCTGAAGCTTCGGAAGAGAAATGAAGTGGATCATAGGTATGTGCACGTGGAGCATAAGGAGACTGATGGGTGAATCAGTGAAGTGATGAACTTATGCTTGATGGGTTGGGACAGGTTAGACGCATCGGGATTCGAATTTTTGGTCAGGCTCAAAAACTCGTCGTGCTTCATGGGTTCTGGAAGCCCCGAAGACCTCCATCTTCCGAAGCATAGAGGGGCCAGGGAGGGGCTGACTCACGGAGATCCCGCCATCGTCGTCCGTTAGGGGAATGGAAAGCACGCTCGTCACCACTTCTCCCCCGAACACGCCACCTAAAGTTCCCTCAACTTCCACGCATCAAACGACATTGAATCGATGTTTTGTCGAAGAAACTGCGGTGGCCATAAAATCCAAACAGAATGTCGAAGTCTCTGAGTAACTCCTCGCTCACAAAATATGTTCTTTCGTTCACTCCTCGCAGCCTTGGTGGTCGCTGCCCTCGCGGTGGTGAGCAACGCCGCCGCAGGCCAGCTCCAACAGGTCACCAATTTTGGCACCAATCCAACCGGTGTGCAGATGTTCGTCTACAGGCCCTCGACGGTTACCGCAAACCCCGACCTTATCGTTGCCATGCACTATTGCACTGGCACAGCCCAAGCGTACTTTACCGGCACGCAGTATGCCAATCTCGCGGACAGATACGGTTTCATTGTCATCTATCCTGATGCTCCGGACCCAGGAGGATGCTGGGATGTACATACCACCGCCACGCTCACCCACAACGGTGGCGGAGACTCGCTGGCTATTGCGTCCATGATCCGTTACGCGATCTCCAACTACAAGGTCAACCCCAATCGTGTCTTTGTGACTGGTACTTCGTCCGGAGCGATGATGACCAATGTTCTTGCCGGAGCATACCCAGACCTCATCCAGGCTGGTGCTGCCTTCGCTGGTGTACCCTACGGCTGTTTCGCAGGCCCTGACTTGTGGAACAATGCCTGCGCTACGGGTACCTTGACCAAAACGGCGCAGCAATGGGTGAGTCTTTTAGCTGTAGAATCACCGGATTCCTCGCTGATGCCATGGTCAGGGTGATCTTGTGCGAAGCGGATTTCCTGGATACACTGGTCCTCGTCCTAAGATGCAAATCTGGCAAGGAACCCTGTGGGCAAATTCTGTTCAACTGATACTCGTAAATACACACTAAACCTCATCCAGGGACACTACTCTCAACTATAAAAACTTTGCGGAAGGTGTCAAACAGTGGACGAATGTCTTTGGTTATAGCACCACCCCGGTCTCTACTCAGCAAAACTCACCACTGTCTGGCTGGACTCGGTCGACCTACGGGCCCAATTTCCAGGCCATCGTTGCGAACGGCGTCGATCATAATATCCCCGTTCAGGCCAACGACGTCCTCGCATGGTTTGGTATACCCGCCAGCGGAACCCCTACCACGGTACCGACCACTGGGCCGACCACCGGACCGACAACTACACCTCCAACCACTACTACTTCCGCTCCTGGAGCACAACAGACTCACTGGGGCCAGTGTGGCGGGTTCGTCTTTCATTCGCGTGACAGCAAATCAATTGTCTAATATTACGTCTCTTGCAGTACGGGCTGGACGGGGCCGACCGCCTGTGTTGCTCCATACACCTGCGTCGCTGCAAACCAATGGTACTCTCAGGTTTGTCGTCCGTTCGTCGTTGTTCTTTCGATGTCCTGGTTAATTTTTTTTTCCCCTAGTGCCTGTGAGCAGTCACGATAGGGGATTTTAGCAGGAACTGTAGTTTGTGCGTTTACTCTCCGTGCAATGTAACGTTTAGTGCGCCACTGTCATGATCAGTGTCTCGAGTTCATTTTTAGAGCGCACCCCGGATTGCTAGAATATCAAGATCAAATTCGTAAGACGGGGGATCTATTTGGCATTCGAAGTCCTAGCTTCGAGGAAAGGTGACTTTGATCGAGGCCTCGTGTTCGCTCGATTACCATAGTACGGTAACGGTAAAGTCATGTGTACACATGGTAGTTCCGATTGATATGCTTCCTCGGAGTCTTGTGTACGATCTACAGCCGGACAAGCCTCGGTGTTTAGTGTCTCATTCGGAACATCCTCGGCGCGCTGAGACCTGAAGAGCGGAGGCTCCATTTCAAATCCTGCAAATCAAGCACAACGAGTGCGTGCTATCAGTGATGACGGGACCCGCACAACGTGTCGATACTAAATCACCAACGAGGCACCGAGATTTTTTTTATTCCGCCAACTTTCCTTCAGCCCCCGGGCCGCGACGGATCCAGCATAGATGTTGAGATCTCCAATGAACTGCTATGATCGTCGTTCCTCGCACTGCTTCGGGTCTGTCGACGGTTCTCATTATTCTTGGTTTTGTCGAGCATCCAGGGCATAAGGGAGGAGGTCAAGGTGAAGGTATATGATGTGTCCTTAGCATGCTGCTTGGCCTTGCATGATGAGCAGATGAGCTCTTCGCAGGTTTTGGCGGTGATCCGAGAGACGGTAGAACTGGGCGGAGAGATGGCGAAACACGTACCAGCTGTTTCTCCTCAATAGACCTTGAGGTAGACATAGACACCGTTGCTTGGGATCTGAGCTGTTACCTGTGTGCTGCGTCTTGGTGAAAACGGCTGATTGCCAAATGAGGTGACGAAGGTAATGAACCCTGGAGACAACGCTGGAGTACGAACGTCATTTCAAACAAGTATCCTTTTGCGCAAACTTGGTGTAATGGCTCTGCATATCTTCGTGCAGGTGGGAAATGCTGGGTCACAGAACACATCATGTTTCAGAGCCGTCGTATCCTCTGATAAAATGTGGGACAAAAATCAGGGCGGAGAGAGGCGGGGGCAAGTATGTGTCCTGTCATAAGAAAAGAATCTGGTAGTCGGTTGGTCACGTTGTAGGCTGATTGGGGGTCAAAAATTCTGGACGTTCAGGGGATTGAACCCTGGACCTTATACAATTAGCGGGACGGAGTCCGCGGTGCAAAGCATACGCGCTACCACTGCGCTAAACGCCCTTGCAATATAGATATATTCATATTCTGTCAAGGGCCAGGATAAGCTGAACGGATTGACACTGGGTTGAGATTGTGCCAAATGTGAGAGCCTGCATTTTTGGAAGTGGGAAGAGGAGCGAGGGAGTCTTACACTGACAGTCTGGGTGCATAGAACAGTATACTATTATAAGTATATGCAGAACTTACTCCTCATTCACTGCAGATATACAGTAAATTTCACTAGTCCTTTGGACACCATGGTTCCTTTGTACAAATGAAAATTCTCAGATAATAAGAACATCCCACCTATTGAGTTGATATTCAAGCTATGCAGAGATGGTGTACTGACACTTGACAGGTGGAATGGCCATGATATCTGGGCTGCTCATCTGGGGAGGTGTCAAAGACCTATTTTTGCACAGGAGTCTGAAATCTTAATTCTACCAGAACTCTCTGATATCTTCCTCCTCTGGTGAGTTCAATGTCTTAAAAGATTCTCCAATGGTAGAACAAGGTCTCCAGTCAAAGCTGCTTGAGGATCCCTGGATTTGTTCAATGTCCAGAGGCAAATCAATCTTGGCAGCAGCCAACTTTACATTTTGGGAGGAGGCAGCCATCACACCCTGTCACACTCTAATTTATTGGCTCACAGTCCACCACAACCCATTTTTTTGCTTGTCTATTGCATTGCTGGACATACTCACCTACTCTACTGTTGAATCCCCCAACATCTCAATACCAATGGCCTGCAAAGCCTTGGTAGCAACAAAAAAAAAACAGCTATCATCCACAGAGTGATCATCACTTTACACACACACTGTCAAAAGATATCGAGAGG
The DNA here is from genome assembly GCA_025854295.1 of Lyophyllum decastes. NCBI lineage: Eukaryota > Fungi > Basidiomycota > Agaricomycetes > Agaricales > Lyophyllaceae > Lyophyllum > Lyophyllum decastes. The sequence goes on along the minus strand of CP107705.1, from coordinate 3,478,415 downwards.
AGCAGGCCAAGCTGGGGCCAGGGAAGAAGCATAGGCTTTGTGCCATCTGTACTGAAGTTGAGAAAGAACACAAGAAGGCTATGGGGTGCATTTAGGCTCTTAACCACAACAGCCTTGCCAAGCCCAAAAGAAATGACAAAACTTACAGGGCAGAGCGACCTATTCCTAAGCCTAAACTCATCAGCATTGTGGATGAGATGCTCAGGGACCTGGCAGGCAACAACAGTGATGGACGGCATTTTGCACCAAGTAGAGCTGCTGGGAGGGCTTGCCTATTGCCCTACAACAATGTCAGTATATAATGATGACATGTATGACCCTGACACTGACCTGTGCAGCAAGATCACAGTAGTGATTTATGACATCAGTCCACCCTTCAAGAGCTTCGACAATGACTTCGACATCTTGATGCTGCAACAAGAAAGCTTAGGATAGATTGATACATAGAATATTTCCACTCATGGCATTGGAGACATCTTTGGACGTGCAACCAAACTTCGCCTTCACTCCTGCCTCCACTATAGACAGTTGTTCCAGAAGTTCAGTCATAGTCTTATCTGACCGCAGAATATCTTTGATAACAGCAGCTGTAAAGCTGGTTTCAGTGTGATTCCATGCCACGGACGAATGAAGGTCAGAGATATCTCGGAAGGTACCCTCCTTGAAGCAAGAGCCAGAGACGTCGACAGGTCTGTCAGGAACTTGATATGTGGTTTCAGACAGCTTGCTGCCAAACACATGACCCATGAGATACTTCAGGTGCATCTGACAGCAAAGAGGTCAAGTTGAGCAATGAAAGGAGCGAAAGCTACTCACAGATGGGATGTGATCAGCCATGGCCCCAGTGAAGCCATACCGGAAAGAATGCCAAGTGAAGTCTGAAGGCATCTAGTAAGCAGCTAAATTTGTGATCACAGACAGAAAGGACTAACAGCACCAGCCAAGGTGTTTTTGGACCTTACTTAACATATTGGTCATTGTGCTTATGGTGCTTGGGGTTGTAGCATTGGCCTTGTGCCAGACTGGTTTCTCACCAGTGCTGGGCTTTAGCCTGAGCTTGAGTGGGAGTTTGAGAGTCTTGGGGTTGGCTTGGTGACCAGGTCCTCTACAAAAATATTGTGCTTGATTGTGAGCACTTCAAGCATGAGCTGGGCATCCTTGTACACTCACATGCACCCACATTGATGATTGCACACTGCAACATATGATGCTGAGGACAAATGATGTGAGATAGACACTCACAATTTTCCCTTATTGAAGTGCTTCCCCTTCATCCAATTGAAAACCCAGAACAATTGTATTCCAAGGCCAACTCCCTCATCCCAGCCATAGACAACCCATTCAGAATCCTGTGTCATAGTGAGGCTATGATATATGCAGAGAGAGAAATTGTATGTACACCTCATTTTAGGTGTTCATGTTTTCTCTTATAAAGCTGTGCATCCACGAGAGCTCCAGGATGGGACCCATGTTGATAAAGGAATGCACCAAAGGACATAATTTGTAGCTGCTATGATCGGATGAAGTTAGGGCAAAAACTGAGACAAAAAAAAAACTAGACACCATGTAATTTGATGCAAGTCCAACACCAGGTTTAAGACAGGCGATCAGAAAGTCGTTGAGATCAGCCTCTCTAACAGAGTGTTTTGGCAGGTGCTCAGTGCTGATGACCTTGTCAGTATATGCCCACTCATAAACAGCCTAGAAGTAACCCTGTCAAAAACTGTTTCAGTGAGATGAGGATGCATACATACAGCAAACACATTGTCATGTTGTTTTTTAGTAGCAGGTTCAGTCTGATGTTGTGCCCACTATGCATATATGGTGTCAGAGATGTGCCACAAAAGATGTCGGGGAGTGATACATACCATGCCGAACATAGCGTTCACAAAGGTATGTGTGGTCCCAAGAGTCCAACTTTTGCGCCCCTGAATCCCCACTTTGGACATGCCAGTTGTTGCAATAAAGTGTACAAAATGTTTGATATCCTTTAATGCAGGCAAGGGTGCATTGGGAACGAGGGTTTGTAGTGCAGCTTCTGTGGAACCATACAGATTCTCAAAGTAGACAAGCCAGAGTCTGTGTGTGACATCATGATGTCTTTGAGTTGAGAGAGTGATGGGGTGCATTTGGGTATGATCAAATGCCTTGGTTGCATTGAGCATTGCTGCTGGATTGGCATATGAGTGACGGAGTTGACTCTCGAGATCACATTTGCATCCTCCTTGTCTCATTGTAGTGTGGGGAGTCATGGAAGGGACCTGGACAGGGTGAATCACAGGTTTGGCACTGGGAGCCAAAGATGAGCTAAAGGATGAGGTGGTGGTGGTGGTGGTGGCAGTGGCAATGGCATCGCGACGTGCAGTCTGAACTGAGGCAGGTGTACCTGGGAGAACAAAGTCATTAATGGCTGTCTTTCATTTCTTGCTAGTTTTCTTGGGGGGCATGGTGGCCGGACCCACCCTGGAGATGTACCAAACACATGGTGGGGTTTTATAGCAAACTTGTAGTATGGACGGCAACTGATGTCACACGATGCTAGGCATGCCAGAGTTGGAAGGATGGGGGCCATCGACAACATTGGTGAGCTCAAGGGATAACAGCTGGAAGATCAACTCAAAATCATGTGTGTCCCAACATGACTTGATCAGTTGTAGCTACTTGCCCTCACACTTGGCCCTGTCTTCTAGATAGTAGTTTTGAAGGGTCAAAAAGGACAACATTCATGCTCACATTGAGAGTGCCATGACAACATGATGCAAGATCCCCCAACTTCCAAAAATAGTAATTTAAAAATAACATTCTCCCAAGATTAGCACGGAGAACCACACATGCTGCCGTTCAAGCATACGTGCTAGCACTGCACTAAACACCCTTGTAATGATAAGGTATTCACAGCATGAGGGATATCTTCTGTTGAGGTGGGCGTGAGCTCGAGGACTGGGACAGTGGGACACATTCTGAATGTGAGAGCATTTTTGGAACTTGTAAACAACATCAAAATCGTCTAGCGGAAAGGTTAGGTTCCAGGGCTGGTGACGAAAAGCATCTTGTCCAAAGGCATGGCCTTCGCACTCAGCCAACAGCATTTCATAGAAAGCCGTTGGTGTCGGCGTGAAGTTCAAAAACGTTTTCTCCACAATACAATAATACACTGTTGCATCTTCAATTCTTGGTATGTCATACTACAGAGGTAGCGAAAGGCTGAATACTATGCAGGATTAGTCGTGAACGATTTCGCTTCGACGACAACAAGCTAAAGCAAAATTAGAACCATACTCGGAGGGGCCGAGAAAATCGGAATACGTACCTCGCCAGTCAAAACACTACTGAAAAACAATCTCCCACCAGAAAATGCCAACCCGGCAGGAGTGATGCATGTTCCGGGACACGAAGACAAATCCTTCGCTTGGATGATAAACGAATATCCTTGCTTGGTGGGTGCAGTTCCGATTGGGAGGAAAATCCTATTTTGTGGCACACATGTCATTCTAAGACCAGTAAGATCTTATGAATAAAAGGCCATACCGAACTACGCCGTAACCGGTGGGTGGATCTCGATTGAACGAGCCGAAGAACGAAACGAATGCGTCGCCGATGTAATCCTTGGGTAGCGAGGTAACGCTGGAGAGCGTGGGCGTCTCATAGAACTTGATATCTGTGGGGGATGAATGTGCCTAGCGAAAAGAAATGAGAACAAAAGCTCAAACATCATCAGCTGCCATGACTGGGCGTCTACGAACTTGGAGAGATAACACTGGGGCCTTATTGTTCGATTCGCCTCTGCACCACTTATCATCTCTCCCAACACCCAGGTTCAAACTAATCTGATCTCCTGGCGAAAGCCCCGTATATTGGGGCACCCCCACAGGATCCGCATTCGGATTCCAGAGCGTGGTGCAGTCGGGGAAACCATGGAACCTCTTCAGATCTGTCGCATAACTAATTACATCCAGCTCGTCCGCAGGGTTATCGTTGGCGAATTTGGGCGTCACGCCGATGCTGGTAACATTGTCGATGGAGGCACCGTTGTCCACTACGTACAGCGTCGGCGTCGGTTTCACAGGTAACGGTAATATGGTCGCGGTTGGGGCGAAAGCGAATCCAGCGGGATTGCGAAGCCCGTATCCCACCAGTTCGCCATTCGCCCAGTGGAGAGGCGGTGGCGGGAAAACCGTAGGTTGGATGGTGGGAAAGACGAAGCGCCGGATCTGAGAGCGACCTGAGGCAGGATCGCGAGCAGTGGGATCGATGTTGGTCAGGGGACCGGTGCCAATGAGGATAGCGATGACTTTGCTGCTCGTGTCTCGTTCGAGTGTGATTGGGTGGCTCGAAAACTCTAGATGCATTTTATCAGAATTGAGATCCATTCACATTCAAAATTCCTTTGGGAGGAAATGCGGGGAACAGTCTGATCTGCAGTCTCACACTCACCTCCATCAGGCGGTATGCCGTCCACGACTGGATACGGGGTAGATCCAGGGACAATTGACGTGGTTGACGCGTCGTATGCGTACAACAACACGTCCTTTCCGGTACTCACATAGAGCCGAGCACCATCAATTTCGATCCCATAGCTCGCGTCCGGGTTCTTAATGACAACCTTTCGGACCCACCCGGGCGAGGGAGAAGTGACAGGCGTGAAGGCAGAGACGCCAACGCCAAGCTCTACTGCGAGGAGGTTTTGTTTCGCGTCGAAGGTGATGGCGCCGAGAGCCGTGAGATTTGTATAGATGACTCTAGCAGTCAGGCCGGGGGCTACGGTGACAGGAGATTTGAAGGGAGCGCCTATGGGCTGGAACTGAGCACTAGCGAGCCCCACGAATGCAGCCAATGAATGAAAGAATATCGATCGCATTTCTAGCTGGAAGAAAATTTTGTCGTTTGAATTCGAAGGGATTTATACCCTGGTCTTGGACACGGCAGGAAGACATTAAGCAGGTGCCAGGCACGCCTGGCTTGGCAGGGAGAGGCGTCGATGAGTAGGCAGACTTAGTGCCGCAGAGTTATGTCAATTGCGACGTGATATGAATCATCGAGTGTGAAGTTGTCAGGACTGAGGGCAATTCTGGCTTGGTTTAACGGGGTTGTGGTGGGAGCTGGGACCGTGATCAGAGTGACAGAACATCGCTTTCGAAAAGAAGACCTGCAGGGAGGATGAAGCCAAGCTGTCTGGGGACGTATAGTATGATGGCTGAGCGGCGCTGAGCGGTAAAGAGTCACATAGCAAGAGGCGTGACGCGGCCTAAAAGGCATGTAAATTTTCCGCGTTTCTGCACAGGAAAGTGACGGCGATGCGAATGAATACTCCGAATCCATTCGATTGACTGATATACTTGGCAAGCTGAAGGCAGACAGCGTATTGGGGTGAACACACGGCAGTAGGTGCTTGGATGGACATCGGCGTCACTGGACAATGATGATCTTGGGCGGTGGCAGCTCCCGATGCTATTTTTCAATTGCAACTGACAATGATCAAGGCTTCTGATCTCTGAATTGCTCATGTTTTCATTCCTATTCAACCGTAGCTTCCCTGCTGCTGAGTAATAGCAAATTCTTACAGAATCGCATGCTCAACGCTATTGTTCAAGAAGTGAATCTCACTTGCGAATGATGCCTTCTCTCCTTCTACCCGTCGAGGCAATGCGCATGACACATTCAGTTCAAATCTTGTTCAGCTCTCGCGGATTTCCCCCCTAGCTCTTGGCAATATGGAAGCGATATGAACGCCCGCGAGTTCTACCGAGAAATGCGTGTGTGGAAACATTCTTCCGCTGTACTGCCGCTTTGCAAGAGGCATTGGCATGACCATCCGTTCCTATCTCCGGTCGCTTTCCAATACAGCCTAGCGCGTCTTGGGCGTGAGGTTTACAGCACGTTAAGACAAAGAATAGAAACGGCATCGTTATAAAGTAAATGGACCATTCTATATAGTACATCGAAAAACCGGAACCCAGTACATAGGGTGATATCGCCCGAGACAAATTGAATACTCAGAAGCCCGTCCATCCAACCTTGCGCGCGTGGAGTGTACATGGCCACCGAGAAGGACATCCTGCCATCTTGATCCTGAGCTTGAGAATCCGGGAGGTAAAGATCCCGAAGCGCCACCAGATCCTCCCCAAACCTTTGGAGTCGATCCTAGCAAAGAAAATCCCTTCATCGAGTCCGAATGATGCAAAAAGTCCCGAACAGTCGTTGACGCGGCCAAGTCCATAGATATGCAGACAGATAGATCCACCAGAAATTTTTAAAAAAAGAAATTAAAATGAAACGCTTGAAGATGTTCGCGATTGAAGATAGGCTAAGATAGATCCAAAGGGCAACTTGTAATCTTGATACGAAGCAGATGAGGGCAGATAATAGACAGGCTTGATGACGGCCTGGTCCTGAAGGGCGAAACTGAAACCGAGGTCATGGCCAACAATAACGATCGTGAACGCCGAATAACAATGCATGTCCAAGAGTTCGAATGGCCTTGGCTCGCGCGCGTGAACACGGAGCACGCAGTACCACTGAGTTTGCTTGACATTACTTGAAAATCGGGTCCGATCTTGGGCTTGATGAGAAGAAAAAACAGAATGCAGAGCCTAACGAGAAGGCCTTGTTCGCTTAACGGTCGCACACCATAGCAGACGCACTAGCGAGCAGAGTTCAAAACGCGGAAAACAAGACGATACATGGTCACTCACAGTCCGATATCAAATGATAAACCACAACGGGGGCCTGGGAACCTTCGACACAAAGCAGTCTTCAAATCTTGCACCGAACCGGGCTCGCACGCGTGAACGTGAAGCGCTCAGACCTTAGCAAAAATCAACGACGCCTATCCTAAGAAACGAGGTCAGATGTCAATGAGGGGGAAGAGGAGAACGAGGAACCGATCACGACTTACCGAATTATTCCAACAACAACTAAGCCTTCGTCACAAAATGTGTCCTCGAACCTTACGAGAACGCGGCTCACACGCGTGAACGTGGAGCATATAGCATTCAGCGGGGGGGGGAGGGCAACGGCACAAGCCTGGTGATCACATTCAGTAGTGTTATAAGAGTGATGGACAACGAAAACTCACGATTTCGATCTAACAATGGAGTCACTGGCAGTCATTCAAAACCTCGAAGGAAAATCGGCTCGCACGCGTGAACGTGAAGCGCTTAGATCCCGCAGCGGTCGGTCGACGACTCAAGCCTGGTGGAGGAGGTTAGAGGGAAGAAGAGAAGTTGGAAACGACCTACGTTTCGGTTTACGGGGGTGGGCTTTTGATGCGTATTCCTTGCTTGCCGGACACGCGGTGGCGACTTATCTGATGAGGTGGAGAGGAGGGGGAGGACGGAGGGAAGAGTTGGGATGGAAGGACTTGATTGTGAACAGCGAGCAGCGCTGAACGAGAACGGCCGTCCTGAGAATGAAACGATGTCAGCCCAGGCATCACGACGAGATGAGAAACACGTACTCGGTACACTTATATATCACCCGTTACAATCCAGCGACGATCTGTGCAGACCAATAGTCCCTCGCCCCTTCTCGTACAGCTTCATTGTCTGTAGCAGAAGCGTTAACAGATACAGTACCAAGTAATTGACATTATTACTTACAACTGGGAGGAGGTTCGCTCAAATTAATTCCGTCCCGGTATTGTTCACGAGTATGCTCCCGGGATCGCACGTTTTCAGCTGCTAATTCAAGGAGCTGTTCAGATATCGGAGGTATCTAGGAGTGAGTGGTAATCAGGAGTAGGTGATAGTTAACGTTTAAGCAAAACATACCCATGCCCAATAACGGTAGGCACGCAAGACGGCGCTTAACACGAAGACAACCTGAACATGATATAAGAAATAACCGCGAGCCAGAAACGAGGAGGGCATACCTTGCGTTGGGACCAGCTCATGCGAAAGAGGTATTTCCCAACTAACAACGCGGGCGACGCAAGGGTGGTAGGCAGGTGTTGGTACATGGTTACATCTATGCCGTCCGTCTGGGCTCTATACAGGAAGCAACCGACAGCATAGGGAATCCACAACAGGTAGACCTTCCAAAGAAACTTCGTTTCGTGACGGAAGCCGGAGTAAATACGCATCAGCTTCCTGACGATGCTCGCGATGGTGCAGAAGAGGAGCTCGAACGCGACAGCGACTATGATCGATCGGTGGTTGCGAAGGAAATGAGTGCCCCAACTGACGAAGCGCAACACAGTGTAAATTGCCGGGTTGAACTGCGAATGTAGGTCAGGGATGTCAATTCGGGGCTTGGGGGAAGGACGGTCGAAATTGCGAGCGGCAGTGTTGTGCTGAGCAATGATGTTTTCGAGCATACCGATTTTGTTCGAGAGGGCTGTGTTTTGGTGAGCGATCATGGTCTCGAGCACATTGATCTTATCCCAGAGCGCCGCGTGGTCGACGGCCAACCTGCGCTGTGTCTCGTCTTCGAGAGTCTTAATTCTTATAAAGAGGTAACAAATGGTGAAAGACATCGCGACGAGCGAAATGAAAAACACTGCGCCCAATAATCGGAGCCATGGAAACTTGGTGCTGGGATCGACTTCGATGCGTCGCTCAGCAGGCGGTGGTGGGGGCAAGTCACGAGCAAGAACCGGTTCGTCGTTGACATGGATCACACTGGGAGGCTCATCCTCGTTAGGCGGGCTGGTAGTCACAGAATGATAGCGTTGAGTTGATCCAAAGAAAATGAGAGTAGTGCCGACAAGTGCACCGATGAAGAGGACGAAGAGGAGGAGTATCCATGCTATGTCGTCGGACATAGAACATGGTTGGACGAGGGAGGTTGATGTCGGGTGAGGATGAGGCGAGGAGGTCGGAGTAGGAGGGAGGATGGCGGCGGGGATGATGATTTCCGGAACCGTGTTGGCCCAGGGCAGCGCGTTGATGGCGCCGATGGCCCAGTGCGCAACAAGGCGGTATCCGTAATAGAAAGAGGCAAATGAGGCGAATGGCGAAGAGAGTATTTCTGCGACAGTCATGGTTGATGGTAAAGTTAAAGAAACAAGTCAAGTCTGGCGGGGAAAGTATACAAACGCGGTCACATGACATCAATACATACAAGCCAGCGCAAATAACTGTACATAGGCCCGACCCCAAGTCCAAAAGCCACCCCTTCATTGCTTCCTCTATCTCTCTCCTTGACCTTTGCGTAACCCGCCAAACCCAAACTCTCCTTTACTTTTGGCTCCTCATGATACTGCCCTTATGGATCATCGCTACCTTTTTTACGACCTTTCTGTCACAAATATTGCCTATATCCGATGACATCCTTGCCGACTCCCCTCTGAACATGTATTTTGTCTCAGCCACGGAAGCCTTTCGGTCGCACATTCTCGTATTTCTACTTGGAGAGTCCATGCCGGACTTCCAACGCAGAATAATGGATCAGACCGAAGAAGCGGTATTGGCATCGATCCGCTTCCGAGCCATGGAAGCCACCATTGACCAGCTTCAGACCCTAGCATATTTCGCCGGCACCGCTATTCAAAAAATTCAGACTAACATGCTACGAATTTACGAAAAGCCGGTTGCTATCCCAGTCTCCCCATCCGACTCTCCAGCGGCAATATCATTTACGCGGTCTGGAATTCGCCTCTCGCTTCCCGCTGGTGACCGCGTCGTTCCACTTACGACAATGATCCTTATATCTGTTACCACATTGATCTCTCTTCGATGGATGTGGGAGAAATTTTCGGCCTGGTTCTTCGAAGATGATACATCAAGATCTCCTCCGCAGACGACCAACATCCCAGCTGTGCCCGCCGGCCACCCGAACGCTCCTCCCCCACTCTCCCATTTTCCACAGCTCCATTTCTCTTCTGCTGTACCGAGAAACCTCGCCACCGCCATGCCCGGACTTGTTCTCCCTGCCTTTCCTAGTACTATGCACGTCGCCGTTGTCCCAGACGTGGACGCAAATGCTGCCAATCCTCATCTCAATCCTCCCTCACCTCCTTCCTCGCCCAATACCACCCCACTCCGCCGCGACCTCATTGTCGCGGATATCGCAGACGACGCCCACCCCAGTCAACGCGCATCAGTCCCTGCTCTCATCACTGGCATACAGTCTCTCATTGCCCTCCCAGCACCTACCGACCCCATGGGCACCGTCGCCACGACGGTGCGAAATTTCGAGGCTCGTCAGGCAGCCTCCAGCACCAGTGGCGTGGTCTCGACTCGCTGGGGATGGGTGCGTAGGCTTTCTCCGAGATCTGATCGTGAGGACGGGCCAGCGCTCTATGTAACCCCACAGAGGCGAGAAGGGATCGAGCGTCGAGCCTCTTGGCGACGACAAGACGAGGTTTCGGCCACGACCTCTGAGGCCGCGACCGTCCCTACGATGACTGTTGCCCCCGCCACCGAATTCACAGTAGCCGTCCCACCTGCCGCCCCTGCTGCTAACCCCGACAGCACAGCGACCACATCGAACGTCGACGCGCCAACAAAACACAGGTTCCCAAGTATGCTCGAGGGCGGTCCGCAGGGAGATGACCCGTCGAACTCGAGGAGGGCTTCCCTTTGATGGTTGAGATGACTGGATTTCTCACTACCATGGATTTTTCCAAATATTATTATTCATCAGTTGCATGTAGATCCTGTTCGTAGCCTCACCCTAGATTTGTAGACTCTGTTGTTGTACTTGTACTACCGTTTTGTAACATAGGGATAGATAGATTTTACTATATACTACATACTTCCATACGCCCACGAACAATACCCTTCTCTCTCTGCCTGTCAAAACCGATGCGGAACGCTTTGAGCCCTGCCCTACCATCGACTGCATAGCGTGTACAGTCGTTAAAATGAAAACGGGTTGTGACAAGAACCCAGGCTACCTGTATGTCGTCTGCCAGTGTTCTTCTGTCAAAGCTGCACTCGTATATTCTCTCCATGTCGAAGCACACTCTGTCCCGGGCAGGAGGGCCTTCCATTTGTCCTTTTACGCAAATACCCCTTCCCTTCACGCTCTCCATTATCATACGACGACCCTGCCTATGAACCAATGCGCGTACGATTGCCGTCCCAAAACCACACCTTCCAAGGGAGCACACTGCATTCCCTTCAGGCTCCCAGTACTAGTACCCCCGAACGTCGGCTGCACCCGGTTCGCGGTTCAAGTACTGAGGGTCATAGGTGGCTGGCCGTCCCACCGTCCCCGTCCTCTGAGTCTTGAGGGGACTTGAGACCGTCCGAGGTCTCCCCCGACGCCTCGCTAGGTCGTTGTGAGAGGTAGATAGCGTTAGACCTCAAGACGTAGTTATATGATTGGAAAGCGCGTCGCCTCGCGACTGGCACACATGTAGTCCTTCAAACTGTATCGCGTAGTCAAAAGCTCAACTCGGCGAGACGCACAAGGCTTTGAAATAAGTAATAAATATGTGATCTAGTAGATACGCGTACATTAAGGCTTGTGTAGAGACTACATCCGAACGGTATATAATAAAATCGTAACAACTCCAGGGCACTGACCAAGACGCCATAATCCACTAAGTACATGATACCGTACGTCGGAAACAAAAAAAAAAGGACCTATGTATCCAACCCCCAACCGACAGCGCCGGGAAAGAGCGTCCCACCGTCCTAATCCTAATCCTGGTCTTGATCCTGATCCAGAGCGTTCGGCACGAGATCACTTGTAATCCAGAAACGAGTCCAAAGAATTGAGATCTAACTTCTCCGCAAGCCACGAAGAACTTGAGTAGAATGTGCGAATCCGCCCGAGTTCGAGTTTCTTTTTTTTTCTTGCGAGTCGACGAGCCATTCCGGTCCGGTCCTCGCCAAATTCCCTGTCGGAGAGTTCCTCTGAGCCCGACCGAAGCATGAGTCCCAAATGGCATTGTTGTCCGATGTGGCAACCCAATCTATATATGCGGGTACGTCCGGCTCCAGCGAAGAAACAAATATACAAGAACAGGAAGAAAAAGCTGAAAACCCAAGCGCTCGAAGATCGTCCATATCGACGTTGAAGATAAGGTAGATCCAGGTCGAAAGGAAACTTGGAACCGTGCCGTGAACTTGAAGCGAAGGAAGCGGATAGGCCCCCACTGAGTCAAGGTTGAAACTTGAAATAGGCCGTGACGATTGAAAAAAGTATCTCGACGTCTTGATATGGAGCGGACGAAGCAGATAAGCCGCGGAGTCGAATTGAAACTCGAGATATGCAGATAGAAGAAAATGACTTGAACCCTTGGCATGGAACAGACGAAGCAGATAGGCCCTGAAGTCAATGTCGAACCTCGATATAGGCAAGGAAAGATCGAAAAAAGAAAAATATCTTGAAACCTTGACCTTGACATGAAGCAGACGAATCGAGTCGGCCCTGGAGACGATGTCGAAACCTGAAAATAGGCTGTAATATAAATCGAAACATCGGCTTGAAACCTCGGCACGAAGCAGACGAAGCAGATAGGGCCCTTTTGGAGTCGGAGTCGATGTCGAAACTCGGAATAGGCAGTGAGAGATCCAGAGAAAATAACTTGAAGCCTTGACCTTGACATATGAAGCACACGAAGCAGATACGCAGTCCTGTTAACGATATTCTCTTGAGGACGCAGAAACCGAAGCCGTAAGTCGCCGAATAACAAAGTGCAGCCAGGGAATCTTGAGTGGTCTTGGCTCGCGCGCGTGAACGCGGAGCACGCAGTACCGGCGAGATTCCTTGACGTAACTTGAGAGAGTCAGCTGAATCTTGAGGGCTGTAGTAGAAAAAAAGAAAGAACGCGTTGTAGACAATCATGAGTGTCGCTAGAAGCTAGCGAGAAACCGTAAATCTCGGCGCGAGACGAAGCCACGAGGTGTGCGAGACAACTCACACGAGATTTCCCCTGGCGATACCCGGCTTTCCGATGAAGGGATCTTCGAATCTTGTAAGGGCCCGGGCTCGCACGCGTGAACGCAGAGCACACAGGCCCTAGCGAGAAGCGTAGACACCAATCCTAAGAGGAGATTAGCCGTGGATGGTTTACAGAGTACGGATGTCGACTCACGGGTTGATAGAACAGGTAGGTTTCGAACCTCGAGGACTTGGCTCGCACGCGGCGACATGGAGCGCGCAGACCCTCGCGAAAGCCGCAGACACGCGATGCTGATCATAAGGGGCTATCAGCAAGGGCGAGGGTGGCGAAGGGCATGACCAAGACGTACGGAACAACCCCAATGATCGGACCAGTAATCGAGCGACCGACACGAGCAGTTGTCTAAACCTTGAAGAGAAATCGGCTCGCACGCGTGAACGTGAAGCGCTTAGATCCCGGTGAGGTTGGATGACGAACTCGAGCCTGGGGGGAGGTTAGAGTAACAGGCGATGAGGAGCCAGAATCGACTAACAGCTTGATCTACGGAGCCAGCCCTCCGACGCGTATACCTTGATAGGCACGCATCGGCGACTTGCAAAATGAGTTGAAGGGAAGGCGGATGGAGGATGGAGGAGTTGAGACCCTGGATTCGGAAGGCCTCGATCGCGAACGCGAACGGGCGTCCTGAGGTAAGCAACGTCAGATGAAGCATCGTGACCACAGGAGAAACACACACCCGACACGTTCACCTATGATCAATCACCGCCCCCAGGCCGCGGCGGGCGTCGCGTGGCAATCACACACATAATTACTTTCCGCGCTTGCCCGTACAGCTTGAGAGCCTGTACAAAGCCATGATGAGCCGCAGTAGAACCTCGAGTTCTCTTGGAAACGTTACCCATATGCAGAAGCTGTGGATTCGCAAGGCCCTGCCCCACATATGGCTGACCTGGAACTATAGCATCAGATAAGTTCACGCCAAAGATGAGGAACACATACCCATGGCAGGTACGGCTTCAGGTGGAAGAGGTGACTCCGAATGAACAGGATGGGGCCAGCGACAGTAAGGGGTAGGCGACGGGCGATGATCACGTCTATTCCTTCCACCGTCATGGCATACAGGGATAGACCGACAGGACAAACGACCAAAGGAAGCAACATTGACCAACGACGTCTGGCTTTGCTACTGAGGCCAGTGAAGGTGCAGACTACGTATTTGGCGGTGCTCACAACGACGGAGATGATGATTCTGTTCGCGTAGATACCGTTGAATATTTTCGTTGCTCGCTTGGTGATGTGTCGAAGAGGGTCGAGGGCCGTGTGAAGCTGCCAGAGCCAGTAGGTTATATGGACCTGTTCGTTGGGGGAAGAAGGGTGTGCGCTGCTTTTAAATCGCGTAGCGGGGTTCTCGAGAGCCGCAACTCGTGCACGGAGGGCGCGGTTCTCAGCGGCCAACTTGAGCAGTGGCTCGTCGACGAGAGAATCAATTCTCTCGAGGAGGTAGCGGATTACAAGAAGGGCTGTAAGCAACGCCGTGGCCGAAAACCAAAGCCACGGAAACTGGGCGTTAGCGTCGGCGTACATGTGGGTTTGAACAGGCGGCGACTGCTGAGGTCGACGAGCTGCAACCCGCCTAGTATCTATGGGGGCGTAACAGCGAGGGGAGAGATCGCTGATGCGTGTGGTGCTATTTTCCGTCTCATAAGCCGAAGCACGAGTGAAGAAGACCATGAAAGTGCCAACGAAGACGCCAATGGCGAGGATAAGAATGAGAGCGATCCACGCAACGTTGTCAGCCATTACGCGTGGTTGGGTGAGGAGTGTAGGCGTCGGATTAAGATGAACAGAGGAGGTCGGGGTAGGAGGGCGGGGGGCGGGGGCAGGGATGAGGATCTCTGGAGCTCCATTGGTCTGGGAGGACAGAGCGGTAAAGACGCCGAACACCCAGTGAACGGCGAACCAATACTTGAAATAAAGAGAGGAGAGGGAGGCGTCGAGCGAGGATGACAGGATTTCTATTGCACTCATGGTTAATGGTAAAGTTAAAGCAGTAAATGTCAATCCTGGCGGGGAAAATACACAATCGCGGTCACATGACACATGCTCGCAAACTGGCACAAGCAACTCAACGCGTTCTGAGGAGTCCAAAAGTTCGCGTTATATTCAAGACATGGGTAAGAAATACATGCTAATCACATACATACATATTACTTAGATTTTCTCAACAACAGCTTTCATGCCTTTGACAAGCATGAAGCGTTGAGCCACTGTCATCTGGGGGAGAGCTTCCTTGAAAAGCTGATGAAGCATGTCCCCGGACCACATCGCAATCGCGAAGAACTTCTGGCTTGTACCCAGATCTTGTTTAATGAGTGCGTCGAGAATGTCGCTTAGATCATGTTCTAAACCCGCCAGGAACTCCTGCAGGCCAGGGAGTTTAGGTGGGATTCGTTCGACCTCTGGTTCTGGCTCGGGAGTATTGAGGTCGATCTATGTGGTGAAAATTGTGAGGATGTTGAGCAGGAAGTGTGAAGTACGGACAGGGATAGCACGTTGACGCGAGGGACCAGCAGCCAACTGTACGTTGTGCTGTGCTCGAGTTTTCTGATCATCAATCAATACATGCATCTCTGAGAAATATAGTCTCGTACCATAGGAGTCGACGACATATTCCTGCTAGGCATGTTGGCAGACGCTCGGGCGGCGGCGTGAGAAGAAACGGATTTCGAAGGGGAAGCACTGGTCTTGAACGAATTTAAGGAGTCATGTTGACAATAACAAATCAAGATCTGGATGCTGGTCTCACCTTTTGACCAAAAGCGCTTGTCGGCTTTTCATCATGTTGTGCTCTTCGTTCGTCGTTCTCCTGACAGCAACAGTAATGTAAATGACTTGCATAGGCTTCATAAATGATTATGATTACGCACCGTCTTCATGTTTATTGGAGGATACTCCTTCCTAAAACTCTCCTCGACATACTCATAATCGTTATCCAAGTCCCCCGAAGCCGTGAAGCGATATTTCACATTATAGACTGTAACAGAACTACAATCCATACGCTTTGCAACGTTGGCGGTGGACCAGCCGTGCATGCAAAGAATGCGGACCATAGCCCGTTCCCGACGCGTAAGGGGCGGTCGGGCTCTTCTTTGTCTTCAGAAGGCCATCAATCGACACTTTGTATGTAGTATTGATCCACTTACCTGTGGCTAGCAGACGAAAGCCCAACCATAGTCGCGTTCCGTTTGCTCATATCAGCGTCGATGTTGAAGTTGAGGACAGTAAACGGACCAATATGGACCCACAGTTGTACTTACCTATTGTTGATCATCAGTCAGGTGCTGTTTATTTGTTGATCCCTTATCTCCAATATTTCTTTTTCATCCACCATCTTGGCCAACGTTTTGGTGCCTTTATTGCCTGCTCTCTTCCACTGACTTTCACCAGATCTCCAACATCGAAAACAATACCACAAATGGCTGACAGTACCTTGTGGCATCGCGACCGCGTTCGTCGCTCGAAGATGGGGCAGCTGGATTGGGTGAATAAATTTCCACTTGCAAATCGGCGAATTTTCAGAACTTCACAGTATCCCCGGGTCATTATTCATAGTCACTTGTGTGGTGTAGTGTAAGTTTTCCCCGTGGCCGACAGTATCATATGCCACCTTTCGAAGGTTTACTCGTGCAGCGCTCTCCTGTCTCGAATAATGCAGTCGGTGAGCGTTTTTCACTTACATTCATCCATCACTGCTGCGCATAACTCCCCCAATGATGGGACGCCGTCGATGCACAAACCCTGCGTGGTGGATGTTGCAAGCGTCCGGCTCCGAACGACATGGCTCTTCTTCCGCCGCATGCCTTTTCTTGACTTTTTTCTTTCTTGGGGGGTGGCTACTGTCACCTTTGAAAAGAATCTGAATCTGATCATGATGGCCATAATGAGCTCATGTCCAAGCGGAATTTCGATAGATTTTGAATGCCATCTCCTCAAAAACCCTCAATGGGGGCCGCCTTCCGTGACTGCGCCAGGTTGATTCGGTGTCGCTCTGGGAGCTTTTCGAGAGGTCTTCGGGAGCCTCGTCAAGTTTATCCTCGACCACCCACGCGTTAACGTTACGCATATACCCAACTGTTGTTTTCAATCATTTGTAGATCGTGAAGTAAATATGATATATGAACCAAACCAAGCAGCTAAGTATATATGGTACAATGATGACGCTACATAAAATCTATGAAGCAAGTGGAGAAAATATATGAATATAGTACATCGATACCGAAACGCGCATCATGTGGCAAACTGTTGCCTGTCGAAGTCGAAGGTGATAAAGGCCCACCCAGACGTTCCTATCCAATGGGGCTGAGGGGGAAATTTACGTCGCCAGCCGTCGCCACCGCGAGGAGCTTCGTGACCCTGGCTATTTCTTGACGCCATGAGTCTGAAGAGGAGACCATCCATAATCGAGTCCCGATACAGAGAAGATTGCGACCAGAAGCAGAAGATAAGGAGAATACAGTCCGAAGCACTTGAAGACGATCGATCTTGAAGCTTGAAGCAATAGAGATGTTTTGAGATCTTGAATCCTTTAGATTTGAGCAGAAAATTCCGTAACGACCATAAGGTCCAAGAGAGAGATGGTCCAAAGAAATGGCGAGGTATGGCCTGAGACATAGCTGGTACCTTCGACGACGTTACGAGACCCTAATTGGAGATTTGCATCGCGAGTGTGGAGGCGGAGCACCTAATGACTTTCCTTGGCGTAACTTGAAACCCAGTCCGATTCGAACGCCTGTGTTTGAACCCTAGGGAAATAGTCTTGAAATCTTGCGGGGAAAAAAAAGGAAAATGTTCGTATATGGTGCCCCAATCGGCACGGGAGATATCCAGATGCTAATAACGGAGCGGGAAGCCGTTCGTCAGATCTTCGATGCGAAAAGTGTCTTCGAAACCCTGATGGGACTCGGCTTGCACGCGTGAACATGAAGCGCTTAGTACCTGACGAAGTTCGTTAACAACTGATCCTAGTGACGGCGGGTCAGAGAAGGTGAAAAAAAGACGGGGTAGGAACGACGACTTACGTTTCAAAGCAAACAACCGACGCCTTCGACACAGCAGTCTTCGATCCTAGACGAGGAATTGGCTCGCACGCGGGGACGTGAAGCACGCAGACCAGGCGGGGGTCGTTGACGGCGTGATACTAGTGATATAGGTCAGAGAATTAAGGAAGCTGGACATGACTGACAACTAACATTCAAATTCAAACAACCGACACCTTCGACACAGCAGTCTTCGATCCTAGACGAGGAATTGGCTCGCACGCGGGGACGTGAAGCACGCAGACCAGGCGAGGTTCGTCGACAGCGTAATTTCTGTAACGGAGGTCAGGGTCAAAGGACGCTGGGGCATGAATGACAACTCACGTTTCGATTCAAGCAACCAGACTTCTTACGGAGAACGCTCGACACAAGCGGTCGTTGGTCCTACACTAGGAATTGGCTCGCACGAGGGGACGTGAAGCACGCAGACCTGTTGTAGGTTCGTCGACGACTTGCTATGAGCTGCAGAGAAAGCAGAACGGAAGACGGGTGAGGAGAGGAGATGTTGAGGAGGCGGGTTTGGAGGGGCCCGATACTGGACAGCGCCAGCACGGCAACAGTCTAGGTGATTGATAGGCATCAAGGGGATGGTGAGTTGAGGCGTCACCGCTCTGGTGGGAAGACATACTTCGGTTCCCTCATCTCTCGTCCAATCATAACCCTGCGACCAAAGCCGCAGACCACTCATCAACCGCCCCGGCGTCCAGGGCTTCGAAATCTGCAGAAATGGTATGAGGAAATGGCAACGCGAAATGGAAGGGGTCACGCACAACTTGGAGGGGCCTGGTTAGGTCGAGCATTGACATCCTGCCCATTAGATATTGCTTCCCTTATTCGGTTGATTTCCGTTGCTAGCGCGGTCACCCTGTTTAACACAGAAGGTTTCTGTAAGGTGGGGTGTGGTGAGGATCAATGGAGGTGAGGCGGGATGGAAAGAACGAACCCAGGTTAAGTAATGATATCCGCGACACAGGGCGAACAGCCCGACGACGACCTTTATAACACGAGTCAAGAATGCAAAAACTTGTGAAAGGGGAGGACCTACGATGATGTCTTTCCAGGCCATGGCGACGAGATATTTCTTGATGATCGTGGCCAAAGGATTGAGGTCGACGATGGGACGGAGGAGATAGGAGTACGCGAGGGGTATGAGTCCCTCGTATAAACATATCTTGGTGGTGTATAACCTCAGCGGGGGATGGATCAAGCAGCAGGCGAGATTGAATGAAGGCAGCGAAAAGATCCAGATGAAGAGACAGCTCCGGGCGGGAACCGAGAGATCCAAGACTCGATCCACAATGCGGAATCCGACCATCTTGACGAGGGGTAAGACACGAGGTATGAGGAGCATTACGATGCACTCGAGAGCGACGACGACGAGCAGTGGTCTAAATCTGATCACGAACTTCGCCCACCAGCGCTTGGTAGCGCATACATGTGCGGCGGCTGCCTTCCGACGTTGTTTCTCAGCTTTCGCTAAACTCTCTGAGACGCTCCTGACACGTTGATTTGTGTATTGGCGTTGCGTCTCCTCGTCCGCCAGCCTTCTCGCCTCTTGTGCAGCGCCCTTGACGGCATCCTGTGTCTGTCGGAGTTGTGCATCCTGCGCCAGTAACCGTTTCACGTCCTCCAATGATACACCCTGTGCCGATCCTGGAGCATCCTTTGGCAGTTCTTCGTGTTTCGAGAATGTTCTTAGTGGCTCGTCGTGCCACGACCTTTGCACCTCTTCCCGCCAACTGCGGAACTCGGTCTCCTGAGACCGGCGTACCTCTTCCCACCACCTCCGGAACTCTGCCTCCTGTGACCTTTGACCCTCCCGTTGCGCCTTGTGATTCTCCTTCAATAATCCGTAATTGGCCTCTAAGAGCCTCAAGCGATCTGCCAATAATTCGTGTTTCTCTTCCAACAACTGTGCTTTAGTCTCCGCGGCCGAGCCCATGGCCTCGGTCGACTGCAAAGACAGTCTGAGCTCTTCCGAAGACCGACGGCACTCCAGTAAGGCACCTTGGGCTGAGGCTTCCATAGAACGTTGTCTCATGTCGAGTTCACGGTGGACGATAACAGGGATGGCGAAGATGAGATACGAAACAAGTATGATCAGAATGACGAGGAGGCTAGGCGTTAACCAGGAGGGCGGGGGGTGGCTGGTGACCCCAGGTTTATCGCGCGAATGAAAATGACGATGGGTGGCGAAGCCTCGCCTTGAAGAGTCAACAGAGTCGTTGGGAGAGCGATTGACGCTAGGCGGGGGTGCGAGGACTGAGTTCTGGTCCTTAGGTAGGGCTGGAACGTTGTTGACCGTGTTTGGATTGGAAAGAGTTGAGGGTCGATTGGGCGAGAGGACGGAAATTGGGTTCTGAGTCTGGAGTGGGGCTGGAATGTTATCGACCTGGGTTGGACTGGAAGGATTTGGACGCCCACTGGGCGATATTCTGGTACCGGCGATAACGCCAAAAGCGAGGCTGAGCATTACAATCAATGTAATAATTTGGATGTTTCGGAGCGGAGCGAAGGATGGCTGGGCCAAGGAAGTCGGCGTGGGTGGAAAGAAGACAGGAGAAGTGGGAGTGGGAGCCCAAACGGGATTGGCAGTGCATGGAGTGAGCTCCTCGGGGAAGAGGGATTGTACAACCTGGATGAAATGGGAGGTTAACCAGGATGTGGCGGAGGCGCAGTAGACTAAAGTAGCAATCATTGTATGTTCGCAGATGGTGGTAATGGTTAAAGTGGCTGTCAGCATTGGCGGGGACAATCAACAGTCCACGGTCAGGTGATTGGATGTAGCTGTCACGCGAACGCGGAATCCCCGTCACGCTTCTCGTCAGCTTCTCATCCCCAAACCACCTCCATATCTTGTCATTCTTTGCTCGCTGCGCCACCCGCCCAACATAAAAACTCTTGATTTATTGTCTGTTTGGTTTGAAACATGCTGCCTCACCTCTGGGGTCTTTTTGTTGTTATCTCGGGTTTCATCGCCAAATGTGGACCAGGTGCCGGCAATCGTGCTGTACAGGAGCAGATGCGCTTATATTTAGCCGGCAAGACGGAAGTTCTCTTATTAGCAGCGGGACAATTCTTTCTCCAAGGATCGCCGTTGAATGAGTTACAACGTTCGCTGGAATTGATGCAAGAGTCCTTATCCTCAGTTCAAGAGTCCTTAGGAAACGTTCAGGAGGCGGTTGACGATCTGCAGCTTTCGATTCCGATGCGGATCCGCGAAGAGGCTCTCAAGATATCCCAGGCCTTAGCGGCGGACTTGACACGCGCTCTTTCGGAAGTGCGGCGACAGGTCGCGGACACAGCTTTTTCTACATTCTCTTCTCTACAGGCCGACGTGGTTCAGTTTGTCGAAACCTCGCTCGTCGTCCCTATTCGTTCAGGATACGCATCGAACCCCCATTCGTCTCCACTATTTGGTCTATACCTCCCGGCTGACGCGACGATCCTTGGCTACCACATTACGCCGACCACTCTAGTCTTGTTAAGCCTCATAGGATTTGCAACTATGTCAATCGCAGTACTCTCCGCTCTGCTTCTGGTACTCAAGGACCGAACACAAGCGAACATGAGTGGAACCGCTGAAATCAGGCACTGCCCGAGTCACAACGATAGAGCCATTGCCCTGGAGGCGGACGAAGATTATCCCAACCCGACGCGGGATAGTAGGGCGACCGAAGACAATCTTCCGACCTTGCATCATCATGCAGGAGGAAGCGAAGACGGACCTATGTCCATGCCGGAAAGCTCTAATCCTACATCCCCTACAATCCCGTCGAATACGGTTGTTCCCGCTGTGACCGATATGGACGCCGCCATTAGTCCCTGCGGACCGAGTGTAAAGGCTCGAGAGGACACTGCTGCTACGCTCTGCGATCTCCGAGACTCTGGAGTTGACGTACGCGAAACCCACCTCTCGGAAGAAGTGTCCGACTTGTCAACGATTCTTCCTCGGGTTTCTGTAACTGTGAAGAACGAAGATTCCGAGGCCGCTCAAAACCCCGATGTTATCGCAGGATCAGATCCACCCTTCCCTCTCCAGTCTTGCGTACATGGTGATACTGCCTCATCTCTACAGGTCGTCGCGGGTACCACTGCGGGCACGCCTCTGGGTCATGGTACTAGTGCTGATCTCGGTGCGCCGCTAGCGGTTGCACATGCTAAGGCTAGCTCGGACGATGCAATCGGTGAGGCCAACGTTGGCAACGCGGGCGGTGGGAACAGCGCACAGATCGAGACACAGCCGATTGTCACCTTTCCCGCCGAAGACGCCACCGTTCTTCCGGAGTGGGTTATGGCCTGGAGACGTTCACCCGCGCACAACAACCCGGGGCTGTGTCTGACTTTCCGCCGAGGTCAAATCATACGGGTGTTAGCTGGGAAGCCTGGTGGTCGATGGTGGATTGGTGAGGTGGAGGACGGCAGTCGCGGTCACTTCCCCCCAACTTATGTCGACGTACTTGTCGAACCGCAAACGGACGCCGCTCCCCCAGTGCCCGTCATTGTTGTCCGACCACCTACTCCGGACTGCGCCGTAGACTCGATCGCACAACCTGAACGACGGGTATTGCGGGATATAGGGAATGCTATCTAGGGAGATAAGTTTCGCAATGCGGCATCTGGTCCTGCCGTCGACTTTCGGGCCAAGTAAAGTATTGGGACTATTATCATTATTATACATTATCTGTGCCATTCCATTCCATTTACGCTAGATTTGTTGTAGAGTTATTATAGCGCGTCTTTGTAGGGATTCGGTCGTGTAGATTTGTAGCTCGGGACACTGTAGCAATGTTGGTGTATCACCATCGCATTATTCCTCTCTCTGGTTTCGTGGCTCTGATAATTTTGGGTGACCAACGTTCGTGTTCTACTAGCCAATTCGATGCTGGAGGTTGCAATTGTGCCCGAATGTATCAATCATCGTGATAACCAAGAATTTCGCCATGGCACTCGCCGATCGTGCTCCTTTCTTCTTGCCACAACCA
This sequence comes from Lyophyllum decastes, assembly GCA_025854295.1. Taxonomy (NCBI): domain Eukaryota; kingdom Fungi; phylum Basidiomycota; class Agaricomycetes; order Agaricales; family Lyophyllaceae; genus Lyophyllum; species Lyophyllum decastes. The sequence continues at coordinate 3,455,538 of CP107705.1, read as the reverse complement.
TGCATTCCTTGCTCTCGCAGCTCGCCATTGCTCCCCAAAATTTCATTTTCCTTCACCTGTTTCTTTGTAGCGGTTAATAGAGCGGCTGGCTTGCGGATATAGAATCATATCCTGGCTTGGTACCTAGGATCCTGGTCGTGGCAAGCAGCCGCTTCAAGTTCCTCACAGTTCGACGTGTCGTAATATCCAATCCTGCCATTTTCTTCAAATCCCCATATCTGGAATCACATATCCTCTAGTCTTCATTGAACTGAAGGATATTTCTATCGCAATCATTAACCGCCTCATCGTCCCGCTGCGCGGCCCGCCACCCCTTCTTCCCAATGTCCCATGACCTACGCGTCTTCCTTCATGCCTCAAGTGCCCCGGATGCTTAGCTATGTGTATATAAGTACTGGGATGCTAGCCGTGCATGGGCATTGCATCGAGGAACCATGTTACCTTGGACGTGGCTGTTTACCGCGTTTATCCTTTCTTTTTCGCAGACTGTACTCGCGAAGACGTGCACGCTATCACCGCTTGGGGAGGGTAAAGATGACACAGATCAGGTAAGGTGGATTTTGACTTTGGTTGCCGTGAGGATGTGCTCATGTTCTTTTTTTTTTTTTTTTTTTTTTTTTTTGCCTCTGGCGTCTGTTAGGTAGAGCAGGCGATCGCGACTTGCGGGCATTCAGGCACTACCATTTTTGAGTCGGGAACATACAATATCACCAGGTATTACTTTGGATTGGATCAGAGTTTACGGTGTCTGACCGGCCTTGTCAGGAAGATGACCTGGAACCTCACTTCGGCCACAGTTGATCTCAAGGGCTATCTCAGCGTGCGTCTCATACCCACCCATGCCTTAGATGATTACTCACATAGTTATGATCCAGTTCAAACCGGACGTCCAATACTGGCTCAACGCAACCAACACATACCGCGTCGTTTTCATCCAAGTAGGTCGATCCCATATTTTGTACCTCCAGCGCATCTGATATACTCGTCAATTTAGAGTCAAGCCTCCTGGTTTGTCGTGACTGGCAGTAACTTCGTGATCGACGCACATAACACAGGTGGGATCCAAGGGAACGGACAGGTACGTCGGCTCTGCTCTCTCCATTGATCCCAAACTCGACCTCGTCATCGCTTTACAGCCCTGGTGGTCATATTTCCAAACCCACGCAAAGGCGGATGGCGACGGACGTCCCATCTCGCTGACGCTGTGGAAGGCCACGCAAGGAGTGATCAAGAATTTCCGGATCGTGTCTCCACCGTTCTGGTCGAATACGGCGGCGGAGTCCTCGAATATCCTGTATGATGGAATGTATGTCAACGCGACGAATACTGATCCTCTTTATATTGGGAAGAAGTGAGTTTTTATATGCCCTGCTTCTGTAGACGTGGTGATTGACCGATCATGCAGTGCTGTCCCAAACACGGATGGTAAGCTAGCGATACCAGACGTATGGGTTTCGAGGAAGGCTCACGTCGGACTTAGGTATCTGCACATACCGGAGCGATAACATCACCATGCTTAACTGGGATGTGACGTGTGGGGATGACTGCTTGGCTATCAAGGGGGTAGGGTATCTCGGGAGCCCCCATTCTATCATTTGCACTTACATCTTCTTTCGCACAGAATTCCTCGCATATCGTTGCCCGCAACATCACTTGCCGCGGGGGTAATGGGATCGCCTTTGGTTCCCTCGGTCAGTACGCCGATATGGTGAGATATTTTGCCATATAGACCAGAAAACACGTGATTGACGCGGCACAGAGTGACATCGTATCCAACGTCGTCCTCGAAAATCTGCTTGTGAGTATAAGTTATTTTTGTCATATTCTTGTCATGCCGATGCCGGTCCCAGATCACTCGCATCGACCCGAATGTCCAGCCTAACATGGCGAACGGGGTGAGCCGCTCTCTCCCCTCTCCTCCGTTATATCCGTCAATTAACGGCAATCTAGGTCTATCTCAAAACATGGACTGGTGCTGTGCACGGTGCACCGCCCACAGGAGGTGGTGGCGGGTCCGGTGAGTAGATCTACAGCAATTAGTTCTCGAAGGAGCAGTCCTGATGTTCACCTAGGTTCCGTGAGCAACGTGGTCGTCAGGGATGTCCACCTGGATCGCGTTAACATACCACTGCATATCTATCAGACCAACGGGGGCCACACGTCAGTTGTCGAAAAATTGATTAGCGTAACCGCCCTAGCTGACGGCTATATTCACTCCTAGTGGTGACGCTCCCTCAACGCTCAAGTTTAGCAATCTCCAGTTCTCGAACTGGACTGGCACGGCGGTGACCAACAGAAGTACGGAGTATCGATGATCGAAGTTTTCGATATCAGCTGACGACTGACCGTTTCCAGTTGTTGATATTGAGTGCAGCTCTGCAGCTGGGTGCAGCCAGGTGTCGTTCTCTGGATACAACATTTCCAGCCCTGCGGGTCAGGCTCCAAGGTTTATTTGCCAAAACGTGCAAGCACTGTCCGGCTTATCAGGTAAGGATGACAGGAAGACCAGTCTTGCTGTCAGGGACTGACGATTTTATGATTATAGCGCCTTGTAACGCAACTGGCCAAATGTAGCAAGCCCCTCGATCCGTCAAAGAGATTGATTTCAGACTTCACAAGTCGCTTCCAAACTTGCACAAGCGTGATAGTATCTTCTCTATGGAGTAATACGTTCAATTACTTATAGGCTGCCGCGAACCATCAATCAAGCCGAAACAATACAGGTGGTCGACGGTCGTCGCGACAAGGCAACCTACTGAGTCTAGCTAAAAGCTAGACCTGGCGAGATCGTCTGAGAAGCAACAATACAAGCGTGTTGCAAGCCTGATATAAGCATGAGTCTGAGCGTGTGTGTGGGCATTCCAACAATGCTATGGAAACATGAATGAGGGAAGGTCAATCATGGCAACGTTCACCGATTGATCGGCCCGGTGGCAGTTTAACACATCAAAGGGACCCAACGCAGTGTTTCCCTATTCCCCTTTCTTCCCTTTTGATCTTTTCTTCTCAATACCATTCCGACCAGCTGGCCGGTCTCTCTGCATTCCTTTCACTTTCATTCTCCTCGCTGTGCAGAGCGCTCATTAGACTATCTTAATGCCATCCAATCGTTCATCCGGCCTCGATTTTTCCGACGGCAAAGGGTCTGCTCTGGATCAGCACCCTGACGTCCAAACTAATTATGCTGGTGGCTCCCAGCCTACTCATCTCCAACGAAATAAAACGGAGAGGAGACGTCTGCAGGGGCTGCAGCGAACGCTGACGACGACTTCGGTCAAGTCAGCACCCGCAAAACCGACGGGTTTGCGTCAGCGGTTTGACTTGTGGATGATCAATGAGGGAGGGAGGCAGCTGTTCTTTGGCGTTTGGATATTCCTGCATCTGCTAGTCGCAATCTTCGGATTCATCCACTACCAGATGAAGGATAACTCGGTCACTGCACGCTCGATTTTCGGCATCACATTCCGTACGTTGCTATGCGCAACTTGACCCAAGTGCAGTCCTGTCTAACATTGAATAAACCTTCAGCTATCGCACGTACCGCTGCACTCGTGCTCCACATAGATGTTATCTTCATCCTCCTCCCCGTCTGCCGCAACTTCGTCTCCCTCCTCCGCCGGACCGCCCTTAACGACCTTATTCCTTTCGACAAGAACATCACCTTCCACAAGGCTACCGCATGGTCCATTGTCGTTGGTAGCGCCGTGCACATCCTCGCACACATGGTCAACTTTGCCAAGCTCGCCATGGTCGACCCCGATGCGAAGACCACCGGCCAACGAATCGTCGCGTTCTTGGCAGCCAACTTCCTCACGGGCCCAGGCGCGACTGGCTGGATCATGACCGCTGCCCTGGGGATAATGGTGTTCTTTGCACTTGAAAAGCGGCGTCGTGCGCACTTCGAGCGGTTCTGGTACTCGCACCACCTTTTCATTGTGTTCTTCATCGGCTGGCAGCTGCACGGCATGTTCTGCATGATCAAACCCGACAGGCCTCCGTACTGCTCTTTCAACACTATCGGAGTCTTCTGGGTGAGCCGTGCCAGCACTATTGATGAGGTGTCGTCTGACATTGGGTTTAGCGCTACTGGCTCGTCGGCGGTGTCATCTGGATCTGGGAGCGCATCCTCCGTGAAATCCGCTCGCGCCATATCACGTATATCTCAAAGGTCATCCAGCACCCCTCGAACGTCATGGAACTGCAGATCAAGAAGGAGAAGACCACCACCCGCGCTGGGCAGTACATCTTCCTTTCGTGCCCCGAGGTTTCATACTTCCAGTGGCATCCTTTCACTTTGACTAGCGCACCGGAAGAAGACTATATATCCCTGCACATCCGTGTCGTCGGTGACTTTACGAAGGCCCTGGCCAAGGCTGTGGGCTGCGATTTTGAAACAAAGGATAAGGGTCAAGGCGGCGACGCTCTTGCCGGTGGAAAGGTTGTCGGCACGGTTGCGAATGCGTCACTCAATCGCACTCTTCCTCGTGTCATGGTCGATGGTCCGTTTGGAAGCGCAAGTGAGGACTTTTTCAAGTACGAGACGATTTTGCTCGTTGGCGCCGGTATCGGTGTCACTCCATTCGCTTCGTCAGTGCTAAATGTTCCTCTGATGAACCCAGCTAACGCCTGCGTTTTCCAGGATCCTCAAGACTATCTGGTACCGCATGAACAACTTCAACCAGTCCAAGCCCACCCGTCTCTCCAAGGTTTGCCTTTCCCTCTCCGTTCATGTTCATCCTGCCTACCAACGCACCTTTCATCAGGTCTACTTCACATGGGTCATCCGTGACTTCGGCACAGCCGAGTGGTTCCACTCTCTCCTCCACGCCATCGAGGAACAAGATACGCAGAACCGAATCGAGATCAACATCTACCTCACTGCGAAGATCAAGGAGGACGATATGAACAACATCATCGTGCAGGACGTCGGGGCGGAGAAGGACGCGATTACGAGCCTGCGCGCACCCACGCACTTCGGCAGGCCCAATTGGGACCGCGTGTATAGCTCTATCACGGAGAAGCACCCCGAGACCGATGTCGGTGTGTTCTTCTGTGGACCGGCCATGCTCTCCAAGACGCTGCACCAGATGTCGAACAAGTACTCGCAGCCCAAGGGCACCCGGTTCTTCTTTGGGAAGGGTGAGCCTTTTCGCCGGTTCTTACTGCATTCGTTGTTGAATATGCTTTCCAGAGAATTTCTAGCGTGTGTGTATGTTATGTGTGCTTTTGGTCGGATGATTTCGTGTATGGGTCTTGGTGGCTTCTTCAATGTATCTAGTCGCAATGACATTTGGATCTTGCGAACCTGCGGATGTCACCACTCACTGACCTTACCCGTTGTTACTAGTTCCAGTCCTCACTGACGGACGCAAGAGAAATACCACTCAGATGGACTCCTCGACGTGGCGAGGGGTTTTATCCTTCTGACATGTATCCAAAGCCTCATCATATTCTCCCTGTTCACGTCCCACCCATCCAGGCAACAGGTATCAATAGCACAAACTTATCCGCCGCAATCCTATCCTCCATCTCACACCACATCCTCCTAAATCATCATCACCATTCACCGGGGCTTTCACAAACCTGCGAGCCGTCTCCTTCCCAGGCCTGCTCCCTACGTACACCCCATCCTCCCTCGTCGAAGTACTATCCCGTTCGGTCCACCGCGCCCACCATCTTTGCTGCAACTTTACAAGGGTCAACAACATCTCCCTCTCTTTTGCCGTGGTACCAGGTAGAACAATGGGCATTCGCAGCTTATGATCATGTGTAAATAATAAAAAAAGGAGAAAACAATGTATTGTGGGGGTCCGGGGCTGCGAAGACAGGGGCCCGTCTTTGCGAGTGATAGGAGCGCTCTATTCCGGGGTTGTATAGGAGCATGTTTCCGAGATAGAGATATACTGTGAGTGGGTATTCGCTAACTTTTAGAAGCCAAAGCTCATGCACAGGGAAACATACATCCATGTACCACGCTGTACTGGTGAAGATACACCACTCCAAGCGCGATCTGAGCTGCCATTTTCTCGTGGACGTTAGATGGGAGCCGTTCGTCATCATATACAAATCATATACATCTTCCAGATCAGAATCCTATGCGGGACGCAGAAGTTCAGTGACGATGCCATTTATGGGTGCCATTTGGCCCCTCGATCTCAAAGTGGTCAAACACCTTCATAACATACTCCGCACCTGCAGCAAAGATAATTTGCTGCCGCTGTGCCCTACGATGCGGGATGTCATCGATATCGAAGGAGGCAGCAGAGGCGTCAGCACTGAGCACTTCTGAGGGAAACAAACCGTTTCAGCGACAGATTTGCGACGAGACAGTGCCATATGAGCCGTACCCAAGCTTGTTGACTGTGCGGTAGCGGTTTTGGAAAATGTCGTCGAGGTGGACGGGGTGCTAGCCTAGATAAGCTCCGTATTTGGGAATTGGTTGTACATTCGCGATAGGGCCATTCTGGCATGGTTTTCTCTGCAGGCGGCGGTGGTAAAGTGATAGTGGTTGTGTTAGTGGTTGTTGGAACACAGGGCTGTGGTGCATTCGACGTAGGCTATATGACTCGTCGGTGGTTCCGTCAACGTATGAGCGTTTGAGCCCTCAATCTAAAGGTAGAATTGGTCGTTTCAATGTCGGAACAGGGTAACCGGCTATAGCATTGCCGGGGGGTCCGAGTCCAACGCCTCAAAATGCATGTCATTGAGCAACTCATGTCCATATATTCTCGGTGGTCGTCTTTTAGCTCGCAGTCGTTGCGGAATCCGGTTCTTCAGCACCAGAAGCACTAGCAGCCGTTTTCTGACCCAGAAAACAACCCATCAAGGACCTTGGACCGCTCCCACCATGTCGCGGACGCCCCAGCGGCGCCTCAACCATCTCCTGCGGGAATTGACGCCCACACCTGCACCGGTCGGGACACTTAAGCTAGGGAAGATCACCTACGAGGTGCCTGCGGCGTTGACGCCCTCGCGGTTGGCGCGTTCGAAGGATCTGCTCGATATCAACGACGCAGTCAATCGAGACAACCTGCACTTTCTGTTGCAGAAGTATCTCCTCGGTCAGGACGTTTTTCTCGTGTCACAACCAGGGCCGTATGCACGGCGACTGGCACTGACTTTCGCGAGGTGGGTACTGAAGATATTGTGTGGTTGATAGTGCTGATGAGATGTGTAGTATCATCAACGCGGAATACGAGTATATTGCGCTGCATCGAGATGTTGGCGAAACGGAGCTGAAGCAGGTGCGTCAACGACGTCTTTTTGCCCAAACTTAAACTTGACTTTCACGCAAGGGAAGGGAAATTAGAGAGGGAGGGAATTTAATATATGTGGACAGTCCTGCAGTTCGTGCCGTGAAGCACGGCCGCCTATTGATTTTAGAGGGGATAGAGAAGGCTGAACGAGGTATCATGCCAGTACGTATTCCATTTTCACACCTGCCCTTACTTCTTCATGAGATGTAATATTAGGTTCTTAACAACTTACTAGAGAATCGCGAGATGTGAGCGCACCATTCTCTTGGAAAGCACACGATAATGACACGAGCACAGGAATCTCGACGACGGAACACACATCATTCATCCTCACCGCTACGCCCAGCTCGATGCGGCCAATACCCTAACAGCCAACTTCGTCCCAGCACATAAGAACTTCCGCGTTATCGCCATCGCTGCTCCCGTCCCGCCCTATCCCGGCTACCCCCTCGACCCACCCTTCCGAAGCCGCTTTCAGTCGCGCTTCATCGACCCCGTCGCCTCCTTGACCGCCCTCCGCAAGCCAACATCCCCCAGCACCCTCGATACCCACCTCCGTAACCTCATCTTGTCCACCCAGTACGCTAGCGAGTCCCGGCACGCCCTCGAGGCCATCTCCCGCTCCTCCCTCCCACCATTCCCCCAGACCGCCCTTGCGAAACTGAGCAGCCTCGTGACGACCTTTCCCCCTCCAGCGAGCCTCACGCCCGGCCAGCTCGCACGGCTGATGTTAACGCTCCACCCGGGCCTCATTCACGCGTCATTTCAAGCATGGGCGATGCTCAGTCGGCAGACGGACGAGGCGGGTCTCGGAGAGCTCGGGGCGCCATTGACGTCGTCCGGTGACGAGATTGGATTGTTGGGATATAGAGTCTCCGCCATCAAACGCCTGGATGCAACCACCGCGGAGGTGACGTTCGTTCACCCTCAGCAGCCCTCGGTTGTGGTAGTCAAAGTTCCTGCGGGTCCAAAGCCCCTGCGACCGTTCCCGTTTCAGGGAAACCTTGACTTCTTCCCGACGAAGAGGTTTGTGGGCCTGTTGACGTGTTTTCTGCAGGCGCACGCATTGGGTTGGGATATCTCGTTGGTACCGCCGGCGTTGCCATCTACGGCGTCGACATCGACGTCAACGCTCGTAAGGGTGTTTGGGCAGGTGCTAGGGTACGAGCAGGAGGTGGTGCATATGTACAAGGAGCTAGGAGGAAGGGAGCTGATTATGCGCAGGAAGATTTTGGATGGGGGAGCAACGATTTGGGAGCCGAGGTATGTGAATATTAGCTTTTGAAATCTACCCCGATTCTGAGTACTGCCCCCCATTCCAGCCCGTTGATCGAAGGCGCGTGGGCCGGACACTTGCTCCACCTTTCGAGCCTCGATGTCATCGGCTCCACGGCAGGCTCCCTCGCCCGCCTAATTCAAGACCGGGAGACTGAGCTCTGGGAGGGCAAACGTATCGTATCTGAAGCGACACCAGATGAGGTACTCATTCTCGAGTCTATCGTTTCCAACGCTGCTGACCCGTCACCAATATTAGCTGTCCGCAAGTGAGCTCTCCGTCGCCCACCCCTCTTTTCGAATCATCAGCACAGCCTCGAAGTCACTCCCGCTCAAGGACTGGCTGTCCGACGAGCACGCCAATATGTTCTTTCCCATCCCCAGTCAACCCATGGACCGCCTTGAAGAGACAGACATCCTCCTTGCGACGGGCTGCCCACCCCATTTCATCGAAACGCTCCTTTCGTTTGCGGAGAAGTATAGGCAGAACATGTCGGAAGACAACATCCTGAAGAACAGGAAACTCGGCACGCGGTCGTTGGTCAGGATCACGAGACGTCTGGCGTTGTTCCCGAAGGACGATGATTTGCATGCGATCATTAGCCGGTCGTTGCTAGCGGAATTTTTGCCGGCGATGGAGAGGATGAATCTGGATACGCTGTTGACTGAGTCGAATATCGAGCTTAGGACACCTTTGGTATGTTGAGTTCTGTCATCCTTCTTGTTATTTATAAGTCATCGCCATTTTCTGCAGTATAATGCGAATGCGGTGATCGAGGGGAAGAGTCTGGTGTTCCCGGTGTCGAGTTCTACCGGAGAAAATATTCTCCAGACGTCGATACCTCTGTTCGACGCCTCGCAGGATGTGGAGGGGGTGGCTTCGCATGTGCCACACATGGACCATTTCTACGACAACAGCTTGCAGACTGGCTTGATGCGTGACCTAGCAATCGACTTGGAGCTCCTTGGTGAACATGTTGTGCTATTGGGGAATCAGGTACATTTGTACTTCTTACACAAGCGCTAGATATTGACGGCGTTGCTCTAGGGCGTTGGGAAGAACAAGATCGTGGATCGGTGAGTCTCGTGTGTAGTTTCTGGTTGTGTACTTAAGCCGATTGACATGTTCAGCTTATGCCAGGTTGGTATCAGATAGTCTTACAATGTGACGTGCCTGACACCCTATCCAGTTATTAGGACGTCCCCGAGAGTACATCCAACTGCATCGAGATACAACCGTCAACCAGCTCATGTTCACCACGTCATTGGAAGGGGGCATTCTGCAGTACACCGACTCGCCCCTCCTTCGTGCCATAACGTTTGGTCGAGTGATTATCATCGACGAGGCCGACAAGGCACCGGAGCATGTCGTTGCTATCTTCCGCAGTCTCGCTGGCCAGGGCGAGATGTCTCTTCCTGATGGCAGACGGGTCCGACCCGTGCGGGAGCGCGACAGTGACATCGCTGTCCACCCCAACTTCCGACTCGTCCTCCTTGCCAATCGCCCAGGATATCGTAAGTGCCAATAATTTCGCTGCACCTGCGCAGCTTAGGCTGATGTGTGGTTGGACAGCGTTCCTCGGAAACCACTTCTTGCAAGTTCTTGGGGAGAACTTCAGTGCTCATTCGGTCACGAATCCAGATCTGGCATCCGAGCGTAAGCTCCTAGAACAATTAGCTCCCGAGCTTAGCCAGGACTTGATCCTGCGTCTCGTCGGTGCATTCCACGACTTACGTAGGGGTTATGATAGCGGCGTCTTGAACTACCCTTACTCATTGCGAGGTACGGGTGTTATTTCTGTTCCTCGTGCGTTGCAGCAGCTGATAAATGGACATTGTAGAACTCATCAATTTAATAAGGCATATGCAGGCATATCCGCAGGATACCCTGGGCGATGCCCTCCGCAATATATTTGATTTCGACATCTATAAGCCGGAGACAATCGACAAGCTTGCTGAGATCTTGGAACATCATGGGTTAGTACATTCGACACCATCCCTTTTCCTGCATACCTTAACCATTGGTTACTTCTTTTTAGATTGCAGGTACCACATCTCGGTCTCAATGCAGCGCGCGAAGCAGCGAAGAAACAGGTTCAGGATATCGAATTCAAGCCCACTGAAACCGAGCTCGACGAGCCCAAGGAGGGTAAACACGACGACAAGGAGCATTCCGGCGGAAACACGTTCGCAGGTGGTGTATGTAACGAGTTTTCCACGCACCAAGGGCGTTCTGACTGTGCATGACAGACCGGCGGCCGTGACACTGCTGGGATGGGCGGCCGAGGCGGATACAAACGTTTGTGGAAGGGCGGAGACATCAAGCAGGTGAGCGTCGTCTTTTCCATCATTGCGTTTGGAACGATGGTGATGTCTTCCCCAGGTTCCCGATGCGCTGAAAGACAACGTGCCTGATCATATAAAAGAAAAAGCGAGGGAAATGGCTCGTCAGGAGCTCCAGCGAAGACTTGAAGAACTAGACATGTCAGCGGCGGAGGCAAAAGGGTATGGCGCGCTTTTGAATGCCACGCAAGCGCACATGCTTTCTCTGCACGACTTGCTTGAACGTGAGTTTTAATTTTGTTGTGATAGTGATCAAAATCGGGCTTATCGTGTTCTCTTCCGACTAGATCTCGCGGCCAAGGAAGAGGAACGTGTGTGGCTAAAGCGACAGACCGACGGAGAGCTAGACGACAGCCGTCTGACGGAAGGTCTCACTGGGGAAGCAACTGTTTACAAACGGCGTGGCATGGAGAAACCAGAACTCGGTCGACCTCAGATCAAGTGTGTTATTAATATGACAAACTTGTTTTTATGGAATTGACTGGGGGCGTCAGACCTAAAAGGATCAGATTTCTCTTTGATCTTAGCGCATCGATGTGAGTTCCCTCGACACCCATTAATGACCCTGTGCCAATGGTCTTCTTACGTCCAGGTACCGTTTCCAGTACGATGGCCGGCTGGAGAGGAGTATGGAAACAGGTAAGATTACCTGACCTACCTCCTACCACAAACGCTCAGATTCCTCTAGCGGCTATGCTAATGGAAACATTTGATCGCTTGTCAAGAAAGGAGAAATATGTGTGGGATGTAAGTGTCACCTGTGGGCTTATGCTGTCATTCCTTATCCTGACAATGAGGATTCTAGATGTACGGCCACGTAAGCTCACCCCCGCGCCCCTTTCCGGAAAGGCATATAGAAACTAAATCTGTCCTCAGTCTGGGGACGGTCCCGACATACCCTTAGTTCTGGCTGACAAGCCTCCCACTGAGATCCGGGACCGATGGAAGGTCGTCGAGAAGATGGCTATGATCCCTCAATATGCCTTTGCGGGAGATTACACAGGTATGTTCGGCACAATATTCGGTGACGAGCAGACTCTGATACGCCCGCAATTATTTCAGTCGAGGCAATCGAGAAGGGCGTCAACGAAGTTGGCACTTACGACGCGGGTCAGTTACGATGCCGTTTCTGTAGTCTGAGTTCCGGTCTCATGGTTGCATCCCGCAGATGATTGGTTTGTTATCGCGATCACTGTAAGATTACTCCTACGTTGCCCCGCGAGGTTGCTTACCTTGATACCCTCAGGATGCCAATTTTGGACGATACGGAATAACGCCTGAGCATTTGACGCATGCGATGAAGCGGAATCTGAAGGTGCACACTGCTCTGATCTGTATCGGCGAGGGCGCCGAGGCTGCATGGTTCGCAGTAATTCCATCTTCGTTCACGGCCTTTGCCCTAATTCTGGCCACTGATACAGGATCACAAAGAGCCTTCCGGGGCGTGGTTTCCGTGTAAGCAACACAGCCGACATACCCACTGTGCTAAGAAGCATATTATCGACCATGGTGGAACGATGAGACGCCCCTACTTCGGTGGACTCTCAAAGTAAACGTTAGGTGACGAGCTACCACTGCAACCACGAAAGTTGTGGCTCATTGAACGGGGCTAATGTTACACAGGGTCCCCAGCAGGGCACGAATACATAATACATACGCACACGCCACCAGCTAATCATCATCCTTGCACATCTTAGCCACCTTGTTGATCTCCTTGACAAACCTGCCATCATACAAACTGTGCCACTTCGAAGGCACGGTGAATATAATTGACCCATCCCCCTTTCGCTTGCGTGGGCGATTGAAACAAACTTCAGTGCCAAGGATGGCCACACCAAGTACGTTTGTTGCCCATTGTGCATCTTCTTCACCAGGTAGAACCATGTATTCGTGCATTTGCTTTTGAATTTCCCTCTTCACATTCTGTGATGCCTCTTCTCTCTTTTGTAGGGAGCCGATCTCGACTATGAGGTGGATCTAGTCATATTTCTCGTCGTTTCCATAGTAGCTTGCCACGATGAAATCTGGATAGTGCTTTTCCTCGTTCGACCCTGCGAGGAGTGTGTAATGAGAGGAGAATGCACATACCATGCAGATCCGGCCTCCTGTTTGTGGATGTTAAGTTTCAGTCACCCTTTCAGCATAACGAGGTGTGCTCACATTTTTCTGGACGTAGGATGGTCAGAATCTTTGCAGGATATACTATTGAACAAGACGAGCTTGTCCGTTTCCTCGCGGCGCAGGGCTGGGGCCCTGAGCCTGGAGAGCCACAGTTCACCGTTGATGAAGCCTGGATGACTTTCTTGAGTTGGCGAGGCGCGCAGCCGCGAGGTGGTGATCCAAAAACCCTGTCCCCATGGCCACAGTGTGCGTTGCATTCCCCTCCACCTCTCACACGTCCTGACGTTCAATTTTCTATGCAGACTGGTATGATAAGGATGGAGGCCATGTCCATGCCTTCATGACAAGGCGTAGTGAAGACCTTCCCAACGCGAAACATCGCTTTAAGGAGATGCCAATTGACATTGAGATCCGGGACAGATTCGTTCAGCAGACAGGCAATGCGCTGGACCCGAGCAAGATGAAGTTCTGGAGCTTGCCTGAAAATGTTTTGCACTTTTCCTTGAGTATTCCCTTCTAGGTTCGTTTTGCAACCCAGATATCTCGAAACAACCATTCCTTGTAATGATATGACTTCGAATTAGCACATTGTAAGCACTCCAAGAAATTTTGTATCGCTTGTCATATACATGTCATATGTGATCCAAGTATACTGCTTCTATTCTATCAAGACACTGGCTCAGTTGCACAATCATGACTTGTGTGCTCATGACGTCAGCGTCAGCGTTACGAGGTATCAAAGTGCCAGGAACATCGTGTTGAGCTCAATGTTGTAATATCCATCAGCTAATAGCGTATTTCAGACCCCAGACATTTCAAGCCAATTTTGAGACTTTGTTCTGCACAGTCCCATGCGATGTCATGATAAGCCAATGATCACCTGACCGTTAACTGTCACGGTACATCGTATCTGCGAACATACGATTTTGCAGATTGTGCCTCCGCCACCTTCCTCTGCTTCGGCTGCTGGTTAGCCGTCCGTTCCATTCAGGTTCGATTCCTGTTCGCCTGGCTTACTTGCTGGGGTTCCCAATGTTCTTGCACTCGTCTGGATTCCGACTTCCCTGGTTCAGCAGTTCTGAGGCTTTCGCGGAAGTGGAAGAATGCCAAGAAGAAGAATGCAACTACCGTTCGCGCTGTCTAGGTTTCGCTGGCCAGATTGGCCATTGACTCTAGACCTCTACTCGTTGCTATCGCGGCTGGCCACAGATACCGAATATCGTTTCATGGCTCCTAGTTACACAGGCCCCTGACTCGCCTCTGGACCCACAAACACGAAGTTCTAACAATGTGGATAGTATTCTCGATCCCGCTAACATTTCTTCAAACATACCTTCAATGCAAGCTCCACCTCGAAATTCCTGGGCTGGGCGTGCACGGAAACATAATCCCCGCATATTCCTACTCCAGAGAAAAACTCAATCCTTGGGTAACAACAATAAAGAATTATCTCGTCGTCATGACTCAGAAGGAACTCATTGAGTGATCCTATCCGACGTTGCACACCAGCTCGCCATCACGCTGATAGTCGCCTTGCGCACGTCTCATTACTTTATGTGGGCACGTATTTGCTTTCCTTTGTGCCTTTGTTAATCTTTACAGCCTCGCAGAGATCTTCAACGTCAGAAGCAGTAACAGTATTAGCAGCTGAGCTTGCTCAGATCAGGCAAGTATTGTGGTAGGAGAGGACGTCAGAGTTCCTTAGCCGCGTGAGCCTCCCCGTAGTTATCAGTGGCTTTGTTGATCGTTTCTATCCATATGCTTACACAACTTCTTCAGACGATCGAGCTTTGGCAGAAGGCGCAGTGGATTGGTGACCACCTCTTTAGGATTCAGACTCAAGTATTTGAATCGAACTGGGTTCCAGGTCATGTCAAGGAACGGCTCTTGGGTGTCATCGAATTCACCAGCTTCTACTTGGGCGTTTCATTTCCGTTTTCTTTCGACTGGCTATCACTAAGACGGCGTTGTCGCCTTGATTTTTTTGCTCAGATCCGTACGGATTCGGGATCTCAAGATATTTCTATCATGATCTTCATCATGCTTCGGGACCGATCGTCGCCAAGTGCTTTAGCCCATTGTTATTCATATCTTCTGCTTCTTGTCCCAATTTTCTCAGCATTCAAGACTCGATTATCGGCAGTCTAGCTTCAGGCGTGACATTTCTCATTACTCAGGCCAGTAGGGCAACGTTTGCTTGATGTACTTACACACCATTCCCTTCCATTATTTTTCCTGATCATACATACTTATGTATTCGTATGCTCATAGTAGATGAAAATTCATCCAATCCTATTCGTGTTTCGGCTTCACCGCCACTGCTGTGAAGATGGACATCCAATAAGTTTTCGATGACTTGAACCTCGGATCGACATGCTCATTTCGGTGTTTCTTCGAATCTTTGAATGAGAGGAACTCGGAACCCTAACCCTGGTTCACATCACCGTCCCGGCACGGCCCGCTGGTTCCTGGCAATTTTAATTTCAGGCACTCATCAATCCCCCGCTTTCAACATTCAGGCAGCTGCAGGCCCAAGCTGTATTGGACTCTCTCGTCCATCGTGGCATGTACAGGCATGAATCCATCGAAACTGTGGCTTGGCCATACAGATATCGGTGAATAGTGCGCCCAAGGTTTGACGTGGAACAACACTTGACAAGTGTTGTACCCCTATAGCAACCGGATTCTGATCAACGGAGGTTTTGGCAACGGATTTGCGGCTTTCCATAGTTCCACTCTTCACTTTCACCCTTTTTCCTTTATTATTGAGGCGGGTCGGTCAGGCGCAGCTAGCTCTGCATTCCACTCTTTTTACGGTCAATTGTTCGCGTTCCAGAGCAGACTCTGCAACAGCAATTTTTGAGATGTGCTTGCTTCTGCATTGAGCACATCGTCGACAATTGCAAATTGTTGTAAATGGAATCTATCTGTCTTTCTACGGTTTCCATTCTTCGCTGTGCATCCTTCACCCACCTGCAGGTCATTTTGCTCATCATCCCGACTGCGCTCGAGGTCATATTCTGCACGTCGTTGGTTTTTACGAACTGGGGCACTGGTCGGTCAGTCATGCCCCATTGAGCTTATGCGACATCTGTACTCACGAACGTGCTACCCAGGCGGCACCTCTGGTTGACGGCTGAAGGATGGATTTATTTTGCACTGGCTCTCGTCGAAATGTTGTCCCATATTCTTCCCGCCGCGCGGGATCGCGCTGACGTTTTTAAAGTATTTGATACGGTCTTAGGTGGGTTTCCGTTTATGTTATCCCATACGCCTACTGATGGCCATTCTTACAGCCGCCACTTCTTTTCTGCCTATTTTTCTCTATATCTTATTCATATTTCTTTTCGTTCGTGCCGAACTTATCACCGGCCTTCCCCACCGCATCCAAACCATTGCAAAGCTCTTGCTTCTAATATTCATACCCGCAATCATCGCGCTCAACGAGTTGGCATCTTTCGTTGGCGTCTCCCATCGTGCGTCCAACCATCTTTGCAGTAACCCATAGTCCTTGACTGATCCATACATACTAGGCATCATCATGGTCGGCTCTCAGTTGGTCATGGCCATCGGATTCAGCAACGACAAGAACCAAACTCTCTGGACCTTCTTCACCAGCCTCACGCTTGCCCTTCTCACTGCCTACCAGGCTATCAACTTCTCGTTCGCTTTCTATCGTCTCATCAGAGCCCTTCTGGACCAGCGTCGCATCGAGGCCACTTCCGGTGACGAGGCACATCTCTTCAAAGGGATCGGCTGGATCACAGGGGGTTTGAAGTTGGGCGCGATTGAGACTGTCATTGGCTTTGCTGCGGGGGGGTTTGGGAGTGCCATGACTCGACGCATCATCCGACTGCTGGCACGGGCGTGTCTAGTTATCGGCCTGGTCAAAGGGTGCGCCCTCTCTGTTGCAACTGACATGATCATCGTTGACAGGACCTCTCAGTTTGGACTCTTACGAAGACTTCAGGCACATCCGTGATGAACTATCTGGGGCCAACCGCAAAGAATTCCGACGCTCGCGACTCCGAGATTTCATCTCGAACCCCAGACACAGCACGTTCCGCCAGTTAACGCCCACCGCTACTGCCTTCCATGCCACACCACGGGCTCCCCACGGCCTCTCACAATTCTCCTCACCCCTTGGGACGCAAGGCGGTCTTCCGGGCATGCGACAATTTGCCGATGTGAAGCAGGCCGCCACCGCAGGGGATATGGCTGAGAAGCCCACACGCGAACGAGTCACCATCCACTTCGAGGGGGGTGCTCCCAGCTTGCACCTGCGATTCTCGGCACTCGAAGTGCCCACCCTTCCTCCCCTTGCGTTCAACGCCAGTCCTCTTCGTTCTTCAGCATGGGATTCTATATCACCCCCTGCTTCTCAACCTCAATCAATTCCTACGTCCCACCCCGTAACTCCTCGTCCCTTTACAAACCACGCTGCCTCTCCTCGTAATTCACTCTTAAGTGCCCTGGTGATCAACGACTCCGGACAAGACATCTCCAACTTGAAGACTCCTCTCCAAGTGTACACTCCACCCGCGAAGCCACCGCGTGTCGAATCATCGTATAGCCAACGAAGCATCCCAGAATCTTACACCTCTCTCTCCGCAGTCCGCGAGCTCGCATCTCAATTCCCTCCCTTACCAACAACTCACGTCTTCGGAACCCCCAAACGACCGCCCCCGAAAGGGAACCAGAACGAGAATCCGAAGTCCATGACCGGAGAGTTTTGGGACGACACTACATCTCTTGTATCCAAGCCCTCCCTCACTCGGAGACGATCCCCATCGCCCGTCTCCCCAGGGTCCGACGTCGATCCCTTCATGAACGACGAAGCGGAAGCCACACCCAAGGCCATTGTCGTCCCAATATCCCTTGCAACCGTTGCCGATGTACCATCAAGTCCTTTGTCGACGACGATGACGACCCCTACTACGGGTCCCTCTGGCTACATGCCCACACCGCCTGCACAATCCACGACCTCGACAGGCGACACTGACGGCGGCGCATTCCTTGATTTGGGGGCTGCGCTGAACACGGGGAAGTCTCGTGCGCTCACGAGGGACAGTACGGGAGGCACACACCCTGTTGAATGGATTGACTACGACGCCATTCCGAAGCACACTAGCATCTTGGCGCCTGTAGCCGAGGAAGGCGATGGGCAGCCGCGTGTCGTTGCCAACGCAGGCATGGTGCGCGGGGCGTCCCAGCGTTCGCGGAGGAGCAGCAGCCTCGGCACGCTCACCATCCCATGGTTGAAGAACCCTGAGATGGAGGAGGAAGAACGGCGGCTGGCGCGTGCGGTTAGCAGGAAGGTGGGGGCGTCATCCTCTTCCACGAGGATCAAGAGCATTGGCCAAGCGCCCATGCGATCTACACCTGTACCCATCCGGACGCGGCAGACACGAGGCAGCTTGCACATCGAGCGGATCATGATCCCGCCGAAGCAGGACAGCAATGTCGAGATTATCCAGGGCAGCTTGGATTCGACGCATAGCCGGAGTGTGTTGAGGGATTCGGAGGTGTTAGGGATTGAGGATGGGAGTTATGCGAGAGATATGCGAGAGAAGGGGTATTTGTAATGCGTGTGGATAGACCTGTTTTTTTCTTGCATCCTGTGTAATTGTGTACTTCCTTTGCATGTAACCATCTCTGGATTCACGGATGTATACCTTGACGTGAAGATTGAGGGATGTTAGAGGATGGTGTGTATGCGTGTGGGTTACCGTCGTTTTTCCACAAGACATCTCATTGCGTCAGAGTCCACAAAGTCTGCTATGTATATCCCGCAAGCAGCAGATCGATGCCTAAGGTCGTACTATCTCGGCAAACTTACCTCTTCGCTACGGGGTCCACGTTCCTTCGTATCAGGAGCTGTTCCGGCATTAGGAGAGCGGGCTTTACAAAGATGATAAAACAGGCTATGGCTTTTTTCCCCCTGACAGACGACCAGTATACGCGAGAGTACCACGGACTTTTTGACTTCAAAACACTCTAAACGCCCGGGATCCCGGATCCCCGAAATAAGACTTACACATACATGGCTCAAGGCTCTTGCTGAGGCCCAATACACGATTGCAAAGATAACAAAGTTACGTATCCACTTTATATTCTTCCGTCGCATTTTCAGTTTCCGTTCCAGTGGTCGAGTGGCGGTATATTTTTCTGACCTAACGAACAGAACCGTCTCGACTTTAGCACATGTATTGAAAACAGATGATTTTATTGTGAGACTCGCCTCGACGCTGTGGCTCTCGACGTGAGTGCGTATGTGGACGCCACCGAGTGACCCAAGCTCCAAGCGTTCCCGCTGAGGGTAGGTAAGCAGACAGGACGACATGTCATGAAAATGAGCAGACGCACTGCAGGGACAGAACTACCCTCGCTGGTCCCATAGAACCTTCCCGTTTTGTAAGAGCGAAGCTCATCCCTCGCATTGAGAGTCCACATCATCGAGAAGGCATATAACTTCGGCAAGGTCTGATTGAAGGCAGATGAAATGAGTTTATTGTTGCCAGTGTACACCTGGGAAAATATCAGGTTGAGCAGGGCGCTGCAGTCACCGCGACAGTGTCAGTATTCATATTCAGCGAGAAGTTCGATAAATTTACCACATGGCCGCGGGAGCAGCGGTTTGGAACGTGAGCCGTATAAGAGCATTGATGAGGCCCACGGTGCTATCATAGGTCTGTCAGCAGCTGTTTTGTAGAGAAACTAGAGGAACTGACTGCGGTAGGAGGTCCTTTCGTGATCGAAGTAGAAAATAAGCCGTCGATAATGTAATTAACAAATCGCCCGCTGCACATGGGAGATAAACCATGGCAAAAAATCGATCAAGGTGGGCAAAATGCACAAACGTACCGAAGACGGAGCTGAGATGCGCGGCAACTAAAAGGAATTAGTTAGCAATTCAGGACTGAGTCGCTCGTCACGCACACCAGGTTCCGATTTGTGGGGTCGCTTCAACGCCTCGGGAAATATAATAGGTCTGCGGTACATTTCAGAGCTGAAGCTAGTCACTCAGTGATAACGAGGCTGTCTCACCGCAACGCAGATCGACGTATAGGCGAATAGCAACACGGTAATAATGGGCGCCAGGACCCAATAATTGTTCCATGAGATAACCCAAAGGCGGTAGCAAAAGAATGCCTGAACATAAATTCCAATGCTTGCAACCTGAGTTTTTCCACATTGGAACCGTCAGGACCTTGCGTCGTCAAGAAGAGGCTCACCATAACCCCGCTGGATGTCAACCACCATGCGGTATAACTAAGCGCGATCGCACCGCTCAAATCCTTGAAATAAATGATAAAGAGGATCCACGAAGACACGCTAAAAATGCGGAATTTCTTTCCTGACCAGGAAGTATAGGTCGAAGGGTTCTCACAACGAATGAATGGTCTTGAGGGTTGTGAGGATAAGCAGCCCAATCACCGCCAATCGAGTCCCGACCTTGTCGTCAGAGTACCGCCCAAAGTAATGGCTAAACTGAGCGCAGGTGATTACCACAATTGGCGTAGATGAACGTGACATGACAAACCCACCTGGCAGAACAAGACTCCCTGCAACAAAACGTCTAAGAAGCAACCAATTAACTGCGGGGATTGGTGTTAGTTGACCATCTGCATGGTATATCAGCGAATGTTGCAGACCCATGGTCCAAGGATGAAAATGGCCAGCTGAAGCTCTTCATGGGTTAACGGAGAATCTCCTGACATTTTGAATCCTTTTTCAAAAGTGCTGTGCTTATAACTAGTGCCCTCGTGCCTGCCTGGATTATCTCACACGGTACTACAACCTTTCAGCTCAGGGAGGGCCCGAGAAACGAAGGCTCGCAAAGCTAAATCAGTATCAACATAAGGATCATCGAGACCTGAGAGTCAAATTGTTGCTCGATGGGAACTCCCGAGTGACGACCACTGATGGCATGAGTGAGCCTCACCAACATCGCTGTGGCGTACTCACGCGTGGACGGCCCTTGATGTAAAGGGCACTTCGGATTCTTGTTCATTGGGCATAGTAGGTTGGACCGAGGTGAGCGCCCCGGCAACTAGACTATGCTGCAGATGCTAGCCGGAGGCCGCTCATGTGGTTGACGGAAGCATTGCAGGAGGGCGCGAATTGCTTGATTGCGGTGGTACGCAACGGGAAAAAATCTCTTGAGAATTTTTGCTCGTTCAAAAGGATAAGATAACCCCATGGGTAATGGATTAGCAATTAGACCCCAGAAAGGAAATATGTATCAACCAGGGCAGGGGCACGCAAAATGCAGGTTTAGAAGTGGCCAACGGAGTCCAGTGTTGCATACAAGTCGCACATTGTGATCATCTGTCCTCATCCGAAGTTACAAATGCCTCCGGGGCCAATCAGGGAGCTGGTATTCAAGAGATGTTCGAGAATCCTCGGAGCAACTGCCATGCTTGAAAGCTGAGGACCAGTGGTGCGTGAGTACCATCACAGCACCATGATCAGATATCATGAGTCACGCAAAGCCAGGATTCTTCCGTTGCTTCCAAGGGTGACGTTACTAGCAAGTCATCTGGTTGAGGCGGCATTTTCATCACCATTTCCCGCAGCCCGAAGCAAAGGCAATGACGTCCAGTGACTTGACTATAGTAGCAAGTTGTGAGAAGGCTCAGCGACGTCTACTAGTAGCGGGCAGATCAGGTTTTCTTTTCATTGAATAAAAGATAGCGTGACCCACCTGCCCATCAACCAGTGTATCGGGCTGAATGTAGTCTGGCACGTGAAAAACCTTCCAGCTGATTCCACTGGCAATTGGTCAATCATGATAGGAGGTATAGATGCTTGGGAAGTGGCGAGCTCTGGTTAAAGGTGATTTGAACTATACGGTAGCGCTGCACATGTGATGAATACACCCAGGCTTATCTTTGTCAGCCGACGACTCGCTTCGACTCCCGATCCCAACGGATCGTGGTATTTCATGAACTCAAGTCACCGAAGCTACAAAAGAGCATTCAGATCCTTCCGAAACGTGGCCAAGAAGAACTTGGGTCGCGGGGTTAAGGGCGCTGTCACCGGTAGCTCTTCGCTACTAGCCGAGGAATAGAAGAAGGTGATCACATCTCAAGAGCCCGAGACGCAGCCGAGACGGTCACGAAGTTCTATTGTTGACGAGATGGATCGACAAGTGCAGATTAAATGGACGCGAAGCCATTTGAATTTAAAGGCAAGTTGAGACCCTTTGCACCCAGTCAATGGTTCGTAAGCACTTCCAAGACACGGAAAAGTCGCCGTAGGTTGCTTGTATATGGGAAGCCAGATCTACCAAGCGACACCTAGCGGAATAGACGGCAGCGCACATGTGAAGGGAAGCCGAGGCAGCTAAAGAACAGACAACGCAGCCATGTGACCTTTCGGGTATACACATAGAGATCGATGTGGGAGTGTGTTCGAAGAAGGTTATTTGAGAACCACCAGAGATCTGCAACGTAAATGTGCTCAGAAGCCTTCCCAACTGAGATCTCTCTGGTCAGGTAGTGTGTTAGCCAATTGGGGGACAGCCAACGCGAGAACCACGATAGTCCGTTCATCGCACTTGTTCACAGGCCCGGACACTGACTCCGAAGACCGCAAGGTGAGGTGCGATCCGTGAATTGTTTCAAAACAGGAATGACGATGAGCCGAGTTCAATATTTCAGCGGCTGATAGTTATGTCGCCGTTAACGTATTCAAGTTGCTGGTCACATAGTTGTAATATGAAGGAGCGACGGTGATATGATATATCGTGATTATGGTACATTAAGCTGTTGTTGATCATGAGCAAAGACTACCTTCGACAAAGAAACTACTCACAAGTTGAAAGGTAAAACATCGGCGTGATATATATACGGTTGTTGGAAGCAATGAGCGCACGCGATGTTGACTGAATGCATGCGAGGAACGGGAATTATGTTAAGAAGGGTACCGTGCCGCAGCATTTAAGGCATCTGACCCTTGTCAGGGTATATCCGGAAAGTGGAGATCAGCGGTCGCGGACAAAGTGAGCTAGTGACTCTTTGCCATCGTCTCGTGACGACGACCCCGCAGGAAGAGACGAATCCATGAATCTTCGGGATGACGGCTGCATTTGCATCGCCGAACTTGACTGACTGCTCGATGATGCGGGATTATCAACGTATATCTCCGACGGGGTTCCTGTGACCGGTGGTGCAGTCGATGTTGTGGGTTCATCTCGGAAGGAGCTGCTGGGTCTTCGAGATCCTGAGATCCGGGGCGCAGACGCTGCCCCAACATGAGCGTCTGCGCGCGGCAGTTTTTTGACTGCGGGTCCGGATGAAAGGGTGAGGTGATAGATGCGAGCGAAAATGGCGAGGTTTTTGCCGCCGCTGATATCGGAGACTTATCACTATGAGGGGGTCTTGCGGACGAAGGGGTTTGAGCAGGTGACGTAGCAGTCGCGCTTTGATGGTGGCGAGACGGGGCCTGGGTTTCGTCGGGTTTGATGAAGCGTCGTGGACCCTGGGATTGAGCGTTCAGATGGTAAGTCTGTGATGCGGGTATCATTGGTTGGTACGCAAGGGGACCTGTGCCACTAAATGACGGCACAGCCTCTGCAGGTGCCCCTGAAGTTACTGGGGGGATTCCCATATGGTAATAAGGTGGTAGTGGCATCGCAGCTTGTAAACGTTGCACCTGTTCGAAGAGCTCATCATAACGCGCCTTGAGCTCATCAAACTCAGAGCGAGTGACGTATTTCTCACTATCGAACGGCGTACCGCGTCGTTAGTGCGTAGAGCTTGTAGTACAGATTGCGAACGTAACGCACATTGGCTCAACGATATGCCATTGGCACCTTGATTGTTCTCCTCGACGCGTACATGGTGCACACGGTTGTGACCTAAAACGAGAATAAACTTTTGTCAGCCTTTGGCAGATATACACAATCAAGAAATGTGCAAACCTATCGCATTTTATCTTCCGCCTTTTGCATTCTGAGGACGCCATGGTCCCGTGTGATATGGATCACAAGGTCAGTACAAATGAAGGGGGCCACGGTTGAACGTCACGAAGATAACGGAAGTGATTGGGGCAGAAACACGGGGAATCAGAGCGATGCCCGCGTGAAGCCACATGGATTAATTGCTTACCGGTACAGCTCAAGGCCTGTCTACGCCTTTTCTTCTTGGGCGGTCCCCGCGAGGTCTCCATTTCATCCGGCTCAGAATCAATAGCAAACATTTCTGAACTCTTCCGCGAGCCCAAAAGAGACTGCTCTGGCAGGTTGGAGTGAGACACGAACTGCGATGGTGCTGGGTACATGTAAGCCGAACCCTCTCCCGAGCTGGGGTGGTGCTGCGACAGCCCAGAAGGTGGTAAGTAGGGATGCAGTTGGCGTATAGATGGCAGCGAAGTGTAGCTGGGCTGCGCTGGATCTGAACTGGATGGCGTCATTCCACCGCGCGTGGGACCTCGGGTACTAGGAGCAGATCCAGTAGCCTGCCTGAGAGGATCCATGGACGGGCAGACGCGCCTCGTCAGTGCCAGCCCACAGTCAAGGGAAGGGCGGGTAGAGGGACGGAGTATGATCGTAGACACGAGTAGCTCTTATGGATATACTAAAGTCATCCTCCAAATAAGGCACCATCTCAAAGAAGAATAGCGGGTTTTGCTATGGTGGCACCGCTAGATATTTCCATAACGATGGCTGTGGTTATCCGAAACGGTAATCAGTATGTAACATCATTAACATGCAAACCAGAAACTAGGGCATCTGTGACGGTGATACGGCGCGAGGTTATGGCGCGGACTAATTATCCTTGGCAAGGGTATTGATCATGTTAGATGGCCATCGGTACATTTACCATCCTTGCACCTACATTAGATAGATAGCTGCACTGACATATGTCCCATGAGCGGTCATGGGAGGTCCACCTGATCAAGCCTTCAGATTGGCAAGAGCGGCCGAATTTCCCCAGCATTCGACTTGTCATAACTCGTGAACATAGAGGAAGATGCCAAAAATAAAGTTTTTAGGATTGTTTCGGTCTACCGATGCACAAATTCAGATCCGCTATGTCCGATATCAAGTTGCCTTTATGAGATGATATCGGATAGTGCCGCACCGGACAGGCAGGTACCACCACAACTCCAGTCACTCGCCATCGACTTACCACATATTCCCTATATATATATATGGAGCCCTTCCCCTAACCCTCCCTTATACGGGAACCTGTGTAAGACCTTTTCGCGGGTCTTCTCGGACCCAGATGATCGAATTATGAATGGCGACTGCAATCACACACCAACTGTATGTCGGTAACAGACCTCGTTGTGTGTCCACGGTCTAGTGCCTGCTAGCACGAGGTGGCTGCCCTGCATCGCGTCTCGGTGACAAGGCGAATTTATACTTGTAAGGCGTGGAGTCACGACTTACCATGTGTCACAAACAACTAGACAGGAGGTGTCATTTGCAGATCTCAGCGGTAGCGACTTGCCATTCACGCATTAGGTCCGTTTTGTTGTTGAATTTGCTCTGGGTTGCGTAATCCCCGAAGATCCTAGATAAGAGATAGTTCTAGGTGCACCTGTCATGAGCGCGGACAGGACGAGTACGTTTCATGCCGGGGGGTGGACGCAGACGGAGCGCAATCTCCGTGTCATGCTCTGACCACCCACGTCACAGGGTACAGCCGAGGTAAAAGAAACCCACCTGACATTCGTGAACAAGTATTCTTCGCGAGCTTCCCCGGATGCAGCTCACGTACCTGGAACCCTGTGGAATTGACACCATGTCGCTCGACAACTGAGAAGACACCTTGAGTGCAGACTCGTGTCTGGATGGAAGCCTCATGCATAAATGACATACGTTTTGACCTTGAGGAGATCGCTCCTGGCAACATAACCCAGGACGTTGGTGACCTCATGGATTAATTAAATTGTCCTTGCGCACGGAGTGATCGAGCACACCTCGGGAAACGCCATGGTGGACATGGCACTCGCCGGCATCAAAGCTGTGAGAACCCTGCTAAACTGGATGTCCTCGCTAGCCTAATTGTGCACTAACAAGCGAGCCGCTGAATGATCCTCTCAGTAGACGTGGAAGCGTAAACTTCTAACTTGACAATTAGCCGCTCTGCGAATGGAGGAAGGGTGTGCAGATAGTACAGATGCCTATCTAATGGTAAACCGGTTATGTAGCAGATGCTTCAGGAAAAGTTAGCAGGTAGAGGGCAATAATAAAGGGAATAATTTTTTTAACCTACATAAGCAATAAGTACCTAAATATTCAAGCTTCGAATCAGTTTGGAGCACAACTGCGGACTTTGGTGAAACTGTATGTACAACTTCGACCGCCTCAACCGCCTCAGCCTTGGACGCCTTTTCCATCTTCAAGAAGGTCCTTCATGGGGTATACACTGAACTATCGATCATTCCTGCCTAGATCTGCTGGCAGTTGCTTCACACAATTAAATTTTTTAGATTCGCCAACTATTATCTTGTCAACTACCATCTCGCCGGTTCTCTCGCTTGTCAGATTTTTGCTGCTCCAGAATCGCATGACATCCCGTTCAAATAAGCTCAAAGTGCCATGTTAATCATAGGCTACATCCGTCTTGCCCCTCTCCTCCTGCCCCTATGCATTGCTATGATTTTTCTGCCAGTCTTCTAAGATCATTGCGTAATCTGGTCGAGTTTGCATCATTGGACGAACGCCCTGAATCCGTTTTTTTGTCATTGGCATCCATACAAGGAGTTCACCTCCGCCCTTCCGATTCTGATCTTGTTATCTCAAGTATACAGGAACCTCCGAACTATTCGGCCCATGCCTGGCAGCTGTTTTCCACTTTCCTGGCGCGGACTCGTCCACATTCAACGGGAACTCCGGATGTGAGATTCAGGGATAGCTTTTGTTATAGCACATCCCAGTCCCGGCTGCAATCTCGGCATCCGCCATTCTTCAACCGCTCCTCCGAAACCTTTTCATTCACTTTCTTCTTGCGTTTTCCAGCACGGCGTTCTCGGGTTCCCTTTCCATTAAGTCACGTCTCGGCGTATCATCTAAAGGGGTCCTTTAGTCGCTTCTCACGTCCGCCATCCGCCAACTTTACCGTGGGTCGCTCACTCCTTGTATGACCGGACACACAGTCTGGTTACGGCTAGTGCGGGACTAGCCACTTCGAACCACGGCCCGAAGATTCCGATAAAACGGGCAGGAACATTGGCCTGCGTCAGGGCAGTGACAACGACGGGATAGTCGAGATAGTTGTCGTGCCCTGCATGCGTTGAGTGGCGTTGGTTGGATAGGTCGCCCTGATCATCCCGCAGCTTTTGCGGTCACTGACAAGTAACCATCCAGCCCCTGCCAACGCCGAGATCATCCTCCGTGGTCCTTTGCGCAACGGTAGTAACCACTGTTGGTGGCGCACTAACGATTGGATCGTTGCTTGCGGAGCTGAACTCGTTGTTTGGTGTGGAACGTTTGTATATCATTTCGGGCAACACGAGTGGCTATACAAAATAGAAGGCGGACGATGTCGAGGAGTTCGTCCGTTTCTCGGCTCCTGAAAGCACGTTTCCGGAGATGGGGTGCGTGTGCACCTTTCAAAAAAGACTGAAAGAGGCTACAGGCACGAGGCTGTCGCGGGTATCGGTCATACGAGAGACAAGGCCACGGAAGTTATTGCGTTTAGGGGTAGTCACAGACGCGGTGGCACCATCATACAAGGTATACTTCGAAACAGACAGACAGGCAACCAGGGACACCGGACTAGGTTGAATGTATACATCATGATGAACACTGACCTCAGGAAACGCTGCGAAACGTCCTTTGAGCCATAGGGCTGCGACGCTGGACTTGCACAAAATTTTTCTTCTGCTCGTCCGTGCTCCCCTAACGAGGATCCGATAACCCTTGGGCGTTTCCTCGAACACAACCTACCTCTTGGGGCTTGACTCACACGAATCCCCTGACAGCGCTGTCAGATTTGACAGGCCTAGCGTTCCATCGTTTCAAAATTTGTGTCCGCGCCTGGACCGGGGCCGGACAATATTATATCCTTATTGAACCTGACGGCATATACACCGGACGCTAAATCTCAGACCAAATTTTCAAGGTGAGCTATCAATACTGTATCATTTATAATAGAACATACCCGAGTAATCGGCCTGCTCTACAACACACCTGAGGAGTGATCCCTGCGCGAGGCGACGCGTCACACATAACGTATGATCCTGCCGTCCCACTCACTGGGCCAACCTCTCGGACACTACTGGCACCGATAGATCCTCGTGGCTAGTAGCAGCGAAATGTTAACGTACATCCAACGATGGTCGCGAATGCAAGGCATTCAAGATTCCTGTCTGAGTCACCCACGTGGACTTACCCTCATCAAACCGCATTGTCTTTCGCCACTAGGTCTGTTAGATTATCTAGATGCTCCTCCTGGTGAGTACTAATCCGATTAGCCATAATTGGATTTCCTCTCATGTTGAAGCTATACCTGTTGCCGGGTACGGTGGGCGAGGATTCCACAAGTAAGTGCTGATAGCTAGGATTATTGCGGTCTCGGCCAGCGCGCTTTCCTTACTGGGATGGTGTTTCAATACATCACTGAGAGATGCTGATGGTCCTGAAATTAAGCACTGGCAGAAACACCAGTGGAGCCGAGCATTACATTCCAGATGTTTCCGAATTTCAGCATGTTACATAGGCGAGCACGCCTTGGATAAAGGTGGATAAAGGAAGTGATCACTACTGATGACAGCTAGTAGCGACTTGAGAATTGTCTATGCACCCTTATTATTCAAATAGGTCATCGTTGGTGGCGCATCAGGATCAGGAACTTAGGATTCTGCTGACCCTGGCTTACCTTTGGCAGGTTCAACTGATAACTGATACGACATCATCCGGCGAGACAACACACACTCAGACTCAGACAGTTTTAAGGAGGAGAAGACGAGCCGCTGAGTAGCAAATTGTTGCATCTAATCTTCTGATTGCGATTAGATACACGTGTTGTGGGGATGTTCAGGGTCGACGACGCTGGTGTCCTCGCTGTTTGATCAACAGGTAGGAGATCACGGATAAGTTTATACAGAGCTCCCTCGGCCGGGTCTTCTCCGGTTGTTTGCAGATAAGTGATGACGGAATCCAAAAGAAGAGGATAACACGAGGAATACATTCACCGAGGGTACAGCTTTACATGATGTACATGTGTTGGATTACGGGCGGACAGGGGGTGAGTGGATGGTCAGTAGTTGTCGTGTCGGTGTCCAGGTCCTTGGACTAGGTGGGAGATAGTATGTAACAGCGTCCACGTCGCGTGTACTTCCACAATAAATATCTGATAGATCCATCCGTCAGTTTAGTCCTGGAATTACACTTTCGTCCTTGCGGCGATCTTCTTCTGGAGCTTAGCCTGCATCAACCAAAGCAAAGAGTCCAGTCAGTCAAAGGTCGTCACTGGAGGAACGAAGTAAGGTAATGGTTGCGCACCCTAACGGCGTCCAAATACACATCAGTGATGACCCAGTGTTCCCGCTTCATGTCCTTGCCGTGAATCGCAATCGCGAGATCTTTCGTCATGATTCCATCCTCGTCAATGACCTCGATACATGCCCTCTCCAGATCGAGGCACCAAGCGCGCAGGGCATCGTTCCCGTCAAGTTTCGCCCGATGTAGAAGGCCACGGGTCCAAGCAAAGATCGACGCGACGGGGTTCGTCGACGTCTCGTTGCCCTTCTGCCACTCCCGGTAGTGCCTAGTGACGGTGCCTGTCATAAAAGGCATGAGTCCTGCCAATATGAGGAACGAGAAGAGGTCACGCACCATGGGCTGCTTCACTTTCGATGACGCGTCCATCCGGCGTGATCAGCTCGCTCGTCATCATGCCCAGGCTCCCAAAACCCTGCGCAAGGATATCACTTTGAACGTCACCATCATAGTTCTTACATGCCCACACAAAGCCGCCAGACGATTTGATCACCTGCGCAACCATATCGTCGATGAGGCGATGCTCATAGTAGATCCCGGCTGCTTCGAATTTCGACTTGTACCCGGCCTCGTAGATCTCCTGGAATATGTCCTTGAACCGGCCATCATACTTTTTCATGATCGTGTTCTTGGTTGACAAGAACTGTCATAAGATCAGTATCGGATGCTAAGCATGGTAAGACGAGAAGACGAACAAGAGGCATCTTCTTCCCTAGTGCCATCTTGAATGACGAGTGCGCGAATCCGGTAATGGACTGGAGGAGGTTAGCGTAGGCTTTGTGTGCGGATGAAACGACACACCTCGTCCGTGTTGTACATGCTCATAGCTACGCCCTTGCCTTTGAAGTCGTAAACATCCATAGTCGTCGCTGGCGACCCATCTTTCGGTTTAAAAACTAGTTGCAATTTTCCCGGTCCAGGGGCAACAAAATCTGTAGACCGATACTGGTCTCCGAAGGCATGACGCCCAATGATGATTGGGTTGATCCACCCTGGAATAGGTTTGGGTATCCGTTTCAACACAATTGGTTCACGAAATACGGTTCCTCCAAGAATGTTTCGAATCTGAGGACAGGTCATTCTTTAATTGGGGAGAAAATTATGCGGGACGTACGGTTCCGTTGGGACTCCGCCACATCTCCTTGAGCTTGAACTCCTCAACCCGTGCTTCGTCTGGTGTGATGGTTGCACATTTGATTCCGACGCTGTGTTTCAAGATGGCGTTGGCCGCGTCAATAGTGACTTGGTCGTTTGTCTGGACGAACCGTCGCCTCGGGGCCAGTTATTACAAGGAACGTCTGGAACGCACCTGGTCCCTCGCCTCCAAACCGAGATCGAAATATTTGATGTCAAGTTGGAGATAAGGAACGATGAGCTGGGAAGCAGTCAATGATCTACCGCAACCGGGTGATTCTTAAGCCCACGTACCTCCTCCCGGATCTTCTTCCAGATAATTCGGGTCATCTCGTCTCCATCGAGTTCCACGATAGGATTCTGCACCACTATCTTTTGATTCGTTTCTGCAAATGCAACGTGAGTATGTTGACCTCCAGAAAGACGATACATGAAGCGAACGATATCGATTGGAGCTGGTCGGTAACCGTAAAGCACTCACGTAGTCTGGAGATGCTGCCCGAAAAGGCACGAGCTGTGGTATAGCATGGTCTCCACGTCCTACCGACGACACGACCTGATAGAACACGAGCCTGGACGGTCCACATCGTCGCTGTTGCCCTGGCTTATCGTAAGCAAGGAGGGCGTTGAATGATGAGGAGATAAAAGCTAGGAAAGGCAAAATCACAGTCATTATAAACAGCCGATGTCTGCCGAATGGATTTGTAGTTGTGATCACAAGCGTTCTGCCTGATTCTACCGACATCGATACGCGACTTTCTTTTGGAGTTGAGGCATATGGCAAACTGCCACGTAGAGGCTTTACAAGTAGCATACCTTTAGTGCGGCACGAAGAGCACGGCGGTCATGGGGAGAAGTCGAACTAATGTCGAAGTTGTGTCCCACCGTATTATCAAATCAACTACCGAACCACATGGCTCTCAATGCTCCACAACACCAGTACACACTATAATCTTGTATGTCCGTTACGAGCGAGAACAACCTGTTACGACAACTTTGGCTGCGGAATGCTGAACAAGCGCCCATCAATCCAGAGGTCCACAACCAGTGTGTATGGGGATAAATCAGAAACTGATGGTGATGCAGACTTGTGTAACGTACAACAGACTAAGTGCTAAATGGTTTGAAACACCTACCAGGCTCTATTCTTCAATGCTGTGGCTAGTATTGACAGCGAGAACTTGGAAGCATCACTATCCAGCTCCGTACCATAACCTTGAAACGTATGTTGTCTGCCATCTGCTCCAAGCACTAACGGCCGCTTAGATGCCTAATTTCCACAAGACCAGCTTGTCAACTGTCATACCTCCTGCTTCTTCCGTCGCTCCATATGACCGACTGTGATGCCTTGCTTCCTCAGCCATACATTTGATTCCGTCACCTCGATTAATAATAAATCCCGTACGAGACTCCAGATGAATGAACTACCACAATCGCCGGATTTCATGCCTCAGACTCTTTGACGTCTTTTCGCAAGGCCGCTTTTTTGATGCTCCATGGTTGTTTGCCTGGAACGCACACGAAGATGAAGAGAACTGAAAAGCCACAGCGTGTGTTATAATCTCCAGGTTCGACATCACAAACCCATTACAGAAGCTGGAGAACGCCCGGAGGTAGCCCAAGAAAACTGGACCTACAGAATGTGGATGCAAACATGGCTGTAGGACCCGGGAAAGCGGAATGGTAGCCTCGAAGTATTATCGAGGCACACTAGAAGGGTTATATCCCCATACTCCACAAATGATTACGGCGAGGAAGGAACAAGACGGGGTTACGGAAGCACGCTCGTTGGCTGCGATCAACAAGTCATACAACCTCTGCCCGGGCGACAAAAGATCGAAGGCGTAGGGCTCAAGACCACTCAGCGCACGGCTTGGGAGGCGTGATCGGCGACGGTAGCCTGCAGACGGAAAGAACGCTAGGGAACAGTGCCAACGAGAATAATGATGATCACGATAAACCATGCTAGGGAAGTATGTCAGATTTTCGCGGGTCCCTTCTGTCAAAACAGGGCGTCGCGTCCGTCCATACAATGGGACCATTGGTAAGATTCTTTCTCGGGGTCAACGATGAAATGCGCCAATCACGATCAAAAAAAAAACTTGCTAGGAAAAATGCAAGACGAGCCGTCCGCTGAAACCGTCCAAGCCGATGAGAGCACGAGCAAGCCACCTAGCAAAAGCGCCAGACAAGCATTGAGGATACAACAGAGCACAGCGATGAGGTCCGGGTCGTCAACTAAGGAATCTAATGAGCTAAGACCCACCGAAAACGAAGTCTTTTACGCATCTAATAGGACAGTTGGAGCGTGGTGCGGCAAAGAACGCCCTCCAGAGAGGTTTGTTTTGCTGTTCCAAGTTCTGTTTTAGACGCTTTTTGTTTTCCGAGACGTCCAAATAGAATAGAAGGCCCAACGCCTTCGATAATCGCACACCACGCCTACAGGGAAATGATATTTGACATGGGCGTTATAGGGAAGAATGGATTGCTTACCATGCAAAGTTCCGCACTGGGACATTGGGTCGACCAGTGAGTACTGAATAATGAACCGATTACGCTGCGAGACATGAAGAGAGGTATAATATGTCCGAGACCCAGCTGAGAGGTAGCCCGCATGCATTTAATACAAGGTAATCCCTTCGCTTCATGGAAATCATTAGTATGCAGGTGAGCATCTCCAAATAACTCATCCGAAGGGGCAAACGCTCTGTTTGTGCATCAACACGATGAGAGATAAGTACATATGAAGCTTCCGCGTGGAGAAGATGTCAGCCTGAGTGTTTCCATTGTGCGTCATTGTGCTGAAGAATTAAACAAGTCGACGTTGATCGGGAACAGAGTCGGGGACTCCCGCTCGTCTTCAAAGAAAGACATTGCCGTGCTGTGGTCGAGATTTTTGCCGAATGCTATAGGAAGAACGTACCTCCCAAACCTGGTGTTCAATATCGCGTCGGTATGGCTTGTCGGACTTGTCACGTAACAGCACTTGTAGTTGAGGTATGGAGAGCATTTGAAACTCCGTCCTACTCCGCTGAGCCACAAATCCGACGGCTAACTCCAGGCTGACCCGAACCTCAAATTTTTTGAACCATCCGAGTCCGTGTTCAACAATCCTCTGCAGTACCGATTTTCAAGTCTACTCTTTTCTTCTAAGATCCACCGCGTAATACTTCGTACAGAATTTGGTTTACATTTTCTCTTTGCCAGAATTTGTGCGTTAGAACCGTAAATGGACGTAGCAAGTCCAACAGCTTCGGGTGAGCCGTTATTCCAAAAAGCAATGCCAGGGTACGCTTCCTGTTTACCTTCAAGAACTCATGTCCTCGGGAAAATAGATCATCCCTCCCAGTCGCCAGGAAACCAATTCATGAATTGGGTGTGAAAAAATCCGCGAACTCACGTAGAGTTTGTAAGGTAGGCTCATGCTGATTAATATCTGAGCCAGTATCTTGTTAGTTATCACGAGGCCAAGCATTACGACTCGCAATGAAAGTCCCTGCCCTGAATTTAATGATGTACTGCTGTCAAGATGATCGCGAGGCACGAGCATATTACAAGGAAGCAAGGATGGCTAATGCACTTCAGCAATGTAACCGAAGTCATACACACGGTACAGTCATCGTTGAAAATGTTAATTTTTCTGCCCAAGTATGTGCACTCGACTGACACGAACCCCCTATAGAACCCCTTTAACCATGCGGACTTGTAAACTGCGCCGGCTTGTGATGCAGGTTTCAATCGGAAGACCGACCGACACAGTCAGTTTGCAAACTTGGGAGACGCTCACGTAGCTTCAACGTAATTCTCCATGGATAGAACTGACGATTGTCACTATAACTATGCCTCTATACCGATTCACCTTGCTACATAACTTTTTCTAGGGACAAGCCGACTGCTCATCCGCACTCAATTCGAAGCAGGAATAGGCTCTTCCTCGCACGCTGCTTCCGGTGCCGAATACCAAACGTGGGCAACAGCTTTGCAAGGTGCGATCGCGCTGGTCAAGTGATGATGTCCATGATCAGTTACGAGAATCACCGACTCCGAGTCGGAGGGCACCACGCCTTCCTCATTGATGGGAGTTTGAGTGTCTGCGTGACAGCATCCCAGCAGCAGCCAGCCACAGGCATATTGTCATACGGTATTTACTCAAGAATCAAACCCGATCGCAGCGTCAGGATGGGTCTGAAGCAGAGCAAGAGCACTCGATTGTGGCATTGCAAGATACCCGCATCCGTTTCTCAGTTGCTGTGTGCACGGTCAGACCAAAACCGGTCGCTCCTACGGCCGGCCATCTGCAATCGCCTATCACCGAGGAGTGTGATCATTTCCAGTGGCAGACCTTGCTCGAGGCATAAATACACCCAAATGAAAGGTGATACCTTTCATTACTGGCCCCATGTCACTGATTGAAATACTCGACATCAGGAGATTCAAGGATGAAGCAGGTGCAATACCACAGCTTTCGAGCGAAATCCTGCAAGGCCTACTCAAAGCACCGGGCGACCGGACCCTTCCAAGCGAAACGCTTTACGACGAAGTAGGCTTAAGGTTATACAACGATGGCGTCGGAACCACCTGGTCTGATTGGTATTATCCTTTCACCGCGGAAAAGCAAATACTAGACGAGCATAGTCACGATATTGCAAAACAATTCAGAACGTCGAGGAAAGGCGAAGCCGTATTGATCGAGCTCGGAGCGGGGTAAGTGCCTCGGTCCATGCACCAGAGCGCCTGGATCATGACCGCTGATACAGGTCACTGGAGAAAACTTCACGGATCCTGTCGTCTTTAGCGCACATCGGCGAGACTGATGGTGTGGAAATGTCCGTCCGGTATTACGCCTTGGATCTTGAGCGCAGCGAACTGGTGACGACACTTGAGAAGCTACGGAACAGTATCGGACAGACCATTGCGGGGCGAATCTCGACGATGGGGATGTGGGGAACCTATGACGACGGTATCCGTTTGATCGAAAATAACGAACTGGGCTTAGAAGCCGATGTCCCCGTTCACGTTCTGTTCCTGGGTGGTACCATAGGGAATTTCAGCAAAGGTAACGGAGACATCGCGTTTCTGAAGAGTCTGCCTTTGAGACCTGAACGGGGGGATACATTATTGCTTGGAATTGACAGAGCGAAGCGAAGGGAGATAATAGAGAGAGCGTACAATTTCTCTGCGGCAGTGGAGTGGTTTATGAATGGGCTGAAGGTCGCTGGGCGGACACTTACAGGGGATGAGAATTTTTTCGGGTTGGATAATTGGGATCGGTACGCACATTTTGACGAACAGTTAGGTGAACAACCCGTATCCGGCGTTCACTGAGACATGGCTGATTGCGTTACAGGTCGCCTTGAAGCCGGTTATCAGTCGAGGAAGGATCAGACGCTCAGAGATAACGTCCACGGAGTTGATTTAACATTCTACAAGGACGAGGTTGTTCTGGTGATGTATTCGAACAAGGTCCGTTCTCAATGGAGTCTCAAATGCACCTTACCTCACGCATTCGGTCAGTATACCGACAGCGAGATTACGACAATGCTGGCAGCAGCTGGTTTGGCGGTAGCAGGCTCGTGGACGGACACCCAGGCTCAGTATTACCTGTACTCACTCCGTCCAGAAAGTTTGGTCCGCGGTTTAACCTAGGAATAGTATAACATTTCAATGATATGCCAAGCTCAATGTGGGTCCAAGGAGAGGTCCGGGAAATACAATCGCTGGGCAATCAAGCAATGAACCTTTTCTTCAACGTGCTGATGCAGAGCTTTTTGAAACAGTGAGAAGACAATTTGTTCAATGACGAGGGTGACACACTGATTTAAAGGTCTCTTCTCTTGTTCGTTCTGGATTGTCCTTCCTATCACGTCATGAATATTGTGGTCCTCAACCAGTCCAAGCTATGCATCTAATAAGTGGAGATTAACTGTTCCATGGGCGCAGCGTACCCCGACCGCGGGCTTCTTGGTGGCGACAAGGCCGAGGACCATGATTTCAAAATTCATCTTTTGGACACAACTGTCATGTGATAGCCTACTGTGTATCATTCAAAATCAATAGGTCCTATCTGACGAACGGTAAGCTATCGTGGGCATGGGGACATCGGAGCGTACTAATGAGCTCTTTTCTGCCACTTAGCTTGTAGAAGACATCGTTGTGGAAAACCCCCCTGAAGTTGCCTTCTGACTCTGCCGTTTGCGATCGTCTTGATACCAGCTGCATGTTGCGTTGTTACATACAACAACCTTGATGATGTCGTGTTTGACATGCCGCAAATGTTTACGTGTACATCCCCGTTTTGCAGCAGAAAGCGCTTCCTGTACAGTCATGTAGTTCGGGGGGAGAGCCAACATGCTCAGCGCGAAAAGGAGGCCTAAAGCAGAGAGTGTCCGAGGCAGGACTCAAAGCTACGGTCATTGAGGTTTCTGGTCGGTCCTTTGGCTATATGGGTTTGACGATTTGTGCAGATGTGAGGTAAGCGCCATTTATCATGATGATTCTAAACACTTGTGCAGGGTTGTGAGCGGTGGAAAGCAAGGTGGGAGGTGTTCAAGAGAACGTACTAACCGTGTGATCACGATGATCTGTACGGCGATTTTGATCTGATCGCGATCGCGACGCGTGCCAGCGCGCACTTTCGCTGTAAGCGCAAGCCTCAACCAGAATGCAAAAAAAATTATCATTGCAAAATTTCCGACACTATACACAACATAGCTAGAGCAAGATAACCGTACTTATAGGTAAGAGAGGGAAACGGAAGTATAAGAGTGGGTGGCGCTGGTGGGAGGATAGAGATATTGATAGGAAGGTATCGCGTGGGGTGTTGTAAAGGGGTGGTTAAATTAGGGAGCAGGGTACAGATCCTGATGGTGGCAGAAAGAAGTTGGGGTCCAGTATAAGCTCGGTAAATGCCTCAATGACCGCGCCATGGGTCGGTCGGTCGTCGGTGGCGGGAGTTGTAGGAAGAGTATAAGGAGGCGTGGCCTCGGCATGATCGACATCGTCGTCCGTAAACCAAGCTTCCTCGGAGCTACCATCGTCTTCTTGTTCGAATAGCTGGTCCTGTGGAGCGTCGGTGTTGTCGAACAAGGTCGCTATATCTTCAATAGGACCGACCTCTTCCCCTGATGCGCTTTCCGCCGAGCTGGGCGAAGCAGCTGGGAGCTCAAACGGAAACCTGAAGTCAAATGGAACGTTCAACATATCCTCGGAACCGAATTCTTGTGGCGATGGCGGGATCCTCGTGTGAGGATAAACAGTCAAAGCAGTATTTGACACTTGGCATGGTGGTTGTCCCTGAATCCATGTATTGCTCATGCTAGGCTTCTGCGGGTAAGAAACTGGAAGCCAGCGGGCGCCCTCGACGGCCCAACCTCCTGGTGTGTAGGAGGCATGGTTGAGTTCCTGAGAAGAAAGGGCAGCCACCATGGACATATGATGTGCGTCCGCAATATGTTGCTGCGAGCGGCTTAGAACGTCCGAAGGGTTTGCGTTCGGAATCGCCCATTGGGTGACCGGATTCTCCTCGACTTGGTAAGAGTACCCGTTAATCAGGACATGCGACCCGGCGGCATGTGAGCCAGGGTTGGGCGGTCCATCCCTGTTCAGATCCGGGTTTTCGACGTA
Source organism: Lyophyllum decastes (assembly GCA_025854295.1). NCBI lineage: Eukaryota > Fungi > Basidiomycota > Agaricomycetes > Agaricales > Lyophyllaceae > Lyophyllum > Lyophyllum decastes. The sequence continues at coordinate 3,417,327 of CP107705.1, read as the reverse complement.
GTTTCCGAGCGTCGAAAGAGGGCCAAGATTAGCGGCGGCGAGGCTGGTAGACGGTAGGGATGGCACAGTGAATTGATGCTGTGTACCCGAAGGTTGACGACCTTTAAGCGAGGGTTGACGTGGTCCGCGCAAGGACTGTTTCGCGGGGCGTGCTCGCCGAGCGAGTTCCCCCGGTCCCACCAAGGCGGGCTGTATGCTATGATCATACTCAACGCGTCCAGCCGCTCGCGCAACGGCAATTTGGTCCTGCGTCAAATCATCCAGGGAATACTTTATGATTCCTTGCCCTGAAAGATATAGATCTTGGCAGATCTTGCCCTTTCCAAAGTGCTTGCGAAGACCGTACTTGCGGGTCATACTTGAGAGCCGATGTCAGCGAGGCACAAATTCGTGAGAGAGTGGTACATACAAAACTCCACAGAAAGGGCAATGTCCTCCGGTGCGAGTGCGTTTCTTCATTTGCGGGGCGGCCACATCACCCGCGGTCGCACGAGGATCATCTGTCGAGGCTTCCCCGTCCGTGTCATACATGCCGTCCTCTCCCATGTCCAGCTCTGAGCTCGATGCGAACGAGGGCCCAGCGACCGGGAGGTACGCTGCCTGCCTCGGCTTTTTGAAGTCGCGGAAATCCCAATCCTGGTCCCACTCACGTTGGTTCGTGCCCATCGGGCCATAACCTGAATGGTATGCCGTATACTTGGGGGTGGATATTATGGGTTCAATTGAGTTGGGGAACTGGACTGGCTCCGTCTCCACAGAGCATGCTCGCCGCTTTCCTAGTGCTGTTTTGGACGGCATGTCTTGCTGGGCGTAATGGGTGGCATGAAGTGGCGTAGGTACGAGATATCCCGTGGTTGTAGCTGGCGGATAGTAGTGATCACGGCTCTCGAGGTACGTAGTGGTCTTGGGAACCAGTGGATAGGCCGAGCTACCCGCTAGAGGTGGGTGGCGCGTGTGGACTGGCGCCAAAGCGCGTGGACCGGGGATTAACGTAGGGTGCAGTGTGTTGTTACCCGCTCCGGCATACTCGTATCCTCGCTGCCCAGCAGGCCCAGGGCCTACTGCCACCAGCCCATCGTTTGAAATCAAAGCGTCGAAGTCATTGGGAGCTGGCCCAGGGAGTGGCACAGCCAACCCACCTGTCCCCCACTGCTCCCCGCGATTTTCCTGGCCGTAACCCTCAACGACGGCGGCGGGATGGTACGGATCCACAGTGTTGGTGATATTTTGTGCGAAGCGCGGTTGAGACGCCGACTCGGTTTGCATAAACCAGTGTTCGTCGGGCATATTGAAGAATGAATGAACAGGATCCATGGGGTGTGTTGGAAGTAGGGGAGGTTAAGAAAGGGAGATCAGAAGGGAATGGGGTACCGTGTTCTGGATTTTTTGAGTGGATGGGTATTCCGTTGGAATGAAATGCGGTGGGGAGGGGGTGAGATGTGGATTCGCAAGCGGGCAATACGAGTGGGTGAATGAGGATGTAGAATGGTGTGTTAAAGAGGCTGCGAGTCAAAGCAAGAGTTGTAACAGTTGAACCTATTTCTGAGTACCAGTGTAGGTGGGGAGAGATGCACAGAGACCGCTCTAAACTTTTGAATTGTTGAGCATGTGACCGAGACGCGACTTTGGCCAAAGCGTGTTCTGGCCGCGAGATTGTTCGGCAAAACAAATCAACATAAGCGCTTCATGCCGGCACACCGAAGGCTTCCAAAAACTCCTAGCGTCATAGCAGCGAGTTCCCTGCTGTCTCAGTCGAAATCCGCATCGTATACAGTGGCTTTGGCGTCGCGAGCGCAAGCTGAGAAGCCCTCATAGATATTTAAGCCTGGGCATAGCCGAATCAAACGAGCCTGGTATGAATAACCACAACGTAGTTTCGCGACAACGATGCGACATGTCAAGACACAGCGTGGGCAGCAAGCTAGCAGGTGCGCGGTTGGACTAGGCTCCGAGTTTCTTTCCTATTCGCCAGCTATCACCTTATTCCACTGTTAGAGCGGATACTGGGGGGCCAGAGCGTATGATGACGAATATCCAACATCTGATCCACGATAAGAAAGGACCGACGGTCTTGATAGCCCTCACAAGATAAGTCTGTCCCTTGAATTGAGGAGGTCGCGAGCTATAACAATTGGTCATTCATGTACTTACGCCTACGCACTAGCATCAGACTAGAAACATCAGTAACACACTCGCTATATTATTTCTCGACTTCACCTGGGTTGCGCCAAGGTCCTTGCGATCGTGTTTTCGTCACTCGCGCAATCGTCACAACCCCGCCTTGGGTTCTTCGTGATCACTGGAACAGAGACGAACGGGGTCAAGTCATAAAACCGTGCTTAGGTCGATTTCTTGTCATTATCGGATGAAGGCGATGCGGTAAATTGGCACCAATAATATCATTGTGGTACTGAAATCGGATGCCATCGATTATCCAGGAGACAGCGATAAGTGGCGTGAAACGTCTAGACCCAACTACTCGCCAGCGTGGGGGCGGGGTCGTGGTCTGGTACCCATGTTGCTTTCGCGCCTGCATCAAGGTGCAAAAGACCAAGGGAAATGAAAACTTACCCAAGAGCGATGGCCTGGATGGGTGGTGTCAGCTCGGTCTTCAAGGTGGGAGGGATTTACTCGCCGTTCATATGAAATATTATCTCATAATTATGTAGACGTACTTTCGTGATACGCCGATTTGGTGGACTCACACAGATCCAACGATTCGTCGAAAGTATTCACGAGCGAAAATTGGGGAGTCATCCGGGCGTTCGAATGGAAAAATGTCATCAGCAGCTGCTGAGCAAGAATCTGGAAATCGGAATTTTTGCTGTCTTTTAACAGGATCTCATTGTCGATTTGATTCAAGCTGCCCGCCAGTGGGCCATTGTGGGCGTATGGCGGGTCAGGGAGATGGTACGAAAAAAGTCGCTAGCGGTATCCAGACTGAGCCACGTGTAAGACTTGGAGGGGGAAACGTTGGAGGGAGAACAAGGGATACCGGCCCGATCGTACCAAGCACATTCGGATCTCGGAAAACCAATCTTATCTTATCATCTTTTCACATCGCGATTGTTTGTTGAACATTGTGTTGAACCACACTGTAAGCTTGCGAGTTGATGCATGATGCACAAACTTCGTTTCATTCAGATCTTGTTTTCCTTCGTGCTCTAACGGTCGTTTATGGTCGGATGCTCAATGGACCACATCATTCACCATGATATCCACGACTCTTCGGAGTGGCCTGGTGCCGTTCAATCTATCGCTTGCCACCTATACCATCCATTGTCACCTTCTCATGCAAATAACATAGGCTCTGCTGGCTCTACTACAGTGCAACAGGGCATGCCAGAGGACGATTATAAAGGCCTCACATTGTTCCGGACAGTCGACGATATCATTGATGCAATCTCGACATTTGTTCAGAAGATTCGTGCTGTGGCCACCCTGAACCGCCGGACCGGGCGAGCTCGCTATCATACATCGACGTTCTGGTCCCCTCTGTTGTCTAATCTCGGTCGTATGATTTCTAGTCATGCTTCTATTATGTTCGCTCCGTTTCATCTTTGATATCAAATACCATTGTTCACAAGCTTATTTAGACCCGAGGCCTCATTTATCCTACCACGCTCGGACGAGACGCGTTTCGATTCTTTGGGTGCTATTAGAGACGGATACGCGCATCTATTAATATCATGCATAGTTCATCCTGACGAGATTGCCGAAGGACCCGGCGTGAACAACCAGACAGTTGAAGACGAAAACACGGATCCTCTTGAAGACGTACGTGGAGATATCGCGCACGAGGGATCCGAAGATTCCGCATCTATTGGATTAGAGGCCACGAGCGTTACTGGCGATGGCATCTCGGATCATGTTTCTCAGTCCAGCGGTTCTGAAAGCACCTCAACGCGATCTACCACGTCGTCCACATCCGCCGAATGCCCATTCCCGGTCCCATTTTGTGGGCACGTCATCACTGGATGTGGACCGCGCACCTATGCGGTCCTTCCCGTCATCTCCGTAGCAGAACCGGACGAGATACATGCACTTCTCTCCAGCATCCTATATCAGCGATATGTCTGGGGAATTCGAGCGCCAGCTATCGGGATCAGCCTTTCGGCTACTGGGACTATCGCTCGTGTTATTTTCGGTTGGACCGACCCTCTAATCGCACATGCTGGAGAGTTGGTGTGTTAGCTCTAAATTCGATGTTCTCCTTGTGCCTGATGCTTCAGTCAGCCAACGATACATTTTGCATCTGCACCCAGGCACTGTGCACCCGCTCCTCCCCTCGGAATTTACGATCTGGAAGACCTTTCCTCTTCACTTGCTCTCGCGCAGTTCATTCTCGGTTTGACGGGTCACGTTGATAACATTTTCGACGCCGCGAGATCTCCACGGCCGACTCCTCTTCCATGGCGGTCCGATCACATTTTTATAGACCAACTTTTCCCCGGCGAGGCCGACCACCTAGAAGAGTTCTATCAGTTGCCTCAGTGGGCTCAAATGTCCAGTGATTCTAGGTAAGTGCCATCTTTGACGACTCGATGACTCACGTGTTCTTTGCCAACTCCTCGCTCTCATTCAGTGACTCCTCAACGCATCCTCGGACACCTTCTAGTCAGAATTCTCCATCGCTCCCCATTGTCCCTTGCGCCAAGGACAAATCGGTTCATAGCCTCTCGGTGAATGAAGAACACGGGGTCACAGGATCTTGCAGCCCGGCCCCGCTCATTCATCCTACATTAGTTGCAAGCACATTTCCCGTGCCATCGCAGGCGCCGCCGACGAGTTTGGAAAAGGCATTGTCGACGCACTTTGAGGAGAGCATACAAGTATCAAACCCGCAGCAATGTTCCAGGTAAGGTTCTTTTGGCTAGTACGTCAAGGCCGCATACAATTTCCAGCCAGCTTTGCCGCCCGTGATGCCACCAACGACCTTACTGGGAGCGGAACATTCCTGACCTGGCTTATGAATCGTGGAGTCGTCAGGCTCACCCGTCATCAATTCCAACAATTTCGTCGACTTCCAGCAGCGAAGAAAGCAATCAACAAGAAGGTTCAACTTTACGACTCAGTAACTGCGTTTCCCGTAATCGATATGGACCTGGTAAGCATTCTTCCCTTCCCAGCGTACATCTTTTTCACTCGCCCTAGATAACCGCTTATAAGGCCCCTGCACGTCTATTAGAATGGCACGACCGCCTTAAAGCTGGATACATGGCGTCGTCAGCTAATTCGGAAGACTCTGTGGAACTAGAACCTTATCTTCAATCTCTTCTAAGAGGTCGTGTCTGCGACATCCTAAACACTTCCCTGTACGTTTCGCAGCTCAATAAGGCTGCAGACGGGTGGCCAGTATCCGAGCCCCAATATCGACATGCCTGGGATGGATTGCTCTATAGCTTTGTGATAACAGAAAGCACTGCTGTTTCACAGCACGTTGTGTAAGTCCCGGAATGGTCCGCTTGTCAACACTCCACTAATGAGTAGCTCCAGGTTTGAACAGATCTTAAATCTGCCGCGGAACGAAGCCTTCGATGCGGTCAAAAGAAATGAACCCGTTCTCGAGAACTATCAAGCACTTGCTGAAATCGATTTGTCGCTCTGCCGCGGGGTCCTTCTCGATCTAGGCATAAAGCAGAGGACCTCAAAGTCTCGTGAGAACGACCATGCATGGTCTGAAGCACAGGCAATCCTAACGACTTTCGACAACATGACTGAGAACGCATTCGCCGCAGCTGTACAGGAGCATTTCGTGAACGAACCTCTCTTCGTCAAAGCAGACGCCTGTGTCCTTTTCCCCATCACTCTCTCGAAGCCAACAAAAATCTCGGAGAGTGGCGTTGCGGGCGTCACGTACAGAGCGGCCCTACGAAGCCAATGCTCGCCTGGGAACAGGGGTCCGGCAGTTCCTTCCGAGGCACCCGTTGCACAGGCATTTGAGCTTCCGTGCCGCCAAGCTCGCGAGTCTCCGCGTGCGAAAGGAGAGCGTTGTCGTGTTGCTGCTCCCGTCCTCGTCACGCAATACGGCAGGGCAAGGAAGCCCTTATACGAACCACTCCACCGCGCCGCTATTGCCTGTGTCGCATCTCTTAAGTTTGCCCATGCAGCCGGAGTAGCGGATCTTGCGGTGTTTGGCCTCGTCGTGATGGGTTCCGTTGGACAGCTTATTATGTGCTGGAATGACCCGCCCGTAGCTGAGTCTGAAGGTCTGAACGACGGCAATGATCATTTGGAATTTTGTGTATGTGTCATCCTGTTTGCTGCGATTCTCATAATGACCGTTACCAATCCAGGACACTCGCGATCAAACATACCTGCTCGTGAGGAACGTCGAGAGCTTCGACGTATCGGACCCTGTGCAATGTTTCCATTTTGCAACCATCTTGTTGCGGCTCGCAAAGTATGGACATGAGGTTACGGAACAATTCCAATGTCGCGCGGCTGAAGACTGCGGTGGTCCTGCAACAACGTTCTTCGCCATCAGCAAGGCATCGCTAACGGATTGGACTATGGAAGCCCAGTCAGCTGAGTTCAAGCCAGATTGAGTTCTGACTGATTCAGTGGCAAATGGTTGTAAAAAGACTCGGCCTAACGTGGCAAAGAAATGACTTGAACAATTACGAACTTCCACGTTTCCTGGTCACCAGGAGGTCGCTGTTTTCGTTAGATAAAATCTCCGTACGCTCCAGATCTCCCCTATATTCATCGCCGCGATTTCGGAGCTGGGCATCTGCATCTCGCACTACCACCTTCGTCGCCTTTCACGGACAGGTGACCCCGCATAGCCGCTCGATGCACCTACTACGTAACTTAGTGAGATGACGAGTCTCTTTGTCAGCGGAGTTATATTCAGCCACGCACGTGGTTCTCCCGAAGTTTGTCTGCCCACCATTTGGCTCCCAGAGCTTTTTTATTATTTGAATTTTTCGGACAGTATATGCGCAATACTACGCCACCGCCAGTAGCACATACAAGCGCAAGGGGGTCGGACACCCCTGCCTGTGTTAATGCTAGCCTCACCTATTTTCAAAATAAGTACAGTCACTTCATGTCGAGCCAACTTCGCTGCTTTTCATGAGGTCCTCTTTCACTGTCGGTTGCCTCATTCCCTTGTTCAGAGATATCCTCGTGCACGTACCTTACGTCCGTCGCTCTTGGTTAGTACTACCTTACTTTTGTTCGGCCCAGCCACGAACACGATTAATTCGGACCCTATATTAACGACCGTTTCACAGGTACCGACGGTTTATGGCCCTTGAGCCCCGCCAAAAAAAAAAAACAATAGGCTCCTCATAAACTGCGGGCTGTCAATGCGGTCTTTCCAACTCTCGTGATCATGCTTCGACCTATCATGGATGATTCATGCGCCTGGCAATGTATCTCATGCACTTCCTAGAGCTCACGGCGCAGACTCAAGCTCTACTTTGCTTCCAATCATGCTCTTACCTTATACCTTCTGCCTAAGCGCCTGGAACGCATACAATCCCGACTCCGATACCCACGATTCTGCCACTGCAGGTTTGACCGTTTTAAGCATATCACACGTTTCTAAATGGGATTATGTTTAACGAGGCTAATAGTATATAGAAGGGATCGATCAGCTTCCCCAACAGGATCGCGGGACACACTTGTCAGAATCGGATGATTAAACTTCAGAGATAATCGGATAGCTGTTCTTCTTCGTTATTCAGCTCTCCAGTGGATTGCCTGCTGGCGCCCCGACGCAGACACGCAACCAGCCTACCTACAATCCCCCAGCGCAGGCCATGCCTCCGTCGAAAAATTCGTCTCTTCCGTCGATCGAAGAAGATCTTCGAGATGGCGTGGGTGCTCTTTCGCTCTCGCAGCCACCCACATCCGCCGAAAAAACAGCCACTGAGAGGAACCGCTCACGAAAGACATCAGCGAGGCCAACTGGGCAGGCGCCACGCATGGGAACAAGACCGAGGTCATCGCAGCCCCAATCGGAGGCATCGAACAAGGGGCGGCCGACAGATTCTGGGAAGCCCACCAAGAAGCCGCCATCCCGACAATCCTGTTCCAGGTGAGCTAGTCTAGGGCTGCTGCAGAAAGGTCATTCATTTCTTTGCAGCTTTGCTGCCCAACCCGCCGTCATCGACATTAGTGCGAACTCATCCCGAATTAGCTGGCTACTGGAACACGGTGTTATCAGAATTGCTCTTTGTCGACTATCGGGTCTGCAACAAGATCCGAAGGCGAAAGAATCAATAAACAAGATGTTTGATTTTTACCATGAGATGTCAGCTTTTCCTGACGTTGATCCAGCCTTGGTACGTTTGGGTTGCCCACATTAAATTCCTCGTTCTCACAACATCCGACAGATTGATGGGATTCAGGTAACTCCCCAGCTAGAGGAGTGGCGTGGCATCTTCAAAAAGGAGTACCGGAGCACCTTGTTCAACAGCAGCAAGGGTCTATCCTCCAAGCTGGAACCCCATTTCCTTCCTCTTTTAGGAAACCGTATCGACGACGTGTTACGTGCATCCGCTTTCATTTCTCATCTCAACGAGGCTGCTAGAGGGCGTGCAGTATTCGAGGCAGAATATCGCCGCGCTTGGGATGGGCTCCTCCTTAGCTTCACGATAGCGGATAATCAAGCCATCGTATCCCCAGCCGTTTTGTGAGCCGTACGTGTCTTACGTGTTGCAACTGACACGCTGACCACGGTTCTAGGTTGGAGAGGACACTCAATCTACCAAGAAACCAAAGTAAAGATATACTCACCAGGGACAATGACTCAGATCGTCCTGTTTCTCTCCTTGAGCATTACCGATCTATTGCAGAGCTCAACAGCTTTCTCTGGCAAGAGGTTGTCGAAGATCTAGGCGGGGCAAGGACTACCCAAGAGGCGATCGATGCTGCAGCCGCCGCGAAGGAAGCGTTTGACGTCAAGAAGATTTTGGAAACTCTGACTGAGGACTCAATCTTAGCGGCAGTAGACGAACATTCCTCCAATGAACCTCTCCATGCCATTGCCGATGCTTTACTCGTCACTCCCCTTCCACTTCCAAGGCTTGCGAATATGACGTCGCCAGACGAACTGAAAAGCTTGATCCACAGAGCAGCATTGATTAGGTATTCGTCCCCGCGAGGAGAGCACTTTCAATCACTGTCAGAGCTCAAGGAATCTGGACGTGCTGAGTCGGCGAAATCCAAAGGACTAGGACGTACGAGCTCAGATGCGTACAGTAAGGCGACGCTTGTGCAAGGAGTTCAAGGATCCAAGGATTCTACGACCTCTTCCGACGCAGATGGTAAATCTCCCACCAATGTCCCTGCATCATTTGACCTATACGATTCGTATTTCAATGCCGAATTTCGTCTTCGGTGGCCATTTCTCGCAGCAGAGTACAAGAAAGCGGGCAAGGACTTCGAGACGGCGTTCAACCAGGCCCGGATTTATTGTGCCGCTTGTGTCACTTTCATGCGTGCCCTCGGTATCCTCGATTTCGCGGTGTTTGGTCTAGTGACATTGGGGTCAAAGGGTTGGCTCATCATGTGTTGGAACACAAAACTGGTTTGCTTATTGTTGTCCAGTTGTACACGTGGGTGACGCCTGGCACTTCAGGGCACGCAGGACCAGGGGTTTTTGTTCGATACGAATGTGAGGACCTTTGACATTTCCAGCCCGGTGCAGTGTTTCCATTTCGCGGCAATCCTGCTGCGTCTCACGAAATATGGACATGACATAACAAACACATTCAATCTTGAACATTTGGAGGGAAGATTTTTTGCCATTGGTGAGGGCCCATACTCGATGGGGTGGACGAAGGAAGCACAGGCCGAAGAGTACAAGGAAAATTTGAGAGAGAAAAAAGGAAACGACTAAGGAAACGAAGGCGAGAAGTGAAATGATCGTAGCATTGACGAATGACTACAACCTCTCCTCTCGAACACCAACCATCACCGTACAACAAAGGAAACGAAAATATTTACGAGGTAATAGGGATGCATACGTATTAAGGATAGCATATATTCCGAGTTCTATTTATAGAACGAGGCTTTTCTACTTGAGTTTGGTGGTTGATTTCGCTCCCAAATCAAATGATGGGATCATTTTCGGGTTTCGTATTACCCGCTTTTGCCGAGTCGTGTGTCCGATTTCCGACATGTTATCCGTCCCTCGACATCTTCTTGCTGCTGTATTCCTGATCCAGCCGCGGTTCTCTCAATAACGTATGTCTTTCCTTCCCTTCAGTTTCTTGCACTGAGGTGTATTCAGTGTGGTGTTGGGCAACCATCAAGCCTGCTTAAGTATGACTAAACATAACAGCCTCCGAAAGCTTAATCCCTCGACGTCAGATGGTAACAGGCATGCTTTCTGTAAGGTAAGTCTTTCAATTGGTTTGTTGCATTGAGTTGAATCTTGACATCTCCTTGCCATCTAGTATTATCAGCCGATTTACTTCATCGTGCCAGATGCAACCCAGAGGCCAACCTTACGTACTGTCTATTGCCCTTTTTTCGTAGGGAAGTTATGAACTTGATCCAGCAACGGCACTATGCTATCTTTATGAACATCTCACGCCGCTGCTTAAATCATCACACAATATGTATTTTCATTCTATTCATGTCAACGTTGCCTATCCCTCATCCTCTCCGTCAACATCCATTCCCTTTTTGCTCGGTCTCTCTTCGTAGTCCTCGTACCTGATCTTGCATTTGAGGGCGGAAGACGCCTTGATTACTTTTGCGGGCCCCGTTGCCACCTGCATTGCATGAGCATTGTAAATTACTGCTAAAACATGTGCCCTCACGCGTCTGAAGCTGCCGTCGACTAGAGCGATTGATCGCAGAACTGTGATCATCTTCCGCTGCTTCCCTTTCAATGGAACGACAACAAACGACAACTGTACCTCCACCAAGTCGCCAATACGAAATGCCTGGGGGCCGATCTTGTCATGTCTGGTGAAGGTAAGGATATGTTGACGGCTCATGACATGCCACTCACATTGTTTTGCCTTCTGTGTTCTTCCGACATTGAAAGTACAGCACCTCATTGTCGTTGGTATGGACATGGTCAGAGCTTGTGGCCATTTTCTCAAGGATGCCATTCGGATCGATCACCTCTCCAAAGGGTATGCAGTTGTCGACCCCTGCATCGCGCCTTGGCAACATGTATCGGTTCGATGCCTTGAGCACACTGTCACCCCTTTGGTGGTCCCCCGACGTTGCCCACGACTGTAAGATGCCTTCTTCAAAGTTACGCTCGAAAAATCCGAAAATCTCCCCTGCAGATCTAATAGCAGCGTCAAATGTAGTCGTCCCTAAGCCTGCGATGGAGACGCTCTGTCGAAGATACTTGTATTTGTCTGTATTCATCCTAGTGCGGCGCTCTCGTCAGTGCACGTCACCTCCTTGTTTACTGTCTGCTCACTTAGGTTTCTCGGTGACCGGCGGAAGATTCTTGCCGACAATGCTGCCTTGTACTACGAACACGATTTCTTCCTTCTCGCCATTACTGTTTTCGTGTACCAGCCGCCAAGTCTTCGGCTGTTCGAAACATTCAACCTTTACTAGATTTGTCCAGTCTGGTGTCTTCACGACGTGCAGATCAGTTTGGTGCACCAAATGTCTTCATCATGTTTCTTACCTGTAAGATGCCACTTAGGCGCCTGTCACAGGTCGCACGCACCGACACGTACTCCTCCAATGCCACTGCTGCGTCTTTTTAGCACTTGGTCTCATCTCTGTGGTTTAGCCTTTCGCACCTGCTGCTGCATAACTTTCCGCGTCGCTCATGCTGTAGTGTAAAATCATATCTTTGGCGTGAGCTAAAGGGATATTGGCGTAGGTCTTGCGGTCTCTTTCTTATCGTCGGCTCTCATCCTTCTTCCTTCAACCCGGCATCCCTTTACTGCATACAGGTAACCGACTTTCAGTTCAATCTTCTTCGGTGCACCGTCTCTGTCGGCTCGGCGGTCCAGCGTTTGACCATCATTGTACTATGCTCCACCGTTGTCAGCCTTGCATCGCCGCAGTCAATTCTCTCTGTACTGCTATTTTTATTCTTCTGTACCTCTTTTGCAGCGCACTTTCCAAGTACATCCCTCGTTCGATGCAATGTCCACTTCTGCATCAGCTGTTCGTGCCTGGGTTGCCAACCTGTCTCTCCAGTTTTGTGGGTCTGTTATCTATCGTTCCTTTTTTTGTTCTCATGCCATCTCTTATTCCTCCTCTCTCTCCTCTGGCTCCCTTGGTGCCCGTGTTACTGTTGTGATGTTTGAGTATCGCGCTCACTGCTGCTCGTATTGCCTTATACCCCTCGTCAGGCTTTGCGTCCAGCCGCGCGTGCTTTTAATACGTTTTTGATGGATGTGGATCCCTTCACGCTTCTTTCAACCTGCCGTTCCAGGTCACCATCTGCTGTCTTCGCATCCGAATTCATTCTTTTCCTCGGCCTTTCTCGGTTTCCGGGCCTCAAATCACCTTGTCCTTTTTTGTCGTCACCTATCTGCTTGCCCTTATAAGCCTCCGTTCTCTCTTGATCTACCTATCCCCTATTCCCTTCCACTCCACCATGCCTCCTAAGAATGGAAAGTCTAAGTCTCCAATGTACACTTTCGCTTCTTTTGCTATGCGCCCACCTCACGCCTTCCCTCTCATAGTAAACCTACGCGTACGGTCAACAAACAAGTCAAGCTGTAAGTTCACTCACCTTGCACGGCCTACTCCCTCACTGACTCATAGTCTGTTAGCGCGACGGAAGACATCGCTGAGTATGCTTATTGTATTGTTTTATCATCTAATATTGACTTGTATCTTCCTATAGTCTTCTCCGCCAGGGCCTTCCCGACGGCCCGCCTAGGTTTATTCGTTCCCTGCCAATCCTCCTTTATGCTCACGTACAGGGTTCAGCACTATCAATGTCAACCTCGCCAGGTCAAAGCGCAAGGCCACTGCTTCTTTTGAACCAGATTCCGAAGTGTACGTCCGTCCTCCTTTGCATCCATGTCCTATATTTTACACAGTATTTCCCTCTAGCGAAGTCATCGATAATCCAGGTACCTCTCAAAAAAAAACGCGGACGTCTGTCAATAATCATTCTTCCCAACCCACGGCTGCCACCTCTGGCATGTCCACTGCGTCCTCCGTCATGTGTGTCTTTTTTTGTGCCCAGAGGTCTTTTATTGCTTACTTTGAGGTTTTGGCAATCTTTCAGTGACGCAGTGGATGCTGCATTTCATCAAGGCGCTGTTCAACCTCTTGGTTCTCCTCTTGGAGCCGAGATTAGGTTGGTCATCCTGCTGTCAATGCTTTGATCTGCAAGTAACCCATCTTCAATCCTTTCGCAGCGCATCCGGTCAGCCCGTGTATGTTATCCCTTCTCTGCCTATTCGCCTCGTGTGCTTATTTGCATCTTTTTCTCCCCTCTATTTCAGCAGGAACAGGATAAAAACGGAGAAGGCTCTCCAGTCACAACATGAGGCTGCTCCTTCCGTCCAACCTGTGGCCCCTCACGTGGCCCAACCACCTGCGCCGCCCCCTCCTACGTTAATTTATTTCACGTATGCGTCTCACAAAATAACCTACATATGTTCTCAGTAAAAAGCGTGTCAAGAAGACCCTTGAACAAGTCAATGCGGAGGCCGCCAAGGCTCTTGAGAATCGGAAAGCTCAAAGCAGGTCCGCATGTTAGCCTTTTTACGCCCCATGTTTGTTGTCAACCCTAGCGTTTTAAATCCCCAGCTTGCTCAAGAAAAATGACCGCGAAAATACCAAGATCTCCACTGGCGACGCGGCTTCAGATGATTCACTTTCTGACGTTGCAGAGTGAGCATTTTTTTAACTTGCTACGTCACAGTTCTAATCCTAACCCTCATCTTTCCTAGGATGTTCACATCCGAGTCGCCTTCTCCTCGCCGCCCCTCTAAGCAGGCTCGGCTTCAAAGTTCTGACAATGAAGTTGTTCCTGAAGCTCCAATCACACAGTCAGTCTTTCTATATTGATAGGCTAACTTGTTCAGCGTTGACCGTGTCAGTAGGTCTGAGTCCCCCAAGACACCTATGCGAAAGTCCTCAAACATTAATCCCTTCATAGACGACGAGGCCGTCGTCTCCGATGGCTCAGGAGATGCCTCACAAGTTGATGAAGCGGCATCCGTCAGCGCCGGGCAAGGAAGCGATGACGAGCAGGCCGTCTCTGATAAAGGTGAAGCCGCTGATGACGGCGAAGCTGCTGACGACGGTGAAGTCGCTGACGACAATGAAGCCATTGACAACGGTACAGCCAGCCTTGAGCATCCCTCGGCGTGAGCGTCTCATCTTCACTATTCTTTCGTTATCATCTGACTGCTGCTCTGCTTTGTACATAGCAAGGAGGACAATCCAAACTTAGTAATGCAGCCCAGCCATTGGCATCGTTCTATTTACGACACGTATCTCCGCCTTCCGTACTTGAGGTATGTCATTCTTAATAGCTCTGGCCTAGTATCTTTTCTGACGTTCCTTCGCTTTGAAGCAAAGTTCGCGACATTCTTCCCTTTTCCAATAACCCCAAGGAAGCCATCACCACCATGCGCGTGTCTGTAGAAGATATGGCTTCCGCCATGCCGAAGAAGAATGTGAAGTACGCAGTCTTTTTCTCTCCTGTTGGCACACTGCTTATCTTCAATTTCATTTCCCTAGGAATTTGGTTCGCGGGCTTGTCTTTGTCCGCTCGGGCAACTACGTCAACACAGCCAGAATTGACCCAAGACTGCTTGCAGTCGACTCAAGTCGTCTCGTCCTGGCTGACACGAATACTCCCGCCATATGCATCATGATCGGTTTGGTGACTGAGTGTGCCTTAATTAAGCCTACCTTCACCGGCTCCTCTCGTAATCAGTACAGGACCCGTCGCATCACCATCGCTCCAGCTCACCAGGAGTGGCGACGAGATGTCTCCGTATGGGGTGAGGTCTTTGATTTTGGAGATGTCATAAAGGGACCTGCCTCGGAGCTAGGCTTTGGGTTCTCCACGTACGGGGAGAAGAAAGGCGCTGGGGAGGATTCTTTTGGTTACAACATGGGGTCTCAAGCCCCAGGTATGTAATCCCTCCTAGCGTCGTGTAGACTACTTCTGACTATTGCATTGAAGGTTCTCCTGGTATGCCTATTACCCCGAAAAAGCCCTCCACGTCAAGATTCGCAAAGTCTGTTAAATCACCCCTGATCTCTAAGACTATTGCCACTTCCAAGATGGGGCAGACCATCTTATTTGATCAGCTGGGTAAGTGTATGATCCCATTCAGTCCTCACATCGACTGATTGAATTGCTTCCCAGTTCCCATGTATGACGGCCGGGCCTGTTCTGGGAAATCTTTCGAATTCACCGATAAAGATTTCGCCAGCCTCCAGTCTTGGAAAACATTTGAAGGCAACATGCGGGATGTTCCTGTCAACTCTGTTGTCGCCGTGGGATATACTTTGGGCACTTACCCATCGACGACCAACTCCTACCAGAGGTTCCTGTCCTCCAACGTTCAATTCGTCATAGTCCTTAGCGTTCCCACTCAAGTTGTTGGCTAAGTGCATCCGCTGTATAACAGAGGTATTTTTTCGAGGGCTGACTGTTCACAAACACTTTGCTTCAATCGTCAGTGGACTTGTGGTTGCATTGTGGGTTTCTTAGTGGGCCGTGTGGTATTTGACCTTCTTCTTGTCATTCTGTTTGAACTGTGTTTGGTTTTCTTGTGCCTCCTGTTAACTCATCTCCATGCTCCCTGTATTGTACAGTCTTTACCTTTTTTTCCCTCCACCTGTACTACTTGTTGCAAAATTGATCGCATTTATCAACATCTGATATCCCAGCCCTGCAAGTTTTCTCCGTGTTCCAAGACATACCACCAGCTGGCTGATATAGCAATTAGCTCTGTGCCACTCCTTGTACTTTTCCTTCTACAATGCTGGTCAATTTGTCGATTCATTCATCTCCTGCGCTGCCATGCTACGTGTCTGTGTATGTACCTCTATCTACTGCCATCATAACACCTTTGCCATCTTTGGGTCGCCCTCTGCTCCTCAGAAGTATTTCCCTCAGCGTTTGCCTGACGTTCCAGCCACAAGTTATTGTCGTCCTCCATATGTGCGTTCAGCATCATTTGCGCATCGTCGATTGTGACGGTATCGTCATAACTTTCTCTTGGCACAAATTCGTTGACCCTCCTTCCGGGAAGCTGACCCTCCTGATAGCGTGCTCCTCCCCCATTCTCGGCAACCATCTTTTTGGGACACTGGTTTAGCACAAAAGAGGTGGTGACCGCGCTGTTCAGAGTGCTTGAGACACTCTCGGGGGATGCGACATATACAATGAGTCGGTATCCGTTGAGCGTGTCGTGCGCCGCGGCGGGATCGTTCTTCCCGTACGTTTTTTCCACATCCCGTTCGAATTTTTCCAGGTGAGCACGATTACTGTCGAGATATGGATGGGTTTTATCCATTACGTCGCATTGAATGAATCGCAAATCGTGATATGTGCTGGGATGCTTCCCTGCGACCTTGGAAGTGACAAGCACCCTATGCACTCCTCGCGACACGACGAGATGCTTAATCGACCATGGGAGATTCCCTACTTGGATGGCATAGATCGACGACAGTTCGTAACTGTACCACTGCGACCACCTCAGTAACATATCCTCGATAGGCGTACAAGAATCGCCCTTGACGTCTCCACATCTGACTGCATGCTTTTTCCAATGCGCTTTCTGGCAGATTTTGTTCTGAAAATTTATACAAGAGTCTTTTGACAGTGAGAGAGCATATGCAATTCCCACTCATGCAGTATCCCGTAGCGCGGCAGTTGCTGCACCATCGCACAGCACGCAAACTATTCGGTTTCCCACATCCGCCGCAATTTTCTTTCGGGAGCTGTTCGAACGTTGAAGCGGTGAGTTTGTATAGGCGGTTCAAAATGTTTGCGACGCACCAGCTCCAAAATTTGACCATCAGATAGCCCCTTCTTCATCTTCAAGACTATGCACGCAGCTCTGACACACGGCCCTGCTTGAGATTTTTTCAACCACTCTTCAAGGCTCTCTTGCACGGGGATGATTGGGTGTAACATTGATAAGAATGTACTTGGCGATGTGATGTGGGAAGTCCTTTTATTTGTGCTGCCCGCAACCTGTTTGTATACGCCTCACGGGTCGTTGATCTTCTTTTTACGTAGACTAACGTACACCTGGCACGGTTCAAGCTGTGTATCTCATCATCAGGTTGAAGCCTGTGTTCGTCTTTTGCCCCCAGCCCCATCATCTTTCTCCATGGCTAGTCCTATGTGTGGTCCGCGAACCTTGCAATATCTTAACGAACACCTCACAAGCACCATCGCGAGCAGGCTTTTGAGCTATGTGCGTCCTTCCCGCTTTCTAGAAATCTAGAGACCCGTCTCCGACCCATGCTCATTCACCACCAGCTGACTCGGCCCATCCCTTGCGAATGTGGCGTTGACATTGATTTGTCTACAGTCATATGGTGCCAATTTTGCTTGACAACAGCTCTCTGCGTCTGTGTCAATTCCCGCTGCTCTGCCTTCTACGCTCATTCTTCGTTTTTAGAGCCACGGCTGTCTTGCTGCTCACCTCAAGGCAGGAAAGCCAAAATGCTACGTTGGCATTCCAACTTCTCCACAAGGCTATGTATTGTTGCGATGGTGGCAGAAACACGGCCGTCTCTTAGGGGGCATCGTTTTCACGGTGGCTGAAATGCACAAGATGACGCATGACGCTGCGCTCTTATACTGCTCTCGACGCTACATTGGCGTCACCTTCGTCGCGCGACACATTACAAACCTCCCTCCTTTACCTTCCAACATATCGTACGCAGGTTTAGCAATGCTCTTGAAAGACGAACATTATCCTGGAGCCCTTTATCATCCGTCCAGCCTATGCTCTGATAACAGCCTTAAGATGGGAATGTTGATCACGCTGAGCAAGACAAACCCACTGGTGCCCCTAGCTATGACATCAATATATGACGAAGGCTACTTCACGTTTGTACTTACCACACTGGATTGGCCCAGCGAGTTCTGGGATATCCCGCTTGTCGTTCTTAAGGGTTTACTGGAAGTAATGATATTAGACGATTATAGTTTGAGCTGTTGAGGTGGGCAATTTCGATTACTTCTTGACTTCGCTACTTATCCACCTGCTACGTAGGTCTGTTTTTTTGTCTACTTTATTGTTTTGTTATCCGAACCCTTCGTAGCTTCTTGTCACCTGTATTGCCGTGTGTCTTATCTTGAAATGAGTTCACCTCATGAAAAATGCAGTTATTCTATTTGCCTATGAAGATTGTCTATCAAAGATGTAGTTTTTCTGACGCCTACGCAAATTCTTCTCGATACCAATAACCGCTTGCCAAGCTCAACGTCTCCCCGTGCATGTGCAGTTTAAATGAATCCCTAGGGTGGAAGACCACTTCGAGCTGGCAGAAATGGCATCGCAGGGTGATGGAAGCAGCTTGCATGCGCGACTTCTGCGAAATTACTGGTGCTCCCCATGGCTCAACTGTCTTGCACCTAGGGCATGATTGCGAGGTTGGCTGTCCAAATGGCTTCTTGGCAGAATGAGCCCATATATATCGAATGGTGGGCTGGTGATGTTGAAGCTTGAAAATGTCCGTATGTGCGCCGACGCTCTGCAGGTCGTCGAGCAGAGCATCCCAACGACGTCCATGGATGAACCATGAGATGGAGGCCTTCATGAGGAGAGCATTGGTTTTGCACGGTTGGAGATTGGCGTTGCCGAAAGCCATTGTCCAGGCGAAGTAACCTCTACGATCGTTTTCATGTCAAATACGTACTAAAATGTTTGACGTTGAGCAACTCACTTGTTCACAAAGGCTTTTAATCCTGCGAAGGCGGCCGGGTTTGATATGATAGCGCCGCACACAAGAAGTGTGAGTGTGTTCAAATTGCTCTCCTTGAAGAACATGGTTAGCTCCTCTGGAAAGAGAAACTCGAGCACCTTTTTTTTCAGGTAAGTATATGGTCGCTATGATATCCAGGCGCGTACTGTGTCGACCTCAGCGGCGCCCTGGTTATTGACCTCGGTGTGTATATCTCCCCTCTTGGGGTCACTATGGCTTGTGAGAAAGATTGCGAAGGTTCGGAATCTGCAGCCGTCGGTTCAGTCATGCTCAACGTACAGCAACGTTCGACACCTTACCTCTTGAGATCCCCTTCAAGTAAGCGAACCACCAGCTTCTTGATCTTCCTCATATACTCTTCCTTGTTCTCCTCCAATCCCAAGTCGTAACAGAGATCCACAAACACAATGTTTTCAGGCGAGTACGGAGCTATGTTGTGGAGAACGACACGTGCGGAGTCCCCAATAGGATTGACAGAGGCCAGGCGGATCGACAAAATGATCAATGTTGGCGCGTTGCACAGGGGGAAGGTCTCTCTGGTACTAGACGATCCTAACAATGGCACGGGCTCCGTCATGCTAGCGAAAGGCTATGACATATGTCGTGAGTATAACATTATAAATTGCCAGAAATCTGGCAGGACTGACAATATACGGTGTTCTGTTCCACCCCTTCCGATTTGTGGGGTCGAGATGGCAGGAGGGACAAGTGAAAATGTCGTCGTCGCGTAAATCAGCTGGGAATGGGATGCATTCCTCGCAGATGACCCGGCTACAGTTGCTGCAGTTGACCTGCCTTCCTCCATTCTGACAGCGACAGCAGTACTTTTTTAGGACCTCGTTAAGGCTTGAAATACTATATATAGGTTCTGGAGACACACCGTATCATGACCGTCCACAGGCTGCGTGGTCTCTGCCAGGGCAACTCGCTCCTCGACGGCCGTAACATTCAGCGAGTCTGCTTGATCCTGCTTCAACTCTAGTCGTGTCATTTGTCTTGTGCGGCGACGCACTTCCTTGGATGGGGGCAGCTTGATCGTCAACTTAAGAGGACGGCGTGGTGCTGGTGCACCAGTCGATTTCTTCGCTGTCTGAACCGTTCGAGCCATTCTACGGAAGCTCGTGGAAGTGGGACACGACGTGACCTAACCATCTCATAAATTTGGTAACCTAACATCACATCATCGCGTCTTTTTACGGATGTTTATTCCTGCCAAGAATAATTGTTCCAGGGTGATGAAAAAAGTCTATCCACCTTCAGCAATGTTCTTGACACTAACTGGTTGCACGCCATATGCCGGCCCTAGCATAACAAAAATGTAAAATTTTCGCACAGGACGCGCCCCTGTAACTGGATGCGCGCCATACGCCGGCCCTAGCATAACAAAAATATAAAATTTTTGCACAGGACGCGCCCCCGTAACTGGTTGTGCGCCATACGCCAGCCCTAGCATAACAAAAACGCAAAGTTTTCGCAAAGGACGCGCCCCCATAACTGGTTGCGCGCCATACGCCGGCCCTAGCATAACAAAAATATAAAATTTTTGCACAGGACGCGCCCCCGTAACTGGTTGCGCGCCATACACCAGCCCTACACGCCCCCATAACTGGTTGCGCGCCATATACCTGTACAAATGCGACGACTGGGCAGGATCCGCCAGCGGCCTGTGCATCTGACAGTGCTACTACATATTTGCGGACATTTATTAATGCGCAACCAGACGCATCCTAAACTGGATTTGTCTGCCACCTATAGAAGCGTATGCTGCTAACTAATGCGTGGTGTGACGGTGTGATATTGGGTATGGTCACCTGACATGCCCAAAGGCCATGGACAACAGTAGCATACGATTAGTAATCATTGTTTGTATTCCATCTTCGGACTTAGAATACAGAATGCACACTTTACTCTTGAACCTACACCC
This sequence comes from Lyophyllum decastes, assembly GCA_025854295.1. Lineage (NCBI taxonomy): Eukaryota > Fungi > Basidiomycota > Agaricomycetes > Agaricales > Lyophyllaceae > Lyophyllum > Lyophyllum decastes. The sequence goes on along the minus strand of CP107705.1, from coordinate 3,396,530 downwards.
CCCGTTTGAAGGTTCTGGGAGCCGTGCCACACCACGGTACATCGCGTACACCGCCGCCCCTGCGTAGGGTCACAACGCCCCTCCTCTAGGGCTACAAGAGCCCAGTGTTGGGTCACAACACCCCTAAGCCTAGGGTTACAAGGCTTTTCTCACGAAGACTGGCGCTCACTCATGCGATAGCTGCCGTCCTAGTGCTTCGGTTACTGCTTCATGGCAGGGCGCTCATTCATACGAGCTGCCGGCCTTCCTCCTCTACCTCCTTAGGCAGGGCTCCACTCCTAGAGTGGATGCCGGCCTCTCCTTCATCTCTCGAGGCAGGGCATAGCTTCCTACAAGCATTGCCAGCCTCGAACCCTATCCAGCTTCTACCAGCAAGAAGTCCAACGAACGCCTGATGTCTCAGCACCGGCATCACACGTGGTGACTCATGCCTTAAACTAGACATGTGCCCCATGCTAGAAACTGTAGATGTTGTTGACGAAACGCCGCCGAAAATGATAGGTGGAAATGAACATACCTAGGTAGGCCGCACCTTCCTTCTGCTGGTACGTAGTCAACGGCCAACTCCTCAGCCGACTATCGTCATGCAATGGCATTATTGGCGCGAATAAGTTAGGGGATATGATACATACCATTGTTTGCGCGCCCTGTACCGAGGTTAATCATTCTACCTTGCCATTAGTTGACTGGGTGCGTAACGGGTTCATGGCGCACACCATGTACCGTAGTCTGAGGTTCGTCTTTCTGCGATGGCATGATTTGAGTAGGCGAGCAGCAAAGTCATGTCACGTACCATCAGCTTTGCCTATGGCAGCTTGCGTTGTGCTTCACGGTATCGACGTGTCATGTGTATTGGCTGTGTCATGTGTATTGGCCCTGCAAGTCAACGTAAACCTCTGTACTGAATACATTCCATGTTGGGTGCATGATATCCTGGGTCAAGTAGACAGTCAGTAATTGTTTCATATGATGCGGTCACTTCCCTTGAGACACATCGGACCTGGGCGCTATGCTTCTGACTTGGACGAAGTCAACGCAGCTCCGCACACATGGAGCAAGCGGGACCTACTTTGATGGCTCGTGGTGGATCTAGGTGGTTGAAGCATTCGATCTTCCAATAATCTTCCCATAAAGCTACAAGACGTCCTGACTTACGTTAGCGCGCTGTCATTGCAAACTGGGCGGCATACACATACCTTTTGACACGTACCACCCAGAAAAATCTCTATACATTGTAGGGCGTTGCCTTTGGCGGTGGATGTAGTGGGTGCAGACGAAGGCAGCTGATCGTTGTCAAAACTAACATACGACGTGTCACATCATTCTGTGATCATGTGCCGCCGTCCCCCTTCCAAACAATGACCAGATCAAAATCTCAACCAATCTGACGTCGTCCTATAACCGTAGCCAAATCGTATGAACTTAGAAATTCAAGACCTCCGCAATACTTTTGCTCGTCACCTGTCAAATCGAATTTTAACACCGAACTCTGCGGCCATTCCTTCTTCATCCCTTGGGCCGTCAAAAAATCGCACACGGAGGCCATCCGATCATCATAACTATATCCACAGGTTACTCCAGACAGTGCTCAGAGCGCTGCTGAATCCCAGTACATCCAGATCGGGTTTCCTGGTGGTCTTGCATGCTTCACTCGTTTCATAGTCTATTTATCTTGGAATATCAAGGATTACGCTGCCACTCCCCGAAGGACCAAGCCTGTCGATTCCCCCATCGCACCCTTGGCACGGTCGTGGTCCCTGCGACGTTGGTCGATGTCAATGGTGTCATCATTCTGTGGTATCTTCCGAATATCCTGCCCCATAAGCTCCAGGTAGGTCGCTGCATCATCTTCGCTTCCTCGCTCACCTCGGCTCTTCGAAGACTGAACTTTTCGAAGCATCTGCATCCCTGAATGATCTTCTGGAGGAGAGCCTCGTTTCTAATTCGAGCTGGCATGTGGATTCAGAGCTATTCCCTCCCATGCCTGCCCCTTGTTTCGTTTCACCCGGTACAATTAATCTTTCCGCTGGATGGTATCCTCAAGGCCACTCGGTGCGTGCACTTTGTACTGAGCTTTCTCGCGTATCACTCACTCTGTTGGCAGTCAATAGACTCGCCGCTGAGGCCATCTGTCAACACTAGAGACTTCACATCGCGTGATGGATGGCTCTCCGGTGCGGCCGCCGCCAAGGACTTCATCAATGGTGTTCTGTCGCTAACACACCTGCACCTATATGACGATGCCGCTACTGCGTTATCGAAACTTCGTGTTCTCTCGGACACGTGTGCCATCACTACTTGTTGGACCTCGGTATTTACGGGAGTAGCGGTTATTGTAAGCCCACTGTCGCTGACTTACGACAATCAACGCGCATTTAGCGGACGCGCCTGATCACGCGTCCGCTCTGATACATCACATGACTTTTTCGGTTTCTTTTACTTTCCCTCGCCTTCGTTGCTCCCTATCTCTTACCACGGACAACGAAGATACCTTTGTCCTGTCTGCCGTGCGATCTGAGTGAGGCTGCCGCACCCGACAGCCTTTCAGTCATCGCCAATCGAATCACAACTTCTCATACAGACAGACTGGCCCGTTCCTGCTGGTATGAATGCCTTGCCAGTATTGGTACTTTCTGCCATGCATATCTCATTCTACCAGACCTTGATCTTTGTATCGACTATTCTCCCGGTACACTTGTCAACCTATGCGGAAATGTTCTCAGGCATGAGTTTCCAGGTTGGGATAGTGGAGAATGTGTGTGCGTTGCTCATTTTATGCGAGGCGCAGTCTTTGGGAGGGGGGGGGGGTGTCTTGGACTACCTTGGAGTTGGTGGTACCAGTTGGGTTAGCCAGGCTGACTTTAAAGAGCTGCACAGGCTTCCCGGATTTCACACCTAGCCCAAAAAGCTATCCATTACATCTAGAACGCATTGTTACAGCTGGTGAGGTGTCTATGCCCTGGTGAGCCAATGTGATGCCAGTGCTGAGACATCGGGCGTTCGTTGGACTTCTCGCTGGTAGAAGCTGGATAGGGTTTGAGGCCGGCAATGCTTGTGGGAAGCTATGCCTTGCCTCGAGAGATGAAGGAGAGGCCGGCATCCACTCTAGGAGTAGAGCCCTGCCTTTGGAGGTAGAGGAGGAAGGCCGGCAGCTCATATGAATGAGCGCCCTGCCACGAAGTAGTAACCAAGGCACTAGGACGGCAGCTATCGCATGAGCGAGCGCCTGTCTTCGTGAGGAAGGCCTTGTAACCCTAGGCTTAGGGGTGTTGTGACCCAACACTGGGCTCTTGTAGCCCTAGAGGAGGGGCGTTGTGACCCTACGTAGGGGCGGCGGTGTACGCGATGTACCGTGGTGTGGCACGGCTCCCAGAACCTTCAAACGGGGGGTGTAGGTTCAGGAGTAAAGTGTGCATTCTGTATTCTAAGTCCGAAGATGGAATACAAACAATGATTACTAATCGTATGCTACTGTTGTCCATGGCCTTTGGGCATGTCAGGTGACCATACCCAATATCACACCATCACAGTGCCCCCCCATGTCCAGAGGGCATGTAGCACAAGGCAAAGTAGGCATACAATGGCCCCCCAGATACCTACAAACCTGATGAACAATGGGCCCCCCAATCAAAAGGAAGGAAAAAAAAAAATTTTCCCAAGTTTCCGTTCCGCAGTTGCTGAACCCTTGAAGTGCACTATCGCGAGGTGGTGGCGAAGACGTGTACAGCCATTGGCTTCTAGTTGGAGGAGGCCTCTCCTGTCCTAGCCTCGCCACCAGTACCTGCCATTGCAATAAGGATAGCAAGAGGGCGATCACGGGTCCTCCGTACCCTCTACCTTCCCTGGATATCCTTCAGTGGCTCCAGTAGGGCCACTGTGCCATGTCAGGTTGAGGGGAAGGTATACGGTCCTCTATACCTATACCTCCCCCCCACAGCCCCCCACTTCTCTCGCGTGCAACTGAAGTGGTTCAGATGTGTGGGAGATAAGTACCCAAATATGACTGAAAATGCCTCCCTAAGATTGCGAACGTGAACGCACAGGAAAAAAATTTTGGTGCGTTTTTGCTGTGGTGTATGAGGTGATATCGTGATCATGTCGTGAATGGGATCTTTTATTTTCCGCCTTGGATCGATGCTCCCATCCATGCCAGTGGCTATCGGCATCTCTAATGGCCTTACCTCATGAGAGGTTGGCATCACATGAGAGCCCTATAGCAAGCTAGAAAGGGACGGCGTCTCGAGAGAGAGCCAGTCCTCGAGGGTTGCCATGTAACCTCATGGAAGGTCTGGGCCATTGGCCACTCAGGAAGCCCTACCTTGTGGAAGGTCAGCATAGCAAGAGGGCCAGATGATGCAGTAGGCTGAGTACCATGGGGTCGTATATGTGACAGACTTGGTTGGGGCGACGGTTGCCCCGAAAATGAAAAATCCCAAAAACAGGGCTGATGACATGGCCTTTGCAGCTGCGTGGATTCGAAATGGCGGCATATTCATACATCGCAGAGCATAACATGGTTGAGTGCCATGTGTACTTGACAGAGGATTTCGGGGTGGCTGGTACTCCGAAACATGGAACTCCAAAAACTCGAAGTGAATGGTGGCAAATGTTAAGTAGCATGATCGAAGCTTCAAGCTGCTAGCCACTCAAGAAGCCCTACCTCACAGGAGGTTGGCTTAACAAGAGGGCCATGTGTGCTCGACAGAGGGTTTCGGGGTGGCTAGTACTCCGAAAACTAGGGCTCTGAAACTTCGGAGTGACAAATGAGCCTTCGCAGCTTTGTAGATGAGAGACGGCAGTGTAACGGGACGTCGCAGGAGTGTATGATGGTTCGAGTACCATGTGTACTTGAGCGACAAAGTCGGAGGGGCTTGTACTCCGAAAACAGGGACCTCAGAGCTTCGAAGTGACAAAACAGCCTTTGCAGCTGCATAGATGTAAGACAGCAGCATAACGGAGCATCACGGGGGTGTAGGGAGGTCGATTACAGGCACCATAGGTGTCTGATGGTTCAAGTACCATGTGTACTCAAATGGCGATGTCGGAGGGGCTGGTACTCCGAAAATGGGGACCTCAGAGCTTCAGAGTGACGAAACAGCCTTCGCAGCTGCATAGATATAAGACAGCAGCATAACGGGATATCGTTGAAGGCTCTGAGTGGGATTCCAGATGAAACTGCATGAAAAGCTACTGATCTTGTGAATTGCGTGAGTGCCATCCATATACACAAGCCCCCCAGTGTCCGAATATGCCGTAGAAGGTGTGTTTGGGCACTCCAACACTGTGCTGGATGGCATAGAGACCATGAACCATGAATTAAAATACCGAACACCAGTATGTCGTTTGGGGGCGTCGTCTCGGCCTCAGGACATCTGGGGCACACTGGACCTGCGGAATGTTTGAGATTTTAGCTATCGGCATCTCTAGTGGCCCTACCTCATGAGAGGTCGGCATCACATGAGAGCCCTATAGCGAAGGGTTGAGGGCTGGTGGCTATCGGCATCTCTAACGGCCTTACCTCATGAGAGGTCGGCATCGTATGAGAGCCCTATAGCGAAGGGTTGAGGGCTGGTGCTCTGAAAAAGGGGACTCCAGACTTCAGAGTGGCGGAAGAGCCCTCCCAGCTTCGTAGGTGTGAAGCGGCAGCATACAGGACGTCGCAGGGGGTGTAAAGGGGTCGATTATGGGCGATGTAGGTGTCTGTATCAAGAATACCTGAGGGCGGAGTGCCTGGTGTCCCCAGTGACCGAAATAGGCCACGAAAAATGTTCGAGCCGTAAATGTTGACGACGGCAGTGAGGGGAAGGTCCGGGGACCATCTAAGGATAACCGAATGGTGAATGAGGTCGGATCCACCAGGAAGAGAGGGTGGTAGCATGGTCCTATGAGATGGTAGAGAAATTGGGGGGGATTGGGGTGATGATCGCGATTTTCGACCTAGAGAGCCAACGGCGACGCGCAGCGCTGTAAACCTGGATATCGTCGGAAAGCCCTCATTGAGGCGCATCGAACGATCTAAGATTTAAGGAAAACGGTGATGATATGGTAGGGATCGTCTGCGTGTAAACCACACAAACAAACACCAACAAAAAGACGGAGTCAGAAAAGTTCCCGGACACGGTAATAGGACTTAGGAGTTGAGGAACTCCGGATAGGGTGGTAGACAGAAGTCCGGACTTCGAATGTTAGTCCTAGACTGAAAAGGGCAAAGAGGGAATCCAAGGCACTGAGTTCGTAGGATAATATCGGAGGGTCGCAAACGACGAGGACGACCAGACGGCGGGGCTATAGAGACGACGATGACGGAGTTACGGAGATAACGATGAACACGGACTTCGACCAAGATGTCAAAGTTGTTCAGAATAACGACGATAGAGATGAAATACGAAGTGTGGACGATAAGAGTGTATTGGGGTTGGACTACTGGGGTAGTACAACTTGTTTTTATCTACTGTAAGTAAGTAGTTTTTATATGTCAGAATTTCGGAGATGGAAAACCAGAAGCCATATGTACAATGATAAATAGGAGTTGGGTAATTGGTGGATAGTCTGGTGGTACAAAACATGTGGTGACCGAATCAGCATGAGGCAATGGAAATATTGAAATAAAACAAAGAAACTGCTGTAACCGTCTAGCGGGGTGCAGGGTTTACAACATGAGGCGCACATGTGTTCGGGATTGGTCCAAGAAAGGCAACGTCGGTAGTATGAAATCAGGTGATGGCGGACCGGAAAGGTACCAGTCACGTGGAGATTGTCACCTAAGTCCTATGTCCGATCGTGAACGCCGTATTCATGTCCGGAGTACGGTGATCCGGAGTTACGATGGGACGTCTGTGAAATGCAAAAATATCCGGGTTTCGATGCCCAGAGCGAGAGGAGACTTATCATCTCCTCTTCACTTGAAATACCGACTGTCCTCAGTCGGCCGCACAATGGGTGATATCCGGAGTGATGGGAGGTGACGCGTCTGAGGCGTGGGAAAAGAATGAGTCAGCAATGTTGAATTTTTCAAGAGATCATTCCGCCGTTCTTCCCATCTCTACCACACCATTACCAGCGACTAACATGGCCACCACCTCCGTACGCGTTCCTTTCAACGTTTCCCGCGCCCTCCGTAACCTTCGCGACGACGCGGAGCTCCTCAAGTCGGACGAATTCCCTCCTCTTAGCTCGGAGGACTTTTCTTTGTGGGTCGACGCGTTTGGCAATAATTTGGAGGTCTGGCGATCGCGGAGTGGGGGAGGACTAAGTCTGTCGTGGGCGGAGGAAGGGGAAGTCGTTGGAAGGGTTGCGGAGATGATACGAGGAAGGGACGAGTATGCGGAATTACTGGCTATACTGACGCCGGCGATCGAGGTGAGTCCAGAATTACTGTCTAAGTTATTCTTTTTATGTTGATTCTTGTTTGAAGGTCACTCCGCAGGTTACTGCACTGGTAGACGCGGACATGGATGCACCGAAGGTGACGCCTACAGCAGGGAACACAACAACGGAGCCCGAACGTGGGATGGAGAAGTCGGCGGGAACAGGGGAGATAGAGGAGCAGAGGGCGGATAGTGGGGAAGTGGTGGCGACGACGGCGGATACTGGTAAAATGGTGGGGAACCTGTCGGACATGGTCGTTGAGGGGGTGAGAGACAGGTCCGGTGCGACGGAGATCCCAGAGGCGCAGAAAGTGCCGGCAGGCTCTACGATAGCTTCGACTCTGGTGGTCCCCCAAACGACTGTGGCTGGCCAGTCCAATGACAGACTCGGTCCGGGCGGTTTTCGTCCATATTCGATCCCCGCCGCGTCCTCGTTTGACGCCCCGAAGGTTCCTTATGTATTGGTTCCGCAAAAACGAACTCCACGAATCACCGCTGGTCCGCGCCCAGTGTTCCAGCCCAAACTCAAACAAAAAAGGGTTGCGAGTCAAAGTCCGGCGGAGGCAGATGTACAGGATGGGAATGGTATCAGGAACGACCCGGACATCGAAGAAGTGGGCCCTCCGGTGAAGCAGAGGCAGACGGTCGAGGTGAAAGGAGAGATATTCTTCTTGAACGACCCGTCGGTATGTATTTTCGGTATTGTGTCCATATGTCATCATTCTAACGATCTATACCAGTGCGAACAGTGCCTTAGTGCACGTGGATCCGTCCACTGCATCGAGCGGCTTGCCAAAGGCAAAGTGGGCGTCTGTCAGCCCTGCGCGACGAAGAAGTCGAAGTGTAGTTTGACAAGTGGGGAGGTGGAGATCACAAGGGTGAAGGTCGAACGCCGGGCGACTGCTGCAGAGAAGGGGAAGGGAAAGGAGAAGACTCCGGCAGCTCGTAGGAGGGTGCAACCAGCACGAGGTACGTCACAGGCGGTACTCCGGGGGTCGACTGGTGCCCCTGCGATCTATCATCCAACGACCGGCGAACCCATCGCGGGTCCTTCGTCAACTCCGGTGGTGACCAAGGTCTTACCCTTGCACCCGGACTGCATTATACGAACCACGGAGTACAGCGGAATCGAGACGAAGCAGCGCCTTATCTGGGACCGGGACACCGCCGAACATTACATGCTCCGGATCCAGCAGCAAATATTGGAACATCACGCCGAGGCCCGGGTCCATCTGGACCAGATTAAGGATTTGGAAGTGCGTTATCGGCGCTCTCAACAGGCTTTCAATCGTGCGCGGGTGGAGTTCGATAGTCGGTTTGGGGTGGAAAATGCGGTGGATGACGATGAGGAAATGGTGGGTTTGGAGGGCGAGGTCACGGACTTAGGGTCGGAGGGATATGTTGAGTGAGTGGAGGGAGGGCCAGAGTTCGTGACATTGAAGGCGGAATGGGAATGGGGTGGAATCGGAGAAGGAAGTCCGGGGCCCAGTGCCCTTGTTAAATTTGTAACACGAGGTAAAATGTATATAAGTCAATTTAGAAGTGTTTCATGTCTTGAAATGAGGTGAAATGAATAAGGAAAGCATTCAAACAAATTTGAGAAAGAGGGGAAAGGCTCAGATCCCTTCATGGCCGAAAAACCCCTCGGAGTTGCGCAATGAATGAATCTGCGACTTTAAAAGAAAAGAAGAACAGGTAACTGAATGGGCGGAGATGGTAGCATATGAAGTGGAAAGATACTGTATAAAGGTCCGGCGAACATATCATTCGAAATCAGAGTCAGAGTCAGAATCGGAGTTGGTAGGAGGATTGGAGTTGATGTCCGGAAGGTCATCGTCGTCCAATAGGTCTGTTTCTTCGAGTTGTCGTAGATGGGATGTGTCGATATCGATGGCGGACATAGGGAATGGGATGGTACGGCGTGCAAAATAAGGGAGGAGTCGGAACGCCGCGACAGGCCGGTGAAGTACAGAACCATCGAGTTCACAAAGGATATACGCACCTCCTTTGTTACGAGAAATAACGATGAGAGGTCCAATGTATCTGGGACGCATCTTCCGGTTCAGGGATTTCTCTATTTTGGTGTTCCGCATGAGGACCAAGTTCCCGCGCATGAAGTCGTAATTCCGGATAGTACGGGCATGCTCGAGTTCGAAGCGGAGTGCTGCTTTCTTACGTGCGGAATAAACATCAGAGTGGAGTTTAGCAAGATCTCCGGCGCGTTTCTGGAGTGCGATGGCCCTTCGAGCGATAAGATCTGTGGAGGAGAGTACGGAGTCCGGAGGTGGTTGGAGGTAAGTGGCTTCGGTGATGTCGAATGGAAGGAGTGGATGAGTTCCGGTGGAGGCGTAGTATGGTGAACATCCCATGTGTTTCCGTATCGTAACACGTTTGGACCAGAAGACAGAGTAGGCACCAGTGAACCATCGGCGTTCAACTCCGTCAGCAGCTTTGAACAAAGCTTGCCAGACATCGAAGTGCGGACGTTCTACAAGTCCATTGGCGCGTGAGTTATAGCCAGAAATACGGATGAAGTTAATGTGGTATTTCTTAGCGAGATATGCGACTGCTTTGATGAATGCTTTGCCATTATCTGTGACAATCTCCCGAAGTCCGCCCCATCGACAAATGATGTCCTCAAAGAGCCATTCTCCGAGAGTCCTATGATTTTCTTTTCGGAGAGCGCGCCATTCGGGCCAGTGGCAAAGTGAACACCGTCCTTGAACAATATAGGTATATCCGTTGGAGGCTGGGAGGAACATAGTGTCGATGTAAACTTTCGCGAAAAGTGGAGCCGGAGTTGCAACGATTGGCGGGATTAGGACTTTGTGGGTCTGCTGGATTTGACAGATGTGACAGGTACGCACGAACCAAACAATATCCGCATGAACATGGGGCCACCAGAAACGTTCCAGGAGCGTAGCACACGTGGCAAAGAAACGCCGATGTCCGAGGCTGTCATGAACAGAGTGGAGTATCGATAGCCGGGAAGGCGGAGATACAACAAGCTGATGAGCGCCTTGGGAGTGTCGACGCCAAAGGCGGCAACCATCTAGGAAGAAGCGTGTAGTGTAACGAATGAAGGTTGCATACTGAGAATCGCTAAGTCCAGGAGGTCTTTTCAAGTCCGAGTGCCATTGGCGAACAAGTCCGAGACGGTCTTCTTCAGCGAGAGCAGCAGAAGATCGAGGAATATCAGAGTACGTCAACTCTGGTTGGTTTACCTCTGGATTAACCAACTCCGCATTGTCGACGTTGTGTAAGCGTGGTACCCTAAGCTCGGGGGTTACTGGTGTGTCACCATTCTCCTCTTCACTTGAGATCTGAGCGTTAGCGAGGATCTGAACGGATAAGGGTGGGTGGGCATGACGTAGGGGTTGAATGATGTGCATAAAATTATGCATGCGATCGACCCAGTCCTCGAACTCCGATACTGCATCAGGGTCTGGATCTGGATCTCCGGGTTGGCGGGGACGACGTGAGAGTCCATCTGGGCCGTGGAAAGTTCCTTTGACATGCACGAGCTCGAAGTGGAACATGAGGATGGCGACGATCCAGCGGTTTATACTGGCGGAGGGCTGAATATCGGGGTTGGAAAGCATTCCTTTGATGTAACGAGCGTCAACTTCGACAATGAGGTTCCGGATACCAATGATATACAGGCGGAGTGTCTGCATTGTGCGAAAGAGTCCGTATAGCTCCAACTTCGGTTGGGAGAAGCGTGATTCCCGGTCGTTTAGCGTGAGGGATCCGAAACGGTTGTAACGCCGGAGTTTGAGATTGTCGGAGTCAGCCTGACATAGGAAAAATCCTACAGCGATGTACAAGGTATCGACAGCGAGTATGACGGGGTTAAGGGAGTCGTATTGGATGGGGACAAGGGGTTCGGCTTCCTCGAGAGCTAGGATTATATCGCGCTGTGCCATCAGTTGGTCAAGTCCGAACTCAAACGAAGCGGCCTTCCGAGTAAGTTTCACGAGGTGATGAGCGCGGTGTGCAAAGTTGCGGACAAACATACGGAGTACGCCCACGGTACCTAGGAATGCACGGAGTTCGGAAATGGTCCCACAAGGTCCCCAGTTTTTGAGTAACACCAGGCGGGATTTGTCAGGAATGCGACCTTGGGGAGTGCAAATGTGACCAAGAACCTTGAAACACTCGACGCAGAGTGATAGCTTGTGGCCAGAGAAGGTACCTCCGCAATATTTCATGCATTGGACGATATGATTGACAACTCCGAAGAACTCCCAAACCGCACGACGAATTCCGGGGTTCTCTGGAATGGTTTCAGGTTTACCATCCGGAGTTGGGTACCAAGTGGCGGGGCCTTTGACAGCAACGTCGTCGATGTAAGGAATAGTGTGGTGAGGAATTTCAGGCTGGAGGATATACGTGACATCGTCGTGGAAGACTGGAACGGAGTTAGTCCATCCCATTGGGAGGGTGACAAGACGAAGGGTGCCGAACGGCGTTTGGAATGTGGTAAGGTCGCGGGAGGTGGTAGCAATGAGACGTTCGTCGTATCCGATGTATAAGTCAAGCATCGCACCACAAACTCTACCGGCAAATTGTTCCGCGACATGGTCTGGAAATGGTGTAACTCCGGAGTGGCGAATGGTGATGCGGTTAAGTGGCTCGAGGCTGTGGACAATCCGGAGTTTACCACTTTTCTTCAGGACACAAAACCATCGAGATCGATACGAGGAGTTAGAAGGCTCGTAAACTCCAGCAGCGAGTTTACCACGAATAATGCCACAGACTTCGTCATAAATGCCAGGAGGAATGGGGATGTTATGCTCGATCCACGGAGTGTGAGGTACAACGGGGATGTCGACAGGGGGAAAGAAGTCCTCGCGGAAACGTCCATGCTCGGAGTCGTTCCAGGCAAAGCCGGCGTTCTGTTTGCACATGAAGTCATGGAGGAGACGACGTTCTTCTGAACTAAGAAATCCTGGGTGCTCTTTGTCAAGTTGTTCCATCCGCTCTTGGGTGTATCGACCAGTAGGAGTGAACGGAGGGGGATTAGGATCGAGAACAGGCATGTCTGCAAGGGGATCTCCACGGATTTCGCGTTTAATGTAGAAGTTCTCCGGCGTTCCTGCAACGATGGAACGGACCTTCTGTGCAACAGGTTTATACTTCTTCTTTGTCTGGACACCCTTGATCTTGACCTGGTTAACGTCGAGATCGGAGTTCGCGGATGTCCGGAATGCAGAAACGGAAGAAGATAGAATGGTTGGAGTTGAATCCGGCATTGGGAAACTGGATGTTGAATCCATAGTATGGTAGGAAGGGCGCGTGATATCATGGGTGAAAATGTCCGTTAGAGAACTGGGGGTTATAACAGAAGTAGAAGGCGTAAGGTGAATGTCAACGGGGGGGGTATGTGTAAAACCGGAGTTCGAAGCGGGAGCGGAGAGGGAAGTGGAAGTAGCAGTAAATGGAGGTACATGGAGAGTTGAAATACCAAACATATAAACGGGGTCAGAAGGAGAGGTACAAGTGGAAGCAAGGAAGGAGTTCGTGGGGACCATAGAGGTGAATAAGCGGCTAGCAGATAGGTACAAATGGGACAGGATGGGGGAATCGGAGATGGGATCGGAGTTGATATCCAAATGAGAAATGAAAGCGTACGAAGAAGCGGAGGCCAAATTGGACGTAGAATCGTAATCAATAACAAGGGCAATATCTCCATGACCGCCGGTCACTTCCTCGATGCGATCCGAAAATTTTCCGCAGTGGTAGTGCGGACACGGCGACGCTGACCACATGGGAAAGTGGGGATGGAGACGACAGAGTTCGTGTTAGGGTCAGTGATGGTTATGATGGTATGGTCGTCGGCGTAAGTCTTCACATTACTGCAGGTAACGACGTCGAAAGGACGACCAAGGAGGATATCGTAGGCGGGGTTCCGAATGACATGGATCTGGAGGTAAAGGGTGACGGTTCCGAGACTACAGGGCACGTTTCGAGCAAGTCCGAGAGACGCATCGACAGTACCATTCGCCGACTGCATGTTAAGGATGATGGTGGGGGGCGTACTGAACACCAAGATCATGACAGATTTCCTCGGACATGGCGACGATCTGGCATCCGGAGTCGACTATACATTCTATGTCCTCTTGTTCATCGATCAGCATATTAATGGAACGGAGGGCATGAGATTCCTTAGCGACAGTAAGACGTTCGGCGTGTTCTCCAGGTTTGAGGGACTTCAAATAGGTCTCGTAGGGATCTGCTACGATGAATGCACCTGGGGGAGGGTCTGGAGATGGAATGAATGGAAGGGCCTCGAGTTCGTTAATAGTTGCCGTGTCGTCGACCTCCTCAATGACGGAGGCCATTGCCGTAGATCGTTTCGGAGTGACTGCTTCCCTAAATTTACCTCGGAGTTCCGGAGCAACACTACAGAGCTCGCCCACAGAAACCATGACCTTCGAATCCAAACACCGGTCAAAGATAAGTCCGGATTTGGTGGAATCGACAATGGGAGCGTAAGTCCGGTAGGCAGGTCCGTCGTTAGACCTGTTCTTGTCAACAGCGCCAAAGTTACGAGAGGAAGGAGGGATGTAGCGATTGTCGGGGATGCCAGAGAATGGATGGATGGGCGGTGGCTGATTGGCGGACTTCGGAGGAGCGGAGATGGAAGGAGGCGGCGGAGTATGATCAGAGGTAGACGATGACGATGGTGTAGGCGTGGGGGAACGGGGAGGATCTGCGAACTCGACATGCTTGCCTTTGCCTTTGTCGGCGGACTTCGGATATTCAGGAACAGAGGCAACATCAGGTCGATTACTGGTTGAGGCAGACTTCGTTGGCTCGTTGACCGAGGCGGCGGGATTGACAGGCGCAGCGTTAGGCTTCGAAAACGGTTTACGTCGAGGAATCTCAACACCGTCGAAAACCTGCTTCTCCTTTCGGAGTGCCATAATCTCGCGCTCTAAGGCCTCGATACGATCAGCGGTCGAAAGTCTGTCCGTAGCAATGTCTCCAAATTGCATGATCTCAAACATCATCTGTCCGGCATTAGCATTAGCAGTAAGATGTCCGGCGGCAATGTTTCCGGGGTTCTGTCTGTGCCACTCGTCAAAGCGATCTTTTAAGCAGCGTCCACGGATATGAGTAGGAACGAACGCGCCAGATGGTAAGACAACTCGTCCGTCGGTGTTACGACGACATTTGCCATCATGAACATACTGGTCGACGTCCGGACATTCCCCAATGAAATGCCCGATATGTCCGCACATGGCACAGCTACGGGGTCGAAGATTCTGTTGACCAAGTCCGGGGTTAGGATTATTGAGACGCTCAATGGTCTGGGCAAGTTTGTCGATGAGGTGGGAGAAGTCCTCGGTCTTTACAGTAACTCCGGGCATGGCAGCAGGGTTGGGTATACTAAGGGGGATGTAACCCGGAGTTGGAATGAACGCAGCAGGAGCGGGCTGGGGAGCGACAGGAACAGGCTGTGGAGGTGAACGAACTATTGCCCCTCCTTGGAGAAGGTACTCAGCAGAGGCCTTGATTTGGGTCATGGAGTACGGAGTATCAAGGTCATGGTTAGGATAGAGGATTTCTAGGCGGCGGTAAATCCTATTAAGGAAATCGTCGCGGAAGCCTCGCTTATACTGCATGTCCTGTTCGCGCTCTGTGAGACGTTGTCTGGATATAAGGAAGGTGGTGATGGTGAGGAAAGTGCGGTGATACTTGGCAAGATCATCTAGTGAGTAAATGCCAAGACGGTTTCGGTCTCTGATGAGGAGGTTGAGGTCGGACATGGTGTACCGACGATCCTGGCTCGTTCCGGGATATAGAGTAATGATTGCGGCCTTCCAATTGGCATAGGTGTGAGGGGGAGAAAACTCCGGAATAGTACTCCAAAGGTCGTTGGTAGGAACATCTATGTAACGCACTGTGTACCGCTTTCGGAGTTGTTCATCCACGATGCTACAGTCCGCGAACAAGAATTCCAGTTCTTCGAAGAACCGGAGTAGCTCTGGACCGTTGGAAGAGAACACTGGAGCAGTCGGATGACCGCGAACGGGCATAATGGGGTTATGGGCCATCGGAGATAACGGAGGAGTTGGGGATAGGGGAGTGAGTGTAGATGTCGAGGAGTTACTTGCGAACGGAGTAGGAGACCGACGGGTTCTGAAAGCAGGAGTTTCGTAGAGGGAAGTGGAAGGGGGTGTTGTGAGATCTTCCGGAGTACGGAATTGATCTGGCGTCTGTGGCGGAGTTGTTTCTGATGTAGGAGAAGTAAATGGAAGAGTAGCCGGGGTTTCGATGGTGAGACTAGGTGAAGGAAGTGGTTCTTCCTTTATCGTAGGACTAGTAGATCGGGATTCAGGAAGAGGGATTTCTTCGGGACGGTTCGGATTTCCCCTTCGAGGTCGGAGACGGATGGTTAAAGGGAGTGCCCGGAGACGGCTTTTCAAACCCCTCGCGGTGGGCTCCAAAATGATGATATGGTAGGGATCGTCTGCGTGTAAACCACACAAACAAACACCAACAAAAAGACGGAGTCAGAAAAGTTCCCGGACACGGTAATAGGACTTAGGAGTTGAGGAACTCCGGATAGGGTGGTAGACAGAAGTCCGGACTTCGAATGTTAGTCCTAGACTGAAAAGGGCAAAGAGGGAATCCAAGGCACTGAGTTCGTAGGATAATATCGGAGGGTCGCAAACGACGAGGACGACCAGACGGCGGGGCTATAGAGACGACGATGACGGAGTTACGGAGATAACGATGAACACGGACTTCGACCAAGATGTCAAAGTTGTTCAGAATAACGACGATAGAGATGAAATACGAAGTGTGGACGATAAGAGTGTATTGGGGTTGGACTACTGGGGTAGTACAACTTGTTTTTATCTACTGTAAGTAAGTAGTTTTTATATGTCAGAATTTCGGAGATGGAAAACCAGAAGCCATATGTACAATGATAAATAGGAGTTGGGTAATTGGTGGATAGTCTGGTGGTACAAAACATGTGGTGACCGAATCAGCATGAGGCAATGGAAATATTGAAATAAAACAAAGAAACTGCTGTAACCGTCTAGCGGGGTGCAGGGTTTACAACATGAGGCGCACATGTGTTCGGGATTGGTCCAAGAAAGGCAACGTCGGTAGTATGAAATCAGGTGATGGCGGACCGGAAAGGTACCAGTCACGTGGAGATTGTCACCTAAGTCCTATGTCCGATCGTGAACGCCGTATTCATGTCCGGAGTACGGTGATCCGGAGTTACGATGGGACGTCTGTGAAATGCAAAAATATCCGGGTTTCGATGCCCAGAGCGAGAGGAGACTTATCAACGGTCCAGCGGTTCTTGAGATATGGTCCAATCAAGAAATGATCGAAAATGCGAAGTTGGAGGAGGAGGAAGTGGGTATGGTGGGCCATCCTGGTAGCGGCAGAACCCCAAGAGCGATGTCTTGAAGGTGCAGAAGAGACCTAAGGATTGGAGGTCCTCGTTCCAGAGATATGGCCCAGGGAATCTGACATATGACAATTCCTCCCCTCAATACAGCACCTATCTCCCACCCAGACCTCTCCTAATCCTTCCAGTGGTGATAGGGCCCAGAAAGCGAATTAGAACAGGCCCCAGATAGACTAGAAATATCCCAGAGGTGGTAGAGAAATACCCTGATAGGTGTGGGTAGAGTGTGATACAGCTGGACCCAGGGCATGACCGAAATTCTAAGCCATTAGCCACTCAAGAAGCCCTACCTCATGGGAGGTCGGCATACCAAGAGGGCCTAATAGCAAGGGAGAAGGGGACGGCATCTCCAGAGAGAGAGCCAGTCCTCGAGGAAGTTCAATGTTGAAGAGGTTGAAACCCTAGCATGGGGTTTTCGGTCATTGTGATGGCGTCGCCAGTGGTTCGAGGGCTCTCAATGAGGTAGTATAGTTGAAAGCCATGCTCAAGCAGTTCGGGGGTGCAGACTGAATGTCGAAGGGTTTTCGGAAGTAGCCTAGCTGACTGAGATAGACTCAATTGAGGGCAGCAGTACAAACAGCTTTGAGAATGAAGGTCGAGAACTGCCTCTGGCTGCGAGAAAGGGATCCAGGACTTCGACGAGCTTGGATGAAGTCTGCGGTGCCCCCACCATTGTGATGCCGGTGCTGAGACATCGGGCGTTCGTCGGACTTCTCGCTGGTAGAAGCTGGATAGGGTTTGAGGCTGGCAATGCTTGTGGGAAGCTATGCCTTGCCTCGAGAGATGAAGGAGAGGCCGGCATCCACTCTAGGAGTAGAGCCCTGCCTTTGGAGGTAGAGGAGGAAGGCCGGCAGCTCATATGAATGAGCGCCCTGCCACGAAGTAGTAACCAAGGCACTAGGACGGCAGCTATCGCATGAGCGAGCGCCTGTCTTCGTGAGGAAGGCCTTGTAACCCTAGGCTTAGGGGTGTTGTGACCCAACACTGGGCTCTTGTAGCCCTAGAGGAGGGGCGTTGTGACCCTACGTAGGGGCGGCGGTGTACGCGATGTACCGTGGTGTGGCACGGCTCCCAGAACCTTCAAACGGGGGGTGTAGGTTCAGGAGTAAAGTGTGCATTCTGTATTCTAAGTCCGAAGATGGAATACAAACAATGATTACTAATCGTATGCTACTGTTGTCCATGGCCTTTGGGCATGTCAGGTGACCATACCCAATATCACACCGTCACAGCCAACATCCTGAGGCATGTATTTTTTTTTTTTGGCCATGTATAGAGATCAACTTATTACCACAACCTGTCCTCGTCGCAACATGCGATATCCCAACCTCCTGAAAATTATTTTGTACACCACACTATGAAAGAGTCACTCTTTCAGTAGCGTTACACGACTAAATACATATTTGCTTTAAAAATACACAGCCAGAAAAACTGGACTAAAAAAACAATGAGTTGGACGTTTTTGTGATGTAGTCACGGGAGTCCAATCTGCATTCACGTGCTCATACTCAAACCTTCGTTGAATTTGACGTTTCTCCCGTTCCCTCAACCCATCCCATCTCTTGTCATGCCTTCGTGCAAGCTGACCTCTCCGCCATTTCTTGTGACGGTGTGATATTAGGTATGGTCACCTGACATGCCCAAAGGCCATGGACAACAGTAGCATACAATTAGTCATCATTGTTTGTATTCCATCTTCGGACTTAGAATACAAAATGCACACTTTACTCCTGAACCTACACCCCCCGTTTGAAGGTTCTGGGAGCCGTGCCACTCCACGGTACATCGCGTACACCGCCGCCCCTGCGTAGGGTCACAACGCCCCTCCTCTAGGGCTACAAGAGCCCAGTGTTGGGTCACAACACCCCTAGGCCTAGGGTTACAAGGCCTTCCTCACGAAGACTGGCGCTCACTCATGTGATAGCTGCCGTCCTAGTGCCTTGGTTACTACTTCGTGGCAGGGCGCTCGTTCATACGAGCTGCCGGCCTTCCTCCTCTACCTCCGAAGGCAGGGCTCTACTCCCAGAGTGGATGCCGGCCTCTCCTTCATCTCTCGAGGCAAGGCATAGCTTCCCACAAGCATTGCCAGCCTCAAACCCTATCCAGCTTCTACCAGCGAGAAGTCCGACGAACGCCCGATGTCTCAGCACCGGCATCACATTTCTTGTAGAGTCATGGGTTTTCTTATGCCTAATCCTCTGCGTATCATCTTTTATCCCTTGCGAACTTGAATCCCGTCCTGTGTACATCTTCTTCCTTCCCAATAGTCTCATCATTTCTAACTGTCTCTTGTACATACAGAATACCTGACATGTTGGGGTTCCGTTGCTTGTCATTGGCATTGCCGCTTGGCACCATGAATGTGAGTTTACTGCTCTCTTGCAATTACCTCCCCGTAATTTATCTGCTTAGGCTTCGAAGTTCACCTCCATGCATAGCATTCACTGCCCTTGCAATATTACTTGTTTGACAGTTCACATTCTTCCAGCCCTTCATGGGTATCACTCTGGTCACTCTGCTGCCTACTTGCCTTCGGGCTACCATGTCATGCACGCCAGGCTTACCCAGCCTAGCCTGCGCGCCTGTTCTGGGTACCCTAAACATTCAAACATCTTAAATTTTTGTAAAGCATCGCCTGAACATGCTGTCATTTCATGTGACACGAACGTACTCCTTTCTTCCATTCATATTTCAACTGCGAAGGCCTCTCAAAACCTTGTCAATTGTCAGGATTATATGTTCTCCACGCCGGTTGTGCCTACGTCTCTCACATTTCCTAACCCCCCTAAGCTTTCCGTTTCCTGTGTTTCCTTTTTACATCACGTACGTGACTATGAGATTGTCAGTTCTTTGCGTAACCTTCTTGATCTTTTTTGCAACATGTTGAGACGTATATCTCGAGGTTATATCACTAGCGCCCTTACGCAGCTTTATCGAAATTTTCTCAACTGGTGCATCTGTGCACATGCGATACCACGAAGAGAGGCAGGAGTGACTTCCCACATAGTTCGTTTATTGTTGCGTCGCGGCTCGATGTCTAAACATGACTTTATTGTGGCCCTTGGGAAACAGCTCGCCGCTCGTGGTGATTCGTTCCATTGCCCATGCTCTACCAGATCCTCGACAGCTTACATTGAAAGCAGGGCTGCTCGCGTTGATATCCCATGGTTCTTTCTATTTGCTGATACCCTTTCGTCTTTTGGTTTACTTCTATCCACATCTTCCACTTGCTCTGTACCTACCCATTTTATCCCTCAGCCCTCAGCGCCCTCAACACCTTCCTATCCCATTGGAGGAGGAAGGACCAAAACTTACTCATTCACTGCTGAAGAGGTAGATCCTTTCATACTCTCTGATCTTCCTGGCCCTGCAAAGCATTATACGTTGAGATATGTTGACCACGTGGATAGCTGTGGACTTCTTAACTACCCCATAGCTGACGGCTATGCACATGCCGATATGCCACTGCGATCCCTTGTGCCGCACCTTTCTATGACCAACATGATAAAGATTGCTCGTGTACATGGCCTTCCTGTTGCCAAGAGGCCTTATCTTGAAGACCTTCTTTCCTTGTTTACCAGTCATAACTGTGTTTCCTGTACACTCTATAAGACAGTTTTCACAGTTACTGCTTCTAAAGCGTCAAAAAATAACAAGTCTCGAAAAGAAAAGTATGCTTTGCTCAAAGAGCCTAGGGTTGCTGTCTCACTTTTGGATGATGGTAATGACCCCACTCCATTTCCCCCGCCTCCCTTGACTCCCGAACTTTCTCATAAAATCATCAAGGATTTTTGTGCCGCGTCTGATACCAATGTCCTTCAGGAAGCAGGTTGTGCCGTGTGCGGGACGCTAGTTCCTGTAACGCAATTGAGCCCACTCAGACATATCAAACGGTTCCTTCACATATTAGAAGCACCAGGCATCACAAGGATGGAACGGACTAAAATGTCCCAGCCAATACGTGACTACAAAGGCCCTGTGTTGGACTATTCGTGCAACTGCGTTTGTAATGACTGTAGGGGAGCTATCAGGGGCGGTAAAATTCCCCGTTTTGCATTGGCGAAAGGTCTCTGGCTTGGTAAAGTCCCTGAAGTGCTTTCATCTTTGAATTTCATGGAAAAACTCCTAATTTCACGTGTACGACATACCTGCTGCTATGTCTGTGTTGCATCCTCTGGGCGTCATAAGATGAAGGCCCACATGGTTGCATTTGAATCACCCGTGCCAAAAATATACGACATGCTGCCTCCGCCTGTTGAAGATTTAGACGATGTGCTTGCCATTTTGTTCACAGGTCCGTGCAAGCCTAACGAAGAGGATATGAGACGTACTCCTGTACTTGTGAGACGAAAGGCTGTCCGTCCTGCTCTGGAATGGCTTCGACTGAATCATCCAGATTATGAGGACGTAGGAATATCCGAAGCAAACCTGGCGTCGTATCCCGAAGATCAGCCCATGGTGTCAGTTGTGTACCGCAATAGCCTTACCAACAAGATT
The DNA here is from genome assembly GCA_025854295.1 of Lyophyllum decastes. Classification (NCBI taxonomy): domain Eukaryota; kingdom Fungi; phylum Basidiomycota; class Agaricomycetes; order Agaricales; family Lyophyllaceae; genus Lyophyllum; species Lyophyllum decastes. Next base: position 3,375,227 of record CP107705.1, on the reverse strand, counting down.
GCTGAGGCCACCAGCGTTCACGACGATGGCGAAGAGGAAGGCATCCACATTGGTGATTGTCCTTTTGTAGTGCATGGTCTGACTGGCGAACAGCTTGGCGCAACGTCAGTGGATGCCCTAAAAGGTATTGCGATGAAGCACTGGAATTCGCAAGGGAAAGTCCTTCGTGTGCGAAATGGTGACTCTAGTAAAATTCAGTCGATCTACGATAACCCAGACTTGTATCCGTGAATGTTCCCTTGGCTGTTTCCATACGGCACTGGCGGCGTCGGCTCAACTCACCTTTCAGACGCGACACATAAAAAGTACCTGCTTATGTATCACGATAAGCGGTTTCAAACTGACCTCGTCTTTCCATTTGCTGCGTTCAGCCACCAGCAAGTGAAGAAAACATCAACTAGTAGTTTCTTATGTGCTGAGGCTGCAAACTTTCAACAGATTAGCAACCGCCTCTTAAACGTGAACCAGGACGTACTCGCAAATATTGCCCAAAGGATGGCGCGAGGTGATATTGTAAAGCCTCAAACTGAAGAGGAGAGGAATTGTTTCCAAGTGATAAGGGACCTTGATCATGTTGGGGGTAAAGTCAATGGCTCTATCGCAAGTAAGAAATACATGAGGAACGAGATTTGGGCCCTTATAGCCAACCAAGGTGCTCTGTCGTGGTATATTACCTTGTCCCCTGCTGACCTATGTCATCCGATTTGTCTATATTTTGCAGATAATAAGGAAACATTCGAGCCCGTCATCAGAACAGGAGATGACCGTTTTCGCCTCATTGCTCGCAACCCTGTCGCTGCCACTCGCTTCTTTGACTTCATGGTAAGGCTGTTCATCAAACACGTTTTGGGGTTTGATTCCGATCACGACGGCCTGTACGGTGACACCTCAGCATATTATGGAACTGTTGAGCAGCAAGGTCGCCTTACTCTTCATCTCCATCTTCTCCTGTGGATCAGGAATGGTTTGACACCTGATGACGCCCGTAAACTTATTATGGACCCAAGTTCTCCGTTTCAAAGAGAGCTGGTGCAGTATCTTGAGGCTGCGTGCCAAGGTGAGTTCAAGACCGGCACGATGGACGACGTGCGTGCCTCAGTTGAAGCAGCATCAGCATTACCTGGTTACTGCAGGCCAACAGAAACTTTACCCGAGCCTCCCCCAGAGCAATGCCCAGCAAAGTGCGACGAACCTCACTGCGATCGCTGCGAACGATTGAAGTCATGGTGGACTCGATTTGGAATTACTGTTGACAATATTCTTTTCAAGTCTAACATACATACCTGTCGGTCGACTGTGAATAAGGATGGTTCACAAAACAAAAATAAGCAGTACACTGGCTGCATGGATAACAAATGGGGCGTTTGTCGAGCCCGGTTTCCCCGTCCTACATTCAAGCAAAGCCAAGTCGACCCCGCATCTGGTTCTCTTCATATAAAAAAACTAGAATCATGGATGAACACATTTTCATATGTGCTTACATACCTTTTCCGCTGCAACACTGATGTTACAAGTATGCGTTCTGGCACTGCAATAAAAGGGGTCCTGCACTACGTCACTAAATATGTCACAAAGTCTTCACTGAAGACTCACATTATATTTGAAACGGTTCGTACTATGTTCCAGAAAAATGCCGAGGTTTTAGGCGGTATGGCCGCACGCACGGAAAAGGCTAGAAAGCTAATGACTAGTATAGTCAATTGCCTCGGGGTCAAGTCGGAAATGGGCTCACCTATGATGTGCATGTACCTTCTACGGAACCCTGATCACTACACAAGCCACAAATTCAAACCCTTCTACTGGCAAGAATTTGTTCGCGAAGCCATGTCTGCGTGGCCAGGGCAGGAGAGCAGTTCTCTCCAACCTCCTCAGAAAGTCGTCCTCATTCAGTGCAACGGTCGAGTGATCGGGCTTTCCCCTGTCTATGACTATATTTTTCGCTCGCCAGAGCTTGAGTCCTTGTGTTTATACGATTGGGTGGCAAGATGCAAACGTATAAAAGGCCGCCAGGAAACTCCCGATGCTGACAACAATGATTTACGTGACGACATACAGGGGTTTGAAGATGTTGTGGAACGCAAGCCTGATCATCTAGACACTGGAGAATGGCCTGAAGGGGGTGGGCAAAATCAGAAGAAGAAGAAGACAAGAGCGGAAACCTCTGTGCATGCCTTTCTTGATGATCATCCTTTGGCGTCCACCCACAACACTGTATGCGTCGATGTCAAACATGGTGTAGTCCCCAACTTCGTAGGCCGAGCTTTGCCACGTCGTGATCAAGGCGACCGCGAGTTCTACTGTGCAACAATGTTAACCCTATTTAAGCCATGGCGGTCCAGTCTAGATTTGAAGAAGAAAGAGCCCTCGCCCTTTGTACCTGACGCAGGCACAAACGGAGAGGATGGCTGCAGCAATGTTAAATTTTCTTCTTGGGATGAAGTGTTCATCGGCACCAAGTTTATACCCCGGCACGAAACACTAATGAAAAATTTCAACATTCAATATGAATGTATGGATGCCCAAGACGACTTCCATGCGCAGATGAAGAAAGGTGAAGTCCACTTGCCTGGGTCAACAGACTCCCATATCTCCTACATGGCCGATTTTCAGCAGGATCAACAAATTGATGATTTTACCTTTGACAAAGCTAACGTCAATCGTCATGAGATTCTTGAATCCGAGGACGCAGCCCGCGGCCATCTATCAGTGATGGCTGCTATTCGAGACATGTCGGGGATTATGAGCGTCAATGGTTGGCATATCCTGCAGCCCGATTTGCTACCTGACGACACCAATCTGACCCCGCAACCCCCCGGTTTGCAACAGCCTGGAAGCATGTGGAAGGCATCGGTCGCAAATAAGCGGGCTAAGATTCTGGAACTGCGAGCTAAAAACTTGCCTGGCAGTTTAACAAATGATTTTAGGAGACACCGCATTCCGGATGTGGTTGATGTTATAGACAAGTCCTTTTTGAATAAAAAGTGTGAATCAGGAAAGTGGGTGTCAGTGATTGAAGAAATCGTACTCGACTTCAATCTAAACAAGGAGCAACGCAGAGCATTTTCTATTGTTGCAAACCATGCTGCAAATCCTGGCTCAGACCAGCTGAAAATGTACATTGGAGGCATGGGAGGTACTGGAAAAACACAGGTTCTAAGAGCATTGGTGAAATACTTTGAGATGCGGAAAGAAGCTCACTGCATTGTTGTAGTGGCTCCAACAGGCACAGCAGCTTCGCTACTTGGCGGCTCTACGTACCACTATATGTTTGGCATATGTGATATAGATGGTGAGCGTAATAACACTCAGCTTTCTCAAGTAAAATCACGGCTTACTGGCGTGGATTATGTATTTTTTGATGAAGTTTCTATGCTATCTTGCTGGGACCTTTACCGCATCAGTGCAAGACTAGCACATGTTTTAGCCGATGCTGAGTCCCCCTTCGGAGGGATAAATATGATTTTTGCTGGTGACTTTGCGCAACTTCCGCCTCCCCTAGGCGGCGAGAGTATTTCTCTGTATAGTCGGACCGTTGGCGGAGGCGCTGTTTCCTTGCGAAACCAGGAAAGCACAATCGGGAAGGCTTTATGGCACCAGATAACTACTGTGGTTATCCTGTGACAAAATATGCGCCAAAATACCCAGTCTACCCACGATACGAAGTTAAGGACCGCTCTAGAAAATATGCGCTATAAGTCTTGCACGCTTGAGGATCTCATATTTCTGCGATCTCGTATTTCGAGCAACTCACCTGGAAGATCCAGTATCACGGAAAAGCAGTTCCGTAATGTTTCTATTATCACTGCAGTCAACCGTAACAAGGATGCTATCAATTCGTTGGGCTCTGAAAGGTTTGCAAAGGAAACAAACCAGACCTTGACTCACTTTTATTCTGAGGATCTTTTAACCCCTCCTCTGGATGACGAAGTTCGGAAACACAGGAAGGCTGCCAACATCCGTACTCATATTAAAAAGACAATGCCATCTGAGAAGGATCAGATGGCCTTGTGGGAGTCACCACATTGCCGAAACAGCAAGCAGATTCCTGGAAAACTATCGTTATGCGTTGGACTGCCTGTCATGATTCGCCACAATTCCGCAACTGAGTTGTGCATGACGCGCGGTCAAGAGGGCTTCGTGCATTCATGGCAAGCATCTGAGGGTGCACGTGGTCAAAGAGTACTCGACACCCTCTTTGTGCGGCTATCAAAGCCACCTAGACCTGTCCAGATAGAGGGTTTGCCAGAAAATGTGGTTCCCATCACAAGAACTACCGTTTCGACGATGTGCTCTCTTCCTGACGACTCAATTATTAGTGTTTCTCATACGCAAGTCGAAGTCTTGCCAAATTACTCTATGACAGATTATGCTTCGCAGGGGAAGACAAGGGACTCCAACATCGTTCACTTGACAGACTGTCGAACTCACCAAGCATACTACACTGCTCTATCCCGAGGTGTATCTGCAGATCGAACTCTGATATTGCAGGGCTTTGACTCAACAAAGGTGACTGGCGGCGCCTCTGGTTCTTTACGACAGGAATTTCGCGAGCTCGAATTGCTTGATAATATAACATACCTGCGTTATGAAGGCAAGCTTCCAAAGGGTATGCACGATGCTGAGAGACAAAATACTTTGATTGACTCTTTTCGATCCTGCAAGGGTGCAACTTACATGCCTTCGACCCTCCATCGTGCTGTCAGGTGGAGTAGGTCTGACCCTTTCTTGGGCTGGGTTCTAGAGGACGTCAATTGGGAGATAGTCACTAAGGAATCGGTCGACTCCGCACCTATGCCAAAAAGCAACTTTGTTCCCGCAAGGGGTACAGCTTGCGCTTTACAACACGACTTAATACATAGCAGCAGCATGAAGCGTAAACTGGGGGACATGGATGGCAGTGACCACGACGATGATATGCCTGATTTCAAGAAGCCAAAATCTGATTATGTTGCAGCACCGCAGATCCCAGGAAATCCCCAAGACCCGCATTCCCCAATAGGCCCTGTTTGGAGAGACAACAGTTGTGCATATGACGCAATCGTTTCTCTGTTGCATAACATCTGGTGCGAAACCCCGCATATCATGACTGAGCTTGTTACTTTTTGCTCGCCCGAATTTCTACGACCTCTTGTCACCCAGTTCTCGCTTGCTGCGGCTTCTCAACCTGTTCGCCTGGAAGGTGCGCGGGATCACTTACGTTGTGCTTTATTCACCAAATCTCCTACTGCCTTTCCTTGGGGCCGTTACACAAGCATTCACGCTATGTTTGACCATGTTTTTGACTCTGCAATCCAGGTTATGTCCTCGAAGCTCACATGTCCAAATCGTCATCGTGTCAACCGCATCGTATTACCTATCACTGGATGTTATTTCATCCCCGTCACCTCTGCAGGTACATCTCTGCAGACCTACGTTGACACTTTTAACTATGAGGCAGGGTCTCATTGTCGCATGTGTTGAAGTCCCTTGACCATGGTGCATACCTTTATACATGCACCCCCCATCTTGGTGTTTGATTTGACAAGGGGAAATCCTTCCTTTACATGGAATTTGTCCATCCCAGTCTCCAGCCAACGCAGTCGCCGACGGCAAGTAGCTTATCGTCTGAGTGCTGTAGTTTACCATGGTGGGGAACATTTTGTTTGCCGAGTGATCTCCCCAGCCAACACTCACACCGTCTGGAATCACGATGGTATGACGACCGGTGCCTCGATGCAGCCAGAGGGTTCTGCAATGGATGCTCGAAGCCTTGTTTCGTTAGGCACTAGGAATGCGATAATTGCTGTGTATGGTCGCCTCTCTTAATTCTTTCAATCTCCCCATTCCTGACCTCAATATAACCTTGAACTCGGACCTGCCGTTCAACGGCCCACACAACCAAGTCAACGCCTTCTGAATGAATGCAAATGCAGTATCAAAGTCAGCGTGAGTGTTCCGTTCCATTGTGAGTATATGCCAGTATGCAGAGGAGGAGGGGGTGTATGTAGGAGAGTATGTGGATGGTTGCAAACATATGCGATAAGGGATAATATGTGCGTATGCGAGTGCAGAGGTCGCGATGAGTAAATGATGCACAATGAGAAGCATTGGAACGAAATGAAAGAGACGGGATGGGACGAAAATGCTAACATCAGAGCGACGAGAACCAGAGCGCGCAGGTCCAGCCCACGCACACAATCATGCCTTACCCTCCAAACCCCCAAACACTCACACATCCCCACTAATAAGCACCACAACCCACCCAAGCATCATCCTCAAAAACCTCACCATCCACGCCGGATCCGCGCCCGTGCCCAGACCAGGGTGCAGCTGCATCGCCAGAGCGGGGTTTAACGCTGTGCGCGGCGTGCGCAGGCGGTTCAAAGCGGAGGCCGAGGCCGAGCGTGGTTGTACCGCGTGGGCTTTTGTGCCGGTGCTTGTAGAGGTGTAGATGTACGGGTGCCGCGACGGCGCGCGGGAGGTGTGCGGGTGTGAGTACGGGTACGGGGATGGGATGGAGATGGGCGGTGGGGTCTTGGGTGAGGAAGGGAAGGAGCCCAGGAGGGACGTGGAGAGTGCCAGTCCCTGGGGTTCGGTGGGCAAATGGTCCTCTTCCTTTTTCTTTTCCTTTTCGGGGGCATCGACGAGGATTGTCACAGCTCTGTTAGAGCGGAACATGGAAGCCAGAGCGTATGACGACCAATATCCAACATTTGATCCAATAAGAAGGACCGACGGTCTTGATAGCACTCACAAGATAAGTCTGTCCCTTGAATTGAGGAGGTCGCGAGCTATAACAATCAGTCATTCATGCACTTATGCCTACGCATTAGCATCAGAATAGAAACGCCAGTTGGGAATGGAGCACCAGGAACACACTCGCTATATTATTTCTCGACTTCACCTGGGTTGCGCCAAGGTCCTTGCGATCGTGTTTTCGTCACTCGCGCAATCGTCACAACCCCGCCTTGGGTTCTTCGTGATCACTGGAACAGAGACGAACGGGGTCAAGTCATAAAACCGTGCTTAGGTCGATTTCTTGTCATTATCGGATGAAGGCGATGCGGTAAATTGGCACCAATAATATCATTGTGGTACTGAAATCGGATGCCATCGATTATCCAGGAGACAGCGATAAGTGGCGTGAAACGTCTAGACCCAACCACTTGCCAGCGTGGGGCGCGGGGTCGCGATCTGGTACCCATGTTGCTTTCGTGCCTGCATCACGGTGCAAAAGACCAAGGGAAATGGAAAACTACCCAAGGGCGATGGCCTGGATGGGTGGTGTCAGCTCGGTATTCAAGGTGGGAGGGATTCACTCACTGTTCATATGAATTATTATTCGCACAGAAACGGAGATTTGCTTTTGGCCGTTTCATAGCCGATACTTCGTTGCGAAGTTGGCAATTTGAGCCTCGATCGAGAGATCATTGTCCTGGTCCTGGTCCTGGTCCAGATCTGCGTCGTATGTTACTTGCTCATCGATGAGCGTATATTGAATAAGCAATGCTGATTCCGAATACAAGCAGGGTGCCCGTGTCAACCCACGAAGTGGGCAAAGCTGGATGCAAAGGCAGTAAGCATAGAAAATGATCCTCCCCGACTGCGAATGGGGTATCCACGAAATGGGATCAGCTCAACAGTGATTAGCATTCACAGTATGTAGCATGATGGAGCGGATATGCCTAGATAGTTATAGTCGATGTAGAAGAGGCTATACTATGTGTGAAGTACATTGATTCTCCCTTCATCTTCCGTTCCGAAACATCTTGCAACTCCAGACGATCCTAAATCAAATAAACCAATCATCTTCCAAGAGGTCTTCACAGCTATGTTCGATCTAGTAAAATATGAATGCACGAGACATCCAAAGCAGCTGGCAACACACCCAGGATGCAAGGATGCCAGATATCATGTCCGGCGGCATGTCAGGGATGATCATGTTGACACCAGTTTCCTGGGGAGCAGCTGAATACGGGCGATCTGAAACCCTATATGAAGCTCCTTTGCCATTTGAATTGACATTAAGCACAAGGAAGAGCCATTCGTAGCCATTTGTCAATGTACCCCGTATATGAGTTTTCCTGCACAATCATGAGCTCTAGTAGAATTGGGAAATGAAGATGGGAATCGCACTGCAGCTTTGTCGCAGCTGCATAGAGTCGCATTAGAATCTGGGGGATGTAATCATCAAGCTTCACATCTCGATGCTTCGCTTCGACAACAAAAAATCCCAACACTGACTCGATCTGCTGCGCAAGATTCCGGACCCCAGGGTGGTTCAAGAAGTATCCTGTATTTCGCGAGAAATGAGAACAGAACAAGTAGATATGACACGACTCACGGGCGATCTTGCGATCATGGGTGACAACGACAGTATAGTTAATGAAGCCGACTAGTATGACTTCAGATCCCGAAGCTGTCAGTACAGAGACTGGCGAGACACTATATTCGACGTTAAGCACCATTTGTTTTGTAGGTTGCAGCATCGCCGATGCGCGATAGAGGAAGGCGTCGACCCAGGTGCGGGAGCTGGCTTCGGACTATCATTTGTCTTGAATTGAGGATGAAGTTGTGATAAGGAATGTTGGTTAGTGCGCACAGGTCTCGCAACAAGACGGAGCAGCATGTCCAAGAACTTGTGCATATTCCTGGAGGACATGATATGATCTGCGCCAGCCAATCTCGCAGCGTCGACGCGTTGAGCCACGTCATCTTTAAGAGAAAGTGGTGGTCCCTGGGTAATCTGGACGTCGCTGACAAGTGCCGAGCTGGCGAACGAGAACGCGTGGCTCTGGCCCTGGTGTGAAATCACTGATAGCTAACAAGCAAACAAAGACATACTTTTTCCGTACTTTTTATCTTGGAGTTCATCCACTGAAGAACGCCATCCAGCTGCGCGAGTGCATCCTCGTCTATCTCCGTGTCTAGCTCGACACTCTTGAATTTGCTGTCGTCGGGTCCGAGATCTTCAGTGATCTTGTTCCTAAACCTCTGAAGGACATGGAAGGCTGAAGCGAGTTCTATTCCGCTGCAACCGGAGCGAGTTTTACGCTTCTTGGATCCTCGCTCGGTAGACATAGTAGTGTAGAGGATAGCGTGATTCGCATATTGTTTTGCATGACGGTTTTTCCTGTGAGACGTGTTTGGTCGTGTTGCATCGTGACCTAAGCGTCACGCCACTGTTAAATTTTGAGACTATCGACATCATCACGAGCTTGGGGGGCGAGGTCGTGATCTGGTACCCATGTTGCTTTTGTGCTTGCATCACGGTGCAAAAGACTAAGGGAAATGAAAACTACCTAACAGCGATGGCCTGGATGGGTGGTGTCAGCTCGGTCTTCAAGGTGGGAGGGATTCACTCGCCGTTCATATGAAATATTATTCTACAACTATGTAGCCGTACTTTCGTGATACACCGATTTGGTGGACTCACACAGATCTAACGATTCGACGAAAGTATTTACGAGCGAAAATTGGGGAGTCATCTGGGCGTTCGAATGAAAAATTGTCACCAGCAGCTGCTGAGCAAGGTTCTGAAAATCGGAATGTTTGCCGTCTTTTAACAGGATCTCATTGTCGATTTGATTCAAGCCGCCCGCCAGTGGGCCATTGTGGGCGTATGGCGGGTCAGGGGGATGGTACGAAAGAAGTGGCTAGTTGTATCCAGACTGAGCTACGTGTAAGACCTGGAGGGAGAGGGAGACCCGGGATCTTGGGAGTCGATCTTATCTTATCAACCTGTCACATCTCGGTTGTTTGTTGAACATTGCGTTGAACCACACTGTTAACTTGACCATCATTCGAGTTGATGCACAAACTTCGTTTCATTCAGATCTTGCTTTCCTTCGTGCCCTAACGGTCATTTATGACCGGATGCTCAATGGACCACATCATTCACTATGATATCCACGACTCTTCGGAGTGGCCTGGTGCCGTTCAATCTATCGCTTGCCACTTATACCGTCCATTGTCACCTCCTCGTGCAAATAACATAGGCTCTGCTGGCTCTACTACAGTGCAACAGGACATGCCAGAGGATGCTTATAACAGCTTCACATTGTTCCAGACAGTCGACGATATCATTGATGCAATCTCGATATTTGTTCAGAAGATTCGTGCTGTGGCCACCCTGAACCGCCGGACCGGGCGAGCTCGCTATCATACATCGACGTTCTGGTCCCCACTGTTGTCTGGCCTTGGTCGTATGATCTCTAGTCATGCTTCTATTATGTTCGTTCCATTTTATCTCTAATATCAAGTACTAGTGTTTACAAGCTGATTTAGACCCGAGGCCTCATTTATCCTACCACGCTCGAACGAGACGCGTTTCGACTCTTTAGGTGCTATTAGAGACGGACACGCCCATTTATTGATATCACACGTAGTTCATCCTGACGAGATTGCCGAAGGACCCGGCGTGAACAACCAGGCAGTTGAAGACGAAAACACGGATCCTCTTGAAGACGTACATGGAGATCTCGCGCACGAGGGATTCGAAAATTCCGCATCTACTGGATTAGAGGCCACGAGGATTACTGGGGATGACATCTCGGATCATGTTTTTCAGTCCAGCGGTTCTGAAAGCACCTCAACGCGATCTACCACATCGTCCACACCCGCCGAATGCCCACTCCCGATTCCATTTTGTGGGCACATTATCACTGATGTGGACGCGCACTTATGCTGTCCTTCCCGTCATCTCCATAGCAGAGCCGGATGAGATACACGCACTTCTCTCCAGCATCTATATCAGCGATATGTCTGGGGATTCGAGCGCCAGCTATGGGGATCAGCCTTTCGGCTACTGGGACTATCGCTCGTGTTATCTTCGGTTGGACCGACCCTCTAATCGCACATGCTGGAGAGTTGGTGTGTTAGCTCCAAATCGATGTTCTCCTTGTGCCTGATGCTTCAGTCAGCCGACGATACATTTTGCATCTGCGCCCGGGTACTGTGCACCCGCTCCTTCCTTTGGTATTTACGACCTAGAAGACCCTTCCTCGTCATTCCTTCTCTCGCAGTTTATCTTCGCTTTGAGGAGCCACTTCAATGATATTTGCCATGCTGCGAGATTCCCCAGGGTAGTTCCTCTTCCATGGCGGTCCGATCACATCTTTATTGATGAAGTACTGCCTGGCGAGACCGAACACAGAGAAGAGTTCTATCAGTTGCCTCAGTGGGCGCAGATGTCCACAGATTCAAGGCAAGTGTTATGTCCTCGGCCTTTGTCTTCCGCATTGACCATGTATCCTCACTTAGTGACTCCTCAACACATCCCCGTACGCCTCCTGCTCAAGACGTATCGACGTCCCCTCTCGTTCCCACGGAAAAGTTTAAATTTGCCTCTAGCCCATCAATAGTTGAAGAACCAGGAGCCATTAAAGGTCCCGGCGACTTTAGCCCTACGTTGGTCCGTGGGGTAATCATGGGCGACGATGAATCGTTACAGTCCAAAACAGCGGAATCGCAAAAGACATCGTCGATATATCTCGAAGAAGGCACGCACAATTCAGCGTCGCAGAGATGTTCTAGGTGCGTTCAGCTCGACCCGCCTTGGGCTGTCGTTCATTTCTCGCCAGCTTTGCCGCTCGAGACGTTAGCAACAACTTCATTGGGAAAGCCACATTAGCGTCTTGGCTCCTGGAGCGTGGCGTTATCAAGATCATGCGGCACCAGTATACCGACTTCGACTGCCTTCCAGAGGCCAAGAAAGCAATCAACAAGAGCGTTCAATTTTACGACGAGATGACTGCCTTTCCGGTAGTTGATGTGAACTTGGTACGGCTTTGTGAATCCTTTCTTGTTTATCGTACTTAAATCTCCAGATAACGGCATACGTGCCTCCTTCGCATCTGACGCCGTGGCACGACACTCTCAAAGCGGAGTATGCCTCCGCATTGGGCACCGCAAAGGACACACTAAAAATGGAGTCATGCCTCCAGTCTTGTCTGAAAAGTCGTCTGCATGATGTCCTTCACACTTCTTCATACATATCACAGCTAAGCAATGACGAAAACATAACCGCGGGATTTGAGGCTAATTATCGACATGTTTGGAATGGGTTCCTGTATGGTTTCGCGATTACGGAGGACACCGCCGTGTCGCAGCATGTTCTGTAAGTTTCTGCCTATTTATACCCCCAACGCAGTGTTCAAAAGTCCACTTAGGTTGAAACAAACGGTCCATTTGCCCAGGAATGCAAGCTTCGATGCACTGGAAGCAAGTCGGTCCCTTGACTGTCAAGCAATTGCCGACATCGGCGTGTCGCTGTGCCGTGAGGTGGTCCTCGAATTAGACTTCGACCAAGTGACGCCAAACCTTCACGAAGCCGATGATGCCCAGTTCGAAGCACGCCGAACCCAGAAGACTCTGGATACTTTGACTGAAGAGGACCTCACCACAGCTGTGTGGCAGCATTTCAAGACTGAACCTCGCATCGCGAAAGCCGATGCATGTATTCTTCTCCCTGTTGCACTCCCGAAGTTCCAAAGTCTTGCGGTTGACCGACCTCAGGATGCTCGCCACCCTCCCGTTTCCCCAACAGCCCTTGTTGTGCAGCCTGCTCTCCACGTTTCTAACTCTACTTCCTGCTCGAAGGTATCTCGAGTTGCATTTCCCAGAAAGCAAGGATTCATACGTTCAGCGAACGTCGAGGATGCTCTTCTCATGCCTGTTCTCGTCGTACAATACGAAAAGGCTGGAAAGCCTATGTACCAGGCGCTTCATCAGACCTACATGTATTGCGTCGCCGCCGTCAAATTCATGCACAACCTCGGTATATCAAACGCTACCGCGTTTGGCCTTGTAGTGCACGGACCCGTTGCTCAGCTTATCATGAGTTGGAACGATCCACCTTTGGACATGCCCAAAGGTGCAACTGCGGACAATGACAACATTGTGTGCGTGTAGTACTATTGTCTGCTTATGTTTCTGTGGTTTGCACCGACCCAACCAGGACACGCGCGACCAAGTTTACCTTCTCGCTAGAAACATCAAGAGCTTCGACATATCAGACCCCGTTCAGTGTTTCCACCTTGCAATAATTTTGTTGCGCATTGCCAAATTTGGTCAGGAGATGGCAGGACAAGTTAGTTGCGTCGAGGCCATGGGCGATCCGGAGGCACGATCTCTCGCCCTTAGTCAGGTACAGGCAAAGAATTGGATGATGGAAGCACAGTCAAAGGAGTCTGAGGCAGGACTTCTGAGTCCAAGCCAATGAAACCTGTGCGCACATAGTCTTCGTTTGAGAATAGGGAACAATACCAGTAATTAACCTATCTTACTTATTGGCAAGCGATGAATTCGTTTGTCAGTATTCCTAAAAAATGTCAATGCTCTCATAATTCAAGTATACACTTTTCGTCATGACGCCTTCAATCTTCTTCGGGTTGTCGGATGATGTTAGTTATTTGTGCACGTAATTGTTGAATATATTCCGTGCTTGGACGCTCACAGCCTTTCTGTTTTGTACGCATTGGACATCACTACGACTGGCGAGGTCACGGCGACGCCTAAAGTACCTATGTAGGGCCGTCTTTCTCCAGAAATCGTTTCGACACCATAATTCACGGTGAGACCTTCCATGGCTGACGATCCATACACTAGTACCGCACCATCTAACATTATTTCGACCGGCCACGCGGTGAATTCGTGGGTGTCTGCCTTTTGTCTCTTGATGTCTGACTGGCGGTGTGATTGGTTGGTCTGGATATTTCTTCCCTGATTTGGAACGATCGCACGACGTTACTCCTAGATCTGCATGCCTTCTACCCAGCTTCTACCAAAGCACCGGTACAATCTTTCCGAGATCATATACTATCGATGATGTTGATAAGGACAAGAGCTTGGGACCTAACAATGCATCTGGATCGTACTGTGGTATGCACCCTTGCTTGAGTTTTCGGCAGAATCTACCTTCACGCTACAGGATATACTCGCCCTCTGCGTTACTCCCATAATGAGCCTGTCGAAGATCATAATTCCGTCATGCAGGTCCCGTCCAACTTTCTTGATGGGTCTATGTCCGCCCATCCAGGAATCAAGAGGACCAATCAACGTCCTCAACGGGTTCGCTGGGCACAATATGTCGGAGTCCATCGATGGAAAATAAGGGATAATCCGACCGAGGGTTTTCTTCATCACAATCCTTACTGCCAGCTGCCTTGCCTTCCTCCCATAAGCACAAACATACCCCTTCTACCTACAGATCTTGAGGTCTATGCCTCCCTCGGCAAGATCGAACGTCTCATCAATTGACGAAAACGAAAAGCTCGTACAGTCTCTGGAAACCCTTGCCCGCTCGGAGCTACCCACGTCTGCCAAGAAAGTAAGATCTGACAAGCAGCGAACTCAAACGACCCCAGAGCAGGGATCGGGACGAGCGCTCTCAATAGAGTCTGAGCACAAGAGACAGAAGTCAAAAACGGGAGTGTCGAGAAAAGAACGACCTACTATCAAGAAATCGCGATCGCGACAATCCTGCTCCAGGTATGTAGGCACAGGACTGTTGCACGATGCCCATTCGCTCATAGCTTTGCCGCCCAATCTGCCTCTCTCGATCTTACTGCGCTGGGGACGTTGATAAGCTGGCTCATAGAGCGAACTGTTGTCAGGATCGCACATCACAAATGCAAAGAATCAAAGCAGTTTCCGGAGGCAAGAGCGTCAATCAATGAAATGCTACGATTATACGATGAGATCACAGCTTTTCCGGATGTTGACATGGCCTCGGTATGATTTCATGTGCCCAGCGTATGCTTTCCTCTCTCATTGGTTTAAGATGGCAGCGTGCGAGGTTCCCCCACAGCTAGAGTCATGGCGCAACACGCTCAAAATGGAATATCAAAGTGCATTGAATCGAAAAATTCTGCAGGGCTGGATGTCCAACTTCACGCTCTTTTAAGGAGCCGCGTTCATGATATCTTACATGTCTCGTCATATACTTCGCACCTCAAAACAGCCGCTCAAGGACGCGCCGTGTATGAAGCGGAGTATCGCCGCGGTTGGGACGGACTTCTCTACAGCTGCACTGTGACCGACTCCAATATTGCTGTGTCACCGGGAATTTTGTGAGCTCTACACCCTCTGCACAGTTCTGAATTTCTGATGACAGTTATAGGCTGGAACGGATGCTCAACTTGCCAAGAAACGAAAGTAGAGATGTGGTCGAGACTGATCAGTCCCTCCTTGAACGCTATCGAGCCATCGCCACACTCAACGGGCTTCTCTGGACGGATACTGTTGCGAAGTTCCACCGAGATCGGAAGGCACTGGGCGCTTCTGAGGTCCAAAAGGCAGCAGATGAAGCAGACCAGGTCAGGGAGACGTTGTACAAACTCGACGAAGACGCGATTAAGAGAGCAGTAAAAGAGCATTCAGCCAACGAGCCACTCCAAGCCAGGGCCGATGCCATGTTTGTTGTCCCAATCGATCTGCCTGGGCTCACAAACCTCGCAACGAAACCGAATGAACTGAAAAGCCTGGTCCACAAAGTGGCGCTGATACGATACTCCGCGCCGATAGCCGAAGATCTGTCACCATCAACTACGAAATTAACACTTGCTTTTTCAGAATCTAGCCAAGGAAGTGGAGGGGTAGCCTTGGGACAAGATCGCCATGGTTCCGACCAACTTAACGCTGAGTACCATCTTCGTTTCCCTATTTTCGTAGCCGAATACAAGAAGTTCGGCAAGACGTTCGACCAGGCATTCAACCAAGCCCGCATTTACTGTGTGGCTGTAATCATATTCATGCGTGAACTCGGAATACACGACTGTCCTGTCTTTGGACTGGTAACGTCGGGGTCAAAGGGTTGGTTGATCATGGCGTGGAATAAGAAACTGGTACAATCATTTCCAGAGATCCCTTAGACTGTCTGTACCTGTTGACAATACCCAACAGGACCAGCGCGATCAAGGTTTTCTACTGGATACAAATGTCATGACCTTCGACATCTCTATCCCTGTGCAATGTTTCCACTTCGCAGCAATCTTACTGCGACTCGCGAAGCATGGACACGATACAACGCGACAATTCGACGTTGGTGACTTGGAGGCCAGGTTCTTTGCTGTCGGACAGGGAAAGGTAAGAGCATGGACGAAGGAAGCACAGGCGGAAGAGTACGGGGAGGGCAACGTGGATCCGCAGATTGGCGGCTTGGAAGCAGCCGGGACCCCTGCGGAGCCTGATGCAGAAGGAGGACTAGATTGACAACTACAGGTCACCGCTGTATAATTCGATACTACACGCATGTAATGGCAGAATAGCGTTAACGAGCGCCACCACCTCTGCTCCCAAAACATGAAACATCACCGTACAGCAAATAACAGGACCCCTCTCTATGTTGACTGAGGTCCGATCCCTATGCTGACGGAAATCCAAAAATTCGACCAAAGGTCCGATAGAAGTCAAGGACGGAGATGCCTTATAGAGGGGTCCTAAGATAACGAATCCGAAGGCGTCATCACTTGGCTGGTGGTACCAAGGGTTATGTATTGAACGAGCACAACCTCATCTCACCCCGAACACCAACCATTACCGTACAACAAGGGTAACGACAATATTTACGAGGTAATAGGGATGCATACGTATTAAGGATAGCATATATCAACGCCTTCCGAATGAGTGTAAATGTCAGTGTCAGTGTCGTGAGTATATGCCAGTGTGCAGGGGGCAATGTAGGAGGGTATGCGGATGTGTGATGAGGATTGTCGTGACGGTGATGTGTATGTATGCGAGTGCAGCGGTCCCGATGAGTAAACGATGCACAATGAAAGGCACTAAACCGAAACGAAACGGGACGGGATGAAAGAGTGAACATCAAAGCGACAAGAACGCGCAGGTCCAGCCCACGCACACAACCATGCACCCCCCAAACGCTTACACATCCCCACTAATAAGCACCGCGACCCACCCAAACATGACCATCAAGAACCTCACCATCCACGCCGGATCTGCGCCCGCGCCCAGCCCGGGGCGCAGCTGCATCGCCAGGGCGAGGTCCAACGCTGAACGTGGGGGCCGCAGGCGGTTCGACGCCGAGGCCGAGCGTGCTTGTACGACGCGGGCTTTTGTACTGGTGTTCGTGCTCGTAGAGGTAGTCGTGACGGCGGTAGACGAGGAGGAAGAAGAGTTAGATGAACTGGGTGCCGCGACGGCGCGCGGGAGGAGTGAGAGGTGTGCGGGTGCGGGCACGGGTACGGGGAGGGAGACGGGCGGTGGGGTCTTGGGTGAGGAAGGGAAGGAGCCCGGGAGGGACGTGGAGAGTGCCAGTCCCTGGGGTTCAGTGGGCAAATGGTCCTCTTCCTTTTTCTCTTCCTCTTCGGGGGCGTCGATGAGGATTGTCACAGTTGCCTTCTCTTCGGGCTTCGCTTCAGGTACAACTACCACCGCCGTTGCCTCTTGGACAGAGCCTTCCTCCACTCTTGCATCTGCTTCGGCCTCAACGACCCGCTTTACCTCAGCAGCTTCCGACCTAAGCCCCATCTCCAACACTCCTCTCACAGGTGCCGCGCTCGGCGGCACAGCAGCAGTCGCGGGCAACCCCAACGGCGGCGCATCAGCAGCTCTCAATGACCACAACGGCCTCGAGGCTACTACAGCAACTGGGATGTGGTGCGTCGGCGGCGGCGAGGCGGGTGGCGTGGGTGTTTGTGCTGGAGACAGCGGCTTCGAGGGAGGCTCGGAGTGCGGCTTGAGTGGCTGAGGAGAGAGAGGCGTGGGTGAGAGAGGGAGGAAATCGGGAAGGGGGAGGAGGTCTGGATCGGGGTGCTCTTCGACGGCAGGGGTGGTGGTGGTAGTGGTGAGGACGTGGAGAGGTTGAGAAGGTAGCGACGGGAGAGGTGTGTTGGGTGTTGTTGGGGTTGACAAGACTGATCGCATCGTCGTTGTCGTACTGGTGGTGGTGTCTACTGCAGTATGCGCAGTGGTGGCGGTGGTGGTAGTGGTGTCGTCAATATCGTGAACATCGTTACGGTCATAAACTTCATCCTCTTGGTCTTGGTCTTCATAACTCGGCTCCTGCTCCTTCTTCTTCCCCCGCTTCCCCTCCTTAGCCTCCGCCTCCTCCTCCTCAAACACATGGACATCAACAGCTGCAGGTGCCGGTGCACTCGGTCCAGCCAACAACCCATCCAAAAACCGTATCTGCACCTCCCTTTCATCCTCCTCCTTCCCCATCCCAAACAACGCCCCGCCCTTTCCCTCCTTCCCGTCTGCATCCGCATCCACATCCCCGTTCCACACCACACCCCCACCCACATCCCACACCGCCGTCGGCTCCTCAACGAACCACGCATCCGCCGGATCCATCTCCATCTCCATCTCCATCTCCTCGTCCGCTCCTGCATCCACCTGCCCCCGAACCCCAGCCACAGTTTCTCTTTCAAACGAGATCAAATCATCCTCCACCTCCCCTCGTGCATCCGCGTCTGTCACGTCCATACCCCGAGCTTCAACATCCGCACCTTCCCGAGGTGCACGATCCTGGATCGTCGGCCATCCCGAATGATGGTCGTGCTCGTGCTCGTGCTGGGTAAGAGGCAAAGGAGGGACTGAACTCCACGCATCATCCCACTGCCAGCTCGTGCTCAACGCTTTCGGGGGTTCCGGTGCGGGGGACTCTGTGGCTGCGGCTGCGGCTGCGGTGGGAGCTTCGACGGACGTAGGAATGGGGATGGGAACAAGGGTAGGCGATGACCGAGCAGACACAACGACGGGCACGAGCGGTTGCTGTACTGGCGAGGGTGAGGGCGAGTGCGAGTGCGGTGCCGAAGGGGCGTGGTCCGGGGGCGTATGAGTATATGCGTACTCGCGATCACGATCATAATCCCGATCGCTATCCATATCGATATCAGAGGAGGGGGGGAGATGTGTGCCCCAAGGGTCCTCCATCTCCATCTCCGTCTCTCTCTCCGTCTCGGAAAGCGTGACGGCATGTGTATCGTCAAACGGGTCTGCAACGAGGTCTCCACATGTCGACGTAGCCGACACAGCCTCTTGAGGCAACGGCCTGGGCGGTGGGGATGGGGATGGAGGTGGTGGCACGAAGACGACTGGCGTCTCCTGCCTCTCACCATCAACGTCCACGTAATGGTGGCTCGCACCCTGTCTATCGTCAGACTCTTCGTCGGTATCTAGATCCACGAGGTTAAGGGCTCTAGGCCTTGGAGCCGGGCTGCTGTGTGTCATCGAGACTAGCTCGACCTCAACTGAGGCGGAACGCACAGGGACAGGGACGGGGACAGGGACAGGGACGAGTTCAAGGCCAGGCGGGGAGGCAGGTGAGAGGGAGAGCGGGGAGGGGGAGAGGGGTCGTTGAGGGATGTATGCGGCCGAGGAGGACGAGGACGAGGCGAGGCTAGCGAAGGGGTTAGCCATGCTTACGCGTTTCGGAGCGAGCGAGGGGGTTGGGGGCGCGCGGAGGGGTGACGGGGAGGTGGAACGGTCATAGTGGATAAGAGGTTCCGGCTCTGATTGGGACTTGGCAAGAGGCGTAGAGTGTGAGCGTTTGAAGATGGTGAGGAGGGGGTCGGTCGCTCTGGAATCGTCGGTGTCGTCTTCTTGGTCAAACGTCCAGACGTGGGAGGTTGAGGCGGGGAAGGTGTGCGACTTGGAAGTGAAGGGACGGGCAGGACTCGATGTGGGGATGGGGAGACCTGGAATGAGTGGTGGCGAGCCCGGAGGGAATTTGTGCGTTCCCAAGTCAGAGGAGGTGGAGGTAGAAGAATTGGAGGTAGAGAAATCGATGAGAAGGGCTTGGGTCGACGGGGTGGGAGGTGCTGATGATCCGGTTACGAGTGAAGTGGGAGGAGTGAGGTCGCGAACTGGCCCACCTAGCGACTTGCTCCGTCTATGTAACGGTTTGCGCTTCGAATTGAACAGAGTCGAGAACGCGAACGGGGAACGTGAGTGAGAGCGACCCGGAGAGGTGGCGGTGGTGGGCGGAGGTGGGCCGGTGACAACGAACTGGGGAAACCCGTCGAGGCTTGAGGAGCGCGAGAGTAGACTCGTGTTGCCGCCTTTGCCAGCATTCCCTTCGAGGTTGAACGATGCAGCGTACGGACTCGGGCCAGGCGTAGGGACGGGCTTTAGTGATGTAGGCAGAAGTTCGACACCAGAGAGACCGAGACTACGTTTAGCACCTTGGCCTTTGCCACGAAGCCAGGTCAGGCTGGGGAGATGCAGACTCCGTTTGAAGAGACGAATCGCAAAGAAGAGAAGGATAAACACAAGCACGCTAAGGCTCAGCAAAGGCAGCAGTGCGAGAGAGGGTGACGAAGTATCCGATTCCGGGGAAGCGGGGACAGCTGCACGTCTGCAACCGCCGGTCAGTACTAGTGAGGCGGGCAGTAACTGCAGGTGGCACGACAACTTACCGGATGTGCATGGTCGGTTTTGGGAGAGTCGTAACGGTCGTAGCGGTTCGTTATATAGGCCAGCACACGCGCCTCCGCCTGGTATACACGAGGTGAACATGTTCGCCTGCCACGAGTTCAACTTTTTAATCTTATCTTATCTCTCCGCTTAGATGGGAAGAGGTCGATCTTCGAGGTTGACGGTGATGTAGGAAGGAAGATCTACTACAGACACATTCTCAGATAAGGCAGGTATGTGCTTTGGTGGCACTACTAGCATGTGGGATTCACCTTACTCCATCCTCGGAAACACAACAATCAGTTTGGGCAATGGGGACATCGATGCCAGCAATGTTGCGCCGCATCCCCACGCCTTTCTCGAGGACCCCAATTATCTTGGATTGCCAGTAGAATCCCAGGAAGACCTCACAAAAAGATGCAAAATCACGCCAAGCAAGCATATCCACCGTGACTCGGATGGCCCAAGAGGAGCACATCATCTCCCCAGATACTTTGCGAACCCCAACACCCCTTGTTGCATGTGTACCAGGACATGCTGATAGATGATGATGATAGGTTTCCCAGGTCACAGTAAATCTTCAACATATCTCGCAACACTGACCATACGTATGCTCCACAGCGCGCTCTTCCGACAACTGCCTTCCCTTTGACTTATGTTCCTGAACATGCCAGGAAAATGCTTCAACGACCCACCCGCGCTGGCAAAAGCTGCAGATAACTATCGACTTTGTATTCTGGTTCTGCCAGTGGTAAGTACAAGATGGCTGTTGAAAGACCCCTACGACAGACTCTGTGGGACCAGACCTCAAGCATCGTATTGCTGTCATGGTCTTCGTACACGAAACTCTCGGGATGTCCGGTCATGCTGTATTTGAATCCATGGCTATTATAATATATGGTCAAACGACCATCTCTCAACCCTAGCATCACCTAACATCCCTTCCCTGTCCGCATACCATCGATGGGTCGCTGGACGCAATTTCAAGAGGTACACAATTCTGCAGTTCCATGTCCTATATATGTTAACGCTCGTCATTTGATGTAGGATTCCTACCGTCTACCTGAAGGTATGAAGCGAACAGACTACGTCGCAGATACGAACGTGTATACCTTCCAAAATCGTAAACGGCACGCTCTATCGCGGCGCACCAGGGGCGGATTACGGGACACTCACCCCCTGTGGTGGCGGCGGCTGCTGATACGAGTGGCTCTCTTCGACCCGGCGCTTTTGAATCCGGTATTACGCTAAGGGTAAATTCAACCCGCGAACGTTGCTTGCTCAAGCAGTACGTACTATCATCTTAGGGAAACTATTGAAAAGGTTGTTTATCGACCCGAAAGACAGTCCATCCACCTTTCGGGATATACTCAATTTATCCTGTGTTGGAACAAGGCGCCTTCACCTCTGTAACGAAGTATTCCAGCCGCTGGCGAGTGAACTCCCCAAACATATCGTTGGTATAGGACACTGGATGATAGCCCTTATATTTTGTTCTCTTCTGCCACAGGGGTGATCGGCAATGCAGCATGCTTGCGCGCTCTACGGTCAGGAAAAATAAAAACGTCTCTCGTCCGAGCACGGCGGAATGAGCGAGGTATCGAACCTGGAACTCATTTCGTAGATCTTGCGCTGCCGAAAGGCAAGGGGAGATACGACAGACGTTATTGATGCGTTTTCGGAGCACATACGGCTGAGGCAAGCGAGAAGAGGCGGCCAAAATATTGGTGTGGGACAGAGCAGTCCTCAGTTTGATCGCAAGGAGCCTGTCGACGGACACCAATACTAGGGAGTCAAGCCTGTTCTGGATTAACTGGACCGGTTCGCCTGCATGCTCTAAATTTGACATGCACTCAGAGTGACCATCATGGGTCCCTGACGGTGGTTGGCGTGGACCGTGCCAATGGAAGAGGCCGAGACAATAGGGAGGCTCTAGATTGGGTGGCATGCGGCCATGCCACTGGATCTCCGACGAGCAGATGCAAGCACGACCTCGTCCATTTGCGCTGTATGTTAAACATCTAGCAACGTCGTGGCATTGAGGATGGAAACACAAGGGAATCTTGAAAAACGGTTTGCAAATTGTCAAGTTTCAGAGTCAGTCACTGGCTGCAGGCGTTGCTACCGAATATAGTCATGATGAGACTTGGATTGGACCACTGATCTGCAACTCAGAATAGGTGACCGCTTGCTTGATGGCTGACGTCCCTGGCAAGCTGGCATGCTGTTCCCAATAACTAAATGACAAACCCCCTCATGAGCGCAATCCTGTTTTCGAATGGGCCACGTTATTCTGCTTCTAGTAGTAGTTGTAGCATATTACCGGCATGAATACCACTGGACACTGGATGCATGTATTTTTAGAAGCATCAGCCAGGATAAATAAGGTAGGCGTCCCTAGATGCTAGGGACTCGACTCGAAAGCTAATGTAGGACAACATAAGGTATAGCAGTATAACAGAGGTGCGGTGTACAACAAACTACTGTACATGTGAGGTAAGAAAACAAAGTAGTATGATACGCAAGTCGGATACCAGATATGAGTGATGTGATAGAGATTTACCAAAATTACTGGCGATCGTTGACCGACATGGGAGTATCGACCGAGATGGCCGTGTGCGTAGTAGCCATGGAAGCGCTTCGTTGAAGATTGCTTGATCCCCGACGAAGAAGAGTCTCATCCTCTTGAGAAGCATGTCCCTTTCGTCGAGTGGAAGTCATAGATCGACGAAGGTTATGCACCACCACTTGCATCCTCGGCAGAGCAGTTCTTCGAACGGCGTCTACAAACTGTGCACGCGGAGACACGGGATCTCTATCAATGGAGTTCCTGGCGGACGTGGAAGACAGGAGAGATTTGTCCACAGGGGAAGTTGTGGCAGTAATAAGATTGGCAGGGAGTATATCCTGAAAGGTTGATGGACTGTCTTTTGGGTCGACAGACAACCTTTTCGATAGTTTGTCTGAGATGATAGTACGTACTGCTTGAGCAAGCAACGTTCGCGGGTTGAATTTACCTTAGCGTACCGGATTCAAAAGCGCCGGGTCGAAGAGAGCCACCCGTATCAGCCACAGGGGTGAGTGTCCCGTAATCTGCCCCTGGTGCGCCGCGATAGAGCGTGCCATTATGATCTCGGAAGGTATACACTTTCGTGTCTGCGTCGTATTCTATTCGCTTCATACCTTCAGGTAGACGGTAGGAATCCTAAATCAAAAGACTAGCGTTAACATAGAACATGTAACTGCAGGATTGCGTACATCTTCAAATTGCGTCCAGCGACCCATCGATGGTATGCGGACAGGGAAGAGATGTTAGATGATGTTAGGGTCGAGAGATGGTCGTTTGACCACATTATAACGGCCTCCCAAATTAAAAACAGTCATCAACGCATCAACCGTGGTCCTCGAAACTGGTCGGCATCGGCATCTACCGGCTGCGCTTGAACCATACCGACACCTATAAGCTATGATGTCTCCAACGAGGAGCGGCCTGAGGTCGCGAGGATCATCTAGTCGGGAGGTACGACTTGCCGGCTTATTGCTAAAGGTCATGAGAGCAGATGGTCGAAAGCCGTGGCGATCGCTACGATCTCGAGCTCGAGAACTGTGCATGATCATCTGATACTTTCTCCGACCAATCGCAAATTTGTGGCTTGCGGCACGCACGGGCGCTTAAGGCCAGGATAGGAGCCCCCAAACGTGCATCTGGGGCTTTAGTGGACCCTGTCGAACTTGCCTTCCAAGCCACCCTTCCTCGCTCGTTTATCAAGGCCAGTTCTCACACAGAAAACTTTTACGACCCAGGCTTCTTGTTGGTGCTTTGCCTGCAGGGACAGACCAGCGAAATTTATTTGGCGAGTTTTGGACGCCTTAAATCCGGTACAGCACAAATGAATTAGGGACACATAACTCATGTATGTGTTTGTGGAAAACGTGTGTAACATCGTCTGTATTTGGGGCACCTCGAGGCCTATCAAACAAGTGATGTCAGGTACGTCAGATCGCTCGTCATTTGTAAACTTCTTCCAATTACTTACGGCAGCTTTCCCAGTCTTCTATCGTCCTCTTTAAGTACCTCTTGATAGACCTCAACATTGCACCCTCAATGTGTTCCATCCAAGGGCCTGACTTGAGGCGGTCACTATCGCGCTCCCGGTCTCCCATCCCTCGCATTAAGCAACTCTTTTCTCTTAGAAACCCACTACCTTCGCGTCCGCCCCTGGAGTCGTTAGTATATGCCATTCCCACTGAGATCATCGTGAACGTGGGGCGTCACACCCCATACCTTCGAGACATTCTGAGCATCAGTTTGACCGTGAGTGCATTGATCAACATGTAGTTCTATCTCACAGCCCTTTTGCAGTGTCGGCGAGCGCGGGAGGCCTTGCTCCCTATATTATACGCGACGGTTGAACTCAAAATGAACCGACATTGCAAGGCAGCCTTAGAGGCGTTCTCGAGACACACCGAGCTCGCTGCGGAACACATTCAATGCCTTAGTGTACGCCCTAACAACGTGGAGCGAACGTCCGCAGACGATCACTTGAACGAGGCTTTGGTAGCAAGCCTTATCGTAAAAATAGCAAGTCGACTGCGGCTGTTACGATCGTTCTGCTGGGACGGACTGGAGATGCCGGACGACAAGATGTGGATGACACTACGACAATTGTTGGTCATGCCATTCCTGCCATGTTTGCTACATGCGCTGATGTCAGTTTTTATACCAGTTGCCCGCATCTGAAATCGATCAGCACCAGCATCGGCTCCCTTCCGCTCAGAGGCTCTGATTACGTATGGCTCTGTAATTGCAGGGTCATCTCTGACTTGCTAATGTGAGGCTCTAGCTCTTTGACTTTCGTGACCTCGTGAAGTTCACCCTCGCCGTCAAATCCGATTCTCTCGAATGGCTTTCAGGTTTGTTCTTGCTCCTTTCAGGCTTCAATGGTACCTTCTAAACGCATCTGTATTCAGATGGGCGTCCAAATGTGGAAAAATTGCCTCGGAGATGTTGGCAAATGCTCATTGAGCACTGCCCTAATCTCGAGGAGCTGACAATTGGGGGTCTGGCACCCTCCCCTCGTCTCTTCGATGCTCGGCACGTAACCGCTGGCAGGTGGCCCCGGTTGCGGAAGCTTACCTTGGGGGACATGCGGCTCTTGCAGCCCTCAGGGAACGAGGAAAAGCCTCCTGATAGTCAAACTTTGAGCAACTTCCTTCTCGCCCACCCCGACTTACAGGAAGTCGCATTTTTTCATCCCGGCGTGGCTGGATTCCCGTCGGACCTCGTGTTACCTCCGTTCGCCCTTCCAAGAATGTATTCGTTCAGTGGACCCTCCAGATATATCAGGTCCTTGCCACACCCTAACCAAATTCAGCACCTAAGCATCACGACACTCCATCACTGTCTATCTGCTTTCCCTCCGACATACGCGATGCTGAGAGCTTTCTCATGCTTGACCTCATTGACGCTGTGGATCGACCTCTCTTTCGCGAATCGTAACGTGGTCCACGACGATGGGAACATTTTCCGCAGTCTCCTCCAATCCTGCCCCCAGCTCCTTCACTTGGAGGTATTCTGTTTCACACGACCCACATTCCAAGTCGTCAGTATGCTTGCTGATTCCTTTGTCACTGTGCTTACGTGCATTCCATGTCCCGACAGAAAGAATTCTCTGCTGCTCTCCGCCGCTCTTCACAGCTGCGGTCCTTCTCTTTAACAAAAATGTATAAGCCAAGCGACGAAGATATGAGCCATACTGCCGCACGCATCGCCCACAACAACCCTAACATCCAAAAATTCACGCTTCGTTACGCCAAGGAGTCTTGGCTCACCCACAGCTCCGGGCGTGTGCAGCAATTCGGAGAGTACGAGATCCTTTCCACGGAGGATGGCCTCCCCACGAGCTTACTTGCGTACGAATGGGGCCTGAAGCCGTTCGGGCATACCTACTCGCGCAATTATGTGCACGTTCTGAAGTCGCCGAAGACCCGTAGAGGTAGCGCCTCCTCACGGTTGTCCTGGTCATCCTCTGAGCGTCCTCGCTCGCCTCGTCCGCAGAGTGTCCTTTCGTTCAACTCTTTCCACCCATCGCTGAAGTAAACTCACTTGCGGCGCATCATCCATGAGTCTCTTCCATATTATTACTACACATACATCTGTACAATAGCATAATGCACAATAAAAATTTTGCAAGCAACCTTAACCATGGGATGTCGATACAACTCATTCGTCCTTCATTCTGATGCCATGCGACTCCTCATCATATTTTCCGTCCGATCTGGTCACATCAAGGTTTTGAGGAAACCGTATGGCCAAGCGAGCCGTCTCCAGCCTGGCGAGCCTATGCGATTGCCAGGTGTATTCGTTCGCGAAGCGACAATGAACTAGATGGAAGAACGGTCAGAGGGACAGCCGTCTCAAGGTAATGCATGATGTACACGTCGGGAACCATGGTCCTACAGGAATGTTCAGTAGGCAACAAGAAAGAGCACACTGAAGCAGCCATTAACCAGCAGGTACGCCATGACGTTTTGTCTTCGGTGTCTCTGGGGGCCGGGAACCGAGGTCTGGAGTCTGCACCATTCTGCCCGCGTTCAGGACGTTCATGGCAGTACGTCGCATAATGTGGTCCATAAAGTATTGGAAGTTTGACAGCACTTCATTGGGGCAAATCTCCGCAACTTCTCCCATATCCATCAGCGCGGTGGAGTGCCCCCCAAACGCTCGGTAAACTTCCGTAGATGGCGGAGGAGAGGAGGTGTGAGGTCTCGGAGTGTTCATAGTAGCGTGCGGGAACCACGATTACCGCAGGCCTTCAATCCCGGTCATCGCACTCGTACACAAACATGGCATGTTCGCGACCCAGACTTGCTTTGGACCTCAATGGGGGCGCCAGATGCTTCGTTACACGTTATGTAGAGTAAATAAATGGAGGGAAAGGCGGGTCGACACGAGGGCCGCGAGGTACTCATACGGAAAACTCGATTGGCTGGGGGATTTGAGGATGAAGGAAAGAAGACGCGACGCGTCGTTATCACGTGTCAGTCGAGGCTGGACAATATGCGTAAACAACTGTTCCGGATTATGACGCAGTCGTGACCACAAATCTCGAACTTCCTTGCTACCATGTTGTCCCTCACTCGCAGTATCGTGCGCCCCACGTTGGCTCGTGCTTATGTAGCTCGCACTGTTGCCTCCATGCACACGCTTCCGGACCTGCCTTATGACTACAATGTAAGTTGCCTTGACACTCAGTTTCATTTCTGAATGCTGACTGTCGAGACAGGCGCTGGAACCTTATATTTCAGAGGAGATCATGAAACTTCATCACAAAAAGCATCATCAGACGTACGTCAATGGGCTCAACTCGGCGGAGGAGGCTCTTGCCAGAGCAGACAGTCCGAAAGAGAAAATCTCCATTCAACCAGCTCTGAAGTTTAACGGCGGCGGTGCGGGGTGATCTTCTCCTAAACAATTATAGATTGAAGCTGTTCCATGACAGGTCACATAAACCACTCGCTATTCTGGAAGAATCTCTCCCCTGCTGATAAGGACGGTGGAAAGCTAGAAAGCGGTTCACTCAAGTCTGCCATCGAACGCGACTTTGGCTCTGTGGATTCTTTCAAGAAAGCCTTCAATGCCAAGACAGCTGCTATCCAGGGCAGTGGGTGGGGCTGGCTGGTAAGTGACTAGCATCCATCCTGCGTTCGGTTATCGTTTCATGCGGCATTCTAAGGGATACAACTCGTCCACCAAGAAACTTGAAATCGTGACGACCGCGAACCAGGATCCGCTGCTTGGTACGCCCAACTTTGCGTCTTGTGTTAAGTCCCTGGTTTCATGTCGTACATTGAGCAGTGTATGATCCAATTATCGGCATCGATATCTGGGAACATGTTCGTCTTCGTTCCTATCATCTTATTATCGTTGTTCACACAGTCCCTCTCAGGCTTACTACCTCCAGGTAATTTGTCTCTTGCTTTGTCCTCATCATGTCTTGACTCCATTCCACCCCAGTACAAGAATGTTAAAACCGATGTATGTGGTTTATTAACATGTCGGAAATCTATCTGACCTCGACTATGTTCAGTACCTCAGCGAGATTTGGAATGTCATCAATTTCAAGGAGGCTGAGAAGCGACTGGAGAAGGTGGCCAAATGAAGATGACTGTATTCTCATCTTAGCCAGTCGTACGGTCTTCCGGAAATGTATGTATTCAAAAAGTCGAGCATTTCGACACAAAGGATTGAAACATTCGTTGGACATTTGTCACCTGTCATTGTTGTCTGGATATTTGTTGCTGGCCATGGGTTCCCAAAGTAATAGACCTGATGACGTCGTACATAACGCAACAAGGTGACTGTCACAAACACGTGTTGTCTCACCCCGTGTCGCCTCCACCATCGTGTTGAACAACGAGCACCCAATAGCGATCTCAAGCCTCAAGTCCTGGTTTCACTGAGCAACCTGCTTGTACGCCCCGGGCATACGCCTATGCCAATTGATGCAAACTCCAGCCGACCTTCTCGTCAATGCCCTCCGCAATCCCCATGATCCTCGTCTTTGCGGGTCGTGCATGATTGGGTGTTTGGAGAAAAATTTTCCTTCTTCAGAACGTTGTCCCAGCAGCTCGAAACGACGCACAAGCATTATAAGCAAACATCACGATGTCTGGAACGCGTTGATTCTTTTCATCGCAACCAAAAGAACCAACAAACAGATGCAGGGTCTCCTGACGCGTCTCTCTCGCAGTGTAATTGCAAAGTAGCAGAGGCCCGTGTACAGGAGCTACACAGCTTAGGAGACGGAGTACGGCGGCGTCTCCTCAGCAGGAGCCTCATTGGAGTGCACCTCGATGATGCCGAGTTTAATCCCTCAAGTCTTTCTCCAATGATGATTGGCACATGTTTCCCAATTGTCATATTCTGGTTACTCTACCAGGCGTTGCCTGAAGTTGGGGTCAAGTCGGTCGCCAAGGGTTCGGCTACCTGGCCTAGGACGCCGACAGAATTGCTGCCTTGTGGGGCAGACGTTTTTGTGGGTGCTATGCTTCAATGGCAGAACATATTGAACGACTCCCTCGTCTTTGGCATTTGTGGCTTCGCAATGCGCCTTTGCCGCCATCTCCTCCTTTCTAGCTTGGTCTCCCATACCTTTTGTCACCACCTCGTGAGGGCGGGCCGTACTGTTTTCGATTGGTATCTGCCTTATCTCGTCGCCGAAGACCGTTCCAGCGAAGGTCTTCATGCGGCAAAAGTATTCAAACTGCAGCTACATGGATACCAGGTATTCTGAGCTGGGCTCATTACGCAGGAATCGGAGTGGCAAGCCTCCCTAGCCCGAGGATGCGAAACGAAATTAACCCAGCTTTGTTCACTCCTTGTACACGTTACAACAGATCCTCGGTATCCCGAGCTCAACGGAGAAACCACAGACTTCAAGATGCTTGTAAATTGTGGCTGATATATCGCCTGTTTCACATGCACGTTCCACCTCGCCCCTCGATCACCCTCCATCCTGAAATGGTACAAATCGACAGTCGACTTTTTCCGCCACCCGATTCAGTCAGGTCCCTCTGGGAGACCACCATTATTATAATCCGAGACTACAAGTCTGAGCATCGTTGCTCTGGTTTGAATTGCAGCAACTCGCTTCAAAATGTGGGGAAAAGCTTTCGGCGCTGCGGTCGGTGTAATGTCATACCGTACTGCGGGCGGGAGTGCCAAAGGCAAGATTGGAGAAATGAGAGTTTCCCGCATAATCGTGTGTGCCCGATCCTCCGAGACCTCGTCGAAAAAGGGGGTGGTCGGTCGGTGTTTATATCGGGACGTGGATATTTCGAGGTCGCCCGTACTGTTCTCCGTAACTGGGCAGCAGCTGGCGTACGTGAAGAGGATCTTGAATACGTAGATGATTGGCGCAAGGACCGAGAAAAACGGAACGGAGTGGACTTGGAGTGGACTCCGGGCTTCAACGACTACGACAGAATCATATGGCAATTTGGTGCATCTGGGAAAGGCCCAAAACGTGAGTGCCTCATTTTCTATGTTCAAGTGTTTACTGACCGACGTTCTTGCGCTGCGTGCAGCATGCTATCCCAATCGTCTTGCCCGTTGGCCGTGTGCGGTTGCGAAAGTGAAGGGGTGTTTGAAATTATGCCATTCTGGGAGCAGGAAATCATTTGAGGGCATCTCCTCGATATGAATTACTTGCCCTTTTATTACGCGTATGCTACTACTCTATTGTCGAGAATCTTCTAAGTCAGCCGCTGTGTCTCCCGGCTCCCCATGCATGTCCAGTTGCACATCAACCCCAGTCAAAAACCTATCAATAAATTCGGTCATTTGCCTTGCTGGCACTTGATTTAGCTCTAAATTTATTGATGTGAATTGCAAAATGACCGATTTTCTCGATGGGCCACGATCAATTTTGACTGGGCATCAACCCTTATTACCAGCACGTGCAGACTCCAACCTCGCCTCGTGTCAGCAACTCAAATGTTTGTTGAGGGCTCCCAGACCGACAGACATTGCAAGAAGGCGAGCTCTAAACGCGAAGCAACGACCAAGGGTATTCAGCGGTCTTCCCCTTCTCTGCCCTTTGACCCCACCCTGGTAGCCATTATTGACATTTGCATTGTCACCCCCAGATGACGCAAACAACAGTCGACCTCTTTGTCAACGCGATCCGCGATCCTCATGATCCACGGCTGTGTGGCTCGTGCTTAATTGGATGCTTGGATAAGATCTATCCGAACTCGCAGCGTAGTTTGGGTGCCTCGAGGCGTCGCGCGGGCATCCTGAGCAGAAATCACGACGTCTGGAATGCGCTGATTCTATTCATTACGACTAAAAGAACCAACAGACAGATGCAACGCGTCTTAACGCGTCTCTCGCAGTGCAGCTGCCGATTAGCAGAGGCTCGTATGCAAGAGCTACACAGAGTGGGTGACGAGCTACGACCTCGTATTCTGGGGAGGAGGATCCATGAGATGGATCTCTTGGAGCAGGAGGCAGATCTGTCAGGTTTTTCCCTGGTGGTTATGGGTTCGTGTTTCCCAATCGAGATCTTCTCGTTGCTAGCACAGGTTTTGCCTAACGTAGGCGTCGTATCATTTGCGAAGGGCTCGACTTTCTGGCCTAAATCTCCCGCAGAATTGTTACCATTGGGATCCGACTTGTTCGTCACCGCTATGCTTCAGTGGCATGACGTGTTGAAGGACTCTATCGTCTTTACAGTGTGTGGACTTACACTGCATCTGTGCAAGGATGTTCTGGTTCCCAGCTTGATTTCTCACTCGTTCTGCAGCCAGGTCGTAAAGGCAGGCCGTGCCCTTTTCGACGAGTACATGGCGTACCTTGTTGCTGAAGATAGTTCAATCAGGGGTCTACATTGTGCGGAGGTGTTTGCGCTCCAGCTGCAGGGGATACAGATATTTCTCCAGGTCCTCTATCACCAAGAAATGGATCGGAGAGTCCTGCTCGTCAGAGGTTATGAAACCAAGTTGTGCCAGCTTTGCGCACTTTTCCTTCACGTCACGACAGATCCACGATATCCAGCTGTAAACTCAGGGAGCAATGGCTTTCCCGGTTTCGTTTATTGTGGACAAGATCTTTATCGCCTCTTCCACATGCATCTCCCACCTCGCCCCTTGATTCCTCTCCATCCACAGATAGTCGAGCTCGACGAAGAATGCTTTCCGCCAGATGCTTCAATCAGATCGCCCTCAGAACGATCCATCTTTGGAATCAAGCATTACAAAACGGAGAACCGCTGCTCCGGATTGAATTGCTCTAGTTCCCTCCAGAGTGTTGGGAGAAAATTCCAACGCTGCGCTCGTTGTAATATTGTGCCGTATTGTGGCCGGGAGTGTCAGACACAGGATTGGAAAAACGAGACATTCCCCCATAGAATGGTATGCCCTATCCTGCAAGATTTAGTCAAAAAGGGCGGCGGTTGGGTGGTGTTCTCAGGAAGCCGTGCCGCCATCACTCCTTTGGTCCTCATGAACTGGACAGCCTCAGGTGCGAGCGACGCGGATCTGCAATACGTGGATGGTTGGGTCATGGATCGCGAGAAGCGTAAAAATCTGCCCAATGGCTCCGAATGGACTCCTGGGTTCGACGACTATGACAGCATCATCTGGCAATTTGGGAAATCTGGCGTGGGCCCAAGGCGTGAGTTCGTGTGCCATACTTGGTTGTAAAGCCTGCTGATATTTTGTACAGCTCGTTACCCAAACCGTCTCGCACGCTGGCCGTCCGAAGTTGCGAAGGTGAAGGCACTATTGGAGGTCTTGCCGTTCTGGGAACAAGAGATTGTTTGACATACGTATGTGTCGCT
Organism: Lyophyllum decastes; assembly: GCA_025854295.1. Lineage (NCBI taxonomy): Eukaryota > Fungi > Basidiomycota > Agaricomycetes > Agaricales > Lyophyllaceae > Lyophyllum > Lyophyllum decastes. Next base: position 3,342,528 of record CP107705.1, on the reverse strand, counting down.
TATCGATTTTATTCCCCTCTGTGAAGAGCGGGGTTCAACGGGAAGTGGTTGCATAGGTCAGTTACATGCAGACATGTACATGATATATTAGCAACGTCCTGCCCACTAACATGGTCGTTGCTTTGAAGTTTGAAGCTTGTGGCTGCTCGTCTGCCAGTGACCTGAGCTTGGAGTCAGATTAGATTTGCTGAATCGCTCTCGGATGAAAGATTTACCTGAATACAGAATGGCAAGGGATTGTTACCATTCAGTCAGAGGGGCCCTCGCTGGTAACGAACTCTTGAAGTTGACTCAGCCGATTCCGACAGGAACGATACTGTACTGTTACGACCTAGTCTTCAGGGGGTGTTATGCGTTACGAATTTTTTGATCTCTTCACCTCTTCATGGGTCCGATTTCAGCGTTACGAAGAGGTAGATCTCTTCATGCCCATTCTGCTGACTTCTCAATGTGCAGCGGCTGACTGAGGCTCATACCTATTGGATGTACTTTATAGTGGAGAATTTTTCGATTTTCGACCGGAAATCTTTGGTCCATAACACTCTTCAGACTGTTTTGTTATGCGTTCCGAGGGTGAAAATCTCTTCTCTTCGCGACCTGTGTTACGCGTTATGTGAAGACTAGGTCGTAATGGTCAGTAGTTAGTACAGGACGGTGTCACGGGCACGTGTTCGTTTGTTCTCATTTGGACGCCTTGACAAATTCTAGGTTGAATCTGCTTGGTCGACCCAGGTTCTGCCACCAGCAGACCGTAGCAAAACCAAGAACCCTGCATCTCTCCGATGCTCCTATGACCATCGCCATCCCGTATTTCTCATATTCCCTCCAATGGTTCTGATACAAGCACAAGTTGACCCTTTCTTGACTGCTATCCGCTACCCCCATTATCCACGCCTTTGTGCCTCCTGCTTAATAGGTGCTTGGAGCATGTTTTCACGTATAACATCCCCATGGGTCTGGCGGGTCGGGTCTGTGCGGAAATATGATGAACACGCACCACAACGCCTGGAATGCGTTAACTCTTTTCGTCATGCTGAGAATCAGATGCGGCGTCTTCTCATGCGTCTCTCGCACTATTCGCGTCACATAACCAAAACTGGCATGCAGGAACTTTACCGTCCGGGGAATGAAACGCGAGCTAGCCTTCTTGCGCGGTGTCTCTGACCTTAATGTGTGTGTGGACCCGATTGGGTTTTCAACCCTTCCACCTGCCGCATAAGGCTCCTGTCTCCCTCTCAATATATTCAGGCTACTACGATGCGCACTCGCAGATGTTAACGTTAGGTCGGTTGCGAAGAGTTTATCGTTGTGGCCCACGTCTCCGTTGGTACCGCTGCCTTTCGGACTGACACGTTTGTGGTCGCCATGGTTCAGTGGCAGCGCTTAAGAATTCCATCGTCCTTGCCGTGTGTGGATCCGCGTTGCATCTTTGCAGCAACATTCTCCTACCCGGCATGGTTTCTTGTTTCTTTTGTGCCAATATCGTGAAGACTGGACATGCTATTTTTGAACAGTATATGATTCACTTCATCACAGACTATTCATGGAGGGGCATTCGTGCTGCGGAAGTATTCAAGTTGCAGCTGAAAGCGATCCAAGCATTTATCACGCAGTTCTAGATCAGGAAATTGGCTGGCAAGAGGCTTTGTTCAAGGGGCATGAAACTAAGTTACGTTAGCTTTGTTCTCTCCTCCTTCGTGTCATAACAGACCCTCGATACTCAATAATTTACAGGGCAAAGGTTGAGCACTTCATGGCAATGGCCACTTGTGGATGTAATCTGTATCACTTTTTCCACATGCATATTCCACATCGTGCATTGATCCTTCCGCACCCCAAGATCGTCGAGTACGATAACCACGGGCAGAACTTCCCTCGATCCGACCGATCTCGGCTTGACACAGGTCATGCTGCTTTCTCAACTTCAAGTCGGAGATTCATTGTTCTGGGTTAAAATGCGCCTCCAGCGTCGCGGCCGTTGTGATCTTGTTGTTTATTGTGGCAGTAAGTGTCAAACACAGGACTGGAGAAACGAAACCTTCCCCATACTGTTTGCTGGATCATCCGAAATCTGGTCGAGGTCTGCGGGGGTCCGTCAGCATTCGTCGAACAAGACATGCGTACTATCGTTGACAACTCGGAGGTTTTGGGGGTACAAGAGGAAGATTGTCCATATCCAGTCGATTGGTATAATGATAGAGCGAAGCGCAAAACGAGCTTGCCCAATGGCACAGAGTGGACACTCGGTTTCAACAATTACGACACTGGCGTCTAGGATTTTGGCAACATCTGGAAAGTAGTAAATTTCCTTTGCCTTTTGGGGTCTGAAATTTTGGTTGATGTATTTGTGTAGCATACTACCCCAATGGACTCGCGCATTGGCCGTTGGAAGTCGCAGGTTCACAGGATATTGCTTGAGTTGCTCCCCTTATTGAATATGTGCCAACCTGACTCCTGAGCCACCTGTTTGTTCATGGTCGTGGGTGTCACAGGCACGTGTGTGTTCGCCTCGTGTCCAGGCGGTGCCTTGCGTCAACATCATGGTATTAATATCCAAGAATCAGCGACTATTGCTCTGGCTTTTCCACCACATTGATAATTCCAAGCCAGCAACGACTGCCTATTGTATCCTATGATGACAACTCCAGCGGATATTCTGCTCAATGCCATTCGCGATCCCCAAAACCCGCGCCTATGTGGATCCTGCTTAATCGGTTGCTTGGCGAAGGTCTTTCCAGATTCGCAACGTTCATCATGCTCCCCGAAACGACGCAGTGGTAGCATCCTGGAGATGCACCACGACATCTGGAATGCGTTGATTCTGTTTATCACGACCAGACGGACCAAGGAACAGACGCTGCACCTCCTAGAGCGTCTCGGGGGACGGTGCCGCTGCCGGACACGAGAGCTACATAAAGCGGGAAATACTCTCCGACAAGCTCGTGTCCTTGGTAGAAGCATCGTGGGGGTAAAAGTCGTGGTGCGTGGGACAGATCTTTCCATTTCAGCCCCTCCTGCTACAGCGCTGGGTTCATGTTTCGTCATCGAGGTTTTCGTGCTCTTATCAGAAGCACTGCCTGGCGTCAGCCTGAGATCGCTCGGGAAGAATTCGGCCTCATGGCCTACAACCCCGACAGAACTCCTGCCCCTGGGAGCTGACGCGTTTGTTACCGCCCTGCTTCAGTGGCACGACGTCCTCAACGATTCGATCGTCTTCACAGTGTGTGGTCTCGCATGGCGACTGTGCTGCGAACTACTCCTTCCTAGCATGATATCTCATTCCTTCTGTGACCACCTCGTAATGGCATGGCGCCGTCTTTTCGATAAATACATGGTACATCTCACAGCAAAGCATCACTCGCCCAGGGAACGTGATGCGGCGCGTGTCTTTAGCCTCCAGCTCTATTCGATTGATAGTTTCATCCTTGAAATCCTGCGCAAAAAGTCGAATCACGTTGTCCCTTTGGTTAGAGGGTATGAAACAAAGCTGTGCCAGCTTTGCAGTCTTCTCCTTCACGTCGTAACCGATCCTCGATTCCTGGAAGCCAGAGCAGATATTGGACACTTTCAAAGCATTGCCTTTTGCGGACAGCACCTCTACCGCCTCTTCCTCATGCATCTTCCGCCTCGGCCTTCAATTCCCCTCCACCCGGCGGTAGTGGACATTGATAAAAAGCGTTTCCCCCCCGACGATTCGATGTTCTACAGAACCCCCACAGAAGCATTAATGCACATAACCCAGTATTTCAAGGCAGATGTTCGTTGCTTCGGGTTGAATTGTTCCAACTCTCTTCAAACTGTCGGGAGAAGCATTCAGCGGTGTGGTCGCTGTAATGTCATGGCATACTGCGGCCGCGAGTGCCAAGCACAGGATTGGAAAGACGAAGGGTTTCCCCATAAAAAACTCTGTCCCATCCTGCACAAGCTGCTTGCAAATGGCGCTGTTCGTCCTGGTTGTACTAGCACTCCCACTAGCAGCTGGACAGCGCCGCCGGGAGTCAGTGACTCTGACGCTGATTATCTTTGTGCTTGGGTTAACGATCGGGTACGACGTGACGGTCAGCTGAAGCGGTGTGATGGGGGCACCGAGCAGTGGACGCCGGGATTTGATGACTATGAGAACGTCGTATGGCAATTCGGTGCATCAGGAAAGGGTCCAAAACGTATGTTCTGTCGAACCACCTACCTGCTCTTCCCGCTGATCATAACGTTCGCAAAGCGTGCTACCCTGACAGGCTTGCTCGTTGGCCTTATGAAATTGCAAAGGTGAAGGCGCTCTTGGCGGATTTGCCATTTTGGGAGCATGACATCGTTTGAGCTGACACTGGCAGAGAACTTCACCCGCATTGTTGTTGACGATCATGATAACCTATTATTGCGTGCTCTCTTGTTTGTTACTAGATATCCATGACAGATGTATCGACTAGAGTGATTAGGGCCGAGCGTAACGCATTTACTCGGATTGTTAGGCACTCAGAGGACGGACAGAAGGAGACTCCAGCGTTGCTTCAATTTTTACCTTGGTGCGACTACGCATACTTACTATTCTGTCCTGTATCTTATACAGAACTATTCAGCAACCCGCTCAGTCTTATGCTTCGGGCGCTGAGCCCCCCATAATCTCCCTCATCTTCTCCAAAAACGACCCCGGCGCCCCTTCATCGAACATCCCTTCCTTATTTGCATACGTCTCCGCCATAACCACGCGCAGACGAGCAAACATTTCCTCCTCGTACTCCCTCACTGCCTTATCCAAGGCCTCCTCTCTCTCGCCTCCCCCCGCCGCTGCAGCCCGCACGAATCCTCTTCGCAAGCTCCAACGCATCCCGCATCCCAGCATTCACGCCCTCCCCCGCAAACGGCGTCATCACATGCGCCGCGTCCCCAACAAGCGTCCACCCCTTCCTATGTCCCCACGTATGTCCGTCCGGCAATTCATACTCATACAACGGCCACCCCCTTATCGTACCTGGATCTGCCGCCTCGATCCAGGCATATAGCTCAGGAGCCCAGCCCTCCCGCTCAAATTCCTCCTTCACACACTCCCGCACTCGCCCAAGATCGCCTCCGCACGCGTCTATGGTGTCTTGCGGGTACGTCGCCCCCGCCCGGCGCGACATTGCATACAACATTATCGCCCCGCTGCCCAGACGCTGTCCAACAAGCGCCCGCCGACCTCCGAGCGCAAAGAACAACCCGTGTCCGACCTCACGCGCCAGGGCACGGGCCGTCACCTCCGGCTCCGTGACGTGCATCTCGAATCCGCTCAGCCCTGCATACCCCGGACCTGTCCCCGCAATGTGTGCGCGCACCTTTGACCACGCGCCATCCGCGCCCACAACCAAGTCGTACTGTGACGTACTCTCCTCAGTGCCATCAGAGAAGAGAAGGGCCCCCTCAGAGGTGACGCGAGTGACATGGGCGCCCCAGCGGATGATACCCTCTGGTAAGTGGTCTAGGAGCAGGCTCTTAAGATCCTCGCGGTCGATTTCTGGACGTGTGTTGGCCCCCCCCTCCGCGTGCTCGGCGTCTCCAGACATCTCGAACACGCGTGTGCCGTGGCGGTCGGCGATGACCATGCCGCCTGAGCGCGGGTCGTACCGTGCTAGGCGATCGAAGGAGGGGCGGAGGCCAGCGGCGTCGAGGGCGGCGAGACCAGTGTCGGTGTGGAGATCGAGGGTGCCACCTTTGGTGGTGCGGGAGGAGGGGGAGGCGTCGCGTTCGAAGATTGTGACGGTGATGGACGGGGACGGGGATGGGGCGGCGAGAAGGAGGTGGGCGAGTGTGAGCCCGACGGGGCCGCCGCCGATTATGGCGATGTTGAGAGGGGCCATCGTGTTTTGATGCTCAAGTTGAGCAAGCAAATGTCATGCTATCGGTATATATGGATAATGGGTGGGTTGGGAAGACTTCAGAGGTAATTTGTAAAGACGTGTACCGGTAGTATACGTACCATGCGCGGCCAGTCTATTTTTAGTGACACGATCGAGTTCTGATTGTGGTGGCGATGAATATAGAATTTCTAGTCTTCGCAGTCAAAGGCCAAGGAAAACTTTTGCAGATAAAGAAAGGAGTCAGCCGCCCACTCTCAATTCTCGGGAATTTCGCCGAGGGATAGGCGAAGCAGCGGTGTGTTTGAAGGTGACAAGTCGCCTGTGAAACAAAGGTGGTTTCCATGACCGATGAGGCCGGCAGGTAGGTCGGTGCATCCAATGATCCGCACATATCATGTTGGAGGCAGTGAGAATGCAGGTCCGAGAGATTTGGCTAGAAGACTCTGTTTGCCTGGCACATACCACGTGTCCCTCCTATTTCGTTAATCTTCCTCAGCCGCCGATTTCTATCGGAATCAAATGTTTTCCCAGGACCTTGGCTGAGACTGCCAAAGTTTCAGTCCCAACATTGCATCACAAGGGAGGGGCTAGAGCTGTCTTTGAAGAGCATCTAGGTCGGAGGCCGCCAAGGAATTATAAGAGCGTCAGAACTGGAGTTAGAAGTTTGATGTAGAGGTAAAAATATGCGACTGCGCTTACTGCGGTGGCTGAGAAGATGTCAGACATCTCAAGATACGAAGCAGATACGATGTGTTGGATAGTCGAAAGAATATTCGTTTCCTCCAAGTCTAGAACGCCATAGGGGGCTGAGGGGTTGTACTTCTCAAAGAGCCATGAACTAGTGAGTGATCGACGATAATAAACGTGTGGGACCGTTCAGTTGAGGTGGGCGGGGATAGCCGAGTGGCGGTGCTGGTTGGTTTGGGTTGATTTGTAGTGTTGAGCCTTGCTCTCGCAACGACGACAGAGTCCAACTGACGACCACGATGCCTCGACCGGGGCCCACCAGCCAGGACGGCTACCCCTCCTCTTCGTCCCCACCGTCGACGGACAACCAGCACGATCCTTTCAACAACGGCCAGCGACGATACTACGACAACGAGTCTGACAATGCTGACTATGGCCGCCGTGACACCTATGCTTCTGATGGCAGCAATCCCGGCCTCAATGACCAGAACTTCTACGACCAGAACGGCACCTATGATCCTTATCGTCAGCAGCCTTTATCTGCCCTTTATTACTCTCGTCTCACATTGTCTTGCCTTGCAGCGCCTCAAGACACTGACTCTGACGTTGACGTCTATGGCCAGCGATATGCACCGTCTGCAGAGTCGCTGGGACCCCCAGGGCAGGGCCGCATGGGGCACTCAGACTCCTCGACACCTACATTCCTGGACTACGGTGGGCCAGCCGGCGCTCGCGAGGCTTATCCTGCGTGGACCTCCGAGCGACAGATTCCCCTTTCCAAAGAAGAAATTGAAGACATCTTTTTGGACCTCACACAAAAGTTTGGATTTCAGCGGGACTCGATGCGCAACATGGTAAGTTGCTCTCGTTGCTATTGTTCGGGCTCCAGTCCCCACCGCGAGAACTTGTCCCGATTTGGGGTTTTGCGCGTCATGCATGTGGCTTGGACCGTGACCACGCGCATTTGTTACCGCCGGTTTTCCTCAGTGTCGTGGTAGACGTGCCGCTGAGCGGAATGAATTCCCTTTTGCTGACGATCTTTCCACTTGGTTGGTCGTAACTAATCACGCGACCTCCAGTTCGACTTCCTCATGCAGCTCCTCGACAGTCGGGCGTCACGCATGTCGCCCAATCAGGCTCTCCTCACCCTTCACGCGGATTACATCGGTGGTCACAACGCGAACTACCGCAAGTGGTACTTCGCCGCTCAGCTGGATCTCGACGATGCGATCGGGCACTCTCAGAACCCGGGCCTCAGCCGTCTGAAATCCAAGCGCGGCAAACAGGGAAAATCGGACAGCAAGCGGCCGCATGAAAAGTCCCTAAGCACCGCCTTGGAGCGCTGGCGCCAGGCCATGCATAATATGTCCCAGTACGACCGTCTACGACAGATCGCACTCTATCTCCTACTATGGGGCGAGGCCGCTCAGGTCCGTTTTGTCCCAGAGTGTCTATGCTTCATCTTCAAATGCGCCGACGACTATTACCGCTCACCAGAGTGCCAAAACCGAGTCGATCCAGTACCTGAGGGGCTCTATCTCAGGACCGTCACGAAGCCCTTGTATCGCTTCATCCGAGATCAGGGGTACGAAGTCGTTGATGGGAAGTTCGTTAGGAGAGAGAGGGATCACGATGAAATCATCGGTTATGATGATGTCAATCAGCTGTTCTGGTATCCAGAGGGTATCGCTCGGATCGTGCTCACGGACAAGGTACGCTTTTCAGTACATATGTCTTGCTCTTAGCTTATCCAATGACTCCAGACCCGCCTCGTCGATATCTCCCCAGCCCAACGGTTCATGAAGTTCGACCGCATCGACTGGAACCGTGCTTTCTTCAAGACCTACTATGAGAAGCGCTCGTTCGGCCACCTCCTGGTCAACTTCAATCGTATATGGGTCATTCACATAGCCATGTTCTACTACTACACGGCCTACAACTCGCCCACCATCTACCAGCGGAAGGGTCGAAATTCTGCTGCCATGACATGGAGTGCAACGGCTTTAGGAGGCGCAGTAGCCACTATTATCATGATCTTCGCCACCCTCGCCGAATTCTCCTATATCCCCACAACATGGAATAACTCGTCACATCTCACCCGGCGCCTCGTCTTCCTCCTGATAACCCTCGGCCTCACCTGCGGACCCACATTCTACATCACCATCGTCGAGCACGGCGACAACCCAGGCGGCTCACTCGCGCTCATCCTCGGAATTGTCCAGTTCTTCATCTCGGTGGTCGCAACTCTGCTGTTCGCGGTCATGCCTTCCGGTCGCATGTTCGGCGACCGAGTCGCGGGCAAGTCGCGGAAATACCTCGCAAGTCAAACCTTCACAGCCTCCTACCCGTCCCTAGACCGTGCAAACCGCATCGGCTCCGTCTTCCTCTGGATTCTCGTCTTCGGGTGCAAGTTTGTCGAGTCCTACTTTTACCTGACGCTCTCGTTCAAGGATCCGATCCGCGTGATGGTGGGCATGAAGGTACAGGGGTGCAGCGACAAGTATTTTGGGAACGCGCTGTGCAGGAATCATGCAGCGTTCACGCTGACCATCATGTATGTGATGGATCTGGTGCTGTTCTTCCTGGACACATTCTTGTGGTATATCATTTGGAATACGGTGTATAGTATTGGGAGGTCGTTTAGCTTGGGGCTTTCAATCTGGACGCCGTGGAAGGATATTTATACGCGTCTTCCGAAACGGATATATGCCAAGCTGTTAGCTACGGGCGATATGGAGGTGAAGTATAAACCGAAGGTACATGCCATGTCTTCATCGTTCCTAACTATATATTGATGAGTTTCATAGGTCCTGGTCTCACAGATCTGGAACGCGGTCATCATATCCATGTATAGGGAACACTTGTTGTCAATCGACCATGTCCAGAAGCTGCTGTATCACCAAGTCGATACTGGAGCGGGCGGCAGGCGGTCCCTGCGGGCACCCCCTTTCTTCATCTCGCAGGGCGACAAGGGCTTCAAGGGCGAATTCTTCCCGGCTGGAAGCGAGGCCGAACGCCGGATATCATTCTTTGCTCAGAGCTTGACGACTGCGATCCCGCCGCCGTTGCCCGTAGATGCGATGCCGACGTTCACGGTGCTAACGCCGCATTACAGCGAGAAGGTGTGTTTATCTAGGCTCGTTATTCGGTCCCGGTCTCTTGACAACGACCTATGCAGACATTGCTCTCCCTCCGTGAGATCATTCGTGAAGAAGACCAAAACACCCGCGTCACGCTCCTCGAGTATCTCAAGCAACTGCACCCCATTGAATGGGAGAACTTCGTCAAGGACACCAAAATCCTTGCAGAGGAGTCGGCCATGTTCAACGGGCCCAACCCCTTTGCTGGCGACGAAAAGGCACAGTCCAAGACTGACGATCTACCATTCTACTTCATCGGCTTCAAGAGCGCCGCCCCCGAGTTCACCCTGCGTACGCGTATCTGGGCCTCACTTCGCGCACAAACGCTCTACAGGACGGTGTCCGGTATGATGAACTACTCCAAGGCTATCAAGCTGCTGTACCGAGTAGAGAACCCGGAAGTCGTACAACTGTTCGGCGGCAACACGGACAAGCTCGAACGTGAACTCGAACGGATGGCACGCCGGAAGTTCAAATTCGTCGTGTCGATGCAGCGGTACTCCAAGTTCAACAAGGAGGAGCATGAGAACGCCGAGTTCCTTCTCCGAGCTTACCCGGACCTACAGATCGCCTACCTCGAGGAGGAGCCGCCGCGGAAGGAGGGCGGTGACCCACGCATCTTCTCTTCACTCATCGATGGCCACAGCGAGTTCATCCCGGAGACCGGGCGGCGGCGCCCAAAGTTCCGTATCGAGCTTCCCGGTAACCCTATTCTCGGCGATGGCAAGTCCGACAACCAAAACCACGCGATCATCTTCTACCGTGGGGAGTACCTGCAGCTCATCGATGCGAACCAGGATAACTACCTCGAGGAGTGTCTCAAGATCCGTAATATCCTTGGCGAGTTTGAGGAGTACGCTGTGTCAGGCCAGAGCCCGTATGCGCAGTGGGGCCATAAGGACTTCAAGAAGCCCCCCGTTGCTATCGTTGGTGCACGAGAGTACATCTTCTCGGAGAATATTGGTATCCTCGGTGATCTTGCGGCGGGCAAAGAGCAGACGTTCGGGACACTCGCGGCGCGCTCGATGGCGTGGATCGGTGGGAAGCTTCACTATGGACATCCTGATTTCCTGAATGGGCTGTACATGACGACGCGCGGCGGAGTGTCGAAGGCGCAGAAGGGCTTGCACCTCAATGAGGATATCTATGCAGGCATGAATGCGTTTGGACGCGGGGCGAGAATCAAGCACACGGAGTATTATCAGTGCGGGAAGGGCAGGGACTTGGGCTTTGGCACGATTCTGAACTTCCAGACAAAGATCGGCACGGGTATGGGGGAGCAGATGTTGAGTCGAGAGTATTATTATTTGGGCACGCAGCTGCCTATCGATCGGTTTTTGACGTTCTACTATGGCCATCCGGGATTCCATATTAACAATATGCTCGTCATTTTGTCGGTTCAGATCTTCATCGTCACTCGTCCGTCGTCTCTCTCTTTTTCCTGCCACCGTCTTCTGACCTCGCTACTTTATAGTCGTCTTCTTGGGAACGCTGAATTCGCAGCTCATCATCTGCAAATACACAGATCAGGGACAGTTCATTGGTGGTCAATCTGGCTGTTACAATCTTGTACCTGTGTTCGACTGGATTAGGCACTGTATTACCAGTATCTTCTTGGTGTTCATGATCTCCTTCCTGCCTCTCTTCCTTCAAGGTAAGCACAACTGTGATCATCCGGTAGTGTTCTAACAATTATTCTCATATCTCAGAACTGGTTGAGAGAGGAACGTGGAAAGCCATCTTCCGGCTTGCGAAACAATTCGGCTCACTGTCTCCCGTTTTCGAGATCTTCTCAACCCAGATTTACACCCACTCGATTCTTAGCAATCTAACCCTGGGTGGTGCTCGGTACATAGCGACGGGTCGTGGCTTCGCAACGACGAGGATATACTTCAGCATTCTGTTCTCTCGATTTGCGGGACCTGGCATCTACTTGGGCATGCGGACGCTAATCTCGCTGTTGTATGTCACGTTGACACTGTGGACGCCATACTTGATCTACTTTTGGATCTCGATTGTTTCCCTCTGCATCGCGCCCTTCCTATTCAATCCTCATCAGTTCGTTTTCTCGGACTTCGTCATTGATTATCGGTGAGTTCGTGACCACGATTTCTCGCTACCATATGTTGACTTTGCTCGGGTTTAGGGAATTCCTGCGATGGATGTCTCGTGGTAACTCACGGTCTCACAACAACTCGTGGATTGGGTACTGTCGCCTTTCGCGCACAATGATCACAGGCTACAAGAAGAAGCGGCTAGGCCACCCATCAGAAAAGCTGTCAGGCGATGTTCCTCGTGCAGGCTGGCGCGCAGTCCTATTTTCCGAGGTCATCTTCCCTGTCTTCATGGCAGGCCTGTTCATCATCGCGTACATGTTCGTCAAATCGTTCCCTGGATCAAACGGAAAACAGCCCCCAAGCCCTCTCATTCGAATTGCGGTGATCTCTCTCGGACCTATCGTGTGGAATGCCGCCATCCTCCTGACTCTCTTCCTTGTCTCCCTGTTCCTTGGACCCATGCTCGACCCCACCTTCCCAAGGTTTGGCTCCGCAATGGCTTTCATCGCACATATGTTGGGCGTTATTGGCATGCTCGGCTTCTTCGAGTTCCTTGTGAGTAGCCTTTCGGGCATGATCGAAAACCTAATAGACAACAATATATTGACTTATGTTTCTCTGAAGTGGTTCCTCGAACTTTGGGACGTGTCCCATGCCGTGCTCGGGCTCATCGCTGTTATCGCCATTCAGCGCGCGATTCACAAGATACTCATCGCGGTCTTCCTCTCCCGCGAGTTCAAGCATGATGAAACAAATCGTGCGTGGTGGACGGGCAGGTGGTACGGACGCGGGCTTGGTGCACATGTCATGTCGCAGCCTGCCCGTGAATTTATCGTCAAGATCATCGAACTGTCGCTATGGAGTTCTGACCTACTTCTCGGACATTTGCTGTTGTTCATGCTGACCCCACCCATCCTGATCCCCTACTTCGATCGCTTCCACGCGACGGTTCTTTGTAAGTCTCTCAGCCGTGTGTCTGGATAGCTTTCTCATTGTATGCCTTGCCTTTAGTCTGGCTTCGTCCTTCGAAGCAAATTCGCGCGCCACTTTACTCAATTAAGCAAAAAAGACAACGTCGCTGGCTAGTGAGTAGTCTTCCATTATCTGTCGGAAGACCTGGTTCTAAAAAAGACAATTAAGATCATCAAGTACGGTATTATTTACATCCTTGTCCTCGCCATCTTTGTCTGCCTCATTGCCTTGCGTAAGCGTTCCGTCTTACTCTCCGAATTTTACTGCTGACAGACTTTTTCTGATAGCTGCTGTTTTCCGCACTACTCTACATTTCGATTGCTCACTTTGCGACAGCCTGTAAGGACTACATAATCTCTACAACCCACCCTAGAACTCTTCCACCTGTACCGCGAACTCTTGATTCTCATAACCGGTGCCGGGAAATTCTCATGGACGCTTCGACGATTGTCTTCCAAACTGTTATGGATCGCGTTTTACCAGGACATTTACTGTATACCTACAATACAAGACATTTGACGGTCCTCTCTTTCATGTGATAATGACACATTGCTGATGTATGAAGTGCATCTGACGGTTCTGCTAGTCCCATATTACGATGGAAGCCTCCCCGAACAGCACCCACATCTACGATGACATTCATGGTCTTTAGATGAATTGACCTCACAGTTGTGATTTGAGGGACAGAAGCCGGCATAGGCTGCTTCTCCGCATGGACGTTGCTGATGGATATTGCATGTGCCAGCGTTGAGCTCAACGCGATGTTCCCGGAACTTTGATATCTCGTAACGCTCACACTAGCCTCATGAGCACAGAACACCAATTCTGGTCTTCGTTGTGAGTGTCGCGCTCCCTGCATTCTCTTCTGTGATCGGTGCCGAGTCGGAGCCTGCCGACTGCTTGTGAATCAGTTCATTGTCACCATATGTGTAAAATCGTCTTCTCATCCATGCAGTAGTAGTTGAGGTATCACACCCCCCTCACGTTTCCTCCGCAGGATTTTCTACGCCTTCGAAACCGCTGGGCCCTCGAAACCCAGTAAGCAATAGAAACCTCAGAGACCCAATCTTCCGCTATGCAAGGAGGTGCCGACAATGCCTCGAGCACACAAGCCAATTTAGCCCCGTTTGTCGAAGCAATCCGCGCCGAATAGACGGAGACCGGGGCTTCCTGGTCTTTGGCACGACTTATGGAAACGACGCCGAGTGGGCACAGTTCCGCGAGTGTTTGGGACCAAGCCATCGGGAGTCAGCGACTCGGAGCCTAAGCACGCCGAGATAATCCAAATCGGGGATTATTTGGCAGAGAAAGGGTATGCCAAATAAGCTAATGTAATAATTACATGATACTTAAAACAAATCTGAGTTCCTTTTTTATGATCTCCCGTATGTATCACATCAACATAAATGTCAGACACAGCACAAACGAAAAATATTTTTGTCCAATAAGGACACCTATAATAGACCCCATGGTTGAATTATTTTGCGTCTCTATTCTCACTAATCCGCTGCACTCCATTTTCTAGGACTTGCTCATTGATTATTGGTGAGTTATGATCTCGGCTCTACTCTTACCTCGCACTGACTTTGCTTGCCTGCAGCAAGTTCTTCGCTCGCGATGATGATTCATGTTCGCACAACAATCGTGAACCAGGAAGATACACGATGATCACAGGCTCATTAGGACGACGACCACTCATCAGGAAACAGTAGATGGTATCGGTCACAGAAGACGTGCAGTACTACAGGCTGTCCGAGATTTGGCTGTCCTCTTCATCACGCAGTCGCGCACAAGCCCAACTTTTCCGTGGGTCACAAGGGGCTATCCTTGTTTCTTCGCTCCGTCCTCAACTCAGTCTTGGGGTACACATTTGTGGTTTTTCGCTCCGTTTATTGCCCAATCCCTTACGGGTAGGTGTGCCTTGTGACTGAAAAGTGTAACACTGATAGGCGATATCATTTTGATATCCAAATCATTCTTTTGAACTACGGAATGCATCACCTATTATAGTCGGGCTCATCGCCGTGGTCTTCGCTCGATCCGTAGGTCATAGAATGCTGCTTGTTGTCTTCTCCCAGTCGAGCTATGGGTCATATCTTACGAGGAGTAGATGGACATCACTCCACCTTGGTCGCGCCACTGATGTCGGTCCCCTCTATCTTTTGTTCCGGATGAGTTGTAGTCTGAATCCCAAGTTATTGAGACTCCAAATAGCTTTCACCAGCACTGGAACTAATAACGTCAACATCTGCGGCTATGTTGGTGAAAAGCCAGATGAGAACTCACTCCCTCCCATCCATATCAAACTATTTTGACTCATTGTTGCGCGACTTTCATGCTCGACAGAATTCTCAGCTGTCCCTCAAACATCGTGTCACCGTCTTCTCGAATCTGCGGTCGACCACAGGTAGTTACCAGCGGAGTGTCCTGCCCTCCGCGTTATGCGATCGCGACGACCTTGTGGATCAGTTACTCTTGTCCTTTACTCGTTTGATCACGAGGTACAGGAAGAGTGCTGAAATAAGGCTCGGAGAAACTATCAGGTGACGTTAGACGCGTGGATTCAAGGCGTTTCGTCGAATTCATCATCGCTATGATCCTGTGCCGTCCTTGTTTGTGGACTGATTGTACTGCCGGCACTCACAGCACGACACGCATATTTTCGCTCTTTCATCGCTACATAGTACTCTGCGGACTCTTGATATTACCGCCACCTCCTCCTGACCGGACATTTTCGAGGAAACTCATTCACACTTCCACGCATGTCCTTCGCCAACTCAAAAATCACCTTCGAAGCAATCCGAAGCTGTGTACTTGGCAATGTTCTCATCAGATCACCAAAGGCGTGGGCGAAGCTGTTAACCACATGCGGTCACTCAGCCTCCGCGACGCGCAGCAACTTTTGAGCTATCCGTGTCCTTCGCCGACCATCTTCCCCTTGGGTTATGTGACTTGGAAGCATGCGTCCCTGCATATGATGGATTCTGTCCCATGACAGTCGGCCGCAAGCCACCTGGAAGTCGAGACGGGTTCTCGCCAGTAGACTCGGACTTCCCGGTCTGAGAGGGTTTGATCACAGGACTTGATCTATCTCGTATAAAAGGTTGAGCGGGGCTCATCCGACCGGCAGACTTACAACTCGACGTCTAACAAGGCATGAAGCTCTTCACGGTTGCCAGCTCTCTCGCCTTCCTCTCAAGCGCTACCGCTCGAACCTTTACGGTACGTGGAGACGGGTAACGATGCAGGTAGCACGCTCACGTTTTCCTAAGGTTTACAATGCCTGCCCATTCACAATCTGGTGAATACAGTCTTTGTTCTACGTATGTGCAATGAGACTAACCGACTGCTTGCAGGCCGGCTGTGAGCAAATTAATATCCACACCAGCCTGTTTCGCTAATGAATATCCAGATGTTCACTGACCTTCACGTCGCGCCGAACGTTCCAAATTTTCAGACTGGGTGCGTCCATCTGACCTTGTGGTGCACATATTCTCTAAAACGACACGCTTTGCAGTTGGGAAGCCCCAGCTTGGTCCAAGGTCAGCTTCTCCGTTCCCGACAACTGGAAAGCCGGACGAATCTGGGTACGAGTCCTTGTTTATCGGATCTTTCTCCATGTTGACGCGTAAAAAATAGGGTCGCCGGAACTGCAACTTCGCAACCAACCCTGGTCCTAATTCCTGCCTGACAGGAGGATGCAATGGAGGACTTGTCTGCGATAGGAACTCGGGAACTGTGAGAGGACAAAGAAAGGAGGGCATGCCTTAACTGACGCCCTAGGTTTTCTCAGGGAGTTCCCCCGGCCTCTGTTGCAGAATGGACTCTGCAAGGTGATGGAAACAAAGACTTCTATGATGGTGAGATGCGATTTGTGCCCCGCCCGGCTATTGTGGTGGCCTAATTTGCGAGTTTTATAGTCTCTCTCGTCGATGGCTACAACCTCCCGATGAGGATTTCAAACAATGTAGGCTGCCCAGTCGCCGAATGTGCGGTAGATTTGGGACCCAACTGTATGTCGAACGGAACGTTTTCCCCTTCCTCGCGCTCACCTCTCGCTAGGTCCTGCCCCGTTGAAAGGCCCTTTCGATTCCACGGGTTTCCCTGTTGGGTGCAAGAGCGCATGCGTCGCTAACCTCGATGGAAATCCAAGTATGTAACCATGCCATTGACTCTCCCGCTGACTCGCCTCATCCAATCCATTCCAGCCAACTCCGCGAACTGTTGCTCCGGCAGCCACAACACCTTAGCCACATGCCCCTCTTCCGGTGAGCGAAATTCACCTTTATCCCCTTTCCTTCTAATCATCCTCTTTCAGGCGTGGCGTTCTACAGCTACTTCAAAGGCAATTGTCCCAGGAGCTATGCCTATGCTTTCGATGAGCCAAGTGGTACTGCACTTTTCACTTGCGACTCCAACCTCAGAGCCGATTACACTGTTACGTTCTGCCCTTAATCATGAATGGGTTTTTTTTGGATGGAGGTCAGGAGGCGTAGAACATTCACGCCGTTTCCATAGTACCTCTTGTCAACTTTGATGTCTAGTCCTTATATCATCATGGCGTTTTTCTGCAGTCTTCCAGATCGGAGGTCACTTTCTGACCTGAAAACTATGCATGGAATGGCCGGGCTTTTCATAGTATGCCATAAAAATGAAGTTCTGACGGGGAAGTAGCAATGCAATTAGCTGCAGTGTTGACAGAGTGCACCAATTTGCTATTTGACATGGTTGATCACTCGGCTGATATTAGCAAGCATGTGATACGAATTCCTTTCATCTCTTGCTTCCAAACCTATGAAGCACAAGCCTCCCGAAGTCGGTCTATATCGTGAGTGTCCCGTCGGTACGAGTACCATGTGGGCGTACCTCTATGCCCCACCATGTCACAGCTTTGCACTGATATTGAATTTCTGGTATTCTCAGCATCATGGTCGTGGAGCGCGTTGTGAATCTGGTGACAAGTGATGATGATATTCATGACATAGCGCGTGGCCTGTGTGTGTTCGCCCGGATGCTCTTTGCTTCCTGAAGACCGCAGTCTAATCGCTGAAGGTTATGGAGCACGAACATCCTCAGCAGTGGGCTTAGTCCGAGTCAGGGTCCAGGTAGCACGGCTTTCCTTGTTTCTTCGTTTTGCGACCGATATAACTTCCGCAGCGTGCCGCCTCATGGCCATCAGAGCGCATCACAACCTCTGTTCTGCAGCATGACGACTTCCCGCTGTTTATAGCCTTGCTGGTAGCTGGACTGTGGCTTCATGAGGGGACAAGCCAGCGAAGGATACGACGCATGAGGGGGGCAAGGCAAGCGAGAATCACGAGCTGAGAGGCATATGGCGCGCATTGTACCGTCCACTTCGCACAAAGTGGGCACCATTGTTCACATTCTCTGGCCTTTTTCCGGACCACCGAACAGATATAAAAAGCTTCGCGTTTCACACTGGAATCTCTAGTAGTCCATCTGCCCCCACGATCCCTTCTAACACATCCACAATGTTCAAACTCTCTGTCGTCGCAGCTTTATCGTCCCTCTCTGGGATCAGCGCTCGTACCTTGACGGTGAGCTCTACTCGATGATCACGTTGCACTGGTCTATTCTCTAAGCCTTTGCCATCAAGGTTCATAATGCATGCCCTTTCACCATTTGGTGAGCGCCTCGTGTCTCCACAGATTTTGCTTGGCGTTCTAACTTGGCGACATACTTAGGCCTGCTGTGAGAGACTACGTGTTTGAAAATGCCTTGTCGACATTGACTGATCCATGTATCAACCCGACGTAGCATTTCACCGACCTCAATGTAGCACCGAATCGTCCGGATTTCCCTACTGGGTAAGTGAGCAGCTCGTTTGCTTTTGCCACAGGCGTTAATCAGACATAGATGGGAGGCCCCGGCATTCACCTCAGTCTCGTTCACAGTTCCTGACAATTGGAAAGCTGCCCGTGTCTGGGTACGGGCAAAGGATATTCTCTGTGGTATCAATGGTAATAGTTCAATACTTCTTCCAGGGAAGGCGCAATTGTGATTTCAGCACCAACCCTGGGCCGAACTCCTGCCTTACTGGTGGTTGTAATGGTGGTCTCTTGTGTGATCCTCATACTGGTACTGTTAGTTCCTCTCCGCTTCACGGTTCGGTTTTGTCCTTACAGCACACAGGGAGTACCTCCTGCTACTCTCGCAGAGTTTACCTTCGAAGGTGATGGCTTCAAGGACTTCTATGACGGTACGCGCCTCTCACGATCCACCCCATGGCAATTTACTAACGTTGTCATTCAGTCTCCAACGTGGATGGCGCTAATTTGCCTACGAGGTGAAGAACACTAACAAGAGAGTACAACTTGTTGCTGATACCTGTGCAGGATTACGAACAATAAAGGATGCCCTGTCCCTGACTGCCCCGTCGATCTAGGACCAAACTGTTCGTATCCACCACTACTTACGACGGAAGCCATCACTGATTTTGCTTAGGCCCGGCACCTTTGAAGGGCCCGTTCGATGCCTCTGGCTTCCCCGTTGGCTGCAAGTCCGCTTGTTTTGCAAATCTCGACGGAAACCAAGGTAAATAGCGCTCCTAGCATACCAAGAACCGTTACTCAATTTTCACTAGCCGACTCGGCCAACTGCTGCTCTGGGAGCCACAACACGCCCCAGACTTGCCCCTCGTCCGGAGTTCAATTCTATGATTATTTCAGTTCGTCTCGTCCTGGGCGTGAATATTTGACGAGAGCTCACCACCACCTTAGAGGGTAACTGCCCCAACGCCTACGCCTATGCATATGACGAAGCCAGCCAATCCGCACTTTTCACTTGCGATTCCAATCTCAAGGCAGACTACACGGTCACTTTCTGCCCTTAGGACTGTAAAATTGCATGTAAATATACCACACCTTGTCACGTTCCGTAGAATATCCTTTCCTCTCCTTTGTACTGTTCAACGACGAATTATGATCGCAAGGCTGACTATGATGAGCAGGAATCTGGCGTCGGACGCGATCATCAATAACCCTAACATGCTACACTTACCAGTTGTAAATCCTGCTGCTTCTCCGGCAGCTGCCTTCGACTCAGAAAATACGGCATAGCCCAGCGTCTTTCCAGGCTATTCACGCTAAGCGCCATAATCTTGCCACCTGGCGAATCGAAATAGATCGGATCTATTGCTTCGCCGGACTCCTATCGTCGTCCGTCGTGGTTCCCGCCGCCACCGATAGCATTCAAGGGTTCAACCGCGCTCGGGCCGTTGAGCCCTTCCGTGAAACTCGTTTAGCTTTAAGGACACTGCCAGGGTCCATTGAAAAAGGCCGTAAAGAAACTCCGATTGCTTCATGTCGCTTGGAGTGAGACGATCTCATTTTGCGTGAGTGCCTTCGATATTTCGATGGTTCCGCAGTATTGTACGTGAAGTCGCAAGTACGAATGTTCCAACATCCAACAAGGATGATCTATGACCGGCAACTTGCGGCGGCGGTTCGCGGGCAACAAAAGCTTGGACAACTACCTTTCACTGCATGCAACCAGTGCTAGCGGTGCTGTTCCAACAAGCTGCCCCTCCCACAGGCTTATACCTTGCCCTGTGTGCATAGTTTCCGGAGTTTTATATCACTGGCCGACCAGATCTCTCGATCGATCGACAAATTGGCGCTTGGATGTCGTGTTCTGAAACTCATATGCTGGACCTTGGTGAAGCTCGGATCGTTCTGCAAGTTCCCCTAAGGAGTGCTGGGGGAAACATTTTTCGGCTATGACCTGTACTAGGATTGTTGATGATTACACGGATTTTCTTTTACCCAAGTCCAAGCTGATTTGTCCTCAGCAATATCCTTTCAGTGCATTCAGCATGAAGGGGCTTAGACCAAATGTCTAAAAACCAAGAAAAACATAACAAGCCGGAAAGTCAAAACTGGGCGCTTATTCGCGTTTTTGGTGGTCTCGCCCTAGAGGCGGAGGCACTATGGAAGGGACGTGGTTATGCAATTGCTGACGATTGAGCAGTAACTGACGTACCACAGGTATCCGTCATTACGCTCATGAGTAACCGTGCGATTGCAAATTCTATGTACTCCCTGCATCACGCACACGCTCTGTATAGCCTTCAAAGGTACGGTGGCACGAATGTCTCCACAGTAGCACCACAGGCCCTGGGTCTCGCCTGACCATCGACCATGGGGTAGACCGTTCTCGGCCGTTGGCAACCATATGCCTCAGCTATATCCCTAAGGAGTAGATGGCAGTCTCAAGCCTGTCTATGAGAAACACTTCGGGAAAGCACCTGTCCAAAGCCTAACAGGGTGCAAATTTCCCGAGATATGGGTGCTTTGGACATATGTGTATGCATATTCACCTAGTTTCCAAGACCGAAAGATCAATAATATGGCCACCAGGCAGGCAGACGCATCGTATTGGCAGGGAACTCAGGGTCTCGCTCGAGAACCATCCAGCTTATTCTCGTTTCACCCAATCACTATCGAAGACCCGTACCTCTCTAACACCTATACCCAACACACCTGGTCTCGGTGTTTCCTTTAGAACCGTCTATTGCGCGGCTCCTCGGGCACATCCGACAGCCTTCCTCCTTATCGTATCGCACGAACGCACTCTTTTCTGTTACCGAACATTGGAAATGCAATTGGGACCCAGTCTGAGGGAGTAACAGTGTCCACGTGCTATAGCTTAAATGGCAGGCGTGTGTTTCAGAACATTCATATGCGCACCGTAAGCAATGACCACATCGCGGGATTCAGGAAGAGTTTTCTCGAGAGGTTTTAGTATTTTTGGGGTGCCAACAATGTGCCCGTGGCATCGTAGCTACCATCGGTGTCCGCGATTGCCACACCGAACGGCGAAGGCTTCGCGTTACCACATTGCTAAGATCGTGATTCCCTGATCGTGATGATTCCATTAACGGACCCACTCTCAACACGACGCCTCGTCAATTGTGATCATCCTCGTCGGTGGAAGAGTCTTTGACATTTACCGCTTTTCCCGGATCCTTGAGTTGACGAAACTCCTCGAGCTCTAGGCTAGGGATCAATGTTACATGCATTGTGCATGCCGCCGCCACGATTTCGGGGAAAACGCTCCATCTCCGGATTCTCCGTTCGTCTAGATGATCTATACTCTAAATGACATGAGATACAGACGGCAGCTTTACATGCCGAGGCACCGCTTCGACATATACATGCAATTGTGTTTTGTACGGTGACCCTTCAGCTTCCAGCACGATGATGTACGCTTATGATGAGTGGGCATTCTGTACTCTGAATGAGTCTTGCCTGGTTTGAACATATTGCCTCCGCCGCCAGGAGCCTGCACCCGCACTCGGAATCTGGTTCCGTATGATATATCGGGGCACGATCTGTCATGCTTTCCTAATGATGGATCATGGCGCCGACTTCCCGGAATCCAGCTCCCTTTCTCTTACGACTCGATATCGTGGCCTGCACCATAAAGCCTGAGGCTTTGGGAAACTTCTTCCAGCGTTACCCACTCTCCCTCTCGACCACGTCGAGTCATGTACACTCAGTTTAGTGCAGAATACCACTGCCAACAGCCAGAGCCACCCGTAGTTACTCACGACGTCCACCAATCCCATGGAACAGATCTGATAGGTCGACCCATTCTTTTCGTCACTGGCCAATTTGCTGGTCAGACTATCAGGGCTGAACTCCGCGAAGTTCAGCAAGCAGATCTGGGAAGAAAGTCAGTGCCAAACATCTCTATTAATGATCAATATTATTCACACTTCCGGCGCAAGGTATGCGAAGGTGGATCGACGACCGCTCGACCCTCCGCCTGTAGTGCATTTACGTCTCTTTGAAGTTTATGATTCTGGTACAAACCGAGAGGTAGAGAAAGAAATCCGGGATTATGAGTATGTTTTATTACATTTCGGTGTATCTCTGACGAATTAATTGTTTGACTTCCTGTGATTGAAAGAGAGGTCCAAGTCCTAGGACTCCTATGCACAGTTGACCTCTTTCCCGTACCCCCGGCACCAAACACTGATCATAAACATCACAGAGTTCGATCCGCACCTGCTGCTCAGGCATCATTTCCTTCTACCTCGAGCTCCTCGCATTTTCCTGTAGATAACCACCAACAATCGTTTACTTTCGCCCAGTCTCACATATATCCTACGAGCCAGTCGCTCGATACCGCTCTAACGCAATCTCCTGCACGCTCAGCCCCTCCCTCAAACTTGGGATATCTGCCTCTACCGCAGGTGGCTCCTGATGCCATCCACTGTATCAATGGCTTCCAGATCAGAGAGAGCTCCAAAATGACATCGTCGCTAGTGGGAGCAACTTTTGTTCAGCCAGCAATTATTGACTATCACGGCAAAAAGTCTGTCATGTTTGTCTTCCCGGTCCGTCTCGCAGTTGACATTCATTTTTAATACCACAACTAAAATCCTCTGAAGGACCTCGCGGTCAAGGTCGAGGGTACATTTATCTTGCGATATCGAGTTTTCGATATCTTTTCCAAGCCATACAACTATCCCGACTTGGCTATACAAGCAGAGTGCTACGGTGGCTCTTTCCGCATCTATTCTACAAAAGAGTTCCCTGGCTTGCAGGCGTCTACAGAGCTCACCAAGGTTCGCTTTTATACGTGATTTTTCCAGCGGTTCTCATGCCCCACTGACTTGATGACAACATCACTGCAGCAACTAGCCCGATGGGGTGTCCGGCTCAACACCAGAGAGACGGAACGTAGGCGTCGGAAGAAGGGAGAAGCCCGAAGCGCTAGCCCGTTATATACCACTACTCCCGGAAAGCGGAAGTTCCCCTCCCCGGGTGCTGACGAGTTGACGACGTATGAAAGTGAGGATGACTGAACCCGGTAGGCCACTCAGATGAAGACGTGCCTCAATCTCCTTGCCGTAACGGACGACGGCGCTTACAACCGAGGAATAATTGTTGACGGCGATGTTTATTTGATTGCATTGGTATGACTTGCTTGCTCTCCATGGCCGTTGAACCTACATGTCTGTTTTCCTTCCTTCACTCCAGGGACACTTAACTTACGGATGCCATGTACAACACTCCTATTCCTGCTGCGATCATGTAGAATCACCCCGTATTTTCTTTAGTGTAGGTTTGTATACCCTCCGAATACATCTTGACCGTTGAAAAACGATCAACATACACGCCGCGCTATTCAAGACTTATTATCGTCGTGGATGTGGCAGTGTGGAGCGGACTTCGTAGCAGAACCTGGAATTTGGCTCCTGATCTTAGGTTATGATATAGCCGACCTTACGCACATGGTGGTGAACCTTTTACTTGACGTTTGGATAATACGCGTAAGTACTCCAGTGACAACGCGTAGCCCGCATCTCGGAGCGGCCTGCGTTGACCCGTGGAAATTCTTCACCAGCAAGCTTGGCACATATCGAGGGGTCATGTAGGAGCTGTTCGATATAATAAGGCGGCACGAATGAGACTTCACCATGGACTTTTACATCCGTAAGGCTGTATACTTCTGAGTTGTGCAGCGTGCTGTCTGGTTGCACAAATGGGGCAATAGAAAGACATGTGATTTTTACTACAGTATTAGTGAGAGTAGCAGACTCGAGAAGAGAACTTGAAAAGGCTAGCGTGGAGAGGCCGGCGTACCACACATCGGATGCGTAACTTGGGAAACGTAGGGTGTTCGTTATGTCAGTACGAGCTTTGCCGAGACAAGCGATCGACGGTTACCGTATTTCTGGAGTGTACTTACCGTTACACCAGGAGGGCAGAAACACTAAGAGGACTTGCCAGTTGTGGAGTGAAAAGATGTTATGGCAGGGGCTTGGTTGGAAGAAATAATCCTCTACGGAAAAAATTGACCGGGTCGAACCTGGGTGGCTGCGCCTGAGCTTGACTTGACATCAAAAAATCGGAAACGACTGCAGAGTCCATCATTCACTCACCTCGAATAGAATGAGATATCTCCAGGACATCAGACGAGATTAGAGTCTTTTGTTAACCTTGTCGGTATGAAAACTCCGGGCCAGTATGGATGTGGTGCCTGGGCTTGAGACGCAGTCTGCTTCAAAATTCGAGCGTAGAATTTGGTGAACTGGGGGTGACGTCTGCAGGAAGAGGTGTACAAAACTAAGCGAAATAGCATATGCGCCCCGAGCTCGATTTGAACGAGACTTCCCGAAGACATTTCGTGACGCCAGAGGCTAGCCATATTGGACAGGGCGTGCTTCACTTTACACCATCGGGACAATACCCAAGCAGGGTTGATTGATATAATATACAAGGAGAGAGAGAGCCAGGCACAGCACCGGACCCGTAGCAGCCCCGATGCCCCCGTCAACGAAACTATATCCAGAACACGGGAGCATTTCGCCGTTGTACGATATGCTCGTGTCGGTGGAGAACAAGAGCCTTGGGCGCAGGCGCAGTGACTGCCAAATCATAGACCATACTAGCGTACGGGCATGGATTGATGTCAACGCTGCTCCACGGAAAGGTCCACCAGGATTCAAGGGAGTCGAGTGGAAGAGTCAAAAGGTGTAGGTCGCGTCTGCTCTAGGTGCTGTGCCCGAGTAAGACGAGTCTTGTCAAGGCTGAAAGAGGGGGTTAGGTTGTAAGATGCCCGTGGTGGCGTAACACAACGCGTGAAGTCGCGAATCACGATGCAAATTTCGCGGTCACGTGATTTCTCGTTGACTTCAACAAGTGCGGGAAAGTTGTGCCTGAAGATCTACGACCACCTCTGCTACCACAGCCCTCGATGAACCCAGCGAAACAAGTTCTAACCTAACTACGTTATGTCGACGACGACACAGATCTTATTCAACTCGCCAGCTCTGCATTCTCTCAAACGCGATCAGCTTGTCAAACTCTGCAAAATTCACTCCATCAAGGCGTCAGGCAAAAATGTCGAACTAATCGAGAAGCTCAAGAAACACGCAGAAACTCTTCCAAGAGACTCTCCTTTGAGTGTTGCAGCGAGGAGCGAAGGGGTGACCGTGAAGGGTGTGCATCCGGACGACGATGGCGAGGACGAGACAATGGAAGAAGGCCAGGCCACCGAGGAAGAACAATCGCAGTCCTCGAACGCCCGGTGGGGTTTCCAAATGCCACGACCGAGTGAACAATGGGAGGTTGTGATGGAGAGTATTGAAGAGGCGGAGGAGCGCTCTTCTCAGGGAACTCTTGGTTCCGTGAGGACCATCGGGAGTAACAACGGTGGCTCTGGTGAATTCGGAACGGGCATGTCCAAATGTACGTAGATTCATTCATTTTATAGCTTCCTTGCTCATTTCCTGATTTATCTAGCATCGAGCGTCAGCTCCTCAATCAAAGCCTTGGCTTCTTCCCTTGGTTTGAGACGGAACAATACCTCGAAATCAACCCTTGCCTCCTCCTCATCCTTCCCATCATCCTTGTCGTCCAAATCAATGCTTCATCTGTCATCTTTTTCCGCCAATGACGACGAACTCGCTCAACACTCCACCCCGTATTCTTCTCTCCCCGAACCAGACACCCTTCCTCAATCGGACCATTTTACCTTTGATTACCATATGCAAGGTGTCGATGGGCTTCGTTCCATGGAGCCAGCCTCACCACTTCCCGGTCATTCCCTTCGCCCCGGTGTCCCCGCCCCTGCCAACGCGCGACTGAGTCTTGGTCTCAATGCCCCCTCGACTCCAACTAGAAAGGACCAGCCAACCACCACAATCCGCTTGATTTCTAATCCCATCCCAAACGACCAATCCAATCCGTACAGTCACACACCGCAGCTAAAGCCGTTCAAGACGAGCTTCGATCTAGTTCTGGGCAGCCCTCAACCCACCACTGGTGGCTTCCGCGGCGTCAGTCTGTGGCCTAGTAATAGCACCGAGAACGAGCCAGGAATCTACCCTCCTTTACCGCTCGAATCCCCACCCGCGTCTTCCATAGCCGCTCCGACCGCGACTAACATAGACACCGACACCAACGAGCCCATTCCCGGATCCTTCTCCACGGCTTCCAAACCCGCTCCGACCGCCCTCCAGACATCGGGACCGACGACCGCAGCCTCGACACACCTCGCAGCTCCCGAGCCCTTCATTTTCGGCTCCCCGCTCCCACAGCACCGCATCAGCAACGCGCAGTTCGCGAGTGCGGCGGCAAGCGTGCTGGAGGAGATGAATCGGCGTCTGCAGGCCGAGGGCGTTGCGGCCGTCAGTATGGACCTTGTCAGCCAGCTGCGGCCGGGCGCACATGCGCATGCGCAAGGACTGGGTGCCGGCTTGTTGGGTGCGACGGAGGGGAAGGAGGCGCCGAAGGTGAAAGTGCATAAGGAGAAGTTTGATGAGATACATGCGGGGGTGTTTAGCAAGATGGAGGGGATCGATGCGCTTGTGAGGAGGCGCGGAATGAAGGATGGTGTTGATGCTAGGACGGAGGGGGCGGCTGTGGTTGGGAAGAAGAGGAAGTCGAGCGTATTGGGGCATGGTGCTGGGAGGGACAGGTATGGGAGGAGGATTGGAGGGAGTGCTGCGTCTGGGAGGATCAGTGCGACGCGTGTTATTAGCAATGGGAGACGGCCGAGAGTTATTCCTGGGTCGTTTGATGACGACGACTCTGAGGATGAGGATGCCGAGAGAGACGAAGGAAGGGACGGTAAATGCGCCAGGGTTGACCCTGTTGCGATGGTCGAGGACAAGAAGCAGGAAGATGAAGGTAGAGCTAAGGAGGAGGAGAAAGCGAGGGTTGAGGAGGAGGAGCGGAAGCAGAAGGAAAAGGAGGCGATTCGGAGAAAGCTCGAGTTAAGCAAGGCGAGAAGGAGGAGTAGTGTTGGCGTTGCTGGGGCCAGGGGACGTGTCAGTGTTGGAAGGGGTGGCGTTCTGCGTAAGTTCGGTTTTTCCTTCATTAAATCCTCAGTTGACCGGAGAATGTACAGTCAAACCACAACCGCCACCAAAGCCTTCAAGATTCGGCTTCCTATCTTCCGCCAAGTCCCTCGTTCAAAAGGTCTGGGGTGGAGGCAAGACCACCAAAACTCCTGCGGCTACTAGTAGCGCAAGTGGTATTCCCAAGGCCGCATCGAAACTATCCAAGCCGGCACCTACACCTGCAC
The DNA here is from genome assembly GCA_025854295.1 of Lyophyllum decastes. Taxonomy (NCBI): domain Eukaryota; kingdom Fungi; phylum Basidiomycota; class Agaricomycetes; order Agaricales; family Lyophyllaceae; genus Lyophyllum; species Lyophyllum decastes. Next base: position 3,314,775 of record CP107705.1, on the reverse strand, counting down.
CAGCCCCCGCTCCAGCCATGAAGAAGGCTCCGATGATTGGCAACGGCCGCCCGTCCTCCACTGCCAACCCTCCCCCCAGCAGAGTCTCATCCCTGCGCGTCGACAAGGGCAAGGCGACCGCCACAGTCACATCTACAACCTCGTCTCGCTCGAGGTCTCCACTGCCCTCGTTTGGTACAGCGTCGTCCACCAGGAGCAGTTTGGCGAAGCCCAGCCGGAGCAGCTCCATCATCGGAACTGGGTCGTCTTCGAAGAGCGGGGCAGCGGTATCTTCCATCGGAACGCGCTCATCGTTTGCGTCTTCGAATAAGGTGTCGTCTTTAGGTGGCGTGGGCAGCATGGGGTCGAAAAAGCTCTCCACAGGGACTGCCGGCCGTACGTCGACCGCCAGTGCGGCTGGTACAGGCTCAACTTCCTCCCGCCTGTCATCGAGACTGTCGTCATCGCGACTGCTCGCCCCGACCGCGAGTTCCCTGGCCAAAGCACGACCGTCAGCCTCAGGATCCGGATCGAGCCTGAAGACCGTCGCTGAGACCTCTGGAGGCCAAAAGTCACAGAACGGGGAAGCGTTGAGCATGATTACGAACGATCCTGGGGTGGTGGCAAAGGTCCCCGAGCCGTGGTCACCTAGACCGGGTGGGATATTCAGCAAACCGCTTTCTACGCCGTCTGGGATCCCATCGCCGGTCAAGAAGCGGCCTGTTGAGCCATCCGCCACAGCTTCGTCCTCGAATGGTGGGGGGGACCAAAATGGTGACGGTGCGGATGCGGGCTCGACACCGACCGCGTCGGGCGTGCCACCTGTGAGGCAGCGCTCAGTCACTGGGCGGAAGCCTCGGATCTCGCGCTCGAAGGTGATCGCGAAGCTGGCGTCACAGCGGGCTGCGGAGACCGGCCGCCTGGCTGGGAACCCTGGAGGGACGCCATCGGCGCGTGGGGCGGGTCGCACCCGGTCAAGTTTGGGGGTGAAGGCACAGCAGAGGTCGAGCTTTGGTGGAAAGGTGGGGGGCGGAAAGGCGGCGGGTGATGCAGTGATGTTGAGCGCGAAGAAGAGGGCGAGGCAGAGCGAGTATGCGAGAAGGAGGAGTAAAGTTCCGCCTATCGATTTTGCAGCGGGCAGTGCGAGTGGGCAGGCGATGGAGGTGGATGCGGAGTGAGAGTGAGTGGCCTATTGTAGGCTGCGGAGGTGGACGCTGGTTGTCCCCTCCGATTTCTTGCACATATTCTTGTGAATTCCCATGTTTTTCAGCTGTTCGTTGATCTACTGTATCATTGTCCCTTTCATTATGGTATCAATTATGTAGTTGTCCAGAGAAGAACTATCTACTGCTTGTAGGCCGCAATGTCAAATCGTGTACATATTACAGACGGGTCAAAATTGGCCTTACAAACGTGGACGGTTCACGACGCGATGCGAGACAATACGCGCACGCGATATCCGATCCACGCGGAGTTGCCTGACACTCCCTGCTCCACGTCCTCGCCCAAGTCCTGTATATACAGGGAACGGAGGGCTCATTGCTCCTCTCCACATCGATCATTTCGTGAGGTAAGCGAATACACAACAGCTCGGTGGGACCAACTAATAATTATGAGGGTAGTCTGTGTAGCATCATACATACATATGGAAGGAAAAGTGAAAGTCGCGTATCTCAATATACTATGCAAGTGTGATAAGGTAAGAACTAGGGAAGAAATGTGGCAAGGGGAAAAGATCAATATCTTATGAAAATTTACGACCACGCCAAAGGCTTGACATTTTCCTTGTTCCCCTTGATCGAGCGTTTCTTCGACGTTGAGGCCCAAGGGCTAACGGGTTTCAAGCTCAGAGTCAACGAACACGACGGTCTTACGATCGGGAAAGAGATGACGCCGTTGATGGCGCGCGATGGAGCCAACTTGGTACGCTCGACCGGGATGAGAGCGAGCGCGCTGGCAGAGCTCGATGGGGACGAGCTTGAGGGATGTGTGCATAGGTTTTGCGGTGCGCTGACGGAGTCGATTGATCCAGGAAAAGAATTCGGATTCGGAAGCGCATTTTGAGGAACGCCGAGATCGGTCGAGATTGACGGGGTACAAGCAGCGGGCGTGCTCTGCGGAGTAGCAAGAGCATCCTGGACAAGAGACACCGAAGGAGCGATACTAGTTGGGTTGGTTTGTGGTGAAGACGTAGCAGAGGATAATCCAAGAGAAGAAAGTGAAGCCGTACTCTGAGAAACGATGTGGTCGTCGGCAGCTGAGGGGGCGGAACCAGAGGACACGATCCGCGGAGCAGCGACGGCGCCGCAAAGAGACACAATGGGATCACCGGAAGACGAGGTAGGACAAACAGGTGCAGACGCAGGGCTTTTATAAGCATGGACTCCTAGAGACCCTGGGGAGTCGGACATCTCAGTCACCTCGCCTGGCACGCAGAAGTACTCAGGGCGACTTGGCAGGGCTTTCCCATCAGCGAACGGGATAGGCTTGAGAACCGTTTCGGCTTGCAGATAAGGGGAATTATTAATCGCAGATGGTCGGTAGGGCAGAGAGTCAAAATAAGGCGTGTTGGGCGACGAGGTATTCTCGGACAGCGACGAGCAGGATGTGGCTGACGAATAGTATTGCTCTGGAGTCGAAGGATAGGACCGCTCCAATGACGACTCGTCGGAGTCGCAGGATCCCTCCCGACGATAACCCACTTTTTGGGGCACATAGGCGCAGCTTTCAGACGACGGGTAGTAAGAGTACTCAAAGGAGGGGTGATAACCGAACGGCGGGCAATAAGGGAGGTCCAAAGATGCGTGATCAGCTCTTTCTACAGATGGAGAGTTTTGTCGCTTGTTGTTTTCCTGGAGAGCGTCGTGGGCGGCGTTGGCAGATTGGTTGGTAGGTTGAACTGTAGACATAAGTAGATGATAGCGTAGGATATAGTATGGTTTTGTGAATTATCAGCGTGGAGAGAATGAGAGCTGAGATCTAAAACTATTTGACTCTGTTTGTCGTTAGTCCTAGATTGATTCGGCTGACCACAGATAAGATGAAGAGATGTCAAGAGCGGAGGTGCTGTCCGTAACATGTACCCACGAAGGCTGGAACCTACGGGTTCTATATATGATGCCCCACCGAAGTCGGAGAATCATGAGAGTGTCGACTCCCGGCCTGCGACCCCTCTTCCATCTGACTGCATGGCCTACAGCGCATTACATTGTACATCAACATCAGGTATTACCGCCCTACACTATGGGACGTGTTTGTACTACCCACTCTTTCGTACAGCAAACTATCGATCACCTTTCCGTTACACCACGAATCGACTCCGGGGAAAGGACAACGGCCGTGATGCTCTATCCTCATCTCCCACGTGGCCTTGCGTGAATAAACATTAGGGTGGCGGTGAAACGGCACAAGGTCTAGGGATCTATTGCATAATGTGCATCGAGTCATACGCAATGTGAGCCCCTCAACAAAGACGGCGCTGTCGATGGGATGTGCTTATGGTTTCGGACTGATGCCAGCTCTGCAACGGGAAAAACTTCACCAGGCAACATAACCAAAATGTTAATGTCGTTGGAACCCGTCCACCTCCGTGTATTCTCTATGGACGACAACCCTGTTTCCGGGCCGGCTGATGTGAAGGCGACCTTGTACCGAACTACAACAACACGGGGTACGTTGGTCAGCTGTTTTCCAATTATAGCTCCAGGCCTTTGTGCTGCGCGCCACGCGAAGTACTATGGGGCGGGCCGCCTTACCGGCGCTGAAATGCGTTTTAGGGTTGAATGGTTCTTCGTTCATCCCTCTTTATGGTCACTATAAGATGGAGAGCACATGATACGTGAGGCAAACAAAGGATACAGATCGTCGTATTCGTCACAAGGATGTGAAACAGACTAAACGGGTCTATCGAAGTCGGTACCCATGCTTAAATGTACTGCGCCGAACCAGCCAATCATCAAAACCTTCGGCACCGTCCAGGAAGTAGGCCTATGTGACAACAGCACTTGTGGTCAGCGTGATGTTCTGCGCGAAAAACTACCTTGTGGTTTGGTTCTACTTATGGAGCTGCCTCTCGTAAGTTGGGGTAGAATCACTGCAAATGGAAACTAACAAATCCCTGGTATCAGATGCATCAATACGCCCGCAAATATAGTCATCGATGCACGTACCCCCTGTATACGAATGATGACCGTTGGAAGTCAGAAAGATATCCATGACCCCAATAACGCGCGGCATATGGTTCCATGAAGCCGCGAACATTCGAGAACCCTTGCAGTGTGAATCGTAGGAAGTCCAAGGAGAGTCGGCCAGGTGACGGAAGTGGAGCAATCTCAGACATACGAAGCACAAGGGGATGGATTCTGCCCGAGCTGCCGCCACCTGTTTAATGGCGAAACTCTCAACAGCATGATGCCAAGGTCAGTTTCGTCCGCGCGACAGGAATGGTTATTCAGTTATGACGGAATGCCAATGAAATCCAGAAACGCATAAAAGTCGAAAGGGAACTTGGGTCCGGAGAATCCAACAGCGGTTGTTAAGGATGGGGCTTTTTCTGCACGCTCTCCTCTTGCTCGCCTCCTGCTCAGTGGCGCTCGGCGTAGCCGTGAAACAGGATGTGTCCAGTTTACCGGACCTTTCGTCACGACAATCGTCTTCGAAGCTTGTGTTCGCTCATTTCATGGTACGTCCTGTCCAATTTAGTGCAGGCCCTCCCATCGACACACGTCGTTCTCCGTAAGATCGGCATCGTCGCCAACAGGAACAGCCCAGCGGACTATGACGATGACATGAAACGCGCCAAAGCCGCCGGCATCGATGCCTTCGCGCTAAACATCGGCGTCGACCCCTACACCGACCAACAGCTCTCATTGGCATACCAGTCCGCCGCGAACAACGGCATGAAAGTGTTCATCTCCTTCGACTTCAACTGGTACTCTGCTGGTGGCGGAGCAGGCCAAGTAGGCTCGAAGATCGCCCAGTATGGCAGACTGCCCGCCCAGCTGTTAGTGGACGGTAAAGTTTTTGCCTCGTCCTTCGCCGGAGATGGACTGGACATGAACACGGTTCGGTCGACGGCTGGCATGGACATCTACTTTGCGCCGAACTTCCATCCTGGTCAGGGCAACTTTAATGTGATCGACGGAGCGCTGAACTGGATGGCTTGGCCGAACAACGGGAACAACAAGGCTCCCCAGCCTGGCGGGCCTTCCTTTTCCGTTGATGCAGGCGACAAGCAGTATGCCCAGGCTCTTAATGGAAAAGGCTATATCGCACGTGAGTGCCCGTTTCCGTTGCTGGATTCCCTGAGACGATGACCTTCGCTTAGCCGCATCTGGATGGTTCTTCACGCATTACGGACCCGAAGTCCCGTACAGCAAGAACTGGGTGTTCCCTGGCGATCTGCTCTGGTACCAGCGATGGAGGGAGATTCTTGCTCTCAAGCCACGGTTTGTCGAAATCGTCACCTGGAACGATTACGGCGAATCGCACTACGTTGGGCCGTTATCCTCGCCGCATAACGACGACGGTGGATCTAAATGGGTCAATGACATGTGAGCTTCCTGTCTCTTACGGAGAGAGTTGAAGCTGACCCACTGGTATCGAAGGCCCCATAACGGATGGCTCGACATGGCTAAACCTTTCATCGCAGCCTACAAAGCCGGCGCTTCCAGCCCAGATTCGTTCATAACCCAAGACCAGCTGGTCTACTGGTATCGCATCACCCCCAAGAATCTGAACTGCGACTCCACAGACACGACTATGGTCCAAGCGAATAATGCCAGCGGTAATTATTTCATGGGTCGGCCGAACGGTTACGACATCATGAAAGACCAGGTGTTCGTCGTCTCCCTCCTTAAATCTCCTGGCACTGTCGTTGTCAATTCTGCTGGCACGGTTTATACCTACAACGCGCCGGCTGGTGCGTCAGCCATCGCCGTGAACTTCAAAGTCGGTACCCAGAGCTTCTCCTTGACCCGCGGAGGGCAAACTGTCATCAGCGCCACGAGCTTGAAGGCGATCCAGAACACCTGCCCGTGTGGATTATACAACTTCAACCCCTACGTTGGCACCGTCCCGGCTGGATTTAACGATCCACTGCAGCCGAATGGTTTGAATCAGCTAACGAACGGGCTGCACGTCAATTGTCAACCCTCGCCAAGTTTGCCCGCCTCGCCACCGGCTACTGCTGCGCCGACCACGACGGTCTCGGTTGGCCCTGCGCCTACTTCTCCCCCCGTTTGATCGTATATGACGAGATAGAGGTTTCTATTAGGTAGTTAGGATCAATTTGGGCTTGGATCTGTAGTGACACGAACAAATCGAATCTAAAATCTGTTCAGTGCGTTGATCCTAGCGCAGCCTCGCAAACCGGAAACGAACCGTAGTGTTCCCACCAGCCGACAAATGTCGAGAGCTCGTTTAAAAGTTTTCCGGCGTGACTGCAGACGCGGTCCGGTATGCAGCTAACGTGGCATGGACAGTTGTTCAATGCTAGCGTGGCAACGTTACCGGGGGTAACATTGGTGCTTTGGCCATCTTCAGAAATTGAAGAGCGTAATGCCATGCTGAGGCTTGAGATCATCGCTCGTGTCAGGCTTGCCGCTTGCCGTTCAGTACTGGCGCCAAAGTCAATAGTCTCCGGGAAATGTATGCAGATCTCGACGGAACGGCGGTGAGGGCGAACGGGCATTTTCGACACAGCGGGCAGGTGGTTTAAAGCGTCGAAGAGCCTTTTCTGCTGTGGTAAACGCCCTTCCTGGTGTTACGTCTCGCGACAAGAGCGTGACGACACGGACCCGCGGACCCTTATCTGGAATATCAGATTAGAAACAAGGGCGGACGATGGTCGAGTATATGCACAGCTTGAACACGCTCTTGCGGTCAGGATCATCCCCCTCCCAATCCCCCTACAACCCTTCCCCTATCTCAGCACCGAGCGTCATCGACATAACTATTCGAGAACATCATTGCGGGCGAATGAGGCATGCTGTCACCTACATGATCAAGTACTTCGATAATAAGCATAGATTCAAACGTTACAGCCGAACCCAGTCACCATGTTGTCGCAGAAACCGCACGAGCGTCAGCGCTGACCTCATGGACGAGAATGATACGCCTTATACGTGCGGCCAGAAACGATTGTGTGATGCTCAAGCCGAACCTGTGGGATATTGGATACCTTCCCTTCGACTGGAACAGCGGCACATCGGAAGCAGGCGACGAAGATTTGGAAGACGATGGCATGTATTAGTGAGGTTTGAAATTTGGGCATTCAAACGTTCACCCTTGTCATTGTCACCACATCTCGTCAACATCGCATAAACGCTTTCCGTTAACTGTACTCAATACAAATTCATAAACCCAACCAAAAAAAAAAATGAGGATATGGCACACTGTTTGTTGAAAGTTCGGTGTTTCGATCGCAGGAAACCAACCCAGGCTCAGGGTAAATGTACAACTAATGCTGGCCCGTTAACAGTGTGCCGTGTGGTGCGGGTTACGGGCTCCCCAGTGCCACCGCCCATGATGCATCGTTACTGGAAGTATATCCACTGTTTGCGCCATCATGACCCTCGGGCGTTATCCTCGTGTTAGAAGGTCTTCTGCTTCCTAGGTGGCTGTGAACAGGATTTGGCTTTTTGTTCAGATGGCATTTTTCATTATGTCAGCCGGCAGACAACGGCTGTTGATGTCGTAAGGGCATCGTTAAGCATGCAAGCGCCCTCAGCCTTTCGTTGACAACCATGAATCCGTTTCGTTTGGTTCTCACTACAGTTGTGCAGCATTTGCAAAGCCCTGTTCTGTAAAACTCAGTAGTCGCCACTGATCTATGAATCGGAAGGACCATATAGAAGCAATGACCACGCGACCGCAGTGGCAACGCTCAACGACCGAGACAAGGACAGTGGCACCAATGCGCGAGGACAAGTGTGCCAGAGAACCAGGAACAACCCTGCCCAGGACAAAGAATACCAGGAAGATGTGGATCATCAATGGAATATTTGACGCCTGGGCGCCTCATTAGCCCATCGGACGATGGTCGAGTATACGCGCCACTTGAACATGCTCTTGCGACCTGGATTATCCCCTTCCCAATTCCTCGCACCCTTCCTTTATTTTAGCATGGAGCATCATCGACACAATTATTCGAGGACATCATTACGAGCGAATGAGGCCTGCTGTCACCTATAACCTATGTGATCAAGTACCTCGATGGTAAGCATAGTTTCAAACGTTGCTGCCAAACTCAGTCACCATCTCGTTGCAGAAATCTCATGATCGTCAACGCTGGCCTCGTCGCGGTGGACAAGAATGATACACCTCATGCGTGCGGCCAGAAACGGTTGTGCGCCGCTCAAGCCAAATCTATTATTGGACCCACTAACTTCCCTTCGAGTGGAATAGCTGTTTACGGAAACAGGCGGCGATGAAGACAACGATGGCGAGGTCAAGTCGACCCAAATGTTGATCGACTTTGAACGTTTGAACGACGAAATAACTTTTGATTGCTCATCCGCGCACGCGTCGATGATACGAGAGCGTTTACCTTATATTGCTTGTAGTGATTGTTGGTGATCCTCGGGAATGCATCCTGTCAATCTATAGATGGCTACAGCGTGCCTCCAAGCCTTGTATGTCTCCGTCCTACCGAAGGCTGATGAAGACTACGAGTCAATCTACAAATTACCAATGCGATTAATATGGCGCTGAGGACGTGTTTCTCCACTAGATATCGACTGGGTGAGTCCTCCATTCCAAACCGTCTCTCATTTGGTGTAATCTTAAATTTCACACAAGTAGCACGGCGCCTCGCTTTGTCCCTAAATAATTCCTTCAAGTCGTAGTTGTTCATGATGGTACAATCCAGCTTAGGCATCGGAACAAGTGACTTGGAGGCAAAAAATGGGGGTGGGTACCTCTGTTTGTTGGAAGTTCGGGGGAGTGTCGATCGAGGCCCTCCGTAGCCTAGGAATGTATACTAATAGTGGCTCGTTAACAGTGTCCCTAGTGTGGTGCGGGTAGTGCTCCCGAATGTGCCACCGCTCATGACACAACGTTCCGCGTTACAGGATCTACATCCAACGACGCTGTCATGGCCACTAAAGCGACACCCCCATGCTGCTCAAGTCTAACGTAGTCGCATGGCTGCCAGCCGGATTTTGCTTTTTGTTCAACCCACGGCCTTCTGCTTTGTCAGCCATAATTGCTGTTCGCTGTACACAACTTATTCTCTACTCTCCGGAGCGATAGCCGTCACCCACGTTGAAGGATTTGGATCCACCACAAAATTTCAAAGTTCGGCCCTTTCGTTCTTCCGTTCCATCGAGCACGGTATGAAGTCTCTAGGGTCGCTAGTACGTATGGTTGTGTTTCCTCTTCCGACTGTGATTGAAAAGGAACTTGGCGAAGAGATGACCATAAAAACCATTGGGAGCGCATTCTCCGAAATGGATCCCCAAGTCACGACGCTCCATCACGAACCCACATTTCATGATGCGGATCGGCGAGCGAACTTGGCTATTGGGTGAATGTCAAGCTGCAAACAAAAAGAAGCCTCCAAGTCTAAGCACCGTTCTGACGTGTCTGCAACTAGTATCCGAGTGAGCCCCGTCCGGGGCAGCGCTGAAGCCACATCGGCTAACTGAATTCTAGCTATATTTCTCCCGCTGGGTCTTCCCCAAAGCAAAATGCACGACGGTCAAGATTTACTGATGAAACGGGCTCAGCTCAACGTACGACGGCCCTCAAAAGCGTGGACTATGTAATGACAGAATCTTCGCCTACAACAGGAAACGCTGTCGAGCTCTACGTGTACTGCCAGTGCATCATTCCCATCACACGTCCCAACTTCGTTCTTCGCTCTATCACCACGTCAGCTGTGCCTCCAGGTCGGTCATGTGCGTATGGTCTCCTCTTTATGAGATATTGATTGCTCAAACTGCCAGCGCTGGTAACCATACGGTCCGTTCTGACTCCGTTCAACAGGTATATCTGCGACTCCGCACTCTTAAAATTTGCATCCTGCGCCTCGCTACATTTTTGTCGAACGTATAGCTCCCGACATGGACAGGGACATGGAACTCTTGGATGCCGAGCTGAAGCGGATTAATTTCCAACTTCCACCATGGCTCGTGGACCACATATCTGGTCTTAGTGACTCTCCGTTCAGTAGCCATACCGGGGCATACGGCTTTGGACGATGGTATTCATCATTTGGAGAGGCGGTTTTTGGTGAAATGGGCTATACCGCTACGGCCGGGGTTTTGACTGTATGTTCTACTGGCCACTATCCCAACCCCGCACTATGCCATCTCAATGCTATACTACCAGGAGCTGTCCAATTTACTTGCTAGCAAGGATGCAATCTCACTTATGCTGGCAACCGCAGGGCTTGGCCACTGCCCGATTAACAGGTGGTACGCCGCCTTCGACATTCATCCTGACGATTCGGATATGCTGGCCAAGGAGATCGTGAAGGCCTTGTTGGGTTTCGCGGTTCGGCGGTATGTCCCTAAAATCATTGCCGACTCTGAATGTAATCTGGTTCGCAGTATACGCCGACTTCATCCAAAATGGGACATCGGCATGCCTCGGTTTACTGAGGAAGGAGCAGAGGGTATGTGGGCACCATGTTTAGGGTCGGCGTTCGATCGGACCTTTTTCACTTTGCAGGTCGCGCGGTAATATGAGCCCTGGCCCGTGCTTCAAGTTGCAGCAGATATTCGCCAATGTCGGCGCTCAGTATAATCCACGGCTACCCGTTTCAGGTTGAAAGCAGGGTCAAAGTGGAATTGAGGAGGCTGCTATCTTGGTCATGGGAGGCGTGGGGCGCTGCGAAGACTCAACGTGATTTGGTTGCGGCTGACTTGTAACAAGTCAACAACAGACTCTATTCCTTTCCCTTCTATCTTACTTCTTGATATCCTGCGCGCCGCTTTTCCCCACCAATAGCACTCCTGTCCTTCTTTCACCTCTACCCCACCATGTTTCTACTAGACATCGAACCCGCCATTCACGCAGCCATCCCGACGATTTCTTGGTCTCTGCCCGAAGTCCGCAGGTCATGCCTCTTTATAGTTAAGGAGAATTTGCGCTGGGAGGCTCTCGAATATTATGGAGATCGCGTTCTGTTTGGGGTGATCACCGAATTGCTCCGCCAAAGATATTCGCATTTGCCGACGATCTTCTCAGTCGTGCGTTCGATTTGGATTTACGAATGATTACACTACTGATGATGTCCTGCCCCTAGACTGCCCGCCGAATCATCGTATGTAACGAGACCTTGGGATACATGATGGACTCTATGGGGTACCGCTTGCCGGGAATCATCGCTACTAGCAAAGCGAGGGGGGACCTGTTCGAGGCCTTCGTAGGTTTGTATCGAACGGAAAACTCCCGGGAAAAGACTATGGAATGGGCGAGGGCTACGTTTATACCGATCTTGGACTGTGCTGCGAGGGCTTACTGGCCCCCATTGTACGTTCAATTATTTGTCCTTCCGTTCTGCTGGCTTTGCTCACTTGCCCCCTTGGCTCCGAAGCGTCCCCCTCACTGAACCGCCTCCACTCCCTCGTCTACCTCCAGTTCCTCGTCCTCTTCCTCTGCCACCTCAAACTTTTCCCTCGCTTCCACTTACTTCTACTCCTCCGCTATCCCCACCCCCTCCTTCGCCTCCACCGCCACCAACCCAAACACCTCCATCGCTACCCAAAAGCCACCTACTTCCTTCCTCTCCAACTCCGACTCAACTGCGTCTGATACCTCAGCCACAGCAATTGGCGGCGACTTCAGTTGGCGTCTCCCGACAGTCTGTAGAGAATCCCTCTGTTTCAGCTATGGTTGGAGACTCGAGGACGCCTGCACCCGCAAACACTCTGAATATCTCTGCATGTAGTGAATCAGAGCAGGAGGCTCAACAAACGGATGCATACCGGGAATCCAGCACGAAAAGGAAAAGGGAACAGACGAGGTCTCCGGAATCGGTTGGGAAACGCCGCCGCCGGTTCGATCTTTCCGACACGTCTTTGGTGGCCGCGAATTCCAAACCAGCCACTACGTCGGACAACTCGGCCCCAGCCTCGGTTTCTCTGCCTGCTGCTCTTGGAGCGTCACGCACAATCAACAGTGCTGTCTCTCAGAAGTCCTCGTCAAGCTCCTATACCGTGCCAGGAGCCTCAAGACGAACACCTCGAGGTCCCCGTTTTTGGCGGGAGCAGCGAGCACGAAGACATCACAATGAGAGGCACTTGACGCCTTTCCAAACCACGCCGTCTCCTCCATATGCTACAATTATTTCTTAAACCTTTAGACCGCCACATTCACCTGTAAACTATATAGGACTGGATCTTATCTACCATTGTCCCGAGCCTCGACAGACAGCCTATCTACAGTCTTATCTACATATCGCAAGAATTTATGGATTTCCCTCGTCGACGCATGCATGAGTCGATCACCAACAATGTCGCCTGCCATTAGCTAGAATTTTCAGCTAGAACATTCATATAGTTGACTTCCTCATATGTGAGGCGTAAGTGTAGTCCCCCACTCACCAGGATGAGAGGTCACACGGATAGATGCAAGATTTATTCGCTCAACGTTGGCATGATGTCTGTATCGTTCCTGCTTGCCGATGCTAAGTACAATTGACAAGAACGCCGGTGAGATCTCACAAAACGGCCGTCTTATTGACGAGGATCAGAAAGCAGGCATCTATTGCTCACGTGTAGTGTACCCATCTTCTTGATGTAAATAAAAAAGAACTGGTCTCCCCTGAATGGGATAAGGCATGCTACGCACAGGAGAAACTCAAGCATAGCTTAATCGTTAGCAGTGTCCCTTTATTCTCGCCCAGATTGCTGCCCAACCTGCAAGCCGAAGTAAAAGTCAGATAAGAAGAGAAGGATCGCTTGTGCGGCTTACATCACTTCCACTTTCCAGGGGGGTGGTAGACGACTCTGTAGTGGGGGCCCAGTTCGGATTACGCCGGTAGATACTGGGATTCATGTTACAATGCTGTCATACAGTCAACAGATTATTTCAGAGACGTACTCGCGCAGCGCATATCCCAGAAGCGGCTTCATAATCTCTGCCATCATGGCATCAGACTCTTCCGCGCTCACGTCAAACGCCATATACCAGCGCGCTGCGCCCAAATCCCCCAGTTCCGCCGTGTCCAACATGAGCTTGATGGCGCGCTTGCTGCACAGCAAGGCGGACAGTTCCTGTCGTAAACCGTCAGCAGCGGGACATCATAGGCTTGAGATAATAACGGGGCTGACTTCGAGGACGCCGACATTCACAGTGACGCCTAGTTCATTAAAGCAAAACTCGCCGAAGGAGGCATACCAGCGACCATACCCGAACACCTCTGCGTTGAATTGTGGGGGCGGGATGCCGCGTAGGCGCTGCTGGAACCTTGCGGGGAGTTGGTAGCCTACTCTGATCAGCTCAGCTTCAAGGGTGTCGACGTTGTTGTCCATAGTGTCTAATAGATGATTGATGGAAAGTAAGGGCAAAACAGTATTTAAAGATGAAAACGTCCACGGATAACCGTAGATCGGAGTTCGAGAAGCGAGTCTCCAGGTTCTGGTAATCGATACTTCTTAGAGGGTGGAGCGACTCGCGACCAATTGGTTTCCATAACCGAATGGGTAAGAAGAGCTACAAGTATAAGCCGTCGTCAGCAAAGTATAGCAAGCCGTTTTCCTCATGGGTACCTCGAGCCTTACCGATGCAAATACACATCACAATGCGGCAATGTGTGACTAAGGCTGCCACCCAAGAGAATTGAAGAGAAAAAAGAACCAACCCGTGAGCTGGAGAAAAAGCCAAATCCGGTTCACAGCCACCTACGAAGTTATAGAGCTTCTGAACATGGGGATAGAACGCTTCAGGGCCTCGGTGGCGATTGTATATACAATTCGCTTGCATCGTGGGCGGTGGCTCGGAGGGGAGCCCGTATCCCTGACCACATGGCACACTGTTAACGAGCCGCCATTAGTCGTACATTTACCCTGAGCCTGGGTCGGTCCTCCTAATCGATGCCCTTCCGAACTTCCAACAAACAGTGTGCCCTATCCTCTTTTTTGATTGCCTTCATGAAGTCTGCGTCGAGGGCGTCTATGAAGTATATTGGCGTACCGTAAGGTACTTACCAGGAGAACCAACTGCGTCGGAACTCCAAAGGTTGCTGTATCTAACACAATGCAATCTGATCTTATCTCAGTTTGATTCGACGACCCGTGATTCATCTGATTAGTCTCAGTCACCGCGTTGAGCGTCCATTGGTTCATTTGATGTCGGTGCCGTTCCCTCTTGTGTTACCACCAACTCAACGGAAGAGAAGCTAAAGGCTCGCTATGGATTTGTCCCGCTGTCACCTGGTTCCGGCTGCCCACAACCTGCAAGCTTGAGCACTGAGGCGTATTGTTCTCGTTCATGCGAATGTTGACGAGCATGTAGTTGTCTCAAGAAGTGGTGACTGGTGACTGATGGGCCATTCTGCCAGTGTTCTATCCTACCCTGGGCAATGCCTATTATCTTGTACTTCCCACCAAGACAACAGAACGCATGGCATGAGCACGTCTGGTATTGTGATTATGGCTTCTGTAAGCGTACTTGAGAAAGGAAGGAATCGGAAGGTGAACCGCCTCTAAGGATGTAGTTCAAGCTGCGTCTATACTTGGTAGCTATCTCCTGCCTCCGTTCGCTGTAGCACTCTACCACTGACCCCACCACTGGTAGATACATGTCTTTCCTTTCCTTTCCCTGCTATTCCTGCTATTCCATGGCCTCGCAATCCTATTTTCACATCATCCCATTCTTTCACTGAGCGTAGGACAGAAGTCTCGACCTTTTCCGAAGTGTTTGCCCACTCCTTCGGAATGTAACAATGCAACAATGAAACCAGTGACCGTCAGACCCTCTCCCCCAACACATAACTTACCTTACGCGGCCTCTTTTCCCTGCCATAATTCAACACTTTCTTGTTCGTTAATTTTCCGCCCTACATATCTACACACTAAATGTCTTCATCGTCCGTCCGACCTGCTGTTATGGAAACCATCCATTCTCTGCCCTGGACTATACCTGACACCTTCCAGTCTTGCACATTCTTTCTTGGAAACGCGTCTAGGTATGCGGCCACACAGTGGTATGGCAATCGCGTGTCGCTCGGGCTGGTCAGCGAACTACTGGACGAGAAATACAGGAAGATGCCCCAACCCTTCCTCGCAGTACGTCATCTCTATTGAAAGGGTCTCGCTCATCGACGTTGTCCTCCTTGTAGTACACAAGAGCGCTGTTGACATCGAATGAGACTCTTTCTGTCATGATGGAGAGCAGGAAGTACCACTTCCCGGGTATCTTGGCATGCACCGAAGAGCAGGCCAAACAGCAGCTGAGAATGCAGGCCGGCGCATTCGAAGTGGTTTTGGCTATTTATAAGATTGAGAATTCTCTGACCGCGGTCATGGAGTGGGGGCGAAAATATCTTGGCCCAGTGTGTGAGTGTAATCATTTCAGCTCGCCCCTACAATCACTTGACCGACTTTATCCCTCCCCTCCAGGCCGCCTCGACCGCGTCAACAACGACAGCGTGCCACGGTGATTGGCTTTACTCCACGGGCAGCATCTGGTCCCTCGAACTCTGCCTCTTCGTCAACCACCCCAGTTGACAATACGGTGAAAGTTCCCCAGCCCGTGATACCGGCGCCAACTCCGCTTTCTGCTATTGCCAGTTCCTCCCTACCACAGGTTCGACATCCCGACCTCCCAAGCAAATCGACCAGGAACAAAAGCCAGGAGGGAACAGGATTGCTCGAGCCCGAGAGCAAAGGTTATCAAGGTTATCAACCATACCGTCCCTTTCGCATCTCTGGGTCAACCCCTGTGCGGAAAACTAAAAAGCAATTATCCGACGTCTCGGACAGATGGATTATAAGAACGAGGAAAGCAAAATTAAAATCGCTGGAGCCCGAGAACAGAGTACACGTACCCCCCACTCTCCCGCTGCCAATCTCCGCGCCAACAGGCCTAGTGCAACAAGCCGACGTCTCAAGTAAACCGGCAATGAGAAGGAGGGAAGGAACGGAATCGCCGGAGCCACAGAGCAAACGTCACCAACCATATCGCCTTTCGCAGCTACCTCCCGAGCCGACTTGCTCAACAAAACGCTTGCTGTCGCAGCCCTTGACGACCACCTCCAGACACCGCGATGCGACTAGTAGTTCATCCCCTTCTGTTCAACCTCTCGCTGGTCCCAATTCTGCCCTGGCCCCTGCTCCGACCAGAGCCACGCTTGGGCCGTCACATCTAGTCAATGCTGATCTTCAACGTTCTTCTACCAGTACTTCCACCACGGCTGGCAAGGTTATACCTCTGGAACCGCGTGCACGGGTGGCAAACCGTGGAGTCGAACCTACATACAGGACATAATGAAGCCCTGGCGGCTTCTCTGTTGTCGAACCCTCAGTTACCTTTCGTTCTTCAAGTATTCCCTCATCTGTAACAGCCTACCTCACTGCCACGTATCGCATTCTTCATGAACAGCCTAATGACACAGTAACAAAAACAGCGAAGGTGAATGATAATCTATGTAGGGACACTCCTGTGCATGTATCACTAGCTATAGTACACCTTGACGAGATATAGTAAAATTAAATCTGTGCAACAGAATCCTGACCAGTTCGTGGACATGAATGGGTCCTACTAGGAATACTCTCATCACTGTTGGAGCCAGATTATGTTCGCGTAATGTTCGTGCCATCTTCGCAAGGCCCGACGCACGATAGGCCCCTTCTAGGATGACACGATTACTTCGGACGCTGTTGTCAGGGCTCAAACGGCGAGTTTGGACGTCGATCATGCTAGTGATTATTGAGACCTCCTGGAGAAAGAAGGAAGGATGAGCACCAGCAGTGAAGCATGCGACGGAAAGTGAACCCTTCGTGGATGTTGCCCATCCCTCGCCCAAGCTATCTTGGATCCTTTGGTGGGAACGCTTCCTTCTTATCGATTATCACCATAGCCTCAATGACGAGTACCATGTTGCGCTCGGCCAAGTCACCGTTGTCGTTTCCTTTGGAGAAAGCGTCTTCGGGGAAAATGTCGTAGGTTAGAATGGTCTGAAGTACGATTGGGTCTCGGGTTGATGTTGATTTTTGGGAATAATCGTCGTCGTCTAGGAGAGGAGCGGGTAGTGCGAGCTCGGAGCCATAAAGAACTTTTTCGACTGTATGTTTCGATGGCTGTACCTCCTGCGGCGGGTCTTGAGTGATGAACGGCATCTCGGTTCCGACTGATGGACCAAGCAAAGCCGTATTCTTTGAAATTTTGTTCAGTGTCGTCGGGGTCAGGGTCCTACAGCTTATGCCTGTGGTCGTCCGGGTTAAGGAATGAGAGTGCCACCTCGATTCTGAAAAGAATGGGACAGACCTCGTCCGATAGTAGCATGCACCTGTCAATCTTTATACCGATATCCTCGTGCTCCCACTTGTAGAAGACTGCGCCCATTGCTTGTCATCGAGAGAAGGTGGTGGGAGGGTCGCGACGTATTGTATGGAGTCTTCCATGGATTTGACTAAAAGTTCTGCCAACGGTTGCAAATTATGCGTTGTTTGAGCCTGGTAGAATGATTAAAAAAACACGCAACCGTTCAATAAATTTGAGCAGACCGTAAATACAGCTTGCAGGTACACTTCGCGCAAGCTTTGTCTCACATTGATAAAGGGGAGTCCGGCCTTGATGAGCGGAATAGATGCAACGATTCGTGCAATACGCCCATTGCCATCCTGGATATGGATAGTCAGAAGACCCGCAGAAACGGGATATACTTGACGAACAGTGAACGGATGAATTCTCGCGAATGTTGAGTGGATCCAGGCCGCCTTTATGAATGGCGAAGCCGCCGACGACAAACAGTCCTAACAACACCATGAGGACATGAGCCAGAATATCATGAATGTGCATAACCACCTGCAAGTGCGATATGAACGACACCATTTCTTCTGGAACATCTTGCCACTTCGTAAATTGCACGACGCCGCCAATACCATCAACAATTGTTGTGATAAGTCGGCGGCGGTAGACCCGATAGGCACGAGATAATCGATCGGTTCGTCATCGACCTGAAAATTGGAATGTTAGAAGCCTGACATACAATCTATTTCGTGATCCTCACGATGACGGTAGAAATCAGTTGTGATTTCATTAAAAAAGCATGGAGACGACAAACGTGCTCCTCGGCAAATTCGCAATATGTATCGAGTATACCAGTGAAGACCCCCAAAGCCTGTAAATAATTAAGGACTCCTATAGATCATACGGACAACGAAACCTACCTGAGTGAAATCCTTCAAGATAGCGACGACTGTTGATGGATCCGGTTTCCCCGACGAAGAATCCAACATATGGTCAATCGCTCCAGTATAGAATCCCGCCCTCACAAGCCTGCCCAAGGATTCGCCGCCTAGCCGGAAGACATGTTCGATCTCGTTGGACTCTACAGCTAAAAGGCGGGAATATCGCTCAACCGCGAAATCCTTTCTGTCTTCAGACAAGAGAGCATTCCAATTGGCCTTGACATTGTCATCAGGAACAGCCCCATAAGAATAGGAGGAGATGGGCTCTGGTGGGACATGGGGTGACGCGATGAAGCTATTTTCTGGTTGACTCCATTCGTGGTCTGGATTCCATTTAAGTAAACTTTCTGTGCGAATAGCCTAAATAATATTTACCTTCCTCCTCGGTGGTTTTCTGCATGGTCAAAGAGACAGATCAGTTAAACCGCAGTCTATTGTGGGTAGATATGATACCTGGACAAAAGTGCGTAAAACTTCCAAATACTTTTCGAACGTTGGATCTCCATCAAGGCACGCATGCGCTTTGTCGAACAGTTGAAGAGCTCCATCAACGTCCTCGAGATATAAGTGTCCGACAGCTAAACGCGCAAGCAAGAACGGAGAATCGGGATGCTTTTCCACAAGTTTTAGCAAGCCGTGGAAGTAGTCCCTCACTCTCTTTCGGTCGGATTGAAACAATCCGAGAACACGTTCCTCCTTCCTGTTGAAGGGTATATTTGATTTATCCTAAGGGTCGGCGAAGTCCCTGAGTAAGTGGGTTCATAGTTCAGAGAGCTGAGCCCGCAAAGCTCACTAGAGGCCCTTCGACGGTCCATTGCGGATCAAATACGCGTATCATGTTGGGCGAGATGGTGGAGGTGGCGGTGGTTGTGGACAGAACGACCAAGCCAACTTGTAGGCTCCGCGGTTTCAGAACGATTCCCACGGCTACAAGGAATAAATAGATAATATACTAGGGATGGACACGAGTCAATTAAAACATGCCTAGTTAACTTCGATATAAGATATGTTTCCGCGCGCCGGCGACCGCCCATATTCCCTTGGGATGAATCCATCTAAATTGCGCAAAGTCTAGCTCCCCAACTGGTGGCGGCGGGGCACTGGTAGGGATATCCAAAGAATTCACTGGTCGGTAAACGATCGGCCGAGTGGTGTGATCGTAATCCGGCTCCAGCCGTGTAACGTCGGACAGTAATCGCGGGACTGCAACAAGATTGTCAGCAAGGTACGCTCAAAGAACTATTGACAAACAAGAGAACTCGCCTCGGAATTTATTCCACTTTTTGAACTCATCCGACCTTTAGGACGCTATACGTTATCGGACTGAAACAAGGGGGGGGGGACATCGTGGTGACATACCCGGATGCACTGTTGAAATAGGGATGTCGCCGGAGCTTGCGGTCATCCAGGCGCATCGCTACATCTACGCAGACCAGCTAGCAGCACCGTCAGCGCTTCCTCGACTTTCTAGACAGCACAGCACGTACGCCAAATACCAACGACTCCGCGTCCTCGGACATACCAGCGAAAGGGGGGTAAGGCTCCCCGCCGGGTCCATACAGGTCGTATAGACCCACGTCTCCTAATGTCCTAAACAGAGGCTGCAGACACGAAAAATACCAGTCAACGGCACGAAACCACGGAAGGCGGCCAGACGACAGAACCTTTGAGATCTTAGCCTCTAGCTCGTATACCACACACCCCAGCGACCAATAATCCACCGCAATGGTATACTCTTCCTGCTCCTCAGACGGTTTTCCGGCGTTCGCGAGCATCTCCGGCGCCATGTACGGCCAAGTACCGCATATCTTCGTAGAGCAGCGCTCTCTTGCTGCAAGGGGCGTGCTCCACCGGTTCACGAAGGCGTTCCCGAAGCCGCTGATGCGGACGTTGTTGTGCGCGTCGAGAAGGATATTTTGAGGCTTGATATCTCGGTGGATAAGTCCGGCTTTGTGGATCGCGGAAAGTCCTAATGCCTGAGGCGGTAAAAGGAAGGTGTTCATGGAACGGGAACGCAGACGGTGCTGAAAGGTACAGACCATTTGTGCTACCCACTGCTTTCTGAACTCCTCTCGCTCATGACTGCATCCAGGCAGCACCTCCGACAAATCACGCTGCATATAATCCTGATCCAGACGGATAAGTCAGGGTTACGCTGGATTTCCAGAACAGAGTATAAACGCACAGATGCAAAAACAATGTGCTCGGGCGCCTCGAACGACCCTCCCACACGCGCGACAAACGCCATCCCCGCCGAGCCGTCTTTCAACGCCAACGTCTGATACGCGCGCAGCTCGTTCATAACCACTTGCTCAAGCTTCTTCTCCACGATCGTCTTCTTCTCAAACACCTTTAACGCGAGGATACGCCCACAAGACTTCCCACGGACCCACGAGATGTCGAGTTCTCGAGCAGCCACGATCTCGCCGTGTCCGTCGTGCTTCATGTGCCTGGTGCGGACGAATGGGCCGGGGGCAGGGTCGTATTCTAGCTCGATATCATACACGGTGTGAAGCTGAGCGGAAAGTGGAAGTCTTGAGGGGCCGGGTAGGTTAGGATCGGAAGGGGTGGCATGTGCGTGGCTGGTATTGGCCGACGGGCTTGTCGGTAGGGACTCGCTGCTGAGATTCGTGATACCCGTCAGCACGAGACGCGTGTTGGTGAGTGTTTTCGGAGTAGTCTGGGCTGGGGTCCTGGGAGGCGATGTCTTGACCACCGATGCTTCGTCGAGGTCCATACTGGATGGTCGGGTGTAAGAAATATAAGTTCTGACAGGATAGGCTTTGAACGGATATATACACACCTTCATCAATGGTCAAAGCCACACTATGATGGAATCATCCTACAAAGGGTCATCAGGAATGAAAGAGTTGGGACGCGGCGGGTGGCCCGAGGACAGAGCAGCCAAGTGGCAGTGGCCAAGGAGTGACATGTTTGACCATTAAATATTGGCTGTTCGCCCAGACCAGGAATGCATTCAGTGCCCAACAGTTGCACTTGAGAAAACGCGTCGTAGTCACTGTAGTATTTCTGGTTCTCCTACATATACCCTGCTAGAACACCAGCCCTTGAAAGTAAAAGAGGATTGAGATTGATCGCAGTGATGACGGATCGCCGTCGTCGTCGACGCTACAATCTTTCCAGTCATTTGGCGACGACAATCGCAAGTTGAAAAAGGACCGCTCAGGATATCCCGACTTCTTGTTACCGAGGCCAGTGGTAAACAAATAAACAATTCACTTCCAAAACTCTCTGAATCGTCGTCAGTCGTAGACCCTGGTGCTGACGAGCTGGGTTGCACAAAAATCAATCGATTTACATCGCCTTCACAAGGAATGTTGACAGCGAGCGTAAGCTCCAAGAAATGGAGCCTCCAGAATTTCCCAAAGGCAACTGCATCGAGTCTACAACTTCTTCTGGTGCTCCATCCTTCTTGGGTGTACAAGGACTATGCTGGCTGCTCGTATCTTGTAGGACCGTGTATCTGACATCACTCAGGCCCACACCTAGTTCTCGTCTTTCTCGGGGACGGGGAGTAGTGCATCACTCTGATAACAAATGCCCATTATAGCTGGTCCACTACCGTTTGAACTAGTCCTAGGAACGATATGCTTGGGGTCTGACTACTCACGATTTTTCATGGGCTTGTTGACTTGCCTGAACAGTATAACATTCGTACTGGAAAAGATGGGCAGATAGCCCCAGAGTAATGGCCAACGATCAGTTAGTTTCAAACCTCCATGAAGTGTCCAGCCAATGATAATCGTTACGTAGGATGTGCAACCTCACCAGTGTCAATATTTCCCCGCACTTGAGATGGTTTGACACTGAGGGCGCCGCATGCCCGGTCGTTTCTTCTACTCCAACACAAAACGTAAATGCTAATCGGATTATTCCCAATTGCAATCAAACATAGTTTTCAATTGCTTCGTGAAGCTTGTCAATACCAAAAGTTGGGTTACACACTTATGACAAACTAGGGGCGAACGACCCTGTTTTTGCCTCTTTCACGACTTTGCTTTCTTTCTTCATACCGAGAGATTTGCCGCAAGGTCACTACTTGTCCCAGAGGCACGTGAGCCGACGATACCATAATTTTCATAACTTGAATCCAAGAAGCGTCGTCGGATATCACCACAAGTGAACCCAAGGTTCCCAGCAACCTGTCTGCAGCATCTGAAGACATGACGGCAGCCGATATGGTTCAGGTCACAATTTGGGGAGAACGGAGTCTAACTTTTGTGTCGATGTTTGGGCCGCACAAGGTAGGCGACAAGGTCTGGACTCTGGATGCACGACGAGAAAATTCTGAGACAGCCAAACGAGCGAAGTCGTCAGTGCCAGCTCGTTTAAAAGAGGCTTTTATGTAGCCATCTTAAAAAAGCCCTAAAGGTGTCGGGGTTGAATGGCTCGGGCGAGCAGTAGTGTAACTTGAGAAAGTTTTACAACAGTAGTGAGGGAACCCGCGAGTTCGTTGTGCAAGCGAAAAGGAGCACAGCGGTGCTACATACTACGCTGAGGCCACTACGGATCCGGACCACCTAGATCGATGTCATTGATCCGGCCCCGCCTCACCCAACCACACACAACCAGACACCCCGATCCCATCTCCGTCCCGGTGCCCGACTTGCATTGTTCCCCCGCATACGGCAAGAGCAAAATGATGTGGACGTTGGATTCCTTTGTCAACATCAACGTGCTGTTGTATATAGTGTATATATCTTATCAGAAGAAAACATGGACCCACAAGTGTGCCACTGAGCCACTACACTTTTTCTTTTCCCGGCCCCCCCCCCCCCCCCCCCCCCCCCCCCCCCCCCCGGCACAGCGCCTCGCTTCAGTCAGTTCGAAGAAGAAGAGCAAGCACCACCACAATTAACAAACAAAAAAAAAGTGACGACTAGATACCAGTCAGTCGTGGTTCTACGTACAATCACCCTTAGACGCTGAACACTGAGTGAGGGTGTGTAGCCTCTACGCTCCGTCATGGTAAGTATATATCCAGATACCCAACGCCACCGCCGCCGCTGCACACACGACTGAGCGAGACAGGACAGTGCGCGCACCGACAACAGGACAACAGGGACCAACAACAGGCCCTAGCGCCGAAGGTCCTCCCCGCACCCCCACCGGCATAGGCCTTAGCACACAGGGTCCCAGCATCCGTCGTTATAAATCCCCTCCACCCGCCGTCCGCCCCTCCCGTCGTCTTCACACTGGTCGTGACCCTAAACTCATCCATTCCATGGCTGTACCGTGGCATCCCCCCCCTTCCCCCGCGCGCTGAGCCACTCGATGAAGATAGTGGACATTTCCGCGCCCAAGACACAAGATATTACCAGGGGACGCAATACCTCCTCCTCCTCCTCCTCCTCTACCTCTCAACTCCAAAAAAGCACGGCACTCCGCGTTCGGGCCGTCAGATTCTAGTGGGGGGGAGGGGCTCCGGATGACGTCTGTTGTGGTAGTTAGTGGTACATGGGTACGTGTGAATACGAGAGTCGGGATCGACGACAAGCGCTGTTCGGGTCCATGTTCCTTGGTCGACGTTCACCGTTCACCCTTTCGCTATCCGGGTCACACCACCTCCGAGGACGCACAAGACCCAGTGTGTGTATCCGGGTGGTATACGGCATGCTAATTGCCGTCCCGAACATCTCCAACCGTGATGGCTGAGGCCGCAATGGGGTGCTTTCCTGGTAGCGGGCGGGTGCGCACTGCGTGCGTGGTTGTGACGGTGAGGATAGTGGTGACGGTGAGGATGGTGGGGAGGATGGCACATCCACCCGGACTGCGTGATGGAGACGCAACCTCAGTGGGCAGTGGGGAGGGCAGAGAACTGGACAGGGGGGGGGGGGCTTGTCGGGTGGTGCGAAAGGAAGTGCGAAGAAGTAGATTTATCCTGGGAAGGGGGGAAATGCGACGAGGCGACCTCTCCCGGACCTGTTTTTCAATCTCCATACCCTATCGGTGCTTGGATGACACGCAAACTCTCGTCTGGAGTCTGGACTTGTGAGGGCGGAGAAACGATCGTCAATCCCATGAAGAAGGAACGAGGGTTGTCAGGCTCACCGAATGCCCAGTGCCAGTGGAGGTAGGGAAATACACACCAAAGAGGGGTTCCGAGTATAGTAGGTCCTGCTGACTGATGAACACCGTGACAAGGATGTTGGACAGCAGCTCAGACTTCAAACAGGGGTCTCTGGTCCATCCATTATGTGGGCGTGCATGATGATGAGGCCTATTGACGAAAACACTGTAATTGAGGTGCTCTTAGGGCGAGGTGTTCTGGACGGATCTCAGGTGCTAACGGAGACCTTGTTCTGCGGCACACAATCGCCAGGGCTGGGCATTGTTGTTGGCGGTATTGTTGATCTGTGGGTCCCAATCCCCGATGCGGAGAAGTCCAATCAGCGGACAAGATTGGTTGCGCTGTCAGCAACCAATCCATCAACCAGAATTCCCATATCCGGCAACAATCACCTCGCCTTACGTTGCCTTGCTTGGCTGTATTTGGCTCCACCTACACCATATTTGGCAATTTTGAAGACAGGATTGGATGGAACCCACTGAATTAATTTCCGCCAGACAGGCGTTATAAATGGTCAGTTCCCCGCCTCCCTCTCCCGTCAAATTATCCCAACCAGCAGCCATGGTCCTCCAATCCAACTTTGCCAAACGCATCATCAGCAACGCCGAGAACACCCCGCCCGTCTCAGTCCTCCCCTCCAAATCCCTCGCTGCCCGCCTTCGCTCCTCCCTCCACTCCGCCGCCCGCCGCCGACGAACCAACCACGGCAGCAGCAGCAGCAGCAATGCAAAATACACCATCGAGCAGGCCGCACGGCGCAGCCGCACCAAGTCCCCCGCCAACTCCCTCAAATTCAAAGTGCGGGCCATCGGCGGGGCACCGCTTCCGATTCCCGACATCGAGATGGCAGACGCCTCCATGTCCACATCCTCCTCTTCGACGACGACAAATTCGACTGCACCGCGAACGGTGCCCGTGATGCTCCCTAAGGAGCTTGGCCGTCCTGAATATTGCGAAGTCTCGCGCGAGGCTCTCCTCGCTGCAGACCCGGAGCTCACCGATGTTGAACCCTCGTACCTCCGTGAGGGGCTTGAAGCCCTTGGGCCTCAGTACGTCTCCCTCTCTGCTCCAAAACTATTTTAGTGTTCTGATTACCTTCGTACAGGTTTTTGAGAACCCTCTCCAGCGTGCGCGCGAGTGCCCCAACCTCCCAAGACGCTCTTCCCACCGAACTCTCCATCGTCGTGCACGATCTCACCACCGCCCTCCCCTCCCACATGCTCGCCGTCTACGGGCCCGCTTCCAAATCCACGTCTTCCACCACCACCACCCCTCCCCAAAAACGCAAAGTCACGCTCTACCCCGTACACTCCCTCTACCTCGTCGCCCACTGCGCCCGTCTCCCCCCCTTCCCCTATCCTTCCTCAACACAACCTCAAAATCCACCCGTCGCACCCGGCGCAACCTCAGTCCAATACACCGTCCCCGTACGACCGCTCTGCCTCCCCTCCCCCTCAAACTACCCCCGCCTCTCTTCCTTCCTCTATACCAAACGCGCAGACACCCTCCTCGCCTCTCTTCTCCCCACCCCTCCTCCCCCTCCCTTCTCTCCTCTTTGTCAACTCCCGCCTCTTTCTCATCATCGCCCCCACCCTCCACCCCAGAACCCACACCCACACAAACAGCACCATCAACAACAACAGCAACAGCAACCCGAGAATACGCCACACACCTCGCACAGACCTACACCCCACAAGCGCTCCTGCAGCACGCGCTGCTCGTGCACGGGCTCTGGCAGAACGTGTGTGCGTTGGGCGTGTTTGAGGATGCGTTGTGGGAGGTGGTGGATGTGGCGTGGAGGGTGCTGTTGGCGGGTATTGCGTTGGGGACCGGGGGGGATGTGGATGCGGTTTTGGGAGGGCGGGAGGAGCAGGAGCAATAGGGGAGGAGGAGGAGGAGCGTTGAACATTGATATCCGCCATTGCACTTTTCACACTTTTCATACTTTGCATTTCGCACTTCGCATTCATGGCATAGGTTTTAATTTTTTTTTATTCGATATCATTATGTAGTATACGCAACGCAACTTACTTACAACTTTAGAAAATATGTACTACGAGTTATGGCATATACGTATATGCAACAAAGAAACGAGCTTCACAGTCAGATTATTGTGTTCATATATTGATAAGGACAAACTCATGGAAAATTGTACAGTCTCGTAACAGGGTTACGTCCGGCGACTAAACATCAATACCTTTACCTACGAGATGCTCCCAGGATGATCCCGATGTAAGTAACTTACACCGAGCGGTATATACTCGTAGTGACCAAAAGTCATTGCGGGTTATGTAATATACATGTGACCTTTGACATCGATATTGTGAAATTGTGATGATAATCTCAAATAATCAGAAGAATGTTTTTATGATATCTAAAGTAAACCTCTAAAAGAATGTGTCCATAATATCAAAACCAGGTATGACCTCCTTTAGCTGCCAAAATGGCAGCTGTACGATCAGGCATATGATCAATATGCTTGTTGATAGTATCAATCGAGATCTCATCCCAGGCAGTGTGAATGGCATGTATGAGCTCAGCTACAGAAGTTGGAGTATGTGTGCGATGTTGTAGAATACGCTTGAGCTCAAGCCAGAGTGGTTCAATGGGGTTGAGATCAGGGGAATCGGGAGGGTGAAAAAATTGGGGTATGTTGTGAAGTGAGAGCCATGATAACATTGCTTGACTTGTATGTGCAGGGGCACCATTCTGTTGAAACTGCATGTAACCCCTCAAGTGCTTCAGCTTAGTGTAAAAACCCAACAAACTGCCCACCAAAATCTGTTCCAGGTACCGCTTTGAGTTCAATCCTCCACCCCTCCCTCCAGGATACTCCACAACAACCAATGAACCTTTTCTGCCCTGTGCAATACATCCCCAGACCATAACACGTAGTTTTGATTGCTTGAAGGTTGGAATTAGGCAGCTGTCAAGTAATCACTCATCCTTCCGCCTTGTCACAAAAATATGGCTGCATTTATCCCCAACATGGACATAGCACTCGTCAGAGAAGATCACCCGACACCAATGTACCATTCTCCAGCATGCATACATCCTTCCCCAGAGAAGTCGCAGTCGCTTGTGGATAGGGGTGAGGTAAGGGACTCTACGAGCGACCCGTCAATGGTAACCTTGTGCTGCAAGGACACATCGGATTGTTGATACTGAGACAGTGGCTGAGATTTGGTTTGTGATTTGCCCAAGGGGCATGTGGTGGTATTTCTTTGCCTTTTGAACTATTTCATGTTTGTCGTATGCTGTCAACTTGCTGGGTCATCCAGTCTGAGGTCGATTGGAGGCAGAACCAGTCTCTTTAAAGCGCTGGATGATGAATTGTGCAGTGTGAGGTGGAATATTTTCGTGATGGGCAGCAGCAGTGGCATTTCCAGTTGCATGGTAGAAGCCGATGATGCGGTTCTTTGTTGGTGTGTCAAGTTGATGCCTCTGCCCGTCTGAAGCAGGCATCTGAGGGAGTTAAAGATTTGTGTTTGGTTTTTAAAAAAGGCAAAACACGACGTGTTCATCAACACAACATTACATAAGCGCAATCACTTTTGGTCACTACGAGTATACATCATCGTCCCAAACCCTACTCGCCCACTCCCTTCGCCGGCACCGCCAGGTATCCGCTACATCAAGGCCGGAACACATGGCTATTCACACACTCCTGAAAAGATCCAAAATTCAAAATCTCATCTGGATTCCGACGCAGCTTCGACGTCGACCCACTGGGATAGTCCGACGTCCAGGTTGGGTGATCAGGTGCGTCATCCCAGAGGCTTTCGATGCAGCCAATATTGGTTTCTGAGCGTGGTATCTACTAACATGCCAGGTGGTTGTTCTAGATTTTATGATTACTAACCTCGTAGGGGGTTCATGGTTGGTTGGTTGATTGGTGATTTTTAACAGATCCAACTGCCTAGTGGGCTGGCGATGAGGAAGAGAACGGTTCAACTCTTGACAAAATCTGCACCGTTCCGCTCTCTGTCTCTCTTTTTCGATCAATACGAACTTGACCTGGTTGGGAAGACTCTATCCGGCGTTTCCCCCCAGAACATACCTTACACCCGGGACGCTCAGACTAAGCCCATTTTTTCCACGCGCATCTTCCGATTCTACCGCCCCCTTGCGCAAGGGCGTCAATATTTCATTGCTCGGGTCCGAATCCGAATCATACATGGTATTCTTAAAAGGCCAAGATTGCAGGCGCGGATAGAGAACACACGCAAAACCTGCCTATCGTGGACGACCACCGTCAGTGGGCGGACACTGGGGAACATAAAGTCGATGCTATACTTAAGGCCTGCCTCGCCTCCCATAATCAAGCTCCCTCGCCGCGAGGTCGCGCAGCCTCGGCCGGATTCATCATCCTCCTCGCCCCCCCGCCCTCTAAACATACTTACTCATCCCTAGTCAAAATTGCGTCGAGGTAAATATTACCTCAGCGAGTGCCAACGAGAAAATGGCTCACCTCATGATTAGATTTCTAGGTAAATCGAGTGCCAGCGAAGCAAATGAGCCACTTTCTCGATGCAATTTTGACTGGGACTCGTCAGTGGGACGTTCTGCTTTCTGAGTTTGTCCTACTAGTAGTCGCGATGAGTCCCCCGTCTAGTTATCCGGCATCCCTTCAATCAAATGGACGACGCCTCTGGATTCGGCACAACCATCACAGCCGGATCTCAAGATATATAGCACCTGCGCTTCCTGCCTTTGCTTGGAAAACGGAGCAATGCGAGGGGCATGTTGGTTCGTTCAGCTCTCTCTCTCTCAGACGGGTTTTCTCTTACGCAGCGGGCGGATTCGTCTTTGCCTGTCTTTGCAGTCTTTCGACATGGCGAGGGCAGGCTCAGGCTCCAAGGCCCTTCTCTCACGAGCATTGCGATGCCACGTTGAAGTTCCGGGGCGGAGAAAACTGTGTGACATAAGGATTCCCCCCCCCCCCCTCAGGAAAGAATCCGGAGTTTGGTCATGACGGATCCAGAAACTGGCGGACGGCATTCAGCAGGGTCATGGATCGATTCACTGCTCGGAACGCTACAGCTGGAGAGGGGTTGGATGTTCCGGACCTCGCCATCGGATGACAATCACTCCGGACGGTAACCTTGTGGAAGGTCTGTAAGGTGTTTTCCACTTACCTCTCGAATGTTGCACCGTGTGTTCATCTGAATGCGTCACCTACCAGTGACCGTCTTGACCTATCAACATGTTGGGCGCCTCCGTTTGTTTGGCTTCCTCGTTGTAATCTCACTCCAATTCTTGATTCAATGGCGCCATCTCTTTCCCCCCAGGAAGAAACGGCTCAACAACAAGAATCAAAAGATCCTTTCTTCTCAGCAAGGAACAGAAACCAAGTTTTTCTGGGGGGTCTAAAATTCTCGTCCGAGTTATGTTTGTCGAGCCCGGAGCAGGTCAATAGTTGCCATAGGATTGAGGTTTATCAGGATGCCGAGCCAGGTGCACGACCTGACCCCGCTACACTTGAGACGTTGAACAAGGAGCTCGAGCACGCGCACAAAGCCACGTTCCCAACGTCAAATTCATTGGTTTAACTCGTGTTGCTCCGAATATCGATGGTTGTCGGAATTGTTGCTCCTGTTCTTTGGGTAGGTAGGGTGCTTCCGCGTTCGTCCGGGGGGTCCCGTGGTTCGCTTGGACCTGTCTTGTGGCTACTGCTGGAAGAATCTTTCGCATTGCTGCGTTGGGGCGCAAAACCTGCTTGTAACGATTCACGGCTAACTACACTTTTCTTCAGAATTGATCCACGCCCCCCTTTGTCGACCTGCGCCCATACACGAGTAACGTCGACCCTATTGCCGTCCCGGATATGTTTGCGTTCTACACGCCAGCACGCAGGGGCCCCAGAAGGGCCTGGCAGTTCAGAGCCTGTTCTCTTTATCACGTCGGTGGATGGATACGATCATGTGGCCAGAGTCCGCTGCAAGGATGAGGATGAGGAAACGCGTATTGGGACGGCCGAAACACACGTTCTCCGACCGCTGCACAAGAGTCCACAAGCGAAATTCATTCGCAGTGCCATTCATGATCACACAGTCTTCCACATCGTGCAGTCCATTCTTAAATCGCACTATCAGCTCATCATGGACGGACTCCAGCCGGCGCGGGTCTGCTGTTCCAGCAGGAATGGATCGAAAGGCAGATGCTTAGAGGTGGAAATCTCAAACACAGACAGAAATGGCCTCATTCTCAAATGGAAAACCATCGCCTGCCGCAATTGAACTCTGCCGGTATGCTCTGGTCCTCGAACGATTTGGGCGAGAAGCGCGCTCTCTCGGAAGTGGAAATGCCGGCTCTGGCAAACTTACGAATCATAGATAGATAGTGTCGCCGATGGGGACAGTTGTCCCATGAGGAGCGTGCGTCGCCGACTACAGACCGCGTCGGTCGGGCGTGCCGGGGCGAAGGTCGTGCCACCACGACGGTTAGACTCGACAGCCGGAGGCGGGTGTATGACAGTGCTTTGGAGTACCCCAGGTGGATGCAACTATATTGGAGGAGGCGTGGAGCACACTAGACGTCACTGGATAGGGATTGGCAAGAAGCTAGTGAGGTCTGCAAGAAGAAAGGAATATTTATGTACAATTACAAATTCCGCAACCCAATCACTTTTCGAGCAACCACCTTATGGTTGTAGCCCGGAAACTTTGGAAGCTGGTGGTGCGCTGGAAGGCAGAGAGATTAATCAAGCTAGGCTTTCGTTCCAAATCAATTCCCTCCCCTCGATCCTATTTCCTTCTGAGTACTAATTTATTCGTCCTTTGGTATAACCGACCGGAAGCCGATGTTCGAATGGACGAATGACGGCTCACGGGTTGATTTGCTACCGTAACTACCTCCCCGGGCCCGCTCTCCGGTGTCAGGGTTCCCGTTACGCTTCTATACTCCTTACATTGACGATCAAACACTTTTCTCCTCAAACTACACCCCCTCATCATCACCATCCCCATACCAGCACGCCTTTATGCCGACCCAGATCCGGAGCAACATACCCACCCACGCAGCGCGTGCAGCACGCGACTTCATCTATGCATATGGCCCGTGGTCCATGCCCGTAGATACTCCGCGCATCTCCATCGCGTTAGCGCTTTTCAGCCTTTCATGAATCACGTCTCATATTTCAGAGTTAATATTTAACGTGCCTAACGGTAGCAGTAAATAGCGTAGTGATAAAATAGCGCCGTAATTAACAAGTACTAAAGGCTAAGCTATGCCCAAGAGGCAGGTTGCGGCCCGACCCATGGGGTGGCGCCTACCTCATATCGTCGGCGTCCACTGTACATATACACGTGTCGCTGAGTAAGTAAATGCGATGGCGGACTGCAAGGGGGGAGGGGGGACTGGGAATCGGATCATCGGCCGCCCTTACGCCGGAAGGGTAGTTTGCTAGACCACGGGGCCTCCACACCGGGGTTGACGGCACAGAGAGGAAAATCAAGTTCATATGGTATTATGCATGCAGTATGCGTTTTGTTTCGTGGGTCGTGAGACACTAGGCGTGGGTGGGTACATGAGGTGGACGTGTGTAGATAGGTAGGTAGTATGATGGTGGTGGTATTAGTATTAGTATTAGGTGCAGATATTGATATGTAGCGGGTAGTAGGTATAGCAAGAGACAGCGCTGGTAAGGGAACAATCAAATAAGAAAACAAGGTTCAAGAAGATAAAAGGGAAAGACAGGTTGTACCACGGATAGATACATATAAAACACAGACAGAGCAATAGTGAGATAATAGGGAAAGAAAAGGAAGCGAGGGGGAGACAACAAAGAACGCAGAGGGAGAGTGTGTGTGGAAACAAGTCTGTTTCCTTGTTTCGTGTTTCTTGGTCGTGTGACGTTGAAGTCGTCGTATTTTTGCACATCCACGTAGCTGTGGCTCGCGTCCGCGCCCGCAACCGAGTACTTCCTCTCACACCCTTTGCGCTGCTGCTGCGGCCGCCCTCACCCTCACCCTCCTAGCCTCCGCCGTGACCCCCCACACAATCCCCACTAAATCCTGCACCTTCCCCTCCCTCACGCCCAGCGCCAGCACATTCTTCCACAGCCCCTCATTCCTCCTCACCACCTCCCCAAACCCCTCGCGCGAGCTGCCAGCGCGCGAGAGGATGGAGGCCATGGCAGCCGCGTTCGGGAACTCCTCGACAACGGCGGGCGGGAGGAGGCGGTATGCGAGGGCGGTGTAGAGCTGTGCTTGGGGCTCAAGGGAGAGCGCGAAGAGCAAAAGGAGCGGGAGGGTCGGGGGGTGTGGGACGGGGAAAGGGAGGAGAGGTAGGGTGAGGATGTTGGTGCTTGCGCTTCTGGTTGTGTTTGTGGTAGGAGCAGAGGGGGCGGGAAGTTCGACGCGGAGGGCGGAGGTGAAGAGGGCGGCGTTGATGGGGAGGAGCAGTGGAGGAAGTGGTTGGGCAGTGGTGGAGAGGGTGACGGCAAGGACATGCGTAGGGAGGTACGAGCGTGATGCAGACGCGGAAAGGAGGGGAACGTCAACTGTGGGTGGGAGCTCTGCGTCCGAGGTAAAGGTGGACGGAAGGGTGGGCTTGGAGACGTTGAAATGTCGGCAGAGGACTCTGTGAGGTGAGGGTTCTCAGGGATTAATTGCAGTACGCGAGGGATGGTAGAACAACGTACTCGTGGGGGTCAGCGTCGGGGGTCAGAAGTGAGGGTCGTTGTGTGGACATGGTATGGTAATCGTATAGTCTGAGTGTGTGGTACTTGGCGTTTGGCGTTGATTAATGGGCTCGTGGTGCAGGTATGGGTACAGGTGTGCGGGATACGTTAGAGACAGATCTGTGAACGCGAAAGATGTTCGGTCAGAACAGT
Source organism: Lyophyllum decastes (assembly GCA_025854295.1). Classification (NCBI taxonomy): domain Eukaryota; kingdom Fungi; phylum Basidiomycota; class Agaricomycetes; order Agaricales; family Lyophyllaceae; genus Lyophyllum; species Lyophyllum decastes. Next base: position 3,281,507 of record CP107705.1, on the reverse strand, counting down.
GCAGAGCGACGACGACGCCGACGCGACAGGGACAAAAGAAAGGAAGAGGGGAAGGAGGGGAGTTGGACAAGAGAGTGGGAGTGAAGCGTGGAGGGGATGTTCGATGAAGGAGAAAAAAGCCAGAGACGAGTCATAGTACGTACTATATGTACGTATCACGATCGAGCTTTGTGGGTCCGCCGATATGAATTTGGACGCAAAAAATAGAAAAAAACGCCCCAATCCTGGGATCGGGATGCAGGGAAGTATCGCACGGTCGTCGGTCGTCGTAGATCATGGAATGGTCAAGGGTCAGATTAGGATGCCTAGATGGAGGAGACCTGCGGCATGGACGGGGGAGAGGGACGCAGTGCAAACTGAAGTTGACGAGAAAATATAAGATAAGCGACAACATCCCGCTCCGACCCCGAGTCCCAGTCCGGGTGGATTTCTTGTCAGCACCACGCGCACGCGGTCCTCTCTCAATACTCTTTTGCCACTGGCAAGTGGCAGCGAGGCACTTGGGCGGCAGATTGTTTTTCTCCAATTCATTTCATTTCACATCAAATGGAGAAAATAAAACCACGAGGCGGACCCGTAGCTCGTCTCCGTAGTCTCCGTAGGACAGCAACGACATTTTTGGCAAGACAAGAATAAGCCAGCGAAGTGTTTTAGATCCATCCCCTACAGTTTTGCGTTGATCCAGGACCGGAAGTGCGGACCCAGATTTGACGATGACCTGAGGGAGGCTGAAGACCAGAAGATGGGAGGAAATGGCAGAAAGAAGCGTGTCACCCGAAGGAGGTAATAAGGGACGAACCAGTTCAGAATCGGCAATCAGATAATCAGGCAACCCAGCCCGATCGTCCCGAAGCACGGCTGTGATTCATCTCCCGCGGCCGCAGACGTTTTAGGACTAGCGTCGACATAGGTCGCGTGGAACGATCGCGGCTGACGGTAGGTTTGCATGGAAACGCAACAGTATGAGCGTACTCGATGTCATCGATGTCAAACAGATCCGAAATCCTGAAACTTGGCGAATATGTTGGAAATGTTAGTTCGCTCTGAAACTTCGAATGACCTGAGTCGACGGGAATTACGAATCATGAATGGGCGTCGCACATTCTGGTATGGCGTCTTGTTGCCGTTCTAGTTTTTTAATCCGCCAGACGACTGCCAAGTAATCCACTCATTGCAACCGACGGATCAGGTACATTATCGTATCCATCGATGAGAGCCCTGGGCTCCTTGACCCGAATCCCCGACGTCTCCACTTATCTTACATCTATTACCAGACTTGAAATTCACAGGCCAAAGCTCTACCAACGCGGATCAGGTTGAAGCTCGCACCGGACGTTATAAGACAATAAAACGCCACAACATGAGCCTATCATAGCAGTAGTAGTAGTGGTAGTATATTACCGGCACAGTCCAATTCCTGAACGCCGGGCCCCGGTTCAGAATGTGTAGTCTGAATTTATTGCGGATTTATGCATTTCAAAAATGAAAATACACGGCGCAGCTCCTGCGCTTTGCGCTTTGTTTTCAGGTAGCAGTCAACAATGTTGCTACCAGGCCTGCGAGTCGAGATTCGGCTTGCCGCATCGATCTACCCCCGTGTGCCAGGCTGCTGCTTGTAGTGCCCTAAAGAAAACAGTTGTTATGGGACAGACATTTTTACAACTTACCCGTGCGTACGTGATTGACCAAAAGCATACGTACAGTTTCGCCACTCTTGGACGCGTCCAGAGCGTCCCGTCTCAAGTCTATAACCGCCGCCACGCTGTTGGAGATCCTTCGTATATGGTTATATTTTCTTGCCGAGTCAAGGAACATGGGCTGAACGAGGGCTGATGATGGACATGGTGGACAAATTTAGGCACGTTCCCTAATGCTTCCCCCATTCACTTGAGTCTTTGTCGGGACTGAACTCTGAAACACCACAAATCTGGACGCTACGGCATTCTACCAGATGCACGGTGAGAAATGTCCGCCCGCCAACTCTGACACGAGGCGATCCGCATCAAAAAGCCCTTCACATCCCTGTCGCCCTATTAGGTGTACACCTTCTAAGATAAGCCTGAGTTGGCATCGGAGAAGGAAGATAACCTCCACTCACCAGGGACACAGAGTCAGAGGAACAACCCTGGTCGGAGACTGCTCAAGTCCGCGCAACGAATCTCACCCTCCATGACCAACTCAGCTATGGCTCGTCCCGTCCCGGGTGCATTGCATATTCCCTACACACGCAAAACGACCAAGAAGTCAGCGTCCCCAAATTCAAATCCTTGAAACCGCACGGTGAAGAGAAAATGTAACCCACCCAGCATGTATGCCCTGCTGCCACAACCAACCCCCTCGTCACCTCTATCGCCTCCCCCACGATCGGGCCCTGCCTCCTCCCCTGTACGACCGGCAAATAACACGCCTGCCTCTGCTCCACTGTCCCCGCCCGCAACACCCCCGACACAGCCCTCACCTGCTTCCACACCTCTTCGCACGCTCGCTGATCCACCTCCACCTCGTCCACGCCGCCCTTCGGGAGCGGCGCATCGTCACCCGGCCCGCACGCGTACACTTCGCCCTCTGGGCCTGTGCGTGCGTAGATCTCAGGGCTTGCATGAGGGAGAGCCCTGTGTCTTGAGAAGGACGTGGAGATGGGTGGGGCGATGTCGGTGAAGAGGGTGTAGGGGGCGATCGGGAGGAGGTGAGAGGGCGGGTGGATGATGATGCTGTGTGCACGCGTGCCGGAGATGGGGAGGCCGGGGAGGAGGGTGGGTGCCCAGGGGCCAGCAGCGAGGATTACGTGGGTGGCGAGGAGGTGCTGCTCCTCCTGGGGGGAGGTGAAGGGATCAGTGTACGCGACGCCTTTCACGCGCCCGTGCTCGGAAAGGATGCGCGTGGCTTTGCCACTCAAAAACTCGACCCCTTTTTCCTGTGCGAGGGCGAGCATGCTCGTAGTGAACTTGTATGGGTGCACCTGCGCCGTGTCACCGGGCGGCGCCATGGGCGAGTAGGCATCCGTCAAGTCTTCCTCCATCCAAGTCAGGTCGTCCGGGAGCCCCGTCGCTCTCTTCCGCGTCTTCCGCCGAAGCTTCCCGCCCTCGATCCCAATTGTCTTCTCCAGGCTCCTCCTGCCCCTGATGACATCCCCGCCTTGCGCCCCAGAGCCACCTTCCTCCGAAACAGTCTCAGGAACATCCTCCGCGCGCCCCTCCCAGCTCCCGCATTCCACGAATCGCCAACCCCACCTCTCCGAACCGTTATGTAGTTCCGCAAGGCGCACATGCTCGTTGAATGAGACATCTACCAGCGGCTGCGGGTAGGCCCACCGCGCGACCAGACCTCCAGCTTTTCCGGAGGCACCCTGCGCAGCTCCGTGCGCCGAGGCTTCGAGAATAATTATTTTCGTGTTAGCGGAGTCGAAAGAGCGGTGATGCGTGAGGTAATAGGCGGTCGTACAGCCGATGATGCCGCCGCCGATTATCACAATGGAACGTCGTTCGGACTGGGCCATCTATGAGTATAGCAGTGGTTTTCCTCTCCGTTGAATGTTTTTGACCTAATTGAGAGACGAATGAGTGAGAACGGAAGAGCTGAGGAGGATGACTGTGATAATGAAGCGACGCTCGGCACCGGCCCGGCGATTCCCGCACGTCTTGCTCGTTCAACCGAGACTCGATGACCATGCATTGACTACAGAACTCTCGAGCCTTCACGTTTATTCTTGTCTTGACGTCAGATTCGACAAGTCCAATGGTCCCTACAGAATCACTCAAGGTGAATGATGATCATGATCAGCTACAGTTACATACAAGATAATATGCGACTCAATCAAATTCAAAACAACCGGTGTCGTCATGCCCCGCGCAAAGTGTCCGTAATCCCCCAATAGCCCCTCTGAATCCCCCGTTTTAGCTTCTATCGGCGTTTGGCGGACGACATGTCAAGTCTGAAACAAAACACGCGATACGAAAAGGATCATGTACCTCAAAGAACCTCGTCAGCCTCCCACGCCGTCGCTGTTTCTTAGCTTGCTTGCTTCCAGGCCATAGATACGAGCTGCGCCCAAATTGACGGTGGTTCATGAGGTGGTCTTGGAGGACGTCCTCCTCACTATTCATGGGCTGCACTCCGCAAATACGACGTCAGGTACGCACGCAAGAGACGAGGAAGATGCATACCGGAAGCTCCGACGTGTAAGGATCATCATCGCGCCGGGTGTAGTATGTGGAGTGGTTGAATGGGTATTCGTAGTTGTACGCGCGTGAACTGGCGCGATCGGTCATGCCAAGGCCCAGCGAGAGCTTGCGGTGCCAGTACCAGTGGGTGGATGGGCGCATCCAGCGAGTCGACCGAGGGAGCGTGGGCAGAGATGAATGATTATATCGTAATTTCCCTGGGCTGGACTTTTCCCGTTCCCAAAGTACCAAGGCCAACCCGGTAGCTGATGTGATGGGTGAAGCAGTGATCAAACCATCGCGAAGCATGTTCCGGGGAGAAGTACCATGACCCGCCACTCTGTGACTTGTTGCCTGAAGAGTCGGGCTTTCCACGGTTGGGAAAGGTTAACAGGAACCGAGGGGATGGGAACAACGAGGTGTGTGAATGCTCGTTTCCAAGGACTCATTGGGGTAACTGGGACGTAGATCCCGAAAGGCCGAGAAGTCGTCGAGGAGAGGCTGATGTATGTCCTAAATTGACTAAGGAGTCCGAATGGGATTAAGGGAAGTCATGAGAACTCAGAACAGCGCGCAGAAAATGAAATGTCAAGGAAAGTGAAGTGGTACGATTTCATTGAAGGATGACACATGAGTGAGGAAGAAAGGACATTCGGCCATCAGAGTGATTAGATAGTTCTTTGACGTGACGGAAACGATCTATCTGCTTCAATTTTTGTAATGTTGAGTTGTTGAGAAGATTAGTGTGGGGATCTAATTGGAAGATAAGATGGTAAGATACACACGTTGAACCGAAGATCGCAAAAAAAGTACATATGTACCTGGTGATGCGAACGCGCACTCGCTGGCAATAGAAGACGACTGTAGTCTTGAACGGTTGGTTCAGCTACTGGATGTAGATAGGTCGGTCGAAGCCCGTCAACTCGAAACACGGGGAAGGTTGAACGACCACTGTTTGTGACGCGCCGCGCCGAGGAGTCATGAATGGCTGAGAACAAATCGCTCTGTTTAACCTAGCCCACTGAATGTTGGAAGGGAGAAATCAGATCGACATCCTGCAAGAGGCAAATCGAGGATCCGCAGATCTCGCAAGGAACGCTCCGTTTACGCCCCTTCCCTCTCGATATCGCTAGCTCCTCTAACAAACCAGTATACCATTACTTGTCGTTAAAAACGGAAAATGTCGTAAGGCCCACCTCGATACACACGTACAATGATTCAGGATCCGCGAACCAGCACAACGTTTCGGGGTCGGACCGCAAGGATCGACAGAATCGGGGACCAACAAATGAAAGGACAAATTGGGTTCATTCCCACCTTCACAAGGTTCAGACGCCCAACTTCTTGTATCCCACCAGCGTCGCAAACCTTGATTGCGCGCCGTTGCGTCGTTCCGCTGTTGCCGATTTCGGACACTGGGGATGAGAAGGTTCAGTCAGCTGCTAGTCTTATGCCCCAATATCCAGTTATTCGGCGCTGCATGGTAAGAAGGAATGTTCGACTCAGACTCGGATGGTTTGGGCTGAACAGAACCCCATCCGTCAAACTGGAGCGTTGCCTTTCATGGATGATGAGGACATCTGTGGAGACGTTGGTAACCAAGCCAGTCGGAATCAAAGCGGCGCAGACCGTCCATTCATGACGGCATTGAGATAAATTCGATCATCGCAAGGACATGACCTAGGGAAGATGGCTATCGTTGCGGTGAATTCGGTCTGATAGTGGTGCATTAAATTGATAGTCTCACCGAAACTAGATAGGAATGGGCATCAGTGATGTTGAGGCCCAATATTGAACAGATTGCTGGCCGTGATGAAAGCCTCTCGAGAAAAGTTGACAACAAGTGAATGTTCGATTTCAAGTCCGATACAATGTGGCAAGCCACCGGAGAATCCCGTTCTTCAGTTGTTCCTCGACGCTTACCACCACCTTGGACCACTGGCAGCACGCTGGCTTACATTTCAATGGGAACCAGATGCCATCTAATGTTTTGGGGAGTCTACTCGTTTGGCTTCGAGTTAAGTCTTTCCTCGGTGTTCGCAACGTTCTCAGCCGGATACCCTAGTCACTCTGGTTTTGCACAGGCCTCGCTCGTTCTAGCATAGGCTTCGGGTCTATTCTGGAACGCACTTCGGCTAGACGACTGTTCCATGAATTATAGACAAGCGCCCTTCCAAGGACTGTGCCGGGGCTCCGTCTCCTGATGTGTTGTCCGGTTGTATCCTGCCAATAAGTAGCGTATCAGTCACTGCTATCAACCCATAATTTCCAAATCCTTGCTTGGACTTCTGTTTGGAACAACGTTGCCAGCCCAGCGTTATGTGAGTTATTCTAGATAACCTAGGATATACTACGGGCCTACGTGAATGCCTGTTGCCCAATTCGTTACGACGGTATGACGGCTCAGTCCAGCATAGCCATCCCCCTATAAGGAAGATTAACCATGAGCGCTAGATTCCGCCTCGCCTCGGCTGCCACGTTCGCCATTTGATCATAAACACCACCGTCTTCGTCATAGAGATTGATATCGTAGAGCTCATAATAATTGTCCATTGGTGAAATGGTGATGAGGTTGAAAGCACGAGGTTGAAAATCCTGGTCAGGCGAAAGCCAGATTGTCTCATTCCCAGCGGTAGTTTTGACCACCCGAGGGGGAAAGACCTTTTCATTAATCTTGACTGTGAGAAGTGTTCTGGGGGATATTTGCCTCGTATCCTGGGAGGAGCGATGAAGCAGAATAAATTCCAGTCTGCCGTGCCTTGGCCCGAAGAAACGCAGCTCGATGCTGGAGGCATTGCCGTGCTTCAGAGCCGAAAGGAATTGTCGCTGGTCAGCCCCAGTCCTAGGCGCAAATCCACGAAAAGTGATGGAAATCGGTGAAGTATGCTTCTGGTCTGGGTTACTGGCAATATACGCCTTGATAGAATCGAAACATGGATTTGCATTGTCGAAGGACCGAATACCAGTGTTTTTCCTGACAGCATCTTCGAATGCGGAGAATGTTCTGCCTCCACCGACGACTTTACAGTTGGACATGCGAATTGTTGTGAGGGAAGACATGGAGTGGGTCATTCCAATCGCCGCACTGAGGAGCGCGTCATCGCGGAAACCAGAGAATTCAACCAAACATATTTTGCGGTTTCTCCTCAGAGCATGCGAGAGTGCATGAAATCTGCCGTCTTTTACACTTTCCTGCGTGACAGAAAACCACTTCAATTCGCTCACCGCTATCTGTGGGCTGTATGGGCAACCGGGCAAGCCGGCTAAATGCGCATCGAAAGTAGCCAACCCACGATCGATGGACTCTTCCACTTCTTGCGCTTCTACTTCTAGTCGAAGCCTTCTCGCCATCTTGCATCGGAGATACAGTGGACCGCTGAAGAAAATTTCTTCTTGGGAGGAAAATTGGTCAAGGGCAGCTTTAAGTTTACTGGAAAGTTTCTGTGGATCGGTGGCTGATTCCTGCGGCGACGATATGGTAGGGATACTGTCATTGAAAATATCCTCGTTTGTGCAGCGCTGGATGAGAATTTTCCATTCCTCTTCAAGCAATTGCTGTAGCCCTTTCCAGTGCTCCAAGAAGCCCTCCTGTTCACGGCCATTTTGGTATGATAGGACCGTTGCAAGTACGTTCCTTTGGACATTCATGCGAATAAAGGCGTTATTCCGGTCTTTCATAAGCCGTACTCGGGTATCTCTCATCCAATCCTTCTTTAAGCGAGACGAAAGATCCTCTGCGTCCCAGTCCCTCCTTTTCTTCAATATGTTTTGGAGCAACCCTGAGTAACCAATGCAAAGACGTTCTTCCCAAATCCGTATTTCGTGAAGAAATAACGATTCCATGTGGAAGCGCTCCTGCGTCAAGGCGCTGACACGCATCCCAGTCCCGAGGTGCATTAGTTGCCACTTCAAATGTGCGCCATCGACCTGGTGTTTTATTTGCCGATCGACCGCAGCCATAAGGCCTTCAACCCATTGCCGCTGTGCAGCAGACCTGCGCCGCCTCTTTCTTTGGAAATCGCCTTGCACCAAGTACTCAATATCGTCTATGTGTACAGCGAAATCAGATACACGCCCTCGAAATATGGATCACACACACCATCAGGTTCCAGATTCTCGCTTCTCCCGGCTTTCGGATCCGCCTGGCGGGTGGTATGCGCGGTGCTTAACTTCCAATCTATGTGGATTTCATCGCGGAGCGTTCGTGAGTCAGAATCTCGAAGCTTTAGTTGTACGGAGATGCACTGGTAGTGCGACTTGAGAGCAGCTTATTGACCTGGGTTGTTCATGATCGGGACGTTCGTAGGATCGATAATATCCGTGATTTTTGTGTTTAGAGTATCATACGCGAGATCCGTGGTGAGGGGTGACGCAGCAAGAAATTGACCCTTGGAGCTGCCATCTTCGTAATACACTCTTGTAGCGCGCTCCTTGTGGTCAACCATAGTGATAAAGAGACTTCTCTCTTTGATTTCGGGAACGATAACGGACTTGCGGGTGAGCGTGTAGAATATTGACGTGTCTGGATCATCGAAGTGTTTCAGAAAGCCGGTATAGGACTTGATTGACCTAAGAAAGTCGCCTGCCCGAACAAGGGGGAGAGTCTTTTCGTCGAATATCTCGTCTGAGGTCTTGTTGCACGTGGAGAATGGTGGATGTCTGACGAGCTCGAGAGAAATTTTGATAGAATCCAAGTCATGAGTGTCTGGATTCAGTCCCCAGACTATCATGCGGATGACGGATAGGATGCCTTCGAGGGTAAGCCAGATAATGGGGCCACGAGGGTGGCCGGCACCTTGCACAACACTAAAGCACCCGATATATCCTACCACCGCTGCGACGATTCCGAGACTCATCAGTATCCGAAGTATCCCGACGATCTCGAACACCGGGAATAAGAGTTTCCCCGCGGCATCAAGATCCTTTCGTAACTTTTGCGGACCATTAGTGTCGGCCTCCGGTTCCTGCTTCCCCGATTCTATTGTCCTTTCGGTGCACGGCGTCGACTGGTCCTCACAGGCTCCAAAAACCTGCCGCACGTATGTTGAGAGAACATGACCTAGCCTTCCGTACATATTTTCCGGGGAATGAAGCACACGCTCGAGGCTCCATAAGCATAGCTCGGAAGATTTCTGTAAATCCCATTGGATTGAATGTCCCGCGTTGCGCAGAGATTCGACTATATGTGTAGTTTCCGGGGTATGAAAAGCGTGGAAGACGAGACGCTTCTTCAAAATGGTATTGAGTCGTCTTTGAACGAGAAACTGGAGCGAAGTCGTGGCGAGGAAACCGCCAAGGACTCGGAGAATGGGGAAGGCCCAACGAGTCGAAGGAGGGAGATGGTTGCCGTCCAAGTTTAAATGGATGTAAGGTGTAACGCCCAGCACACAAAGCATGGCAGTTGAAAGGAGCATTTTCAAGTTCCATTTCACACATGTCGTCGTTACTTTCAATCTTCGGAGATCGTCGAGTCGCAGCGTCTCCAGCTGCAGTTCCCTAAGCAACACATCTATTCTCGTCTCCGCAAGATGACGTTCCCTGTTGTCCGGATCCATCATAATCAAAGACAGATTGGCTCCCGAAGGGCGGAATCCTGCATCACGGAGTTTTTCTGCTCCAATGAATCGCCAACGAGAGATTGAGATGCTCGCAAGAAGCGTTTTGAACCCTGCTCTTGCGATGCCAAGACTCCCAAATACAGATAGCGGAGATACAGCCGCATAAAGGTAGCCGTACGAAAGAGCAGAGCCCACATTTTCTTCGCATTGCTCCGTTCCGAGCAATGGTAGAAGGGCAGAGATATCCTGAATTCCTGCGGTGAGGGTGCTGCCTATACCAGCCACAGCCATAATGACAACTACATGGTGCGACGCCGTGAGTACCGAAACGCAGAGCAAATTCGCAGCATACGGACCTCCAGCCAGGGTTGGCCTGGTGGCTTGTGAATGGATTGAAGACCAAGACTGGGCGCTGGCACGACGAACCTCTTGGATGAGCGGGTTGCTTTGGTGGTAGGGCGCTTGAATCGACTTGTGCCAATGTCGCACGCACAGCATATGTATGGTCAGCCGAGATGCTGCGGGTTAGAAGAAAAGAGCATCGTTCCGGTTAACGTCAATGATACATGAAAAGCGCACGTTGACGTTCTTTGATAAGATACTTTGAAATGCACAGCCAGCACATTGTGATGAACCGTCACAAGCCTAGTCACCAACCATCTAGGATCACTTCGAATGAATTCGGGACCCAGCACCCTTATTCTGCGAGCACTCACCAAGGGTCAAACGCTGGATACGATCGCCAGCTCGCGCTCTTGTCTTTATCTTTCTTCATCGACACGCTCCATCTCACTTCGGCTGCTTGAAGCTCCAATACCTCCAGCTACATTTTGCTCTCCCTTTCAGATCCACAGTTCCCATCTTTGAAAGGGATAATGGCCTGCAGGGTGTCGAGGTAATACAGGCGAACCATGTCCGGCTATCTCGGCCCGATCATGGAAGTCATGAACAGCCTGGCTTCCATTTCACACCACTTGTAACTTGGACTTCGACCATGTTATTCTCCTATCTCGCCCATAGAAAGGCATGGTATGTCTTTCAACACTTCTAAGGATATCAGGCAGTTTTTTTTGATGTCGACCATAAGTGCAGAGAAACAGAACGAGCGACAAGCTCGTATCGCCGAGCTACCACCACGATACACGGAACCTATCGGGCCCAAGGACGCTAGAATCCTAGACCAGCCTATCTCCTCACTAGTAAAGAGCGTTCAGAGTGGAAAAATAGATCCTGGTGATGTTTTGGTGGCTTATGGCAAGCAAGCACTGAGGGCACACGCTGAAACCAACTGCTTGACCGAAATCATGATCCTCTCGGCTGAAACTTGGGCTAAGGAGTGTAACAGACAAGGTCCACTGGCAGGTATGCCAGTCAGTCTCAAGGACGTGAGTTACCCTTCTCATCCGCGACAACGCCGCGAGTCTCTAAACAGCCTAAACTCATAGACTGTTGGCGTTTCTGGGTGGGATTCTTCTATCGGGTACTCAGCGTGGATAGGAAGGCCCATGCAGAAAGACTCAGCTCTCGTCCGCCTACTGCGCGATGCCGGAGCAGTTCCCTATGTCAAGACGAATGTCCCAATCACTCTCATGTCCGGCGAATCTTGGTCTGACCTGTTCGGGAGGACAACCAATCCGCACAAGAAAACGCATTCTTCGGGCGGCTCTTCTGGCGGAGAGGGCGCGCTGCTTGCCTTTGGTGGCTCTCGAATCGGCATTGGTACGGATGTGGCAGGTTCCGTCCGGATACCCGCGCACTTCTCTGGTATATATACCATCAAGGCGTCCATGGGTCGCTTTCTTAGAACAGGTAACACAACCGGAATTCCTGGTCAGGAAGGTGTTCCACCAGTATATTCACCCATGGCGCGCACGCTGGAGGATTTGGAGACGTTCTGGAAGGCTATTGTTAGTATGAAGCCTTGGGAATATGACTACGCAGTAAGTCATTGCAGCCGAGCATTGGACACAACGACATTCTCAGATCGAGAGATAGTGCTTTGTGATGCCATGGAAAGAATTCTTCCACGAAGGACCGCTTAAGTGGGGCGTGATGTGGGACGATGGTAAGTTTTGCTTCCACTTCAGTAAGATGCGTGGGGACTGATACTCTATACCAGGCGTTGTTTCCCCTTCTCCAGCGTGTAAGCGTGCTTTGGAGACCGTTGTGGAGACCCTTCAGAGACATGGCCATCAGGTAGTTGATATGTAAGGATATGTGTCTATCATTTTAGTGCGACTAGCTCATCGGTACTTGGCAGCCACCCACCGAGCCCGTACGAGGGATTAAAGATCGCCTCTCAATTGTTAATCGCAGACGGAGGTAGGAACTGCCCTTCTCCCGCGCTATCACTGGCTAATGTTTACACAGGACGAACGGCGACTCAGCACATTCGAACAGGCGAGTCCAACGATGCCGGTGTTGAACAGGCTATGCGAATGGCGTCTCTCCCGCGCTGGATCAAGCAATTATATGTGTGGTACATCCGCTACATCAAGCGCGACGAAATATACGCGGGTCTCGTCGAGGGCTGGCATGAGAGAAAGGTCTTCGACTACTGGCCTATTGTGGCCCAGCGTGAAGACTATCGACGACGCTGGTTCGAGATGTGGCAGAAGGAGGAACTTGATTTTGTGCTCACCGTTCCAAACTCACTTCCGGCTGTGCCACACAATGGAATGAAGGACGGATTTAAGGCGTTAGGGTACACTCTGCTATTCAATCTGGTCAGTTTTCCCACCTGGATCGCGTCATTTTCTCGGCAACTTAGAACACATTTTGAAATTTGCAGCTCGATTATACCGCAGGTGTTCTCCCTATCACACACGTCGACACTATCGGGGACAAGCTCGCCACGGACTTCCAGCCAAGGAACAGTATCGAGAACGTGGTGTATAAGATGTACGATTCAGCGGCAATGCATGGCCTTCCGGTCGGCGTACAAGTCATTGGAAGGCGATTGGAGGAAGAGAAAGTGTTAGCGGGGATGAAAACTATCGAACATCTCTTCAGACACGATGGAATTGCATACAAGCCGCTGATGAATGTTGGGTCTTACATGAGTGATAGGATAGTATAGGATAGTAACCCGCGGCGGTCCCGAAGTTTGAGGTCATTTTCTAAGAATTTGTTAATGATAAGTTGTATTACCATCATCGGCATGTGAGGGGCGAAAGCGGTACAGCTCAAGAGCTCTTACGATAGACCTAGTCGATCCGTCCGGAGATTTGGAGATGGAGATGGTGAGCATAATAGAAAGCGAGGGTGGGGTTAGCATTGAGCAAGAGAACTAAATTAATTAAATGTCAGAGAAGAGGACAGGAGAGAAGTTACAAGGAGATATGGGGGTGGTTATAAAACAGGAAATATTGGGACAATACAAACGCTCGGCCATGTGGTTCAGATGTGCCCGACATGAGGAGGCTAAGCACGACCAAGCCTGCTTCCAATAACGAATTTAATCCGTTCCATGAACCTGCTCTATGGCCTCGTGTCGCGAGCCGACTGTGCCTCAGTTGTCCACACTGCTGCGTCGTCACTTTAGCAGGCTGCGACCACTGAAGTAGAATCGGCGGGAGTCAAGCATTCTCCAGCTATGTATAGATTATCAGCGGCGTTCGGTACAACCTTGATGAATGACCCACCCGTCTGATGGAGCGACGGGGTTTCAGGCAGCGTATACTCGATCAAACCAGGTTGTATATGAACACTGAGGGTGCCACCGCGGAAACGGACGCCTTTGGTTCTTTCGAAGAGAGACGTGGTCGGTTGCATATGTTCCAAAAGTAGCCAGCTAACACCAGTCTTTATAAACATTGGCGACGTACGGTATGCCCTCCTCTCCCACGGCGTCGTGGCCACAAACTTGCTGGTTGCCACATAGTGTTGTGGGTCTGCGTACTACAGAATAGCACCCAATGAGCGTGCTGGCGCTAGATGAAGGCAAAATCAGCAGCGCTTACTTTGAATGAACGGGACACGTGGATGGTTTTGACGCCACCCCTCCAAGAACCCATTGGGATTTTAGCAGTGCCCCGTCGTGATCTTGACAAGAAAACCTTAATGAGACGTTGATTCGGACAATCAATTTGAGTGGGTGGTCAGCACTGGCGTCGAGTTTTTATCAAGAACGAACTATGAACACAGGACGCAAGGAACAACCTACGGAATGAACATGAATCAGTATCGTGATGTAGGAGAAAAAAGGCATCATGCTGGAAGGAACGACCAAAATTGGAAAGCAACGACAAACTTACATACCCATCTTGAACAAGGTCACTGATCAGAAGTCTCCTCACTGGCTTTTCCCTTCTCTTGTTTCGCGGCCAGTCAGGGCGCGAGTACGTCACAAGTACATGGTGTGAACGGTGATGTGGTTCGGGAATCGGTGGCCCAAGGTGTTGAAGTGAAGATGGCAGGTCCAGGGTTTTCTGGTTACCCAGATATCCCAGCACACCCACAGGACGAAAACTGTTGCTTCGACAGCCAAAGCACACAAGTAGGGCGGTTCACGAACACAGCACTCAAACAGAGCGAACGAGAGTATCCCAAGCACTCCGCGAAGGCATGTACAGTCGTTCGTCACCAACATCAAATGATGAGCCACTGCGGAATCAGATGTATCGTTGCAGGAAGAAACGAGAAACCGTCTGTCACAATAAACGCCTAGCACAGTCTCCGAACAACCGCTGTAGGCCTAGTATGATGAGCATGAGGTGGCGCCGGTGCTGTGTGGGTGCCTTTTTTCCACCTCCGCCCCATACCAGAGTCTTATAGTCCACTTGCGTCGTCGAGATTCAAAATGCGTGGTTCCACCGCATGCAATTGGCCACAGAAATCGATTGGGGTCCGACGTGCCGACGGCATCTTAGAAGTGGTAGTGCAAGGTCTCTGAGTTGAGCCAGAAGATGGTACGAGTATTTCCTGATGCTTAAGTAGGACTGACCACGATTGAATTCAACAACATGTATAAAGGTTTGACGAGTCTGAATCTCCTTCCACATGACGCAAATACCAAAGCTTCCTCTCATCTGATGCGGCCTACCACCAGGACAGAACAGAACAGAACAGACACGTCGTACTTCAACGTATTACAGGTACAAAGTCTAGAAACCGAACATGAATATAAGGAATTAATCGCTACAAAGTGACGCCGCTCCAAGTCCGCCAGGATTTCGAGCGGCAGAGCACAAATTACGTAGTCTATCGACAACACATCCCCCATCAATCCGATCTCTCGCCCTGTTCTAAGGATTGATCGGTGGGTACTCCCGTAGAGGTTGAAGGTTCTGACAACGTTTCAAGAACCACCTGGCTCTCGATTATCTTCGGGGGAGGATTGTTCGACTTGGATCGGGGTGTAGTGACAGTTACAACGTCAGACTGGCTGCTCAAAAGGGGCTTCCAGTGATGTTGGGTCGAGACCCTGACTGGCCGCTGGAGTTCTGCGTGATCGTCGTTGGTTCCTTTGAACGCCACACTTGAATCAGAGTCGGCTTGGTCGACCTGAAAATCAGGGTTGTCTTCTATCCTACCAATGGCAGGCACGGCCTGTGGAGGTGCAACCACAAATGAATCGTGGGCTGCATTCTCTTCCAAAACTTGCTCAGTCGCTGTGCTTTGGCTTTGGCTCATTGCGACGGCAGTAGAGTAGGGAGGCAGACTGCCTTTCGTACGAATCAAGTCACTTTAGGAGAGATATGGGATATAAGTTGTGACGGATGACCTACCCATCCAACCACCACTGGGACGTGGAAGGTCGTAGTCGGAGCTATTGACAGCAGATAGTGTACGGATATTATAACCGCTGTGAACATATTGGAGTTGGCCGCGGTATTTATCATGATTGACACCTTGCACCCCTTCGAAAAGAGGCATTGTAGGATGATTAATGCAAGTCGGATGAACGACCCACTTGTCGAATTATTACGGAGACGTGGGATAGCGTAGCCTGTCGAGGAGGGAGACGTAGGCAATGTATAGACGTGATGCTCTCCAACAATGTCGTGGAAGTCACCACCATGAATATTGAGACCGTTGGCTCCTTCGAAGATGGGCATGGTAGGTGCAGTATGTAGACGCAGTTAGGCAACAGCAGTGGTCTTCTCGGAGCATGTGCAAAGTACAAGACTTTCCTTCCCACGCCACCGTAGCAACGACTGGTTGTTCTGGTCAAGGAGCGTAAGTCTAGAAAATGATATACGTCGATGTATCGTCGCCAGAGCGAACAAAAAGAAGGCAAAGTGGTGATTGATGCTTGATGAATTTACACATGACGTCCAAGCCTAGGGGAAAATCGTTGCCGTTTGACCGCTATACCACACTTTTCTTCAAAGATCCCGTGTTTGTATAAAATAAAAATAAAAACAGGAGGACGCACAGTGTTCCCTTGTACCTAGCTCCGGGCAATAATCCAATTCTGATCATTCCTCAATTTCCATGAGCTCCAAAATTCAACATTCTGCAAACTGTTCGGGTCTCGCCAAGTCCACCATGCTATGCTGCGTTGTCCTAAGGCTCTGTTTTTCAGCCACCAATGCAAGATCGCATCAACGCATTCAAGATAGTTACCTGCTTATCAGAAGTGCAGCACTTAGGTTAGAGGGGTCACAGGTAGAGGTCGGGCATTGACAGCGTACTTCCGCGGGGCTTGGAACTAGAATGCTAGTATCATGGTAAGAAAACAATGATATTTTCGAGAACAAGACGAATGGGTGCTCACTCTTGATCTGCCCGGCTTTGAACAGCTTGTCCCCTTCTCCTATTGCTCGATCAGTCACCCTTTATACTAACATGGTGCTGGTAGGAAGGTAAGATGAACTGAGCCCCGTTCCATAGAGTTAAGCAAGTGGATGGATGACAAGAGTTGACAGATTCTATCATGATCGGAGGGACATCCTTTTGGCACATTGCCTATTCGTCGTGTTCGGGCGCGCAAAATGTTTACAGGCTCATGTTGAAGGGAATGAGCCTTGCCGTGATATGCATGGGAAATTGACAGCTGCTGCAAGGAACAAGTTACATTCAAGGTTCATAAGAAGCTATCATATCTTATCAGATACTACTGACCCAGGCATCAAATCCAGTTTCGATTCTCCAAGTTCACGATGGCTCTTCCTGCCTAGCTTTACCTTCTGAATGCTCGTCCATCCCAAAGGCGTAATGCGTCTCACTATTGCCATTCCTGCCCAAGGTTTCCTTTCCCTCGCGGCTTACTATGTGGTTCGTTACAAGTTAAGTACTGGCTCCCAAAAACCCATCGGAAGCAGCAGGACTGGACATATGTACAACGTACACACTAATCGGGTTTTTTCGCTATACGTACAACGAGAAGAAGAAAAAGGACTCAAGCAGCTACATGCCAAAGGGCGAAGTGGAAGGGAACGAAAAATCGGCCTAGAAGTACCCCCCGTTCGGACCGCCTAGATCGCCCCTCCACAGTCCGGACATAACAATGCCACCAGACTTTCCCTCTCCTTTCGCCGCTCTCTTTCCTTGGTCCGCCCTTTCGCCCTTCCCTTTCCCTTCCTATTCGTTTTCCCCTTCCCCGCGCCTTCCCCATCCCCCCCCTCCCCCTCCTCCTCTCCCTCACTCACCCCCTCAACCTCAACCTCAACCACAACCACAGCCTCCTTCACACCCACACCCAACACCTCCTCCCACTCCCCCGGGACATCCGCACCCCCAAGCACCTCATACACCATCCTCCTCGCCCTCACCACCGCTGCAACATTCCCCGACACCCCACCCGCGCGGAACGCCGCCCCGCGCACGATCGGCTGCTCCGCGATGTGCAGGAGGTCACCAGGAAGAGCGGCGAGCTGCATGTCGTCCGATTCAGCGTCCGAATCTTCTTCTTCTTCTAAGCCTTCATCGTTCTCCGCGTCCGCGTCCACACCCTCGTCTCCTCCTTCGTCGACGGCTATACCATCGGCGTCAGCGTCGTCGAGACTTTTCCGCCCCCGCGTGCTCGTGCGCCTCCCAACATTCACAACAACCGCCGCACGACCGCCCCTCCCTCTGCCCCTCGGACGCCCCCTCGGCCGCCCTCTTCCCCTTCTGGTTCCCCTCCCCACAGCAGCAGAAGCAGCACCCACCCCACTCGCACTCGACACCCTCACCTTCTTCCTCGGCGGCTCCACCCCACCACCCCTCCCCTTCCCGGTCCTCTTACCCCTACCCCTACCCGACCCCATCCCAACCTCCTTCCCCGCCAACTCCCTCAACCCCCTCACCCCATCCACATCCGGACTCGCCAAAAGCAACCTCCTTCCTCTCGACGCCGCGCCCGTATCCGGGTCCGTCTTCCCCGCGCGCACGAGGCATCGCGTGTGGAACCATCGGCGGCACGAGGGGCGCGGGCAGAAGTGCATGAGGGAGGAAGGGTGCGGGTCGGAGGGTGCGTAAGGGGATAGGCAGAGGCATGTGGTTGCTCCGGGTTTGGGCTGTGTGGTAGTGAAGGAGGGGGGGAGGGGAGGGGGCGGTTAGCGTTTTGTGGGGGGGTGGGGAGGGAGAGGGAGAGGGGGGGACACGACGAACCTGGATAACGCGCGCGCGGTACTCGAATGTGTAGCGGGTAAAGAAAACGTCTCGGGGGATGTAGGGCTGCTCGACGTCGCTGTCGATGAGCTTTTTCATAGGGACCACGGCTATGGGCGTACACGTGTCAGCCCACACACGCGAGGGAGGAGCGGGGGAGAGACGCACCATCGAACGCAGAAGTAGAAACATAGTCAAAGTGATCAGAAAACACCCTTTCGTAGCGTCCACACGCCTTCCCATCACTACGCCCCTCGTCAAAAAAAAAAGTTAGTTATTACGCCTGTCCACTCCCCGTCTTTTCATTTCCCGGTGACACTCACAACGATTTGATCGCGCTCTGCACTTCGTCTCCCGACCAGTACCACTGCACGCGCGTCCACACCTACCATATCCATATCTGCCACTTAATTATCTGTTTTTTTTGGCAATGGGAGGGAGGGAGGAAGGGGAGGAAGAGACGCACATCCTCGGCGCTGCGCAGGCGCACCTCCCGGATCTTGACGACCCAATAATCGTATGGTTCAATCGCTTCGCCGACTTTCACACCGTGCGGGAGGACCATCGCGCTGTAGTTTGATACCACCGGTCAAACGTTGTACACCGGACACCGTGAGGAGAAGGGGTGGAAGACTCACGTATCGCCGCGTTTGAAAGCGTGCTCGTCGCCCTCTTCGTCTCTTACTGTACACCAAACACATGTCCTTCTCAATATATGCATATAAGTCGGGGTGGAGAGAGAGAGACACACACCGATGAAGGACCCAAACTCAACCATCCCCTTCCACTCCTCATCAGTAGGCGCGGCAGGATCGCCACCGGCGAGCTTCCGTTTCTTGTACGTTTTCTTCTTCGCGTGAGTTAGACGCGCAGCGCGGCGGGGCATGCTTCTTCTCCTCGTCTTCGATTCTTTCGATTCCTCGATTCCTGGTCTTAGTTGTGTGGCGAGCACCACGTAAGTTGAGAGAGAGAGAGAGAGCGCGAGGCAGCGGCGACCGTCCGTACCCGTGGGCGGCAGAGTTGCAAGTTGAACTTCTGTGATCGTGAGTCGTGCCAACAACTGATCGGATATCCTCCGGCACGTGATGCTCCTCTCGTGATGTGTGAGTCTGGAATTACATCAGCGGGAGGTGACAGTGGGGCTGCTGTCACTGGAGGCGTGAAGCTGCGGGTAACAGGCAAGGCAAGACAAAGAACTCGGCAACTTGGACTCGAACCACGCGGACACGGCGAGGCCAACTCTGCTGCGATTACCGTCTACTCATCTTTTCATACATACACGTAGTACTAGTACGCAACGTACTAGGACACTCCACACGAAGTCGATTTTTCGAATCTGATTCGTTCCGACGTTATAGATGATCTTTTACCTCACTGCCCGCATCGTTAGGTACGTCCTCCTCCCCCTGACGTGCTGATTCCCGTGCGATAACGCTCTCCCCCTACCTCCCCATCCTCTCGATTACAGCTCGGTGGCAGCGTTCCTCTACCCTGGCTACGCGTCATACAAAACCTTGAGCCAGCGCCCAGCCTCTGAGGAGGAGCTCGAGCGCTGGCTTATGTACTGGTCCGTTCTTGGGTGTCTTATCGGCGTCGAGTATCTCGCAGAATGGCTAGTATCATGGTACGTTCCCCTCTTCCCTTCCTCCCTTCCTTTCTCGCTTTCCGTTATCTCTTCGACTCGTGCAAACCCAACATACCCACCCCCACAGGATCCCCTTCTACTACACCCTCAAAATGCTCTTCCTCCTCTACCTCGCCCTCCCGCAAACCCGAGGCTCCTCCTACATCTACACCACCCACCTCCAACCCTTCTTCCACGCCCACGAGACCCAAATCGACGCCGCCCTCGCCTCCCTCAAAGCCCGCGCCTACGCCTTTGTCCAGGACCGCCTCCGCGCACTATGGGACGCCGCTGCAGCCGCTGCATCGCTCCAACAGGCGCAGTCCCAAGCCGGCAATCAAAATCCGGCTGGGACGACGACGGGGACGGCGGCCCCGCCGTCTCTGGCTGACCCTGTCTCGGGCCCGGCACAGCTTGTAGGCACCCTCTGGCGGTCGTACGGCCCTGGTATTATGGCGTCCGGCGCTGCATTCTTACGGTCAGCCGCTACCACCGTTGCACCCTCAACGCGCCCCGCGGGGGCGGCGGCGGCGGCTGGGGGGGCCTTCAACACGCCCCCTTCGTCGGTTTTTCGTGGGGACGCTGGCGGTAACGCGAGCACGAGCACGATGCAGAGTGTGCTTGAGCGGAAGCAACAGCTTGAAGCAGAGCTGGCGGCATTATCGTCTGATGCTGAGCTTGCGGCGTTACAAGCCTCTTCCTCTTCCTCTGGGCATCTGATCCCGCCTGCGAGTAATAATAACAATAATAACAGGAGGAGAGGGACGGATGGAGTGGGGTTGAGAGAGAGGACGTATTCGAATGCGGGGAGTGGGGGGAGTGGGAGGTTTGAGGAGGTGGAGGTGCCGAGTGATGTGGAGGGGTATGATATTGGGGATGCTGTGGTGGGGGTGGGGGAGGGGGAGGGGCATGATGTGAGGGCTGGGACGGTGACGACTGCGGCGAGGGGGAGTTGGTTTGGGTGGGGGGCGGGGAAGGGCGAGTATGAGAGGGTTAAGAGTGAGTGAGTGGGAGGGAGGGGGGGAGTGGTTCCGGGTGGAACGGAGGGAAGGTGGGATTGCTTGTTTACTGATGAATGACGTATGCGGACTGGTTTGGGATTGTATCATAATGCTTCATTGTGTTTTTCTTCTCGGGATGAGATATCCATCGGGGATATCGATGTGAGGTGCAGGAGGTTCGATGCGATCTCGAGCTCAGTAAGATGGGCGTTTTCTTTTCCCGATGATGATGACGATCGTTGGTTTTGGAAGCACACTGACTACACCCGGGTTTTCGTGAGTTTTGTAGTGTGGTTGACTTTTTGGGGCAGTGTCCGGGATGACCGTTATCATTCGCCATCGACATCATCCATCGGGGATGCATACTGTTTCTTGCTTGCCCATCGTGACGTTACGCTCGAATGCCACACGGTTCGCGTTCCCTCGGATCCTGTGTACGTTGTTTCCCCTCTGCTCCAACATCCGCCTGCGTACATGACATTGACAAGCAGCAGCATATCCATCGATGGTTGGCAGTACACATGTCCCCCATCCTCGATATCGATCACAACTGATCGGCAACGTCACGGACTCTATATACACAACCTAAATAACCTAAAAAAAAACACTGATGTCGATCCGGCGCCTCCTCTCCTGACCTTCCCTTCCTGGATCCCATCCCAAGAGGGCCGTGAAGTCAGGAGGCAGCTGGAGTCATGATCACTCCCCTCGGCACGATCTCTCCCCCCCGCCACCCCCATTCGCAGACGGAGAACCCCCCAAACACGGACATGTGATCCCCAAACTCGATTCTCAGTCTCAGCTGGGGTATTCTTTGCTTCCCCCCCACCCGAGACGCCCGAACGTGTTCTGTGCTTCGACGTCGACGTCGACCTCACCTCGCTAGACCTTTTTTTTATTTTAAGGTTTTTCTTTCCTTGTTTACGTGTCGATGAATCGATATCGGTGCCTAGTAGCTCCACTTCGGGTGTGCCAGTATTTGGTACTTGGTGTGTGTAAGTAAGTAAGTAGGGGGAGGAGGGGGGGGGACCCACGCCGCCACGGGGCAGGCTGGTTCGCGATCGGTTGTCACAGATAGAGTCTAAGGCAGTTTGGTTTGGGGGGAAGGGAAGGAGGGGGAGGGGGTTCTTACCTGTCGCTTGGGCTTCTCGTGGGGTGTAATTTCAGGTTGCAACCTCTCGTACTCCCCTCGTCTCGTCTCTCGGTGCCCCTCTGCTAACTCGGAAACTTGGGACTCGGACACGGAAAGTTTAGAGCTTGATCTGTACCAACTTTCGTGTTACCCCCCCCCCCCCCCCTCTCTCCTCGTTATCCCCTGTCTCCTCTCCCCTTGTGTACACACACGCGCAATCCCAAATGCAGAGGGAGACATACCAGATTCCGGGCCAGAGTCTGCGTAGGGATGCACAAGCTGCGGCGGCGGCGGCACAGAGGACGCATGATAAGGAGTCTAAGCGGGCTAGAGGTCTGTAATTTCTCTGTTTCTTATTCGCAGTTCCTGCGTGTGAGAGAGGACTGTGCTGATTGTTGTTATCTGTCTGCGTCCGTGTGTTTTTCTTTTCTTTTGTAGGTGCGCTTTCGTGTGCGGAATGTAGACGGTACGTGTTATGACCCCCACCCCGAAACACCCCCTGAACACTGTGATTGACCCCCGCCCTCCTGGTAGGCTGAAACTCAAGTGTGACAAAACTGTGCCCTGCTCGAGGTTCGTTTCGTTACCTTTCCACCCTCTTCTCTCCTTCCCTCAATTCATCACGATTGTTGTTGTCTGCATTCCATGCCCCGCGCTTACTTCCTCACTTCCCCCGCGCAACGGCATATACATACGTAATCTCCCACGCCCGTACCCACCCCCCACTGTTTCTTTTTTATTATAGCTGTAAACGACGCGGGTGCTCTGCGATATGTCCGAACGGGAGCCTCATTACAGGCCAGGGAACGCGGTATGTCTTTTTGCTTTCTTGGTTGTTGCACCTTGTTTCCCCCGCACGCGCCCGTCCGCCCTTCCCCGTCCATCAGCTTTCCGCACTCGCTCTTCCGATTTATCCTCCTTCCCGCTTCCCGCTCCCTACTTCCTCCTCACGTCTCCCGTCTCAACCCAATCCAACCCTAACCCCGCCCCGATCCTCTCCTAGCTTCGTCCTCGCCGACACCGAAAAACTACACCAAAAAATCGCAGCCATGTCCGACCGGATCCGGCACCTCGAAGACGCGCTCGCGATCCTCCAGTCCACACAGACGCGGGACCCGCACCCGCTGCTGCACCGCGACTTGTTGAAGATTAAGAGTAGTATTGAGCTGCATGCGGCTGCTGGTGAGGGCGGGGGCGAGGACGGGTTGTCTAGTGGAGGTGGTGGGCATGGTGGGCATGGCGGTGGTGGCGGTGGTGGGCATGGTCATGGTGGGAGGGCAAGGCAAGGGGGGGAAGAGGAGGAAGATGCGGAGGAGAGTCAGGCGATTGATGCGTTTGGGACGTTGGCGATTAGGGATGATGGTGCGGCGACGTTTTATGGGAGGTCTGCGGGATCTGAGGTTGGTGTCAATTCTCCCGGGTTTTCTCATTCTGTTATGGATATGCGAGCTGACTTTTCTGGGGATGTTTAAGAGTCTTTTGATTGTATGTGATTCTGGCTCTTTCCCCCCCTACCCCCCCTCTCTCTCCTCCGTGGCTATCGCACATGTGACCTAACCCACTCTCCGCACGCACACACAGGGCGAAGCGTCCTCCCCAAATACTTCACACCCCCACTCCCACACACATCCGCAGTCATCCACGCACGCGCATACACAGACTCACGAACCATGGTCCGCCCACGCCTCCCTCCCACCCCCGATCCGAGCTCTCGCCCGCGCATTCCCCTTCCCCCACTCCTCATCAACATCAACATCACTATCTTCTTCGCACCCCCTCCCCGCCGAAATCGAAATCGACCTGGACCACCTCGTGCGGACCTACCTCCCACCCTGGCCCGAAGCCCGCCGGCTCTGCGAACTCTACATGGAGCAGGCGCCATGGTTCTTTGGTGCGGTGACGAGGAGACAGCTGGAGGAGGAGGTGTTACCGCTTTGGTATGAGGAGGCGGTGCCGAGGCCGCCTGTGGTGGCGTTTGGTGGCGGCGGTGCGGCTGCGTTCTCGGTTAATGGGGGCACGCGCGAGCAGATGAATGGGAATGGGAATATCAATGTTAATACGAACGGGGCACCGAACCCGAACGCGACGACACCCCAGCTGCAGACGGCGCATGATCTCGCGCTGCTTTTCATTCTCCTCTGTTTCGGCGCACTCACCGACCCTTCCTCTCCCTCTTCACTATCCGCACCCCCACCCGCACCCCCCTCCTCGTCATCATCATCATCGTTGTCGTTGGCATCCTCCTCCCAAGGCGCAGTCCTAGCCGAATCCTACTACGACCTGACGAAAGCCGCGCTGGGGCTGACGCCGGTGCTGGAGGGACCGCCGGCGGTGGCGACGGTGCAGGCCCTGGCGCTGATGGGGATATATGAGGGTATGAGGGGTGGAGAGAATAGTATTGAGAGGACGTGGGCGGTTGTTGGGTTGAGTACGAAGTTGGCGCAGAGTGTGAGTGTTGATTTCTTTTTCTTTTTTTTTCGTTGCCGTTTTTAGAAGTGGGAGAGGTTGTGTAGAGGGGAAGTGCTGATATTGTGCTTTTGTTCTTTTTTTTTCTTCTGTAGATTGGTTTGCGTAAGTTCGGATTTCACGTTGATTATGGGAAAACCTTGGATTCCGGAATTTATGTTGGGGTTTCTGGTTTTTTTTTTTTGCAGATCGGGATTGTGCGCGGTGGAAGCTGCCCCCCGCTGAGGTACAGAAGCGGCGTGCGCTGTTTTGGGAGCTGTTCATAACTGATTGTTGGCAGGTCAGTCATCCGCCTCGTTTGCATCCTGTGTTCTGGCTTCTAATCAAAAGATATGGAACAGAGTCTTGCCACGGGACGCCTCGCGACGTTTTCCCTCCCTTTTGTAGATTGCGAGCTCCCCTTCGATCCGGACCAGACAATGACCGACGACGGCGTTGTCCAGCCCAGCTGTACGTCTTCACCTCTGTTCGTCATCTCCCCAAGGCTGAGATGCAGCCCTGACTTCTAGTCCCATTCTGGAAAGCCCGCTTCGGCGCCGAATGCGTAGCTGCAGTCGTACAGGGCACACTCACGTCGCGCGCACCGCGGTACACGATCATCCTCGAGCTCGACCGCAAGGTGCGCGATATGGAGCTACCGGCGTATGTACAGGGTGCGCCGCCCGAGGGCGCGGGGCTCGCACAGACGATGAGTCATTTCATGCCGACGAATTATCGCGAGCTTAGTGCGTTCGTCCTCAACTTCTCCTCCTCCATTGGAGGGTCGGGTAATACGTTATACTGAGTTTTTCTTTTTTTTGCCGGTGGCGTGTTCTAGCGCTGTTGTACATCCATCGGTGCTTCTTCGCCCATGCGATCGCGAGCCATCCGCAGGACCCGATCAAGAGCCAGTACGCACCGTCCTTCCTTGCGGGGTATCGCAGTGCGTGCACGATTCTGGCGTCGGTGAAGCAGCAGTTTGGGTTGTTCCCCGCACAGATTGCAAGGTTTTGGGTGCTGTGGACGCATGCGTTTTCGGCGGCGGTAAGTGGGCTTTGGTCTGTATATGTGTGGTGGATGTTACGAGGATTCATGCTTTTCTTGTTTGTTGTGCGTCTGAAAGGTGATGCTGGCGTCGGTTGTGACGCATAGTTCGCAGTCCCGGGTCGCGCCCGCTGCGCTGCTTGAGCTGAGGATGGCGTGTGAGCTATTCCAGCAGGCTTCGGCGTACGGTGGACGGGCCGGCAAGTTCCTCGTAAGTACTCTTCTCGTCTCTCATCTACCGCTTATGAACCATAGTCACTCTGCTCCCCTCGCAGCCAATCATCCAGCGCCTCCAGATGAAAGCTCAGCAGACCTTCATCGACACCAACAGCGGTATCCCGCCTAGCATCCCCAACGACATTTTCAAGCCCACGCCGCCCGACAACGCCAAAGACGAGCTCTCGATCTTCAGCGGCAAGACCCACACCGTTACCACGAAAGCCCCCACGCCGCCCTCTGGCGTGCGCAGCACCACTGGCCGTCCTATGGCGTCTTCATCGTCACGCGGCTCTCCACATGGGCAGGGGGCACTGTTTGCGGGGGCGGACAACCCGTCATTTGCTGGGGTGCACCCGAGCTTGGTGTCGGAGCTGCATGCGTTTGATGGCCATATTGCGGCGCAGATACGGGATGCATATGAGGTGGGGGGTGGGGTGTATGCAAGGCCGATGGATCACTCAAGGGAGAGGAGGCATCAGATGCAGATGGCGGAGAGGGAGAGGGAGAGGCTGGAGATGGAAAGGTTGGAGATGGAGATGCAGCATGCAGAGAGGCAACACGTGGAGAGGCAGGAGCTTGAGCAGCAGAGAGTGTATCTGGAACAGATGGAGCAGCAGCGGCAGTTGCGGGAACATCACGAACAGTATCAGCGGCAGCAACAGCTCTTGCGGGAACAGCAACGGTTGCAGGAGGCACAACGCCAGCTCGAAGAGCAGGCGGAGCTGGAACGACGGCGGCAAATGCAGCAGCAACATCAACTACAGGCGCAACAGATGCAACATCAACGACAACCTCCAATTCGTCAAGAACACCATCAACAGTTCCAGGCGCAACATCCCCCATATGAACAGCAATACGAACTACATGAGGCGTACGCTAATCCAGAACATCATGCTCACACTGCGGTCGATCCGGCACCCATTCCTCCCCTTGCTCATTCTCAATCCCATCCAAATCTCCACCACGCGTACGTGCCAGAACGCCATCAACCACAACACCAACCGCCTATACAAGCTCAACCTCAAGCGCAGCAACATTCAATGTACATCGTACCCCCGGAATATAGACACCAATACCCGACCCCAGAATCGACCGCCTCACCCGATTCGGCTACCTCTTCGCATTTCCCGAGCCACGAACAGGGTTACAACCACGTTCATATGCACCAGCAGCACGAACAGCAGCCTGTACAGGAAAAGGCGTACCAGTATTGGCCAACGCAGGAGATGGAATACGCCTCGCTTGGGCAGGCTACGCAGCCCCAGAGTCATCCTCAACAGCATCATTATACTCCAGAAGCGGCGCTGGAGGGAATCGCCGCGGACGATAGGAGCCTCCAAGAGACGTGGCAGTCGTATATGTATAAGGTCGGTTATTGTGTCCCGTCCCCCTTCTTCGACTCGTCGCTTATTACGGCGTCAGGTTGGGTCGCCTCGGCATTTCTTCGAAGATTAGACTTGTTGTTAGACTTGGGATTTTCCTTCATTTTGGACAATTATATCTGTATGTGTATATTTATCCGTCGCTCGTATCTGCTTTGTTTTCGATGTTTTGCATTTATTCGCTTTCGATGCTTTCTTGCTTTTGACTCTTGTTCGTGAATGGTATTGCTTCTCTCAAGACATGTCTATCGTTACCCGGGCTCATAGGTGCGCCAGACGTGGCAATGCTCTGCACGGCTTTATAGAAATGCTCTGATTCTAGAATGCCTTCCGGAGACGTCAATGGAGTAAGCGTAGATTTCAAGTGAAGTCATCGTGTCGGGTGCGGGAGACTGACTGGTATGTGGTGGCCACTCAGAACTTCTAGGCGCTCATGTAAAGGAGCAGTGTAGATGTGTAACGGTGATATGTGCCGTTGATGTCTGTCTTGTTACCAGCAAGTGCCAGAAGTCCCATCGTCTAGCAGGTTCCGAGTTCTATGACGCTTATGCATGCTCATTTGCGCTGCAGTGCTGCGGAGCGTGATGATCGTCACCCACCTACTCGGTATTAAGTCCCGGAAATTAGGACCAGGTGTGCTTTCTAAAATGCGTCTAAGATACGTTAAACGCGTCATTCTCCGGAAGTGGCTTCAGCGCCCTTCAGGGCAGTCTGGGAGAATGTGTTGTCCGCGTCAAGGAAATGCTGCGTTACTAACACTGGCGAGTATCGAAGGATAGCAATTGGGGTAGCATGATGGGGTACAAGTCTGACAGAATGACTCGGAACATAGCCATGAAGCTAATCGACAAGTCAGGTGTGAAATCGGCGTACTCACCTACTTTCGGGCTGTTAACCCTAGTTGGCGTTAGGAGTCGCGTTCGGGTGGCAGTCCAGGTCACCTTGGGTGAGAAAAATGCTTTTGGTCTACCTATTCAGACTCCGCTCCTCATGTCCTATACCATGACAATCTCTAGCCTCTTCAGCCGTCTAGTCACCCCAAGGCTTGCACACTTGGGTACGAGCATTGCATTCTCTTTATTTGTCTTCTGGCGGCGCAGCAATCCAGTCAACCCAGCACCTACCCAGTGGCAGGTGCTCAAACCAATACGGCACAGCCCCGTCGATGCTCAGTCCTTTCAGCGTAGAAGCAGGGTCAAGACAGCCTTCAGAGCGCATGAGGCTCCAACACATCTTAAAGGCTCTTAACCTTTCCGCTCTCAATGCACATTGACTTTGTAATGCCTCTCTTTCAAGGCGCTCAGGGCGTTCATATCCACAGTGGCCACTTCCATGATATTGTTGGGAATCATGCTATGTACAACCAAAACTATAGTGGTATATTAGCCTACTCTACCCCGAGCCACCTGGGTGACTGGATGTTAGAGGGCACTAGCACAAGTAAGTTGTCCATCGTGGCTTGGATTGGCATATAGGACCCAGCTCATACTTACACAGGCAATAGCTACCTTATCCACACACAGCCTGTGTCACCCTCGCTTCCCTTCTCGATTCGCAGAAGCCAAAGTGCGCAGTCCACAAACTCAGTGAATTCTTACTTACATGGTTGTCGCCGCCTCAGACACCCCCAAGAATATTTCAAACCAATGGACACCGCAAGATGCCGGCATGGCGATGTTCTCGCGATGTGTACCTGGCATTGGTAGCCTAAAGGCCAGACATCACCACCATGCCATCAAGCATCCTAGGCCGGATTTCCTGCTTACAGATAACCAGTACAAAGACTGCCCATGGCGCATGACCATCCCAACGCCAGGTTTGCGATTGACACAATCGCTGTTGCGAGTACAGTCAGGCATGCCCTCCGTGGACAGCACGACTTAGATCGAATAATCCGTTCTTGAAGATGATTCGGGCCCAGGAGGCTCGCCAGTTATCCTCTACATGGTCGCCCTCTGCTGCGCTGTCAGATGAAGAATGAGCGCATGGATTAAACGGTTACGTTTCCTTGAAGTGCTCTTTTGGCGTCTGCCTCTAACAGATGTATGCCTATAGCCATCTAATTTCGGTCTCCTCCCTGACGCGATACCCCTTGTGTACTCTGTATACCACGTTTTAATACCCCTGCGTTCCTTCAATTTGATCGCGGGGCTTTTGGCTCTCAAATCAGCTGATTTGCAAACTGATTTATCAATTCTTCGTCGCAACATAGAACGATGGTCCTTATGGTCCTTGTTTGCTACCCTCAACTCAAAATCCTAGCACGCAAAAACGCCCGTCGCCGCAGGCCGTGAAAAAGGCATATACGGTCGCCCTTTCGCATGCTAACCCGTCCTTTTCCCAGACTTAAGAGGATGTTCTACAAGGCATACTAGCGTCAACACTTCCGGACAGTTTGTCCCATGTCAAAACGCTTCTTGTGGCTGAGCTGTGTTCTGTTTACGGCACCGATTGGCGCTTGGCTGTCCAATGTGCCTTCTTGTAGTCTTTCACTCGAAATGGTGTGGTTCCTCAGTGCTCGCTTCGAAATTGTCTGAGCTATGCTTCGGGCTTCGGGTCGACTTACATATAACCTGTGCAAGGACCTTCGTCAAATCTATGTATCTGCAGCGTTGTTCGACAAATTTCTTCTAAGAAGCCACGACCGGAACACTACACTGGAGCTATATCGGGACAGCTTATCCCGTCAAAAACGGTTCCTATCTGTATGCACACTTACAGCATTCGCTGACGCCAGTTGTCCAATGTGACACTTCTGGCGCTCGTGGGTGGTTATATACTCGCTTCGAAAGTTCCTTCCCAAGTGTACCTCCCCTGCACAACCCACAGCAGCCAGCACATAGCAGTCCGTGAGTTGTCCTATCTTGTATCGCAAATCTCCTTGGACGCCGCTTCCCTTTTCTAGCCATAACCCAAAGTATTTCTCCATGAGCGCGCCTGCGAACCCCGTGCCTCCTCCAGGCTTGGGGAGCACTCTTATAGCCGGAGTCCAACCTATAGCTGCGCTACTACCCTTATTTGGAACCGAGCAATGTGAAGAGCGTGTTGGTTCTGCTCTATCAGATGGCTATCTCTATGCGGCGACCGCCCCCCTGTCGATCTTTGGCAGCCTTGGGATAGCGATCGCGGGTTTCAAAGCGCTCGTTGCGAGCATTTCAGTTCCCCCTAGGAAGATCCTCGGAGCAGAAAGGCTTCGCGATGCGGGATTTAGTCCCTTGGGAAAAAACCTATCATTGATAATGATGGATCCGATGATTACTGGGCGGTTTTTAGCAGAGACTCAGCTGGACACATTACTTGAAAAATTGCAGCTCCAAGCGTTGCACGTTGAGGATCTCTGTCGAGTGGAGATCAATACAGGAAGTCTGTTGTGGAATCTCAGAATGGTTCTCATGACCGCGATAGCTTGCTTAATTGCTATCACACCATACATCGCTGTGAACGTCCCTGCTAGCAACCCCCCCGATCATTTCGCCTCACGATGGGCATACCCTGCACTGCGAGTCCTCGGCGGCTTCTTCACTGTAATATCACTCCAGTTTCTTGTCCAACAGCGGCTTCTTGACATCTTGAAGACAAGACTCATATTCCACGCTCTCAACAATGAGAACGAGGCAATCCTTATTTCCATAAAAGACAAGTCCGATCTCTGTTGGGATTTGCAAACCTCGTCCGAGATCTGTTTGTCGGACCTAGAGCGACACCTCCGGACTTTGGCTGACCGTGATCCTGAACCTGCCACAGATAGCCTCGATCAAACTGCACGGGACAGATTAAAACTCAAACTCGCTCAGGCACACAGGCAACTGTTCCCGAAGCTTGGTATGCAGGGTAGTTTCTTGGTACTTCAGATTCTAATGATGGTTAGCATTCTTGCTTCCATCATAGGATACGTTGGGTGCTCTAGCGTTGTTCAGACTTCCCGCAATCCTCATGGGCCTATCATATGGCTAATATTGGAAGGAATTTTCGCAATTCTTCGCATGCTAGTATGGGCATACAACCCAGCTTGCTTCCGTTTAGCAAACATCAAACATTCACTCCCGCTCAACTTACACCCGCCACTTTCAACATGTAACAAAACTTCAGACGAAATCTTTGACGACAAACTTCTTCCTCTTACACGTGCACAGGAATTCATCAAGCATATTCGGTTGTATACAGGTTATGTGAAACCTATTGAGGATACAGACATGGCGATATACTACACCCTGACACGTACGTCTGTCGAAGGCCCGGGCTGCTCCGAACGTGCTCTTTTCATCACCTTCGTCGATAAAAACGAGCGTGCTTCCAGAGTCTACTACGAGGACACTTATAAACGAGCCCACCTTCTCGCAGCCGAACCACCCATTATCCAACCCACATATGATATCCTTCACACAAAGATCCTTAACCGCGCCGATCGCACACATCTTCCAATCAAGGATCCAGTTCTCGAATCCCACTACAGAACTATCTTAGAACAAGTACGGCCTAGGATCAATCCCTGCACGGAGGACCTGGAGATAGGATGGATGTTTAGTGTTGATCCCGTACCAAAAAGCAAAGTTGACGAGGCTGCAGTCGTCAATGAGGATCCGTACCATGTTGACGGTGTGCAGCTTTCTATCATATACCTAGGGGTTAATGATGCTGATTTCGGTGTAGTCGATATTGGCCAGTTCTCACACGGTGCACTTCAACGCAAGAGGCAGCGCAGGTCTGCTAACCAGCAGGGATGGATTGAAAGATTGATGTCCGAGGTGGAGTCTCGAACACAGACGGAAATGGACTCATTCTCAAACGGGAAACCATCACCTTCCACAATTGAAATTCGCCAATATGCTCTGATCCTCGAACGATTTGGGTTAGAATTGCTCTTTCTCTACGAAACCTGGATCTGGGAGTGCAAGCTCTGGTGTGATCGCGGATTGTGGGTGGATAAGGTCATCGCCGAGAGAGGAGACTCAAATTTCCGAGAGCTTAAGGCACGATTGAATACGGATTGGGTGAGACACGCCAAGGCACGACTCGCCGAAGATCAGGCTACCACAGCTGCCAGGCTTGCTAATGCAAGAGAGGCCTTTGTTGCGACGTTCTCTGGGGTGCCCGATGTGAATGCACGCATATTGAAAGAGGCCTGGGACGCGCTGCAGACGTCAGTGGAGACCACTTGGCAGGAAGCTATTGAGGCTTGTGGGAAGAAAGGGATTTTTGTGAATTCCGCACCCCGATTACCCTTCCAAAAACCACCTGCTGATCCTGGCCCGGAAACTCTGATTGGCAGCGCCCACGTCGATACGTTCGAACACTATGCGATGAAGGCCAGGGAACTTACGGAGGCGCAATTTCGCGGAAGTGCAGACCTTGCGAAGCATATGATCCTGTATGAATTTTGGAAGAAGGAAAGGGAACAGCGATTTCAGGGAGAAAGAAACGATGTCGAACGATGGATCAGTGGTGGACTTATCGGCTGTGATGCCCCTCTGGGCTGTACTGAAAATTGTCCTATGGTCGCAACAATGGTTGTCAGCCCTGTCAAGTGGACGCTTATTACCCAACCCATCATCGACAGTGAAGGAATTCCCGCACTTGCGCGTGCTCTCCGACGAAATCCATACATACGTATCGTTGAATTTCGTGATTTTGAAAATGACGCGAGCCTCGCAAAAGCTCTTGAAATTATTCCAAGGATGGCTTCCGCGCTCACTACAATTGCAATCCCAGGACCTATCGGATTTGCGAGTACTGCTGCTCTCGCAAAGATAGTCAGGGGAAATCGTAGTATTCGGTCAATTTCTGCAACAGATCCATCTCTGACTTCATTTCTGATCTTGGTCGATGAAGTCTCCCGCCGTGAGCCTCCACACGTCAACGCTACTTCCATCACCTTCCAGGGGTTTGGGATCACCGAGTTCGGTACTGGTCCACGATGGTCCAAGCAAATTCTTTTCAGTTCGCAGGACTATGCCCCTGAATCGAAAGTCGAGCTTCATTTCTTTGGGCCTGAGGACAGTGGTACATTGCAGCTTGCGATACTCCATGGCTCATTTGAGTCGCTGGAAAACGATTCCGGCACAACAGTGGAACTAAAAATAAATGACTCTGCCAGCGCAACCTTCTCGCGTTTCATTCGACAAGGTAATGTCGAGAACGAATTCATAACATTGGAGTCCGACAACGATTTTACCCCCGGCATTCAAAATGTGATCACCATCTCTCCCTCAGGAAACACCTACATACTCATCTCAATCGACCTCCTTGACAGGAACGGTGTGCCTCACGGTAACGTTGTAGGATTTGGAGTTTAGGGTCAAGCAGAAGTTAGCCTGATGTTCGACTCTCCTCACGCTGAGATTGACACAATGCAGACCTACATATATACAACTAGAAAATACATGCTTGCCGCAGTGGTCGTTCTAGCATGAATCCAAATGGACTGCTTTGTCAACTATTTCGGATCGGTCCACAGCCATGGGCTGAGATGTTTTGAACCCGCCAATCATTGAATGACCTGTTCAAAATGAATCAGACACTGGCAGCAGATTTGAATGCCACGATTATCAAGATGAGCAATGCGTTATTGCGGGAAGTGCGAAGGTGCGAAATGGAATGTGGGGAAACACAAATGAGCGAGAAAGAACATGGTCGTTCGTTAGCCGTTTGGATAGGCAAATTTAAACGGAGGCAGCAAATATTGGTGATGACGATTGTAGAGCACCTCCCATAGCTAATGGTGGTCAAGCGTGCATGGGCGAACTCACTGAACACGGTTTGGAGGTCGTCAGCAGGCCGTTGGTGGAGGAGAGTTTTTGGGAGCAAAACTCAGGCTGCGGACTTGTGATTGGGCTTTGGATTTGCGATCAACGCGGTGATGATGACATGCTTCTGCCAACACTCCCGTGCCTGGCAGTCCCCTCGTGCCAGATCCACCGTATTCGGGTCCTTTCATGAGCGCTTAACTGCATAACATGGGGTTCAAGCTTGATGTTCGGTTTCTCTTGTGTTCAAACGGACTACCCTTATTCTCGGTTTCCTCCAGGTTTGATTGAATTTTACTGGATTCTCGCCGCTAGGCTGGTAACAACTCTATCGTGAGTTGGCCCGCCTTCGTTGTATGGCATAGCAGAAAACTTTGCTTACAATTCACATCAAGCTCCTCATGGACGGTCCTGGCGTTTCTTCCACCAGCATAGGCGCAACTCTTACGACTGGAATCCAAGATATCTCCGCACTATTACCATTACTCGGAACAGAGCAATGTGAGGAACATGTTGGCTCAGCTCTTTCAGATGGTTATCTCTATGCTGTGGCATCACCTATGTCCATCTTCGGGAGTCTGGGGATAGCAAGAACAGGCTTCAAAGCACTCCTTGCCAGCATCTCAGTTCCACGTTGGAGATTCATTGGAGCAGAAAAGCTCCGCGACGCGGGATTTAGACCATCAGGGAAAAACCTCTCGTTGATTATGATGGATCCAGACCACGTGGAACGTCATTTGGCAGAGACACGACTGGACTCATTACTCAAAACATCGCAGATCGAGGAACTGCACGTTGAGGACCTCAGTCGGTTGACAATCACTACGACATGTCATCACTGGAATGTCAAAATGCTCCTTTTAACCGCGGTATCTTGCCTCGTGGGTATTACGCCATATATACTTCTGAACGCAAACCGTGGTGGCAATCGCCTTGACCCGTTCACGCGCTGGGCGTTTCCGATCACCCGACTCCTTGGCGGCTTCCTCACCACTACGTCAATCCAGTTACTCATCCAACGTCGACTTATCACCATCATAAAAAACCGACTCATATTCCATGCTCTGAACAATGGGGAGAACACTAACATCCTTTCTTCCCAACACCCTACGCAGACTCTATTCCATTGGGATTTTCAAAATTCATCAGAGCTTTGCTTGTGGAGGCTAGGTCAGGTCGTCCGCCGTAGGGTTGCAGGGCGCGAAAGCTTCGTTCAGATCATTATCACATACATTCGAAGATCTGTCGTGAATATCAGACAATTCTTCCCCAGGTCCAGTCCCAGTGACGGCGAATTGGAGCTCCGCGGTAGGCCGTCAAACAAACTGGACACTTTCGACGGACCCATAGGTGGTACCCGTCCATCTCATGACTTGGAGTCAGGCGTAGGACATGTTTCAGATCAAAGAGCACTAGTGAAGCTTGGCGAAGAGCTCGACGAAGCAAACAGGCTCATGTTTCCCGCATTCGATCTGTGGGGGTCCATCTTTCGAATATTAATAGCTCTTGGGATTGTTGCATCCGTGGTAGGCTACGTCGGCTGCTTCAGCGTTGTTCAAGGCGCTCGTCATCCCATCGCACCTATCATATGGCTACTGCTGGAAGGAATTCTATCTATCTTTCGCATGGTCATTTGGGGTTGGAATCCGGAGTCGGACGATTCAGATCCTATCAAAGTCTCGCTTGAACTCGACTCACATCCACCTCTCTCGACGTGCAACAAACCCTTAAACCAGATATTTGATAGCAAAATTCTTCCTCTCGTCCGCTCCCCCGAATTTCTCAGATCCATCAAATCATACACGGGTTTTCTCAAGCCTTTCGACATCAAGGATGTTTCCCTTTTCTATACGCTAACGCGTAAATCCGTCGAAGTCCCCGGCATCTATGAACGCGTTCTGTTCATAACTATGGTAGATCACAAGGAGCGGACTCCCATGATTTACTATGAAGATGACAGGGGTGTATCCCAGTTCTTTGCTGCTTCACCCCTCACTGTGGACCTCACGCACGATGTTTTACAAACTGAGATCAAGGAAGCCATTGACCTCGCTAGGCTGCCAATTATGGAGAGCCCAGGACAACGATTTGCTCTAGAAGCTCATTACCGGAGCATCGTGGGACAGCTGCGGCTCAGAGACGGAGACCCTGACGCCTCGGTCGATGAAATTCGCATGAACTGGACGCTCAGCCAGGCGGATACTTTGCGAACAACCAGTCAGAAGGGTCTGAACGCTGGTCTCCGTGAAGATCACAGAGAAAATGAGGTGGTTGATGGTATGTATGAGCCGTTCGCAAGATAGGCAATATCTGATCATCATATAGACGACTTCATGTACTTTCAGCAACCGGGTTACCAGCTGAAGAGACAGCGAAGATCTGCTCTCCAACAACGATGGCTTGAATGCTTCATGGCGGCAGTGGAAATTCAGACACGTAACCAACTGAAATCTCTGCCATCTCATGCACCCTCAGAGACGGTCATGATGTGCCATCACGCGCTGATTCTTGAACGTTTTGGGCTGGAATCACTCTTCCTGTACGAAATCCGTACCTGGGAGAACCATCTTTGGAACGGACAAAAGGAGTTTTTAGATAAAATTGCTAAAAGGAAAGGAAAGTCACACTCGACAGATCTCGCCGCTTGGAGGCTGAAGAAAGAATGGGCCAGATCCGCAAGGGCGCGACTGAGTGGCGACCAGGCCACCACATCTGCTAGACTCGCCAAGGCACGAGATGAATGTATCGCAACGCTGACTGATTTATCCGAGGAGGACGCGCTTGAACTCAAGAAAATGTGGGAAGCGCTACAGACGTCCGTGGACGCTGAATGGTGGGACCTCATCCAAGACTGCGAGAACGAGGAACCTTTTGGGAACCCTGATCCAAAGCAATCGCCTAATGAATTGACAACTACTTCCGGTCGATTAAGGCTTTCCCTAGAACAATTTACGATCAGTGGAGAGAGGCGGTTCACAAATTGCGTCCCCCTATACAAGTATTGGAAGGAGGAGCGAGAACGCAGGTTCAAGGACGAGGCGAAAGACGTACAAGGATGGATCAATCGGGGACTCGCCAACCCCGACGCCACCCTCACCTGCGTCGACGCCGAACGTTCAATTATTCCTCAGATGTTCGTCGGTCCTGCCAAGTGGATAGCTATTACCCAGCATATGGTGGAGACGGAGAGTATGGAAGCACTATCTCGCGCAATTCAGAGAAACTCGTACATATCCATCATCCAGTTCTCCGATTTCCAAAACGACGAGGATCTTGCCAAGGCGGTTTCCGCAATTATTTCCAGGACCGGGACTCCTTCTTCCCTCACTACAATTGCAATTCCTGATCGCTCAATACAGATTGGAGATCATACCGTTTCTGCCCTCACCGCAATAGTCAAAGAAAACTCAGTGATTCAATCAATCTTCGTAAATCATCCTTTGTCAGATTCCCCGGGGGCTAATGCCTTGCCTGCCCCTCAACTGCCATATGGACAAGAGGCGTTTTCGTCGTTCATCTTCCATGGATTTGGGGTTGAGGTCAGTAGCAAGATTCCAATGTCCGAACAATTCATTTCAACTCGGGAAAGTCATATCCTTGAGCTTGGGTCAAAAGTTGAAGTCCGTTTCTTTGGGCGTAAGGACGACAAGGTGAGGCTTCGGCTGCACCATGACTGCTTCGAATACGGATATTCCGGGAAAACCTTATCGCTCCACGCAAACCATGAAATCCAGGAAACATTTCTCCTCGCCAGCACTGAGGTCACGAAAAAGTCCATTTGGTTCTCACCCGTCATCAACGTCGAAAGTGATATTTTGAATGTGATCACAATCACACCTCCCAGAAACATCTATATCTTATATGCTATCGATCTCGTTGACGAGAATGGAATACCTTATGGCTATAAGGCACCCCTCCAATTTCTACCCAACGAGTTGGTCGGCCAGCCTCAGGAACCACCTGAACCTCTAGCACCCGAAATCCCTCCCCCCGACAAACCCGGATGGCGCAATGTCACATGGAGATCTCCCCGCAGTCGCAGGAAAAGGAGGGAAGCAGCACCCCAACCTCCACCTCCGCTCCCTCCGCCACCCAGCGGGTATTCTTTCGCAGCCACCGCGGGATGGGGGGATCCACAAGCGGCCTGGAAGGATTGGATTTGTATGTTTTCTTAATGAATTCCCCCGGTCGAAAATTTGACCATTTCAAAACTATGCAGCTGATGACGACGATCGCTTGAGAGACCTATGGGCGCCTGGACGCCTCGTAGTCCCAAACCCGGGAGATAGCAGTCCTGGATTGTTCGGACCACGATCACCAGCCAGTTCAATCCATCGAGAATCCGACACAAGAAGTCCCGGTGACGCGGGGAGTCGTACGTACTCTTTATACCAGCTTCGTGATCGATGACAGAGATATCGAACCTGTCAAAGCAGCTCCTGGTGGATCCCAGAGCCATGCCTGGGCGCAAAATCTCTGGTCTGAATTACCCTCCCGGGAGTTATCTAGAAAAATGTCGTGGGATACATGGAAGCGTATGTCTTCTCTGAGCGTGTTTGGTCGAAAGAATAGGCTGATCCAATTTCTAGCCGATCACTCGCCCAGTGGGCGGTCGACGCCGGTGAGTGGGAAGGCAGACCCAAAACCGCGAGATTGGGAGAGTCCTGGACCTGGACCAAGATCACCTGCTAGCTCGATTCATCAAGCCTAAATCATACCCCTCCATTTTCCTATTCCTATTTCCTTACTATTCTGTCTTCTACATCATCACGAACCTCAGCTTACGACTGATCGCGACGCCATCATGCGCATTCTTAGTATGCGCACGCACGCTCTGCTTTAGAACCACAACTTGATGATTAAACCACGCGACACCCCGAAAACGACACGTCTATCTATACTCTACAACCCCTTGCAGAGCATCTTCCCTCTCTGGACCTGGGCCTTGCACAGAGCCAGTTCCGTGGGAACAGCAAGCAAGGACGCGAACAGGATACCCGACGAGTCCGCAAAACCAATCGACCCAATCTTAAACTCCTTCTCCTGCTTCGCCCGTTCGATATCGTGCGCCGATCGCGGGTCCGGCTCTTCCTGGTTGACGCGGTAAAACACGTTCACACTGTACCACGACGTGACGTGACGCAGAGGAGCGTAAGGTGAGCGGACGTCCGAGGTGAACGGAGGAGAGTGATGATATAGGAGTAATGACTTACTATGCGAGGCCGCCACAAATGCCTTCAATGCTGATGAGCAGGAACACAGTCATGATGCTGGTGCCGTTGGATTGTTCTGGGAAGAGCCCGACAGCGGATTCGAATGCGAGGACTAGGAGGATTAGCAACTGAATTATTGCAGGAAGCGGAAGCAAACGGGCTGGAAGAGGGGCCAAACCGATCGAGACCGATGAACGGGATAAGAAGACGGTTGTTTGATAAACCAGCTGTCAAGGAAGAGCGAATGAGGGAAGGACCAGCATAGAGTAGGCAAGAGGCGATAGGATACCTGCCAGAGCGGATAGTAGTCGCGGACAGTATGGATAATCTTGCTGAGCACGGGGTGATCGTCGGATGAGGGCACTGGGTAGAGGAGGGTTGGTGCTATTCCCTAGATTCGACCGGGCTTTCGACATGCGGATGCAGGAGTTATTAGGCAGATGTGCGCACCTGATTAATAGTGTATTCGTACTAGGGCAGGTTGGCGTTACTAGCTATCAATCAATCGATTGAGCAGACATACCATATAGACGCAAACTGGTTCGAACGGGTAAGACGCGAAGAGGCTTCGGATACGATAGAAAACTCACATAATGGCAGCATATATCTGAGTAATAGGGGCTTCACAAGACGCCATTTGTCACTCGCAGACAGCGCAACTCCCCGTTTAGGACCCGGGGGCAGACTCCCCTCCTCTTCCCCAATCTCATCTTCCGCAGCTGGTAGTGGCGTATATGGAAGCGCTGAATCCGATCTTGGGCTTGTAATTTCTTCGTACACGGGTGTGGATAAGGTGTACAGGAAGGCTGAGTTGTGCGGGAGAAGGAAAAAGTAGGTAAGGGGGATAATGAGCGGCATCACCTGGGTGGGCGGCGCGGAAGCATCAGCGTCAGATCCTTGAGAACCTGCGGAATGCGAGACTCACGGATGAGAGGCCCACGCCGATTCGTACCCCCAGACTGCGAACTTCCCACCAAAGAAACGCCCCAACAAGTCCGGCTGCTCCAGTTCCAGAGGCGAAATACCTATCCGCAGGACAAAAACGACATGAGGAGTTTACCAAACGAGCGATACTTCGTAACATACCCAACGCTGCGACCTGCGACAGCTGGTGGAGCATAGGTAGTCGATAATTGTAGAAAGGTCAGCTCGCCTAGCCCTAACAGGATCGTCAACTCTGTAGGTAAGAAAGAATGTCATGGATCCAACCTGAAGAGAAAGACGCGATACTGATACCCAGAAGCCGCATAAGAAGGCTATCGAACGCAGCGACAACCTTGAGTAGTAAAAATGAGTTACGCAGTTGCCACAAAGTTTTCAAAAACATACGCACAATCATCCCGAACGAACTAAGCAAGCAACAAGCAATTAAACGTTTCGCGTATCGTATTCGACCTTTGAGGAGGTACGGCCAGCCTACTTTGGCCACTAGAGCGGGGGCTATGTTACAGAAAGCAATTATGCCCTTAGGGGTCGATGGTGGTACTAGGTCCAGTGCAGCTGATAGTATGATGACGTAGAGCACTTGACGAATAATCTAGATTCTTGACACAAACAACTGTGAATTACCACTCACCATTGTTTATGAGCCCAAAAAGGAAGAATGAGAGTCCGAGTCTCCGAGAAAGTCGACGTTCGCGACCTGTAAGGGAGAGGATAAGCGTTACGTGGCCGAATTACACAAAGAAACATCACCTTTCTCAACCTCTGTGTCCTGGAGAATCTCTGAGTCATCGTCGACCATAGAGTCCCCGGCGAGTGTAAGACGCCCCGCTGGGGTGTTCGAACGCGATGCAAACGCTCGCATTTCGAGCTCGATATTGTCCAAAGAGTTGGTCGAGGTAATAAATGGCGTTGAGGAAGCAGGCGGTGTCGATAGAGAGACTACCATTCGCTCTGCATGGCGTAAATGGTCTCTAAGAGGGTGCAGCAGGTGAGGAGGCGGGGCAGGTCCGAGTTGGTCGGAAAGACGGAGTAAAGAGGTCCGCAAATGGTCCGCTTCGGCTTCCGGATCAAGCACGTGGCCTATCATTGTGCCTCCTTATTTAAAACAGTGTGTAGATGACGGCTCAGGACGAATCCGTAACATGTCAAGCTTTAGGACGCGCTGATCCTCCTCGTTACACATAACCCCATTTTATTCCCCAGCCATGGGTCTCGGATTTCATCATATCACGGAGTTCACAAATCTGCCCGCCTACGGCGTCTATCTTACCACCGGCGAGAAGGCGACGACGAAGCGTCAATACATTCATCCAATTTGTCTGTGTTACCTACTGGGTACATGTACAGCATACTATCGGTTGGGAGATACAATTACAGCTGTTAACGTTACAAGGTCTCGGCCAGCGATTTCGGGCCTTTGAGCGCATTCATCGTCAGACTGTATGCACAGACTAACCGGATCCAAACTTGACAACTTCGCACAGCTCGCGCTGGATCTCGTCGACATTGACACCTTTCGCATTCTCCCGGAGCCACGAGTCCGCCTTCTGCTTCATACCGTCCGCCTCTTCGCCACAGCACAGGGCCATCCACGCCCAAGCAAGCAAGACGGCACTGACCTCGCCTTCAAGGGTATACTTGTCCAGCACTGGTTGCGCGGTAATGCCGCCACGAGGCAGTAGCAACATAAACACATCCGAGGCCTTGCTACTAAACCCTCCATTGACGCTTTGCATGGTGGCGAGCTCAAAGAGCACAGTAGGGTCAGCCTCGTGACCAACATCCATCCCACCGACGTCCCCTTGAGAGCCTGTGCCAGAATCCCCTGCGAAGAACGAGACAGAGTAGGCGTGGGCCGCAGGAGCTGCGGGGGTGGCTCTTGCACGCGGAGCAACGCCAAACATAGTGCTGAAGACGTCATAGCCAAGCCCGACAGGACGAGGCGTGGGCTGGCCATTGTCGATAGCGAGGAAGCTGGTATGACGGCTAGTGAGCCCAAAAGTTGTCCCATAGTAAATGATATCGTCCTTCAACTCCTGTGCAGTCATGCGGGAGGGTTTCGCGTCTTCGAATTCGGTGATGAACGCTTTCGCCGCACAAGTGTGCAGGAACCTGTTACCGTACGAATGCAGCATGGGAATAATCTGAATAACTTCCTCAAACGGTAGATTGAGCGCTGGTATGAAGCCTGTGATCTTCAAGTTGTCCGTGACGGCAGTGCTCTTGGGCACAATCGCATAAGCGTGCAGGCGTGTGCCGGGTAAGAAGTCTGGGAAGTTCAG
Organism: Lyophyllum decastes; assembly: GCA_025854295.1. NCBI lineage: Eukaryota > Fungi > Basidiomycota > Agaricomycetes > Agaricales > Lyophyllaceae > Lyophyllum > Lyophyllum decastes. The sequence goes on along the minus strand of CP107705.1, from coordinate 3,239,221 downwards.
CGGTGCCTGTCGCGAGCGCGTCACAGGGCCGACGTCAGTGGAGAACTGGAACGAAGCCCCAGACAGGCTTATGGGCCCAGAGGGACGGTTAGCTTCCCATCCTGCAGGCGTCCCCCCAACATCGGGTTGCAGTTTCTCCCATTGAACTTTGATATTCTTGACGGGCACCATACGTGCTGCGGCGAGGAGCCTATGACATTTACCCTCGAACTTTTCGTCAGCGGTGCGGATATAGATAGACGTTCCCCCACCCGCACGGGCTATACCGTCGCAAGTCTCGGTGGAAACGGCGTCGCCCAAGCCTACGGTGAATACACGCATGAAGCAATTGTCAGTGGAACGCTGGCGGATGGCTGCTTCGGTCTTCGCCATGCAGTCCTTGACATCCCAGGCTGCACCATCGGTTAGAAGGAAGATTGAGACCGGCCTGACGAGTGTCGAAGGAAGCGAGTTGAAAACAGCGGTGAGGGCCTTCCCAATGTCTTTCTGACCATAGTCGGCTTTCATTGCACTGAAATAGAAAGTTAGGATAAGCTAGGTACATTGAAAAAAGACAACGTAAAACTCACTCAATGTAAGCGTTCGCCTTGTCTACCGTAACGTCGTCATAAGCACTGCTAGCGGAGAAAAGCGAATCGACTTTCGCTCCGAAAGAAAAGATGTTGATCGTGGTGTTCTTCGAGGGCAGGGACTTCGCGAGGAACTTGAGCGCTGCCTGTGTCATCTGGAGCTTGACCCCGCTCATGCTGGAGCTGCGATCGACAACGGCGATGAACTCCATGCCAAATGTAGAGTTGATTGGCACTGTCGGCATGTAACTCAGCGCAATAGCTGTGGATGCGCGGTCAGGCGAGGGATGGGGTTCGACAAAGGCGCGGGGTTTATCCAGCCCGGCGGCTTCAATGACAAGAACGATATCCGTAGACGGCGAGGACACATTGGTGCGTTCAACACGAGCTGTGGCAAACGTTTCATCGAATGAACCATCCGGGTGCCGTCCCAACTGAGCGCTCGCGCCCAAGACGTTATAAATACGACCAGCCTGCTGGATGGTAACATTCATGGTGAACGGGACGTCCTCGTGTTTCACGCCACTGGCAATTTTTGCGGTAGGCGCTGATCCATGGCGCTGAACGTACGCGCGTGGCAAGACAAATCGAAGCTGGTGGATTTTAGTGCCGCGTGGACCCGGAACGATATCATCGTCGATGAGAACGTTGATGTACGATAAATTGACTGTGACGGTCTCTTTGGGGGCCATGTTTCCGACGCTGATGGAGAACACTATCAAAGAGTCAGACAATTGGATGGCTGGTTCGTGGTCGTCCGATACTCGCCATCTTTGGTCTGCTCCTCACCAAGTGCTGCAGTGTGGCCAGCACCAAGTGCGGCGTTCATTTCTTTCTGTGCCTGGTCTTTCTCCTTGACGACTCCAATTACTTTTTTCCCGCTTTCGCGAACCAGTTCGAAATTGCAAACAGCGGCGCCAGCAAGCATACTGAAGGTATAGGTGAGATTATTAGCGGCTTGATTGCTCGGGTTGTGGAATTTCTGAGCGATGGTGACGTAGGAGTGAACATCCACAATGTACGCATCGATGTTGCATTCCTTCAAAACAGGCGGCGGGGGTGGGGGTGGTGGTGGTGGCTGGGACGGAATATATGGAGGCGGCCTGTAGATAAAACAAGGTGGTGGTGGGGGTGGTGGTGGTGGTCCGCAACCCATAGCTCTGGATGTACTACAAACGTGGTGATATCGTGTGGTGCGGAATTTTGTGGGTAACGAAGCACAAACCTGCCTCATAGCATCCTTTTTTAAGTGGCCTGTATGGGATTTGCCGCATCCAGGGAGCTTGGATAGTGAGAGGAACAGGATGTTTGAGGAGCCTACTCGGTTGACGTTCGAGCAGACACTCCACCGTGCCTTGTGCAGCATTATGGAAGTGGCACATTAACATGCAAGTTGTGATATCACATGAAGTGGGGCTTCTGAGGATCAATCCAATGTTCTGTTGGACGTGTTCCATGCGAAGGATACTGTCAACTTGATTGAAAAAATGGGGTAATCCTAGGATTCTTCTATCTGTCCAAACATGGCCTGGTCAGAAGAGTCGTCAGGCCGGTATTTATGTTGATTTCAGAAATTGGTAGCACATGCCTGAGTTGGGCGGGAAGTTGAATCTCTGCAGCCTCTAGTGGCGCATCCGACACACCATCCAATAGTAACACATATGTGGACCCATGACGGACCTACGACATCGTTCGTGGAATCACGTTGGCGGAAGGGAACACAGCCTGGGAATGTAATTAGTGCGAATCAGGCAACCGGGAACATATCTGTTCATACACCCTTACCAGGCTGTGCGAACACGCCCCACCCGCCCTGGTCATCCAAGGTAGGTTCGAAGATGCCAAAGAGGGTATCACCCGTGTCCAACATCAGAAATATAAACCCCAATCATCAGTCATATGCCTTTACTGTAAACCGAAGGGGACAAACGTTGAATCAATTCCAGCGTTTGTAACACATCACGATTAAGTACACTCACTGGGCGAGAGGTCTTAAGTTGTCAAAGTATTACATGTCCCTCTCTTCTCAAACAGAAAACATGAACTTTTGGTCTGACCACTGCGTGCCATATTGCGCAATCTCGTTACTCGGCTCAGTGGATCGTGATGACAAGTCCTCCACTTGCCGAATACTCACCTACTGTAGCATGCCTAGGAGGCTTCTATGCCAGCCGTCAATGATTCCACCCTGCCAGGGATAGAACAAAGATAGTTGTTCTAAGGCCAGGTCCACAGGTGAAAATCAAGTTCCACTATATCACAAGGTAGGGAGAAAGATACGCAGCCCATGCGTCATCAGTAAACAGCGGTGGTCCCATTTGAACGTCGGTTTTAGACGGCTGCCGATTGGTTCTCGTTCAAAAATCCATGACTGTCGCTAATTGCATCAATGAGGGAGAAGAAATAGGACAGCCGTTCCAAGAGGTAAAAGGCTGTAAGGTCCATTTATTTGGTCCTGTTAGTATCTGAGGCTGTCGCGAAATTTCACTCTGAACATCAGGCATTCACAGAAAAAATGAGATAGGAAGATCTGACCTTATCTCGACATCTTTCTAGATCTTCCACAACACTGTGATGAACGGGTAGATATGGCTGTATATCGGTAGGTGAGCTTGATGGCTGCATCAACGAGGACCTGATTGATTCAAGGTATCATTGCATATCATTATGAGCCATGTTCATCTAGAAAATCATTCTGACTCAGATGGTTCTGCTAGCCTTGCCGCACATCCTGGTAATCGAGGAACTTTAAGTTCATGTTAGCATTGGAAATCATTGTAAGGTACATCTTCGATCTCGCAAACGTGTTGTGCATGGATCACGATGAGCAAGTTGAACACTAATATCATTGTCAGCTTAATGATGCCCCCTTAGAAACAGCATAATACGTTGACTGCTGACGATACAAATCACTTCGTTAAACCAGGCCATGCCATGGACAAGGCGAAACATTAATTTTGGTAATTGCCATGAAGATCATCTTGGGCATGTATGCAAGGAGGTTGACATGTAGGGGCCTGGTACAATCATGTGGGCGCATGGGCGTTATTTATACATTGCAACATTTTCCTTTCAAAGGTCATGCGAAACGACCAGACTAGGTCAACCAAGCACGGGCGAAGCTGAGCATGTTTGGCTTCTAGTTCTAAAACTTACCTTGGAAATCAATTGGAGGGTGCATCTCAAGACCATGTTAAATTTGGTAATTGCTGTGAAGATCATCTTGAGCCGTGGTACAATAGTGTAGGCGCATGGGTGTTATTTATACATTGCAACATTTTCCTTTCAAAGGTCATGTGAAACGACCAGACTAGGTCAACCAAGCACGGGCGAAGCTGAGCATGTTTGGCTTCTAGTTCTAAAACTTACCTTGGAAATCAATTGGAGGGTGCATCTCAAGACCATGTTAAATTTGGTAATTGCTGTGAAGATCATCTTGAGCCGTGGTACAATAGTGTAGGCACATGGGTGTTATTTATACATTGCAACATTTTCCTTTCAAAGGTCATGTGAAACGACCAGACTAGGTCAACCAAGCACGGGCGAAGCTGAGCATGTTTGGCTTCTAGTTCTAAAACTTACCTTGGAAATCAATTGGAGGGTGCATCTCAAGACCATGTTAAATTTGGTAATTGCCGTGAAGATCATCTTGAGCCATGGTACAATAGTGTGGGCACATGCATGTTATTTATACATTGCAACATTTTCCATTCAAAGGTCATGCAAAACAACCTGACCATGTCAACCAAGCACGGGCAAAGCTGAGCCATGCTTGCATCCAACAGGCTAGGTGTGCAAGGGCTATTGGACTGCTTGTTAACCATAAGAGATGACCTTTCAAATGCATCCAACAGCTCATTCACTAATTCAACCTATTGACCAATGACCGATCTAAATTCATGTCAAACGCTTACTACAGGGCAAACAATCTACACCATTGATACACGAGGAATAATTAGGCTGTTGATACAGCAAATGCTCTCATACCAATCTACAGAGCAAACCGCACCTCACACCTCAGACAGTCAAAGACAAGGCCCCTGACCTCGACAACCTCATTCGCCTTATAAGACAAAGTATAAGACTAAGTGGGCCAAGGCTAAGCGCAAGGGAAACGGATGCAACGAATGCAAGGAGAAAAAATGACCTAAAACTAAATCAATTACCGTAAGAGTAGAGAAGAAACGACAACATACAAACGACAACATACCAAATAGCTCCCCAAGCTTAGCATAATGATAGCAAATCTGCCATTGATATAATAAGACATTGTCACAGACGAAGGAGAAAGGAATTACCTTTGAAAACATCACAACAGCCATTCAAGCCCTCGCTCGCTATGGCCAAAATTCAAGTTAGACAACAGTCAGTTCTTCACAACTGATGTATTACAACGTACCACCGAGATGACCAGAAGCATTGCGAGAACGTGACGTCGCGTATAAGAGAAACGTAAGACAAAAAATGACCAAGTTATGCGATGGCGGGCGCAACTATGACACCAACTTGAAACTGCCAGCTAGGTGGAGCAAAGGCAGATGAATCCCATTACGGGAATCCCTTGACAGAACTGGAGGAAAGGGGGGGAGATTTTCGGACGATGATCGACGTATCACTGCCCTCTATATATCTGGGCCCGTGGTCCGTGCGAGGTCTCGTGACTCTGGCACGATCTCTGCCACCAGATCATGGCAATGATTTGAATGATTTGATTGAACCGAGTCTTGGCATACTCAGGCTAGCACCGCAGCGTCCGAGTCAACGCGTCAAATCCCGCAGTCACGGTAAATCTTTAATAAGAATGCTTTTTGTCTGGACCTGTTTGGGAGAAACTACGTTTGGGGTCGATGCACGCACTGTTGGGCTTCAAATTATAGTTTGTACGCGATGATTATTCTACGACCGTACACGACCGAGTCCGTCTACGTGGCTGTAAATTCAAATCCGTATTATCCGCAGCAGCAAGTGCGAGATGTTTGTCCTGACTCAGGCGCCGTTTCTTTGCAGGGGGTGGCGATGGAATGGACGACGGTAGTGTTGATGTTGGGAACGATGCTGTTGTTGATGATCCAGCGCCAAATATAGACGTATCGTCTGTCTGTGGCGATGAAGGTGGTAGAGATGATGACAATTGAGAGACATGGTGAAGAGAATGAGGAGCAGGGCGACGATTGAAGAGTTTCTCTTTAAGTCCCTGAAGCTTGTCTCGATGAGCCTTCGACATGGCTCTTTTACTCCGACCACGCCTATCGAGCCCAGCTTTGATGCGCATGAGTCCAGCAATTTCACGAAACGCCAGCCGCGCGCCGATAGCAGGATCTCCGCGAACGACCGAAACCCTGTTTCGTTGAGGTAGGGTTACTCATACTAGGCACGTCAACTAAGAGAGAACTGACAGCTTTCGACCATGGGTATCACGAACAACCTGAGCATTCCCGCAGTACTCCAGTGGGCCTATCGACACGCCACAAGTTTCCGTGATGATTGTTTTGAAGAGCTTCTTCTTACGCTTCTCGCCGATGATTGGCTTGATTTCCACCCTGAGACAAGGGATTAGCCAGGTAAAAAAACATCGGTGAATGAATCTGGAGATACTCTTTGACAGGCTTTACACCGCGCTTTGTGTATGAGTTCCATGGGAACGCACTTGTTACGGACCAGACTTGCTTCGTCGCTTGATAGGCATACGTCGGCCGTGTTGCCTTGACTTTGTCATGCGGTAAGAGGGTTGTGTAGTGGCCGGGCCGAAGGAACGTTTTTGGTTCCTGATTGGCTGGATAACGCTGCGTTGAGCGCGCAAACGGTGAGTCGCAGGAGAGACGATACACACAGGTCTTTGAGAAATATGACGTCAACGACGTTTTCGGTTGATTGACTGAACAACGTTTAAGATGTGCAGGCAGGAGAAATTTGCGGAACACCACTCACTCTTTAAGAAATACGACGTCAACGGGTCATTTGGAATGTCGGTAATCCCACTCAAATGTGCCCAAAGCTTTTCTCCGAAAATCAGGACCCCCAGAGGAGGTGGGGATTTCCGATTGAGGGCGTCGGCGATGTATGCTGGCTCAAACACATCATAAAGCTGCTCTGCGTTTCGATACCAGGCTTGATCGATCCTCCCGAGATTGTGCAACTGCGTCTGACCGGGAACGGTGAAAGAATTACAAAGGATTGCGGAGAAGATCAAACTTGGCGTTACCTGATGATCATCTACAAGTTTTGCCAGGCGACCAGGCATACGAACGAGGTCCTTTGCATACACATGCAACCAATCTTTGTATCGCAGACGCTGTTCTTTGGTCGGAGCGAGCAGGCCGTCAACAAGGCATGGCTTCATCAGCTTCCTAGGGTGAATTATACAAATCCACGCTTGTTCAGACCGCAAGAATGGAATAACGTACGGAAGATGGGTATAAGAATAGTGTGCAAAGCTCCAAAACGCCTCACAAAGCCGCGCAGTTCTAGACGGTGAGTCGAACACCTCGGCTTCAGTCAAAAAGGGGGACAAACCTATTGGATGATTCATCATGAAAGACTAGTAATCTCGGTGGCATTACACACCGGCATCGAAAAAAACCTCGCAGACAGTATACACGCCAATTCCACTCCAGACATCATTGGCGTCGCGTATAACCTCACAGGCCAGGCCACTTCGAGGCTTTGACAGACGGCCTTGGATCCACTTCACAACATTCTCCAAAAAGCTGGAGTAATTGTCGTAGACGTCGGGCGGTGAAGGCGGAAGCTTTGCTTGGCTCGTTCTCCAAATTGGCTGATGTCCCTCCATCCATTAGATGACATGTTCGGGAAGCGGATGGCTTACCTGGAACACCATGTCATTCGATATAAATCCAATTACAAACTCTTCGAACTCGAGCGCGAGACCAACATGAAATCCGCGTTGCTGTACATTTTTAGGCCAAAATAGACAGAGAAAGGGAAATAAAAACGACATACCGACTTGTCGACCCCACGAACGGAGGTGTACCAGACACGCCTCCTATATATTTGGACAGAGGTATGCGTCAAGTATGAAAACTGGCAAGAAAGTGTAAGGAACGGGATTAGACAATGAAAGAATAGCAGTCACCTTCAGAAACAAGCGGCCCAAGTCAAGAATGACTGCCCGACCAGTCATAGTGATATTTTTCAACGAGAGGGACTGAATGGGAGGAGGATTTGGGTTTTTCTCTGTCTTCATCCACATAGGGGGCCACAAGTAAGTCTGCGAGTTGCAGGTACCACGGGCAACACGGGAAGTCGCATCGAGCTTGTATACATGGCCGTCCTGAGCACCCATGACCGCGGATTCTTCAACTTTTGAGGCATCAGCCCAGAGAGCAAGCAAACTCAGAGGAGTGGAACGCATCCAGTGCTGGTACCACCATATGAGCAACAGGTAGTGAGCCACACACTCCCGATACTCAGGCATGGTGACTATTCCGAGTCCAAGTCCGAATGGAAGCAGAAACTTATGACGAGTACTCCTCGGACTCACCGGAAAATGCAACCCACGTTGTGTTGTGTACGTCAGTTTATTGCATCATGATCAGTGCCCTGACTCTGGCCAAGTGCGACTTGTCCTGACTCGTCGGACTTTGGCCACCACTGCAGAACCGAAGTCTCATCGACACACACTGGGGCATAATGGCATTGCTAGGTTGTATGTACGAATACGAGGTCTGTTCTTACACCTTGATTCTAGTCAGCGCGAGTGCGTGGCTCGAGTGAGGGGGGTACCCACAGAACCTGGTTCAAATCGACGTGCCTGATGTGGCAGCCTGGGTTGTTCAACTTGAAAAGTACTATCTTCAACTTGAAGTTGTACTGTTCAAGCTATTTGTGATGTATGAAATCCATGAATGAATGGAGATATCATAAAGACAGAGAGAACAACATCGACTCAATTTCCTGCTTCGTACACAATTCCTTATCCTTTTCTCGATATTTTGTGTTTTGTTTTTGAAGGCGCCGTCCATTCTCTTCCTCCCGTACTAGACAAACTGTGTAAAATGGATGAGGTTGTTTTGCACCGTTTAGTGACAGGTCATCACGGTTTCGAGCGACCAATCTCAGCAGTCTTCATGCACCGCAGTATCACACGGACGAGTCACAACTGGCACAGCGCGTAAAAAAAGAGTTCTTGGGGAGTGAGTCCATGTAGGTAGGAGTTCTCGACGAACCCACGAGCCTCCAGGCTGAAGTCACCCTTGGTAAAATGTGGAAACAGCGCAAGATGACGGAAACTAGAAGGGATATGACGACCTTCTGCGGATTGCCGCCCCACACAGACCGAATCTGGAGATGTTGATGGACGAACCCTTGGCTTTGTTGGCGTCGATGTGCGAGTGCGGTGGTACCAGGTGGTGGGATATAGCAGAGGCAGCGACGAAGACGACCTGCCCTTGAGTAGAATGCCCTGTATGTCGGTGCTGAGTGTCGTAGAGGAGGTGGTGGTGGTGGTATCGATGCGCGAAAGGGTGGGTGTGAGGTGGTCGAGGGGTCAGATGTTGGGCAGGCTACCTCGGCAGAGACGGCTGCGATAGCAAGGAAGACGACTCGCAACTGCGCGAATCGCCCTGTATGTCGGTGCGGAGGGTCATATAGAAGACACTGGTCGTGTTGACGCCGGAACGGGGGTAATGCTTGAGGTGGGCGAGGGTGTTACGATGGTGTTATGGGAGGGGGAGAGTGGCAGCGGCCAGCGGCGACAGAATCAACTCGCAGATGCGCGATTTCCTGCAGCTGCATCCAGGGGGTCGGAGGGGAGGCGTTGGAACGGTTGGAGTGGAGGCACGTTCCAACGTGCCAGAGAAAACGCACATCCTATGCTCGAGGGCTGTGGGGACTCAGAGGATGTGGAGCCTGAGAGATCAACGATCAACATTCAACGGTTCGGAAATCTTCGTAAACCACGCACGAAATCGAACCACGCACGAATCATGAAGCGGTCCGACAGGTGATCTGGGTTCTAGCAAGGTTATTGGCTCTGATCGCAGCGAGCGGCCCTCGGTAGAAGTCCTTCAAGAAGAAGTTGAACTCACGTTGGCAGATCTTGATCAGCTTTGATCTAATCTGATCTTCAACTTTTTCCTCCTCGAGATCTGTAGTCCCCTCACCTGGGGTGTACTATTCCTTTAACCAGTCAATACATATACACATTAGACATATCTCTACGCCTTTGTTTGAGCTTAGTGCTTACCCCCGCCGTCGCTGGGGCCAATCTTTGCCCGGAGTCTGACAATTGATAAATCATGTGACCTTGCTTGGGAGATCTCAGTGATGACGCTCAGGCTGGGCATCGTTGAGAGTAGACAAATGGGCACTGAGATCCAAGACAGTAACTATCGATGGTGGTGGATAAGTTCGGAAGCGGCAGGAGCGATGAGGCTGAAAATGTGGCTTGTGTACATTTCCGAGCCAAATGTACAAAGTTGTATATCGACTCGGACTCGGACTCGGGCTCTTTCGTTACCTTTTACATCAGTATGGCCTGGGCACCATTCAACGTGGGCAGTGTTACGGGCATCGCGCTCGAGGAAATCCATGATGGTTTTGTTGAACGTGCGCATGTTGTGTTGACCCGGTGCGGATTTCGGTTCAAAGACGGCCGTAACTGCAGCGGTGTTATCTGCGAAAATATGTAAGTGTCTAACTTCTGGGTGCCTGTTTTGCGCCAAGGAGGGGCGATGAAGGGTATTACCCTTTCGCCTTCTTGCATGAGGAAGTCGAAAACAGGGAGCGCTGATGTAGCGCTCCGGAACCTCGAGTCACTAGCCTATGAAGGCGTACTCCGAGGTTGAAGCCTTGTAACCCTAGGCTAGGGGCGGTATGACCCGATGCCGGGGCTCTGTAGACCTGAGCGAGGTGAGCTGTCACCCTCGCTCAGGATCCAGAAGCCTCCGGAGTTGGTAACGTCGCATAGTCCATGAATTGTTGGTAACGAAGATGAAAGTGCGATGGCAATGTGCGAATATTCTACGAAGTCGATGTCAAATAGATGTAAATAGGGCCGATGGCCCGGTCGCGTACACGAAATAGTGGATATAGGCTGCAGCGTGCCTAGCCGTCATCAGTGCCCCCCGTGTACAAGACTGGAACTAGGACCATGTAAATATAGGAACCAAGAGATGGAAAGAAGGAAAAGAAAAGAAAAAGAAAATTTCACGTCTCTCTATCTGATGGCTCTTTGTCAATCCACGTCCCTTGGCTCTTCTTCCAACGTATACGCTGCCTCTTGCCAGGTCGTCGCTTCCGGTTACGGTTCGTCGCTCCAATGGAATCATCCTGCGGATTTGCGGATGATGATGATGCGACTGGTGGGGGCTGCATCATGTCGTGCGGTGAATTGAGGTTATCCGCAGGATGATCCGTGTGGGCTTCCATCCGCGTCAATAGGGAAGAAGGATGCGATAGGCGTGCTTCCAGGGGGCGGCGCGTGATGGTGGCATCAGAGAGTCGATGTTGAAGGGAGGAGGACATTGGCGCTATCGCAGTTTCCGGGATATTAGGCATGGCCAGCCCTGCGTGGGGTAGAGGGGCAGTCATGCCTGGTACTGTAAGGAGGGTAGGATTACCAGCGACCAAATTCCCCAAAATCGGAAGCAAGAGGCGTGTGAGTTGTTCTACTTGCGACGGGTCGAAGAGCGTAGGGGTCGAGCTAGGAACCGGGATGGCCAGGGTAGGGAGGGGAGCAGGCTGGGGGTCGGGCGCACTCGGCGAAAGAGAGTGTGCCGTCCACGACCCAGCAGTTTGGTACCATGAGGATGAGCCCACCCGGGAGGCGTCGCGCGGAATTGGAGGGCTGGCGCTCCGCGAAGGCCTACGTTGACGAGTCCGTTGCCAGTCATCTTGATAGGTAGAGCCGCGGGGAGCGGGGGAAAGCTGACGAAACGATGAATGATACTGTCGAGGTTGCCTATCATCCGGGGAAGGCGAGTGCCGGTAAGACCATCGGTGGGGGTGCTCCTCATCACACCACGGTCAGGGACCATGCGACGGACCGGTAGGTACATGCGGCGACGAGGGCTGCGTGTGTCCGGCCAAGAATCACCTTGTCGTTCGAATGAGCGAGATCGGTAACGATGTGGGTAGCGACCCCGGGATGGCAAGCGGTGAGGTGAGGGGGAACGTGGGCGTGATCGAGAGAGCCGGCGCGAGTGGTGGCGGGGTTGACTGGGGGAGGAAAAGCGAGACCCGGCACTAGAACGACGACGGAGTGGTGAATATGACCGGGACCGACTTTCGTTGGGCCCGATTGAACTTGTGTGGGAACGAGACCACGAGCGGGACTGTGAGGGATTCTTTGGCGAACCAGGCAGGGCAGGAAGGGGGAGGGAAAGAGGGGTTAGGGCTTGGCTGGCTTGATCAAATTCTGCTGCGGTTGCCACCAGCAAGTTCCCTCCGGATTTTGTCGGAAGATCGTGGTATGATTCCATGAGTAAGTCAGCGCCTTGCCGGGTGGTGGATATCCACACGGTCTGCCTCACTTGAGTCGAAGTCCGAATACACTGCAGTATGTGGATTTCGGGGTGTTGTTCGGCTATGGCGTACAAGGAGTTTCGGACTTCGCTCCATGGAACGTCCAAGGAGAAGGGTTCTGTGCAGAGGTAAGCTTCCTCTTGATCGCAGACTAATTCCTTCGTTGCGACGGAGTCCAGGTTGTCATGAGGTGAAATGAGGGCTTTGGGCCAGGCGGCCTTCAGGAAATCAGAGTTGTTTCCCCACGAAATCGAGGATTCCTGAGAGGTTGGTCTACGGGGTGGGGGGCTCTTCATAACAATGTCGGTCGGCGATGCTGGAGTGGTGGTAGTTTCCGTTGGTTCAGCCGGGGTTTCACCAACTAAACAACTCACGGCCTCGTCCAGTAGAGCTGTCACAGCAGCGCTAGACGAACCAACGATGGGGAGAGACTCGGGGGGAGGGGCGCGTACCTCATGCGTCAATTCTTCCGTAGTTGGCTCTTTCTTCCCATATAGCCAGTACGATCCTTTACGCTGTTTCCACGCCCGAGTTTTCCCATTTCCCAATGATTCCCAAAAGGTAGCTCGAGGGGCCGGCCACCCAAATACCTCGCTTTCGACGACGCCGTCCATCGTTGGTACTGTGGTCGAGGAATAAAGTACCCGACGGTTTTCTCGATCGTACGACATATATTCACCAGAAGCTTCGTCGGCCCTTTTTACGCGTACGTACGAGTCTTTTCCGTCCTCATCCCAATGAGTCCATTTGCCTGGTTTATTACGAGCGTCGAAGATAACCGGTGGTTTGACCCACGGGACTCGTCCGGGGTAGGCTTCCACCAGCTCTGGTGCTGAAGCAACCAGAGTAGGGTCAGCTTCCGGTCGTTCGTCTTTGTCGTCTGGAACGGGGGTCATCCGACGAACAGGGGTGGGGGGTCGAATGGAGAAGTAACCCGTGTAGGTTCCAGTCCATCCTTGGTTACAGGGCGAAGACTGCCATTGATCTTGCCAGGAGAGGACGAGTCGAGGGCGGTTCGGTCCACGAACATAGCGTGAACGTTCGGGACCGTTGTTCTTGGAAGCGACGTGCTCGTACCCACTGAGACCCAACCGTAGCTTCGCAGCGCTGGTCCTTTCTATCCATGAATTTCGAGAGTCGACTCCTTCGTTTGCCAGATAGGTCTCCGAGTCCGATATCGTATGAATTACGAAGCACGGAATGCGTTGGCTCAGTAGCCATTGAGCGTCGTGAGTACGCTTTCCGTTGATCCAGGCGCCTATGAATTGATCATCAGCCGCAGGCAACCCCGACGTCTTCATCTTCTCTATGGCTTCCAGCCACCCTTCGTCAAGGAGTCTTCGGGCGAAGACAAGGTAAGCGGCTTTCTCCTTTAATCCCCTTTGTATCTCAACCCCAATATCTACCGCGTCGTCGTATGAGGTATTATTCCTTAGGGAGGCTATTCTAGCAGGGTTGGGGTCCTTTGGGCGAGTCTCCCAGTAGTTAGTATAGGAATAGATGAGGCGGGAACAGGTTTCGATTTCGGAGTCCAATTTGTCTAAGCGGCTCGAGAGTGCGTCGAGGTACGCATCTCTTAAACGCCCAATGCTGTTGTCCCAGGCATTGTAGATCATTTCGAACTCGGGGAAATCGTTCCTTCGCGGGTAGCCGGATTCCGGGGTCAGAATAAAAGCCATCCATGGTCGCGTAGTCAGGCACTGTGGCGATATGGTAAAATCGTATCGACCCAAGTGCCCGTCGATGCGACGTGAACGCGGATCTTCGGCGATTCGCAGGAGTAGAGGAGTAGGAGGGACCCCTGGGTAGAAAGGGGTTTGCGCGGAGTTGGGGGACCAGAGTAGAAAACTAGCGGAGGAGAAAGCTCTAACTACAACCCAACCGCGGTACTGGTTGAAACGAGGCAACTCGATTAGGAAGGAATCGTCCACCACCGGCTCTTCGTTGTAGCCGGCTAAACCCTCGAGGCGAGTAGTGGAGAATTTTCTAGAGTCTAGGACCATTCTACTATCGGTCGTAGGAGATTAAGGAAAGAATTCAATATTCGTAGTCTTTTAGCGTATGCGCAGCTATCCGACTAGAGGAAATCCACGAATGTCTTTAACCACGACTCAAAGAGGTTAGGTTGTCGGACAATCGCGTTTCGCGAGGAGTCAGGTCTTTAACGACGTCGCTGAAAGCGCGGTTATCAGACCTGAGGAGTGAAGATGGAGGAGGGTCTTTAACGTCGTCACCCACGTGGGCGCGGTTATCGGACCCTAAGAGAGGATGAAGGTGGAAGTGGGAGTTAGGAAAGAAATAAGTTATGTTATGATTTGTTGTCGTAGTAGACGGGTAATGCCGAGAATACCCATCACGTGAGACCATTCATCGCATGATACTCCCGCTTCAACGCTGGCGCGTTTCTAAGGTCGTATTGAGAGACCCAGCTGTCTTCGGTGGGGTCGTAACCTTTCCAACGTACTAGATACATACGCCGGTTTCCAGTTTTTCGACCTGAGAGTCGGTGACCTAGAATGGCTTCGACTTCGAATTCTTCGGAGGCTAAGAAATCACGAGTAGGGGGTAGCGTAGTCCGTTCGCCGAACTTTGGGTCCGAAGGGGTGTATTTCCGAAGGTGCTCCAGATTGAATATGGGGTGCATCGGGTAGGAGTCAGGAAGGCGCAATCGATATACCATTGGATTAACCTTTTCCATAACTTCGAATGGGCCAATGGTTCGCTGTATGAGCTTTCTGCCTCTCCCTTGGACGTCCACGAGTTCTAACGAATGAGGGTTGACAAGTGTCCAATCACCTTCTTTGAATTCGACTACGGGACGGCGATTCTTATTATAAGCTTTAGCTTGACGTTCTTGAGCCAGGACGATAGCGTCGCGTGCACTCTTGCGGTGTAATTCTAAAGCTTCGATGAAGTCTTCTCCCTTTTGACTGGCTATAAAAGGACGGGCGATTGGGTCGATTTGAGGTACCACGACTCCAGCTGTAGCCTGGGGTTTATATCCCATAAGTAAGAAGTCGGGAGAATAGGTTGTGGACGAGTGAACCGTCGAGTTATACGCGTGCGCTAATGCCAATAACCATTGAGCCCAAGAAGACCGGTCCGACGCTACATAAGCTCTCAACTTCTGTTCAATGGTAGCATTCAGCACTTCGGTTTGTCCATCGGTTTGAGGATGATGGGCAGGGGATAGAGTCATTACACTGCCGTAATATTCCACGACCGATCGCTAGAAAGCTGTGGCCCATCGTTTGTCTCTGTCCGCGATAATACGTTCGGGTAGACCGTAAACGTTGGCTACCTTCTCGACAAGGAATTTCGCAAAACCCTCTTGGGACAAAGTATCGTGAGTGGGGATGAACAATGCATATTTAGTGAGCTTGTCAACGATAACCAATACAGCCGTATATTCCATTTCACCCGAAGGAGGCAACCCAGTTATCAGGTCGAGAGAGACAGTTGCAAATGGTCTAGCGGGAATATGCGCGGGTCTTAGTCCCCCCATTTTCTTCAAATGATCGACTTTAATCTTCCGGCAAACGTCACATGAAGAAGTATAGTCCTCGACGTCGCTATTCATGTGGTTCCAGAAGAATAAGTCCTTCAGTCGGGCTAGGAATCGACGGGGCCCTGCGTGTGCACTCTCGAAGGGCGATTCGTGAATCCACCTTAGAATATAATTGACCATGCCTTTAGGTACACAGAGTCGTGCGTTCCAATCGGCATCGATAAAATAGAGGAGACCATTATTTCCCTTCTGAAATCTTGAAGGTGTAAGTATGGTATTTGGATTAGGGACTTTGTTGAAGTATCGTTTCGAGAAATACGGGTCCGAGGGGTACGCTTCCACGAATTTTTTAATCATCTCTGGGTTCATGGATACAAGAAGATGAGGCTTCTTAGTCCATTCATCTTCGGGAGGATCTATAGGAGTTTTGACACCCGTGGGGTACGTCCAAGGATCACCGTTTGGGAAAGGTAGTTTATCTGAGGAGGGAGAGATTTCCGCGTCTTCGTTCGCGGATACCGCGAACGAGGGTCCGTCTCGATCCAGGGCAATGTCCACAGCCTCAGTTTGCAGTTCGTTAGCTGGAGGTCGGTTCTCAGGGAGAACGTCCACATCCTCGCTTGGTATAACGCTTACTGGGGTCGATTAGCAATGCGGCGGCGAGTGTTGTTTCGGAAAAAAGACTGGGGAGCACGCAAACGTTCGGCCATGGACCAGGAGCCGATAAGTGTTTCGGCCATTCGGCCAGCAGTGGCCTGGAGGACGAAGATTGAAGGGCAGCTCTGATCGTTGAGTACGTTATCCCATTCCGTAGGTCCGGTACGAAGTATCCTGGCAACCATTCGCTTGCCATCCTTATCGTCCGGATAGAGGAATATATGATGTCTAACACGTCGTTGAATGAAGTCAAGCAGGTATTCACGTTCATAGCCCTTTTGTCTGAATCTCATCTCCTCGAATTCGAACGTGCGCTCCTTGATCCAATTCTCGTCGAGGAAATGGATTCGGATTCCCAACAACATTACGTTCCAATTCTGACGGAAGTACGAACGATCGACTTGAGGTAACGTATCCCACCACGCTAAAGCGCGGAGGGTCCACTTCGTAGGAGCTAAACGAGCCAAGTTCTCGCTCATCTTGGGTCCCAGTTCGGCGAATTGAGCCATAGCGCTGAGATAGTCGATAGCGGTGTCACCGAACCCATTCCAGGAAGGAATGACGGTTAGGTTTAACTTGTGATTTAATTGCTATTCTTCGACGAAATTGGGATCGGAGGGATTAGGGGTGATATGAGCTCCCGTTCCTCCTCCTGGATTTCCTCCATCAGGGGCACCTCCTCCCGGAGGTCCACTGTTACCAGGCCCTCCGTTCCCCGGGTTCCCGCCGGGGACGCCTCCTCTTCGAGGGGCGCCTCCACCTGGCGGTCCACCGTTACCCGGCCCCCCATTCCCTGGATTTCCTCTGGGAACGCCTCCTCCTTGAGGGGCGCCTCCGCCAGGCGGTCCTCCACCGTGGTCCGATCTCCTTCCCGAAGAGCTTCCACTGTTCGAGGGGCTGGAGGGAGGCGGCGGCACGTGAGGGACTGTTCGATAAGTATGGCTAGTCCAAGCGTTTGGCGTAGGGATTTTGCTGGTGTCAATTGCAAAAGCAGCAGGGAGACCTCTTAGGGTTTTTAATGATTCAGGCGGCGGTATCTTCAATGGCCCCCCAGATTGGGCGTCGGGTTCGGGTACCGAGATAGTTGAGCCTTGACGTTCGAACGAGGTTATTGTACCCACGCCCGGAAGAGCGGTTATCGCGTGATCGTTGGCTATACTAGATACTGATTCAGGGAGGTTGAATCGAATGTTGCGACCGCTTCTTAACGCTATCGAGATGGATTGATTCTGTTCATCCAGACTGGGGTCCGCGTAAGGTACGCTTCCCACCGAAGTCGGGAATTCTACAGAATTGGGATTTGTTAAGCGGGTTCGGTGGTGGTAGTACACGCCCGCATCGTATTCCTTTTCTCCTGCTAATAAATCGCGTTGGGCTGCAGCTAGGGGATGATCTTTCGAGACTCGGTAGTCAGGTCGAGCTATAAGCTTCCGAATCTCCATGCGCGGGGAAAGCAAGCCGAAGGTCGATCGTACGGAGGTACGAGTCGAGTGAGCTCAAGGAATTGATATCTTCAGGATGATTAAACATGCTGTCGAATCCTTTAAAGAAATTCCTGATATGGGTAGCGGCTACTTGAGTTCGGCGCTTCAGCACACCTACGGCTAGAAGGATATCCGTGCGATGGGCATTCCATCCTAGCGAGCGAAGGATCTTGAATTCGGGATCGAGTTTGAAACGATTCTTGAGTCCTCGATTGAGGAATTCCGCGAAGTTGTGGAGGATTTGATGAACCGCGAGTACTAGGTGAGCGATTTCTTCGAGTTGAGGTTTGTTGAGAGAGTACATTGAAGGTTGTGCAGACGTTTTGTCTGCATAATGAACGATATCCTTAACGTCGAGGGAAAGTTTATCGAAATTACGGATGGCCGACGGAGCTTCCCAACGAAGGATAACGTTCCTGATTAGATCGGATTCGGTTTTGCTTCGCCCGGGCAGGAGCCCATCGAGACCGCCGAAGCGAGCGATGGGGTCATAGTCGGTGGTAGGGTCAAAGATGGGGTGGTAGCGAAAATTGGAGCATTCGATGGACTCGTCCCTAAGGTTAATGTCTGAGAGTACCGACAGTCCTGAGAATATGAACGGATGAGAATTGAGGAGCAAGGGCGCTCCGGATTGGTCAAGGTCCTTAATTTCGTTAACGATTGATCCCATAGCGGAAGCGGTTCGAGAGTGATAAAATGGTCGCCCTAGGGAAGGAGCAAATAATGTTGGGCGTTCGTCCACCGACCGATAATCCGACACTCCGGACACGACGTTAGATTCGTCGGTCGGGTTTGGATTATTATTTCCCACCTTCCCATCCTCGGAAATGTCTGTAGCAGCACGATTTCCAGGGGTCAGGTGGGGAGGAGAATCCCCTCGAGGCTCGTTAGAATGGAAGGCGGATTCGAGTTCGAGGATAGGGCCGCGTAGAGGCAAAGAGTGACCAACTCGAGTATCCGCGTCTTCTGGAACCGTTTCCAGGAAAGGAGATCGGTTCATGAGGGGAGCCGCCTTGGTTTTGCTCTTGTGGTCGTTACCTTCCGTGTGGGGGTCGGAGGAGGGAGATGGACCTCCTATTGGAGACGACGGGGGCGGAGGCGGAACGACTGGGCTAAGTCTAGACGAGGCTCTCTTCAGTGCGGCCGGCAGGTTAGCGACGACTGGGATGGTCTGGAGTGGAGGAGGGTTCTTGTTCGAAGATTGACGAGGTTTCGACATAACTTCGAACTGAAAGGAGTCGTAGGTAGAGTATGAGCTGGAGGAAACTGAAGTGGCAAAATAATATCTCTACGGTTACTGTCGAATAAAAGGGGGTACTACTTTAGATTCGGCCGAAGTTTTCGCAGGGGGAGGGGAGCAGCAGACTGAAGGTAAGAATTAATTGGAGGCGGGGAGGCGGTATCGATTGGTCTAATAGAGTCGAATCGAGCGCCATAGACGAGTAGGGTAAACGACGTCAGACTTCATCACGTTTGAGTGAAGTCCGCGGTGCCCCCACCATTGTGATACGGCCGTTCTTGGGGCTTCTTGCGTGAGGAAGTCGAGAACAGGGAGCGCTGATGTAGCGCTCCGGAACCTCGAGTCACTAGCCTATGAAGGCGTACTCCGAGGTTGAAGCCTTGTAACCCTAGGCTAGGGGCGGTATGACCCGATGCCGGGGCTCTGTAGACCTGAGCGAGGTGAGCTGTCACCCTCGCTCAGGATCCAGAAGCCTCCGGAGTTGGTAACGTCGCATAGTCCATGAATCGTTGGTAATGAAGATGAAAGTGCAATGGCAATGTGCGAATATTCTACGAAGTCGATGTCAAATAGATGTAAATAGGGCCGATGGCCCGGTCGCGTACACGAAATAGTGGATGTAGGCTGCAGCGTGCCTAGCCATCATCACAGTATGTCTTCGCTGCTATGGATTCGAGTTGAGTGGGTTTCCGTGGTTTTCTGCTATTGAGGGTTTTTGCGGTGGGCTTAGCGCCGTCGCGCCATCTAAGGTGACTAGTGTGTGGCAGGCCCTGAACTTGAACCAAAAATGTCTAAATAGGATTGTTTGCTCTTGTTACAACCGGACGACGACCGATGGCAGAATAGCGGCGTAATCGTTCAGCTCATTCCTCGAAGGGCTTCGAGCTTCATTTCACGTCCCGCAGCCACTGGAACTTGACGGATACTGCTGCTACACATGCACCTACCCTCTCCACTTCAGCAGAATATGATTGCGATACAGTGGGCCATCGTCTAACATACCCTGTCAACCTCTCTTCTAAATTCAATAACACTGCTTCAATTCGTTCAATGGCTGTGGAAACTCATCAGGTACAGTCTTTTTGTTCGTTCGTCTAATCCCTGTATATTGCTCAGAAAACCTTTGAAACACCTTAAAGAGCTAGTTTACATCTTCGAACACCTGTCAATTCAGATCTGTCCCAGGCCGCGCTTGGTATCAGCTTCCCTGACCGTAGGCAAGTGAGGGAGATGCGAAAGCTTGGGGAGGAACTTTCAGGTGTGCAATATAGTCTTTTTCCTCTGACATTTGACTGAGTCAACGTCACGAATAGACAATAGCTGGGAAAGGTCAGCTTGTGCTCGCTCAACCTAAGACACATGGCACGCACCAACGTTCACCATCGACGATGCTGCTAGCCACGCAGCAATGATGCAGGTAGTGGATATCGAACTGCACCCTCACTGGAAGTGATGATGGGCCGTGAAGGTGTGAAATCGGCAGGGGTAGATTCGGAGGAGGACGTCGATGGTAAGTCAGCCAATTACGTGTCAAAAACGTGTCAGAGGTTTTATAACTCAGCATCAGGCAGCCTTACAGATGACACTCAGAGCTGTATGGTGACCCTCGCCACATTTACGGTTAGTGCCTTCTGCGTCCTTCGTCATGGCGTCAACAAAGGCCGGATTGCCCATTAGCTCCTATATACCCTCAACAGGATGGCGGCACCACAGCTCCAGGTTTTCGGCAGCCATGGGCTGTCCATCCGAGAGTGCGCCTAGCTTCAGGCGCACGCTCTGCCTGGCTAGCTTCAGCCCAGCAAATTCAGGACGCGCATCCAGCTTCGGGTGTGCGTTCTCGCGGCCAGTTTTGGCTTAGCTCCCCGAGAGTGCACCTAGCTTCAGGCGCATGCTCTAACGCTGGCTAGCTTCAGCCCAGCAAATTCAGGACGCGCATCCAGCTTCGGGTGTGCGTTCTTGCGGCCAGTTTTGGCTTAGCTCCCCGAGAGTGCGCCTAGCTTCAGGCGCACGCTCTGCCTGGCTAGCTTCAGCCCAGCAAATTCAGGACGCGCATCCAGCTTCGGGTGTGCGTTCTCGCGGCCAGTTTTGGCTTAGCTCCCCGAGAGTGCACCTAGCTTCAGGCGCATGCTCTAACGCTGGCTAGCTTCAGCCCAGCAAATTCAGGACGCGCATCCAGCTTCGGGTGCGCGTTCTTGCGGCCAGTTTTGGCTTAGCAAACAGTTCATGGTGCATGCCTGATAAGATATATAGTAGATATTGTTTCATTTACTGTACGAACTTTAATCCAAGTTTAATAAATTGACCACACTAATGTTGACACTAATGTTAGACACTTATCCCGGGCCATGGCCCAGCTGCTGTCAGAATAATTGAAAGATAACATGTGAACAATGCGATCACATGATGATGAACATCAAGTTATAAATAAAGCCAAGTGCCAGCGTACTGACTACCGAGAGCACGAAATTCTGAGATATGGCTAGGACGAAGCAGAGCGCAAAGAAATCAACTGGAGCACCTGCTCCCCGTGTTAAACTTTCAGCTCCCAAGAAGCGCAAGGCCCCGTCTGAAGACGAACGCGCTCCCGCTCAAAAGAAACGATCCACCCGCACCTCGCGAAAGGCCGCCAATGCCAATGTTTTGCAGGAGCCTGAACTTTCGGTGGCCGTGTCCATTGGTCCCGATATGGGAACACACTCAACCAACACAGGCAGCAACGGAGATGGCCATGATATGGTGAGTCTGCCACCGCCCTACTACCACTTTTCCACCTCACTATTGATGCAGCACTGCTCTGGATGTCGCAACGGTGGACACCTGGTGATGTGCCACCTGTGCAAACGCGTAATCTGCAGCCGCTGCATCCCTTTTCCTGATACTGTGGAGGATGATGACGAATTTACCTGTCCATCGTGCCACCTCAAACCCTCCGGCGCAAAACAGCGTGTAATCGCACCATATTACGTGAGTTTCTAGTTTTTTAACGGATGATTGTATTCATTTATAAGGGGAAAAAAACAGGGGTTTGCCAGCGCAAAAAAAGCAGGCAAACCGACACAGCTTATAGGTGGTCCGTCTACGCGAGAGTCGTTTGCCTACTGTAGCTCCCCCGCTCTCGTCGTAATTTCCATGCGACTGGCGTCAGTAAACGCCGTCGATGACTCTGCGAGAGTTGTGTTCCACAACATTGCGCCTTTCATGCCCGGAAAAATTGCCTTCGTTGACCTCCCGTGGGATTTTGGTAACCAGCGCACGGAAGAAGCATACGACAAGAGCGTCCAGATTCTGATTCATCGCCTAAAGTTCGGAGATCTGCAAAGGTGAGAGAATGTCATGCTTTTCTTTTTTGAAGCAAAATGGCTGAGAAGCTTCCAGCTTCCGAACCTTTGCTATTCTGCTGACGGATCACAGTGATCCCAGTAGAGGAGACCTGCATACCTCAATCAACGAACAGGGAGCGGCGGAAGTCTCAGCAGTATGTCTATCATTCGACGCTATCCAAAGACATTGAAATACAGTGCCATCAGGTATTAGACCGCCTCTTCCCACCTGAGCTGATGGAATTTTTTGGGCACGAGGGAAGGAGTACACTGATCATGCTGGTCTGCGGCGCCATTATGACGGTAAAAGAATCTTATGCTGATCTAAAAGCTTTCGCGAACAAGTACGTCAAGTATATGGAAGTAGGCATCCATTTACTGATTTTTTTGACGCGATAGGGGATATTTCGCATGGATCATGGCGTTTGGTCAGCCCAACTTGCAGCCATGCTTGACAAATCCCCTACTCCAAGCCGCGTCACTGTCGTGGTTCGTCAATAACCGATGTTGGGACGCTCTCCTCGACGATTTCCAAAGTGTAGGCGCCCATACGGATATCTTCATGCTGCGAAAGGACGAACCAACAGTCAGATATGTATGGGCTCACCACGCCATCAAACCATTCGGCGAGACCGCCCCATTCTCCTGCCCTTCATGCAAGTCCTACAAAGCGTGGGGTGCCCCCCAGGTAAATATGCGCAGCAACACAGAAGCAAAGAGCATAATCCACATCTGTGGATACTGTGGCCATCGCATCGTTTACGCTCGCAGGACGGCGCTTGAAAAACATTCTCATGGCGATACGTCGGGTTCGAGCAGGGGAGAGTGGTACTTTGAGCTGAAACATAATTGATGCCTCGCAGCTTAGTTTTTTTTTCCAATGTATATACGATTATCTCTAAATCACCATCAATCTGTCCTCACGCCTGGCCCTCCCATGGGACAGAATACGAGATTCCGCACAAAGGAAATTTAAATGACGAAACATGGCCTGAAACAGACGACTCATGAACACGCTCACACAACAAAAAACTTGAACTAGACATGATATATTTCGGGGTCGGGCAATGTATAGTAGTAGGAATGGTGCGATACAAATACAGCAATGGTACGACGACAGATGGAGGCTGACCATGATTTAAACGTTATAGACAACTTGAACTTACTACGGTTTATCGGGCGCGGTGTTCCAGGCGCATGATATATGGTGTAAAGTCGCGTGCGAAGCTCCACAAACTCCTGATCTCGTCCTCGTCTGTTATCGGTTCATCAAAAAGGTGGCGCGCGCAGTCGAAATTGGGAAGGTCAGCCAAAGACGATTGTCGCCAAACCAGATCCCCTCGGCTGACCAAGCCCTGGATCCACATCTCTTGCATGTCGGCCACGATCCTCGACTCAGTCCGGTAACATTCCCGGACCAGGCGATCAGCGCTCTCCTGAAATGGCTGCAGGACTTCCCTGAAGCTGCGCTCATCGGTTCGGGTCGCCAGATTGATAGTGAAGCGTGGTTGCTCCATCTCGCCCTGAAGGATATACTCCCGTGCCAGGTAATTCGCCATTGTCGTGATGTTCGAGAGCGCATACCATGGAAGCATCGGGATCTGATTTCCAAAGCGCGTAACGGGCTCGATGTGGGTGATTATGCTAAATGGACCCTGGAGAACAACCTGTTGCACGAGGTGACGGACGACAACACCTGAGAGATGGGGAGCATCGTCAAGTGCCATGGGGTTGTAGTTGTCGATCGAGGTATGGTCTTCGATGAATTTCTTCATCTTCGCCGGCTCGCCAAAAATACCCGCCTCCCAACCTTTCAAGAACGCCGCGACGAAACATTCCATAAGTGATTTGCGCAACTCCGATATCCTCCAAAGAAACTATGGAGGGGGTTGCGCCGTTGAATGAGCAAATTTTTGTAGTCAATGATGATGTGAACGTAAAAACTTACGACCATTGTCATCGCCGGACAAGGGCGTCTGAGCGTTC
This sequence comes from Lyophyllum decastes, assembly GCA_025854295.1. Taxonomy (NCBI): domain Eukaryota; kingdom Fungi; phylum Basidiomycota; class Agaricomycetes; order Agaricales; family Lyophyllaceae; genus Lyophyllum; species Lyophyllum decastes. Next base: position 3,214,973 of record CP107705.1, on the reverse strand, counting down.
CAAGATTGACCTTTATGAAGTCGTCGCCGACGAGGAGGAAGGCTACAGATATTGTGGAAGTACTGAAGCGCAGAAGAAACTGGCACTCACCAAAAGATTCGACTCCCGACCAATCAGGGCCCTGAGTGTGGACCAGATACGGTGCGAGTTTGTCGAGATTCCAGAATAGCATATCTATGTCGGATTCCTGACTCGGAATCACGCCGTTCGCTTTGACAAGGGATGAGTAGAGCAGACGGTCACTTTCCTGCATGGCAATGTCCCAGTTTGGACACGTCGATATCACCGATGTCCACTCATCCGAGACTACAAGCTCCATAGGGTTTCCATAGCTGCCATCCCAGAGGCCGTCAGGGTACAGTGCCGTATCAGGAATGTCGAACGTATCAGCTAGTGCCGCATCTGAGAGCAGCAGTGATTCGTAGGTCGGAGGACCACGGGCGTCGGGCCAGCATGGTTTCGGACAAAGCTGACCATGATATGGCAGATAAAACGACAGCCTGTGCAAGGGAACCGGCGGAAGTACGACTGTTGCAATAAACGCTGTCGAATAAGCAATTGGCAGTTGACAAAGACTCTTGGTGGAAGCTCACCCGGGTCAGTACCTAAAGCGTTGGGATAATGCAGGTGATGGAAAATCCAAGGGTGTCCTCGGCAATGCTGATAGAACTTCTCAAAAATGATTGAGTGTAGTGTCCGACCGGGACCCGGAATCCGCATTGCCGCCTTGACGGTTGTGAGATACGACACGCGTTGTGGACTGACGACTGGTTTAATGTCGAGGAGTCCGCTTCGGGGGTCGAAATTTGGGCGAGAGGGTTCTGGTTGGTTCGTGACTAGCAGGATGACAGCAATGTGAGTGTGATATACTTTCAAAAGGTATTTCGAAGAAACTGCATGGGCGTACAATTATCATTGATCTCGGCGTCCACTTCTACCGTACTGCTGACCGCACTGCCGCTCAAGTCCACCGCAGGTAGAATACGTGGAAAACAGATACTAAATACTTCAAGAGACGGTCAAGCCTTCATCAGCTAACAGGCTGGCGCAAACACTTTCGGAACAGTAACTTAATAAGCACATACATTGAAATAACGCCCATATGCCGTCCCCTGCCAAAAATTCGAAGGTACCACGGTCTAGAAAAGGATTATTCATTGAGACGTGTTTAAAACGAGTTAGCAAATATTGCCTGACCTGGAATGGGGGACTGTGCGGTACTGTGGCCAGTCGAGGAATCTCCTGACGCGAAGACTTGGCCGCCCCACTGAGATTGCGTCTCTTCGTCGACAAAGAAAACCCAGCCTGCATCCCACTCCTCGTCCGGAATCACAATTTCAAACGTGCTCTGTTAATAATAAAGTCAGCAATAAAGTCAGCAACATGGCGAAGACTTGTCCAAATGTCTGTGATTACTAGTCACAGTAGTATTTACCTGGATTGTGGCTTTCCAGAGTGCCTTGTTTGTTGGATTTGGTGCTCCGTTCGTTATCCATGCCATAGCAAGTGGAAAGGCATAATTATCGAAGGTTTTTTGGGATGGCGGGTGGCTGGTAGTAGTAGGAACAGTAGAAGAGGTAGAAGCGGTATTGGATGATGATGCTGCAGCTGCGAACATGGCTGGGAGACGAGGAGCAAGAGTTGTAAAATTTCAAGTCGCGTGGAGTGCGTGCCGATCTTGGAATACTATGTCCAGAAGTTTAGTTGCCTTTAATAACTTATAGATCAAGTACTCTGATGTAGGCCCGGCAGGTTTTGGCTCATGCGATAACTTGAATGAATGGATTCCAGGAGATCACGAGTCATTTAAACTTTGCAAGAAGAGAAGAAAAACAGGCATCGAAGTACGTACATTGTATAATCCACAGGTGACCCTAGAATATAGGCGGACACTTCATATCAAGACTCTCGGCATTTTGACACCAAAAATTCAGAAGCTGGGGCATGCACTTGCGACGTGCCACCCCCAGTCGCCTGTCTAACCGGGCCATTCCGAACTGCTTGAACTTGAACTTGAAAGCTTAATTTAACCCGTGTTCGATGCCAAGTCACTGGGTAATGAAAATAGTCGTCGCACAGATGATCTTTTCAAGCACGTTGCTGGGGCCAGAGAGCCAATTTGAGTTCGACGAGCACCGAAGCGCAGCACAGAAATACTTCCAGTAGTAAGTTTGTCGTCGGAACTAGTCATCGCTGAGTTAATTTCGTGACTCCAACTTGTCCGGGAGGGCGAGATGTCCCAAAGAATGACGTCGACTGTTGGCATCAAGGAAGGCTGCGGAAGATACCGGAGTGACAGACCAGTGACAGGCTGTCATTGTGCAGCTTCCAGGCTTCGTCTTCTTGCTTCGGACCTCGACCTCTCGTCTTCTGGATTGGCGCGAAATCCTTCTCTCGCTGGACACATTCTGTCATAACCAACAACGTAAAACTGTAAGTCTGCATTGCAATATCCGTGACACAGCTGGAACTGACCCGCCAATTCCCTTCTCACGGCTGAAAATTTCAAGCAACGTGTTCCTTGGGTGGTGTTCGTCACGCCTTCTCTGTCTGCCGCCATCCATTTAAAGGTAAATTTGACTGGCCTGATTCACGTAGAAGTGACAGTCTCTTACCTCCTGCTCTAGATGGCCCACATCCCCAACCACAGTCCACACGTGCACCCCTCAATCATGACCCAAATGGCTTGACTTCTGACTCGAATCCTCGCTCTCGGTGCACGTTTATTCCTTTTCAGAGGCTGTCTTTGTGCTAATTCCAGTCATGCCAGGTGTTGATGAACACCCAAAGACTTCTGAACGACGCCCGCCTTCCGCACCAGCCCAAGAAGCTGGTCAGCTCACAGTTCCGCGGTACGAAGGGTCTCGGACGCTGGGGGTCAAGTGTTAGCTATGTAGATAGTTATTCCTGCTACCCTCTCCCCCTCATACCGTAGCGTTCAATGTCACACTCGTTGTCTAAACTCCTTAACCCTCGGTTGGAGTCTATATCCCATGCAGATGCAGCGCTCCACCCCTCGAGAACACGGACTGCAAGCCAAAATGCCAGCACCAGCACCAGTACACGAACATTACCTATATGGGACAGCAGGCGTGAAGAGACCAAGGTAAGCTCCATCTATGTTTGCCTTTCAACGCATGCTGACTTGAATGCGCGCTTCTAGGTGCAAGTTGAGAAACTACTCTTAACGGACGAACAGCGGAGTCGGCTTCAGGCTATGTACGATGAGCACAAGGAAACACGGCAGGTCTATTCTGCTGGTGATCCCGCCGGGCCAAACTTGCTCGCGAAGATTGGCTTAGATCCAGCATCGCGCCAGCAGCTGGAGAGCAAGTGGAGTGTCAGCTGGTCCACCAGTTGGCCTGTGGCTGGTGGTCGAGATCGTGTATTTCGAGTCCTTTTCCAATGGTACTTAGTCATGTTCAGTTGCATGTTCATTCGTGTTTGGTAGCTTATAATAATCAAAGTGTCTGTGGCTATGATACGAAGGCGCGACAAGCCCTGCAGCAGAAACAGAACCGAGCTAAGCAATTCCAACCACCCAGCACTAAGTCATGGGAACGACGCGCACCTTATGATTATCACGGATGTCTCGCGCATGCAGACGTCACTTTTCTGGAGAGTAGCGGAGAAGTGAAGCGCGTGCTTGGTATCCTCGAGCATGTTCCAGAGTGCTCGAATGCAGTACTGGCAAGGCTCCCTAAAGTCCCTCTCCATTTGCATGTTGTAGAAATTGCATTGGCACAACTTACAGATGGCGCTAGGTATTTGTCATTCAAATCTGAATTTAAGATCAGTCGATATTGACCTGGCTATGCTCTCTTTCAGTATCACTGCCGTTCAATTGAAAAATACGGAAATGCAGGCGAAGCACGCCTACCGTGAGATGAACACATTCAACGCCAGCACATCCAACCATCGATACCAGATCCTTACCTCAGATTTTGCCGGCCTGTATCGACAACATAACCGCAGAAATGGTGTAGATGTAGCCCTCGCGCCCGAATACAATCTCGATAACTGGCTGAATCCCACCCACCCACACTTTAAGCTGCAAATCCATAATGCGATATTCTTTTACCGTGCTCGAGCTCAGCGTAACGAAAGACTCAAAGTCTGCATTGCCACTGATGAAATGGTCACCGCCGCATGGGATTATGGGCACGAAAGCCAGATCATCCTCGATGGAACCTTTGGAGTCTGTTCATCGCGTTTATTGTTATTCATTGCAATGGTGGTGGATCGCAAAAATCAGGGGATTCCCGTTGCACTCTTTCTGTTCTCAGCGCCAACAGGAAATCGTGCAACTCATGCCGGATACAACACTACAATTCTAGCCGAACTTCTAATGTCATGGAAAACCTACTTAGAAAGTCGCAGGAAGTCAAAATTCAGTCCGCATGTCGCAATCACCGATACGGATACCAAGGAACGCGGAGCGCTCATCCAAGTCTGGCCGGGAATCATATTGTTGCTCTGTCGATTCCATCTACGGCAGTGCTGGACCAATAAACGCAAAGCTCTCTGCCGCATCAGCAAAGAGGCCGAGAAAGGTCCAGTTAGCTTTTGGCGAGATCATGTTGTTGGGCGGCTTCGGTTACTTGAGAAAGCGTGAGTGTAGTGAACCTTGGAAGGCCGTGCTTGCTAATATAGATATACTACCAGGCTTCTAGAAACTGTTAAGCGTGAGGATGCGCTGCAATTGGTGGAAGGGGAGCGGCAGGTCATGGTCAACCTGTGCAACACATCAGTCAGCGCGAAATCTGGCACAGCAGGACTTGCCTTCCTGAAGTATCTTGAGAGCACTTGGTTTGACGCCTCCATCTGGGCTTCATGGTCACAGTACGGGCGTGAACGCGCCGCCACTCAACTCAAGCGGCCTATTGAAGGTGTCATACCCACGACAAATCATCTCGAATCTTTCAACGGGGTACTCAAACGAAAATATATCCCTCGCTGGCAGCAGTCAGGGAATCGGCTACGATTTGACGTCTTTATTCATCATCTTATACTTAGAATCCTACCGCAAATCTTTGCTCAGCGGCGCATGCTTTTGGACTATGGGCTTTGGGCTGACGAACGATTCCGTGCTGCGGCAGGTGGCGCATTGCTTCATACCGCAAAATTGGACACGCAAACAAGTTCTCAAGCAAAAGCACCCCTCATCCCGCTTGCTTGGTTTGAGCCAGACGAAGCCCGGGATGCCAAGGCCGAAATCCTCCTTCAACAAAATAGGATAATGATCATACCTGCAGCTCGTCCACATGAAATCTGGGCAACCTGTCCCCTAACAACGGCCAATATTGCTGATCCCTCCTATCCACGGTATTACTTGACCATCCACCCCTCTGGTTTTGGCACCTGTTCTTGCCCAGATTGGCTTCAACACGGCGGGGCATGTAAACACCTGCGAGCGCTTCGGTTGATCATCATCCATTGGATAACCACGGGCGCAATCAGAACTCCATTTCCCTACCATTTTCCAGGAACACGTACAGAAGCGGACGACATCAGCCATCGCGTGAAAGCATGGTATGGACCCTACTTCGCCAGCTTGGTAACGGCCTATTCAACATCCACAAAAATTCCTGAGACGGCAGCCAGCCCAACGTCTGTGCCACCTCTTCTTTTAACGTCAGATATCACTTTTGCCTCCAAACAACCTCCCCTCGATCCACCCTCAAATTCAGTGCAACCGATTCAAGTCTTTGGAGATCAATGTCTTTTCCAGAAATATGCCGGAGATGACGCTGGGCTCGACAACGATCAAGATTCTGATATATCAGACTCATCTGATGTTTCGCATAGTGACGAAACTGGCGCGGACTTACTGGTTGAAGGCAAAAATGCAGATGCAGATCGCGATGTGGTAAGCGCATACTCTATTCATTTTGAAGGCCATAGACATGACATTCATTCCTGCCTTAGCTTGCTGGAAACCAACGCGCAATCCAACTTCAAGTACAACAGCGGCTCACGCATAGTTTTACCAAGGTCCTGCCTCTCTTGCACGGTATATCAAGCCTGCTGGAAGACGGAAACGGTCTCGACATCACCAGTGATGTGCCAAGTTTTGATGAGTTCCAAACCCTTATTGTGACCCTCAATTCACAAGTCTCGGCACATTCAGCCAAGTCTGAACCACCTCGTGTTCGGACGCCTCCAGTCAGGCATTCAGAAGCTACCTCGAAACGTATACTGCCGCCGTCACCAGAACTTAAACAGAAGAGAAAGAAATCAAACGGTGTCTTATGATTCAAAAAGTATATACAATGTAATAAGACAACGCTTCGAAAACAAGTTACCAAGATATACAATATACAACATAAGATATCTAATCGAGGTGGGTAAGGTCACAGCAATGACTATCATAAAACAACCTCCTCATGATCCTCCGGCAACCAGTACACTCAGCGAACATCTTCCAAAAATCCTCCACTGGAATCCCGGACGGCGAGTATTGATGTATCATCTGAATGTGAGCGTGAAGACTTGTTGGAGTTTGATGGTCATAAGGGGTGTGCGGTGAGGAGAGGCGATACCCGCCAGCCATGCAAGAGGCAGACTGCGATGGAGGCGAGTCCGAGCGACGAGTGAGCAAGGATTGCTGGGAAGGGGAGAGTCGATCGTGCCTGTTCGTGATGAGTGATGGGCGTGTCGATGCGGATTGATCACGAGAACGGCTGGTCACAGACCGCGAGCGAGTGCTGGAGGATGGCGAAGGGGAAGGGCCCATGGTCATCATAACCAAGGGTTCCTTTCGCAGCTTGCGAACGCGGCGGGGCACAACTGGAGCCTCCAGGATATCTCGTGCATCTTGAAGGGAGTTTGCGATGGCTAAAGACAGGTATTAGCCTTGGGACGTACACAAAAAGGAAAAACTTTACCCTGGAGAAGAGTCTCTTCGTTGGCATCTTGCATCCTCGTGGGGGTCGGAACCGTCATCTGAGCTGGAAACCACACTTGTCAATTACATTTTCCAAACATTAAGAAATAGTTGACCTACTCAAAGCGGTGAGTGGTTGATAAGTTTTCGTGACCACGCCAACATTCGTGTCGAAGATGTCCGTGAACGAAACTGTCGAACACTTAGGTTAACAACCTGCTGAGATAAAATTGAAAAGGACATACCACGAAATGGACAGCTGCCTATGACAGGTCCACGACCGCACGCTGCGATGAATTTACCTTTGTTCGGCCCATTTCCTGGAACCTTGAACGTTCGAGAGGGGATGCCGTGGAAGCAGCGGGGAAGGTCGAAATTGTGAGTCGTTGCAAACTTCCACAAGATGCCGGGGGGTAGAAGCGTCCCGTCCACTCTACACGGGCTGCACAACCTCGTCAGTGATGAACATTGAATTTTGAACAGCTCTTACTATGGGACAATGGTCAATGTTCCTGGGGCAGGCGACGAGGTAAAGCTCGTGATGTTGTTGGAGACTTGCTTCTGTTCAGCCAGAAGACGAGGCCATTCGGAGCTGTTAGCGACGAAGGGACGAAGGACCGAGAGCGGGTGAACGGGTGTGATAGAGCGCGAGCTGGACAGAGAGCCAGGCGGCGAGGACGACATGGCGAGTGGATACCAGTCGATGTGGGGGAAACGGCAGTTGGTGGTGGGCTTGTACAATCGAGACCGAACATTTTATTGGACCCAGCCCGCGGACGAAGAGGTTCTGGAAGGTGAAAAAGAGTGAGATAATACTGGAAGTGGTTCGTACAAAGATCCTCTGACTGGTTGACAGGAGACAGGCATTTGAGTTGCGTCGGTCGAAGAGAAAGCCCGCTGTACCTTGCCCCAGGGACCATCGAGAGAAGTGACCACCCTTCTTGACGAAAGCAGAGGAGGGCGTAACTTCTGAGCGCATCGAGCGGGAAGCCAGCGATCCCAGAGAAGGCAGAGAAAGAAGGTGGGGAGTTGACACGTTGACAGGTGGCAGCAAGTGCCAGCGGTTGACGGGGCACGTGACGGGGCGCTTCTGAGACTTACGTCACTCTTTGGGACGTCTCACTTTACACTTGTCCGAGAATCTGAGATCTATAACTTCAGACTCTTGTTCTGATTGTATCATCCCAGCGTTCCGAGAATCTTGGCAAGTTTCAGCAGAACTTTGTTCTCAGTATCAAGATGCCCTGAAGCCGCAGTAACCGCAGACATGATACTTCAACGAGTTTCGAAGCAGTCGGACTCGTGAGTCCAAGTCCGAGACATCACCAAGATAACAAGATAACAAGCCTACACATCACCGAGTTGGATGCACCCTTGATGCACCTTGAGAATGACTGTCACCGCCTATTACAGATTACTGTAGCATTTCAATCAATTCGACAGGCACTGTGGCCTGTGACAGGCCTGTTCGAATATTTGGATTCGACAAAACGCCGGGGCACCTGTGACGTGGGCGACAATTTCGACAATTTCGACCCCAAACAGGCTATTTTTCGGGGCCAGATGACCCCAAGGATTCGATGACCCCATGAGTGACCTGTGACATGGGTCAAATTTCGACAAAACAGGAGGTCCTGTGACCCGTGACTGTCGAATTGATTGAAATGGTACAGTAGCATCATGATCAGTCACTGCCAGTACCACAAAAGGGACGTAGAACGGGTTCGACAAGTGGAATCGATTCAAAGTGTGACAATCATGATAGAAGTCCCTCGGCGACGTTCTCTGTGCCTTCGGTTTCCCTCAGTCAAGGCTTGATGAAGTTGATCATGATCATGATAGTACAGTGACCCTTCGGACGTTCATACAATATGGAGCATCGACTCAGGCTGTCCAACTTCCAGTCAGGAACCTGTCACAAGTCATTCGAGTTGCCTTCGCGTGCCAGTGCGGTAGTCCCGCTGATCATGTAACTTGTTCTTCCTTGAACTTCTTAAGCCCCTTCGAGTTGGAGAGCCCCAGAATTAGTTGAAAGACCTCATGGAGTCCGGCAGTAATGCGGGGCTAGTATGTACAGTATTGGAAAGTTTGCACCATACAACCGCAGCAGTCTACGAAGAGTCACCGCGGCTGCCATGTTCAATTCGAAATACTACTAGTTGTATCCGGGTGGCAGGTGCGAGGAGTCCGACTCCAAGTTGAGGCTGTGCGGCAGTCTGCGCTGCATTCCGACGAGAGGCATGTGCTTCAACCGAGGGCAGCGTTGATGTGACGAGATGTGACACAAGTACTGCGATCATGTTCCCACACCATTGTCTCCCCCCACTTAAGCTGGCAAGCACTTAGCGTTCGGAGTAATCCCCATCACACCCCCGACGACTTGCACCCAATTGCATGCATGTCCACGCTTCTCATCGGAAAACATCCAATAAATTCTGACGTTGGTCCGTACCACCCTACTTGGTCCGGTACCAAGCTCAGGGAAAGTGGCATTGTTGATATCCCGAATGTGAGTGACCCTTTGCCTGAGGCGGTGTTTGACCTGTTGTGCTGAGGCGTGGTCATTTTGCAAGGACCGAGCTCGTCTTCGGTTCAAAGACGGGGATCAGATTTTCTTCCAGAGGCTTGAGAGATACAATGAACTCATAAAGTCCTCAGAACGCTCAGCCATCCGCATCTCTAATGCTCGAAAGGTCTTGTATAAGACCGTACATGGGTGGAAGGTAAGTCATTTTCCCTGTTGAATAAGCCCTTGTTAAAATTTTAACAGCCAGTTCCACCAGCATTGCGGCTTTTTTCTGAGGAACTCAGGTCATCTGCATCATCGTCCTCGTCCTCTTCAAAGAAGGTAGCGGATGTGAATTCCTTAACGCAAGAGAGTGTCGCTAGACATCTCCAAGGGCAGTTGAGGACGTTGGAGATAGCACACGCAAAGCTCAACCGTGAACGTGCTCTGGTCGAAGCCGAAATTCTCGAGGGCGAGATCAGCACGTGGGACGACCATAAGGACGATGGGGTGCCGTATCCAGACTACACCTCCGAGGGCGAAGCTGAGGTATCTTACAATATGCAGTTCAGAGGCGCGCTGCCGGGGAAACGTATCCTGTCACTCGAAGACTTTCCCCCTATCAAAGACATGTTCTGTGGGCCTTTCTAGCACCTTTACTCCTCGGGCCATTTTCTCGTCTTGGCTGTCTTCGTGTCGTCGCTATGCTCCTCAAAGTTATTATTACTTTAACCTCACCATCCTGCTGTATTCCCATTCCACCCGCATCTTTTTTACTCCCCGTATTTATGCACACCTGTTCAGTTTGTAAAAATAAATCGAAGCCGTCCAACTCAATTCCGATTATTCGCTAGGAGCTATGTGTCGGCCTAGTGTCCTCTATGGGTTCATGCAGTCTAACTGTTCGTGACTGTAAGGGCAACATATCATGCCATTCGTATGTCGTCATGGATATTCTTCTTGAAGAGGCATCTGTCAAACGTAGGGTAGGAGCAGCTGGTGGCGTGGTTTAGTAGGAACAAGTTGATTCCCTCGCATGATATTGGTGCACCTGTTAAACGAATAAAAATTGTAAAGTTGGCATCGGACATTGAACGCCATTTGGCTGCTGGTTCCAAGTCGTTCTCTCTCCATTATCGGTTCAATGGACTTGCTCTTCTACTGCAATTTTTACATGTACTAGCTTTCGTGCCAAGAAGTTCGGCGCGTTCAAGTTTACAAGTGTTGGCAGCGGTCCGAGTCTGATATATAAGAAGATCCCCGATTGTATACATTGTAGCTTCCTCATATGTTGTTTCTAAATTTGACATCTACAGAGGCCTAAATATGCAAAGAAATGAATGGTTCATAACCGAGAGCTTAGTGGCTGACCCTCCGCAACTTATCTTGTTCAAGTTATCAAGTTGTTATCTATTAAGTACCTGCCATTGTTGATCAGATCTGCTGTCATGAGTCCCAATCCGTTATCTCAGCCTGATACACCGTCAACTCCGAGTCGACTACTAAAGAACTCGCACCGTGACTGCTTTAGTACACTGCCGCAATCCTTCGCAACTTCAATAGATGATGCTATCATGAGCAGGTTGGCCCACAACCGTACACCACAACAGATTTCCAAGTCAAAGCAACATGATGATTGAACGACAATTTTGTCTTTATAACAAGCAGGATGAGTCTTCTAGTATAGAGCCCATGCCAGCGTATGGCTAACGAGGAGGGAAAGCCCTTCGCGCACACGCACGTTCCACTTCAGCGTCTTCATCAACCTCGTCTGTCTCGTAACCCTCAGCAATCCTCCTCAAGGCTCTGCGGCTCATTCTGCCCACTGTGTCATTCTCGCTGGTCAGTACTGGATGTATGAAGGGCATGCCATTGAATTCACCTCTCGTCAGATGTCTGAAGCTGGGCCTGATCATCAGAGCGCTGAATATCTGAGGGTCGAATCGATGCGGAGGTGGAGCGTAGATGTCGAACTGAGACTCGAGGGGTGGCGCCCCAAACATGATGGCGAACGGTGATTGTCTCGGGACAAATCCCTCAGGAAGGCAGTCAAATTGGTATGGTGCTGGGGGTCCAAATCGTGGTGGTTCGGGCCGTCCGACGAACTGCTGAACAGTGTGCCCTGGCACGTAGCTTGGACCATAGAAGAGTGCGGCAAGATAAGCAATGAGCCCGTCTGGATCTCTCCCAAAGGCATTATAATCGCGACCATGATCGGTTCCTCCACGCTGCCTTGGCTGTGTAGTAGCAGTGGTTTGTGGCATGATATATCGATCACAACTTTCAGCTTAAGATCATGTCTTTATAGAACAGTGGCAGTAAATGCTCGTGACACGGACTCATAACCTGCACGGAATTTCGGCGGTAAATCATGACGCTCCCAACGTTCCAGTGATTGTACTCCGGTGGTAAATGTGCGTGATGGACTTGATTGAACCCACCGGAGATAGGTTCATGTTCAGGCATGTGACTTTCATACGCCACAGTGCACACCTGATAATGTGGGGCCAGGCGTGACTTTCAAGTTCGACCCATTTGAACCGTTTTACTCTGCCAGCACTCGGACTCCCACCAGCTCCCAGCTCAAACATGTCCTCTAACAGTATCCTTGGGCGCCGCGCGCGAGAAGACTCTGCTCTACAAGTTGGGTCCCGTAAGAAAGCGTGAGTAGATTCTCGTGGTGGCCTCGGTTCTAGCTTTCAAACGAAGATGCTCCGCTTACTCCTTCGCATTGCTCGCCGGCCTACCTTTGCAGGACAACATCCGATCCATTGATAGCTCGTGGTCGTCACTTTGGAAGGACAATTTATGCCTTCTGCAACGTTAGAGATCTGATTACTCAGGGCCTAAAACGCGTGGGTTCGGAAGACATTGCTCCTGAAGATTATACCGCTAAGTGCGACCTGGATAGCCGTCAACTTCAGACTTTAATCTTGCTCCCTTCGATGCTTTAGGGAACGACAGGAACAGAAAGTCTTTTTAGACCTTCTGAAACTATGCCATGGGCTGGAGGACAAACTTAATGACCTCAACATATCTACTGAAGAAATTGAACGTCTCGCTGACTTGGTAAGCAGGCTCAGCTTAAGCATCCCCTCCATATCTAATTACGCATATGCAGATCCAGAAAGGGGCCAGTGCCTCACGTGCAGATGATACTAAAGGCATGAAAGGAGCAATTCTGGATTGGATTGCGCCACCTAATCAATCTCTTGCGCCTCCTCTCAACCGGCGTAGTAAAGTGGACCGTGGATTTCATCATGAGGTCACAGGCGCGTTACTTTGTCCTGCTGGCTTGAATTGGAAGGATCCTGAGTAGCGCTCGTTCTTTCTCCGATGCAATGTATTCTCATCAAGCGGTGCTTATAGGACAAAACGAAAGCTTGCATCTGGAGAAATGGTTATTCCAGGACATCGCTGGCCAATCTTCTTGTATGCAGATTCAACATTTGATGCTGAGCAGCCCTGGAAAGGCCTGTTGCGTGGTGATCTGCTTGTCATCGTTCGTTCCCTCTGATAGGTTTTGAGATTGTATTGATGGGTGATAGTATTACCAGGCCTTCAAGCACATTTTCATTGCCCCAAGCGTAGCCGATGCCGCTGATCACATCATTGCACCGAAGGGGGGAAATGCACGCATCCATGGAATGAAGCGCGTCACAACGGCTTCCATTGTTTATGTCGCGACGCAGGTACTGAATGTCAATATCAAACCGCGCATAGATGGTTAGCTAAATATGTCATAGGTTCGGTTTGCTCTCTCGTCAGCCAGCTCTTGGTCCCGCACAGACAAGATTACGGACTCGGAAACTTTCTATGCTGTCTTGCTTGAGACTCTCGAAGATCCTAGGAGCTTGGCGCATGTGAAAGATCTGCTCTCATGGTGGGACAGGTACGGTTGTGATTCTCAAAATTCCCGTGCATGGTTTTGACCAATTCTAAATTCACAGGAAGATCTTCCCTTATTCTGCCCCAGATGTGGAGATTGTGCCGATCGCTGGAAGCCCATTGGATCGCATCCGGCAGATTCAAGCCCAAGAGGAGATTGCTGCCGCAGCCCAAACGAACTAGCTGGCTGTATTGTAGCCATATCATGAGGTCTACGCTGTGTTTTTGGTAATACGTTTCTAATTAGAAGAACGTTCCTTATTCAAATTTATAATCATACCCAATAGCAAACACCCAGATGAAATCATTATTCCCGCTGGCTCGCCCGTTGCATACAGGGACTCGGGCGGACCGTGGTGACTTATTTAATCTATTATCAGACTCCGAAGGTCACATGACTTACCCAAAATGGCGAGCTCTGGTCAAAGACCCGTCTGTAGCGACCACAGGGCGAACCACTAAGCTCAAAGAACCACGTAGGAATACATCTTATGTGCATATATGTCATGTAGCAAAAGGAATAGTACACACCGTGAGTGGGGAGTACAGATCTCGAGCAGGGAAAAGTCCAAAGATAAGATGAGATCAAAGCTTACCTAAGATTTCCAACACCGCCCCGCACCGCGACCAGTGGGCGTGTTCAACTTGGCCGCACCAACTACAGTCAGTGCCAACTGTAAGTTGGTGACGTGATCGCACTGGCACTGTGGCAGTAGTAACTTCTTGAACTTGTCGGACCTCAGCCCATCTCCATTCCGACGACGTCTTGTCAGACACCCTAACCGCTACTGTTGTCCCGCAAGGCTGGAGTTGCGCATGCGCATGTCTTCACTCTCTCCGAGTCCAAACTAGACGGCCTCAGATACTAACACCTCATTTGTGGCTACGGATACATGTGGAATGGGGATGACAGGCACAACATCCACGAGCCCCTTGCGCCCATCTACGCTATAAGTCCCGTTTTTCATGTGCTGCTCGTGTGCCGAGCAACTTGAAGCGAAAGAAGGAGCACTGCTGTGGCAGCAGGATTTGTTACACTAACACACGCGGCACGCAGATCCAAAGCCCAGATCCTCGAACGCTGGACCGAGGAATGGCGTCGCACCCCACCAACAGGAGGATTCGGCATTGTCAACCGGTTCCCCCTAGCCAGGAAGATCCGAGAACACGTGAAGTCAACCCCCCAGAGGTCTTCAGTAGACTCACGCAGTGTCGCACAAGACACGCATTCTTAGGTGAGTACTACGCCAAATTAAATTCGTACCCACTGAATCTGTAGAATGCCCCTGCGGAGAGGGCTTCCGACAATCTCGCGAACACGTGATAACCGAGTGCCCATGATACGACGAACATCGAGTATACCCACCGACGAATTCCCCGAACTCAGCATACGACCCCCTAGGCACGAAGAAGGGCCTTGAAGTTTTTATCAAATTCCTGACTAAGTCGGGCGCGTTCACAAAGACAGGAGAACCTCGCAATGCACCAGTACAGCGAGGCTAGAAGACGATGACGATGAGGAAGGAGATGACTGGTGGGATGGGATAGAGAGACATGGAGGGGAAGAAAACGAGGAGGAGGAAGAGGAGGAGGCGGCGGAGACGAGGATGAAGACGGAAATGGTGAGGGAGGTAGGAGGGATTGAGCGAGAGCGAGAGCGTACACAGGCACGGATGCCCAGCCGACAAACTAGCAGGCCCGACACTGGCCTCACCAAACCAAGCCTACGCAGTCCACTGGAACTGCCCCCAAAACGAAAACCCTTCGAGCGGATACACACACGATACTGGGACGTTTCTTTTCCTCTTTTCTCTATCTCTATGCCTATTGCTTATGCCACTCACTATGACCTTTTAACTCCCACTCCATTCTCGCGACCCTCCGCTACACAACCACGAACAATCTGCTTGACAGGAAGAGAATTTTAATCCCATCGCGTACATATAAAAGCCAACTTTTTACTTTACTATTACTTCAGATACTTAGCTATCCCCGCTTCTTAGCTCTGTAGTGTAGCTTGCCGGCGGCGGTTAAACCTGACTTCATCATCATCGCACTACTTAGACCTTCATAGACCAACTTGAACATCATACAACATAATTCCGAGTCAGCCACCCAAAGCCGCGGCTCCAAGTCCGACTCCGACAGGCTTTCGAAATCGCAAGCCGCAGGCTGCCACAAGCACGACGGCTCGCCATGGCTCGGCCCAACACGGTCGCCCAGCAGGCTGGGCCGGGGCTTAAGTTCAGGCTTTCCGGGGTCACTAGTACTACTAGTAGTCGCCTAAGTAGCCTACACTGAGTGGTTCACGCCATATTGTGCCCCTCATCCAAGTCCGAGTCCGAGTCTTGGACTACACCTCATCTCCAAGTTGCCACGGAGGGAATTCCAATAAATCGTGAGTCTCCCAGTAATGTTCGCCGTTTTATCACTCGAGGGGTAATTTTGACAACTGCCGTCTCGCTATGATAGTACCGCCGAACGATGGCCTACTGTCACAATTCGTGTTTCGCGCACTGATTCGGGTCATTGTGGATGCCTCAAGCTACATCCCACTGTAGATGCAGACAAAATGCCACATGAACTTGAAGTCTATGGCGGTGATCTCCAGATATCATCGTATAAGAGCGGGCCAACATACCTGATTTATAGTACATTTTCGATATACAGGGCCACTACATTGCTGTCCTGACTCGATATCCAGTAACAGCCATGGACAACGACATGTTGACGTCAGGCTTCACTCAGACCTGTGTTTGCAGGCGAACATTCAGCTCTCCATCCGCCTTCAGAAATCACGAGAATTCATGCCTAGATCGAAAGCAAAACCTTTCTGATGCTCTAGCGCTGGCTCGGAGAGCCATAGCAAAACGAAAGGAATCAAAGATGACAACCTCGGGATTAGGGAGATCGGTAAGCCTTTCAATTTAATATCATAGTCCTGCCAAACGCCGACCATGACTTGACTCATTGACAGACTCCAGAACCCGACGGTGGGGCCAAGGACTTGGAAGTGACGCCCACAACGAACACACGCCGAGTCACCAACGACGATTCCCAGGAACTTGGAGGGTTCGGCCCTGTGTTCCAAGAATCCTCTCACTCCACTGGAAATCTGGTCCAGGATCCCCCAGCGAAGCGACGTAGGCTGCTTCCAGCTCGGCTCGCCAACATGACCATGCACGATGACCGCCTCCGCGATACTCTTCCAGAAGCACTCTCTGGCACTGTCTCGTCAGCCGTTCCAATTCCAGGGGCAGTAGCTGGCAGCATCACTGATCCACCCTTACTGCCGGCAGTTTCATCTTCTCCTCTGGTTGCAACGGCGACCAGAGCTGAACTGGTGCGCCAGATCGACACTCTTCCAAATGTGTTTCAAGTTTTTCGGCGCTATCATGCAACAAGTCTTCCAGCGCACGATCCCGAGATGGCCGTAGACATAGAGATGCTCTCCAACATCATCGTCCCTTCCGCCCCCGACACTAGTGACACCAACGACTCAGAATCTATCGTAAACCAAAGCTTTAGCCCATATCCGAACAGAAACTGTTTCGAATTGGGTCAGTGGTACTGGAACGAGGGGGCTCAGAAATCGCAAGATAGTTTCAGGAAACTCGTAGAGATTGTTGGACGCGACGATTTTGTCCCTGCGGATGTGCGTGCGGTAAATTGGACCAACATAAACCGCCGTCTGGGACTTAATCAATGGGATAAAGAGGAGTGGGAGGACGATGACGCAGGATGGCTTCGATCTTCCGTCACCATTCAGGTACCCTTCCACCGTTACACAGACCACCCTGGCGTGCGTCCATATGTTGTCAATGGCTTCTACCACCGCTCATTGTCATCTGTCATCCGGGAGAAGCTCACCCTAAGGACAGGCGACATTCCTCATTTTCACCTTGAGCCATACGAAATGCGCTGGAATCGAGGTGGCGAGGGCGAGGCAGGGAAGGCCAGTTTTCGCCTGCAAGGCGAGCTATATACCTCACCTGCGTTTATCAAAGCGCACCAGGAACTGCAGAGCTCTCCAGGAGAGCCAGGTTGTGATCTTCCCCGCGTCGTCGTTGCGTTGATGTTTTGGTCTGATGGCACACAGCTTACAACTTTTGGCAATGCAAAGCTTTGCCCTTTATACATGTACTTTGGCAATGAGTCCAAGTACAGGCGTTGCAGGCCATCTAACAACTTAGCTGAGCATGTTGCTTACTTCGAGCAGGTATGTGGTTCAAGTCCTTGTCAGAAGTTAACTTGATAACTGAGTCGGAACCCAATGGATACAGCTGCCAGACGACTTCAAAGACTTCGCCAGCAACTTCACCGGAAAAAATAAGATCAAATCGGAGTTTATGTCTTATTGCAATCGCGAATTGGCACACGAGCAATGGCGACTACTTCTTGATGACGAATTCCTCTATGCATACCAACATGGGCTTGTCATTGAATGGGACGGAACACCACGTAGGTTTTACCCGCGCATCATGACGTATTCTGCAGATTACCAAGAGAAGTATGCATATCTTTCTTGCTTATTGCAGTAGTACGATTTGAATGCTGATAAGCATCCTGTTATATTTCGGAAGGGTTCTTATGGCTGGTGTACGTCATCTGGGTGGATGCCCATGCCCTCGCTGCAAAGTCCCAAAGGGAGAGGCACATCTCTTTGGCACCAACAGAGACAGAGAGAAAAGGACCCGTCTTGAACGACTCGACGATCAGCACCGTCAAAAGGTTATATCGGAATCGCGAAACCAGATCTATCAGCAGAATTTTGCTATTGATAGTGCTTACGTTGAGCGCCGGCTAAAGGGTGAATCTCTGGTCCCGAACATGGTAAGATTATTTGCCACGAGTCCGTTTTTCAATACGATAACGCTAAATTTGAAACCATTTCCCACCATTCCAGAATGCTTTCTCTGCCCGGCTTTCGGGCCCAGGGTTTGGGTTGAAATGGCACTCTATGTTTGTCATCGATTTGATGCACGAGATCGAACTGGGAGTGTGGAAAGCCCTCTTTATTCACCTGCTTCGCATTGTCGAATCGCTTGACGAATCCCTCCTCCATGAGTTAGACCGAAGGTCAGTGCCCCTTGGTGATCTCTGAATCTCTATTTCAATAAGAAGTGAAAATTACTGTTCTTAGATTCCGTATGGTGCCCACCTTCGGCCGTGACACCATCCGTCGATTTTCGAGAAATTCTTCCGAGCTCAAGAAGATGGCTGCCCGAGATTACGAGGACTTTCTACAGGTGAGTGTAACACCTCAAACCAAGTCATCGCACCGCCTGACAGTCGGGCTTTTCTCCGACAGTGTTCAATTCCAGTCTTCGAAGGCCTCATTCCAGAACCATATAACACATCTATCCTTAATCTTCTCTTTCGTTTTGCACACTGGCACGGTCTTGCTAAACTGCGCCTTCATAGTGATCTCACACTCGAGTTACTGGACAAGGAGACTTCCTTTCTTGGTGAAGCTCTCCGTGCATTTCGGACCGAAACGTGCCCCCAATTCAAAACCCGCGAATTACGGAAGGAGGCAACAGCAAGAGAACGCAAGGCTGCCAGCAGTAAGGTCAAAGGGGACGGAAATACACGAAGCCGTGCTAGGACACGAACTGGAAAAGCGGTCACGGTCACAGGTGAGTGTCTGGAGCATTACGGTTGCTATGGAGCACTGCACTGAAGTCAAACTAGCCACCGGACAGCCATCAGTCACTCAGAGTCCAGTACCGGCTCCCCATGAAGCTGGTCCTTCAGATGGTCCTCATGCTGGTGCGGCGGATCCAAATGGCGGCAATGGCCCAGCTCACAATGTCACTCCGAATGTGAGTTCAAGTGTGATCACCTCCAACAAGCCCGCCCCAGCCCCCAGCGGCCGCAGAGCCAGAACGTTCAACATGAACACCTACAAAGCTCATGCGATGGGAGACTATGTCGCTACCATCAAAGAGTACGGAACCACAGATTCCTACTCAACGGAAGTGGTAAGTGACAGTGGTGCTATCGGAACCAGCCTGAAGACAAGTGACCGAGCCTCTTGAACCTGGTTTCTAGGGTGAGTTGGAACATCGAGTTCCCAAAGGTAATTACAAGAGAACATCAAAAAAGGAGTTTCAGATGCAACTGGCGCGTATTGAGCGCCGCCAGACTCGCCTGCGACGCCTTAAACACTCCCTTCGCCAAATTGATGGCGGTGCCGCACCTAGCATGACGCGTAGCCAACGACGTGACGATGATCCCAGTCAACCAACCAGTGATCCCACTGTGCATCATCAGATTGGTCTATCTGAGAACCTTTCTCAGCATATAGGTTCATTTCTTCAGGAGAATTCTAGTGATCCAGCGGTCAAGGTGAGTTTGTTGCAGTTTCCTTTTTTTTATTGCGCGCTCATTAGGGTCTGCTATTTTTGGATGCTGCAGAACTTTATGCCGCACTTGAAAAGCCACCTTCTGCAGCGCTTGCGGTCCATACTCAACATCGCCAACACTTCAGCCGCTTCAAGCGCCCTTGCTTCCTCCTCTTTGGATGAAGATGTATATTTCAACAAGGATCTGATGTATCGACATAATCTCCTGCGGATTAACTACACAACATACGATATCCGGCGGTCACAGGACACAATCAACCCCAAGACGGATCACCGCGACGTCATGCTCCTTTCGGATCGAACTCCTGCAGGCTTGAAGAAGGTACACGAATATCGGTATGGACGGGTGATAGGGATTTTCCACGTCAATGCTATCTACGCAGGGCCGAGCCAGCGAAATTATACGAGCCATCGTTTAGAATTTCTGTGGGTGAGGTGGTTTGAAGCCATCAACGACGGACCCGTGGCCAATGCCTGGTCGAGTCTCAGCCTTGATCGGCTCAAATTTCCTAGCATGAATCAGCCAGGTGCATTTGGATTTGTCGATCCAGCCGAAGTATTACGCGGCTGTCATATTGTTCCGGGATTCGCTGGAGGGCAAAGACACGCGAAGAAGATAGGCCTATCGGCATGTGCAGGGGATGGTGATGATTGGTTTTACTACGTGTTGAACCGGTATGGGTATTTGCCCATTTCAAATGCTGTTA
The DNA here is from genome assembly GCA_025854295.1 of Lyophyllum decastes. Taxonomy (NCBI): domain Eukaryota; kingdom Fungi; phylum Basidiomycota; class Agaricomycetes; order Agaricales; family Lyophyllaceae; genus Lyophyllum; species Lyophyllum decastes. Next base: position 3,194,618 of record CP107705.1, on the reverse strand, counting down.
ATTCACTAACCCAAATTATTCTTGGCATTGCTCTTCCTTTGCCTCGTTATGTTACCCCAGGTTTGTAGACCGTGACATGATAATGAGGTTTCACTGGGGGTTAGGCGTGGGTCACCTGTATGGCCGCCATGTGTCGACAAGGGAATTTTCCACCCAAACTGCGGTCTGCGTAGCGGTGGAGTCAAGTCACGTCCCAGAAAGCGACGGTACACGCATTCAAGTTGATCAGGCATTCACGACAGTGGAAGATGACGAACGCGAGACTCAATCCAATTGTGGCTCCTGCGCTTCGGAGGAGTCCCAGTCTGATTGGGACGGGGATGTCGATTTCGAGGGAATGGAAGAAGACAACGATCGTGATAGTCTTGCAGGTGGATGGGATTCCCAGGATGACTTCGACGAGGAATTTTTGGATGACAATGATGATTTTTATACGAGTAGCTTTGATTAAAGGCGAGTCACTGGGGTCGCGGGTCGATCATTCTTACTATATTCAAGTTAGAGAAGGAGAAGAGATTTAGAATTGAGATGTTGAATTTGGATCTATCATTGTACGTAGTATCGTGTACAGCATTTTGGAGAGGCTGTTCGTTTGTTCATATCAGCGCCAATGTTGATACCTGTCCCTCCCGCCACGGCCCTACCCCTACGCGTACCACCTTGAAGCACCCTCTCCCTCAACAGCCCTGGTCTTGCACCTGGGGGCGCTGACTGACAGCGGTGCACCCTTAGTGTATCTTAGTCCCCACTCTGAGCATGTGCAATCGGGCCCGTTATCTGTTATAATACGTAGATTCGTTATTGTATCACAATTCCGAGCATGTCCGTAAGGGTGAGGAGGAGGAGTAAGGGGAGCAGTTAGTCTTGACTTGTCGGTGTTCTGCGCCGATGGGATGGGAGAAGGATAAACGCGGCCTCCAAGCGCAAGTCCGAAGTACAAGTCCGATCATCGTTGGATGGCAGAGTGGGTCAGCTGCCAGTGTTGAGACTGATCACTCTGAGGATTTTTATCTGTCGAGACACCCACACTCAGGCTGTGCCCCAGAAACCATCGGGCCCCAATCGCACTGTGGCCACATCTGGGCCTAGTAGTACTAACGATCATAGTACGAAGTTATTGCATTTATGGCCCACTTCTCGGAACTTGTCAACCAATGCCTCAGTCACGGCCAGGATCAAAAATGGCGCAGAGCGCTAAATGTGTCCTCGGAATCCCTAAATTCGTCACAGCTTTCCTTGGATCCAGTGGTAGGACTTTGAGCGGTGCCCGCTGTTTTCAGTGTGAACTTGAGTGACTGGAATGCCACCTTCATACTTGGCACCGGACATAGTAACTTGCTCCGGGGTCAGCTTCCCTTATAATTCCAAGCCAGGCGGTGTAACCTGGCTGGAATACCTTTCGAGACCCTCGATGGTGAGTCATCATTTTACCCAGCAAGTGATTACTTTTTTGTGATGACAGTCTATTAGCCTGCCAGCAGTGCTCTCCAACTTGAAGAATTGGGCGTAATCCACAATGGGGCCAGTGTCTCTGGTACTAGGTACGTTAATCAGACAATTCCCCTCCGAAGTATGATCCGCCTCACATGATACCGACCACTGCAGTTTTGTTCCTCGCACGAGCCAACCTATTACGACTCTCGTCGTCGCGACCACTGACTCGTTCTTCCCCGACAGCCCACAAGCCAGCTACAATCTAGGTTCATGCCCTCAGCCATCTAAAGTTTGTTATTTATGCAAAATCAGACTCGGAATACCCGCCACCAGTGATAACAGGCCGAGTCAGCGCCGTCATGGGGCTAATCATAAAAACGGAGTACTATTTGAGAAGTTCAAGTGGACTGCTGAAGGATCACGAAGTCACCAAGGTCCTTTCTAGTGGAAAAGGAGTGATCCAGGCCAACAAGGTGGAGGATTGTGGATACAGACATCATTAACCTAGCGAATTAGATCATGCATGCTTGACGCTCAATAAACTTGATTTGAAGGGTCAAGGCATCGGAACAGTGGGAGGGAGATGATCCACCTCGACAAGATAGGGCATGATGGATACAGAAACCGCCGTGACTTGAACGGATCTGATGTTCATGATCGAGGTATGATTTCAATGACGGGATGATGACTTAAATTCGAGAGGATAGGCGTTAGAGATCCACCCATGCATCAACATGAGGATGATGGATATAGACATCATCAACCTAGCGAGTTCGATCATGCATGTTCGAGGCTCAACCAACTTGATTTGAGAGGTCCAGGCATGGGAATAGCGGAAGGGAGATGATCCACATCAACAAGATAGGGCTTGATGGGTATGAAAAAGTATAGATACCACCATGACTTCAACGCATCTGACATCCATGATCGAGGTTATATTTGAATGGCGGGAAGATGACCTAAATTCAACAGGATAGCTGGAGGAGATCCTACCACCGCCAACATAACAACCAAGATAAACGATGGTCGTCGATCCATCACCTTGATGGAAAATGACACGCTCCAAAATCAGAGGCTTAGTCATGGTCATGTCATCTGGTCAAATCCAGAACCAACCGGTTTCCTGATGAACGTTCACCATCTGGTTCCCTTCATGCCGTTATGATTTCAGCTAGCCAACCTCACGCAGGGCCTTCTGGGCGAAGCAAAAAGTCTCGGAAGAATGCCAAGAAGCCTTTGACAAAAAGTTCGAAGCTGAGAAAGATATCCGAAAGACAGGCGTTGGAGGCTCTCGAACAAAATGCAATGAACTACGTGAGTTGCAACGGCCTAGTTCGTCGCTCCCATGACAGTTGAACTGTGAACAGAACCCCCCAGATGAACTGATACTGTTCTCCGATCTCCCAATATCTGATTTCACGAAACGAGGTGAGCTCGCTAGTAATGACAAGTATGGTCGGAGTTCATAGTTCTTTAGGACTGAAGAAAGCCTTTTTCCTCAACATGACGGACATCCAGGCTAAAAGCATTCCTGTCTCCCTGAAGGGAAATGATGTGCTTGGCGCGGCACGGACGGGAAGTGGAAAGACACTTGCATTCCTGGTCCCAGTACTCGAAATTCTCTACCGTCGGAAATGGGGCCCTGCGGATGGGCTTGGCGCGTTGATAATATCTCCTACACGAGAATTGGTGCGTTCGAAACATTCTCTATGTATGCCCGTTCTAACGGTTTGCAGGCGGTCCAAATTTTCGAAGTCTTAAGATCGATTGGCGGACACCACTCTTTCTCTGCCGGTTTGGTAATTGGTGGAAAGAACTTGAAGGACGAGAGTGAGCGGTTATCACGGATGAACATCCTAGTAGCAACTCCAGGTCGGTTGCTGCAGCACATGGATCAAACTGTGGGATTCGCTGCTGACAATTTGCAGATACTCGGTGAGTCCTTTACGGATGACCCTTTTGCTCATTCATTCATGATTTATGGGTCACGCAAGTCCTCGATGAAGCCGATCGAATACTCGACATGGGTTTCTCCCGGACGCTTTCTGCCTTATTAGCACACCTACCTAAATCCCGCCAGACACTCCTCTTCTCCGCCACTCAGACGCAATCTGTCAGTGACCTAGCGCGATTGAGTCTCAAGAACCCAATGTCGATCGGTCTAGGAGAAATGGCCATGTCTTCTATGCCTCAAAACCTCGAACAGCACTATGCCCTGTGCACGCTTGACAAAAAGCTTGATATCCTATGGAGTTTCATCAAAACCCATCTTCAAGCGAAGGTACTCGTCTTCATGTCAAGCTGCAAACAGGTCCGTTTTGTCTTCGAGACGTTTTGCAAGATGCACCCCGGTATTTCCCTGCTGCATCTCCACGGGAAACAAAAACAAGCCACTCGCATCGCCATGTACCAGAAATTCATATCCTCATCGCACGCCGTCCTCTTCGCGACTGATATCGCGGCTCGTGGCCTTGATTTTCCTGCCGTTGACTGGGTTCTGCAGCTGGACGCGCCTGAGGACGCAGAAACATACATTCACCGCGTTGGCCGGACAGCACGGTATCAGAGCAAGGGAAAGGCTTTGATGATCTTGTTGCCCAGCGAGGAGGAAGGCATGAAAGCGGCGCTGAAGACGAAGAATATCGAAATCCAGAATATCAAGATCCGTGCTAGCAAGACGCAGAACATCGAGAACCAGCTTCAAAACCTAGCTTTTCAGGATCCCGAAATCAAGTATTTGGGTCAAAGGGTGTGTTGATGTCGGTTCCTTTCTACATGTGCTTGCAGGCTGACGCGGCTTCACGCCAGGCTTTCGTATCATATCTTCGTTCGATACATCTCCACAAGGACAAGTCAATATTCAAGCTCGATGAGCTTCCTGTACAACGGTTTGCGGAGTCGCTTGGGTTACCGGGTGCCCCAAAGATCAAATTCTTGAACAAAGAGATCACAAAGATGAAAAAGAATGCTTCGAGAGCCGTCGAAGCAGCGCGTGCAGAAGCGTTGAAGGGAAAAAAGCAGGAGAAGGAGGCTACCACTGAAGAGGACGCTGACGACTCGTCGGAGGAGTCAGCACCTGAAGAGGATGAGGACAGCGAAGAGGACGAGGAGGAAGACCGGGAGGTCGAGAACACTGCTATTGGGCCTGTCAAGCCATCGAAGGTGCGCTGATATATTTTCTCTATAGTACATTCGCCCATCGTTCGGCCTGTTTACCTCAGGCGGGCGGCGTACGGACAAAATACGACCGCATGTTCGAGAGGAAGAACCAAAACATCCTATCAAACCATTACGCGAAACTCATCGACCATGATCCTGGTGACGGTGAAGATGACGAATTCATCACACTCAAGCGTGCTGATCACGAGCTCTCCGACGACGACAGGAACATAGATCCAGGCGACCTCTCCAAGCGGAAGCTTAAGCTTAGCAAAACCAAGCGGTCGGTAGTGAAGAATGGGGTCGCAAAGAAACTCGTCTTCGACGACGAAGGGGAGGCGCATGAGTTGTACGAGCTCGCTGATGCAGAGGACTGGTATAAGGCGAAGGGCGGGCTTGCGGGTGTCAAAGAGGAGGGGAAGAAGTTCGCGGAGGATGAGCGGGGGAAGATGAAGGTGACTAACCTCGTGGATAAGCAAGAGGCCAGGGAGAAGAAGAAAGAGAAGAAACGCAAACGGAAAGCAAAGGAAAGCGGAGTGGTGAGTGTACCTCGAAACTTGGTGCAAATGATATATTAAGGTCTGTTCTGACAGGTGATGGACGATGATGACGGGATGCCTCGAGCTGAGCTTGCTGCATTATCGGAGGAAGATGGTTACGTATCTCCCACCTTTGACCTGCCCGACCTGTCGTCGGAGGATGAAGATGAAATGCCCCCTCCCTCCAAGCGGAGCAAGACTTCAGCTCGACATGATACTCACATAGCCGACACAGTCGAGGCCGACGAGGAGTTGGCTCTCCGGCTCCTGAGGAGGTAGTATCATGTAGTCCAAGTTGACATTACATACGCCAACTCCTCATTTGTTTGCATCTAGCGAGTTGATCGTTTTCATGAACGATAAGTCTTCTCAGTAGTAGATACTTGGAAAATGCTCGATACGATTATGTAGGAGTACAAGCAGACCAAGACTGACTATGAATCAGAATGATCGATGCGTAGTAGAACGATGGATGCCTTGCCAAGAAAGTCAAATCCATGAGTTCTCACGCCTCTACTCAAATCCTGACTTAAACCTCGATCCAGCCGCCACGGGTCAGAGCTTCGAACGCTCCTCCTGAATTAAGGTGCACTTGCCGCGATACGACATCGCATGTAGATTTATAACCCTGGCCTAGACGACACGTAGCGATGTAGGACTTTTGTGAGTTTGTGCCTAGATATGTGTGCTATCGAGCTGCGAGTAGCCAAAGTGATACTGCTTCTAGGCGCCTCTCCCGATACCAACTCTCAAAGATTGCGGCACAGCCATCTGCTTGTAAACATGCCGAACTGTGAAGTATGAGCTTGGACCACAGATCGGCATACATAGGCTGGCGGCCGTGCCTTTGGTTGACCCGGTTGGAAACCATGGCCGCTTCATCGGTTCTAGTGCTGGTGAGGCCTATCGTCCGCCTTTGCACTGGTCCGACCGCCATACCCAAAGTGACCATGCTCTCTGTCTCTTGGCTGAACGCGTTTCGGAAATCCGTCGATTGCGATGCTAGTAGGGGACGGTGCAGATGCCTACTCTGTCCTTGGATGACGAAAACAACTAAGGAAACCCACGTCGAAACCAGCTTTCACTCGGAAACATTTCGGATCTCATGGACGGGGGCGGGCAGCGTATCCAGAGGCGGTGAAAACCGGCACGTTTGGGGTTCGGGAGAACCTCACGTTGCTTATACCTCAAAACCTCGGACGGCCCTGAGCCTACATTTCTCTGTTCGCTACAACGAGTGTGGTATCGTCCTACCTTCCTTGCGGTGGTAACAATAGTAATGCGAGGAACAAACGTACCTGCCCAAGGTGTCGTAATGCCGCTCCTCGCAGCAACATTCTACATCGCCGGCGACATTTTGGTCCAGCATCGCGATTCTGCGGCTCGGAGGTTGGTCGTGTGTTATGACTGATGGGCCAGCCTACTTGGTCATTTGCGGAAACAATGCGCCATCCGCGTCGCGTTTACGGTTGTTTGAATATGTCACATGTACGGTGGCTTGAAAAGCGCGCACTACCTTCTCAAGCAACTTGCTTTAATTCAGGATTCGCGACTGCTTTACAGCTCTCATTAGTGCCACAAACATAGCCTCTTTCCAATTTTGCCTGCACACCCTTCCCTCCTGACTGCTCAGTTCTAATGGCGCCCTTCGTTGATCACAACAGCGCCAGGAACCCACCATCAAAACTCGTACTTCCCCAAGCTGTCGTCGAGGATTGGCAGAATCGCTTTGCGGAGTGGTGCGAATCATGGGACGATTCTACGAACACCCTTCGATCCCCAGCCGCCTCCCAGCCCTCGCAATCCCCATCATTTGCTATGAATGCCAGGCCGGGTGAACCCTTGGCAGCATTTAGTAGCGCATCAACGGACCCGTTCAACAACCATCTTATGTCACCAGCTCACAGATTTACCGCCCCACTACCCGCTGGCCGGGGTGCCCTTCCTCTTTGGCACTCCCCCTCGCATATGCCGCCTAACAATCGGGTTGTACGGCCTTCGACGGCGCCACCAAACGGCGTGGCAGTCCTAGGGGCACATAAAGGGCGCGCTTCACCGGCCCATAAAGTCAACGACATTAATCAAGCACATCGAATCGTCCCAGCCGAATTTCACAATCTACCACCGCAGAACATCCGTCGACCCGCGAGTGCCACCCCATTCATCCACTCTCCCACACCTGACCTGAGGGCCAGGACCACTATACTTCCTCGAATGCCATCATTCAATGGCTCATCACCCACCGCCATGGGCATTGGCCGTGCCTCGTCGGCTGATTACCCTCGCACCGTCACCCCGTCGCAGGTATACAGCGCTGTTGGCTCACCAGCGCCTGGAAACAGCGGACGGAAGCCCCAAAATCATCCGCAACCGCCTATGCCCCCCAACAATCCGTCGACAGATCCGATCTTTGTTCATTATGTGCCTCCGAAAGCTGAAGGAAATCTAGCGGCTGCATCCATGCCACCGACACCCAGCGCTTCCTCGTCCGTCGCGCATCATTCCCCTGCCACCCGGTTGCCCCGGCGCAGCGCCACTCTTCCACAACCCACGGCCTATCTCCCCTTCGTCCAGGTGTCGGGGCCAACGGGAAAGCACGAGTGTCTTCAGCCAGCAGATCCCGATGCCGCCCCGCTGTTGGACATAGAGAACGTTTTGACTGCAGGTTCTCCCGCTCCACAAGTAAAAGGTACCCCGGCCCTAACGCCCACACCCAAGCGCAAAAGGCAAGATGCCGCAGCTGCTGACGAGTCCCGGCCCCGAAAGAAAGTTAATACCGCCATGGGCAACAAAGCCAACTCCCTCCGGCGCCAAGCTACGGAGCGGGCAGCGATGTCCGCACAGACCATGGCCAGCATCCCTAGGAATGTTCCTCAGCGTGTTCCAATTCCAAACCTCCCTATATTCGCTCCCCCGGTTCCCCTGTCACCGCAAGGATTGTACCTACCCGTGCCGGCTGGCTACCGCTTCCCCACCTAACCTTTGTTGTGCACACTCTTCTTTCTTACTCTCTGCGTCCTGCACTTCCATGTACTGTATCATACGCTATGTCGTTTTTGTTTTGTACTGCCCACTATGAGTGTTTCCGTCGACCCACACACATACTAACCATTCGTACCACTGTTATTCGATTACTATCTCAAATCACCGGTACACTCACTAACATGTAATCCAGGGACAATAAATCCGGTACATCTTATGTACATCCATGCTGTGAAGTGCTCTCAATGCTACACAAATTCACAGAACACTATGGCAACTATAAATATGATTAGACCAACTTCGATCCTCATCAAACTTGCGAGCAATGACATCATAACTTTAGAATACAGCGAGATTTGGGGCACAGGGCGCAACATTATGTTAAGTGGTTGAAACGGCCTGATTGCGACCTCACAACATGGTAAAAGAGGAGGCCAGAGACGATACGCGATATAAGGGACTCAAACCACGGGATTACAATAAGATACACACAGACGCAAGTACATACAAAAAAAACCGAGTGCAGGGCCAAGAAAAAGATCCAGAATTTTGTTATCATACACAAGTGCCAGAAAGTAAGCAGGGTGCCAAGAAACCAAGAAAAATTAGGTATGTGTCGCGTGGAAACGGGAATGCAATGATGGAAGAGTCCACTGGTAGAGTAGTGATGGTGTATAGATACGGATACAAGAAAACTGAAGGAGCGTCGGGTTTCACCAAAAAAAATGAAAAATGAAAAACGAACGTGCGGGTAACAGAAGAGCCGATGTGGAGGACTTAAACGAAGAGAGACGTGTCGAGGCCCTGCGAGAAGTCGATGACGACGATCTTCTGGTCATGAGATGTACTGTTCAGAACAGAATGTCAGCAAGCGTTGAATGATCAAGCAATTTATCAAATCAGGGGTCGAGCGGGACGAGTTTCTACGCACACAGTGATCTGTCGGCAACGCGGAGCATCGGCGGACAGAAGACAACGTGTGTGGTAATGGAAGGAAAGTGGAGGGTTGGCGAGATGGATACACACCTGACGATTCTCGCCGCGTCGAACTTGACATCAAATATATGGCTTGTGTGCGTGTTTTTGAACTCCCGCACAAGTTTGCCTGAAACAAATGGATGAGCATCACGACGTAACGATATGTCGGCGGAAACGACAGCCTGTGAAGCCATCCTGGGCGGACATGGAGAGGAAGAAACATGACCCAGACACACAACAAAAACGCGACGAAAAGAGGTATCCGCGCGAAAACGGACAACATAGATGAACTTACCGCTTCCCAGGTCCCACACCTTGACCGTCTTATCATAACTGGCACTAACAAGTCTTCCGCTTTTAGGATCAAATGCCAGTGCTCGCACCAGCGCCTCATGCCCGACAAGCGTGCGGATACATTCGCCCGTCGTGGCAGACCAGACCTTGATTTTGCAGTCGTTGGAGCCGGACACGATCAAGTCGTCCTAGATGAACGGGGAAATGTTAGCGACCGTCGACAGTGCGAAGAGGGGGGAGGAGGGGGCATCAAAAGCGGACCTTGAACTCGATACACGCCAGCCCTCGATCGTGTCCCTCGAATGTGCGTATCCGCTCGCCGCTTTTGATGTCCCAGAGAATCATTTTCCCGTCGCCGCTGGCGCTGACCTGTGGGATTATTTAAACCGCGTCAATGCTGTGCTACGAGATAAAAAAAAAAAAAAGGATCGCCCGAAAAGGAGTGAAAATAGCAGCGCAAACATGTTTACTGCCTCCGCCCTAGAGGCCGGAACCAATGAAGCACGTAGAAAGAGAAACGAAATGGAAGGAAGAAAATGCATGAAAGGAAATACACTCACCACGCGCCCACTCTGTAGCCCAACAGCATTGACCGGTCCCTCATGCCCACGAAGGGTACGCGCCAGCGCCAGCGTCGCGCGGTCCCAAACGCGGATAACAGCGTCCTTGGAACTGTCAACGCCGAACCATGATTAGCGACGAACAGACACAGGATCCCCGTCAAGAAGCATAAAAACAGAACCGAGCGCATCACGACAGCCGAGAACAACGCTCCGCCACCGCGACGCCAGCCATGACATCATCATCCAAGCGACAAAAAGAAGGCACACAAGCGTCCACAAGAATGCGCCACACACGATCGCCGATCCAGATCCAGATCCAGGCACCCAGCACTATTTCCTTGACCCGGCCCGGCTCCCCCACACCCGCCAAAAATAACACTTCCACCCATACATCCAAAAGCGGACCAACAGATAAAAAAAATGAACTAGGACATACCAGCTCACGATCCAATTCTCGTCAATTTTCAAATCCAGGACACCCCCGGCATGGCCACGCAGCACCGCCCTCACCGCACCTTTCACTCCCCTCACCCCCTTCTTGTCCGTGTCCCCTTGGCCTGCGAAACCACCACCCTCTCCCTCGGCCGTATGCGGCAGCCGCGCCCCAGTCCACAGATCCCACACACACACCGAACAGTCCGAGCTCCCGCTAACCATAAACCCGCGCCTCCTCTCCTTCCCGCCCTCATCACCGTTCCCATCCTCCTCATCCTCGTCCTCCCCAGCATCCCAATCCGCACTAAACTTCAAACACAGCACACTCCCCGTATGTCCCTGCACCTGCGCCTGCGCCTCTAGACCCGGCACCTGCCCTCCCACTTGTCCTTGTCCTCCCGGCCCCGAATTCATACTACCACCCAGACCCACCCCCCCACCCCCAACTCCAGCCCCAAAACTGCCCAACAACCTCCCATCCCTCAAACTCCACACCTTAATCGTCCGATCCCTCGACCCCGTCACAATCCGCCTCGAGTCAAACTCAAGGCAATAAACGCTGTCCGTATGTCCCGATATCCTTTCTATGCGCGGGGAGAACGGGGTCTGGGCGGCGCCGGCTTGGCTTTGAGATGGGGAGGGGGACAGGGGTGAGGGGTTTTGTTGGTGGGGTGCTGGCGTTGGAGAGTGGGAGTGGAGAGGTGATTGTAATTGTGATTGTGGGGAGGGGAAGGCATGGGAAGAGGAGGGCTGGGGAAGGAAAGGGTTCGTCAGGACGTGAAACGGGGCTTGTTGCTGGTAATGATGACTCTGATTATGATGTTGATTATACACCGGCACCGGCGATGGCGTAAACACAGGAGCTGGAACAGGGGCGGAGTCAGGGGACGGGGGCATAACGATGGCGGTGCCCGCCCAGCGTCGCTCGAGCTCGAGACGGGTGCGGTACAGCGCATGCCAGTCTATCTGCAGCGGCGCGTGTGCGAGGTCCTGGTCCCGCACGGACGCGGAGCCTGTGGTGGCTTGGGAGGAAACGGAATTGCGATTGAGGTCGCCGGGGGCGCTGGCGATGCGGGGGTGTTGAATCTGGGGTGGGGCGGGGACACGAGCGTGAGCATGGTAGCCCTTAGGCCGCGCGCGCGAGGGGGTGGGCGGGGGTGATGGAGAGGCCGGACAGGGGAAGGGGTATCGCGCCCCTGAAGAATCTCTAAGCGGAGGCGGAGTGAAGAAGCGGCGGGGATGGAGCGGCGAGGGTGTTCTTGATGAAAGGAGTAGCGATGGCGACGAGGACGACGACGAGGGAGGAGTGTTGCTATCGGCGGCGAGAAGTTTTTTCATCTTGCGTTTCTTGATCGTCATGCCCATGCCCATGCTCACTCCCATACCTATGCTCATCCCGGCCCGCATCTTACCCGTTTTCGTTGGTGTGACCACTGGGTCCGGAGTGGGAACTGTGGGTGGTCGCCTCCGTAAAGCGTCCGATGAAGAGAGAGAGGAAACAGGGACCGGTGTCTGCGGGACATGGCGCCGGCGGCGTGGGCGGCGTGTGAGATCAATGCTCCAGCGCGCGAGGAAGAGAGCCCTCCAGACGGTATTGTCCCCCGCGAGATGACGCCATGTGCGCGAAACAGCACGGCATGCGAGCAGAGTATGTAGAGAGTCCTTCGGAGCAGCAGGCGAGGCACAGAGTGTAATCAGGATCTGTAGCGCAAGCTCCGTGGGCAGGAGGGCAAGGATGTCTATAAGGGGCGTTTGGGTAGTCAGCAATTGAACAAGGGATCGCAAGAAAAGGGACCCATGGATAAGAGGTAACGCACCGATTCCTGTCACTGCGCGCGAGCCGAATGCGGAGTCGATAAAGAAACAGGCCTCGTCGTCAATGGCGATAAGCTCGCCCTCCTCCCCGTCCAGCGGTGCGAGTTCACTGTAATCGATATACCGAGACTCGTCGTCAAAATACCGCGATTTTGCGCGGCATTTGAATGATCCGTAGTTGTAGCTGTAGCTGAAGGGCGAGTTGGTTGGAGGAAGCGGGAAGGGGCGTGAGGGAGTTAAGACGTCCCAGATACGTGGGAGGATCGACTTGAGGGGCGGGCGATTCGGAGAAGAGGCATTAGGGTTGTCCGGGTCGAACTGGATGAAGGAGAAGGAGGACGAGCCAACGGTGGGGGTTGGGGACGCTGGTCGAGTGACGGTTTGGTTGTGGGAGACAAACACCGGAGCACCGTCGACGAGCTCAGGCAAGTCGGCGGTCGTCAAGAAGGGCGAACCGAGGACGGTGGTGAGCAGCTGGGAGAAGCCTGGGTGGGAGCTGTGTCGGCGGTGGCGAGTCGGCGTTGTCGTGTTCATTGCTCAACACAATACCAGACAGCCTGAACACAACCACAACCGTCCACGCCACGTGCCACCCCCTCGTGTTGGTCTCCGGCCCGGCCCGGTTGGACGGATGGTCCATCTCCGATGCCTTATTTTCATGCAATGTCCCCAGAGTTGACTTTTCGGTGATGAAGAGGCTTTACCTACCCTTCTTTGCCACGCTTTACTACGCTTATTCTCAATCAGGTCCGCAGCCAGTTTGAGAAGCAGTGACGACACCCTCCGTTGATCCAGTGGCCGCTCAGTATGTCACCACCGTTTTATGCCGGAGGAGAAGGACCCATGGCACATGTAGCCAAACATGGAGGCGCGCATTCCGACACCATCTCCATTCTCTATAGGCAGTCCACCCAGTTTCACCATTCCTGAAGCAGATAACCTATCTGGAACCCGAACGTCTTCACCTCATGGCCATTTTCTGCAATCTAACGAACGCACCCAGACACACGTCACGCCTACTCTGCCCTCCACATTTCTAGAAACTACTTAGGTTCTGTTCGGCTCCATTACGGACGTGACATTAGCGGCGGCGCGATATCTTGCGCTTCTTGGAAATCGAACTAGCGACTTGTTTTCGACGCTTTGGTGTCTCCGTGACACCCGCGAAGACCGGAAGGAGCGTCGCTATAGCGTTGGGGGGATCTGTTCTCAATTGTCTACACGGCGTTCAACACGTACAACGTCTTCTTAGGCGCTCTCGTGCGGCGGTCTCGAAGCAGATCTTCCATCGAGCTGTCATTTCGTGGATGATGCCCTGGCCGATCTCCGCTTGCGTTTTTTGTGTGGACTGATATCCGCTTGGTAAATTTCTATTTCTCATGTCGGTCTCCAGAAGTGGGTTGACCTGCGTTCAAGCGCCGCAGCCATACAACATTCCAAATATAAGCACGACAAGGCGGAAACGCTCCACGATGAGAGCGGTCGGAGCATACCATCCTAACATCCCAACCGAATCGGGCCAATAGGCCTGCCTCTTCGATTTGCATGGCGCCTTCGCGTGCGAAGCGAGAGCACTAACGTATACAACCTTCTGAAAATGCTGTGCTCCTTGACCGGATTTTGGTATTTCATGACAGGCCGCCAAACAAGCCGAATGATAAGGTCCATCACTCGCGGGCGGGATACCACCGTGTAAATGATCATTTGTCATGTAGCGGAAAGCCTGAAGGTGCGGACTGGGCATGGGAGAAACCGATTTAGATCTGCGAATGGGACAAGTTCTCATCTGTACGCAGGTGAGTGGGGGCGATGTCAGGTGGGGGAATGGCTTGTGTTTGATCTAGACAGGATACAGACTTGAATGCCACCAGGAATCGAAGTCAGCAACTGTTGGATCATCTACATTTTCAACAGCGTCCTCCAGCGCTTGAAAGCGTTTTAAGGGTCTTCCGCTTTGGGACTGTGCTAGGGCAAGGTGTCCTGGGCCAATCACGTCCCGAGTTGACAACTCTACCGAGAGATCGTTAAAGTTCGCTTCACACTCGGTAAAGAAAGTTTTGCAGATATGATGGAAGTGGGAGGGTGTGAACTGGAAGGTGATGATATCGATCTAGACTTACGACGTGCCAGTGAACAGAAGAATCGGCACTGTCACCCATACACAGGTGAGTGGGAGTGACGGCAGGACAGGGACATGATTTAGATTCAACTGATTTAGACCTGCTGCAGAAACCCGTTCCTCGGAGCATCTGATTTATCACGAGGGTTACGACCGCTGTCACAAGCAACGTTCCATGGGCATGGGTGATGTGGAGTCCAACAGACTTCACAACGTCCTACACAGCCAATTACGCCATTTGTGCAATTTTATTGTTCCATGATCCACACACACACACACACATATGTGCGAATCGCCCATCACACTACGCGGGGCTGAATCACAGCATAATTTGATACTTCCAAGTGATGGAAGAAGAGCAACATTGGCCGCCACGCACTCGTTCACGCACAGGACATATCGTTCATCCCCATTAAGCCAACGCTGTCCAATCGGTCAACGGCTGGTGAAGGTGGATTTATCGCGATGACAAGCAGAAGACTTACTTTAACCGGCAGCTGTGTTCGCTATGAGTGGCTCCGATGGAAAGGATATAGTGTAAGCATTCTTGTGTGTAGACTGGTGCCTCGATCGGGATTTTATCGGGTGTTTAAAAGGTTACCTTCCTAGGTTGCTAGTCTCCTCGATTTCCTGTCTTGCATTCTTGGCCACGCGTTCACCCACGAGTCACAGTATACGTGGAGCTGGACACTAGACGGTACTCAAAACTAATGATGCCTGAACTCAGGACATCCGACGCCAGTAGTAACAAGTTGACTCCAAGCGGTATGCTTCACGATTCTTTGGCATGTTGTTACCTACACGCTGAAGCCGCGGAAGGGGAACAATTGTCGCTGGCTCGAGTCGTGAGACGCGCCATATTCGGCCGCGACGCCCACACGAATCACAGTGCCACCCCAGCTCTAGACCCTGAGTTGAGTTGCTCCATCCATTATTGAAGTAGAACCGATGGTTGACACCCTCTTCTAACCATAGGACCAACCGAAACTCAGATGTCTTCTCTAGCCCTGCGAATGTCATTTGTCCTCGAGAAGTACCACAGCAAGTCTTTATGGCACGAGACCAACTCGAAGCCATTGCGATAGAGGATGTCAAGCCTAACCGCCGCACCAAAGTTCACTTCAGTCCCGTCCCAGGTCAGCCCATGCCTGATGGTGCAGATGCCAACAAGGCGTCCGATCGATGCAAGAAATATTTGCTTGACGCTGTCCTTGCTCTCGGTACCACGGTCGGGCCGCCGGTCACAGGCAGAATGTGGAAATCCGCCGTTGAACGTTGCAAGTACGTTGTATGATCCTGGCAACATAATTCGCAGTCTGACGCTTGCTTGGTCACAGAGGAATGGCCGGGAAGTTGCACTCGACCTTCTGCCTCACAAATGTACATCCTGAGGAGTGCTTGGGACACTGAGTTGACCCAGTCCGCCGCCCTTGTGAAGAATGTATGCTTGACCATTTTTTCTTCTGTTGATTACGATGCGGCGAATCGATTCTAAGAAACGAGATTTCGATATTTCGGGCATACTCAACAACCTCGTGATAACCCGCTTGAATTATGTGAAGATCTTCTATGAGGCAGGTTAGAGAACACCGACCTCGACCTATTTTGGTCTGTATACCAAACAACACTGGCGTCAATTTCCACGTACGTGTACGTGGTACTCTTCTTCACCTCGAGATCCCTACCAGGCGGACAACAGATCAACTTCTTTCATCAACTGATGCGCGCGCCGTCCGGCAGGATGGCGTTCTGTCGACATCATCCTCGAGGCAGACTTATCTTCCTCGCCCGTGGTTTGTCCGGTCTGGTCATAGGAAAGAAGAGGGACTGCCCATAAGGTTGGGAGCACCGGGGAAGCGTTTCGTTAATGATAGGCAAAGACGATGACGGTGTACATCGGTTTGGGTCTGCCTGACCAATTACCACGAGCATATGGGGAGGTGCGAGATAAAACTAAAGGAACGTCGACGATTCCCGAGAGCGGTATTAGTCCAATTCCTCAGTATTGCTCGACACAGAGCCAATCTGCATTCAAAAATTAACAGAGATAAAACAGAGCGATATTGTAACTTGAAAACTTTCCTTCGCTAGTGGCGGTTATGCCTTCGCATATATCATGGTTGTCCTGTGCTCTCAAAGGGTGAAAACACAAGATATCTGAGCTACCTGAGCAGCGCAGAGAAGATCTATCAGCATTGGATACCCAACAAGTGAGTATAATAAAGGTGTACCATACCTAGTATGCTAGCACCTACGCTGTGGTTATGGATATGCACACCGACACACAGGCATCACCGGTTGCAATCCTAGAGATCTGCCTTACCGCTTAGAGGTCATAGAATGGATGACGGTCATTGCGGCGAAGACGATAATGACCCAACGAGGATTTTGACCCATTGCGTGCTTTTGTTCAGATCTTCTGATTAATCATAGGTGATAAGACAGATTGGTGTGATACGACGTACAGATATGGATTTAGCACTAGCTTCCCATGGAATGTTCTTGCACCGGGTTGAAAAGGTGCATCGCGTTATCTCATAACAATTCAAGCTGTCCACCAATCGCGATCACAGTAAAGTCGTGCTGGTGTTGAAATCCCGACGGGCACACGTCTCACCTGACAATAGTCCACAATACGAGCATACGATTCATGGGCTTGAAAAGTGGGACTGTTCACCTGATCACCCACTCCTCTGTTCATCAATCCAATTCCAAATGTACATGAAAATCCAAGTCCACAATCAAGGCAGCGGTTTGGACGTGCACATACAATGATGGTCCTGTTGATCAGAAAGGGATGATTCCGCAAGGCAGGTCGTAGAACAACAGTCGGGACGTCTATTCAAATAGTCGCGGACCGACACGCAAGGAAGTGACCATGCATGAACGGTCTCGAACAATCCATTGTCGTTCCTGCACACCAAGTTAGATGATAACGTGACCTCTGTTGGTTCTACCACTGGCGACCACAGGACCATATCACGGAATCGTGAACACCTCTATGACTCATAGTAAGCCCCCAGGTCTGTATTTGGCATAGCGCCAGGCATCCTAATAATGGCGGTCTAGTACGCGGTGTTCTCGGCATCTGCTGACTACAGGTATGATCAAGTTGGCATGATCTCCTTCATGGACGCTAGAAACTTAATCCAACTGAAAGTATCTGTTTCATCTCATAATTGATTGAATCATCAATGGTTCTTACCTATGCAACCCCCTAACCACTTATCTGAATTATAGTTGTTATGTATATTCTTGCGATGGTCTGTTATCTGCCTATGGATGTTGGAGCTTTTGACTCTTCAACCCTTTTCAACCATGCCGGAGATTTGTCATTATCATGGGAAACCGGGTTTGTTCTATGCATATCTGCGCACCAACGACATACCAAGATCAACCCCGTTCCGACCCAAGGACTCACACAGTTGTTCATACCAACCACATCCTATACCGCTTTTTTTGGTCTTCAATCTGCCTATCTCTCTGTTTCATCGGTGCGCACAGTTTGAGCTTGTGAACTTGGAACCATAAGTGTCTTTGGAAACACAGCGTGCGACCCCAGACCTTGAAATGGGTAATAATATCTCATCCCCGACTTTGACGGCTGCCATACGCGGCGCCCCGCTGTTCGACATGCGATCGACAAGTGTGCACTTTGCTTAGGTGGGCAAGACTTTTTAAACCCTACGCTGCATACCCGGAATACCCAAGCCGATCGCTTCTTCTCCCAGGTCTACAATGACGCCAGAAGAAATCAAGGCCCTCCGAGACTTTGGTTTCAACATGCAAACTAATTTCGCATCGTACTTGACCAACACTCTGCTCCATGGTAGGTCTGTGATCGTCACTAGAGTCGACGTTCTTACCGTTTGTACCAGGAGTCTTTGTATTACTGTTCGCCATGTCGACGGTTACAATCGTGTGAGTACACCAGCGTTATACTTGTGTGCATCTAGACCTTCTGTATATAGAAACCGAGGTCTCAAATCGCTGCCAGCGTGGGCCATGCTTGCCATAACGGTCGTCAGTTTCCTATTGTCGACACTGTACTGGGCAGCCAATACCGCAGTGTATGCGATCCTCATACAAGGCACCCTGATCGACAACGCTGAGCTGCCATTCAATGCACGCGTTGGTGTGGGTTTTGTCGCAGCCTTTTCCCCCTCCTTTATCACAGTGTGGACCTCGTTGATTCTCGTACGCTTTTTTTGTTGTTGTCATATTCAAACTACACGGACTTATACCAACCGCCCTACATAGCCCATCCTGAGTGATATCATTGTCTTCTGGCGAGCCTGGGTGCTTTTCCCCCAACAACAATGGGTCATGATTTTCCCATCGGTGTTGTTACTTGGCACGACTGGTAATAAGCTCATTTATATACATCTCGCGTTGCTGATTGAAATCCTCTGTCAGCGGTTTCAGTAGCCTTCCTCGGTCTAGCGAAGGACTTTTCTGGACTTGCTAATACCACAGACGCCACGTTATTCGATAATTTACTGTTGTCCAGTATCATTTTATCAATGGTCACCAATGCTGTTTGTACTTTATTGATCAGCTGGAAGCTCTGGTGCGTATTAGATCATGTACAAGACTGACTTACATTCCTCATGAGTTTGATGGTGTTGTGTCGGACAGGACCCACCGGAAGTTCATGAATAACCTCGGAAAACAGCGCCGCCGCTCTTACATCGAAAAAGTCTTGGTCGTGTTTATTGAATCTGGGATCTTCTACTGTGGTCTTCAGGTAGCCATTAACCGACAACCTTGCTGATCACATAGATGACCCCGTTCATTGCAGATGGCCGCCCTAGTTTTGAACCTCACCCCTCCGGTCCAAGGCACTGCCCGCGGTTACGCAGAAGCCGTAGTGTACTCCATTTACACGGAGCTTTCGGTAAGTTCTGCATGTCGTGTTTCCTGCTTAACATCTAATAGTCCCAGTCTATGTATCCCACCGTCGTTGTCGTTCTTGTCAACTACCATCGTTCTTTTGTCGATACTTTCGGTATGAGCGAATCACCCCAAAACAAGGGGAGCCAGGCTGGATTTGTCAGTATAACCGGTCATCTGTCTTTCGCAGTACCCCCGACTAATAGCACCCTCGATACCGAGAATTCTCTCACAATTCGCAGTGGTCGCGATAGAGAGGCGATGCTCAACAAGGAAAGGGATGATAAAGGTGTATACGGACGACAGATAGCTACCGCTCCGTTCTGACATTGGGTGAGGCTGGTGTCGTGACATATTCGGTGTATGTGAAAATTTATGCTCTCGAAAGACTCCAAGTGCGTAAGTCACCGGCTATCATGAGACACCAATCTTATATGGAGGTGCTTGATGTACGAGAACATACTTTGTCAATGTTGAATGGCAAGATACAGAGTTCTCGTTTCCCGGGGGGTGGATTACACCTCGAGCGCATCCATTTCAGGCAGATGTTTAGAATCCTAATTGACCAAAACAGGTATCCCTCATTGCGAAGATGCACCAAACAAGTATTTCTTAGCAGATAGACCTTAGTCTTGGTAGCGTATCTATTTCAATGTGGATCTAGATGTTGACCATAAAAAAACCCCAAACACCCTGGATGCTCTGCATCCAAGTATCCCGTTTCGGCGTTCAACGGAACGGCGAATTACTGTAGCCGAGGTCCACTTTGATTCTTGCTCTCTGTGTTATTTTATTTTATTTACGAAAAAGGCCTATCGTTTCGAATCTGGCTGGAAGCCGCTTGTTGGAATGCTGGATGATTGAACGTATCACTCATAACACCTGTATGGTACATAGTATACGCCCCTGTCCTGTAAACGTTGTTGGTGCCTCACGGCTAAGCGCGGGCACTTGGCGTTGTGATGAACCATCAAGAAGCATTCCGAGCTAGCCGAATTGGCTTCCGATCTCACTCTGCTTTGAATACTTATATTTTGTCTAAAAATGCAAATGGTTGTCACATCCACACGTTTACGATGCCTCTTGGTCTGCTCCACCATGCCAGTGATCTCTACGCCCAGTCCTCCATCTCCTTCCACCTACGCTTCCTAGGGCATGACATTCCCTTGATATCCACCCTGGTGGCCATATTTGTCGTGTCGAGGGTCCTAAAATTGCTTGGTGGGATACGCGTGCGTTTTTTCAATCCTAGTTCGCCCTTATGATCTCGTCTGAAGTAGTTGTGTGCCTTCTTTTGCGCGAAATAAGGCTGTGGGCGGTCTACCGGGCTATCGTGTGCCCTTCCAACCGCTCGCCAACCCTGGCGCAGTCATCCCGACGTGCTGGTGGAATCCCGGGCTCTGTGCCCACTGGAACTGGCGGCACACCCGTGAGCTATCTATCAGCTATGCTGGGGCAAGGACTTCACTAGTTTCGCAGTGTACAAGCGTTTCCAAAACGAAAATTTCTCCGTCGTGCCATTTCTCCTTGGCGCCCCAACCATTTACACTTCAAATATCGAGGTCGTGCGCCAGGTCGTCTCGGGAGAGCACAAGACGAGCTTCCAGAAATCTGACGCTGCGAATGACGTGTTGACGCGAGTGGCAATTTTGCCCGTTTTCTGTTCGGCGTCCTGAAACAACCCTACAGAAAATGGGGCCAGAACATCCTCGCCGTGGGTAATATGGACATATGGCGGAAGCATCGACGTGTCATGGGACCGGCATTCAGTAACAAAATGTATGTGATGCGTGGAGCTGAGTAGCTCGGGTGGGCATTTATGTATCTTGCGCAGATACGAGATGGTGTGGGCTGAAACCCTGGCCACGTACCGGCAAATGGAATCCATTGAGGGCTGGCATGGCAAGGATGTCATCGACATTCCGGTCATTCAGAAGGTTACCACCAAGGTTCGTTCGCGTGCATGATTTTTGTCGGAACGCGGAGAATACGGCTTATTATTTCACTGTGTTAGCTGGCGCTCTTGATAATCGCCAAATGCGGCTTCGGATTTTCATTTGACTGGTCTGCGCCTCCAACCGGTCCCGATGGCAGTATGACCATACAGGAAGCCCTACGCGTCCTGGTCGACTCGTATGTCATTGGGCTCATGTGCCCCGACTGGGTGCGGCGCCTTCCTGGGTATGTGACACGCCATTAAGGGGCTGTTATTTTTGTCGTGACAACAATTGCTGATCGCTGATTTAGGCTCGGCCAAATTCGCAAGGCGTTCAAACAGTTTAGTACGTTTATGCGTAAGGAGATCGAGGCGCGGACGGCGGAGGTACGGAATGAGGAGCAGAGTGCGGAGGACCGGGTGGATGCGTTTACGATGCTCGTGAAGGCGAACGAGCAGGAGACGGGAAAGTTGCGGCTTAGTGACCAGGAAGTAGTGCGTACATGTGCTACTCATGTCTTCCTTCTCTGCGTTCTGATCGCGACGACGATAGATTGGGAATGTTTTCATTCTGTTGTTCGCGGGGCATGGTGCGTTTCTGTCCGTGGCTGTGCATGTGGATTTTCAGCTAATGCGGCTGTGATACACAGAAACGACCGCAAATACGCTCGCTGCGACGCTGGCACTGCTGGCTCTCCACCAAGATGTGCAGAACGAAATCCTAGACCAGATAGTTTCTGTCGTCGGGTACGACCGCGACCCTGTGCGACCTTCATCCTATATCGTAGTAGTTGCGTAGGCTGACAGGGGGCGACAGGCATACAATGATTACGCGAACCTCAACAAGGTCCTCTCTGCATTTTACGAAGGCCTGCGCTTCTTCCGTAAGTCGTGTTCATTAAATGTTCGGGATGCTGTGTTGTGATGCTCATCCAACGCAGCGCCTGCGCACCTGTTGATTCGGGAAGCCTTCGAAGACACCATCTTGCACCTCCCCAACCCACGAGGCCAGGAAGGCTCGACGCCCCTTGCCGTACAGAAAGGTACCAATGTCAGTATATCTATCAATTTGTCACGGTGTACCATAACTAACCTCCTCGCCACCCAGATCATCATCGACATGATCGGCATCCGTAAGCCTACCTGTTCACCACACAGCAACCCTGGACTGACTTGTCTGAACACATGCAGAGTACAACGCGCGTTATCACGAGGACCCCGAAGAGTTCCGCCCCTCGCGGTGGGACGGCATCTCGAACGAGTCCGAGGCTTTCACAGCCTTCAGCATCGGGCCCCGCGCGTGCATCGGCCGGAAGTTCGCGACCACTGAGGCGGTGGCGTTCCTCACGATGTTGTTGAGGGAGTGGCGCATCGAGCCGGCGTTTAGGGTGGGGGAGGCAAGGGAGATGTGGAAGGAGCGGGTGCTAGGGAAGCCGAAGCTGGGGCTTGCGATGACTGTGGGGGAAGCACCCGTGAGGCTTATTAGGAGGCAGGGAAAGGCTTAGTGCAGCGGTATTCTGTTTTCCTTTGAGTGACTGGTCTTGACTTCATGATCTAGGGAGGAACTAGATCTAATCATAGAATCTGTTGTACCTGACCGATATACTAATGCATACCCTTGTCAGGGATTTTGAGTTAATGTTTTCGAAAGGGAAAGATATGACCGTGAAACAGTAGTCGCTCAATGGCTGTGCCCTTTGCTTGACTATACTGAGAGATATTCAGTAATGCTGTCCAGTTGCTTCTAGAGACTACACCCCAGTCTAAATTGCATATTACCTCAGTGAGTGCCAACGAGAAAATGGCTCATTTTGTGATTTGATTTCTAGGTAAATTGAGTGCCAGCGAGGCAAATGAGGCATTCTCTCGATGTAATTTTGACTGGGACCGGTCAGTACAGGAAGTCACCTGATGTCTTAATACATGAATGTCAGTGTGGAATCGCTGTGGATAATCTGCGCTCCTCCCTACGTGATGCCATGTGATGGGATCAACCCTAAGGGACCCTAGGCTCATCTAATGAAACACACGTCGCCTTACCTTGCAGCAGCACTATCCGCACGTCGACAATGCCTCTTGGTCTGCTCCGCCATGCCGGCGATCTCCACGCCCAGTCCTCCATCTCCTTCCACCTACGCTTCCTAGGGCATGATATTCCCCTTATTTCCGCCCTGGTGGTCATATTTGTCGCGTCGAGGGTCCTAAAATTGCTTCGTGGAATACGTGTGCGTTTTTTCAATCCTAGTTCGCCCTTATAATCTCGCCTGAAGTAGTTGTGTGCCTTCTTTTGCGCGGGATAAGGCTGTGGGCGGCCTCCCGGGCTACCGTGTGCCCTTCCAACCGCTCGCCCCGCCTGGCGCACTCATCCCGACCTGCTGGTGGAATCCTGGGCTCTATGCCCACTGGAACTGGCGGCGCACCCGTGAGCTATCCATTACCCGTGTTAGGGCATGGACCTTACTGGTTTCACAGTGTACAAGCGTTTCCAAAATGAAAATTTCTCTGTCGTGCCCTTTCTCTTCGGCGCCCCAACCATTTATACCTCGAATATCGAGGTCGTGCACCAACTTGTCTCGGGGGAGCACAAGACGAGCTTTCAGAAGTCTGAAGCTGCGAGTCGAGTGTTGATGCAAGTGTCATCTCCGCCTGTGTATGCCTGACTTCCTAAAGCGACTTCATAGAAAATGGGGGCAGAACCTTATTGGCGCGTGGGATATGGACATGTGGCGGAAGCATCGACGCGTCATGGGACCGGCATTCAGTAACAAAATGTATGTGATGCGTGGAGCTGAGTAGCTCGGGTGGGCATTTACATATCTTGCGCAGGTACGAGATGGTGTGGGTTGAAACGTTGGCCACGTACCGGCAAATGGAAACCATCGAGGGCTGGCATGGCAAGGATGTCATCGACATTCCGGTCATGCAAAAGGTTACCACCAAGGTTCGTTCGCGTGCACGATTTTTGTCGTAATGCGGACAGCCCTACTTACCATTCCATTTGTGTTAGCTAGCGCTCTTGATAATTGCCAAATGCGGCTTCGGATTCTCGTTTGACTGGTCTGCGCCTCCAACCGGTCCCGATGGCAGTATGACCATACAGGAAGCCCTACGCGTCCTAGCCGACTCGTACATTATTGGGCTTATGTGCCCCGACTGGGTGCGGTATCTCCCTGGGTATGTGACACGCCATTAAGAGGTTGCGTTGTTTTTGTCGTGACAATTGCTGATTGCCGGTTCAGGTTGGGCCGGATCCGCAAGGCGTTCAACCAGTTTAGTACGTTCATGCGCAAGGAGATCGAGGCGCGGACGGCGGAGGTACAGAATGAGGAGCAGAGTGCGGAGGACCGGGTGGATGCGTTTACGATGCTCGTGAAGGCGAACGAGCAGGAGACGGGAAAGTTGCGGCTTAGTGACCAGGAAGTAGTGCGTACATGTGCTACTCATGTCTTCCTTCTCTGCGTTCTGATCGCGACGACGATAGATTGGGAATGTTTTCATTCTGTTGTTCGCGGGGCATGGTGCGTTTCTGTCCGTGGCTGTGCATGTGGATTTTCAGCTAATGCGGCTGTGATACACAGAAACGACCGCAAATACGCTCGCCGCGACGCTGGCACTGCTGGCTCTCCACCAAGATGTGCAGAACGAAATCCTAGACCAGATAACTTCTGTCGTCGGGTATGACCGCGATCCTGTGCGACCTTCATTCTATATTTATCATGTTGCGTAGACTGACAGCGGGCTACAGGCATACAGCGATTACACGGACCTCGACAAGGTCCTCTCTGCATTTTACGAAGGCCTGCGCTTCTTCCGTAAGTCGTGTTCGTTAAATGTTTGGGATGCTGTGTTGTGATGCCTGTCCAACGCAGCGGCTGCGCACCTGATGATTCGGGAAGCCTCTGAAGACACCGTCTTGCACCTCCCCAACCCAAGAGGCCAGGAAGGCTCGACGCCCCTTGCCATACAGAAAGGTACCAATGTCAGTATATCGATCAATATCCTGAAATGTATCACGGTGCATCATAACTAACCTCCCCTCCACCCAGATCATCGTCGACATGATCGGCATCCGTAAGCCTACCTGTTCACAAAGCAGCCCCGAACTGACTTATCTGAATACATGCAGAGTACAACGCGCGTTACTTTGAAGACCCCGAAGTGTTCCGCCCCTCGCGATGGTACGGCATCTCGAACGAGTCCGAGGCTTTCACAGCCTTCAGCATCGGGCCCCGCGCGTGTATTGGCCGGAAGTTCGCGACCACCGAGGCTGTGGTGTTCCTCACGATGTTGTTGAGAGAGTGGCGCATCGAGCCAGCGTTCAAGGTGGGGGAGACGAGAGAGATGTGGAAGGAGCGGGTGCTAGGGAAGCCGACGCTGGGGCTGACGATGGCTGTGGCGGAGGCACCTGTGAGGCTTACCAGGAGGCGGGGGAGGGCTTAGTGCACCGGTATTCTGTTTTCTTTTGAGTGACTGGTCTTGGCTTCACGATTTAGGGAGGATCTGGATCTGATCGTAGAATCTGTTGTACCTGGATTTTTTGACCGATATACTAATGCGTACCTTTGCCAGGGATTTTGAATCAATGGTTTCGAAAGGGAAAGATGTGACTGAAACAGTAGTCGCTCAATGGCTGTACCCTTTGCTCGACTGTATGGAGATATATTCGGTAATGTTGTTTCTAGAGCGCAAGAGCACAGCGATATCGTTCGATCCTGACTGCAGTGGCTGCAGAGGAGGGACTGGAATCTCTGTCGACCCATCGTCGCTTCTCGAAACGCTGGCATCCGATTCAAAACAATCCTGATTAAAGAATGGGAGGCGGGATGAACCAGTCACCCACGGGCGCAAGTGCACCTTCCACGGTCAATCCAGGTGCAGACGCGGACAGGTCGATTTGGCGTTGCGGAGGACTGACTGGCTTCTCTCCTCAATGGGTCCGCCGGCTGAGGCCAATATCTGTATAGAACTGATTCTAAGGTGACGGGAACATGGATATGTATAGCGCAGGCCTGCCGGTGCCCGCTGTGAACAAGATTCGGATGCATGTAATTATGCGCTATGTAGTAAGAATTGAACGATTGACAGCCATGTCTGGTCGTGGATCGTTTGAAACTCCGCGCTTACTTCCTTGCCATATTCCTTGCGTATCGCCCACCTTAACGTGCCCATGTGAAACCCACTCTCTGTAGCTTCTCATGGACTTCACTCGCGAGCTCTTGTGCGATCCTTCCGCCGTTCACTACCTGGGTGTTTGTTGCGCAAGTTTTTGCCCCGAAGTTCAACTCATGCAAGCACGCATCCTTCTGTTTGCCTTATGCACGCGCGCGGCTGAAAGATACGTGTGAGTATACTTATCATTTAGGGATCCTCGTTGCTCATACGCATGTCCTCAGTTCCCAAACTGCAAGTAGGCAAAGCGTGTGTAGGTTGATAAATAGCCTTCGGAACGGTACGCCTAACCGGTGCACCGTCGCCTAACCTATCGCTAACCAGAGGTGACGGTGTAGCTTTCAAAAAGCTAGTTACATACCGACATCAGGTAAGACTGTCTTCCCTGCTGGTGCGAACGTCAGTCATCCCAGGCTCGTAGGCTCCACTAATCACTAGAACTGCGCCATACATCGGACGTTCGAAGCGTCCTCGACCGTCAGATTTCAATGACGAATTACACTTCTCGAAGCGTCGCAAGATTGACCACACGCGGAAGCATAGAGCATACTCAAGGTCTTTACTGAGAACAGAGCCTACAACCGGACATTCTGCTCAAAACCGACCCTTTCGCGGTCCCCGGTAACGATAATACCTGGAGCATCCAGGAGAAAAGTGCTACGGTAGAACTACTACAAGCGATGGGTTCCCCCTCTTTTCAGTGCCGACCATCTAGTTAGCACAATCCAACCTCACCCACAACCTCGTTGTCAACACCCAGAGTGAAGAAGCACGGAGCGATGATTTCATTCTATTTCAAGACACCCGAAATCCGAGTCTTCGCGCAACTTAGTCTTCTCAACAATGCCTAGCCTTAGTGAGCATATCATCAGCTTACGACCGTCCTCTCACTGACACTCGGATACGCCCACGTAGCCACATTCTCTCGCTCGAATGAATTCCAGTCGATTGTTCTACAATATTCACGCACAGCATGGAAGGATATATCACACGTACAACCTATTCCAAGACATCGCATACACCCGACAAAAACTAGGCATTCCTTCCTATATAGACGCATCGCGACACTAGAACTGTCATCGTCTCAACCTATGCTTCTTTGATAATGTGAACCCCGTGATAACTTCTTGCCAGGTAATCCTTTGTTCCCTCTACCGTGGATAATTCAGTCGCAAATGAAAACGTGAATCCAGAGATTTCGGCGAGTAGGCGGAGATGAAGTATGAGATTCTCCGACTCTAGGGATGGGTCGGTCAGTTAATATTGATGATTCCGCGATAGACACAAAACCAGCCAGGTTTCTGTGCGTGTAGAAGCCGTCTGGGCAGCGGCGGTCGCTACTACCATGGCTAACAGAGAAGCTGATTAGTTTTCTGTGATGAGAGCCGAAAAGGTATTTCCTTACCAATTCTGATTGCAATAGCTATGCACCTTGTCGACGGGATGTGCAAAACAATTTGTACCTATTCCCCTGCAAAGCCGAAGTTAACAACGGAACAGAGGCGCGTGATGGACATACCTGGATATTAACGGCTTTCCAAATAACCTCGTGGGCGAGCGAAGGAATAATTCTCCAGACGCGAATTGCTTGAACGCAGATGAGAAATTGTCGTTGCCTGCCGTGTGGTTCGTTCGTTCCATCCTGGTGGCATTGTTGGCGCAGTTTTCAAGAGGAGGGGCGATAGCGTGGACAAAACCCCATAAAGATCTCGACAATCATACTACGTGGAGACTCCTCCCAGTCATGGATGGTCCATGTGCTGCCATAATGCTTCTTGGTCCGAGTGATAGTG
The DNA here is from genome assembly GCA_025854295.1 of Lyophyllum decastes. Taxonomy (NCBI): domain Eukaryota; kingdom Fungi; phylum Basidiomycota; class Agaricomycetes; order Agaricales; family Lyophyllaceae; genus Lyophyllum; species Lyophyllum decastes. The sequence continues at coordinate 3,166,509 of CP107705.1, read as the reverse complement.
ACATCGGCAGAGGACTCTAATCCACTTCTATGCCTTATTCTGATGTTCTAAAGGTGTAATAAAGTGGCATGTATCATTGGGAAGAGTTACATTCCGATACTAGCTGCGCACTCCGAGCCGACTTAACACCACAATGTGAAGCTACGAACGTGCTATTGTGGCTTCTTTGGTACGGCATATTAATTGTTGCTCGGAGTATTCTTATATTCATAACTAATAGTCCCGCCGGGTGGTGTGTACCGAGCGTAGCCAGCTCCGTTATTATAATAGGTCGAGCCGTTCGGATTCTTGTAGTAGTAGCTCCCATCTCTAGACATCCGAGTGATTGAGGTCCATTGAATGGATATTGAAGAGTCAAAATGCATACGTGTTTGAGTGATGGTAACTTTTTCGCCCAGTGGCAACCTCCATCCGATTACAGTAATGATTTCCCTTTGAGTATACACAACGGCATGTTAGTGCTGCAACTTGACCAGAGTTAGAAAAAATTGACCTGGTTGTTGCTTCCGCTACCTGTGTAGAAATATGTCTTCTTAGGCATGTTTCCGAGGGGAGATCGAAGGAGTGATGAGTTGGATAAGAAAAGGAATACTGGACAAAGTGCTGAAAACGCGTCGCGTAATTTAGATAAAGCAAGTCACGTGCGTATCATGTGCTTCGAATTGAGTCGCGGTAGTTGAAATTCAAAAAAGATCGGCCCTTCGACGACCACAACCATGACTGGTCGCAATTCCTCTAAGAGGCTCGACGAAATTCCCCTGCGAAATGAGCACATTCACTGCGATGTGTCGCTTCTCTGCTGAGAACGATTAGGTTGGATGCTATTATAGGTGTGAGCCGAAATTTCTGTTTTGGATAGCCCGCCCAGTGCCGTTGAACTGCGTTAATCGTTAGATAGGATATATTACTGGCCACAGTTTACCTCGTCCCCAACGCGCTTCATTGTTGTGTGCAATATTGAACGAATAAACACGGAACCGGGGCTACTGCCAACGTGAAGGCGTCGGGTCAAATGGTTTGTATGGAGCGAAAACAGCCTAGACATAGCACGCGTCTCGGGAGCATTTGGATCGGAACGAAGTGGATCAGAGTTGACCATGGCTTTGCTCACAGTTTCGATGGTTTGTCACCTACAAGTTCTCGAACACCTTCATCGCCGGAAGATAAATGACATTGACATTGAGCTGTTTCCTGTGGTATATCTCAGCACATCGGCCAACCTCGTGTTCGGGGCCGTGAAAGTGTTCAGTAAGGAACCGCTGATCTGGCCGGACGTGAACAATGACTTTTGCTATCCTTAGAGACGGCCAACCTCCACCTGTTCTTGGCTGGCCATGGGCAATCCCTGCGGCGGATATCCCATTGTTCTAGACACTGATTAGGAAATGCTCTTCGCTGGAGATGAACTTCCACAAGCAGTGGCCAACATCTGGGCTCCACAGACCAGATATGGCGTAACCGATGAGCATATAAAGGTCAGGTCCTGCCAAAGGTTTCCATACTTTATTTCTCCTCTCGTGGTTCACGTAGCTCTCTTACTCTACCCAGTTAGAGGAGTAACGCATGCCGCGTGCTGCATCAGGCCCTCGCCAAGAATGGTCACCGTTGAAGGTTCGACCCCGGCCCTCGTATTCTCGACATCTGGACGACTGTGGTCCCATCAACAACGACGAACTTCCGGGTACCCTCAGGTCCCCGTCTGCGTACCCCCAGGCAATACGGAACGGCCATCACAATCAGCTCGTGTACGATGCTAGACCCGGTACATTTGTTCATTGTCGGGACTTGCATGAGGGCGCTGCCACAAACATTGTCGCTGTGCGTGACTTGGATTACCTGTGGACGCAAGGACAATCCCAAGGCCGTGCTATGTGCCTAAAAACCTTCAGAAAAGCGGATATCATCAATGACAATGAGCTGCGTTCAAGAGTCGAGCGTGAAATTGAAGCACACCGCTTGCTTGATAGCAAACGTAACCTCAAGGCGCATGCATTCATACTGCGCTTGGAAGCGTCGCTGGTTGACGAGTCATACTTGTATCTTGCCACCGTACGTTCGCTGTTCACGGGACATTGCTTTTCGTTAATCCTCTTGCCATTAGAATCTAATGCGCTGCAATCTTCTTGTAGAGCTCAAGAACCGTCCGGTTGAGAAAGAAAAGATCAGGAAGTGGATTGCTCAGATTGTGGATATCTTTTTCGCTTCGCCTGACACGCTGAATAATCTGAAGCTCCCTTTTAGGACCTGGGACTGACGTTCATTCACCATGGCAAAATAGTCCATGGATCTATTCGGCCAGAAAATATACTCATCGACTTCGAAGATAACATAAAAATCACCGACTTTGGCTCCTGTAGACAGGACGGGTTTCCCGCCATTGGGGCCAACAATTTGCCGAAATGGCCATACTTGGCGCCTGAGAGTCATGATGTGACGCCAGGAGCGGCTTGCACGAAGGCCAATGACTATTGGGGTGTAGGAGTGCTTGTCCTCGGCTTGGAAAGCGAGCGCGCTCGGGTAAGAGGGATTGCATTGTCGCCTCGTTCCGCTAAATAATTCGCCTGTTGCAGTTTATCTTCGAAGACGGTCAAGGTGAAAATTTTGGCCAGTGGTATGAAACGGGATATCCCAACTTCCCTGACCTCGACTGCCATGCGTTATCGCTTGTTCGCGGGGTACGTTTTGCACTCTCAGCTGGTCGAACACCTCCAATCTAATCTTTTGCAGCTGCTGGATCGTCGTCCACAGCATCGCTTTGGGCACCAACAGCTTGTCAAACATGCGTATTTTTCCGTCCGATCGGGGTATGTTGCTTTCGAGTCAGGGTCGTGCGAGTTCCTGACGTGTCCAAATATGCAGTCCCTCTAGGAACAACTGCTATGAAAAGATGTGGACTCGGAAACTTGCGGGTATGTTGTTTGCTGGGATGTTTGTTGGTCTGTTAAGGATCTTCATCTGATCATCCATTGCTCCAGGTGACGTCCTAGTACCGCTTGAACGAAGCGACGATTCGCGAGCGACAACATATCGACCGACCCCTAAAGTCGAGGATCACCAGGATTGTGACTTCCGTTTTGAATCTTTGTGTTGGGTTAACGAGAGAGGAGTCTGGGGCAAAGGCGTTCAGGGTGAGGGGAAGACCTTATGGAGAGACGATTCATGATTTTGTTTGATAATTACACTGTATATACTGCTCCATGCCTGGTCAGTACCAATGCATCCTCGTGTTGTTTATCACGACAGTGGCATGGGTCGAACACCCCTGGGATAGCATAGACGAGTGTTAGGATGTCTGCCAACACTCCCTCGAGGTCATCAACGGGACGCGGGAGAGAGCGGCACCGGATGAACAGATACCAATGTGACTCACTAAGCCCATCTTCCGATTTACTCTGAAGGAAAACGTAATTATAGCATATCATATAGAATACATTGTCCAGCTTGAATGGTTTCTCGCGGCGGTCCACGAGGAGGGTATATAAATATCAGTGGGTATCACGACTTGGCGAAGTGAGATGGATCGATTCCCATCACACAAGCATCAAGTGCATCTGCCACGGTTGCGTAGAGCGTTTGACCTCCATCCAATAACGCAACGATCGCACCAGGAGTCTCCTAAAGGTCATGTCACCGAAGCCGGACTCAGCAACAGGGCAATCAACAGAGTATATAAAAACGGGAACACACGGAATGGTTTCTCGGATTTTGAAGCCAATGTAGGATGTCAGTGCAATCCGACTGGAGGGTTGACCACACAGACAAGAAGAAGCTTAAGCCCGATTCTATAGCGATCATTTCATCAGAGACAAGTGTCGACATAGTTGTCTGGGCAGTCGTAATTGCATCTGTCTTCCGGTGACAGACTTGGGCTGTGTATTGCGCGTGGGCAATTTCATTGCGGGTGACTTCATCAGTATAATTAGTATATCGTACGACATAGCGGAAGGGTTGGGGTTCAACGTACGGTCTAACTGCTCATACAGTCTGTCGAGGGTTGCGAGGTCGGGCGTGTTGAGGGTCTGTAGATGGGTTGGTCAGTTGTTCTTTGAGATGTGAGGGCAATGACACATTACCAGTCGTTGATGTGATGTTCTTGCTCGACTAGATTTTCGCTTCGACCACGCACACGTACGGTAAATGGAGTACGTGAAGTGGGTAACATCTGGGCTCGAGAAATTCCCATTCTACGGAGAAAACGTATAGTTAATTAGGAACTTCGATCTTGAAGGTAGCAGAACATACTGCCAGGCACAATCTATTAAGTGAATGTCAGATCGGCAGAGGCCATAGGGTCGTTTGGGGAATGACATACTGTCGAACATTAGTTTCAAGGTCCGTGAGCTTTTGTGAAAGGTCGCGCAATTCTCGCTGTCCAGCGGTTACTCTTTGGCTTGCAAACTTCAGGAAATCGGTGTTGAATGCGTTGAGGGCATTGTTGAATTTCACCGCGTTGCCTACAAGGTTTCGTGTGAGCGCGGCATGGTCGGCAGAGATCTAGTTAAGAGCAGCGAGACGGGATTCTTAGTGGGAATTCGTACAGAATAAGGTGTTAAACGCGACATACGCTCATGAAAGATCTAAGAACCTGTAGCTTCTCGTCGTGTGAACGGCTCGTAGACGCGTTGCGCGCTGTCAGGGGCAGCACCACAGTGCAAAACACTGATGCAGGCGGACTGTCAATCGAACACCGTTGCCTAGAGCCACGATGACTCACTTTTGAGCCGCGCTGATATGAATCCTGCATTACTACGGAAGTGCCAGACAAGGTCTCGGAAGTCCTAGATATCATCCCTCCGGTTAGCGACGACTCAGGCTTCTGGCGGCAACGGAGTGGGTCTACTGCTCACCTTGCGTAGTGAGCTCCATTGGGGTTTGAAGGGAGATGTTAACCTCAGGAGGTCAATAGTGTGAAGCTGCTTCGCGACGTAGTCGAAATTCTCCATGAGACGGATTGCGGTCAAAGCAAGCTGCTCGCATGCGCTGTCGAGGTCACCGTGAACCTCTGCCGTGTTTACTGACCGCACAATATCTGCATAGCTGACAGTGGCCTTTTGTTTCGTTGAAGCAGACATCTCGAGGGGGGCTCTGGAAGGAGGGAGGGAATGTGGTGTCTGGTGGAGGAACAGCGCTACTTATAGGTTAATTCCCGACGATGTAGGCATTTGTATCGCTACAACTTTGCGGAGATGGATGATCGTTCCGATGCATGCTCCAGTTACAGTAGCAGCAAGGTCCTGATTTTTTTTGACCGGTAATTGCTGTGTAGAGCGCCTGTTCGGCGAATATATGATGATCTTTGATGTGGTCGATAAAGGCCTGCGGAGGGCCACACACAACAGTAATCATGACAGTATCTGTTTGTGTTCGTTTTGGTGCACGCTGGTCGATGACAGAACTGAAGGAGCCAGTCTTGGATTGCCCGTCGCGTCAAACGGCGATGATCGAACTTTTGTTGGTCATGACATCTCGTCCTCTTCCACCATCCACCAGATCATTTTCTGTCCTTCTGACGTCTTGATTGGATCTCGTTTGTCAAAAGCTAGATACTTTCCCATTCTTACTCGGGCACCAAATGCCTCCAAGCGCCCAATCTTCATTTGACGCTTCCATGTGATCCTCCTGTGCAGGCGCTGGAGCGCCTTCAGAAAGGTTGAATGGATATCTATGACTCTCCATTTCGTACTACGCCATGGACATCAAATCTAGGGCGACTGTGGGTATAATTTACGACAGGTTGGACAGAACGTACCTGCGAGTCTGTCTAGGAACGGTCACGGAAGAGGTCACAGTGCACCGACTATGACTCCTTATATCATTCCGTCTTTCAGTTGGTGGAGGACAGCAGAAAACAGTTTGCCGGACTCCGGAGAGTTCCAAGACATGACCTTCGAGATCCACATATCGCAACATTGCCAGCTCATCGTATTTGGTTGATAGATGGTCAGACGACAGCCTCTAATTCAGTTTTGCCCCGAGGAGAAGGGCTTGGGTCGTCCTCGAGGCTTCGGTTTTTCGAGTTTCATCAGTTATTCCGAAGCTTGTGCAGTCGTTTCGCACTTAAGTGTTCGAGTTGGGGTCCTATTTTTAAGTTTTTTTTTGCCAGTTCATGTGGCAACGGATCACGTTCAAGGCATAGCCTCTCCGCAAATTCGTAATCGTCTAGTGATCTGCGAGGAAAACGGAACGGAAAGGCTTCGCGGCTGGGGCGGGAAGCTCCCTCGTCATTTTGACTCAGTGGAGAGCTTGGAAAGCATACTCGCCTTCGTAAAATTTTTGACGCTTAGAAGGACACAGCCCAGGGGTACCGCTCGAGTTTGTATGGTGCATGGTATCTCGGTCTACTCTCCGGACTAACCAATATCGCCCATCCAAAGAGCCCGAGCTCGATGCGAATTACGGTCTCTCCCATCCAAGCACCTCGTCCATTAAACCCATTGAGCACCATCGCGAAAATATGTTGATGCCTCTGCTGAACCGTAATGTCTGTGGAGCATACTCTCGAGCTGCTTTCGAACGCGGGAAATATATGATACATCATTTCCATATAAGTAGGTACAACCGACTTCCTAAGTGCCAGATCTAAGGTGGAATGACCAGAGGAAAGACTTGGGCGTGATCAAGTGGTATATCAAGCCAGCACCGCACATTGCACTATGATTTCGGGCGCCACTGCGTGGTTCCGCCCCGTTGGTTGATAAAAGAGAGCGGTGAAGGACGTGCTGATGGTGTCGAGTATCCATTGAGACGCCGGGTATAGAGCAGGTACTTTGACGAAAACGAACTCGGGTCAAGCCTTCGTCGGTGGGGCTTGAAGTAATGCAGGAACTTGGAGCAGTACTATCGTAACATCATCGCCAGGGTTTTTGATGGCGATCACGGCATCCAAAAGATACGCGGCAAGGTTGTCAACTTGGTGTTCGATACCTCTGCGTACGGTCTCCACGGCCATCTCGCTGGACACACAATCCCATAACCCATCGGTAGCCATGATGACAAAGGCGTCTTCTCCGAGCTGCATAGTACCTACCTCCGGAGTTGCAGTCAGGTATGGCGGCGTCCGGTAAAGGTAAAACATGGAGTGGTACTGAGCACTCATCGAGACCTTTCCGGGGTCTTCTATGGAGGAAAGTGCGTCTATGTATCTTCTATGTTGCCAGTTACCGAGAAGGCCGTGTGGCAACTTGTAGTACCCGTCTCCAAAACCTACACACGGTCAAAGGGTCAACCATCAAGCTTGAGAATATCGCCAACTATAGAATACACCAACCTCGTGTGCTCATTAACCGGCCAAAAAGACGTCCACCGACGATCAACGAGTCTTCTCCGGGGTGCTCGCGGGAAAGTCGCTCATGTTCTGAAGGGGTCTTGGCATTTAGGTCTTCGGTCTGCTGCAGCTGATTTTTCTGTGCTTGCGAGGGGTTGAAGAGCACGGCTCTGCAGTCGCCAGCATTTGCAAATGACACCAGGTGGGTATCGGTCTTGATGTCAAGGATCAGGGCAGTGCACCCCGATTTCACGACCTGTGCATGTTGGACCCAGTCCGCAGATTTTGAACGAAAGATGGAATGGTCGCGGGTGAACGCCTGAATCATGGCGTGGTCTATTTCCCGAAACAGGTGGGCGTGGTGCTCGGGAGGATGGGCGAGCAGAGCAGCAGGAAGAATGGTGCTGATGTGTTCGGCAGTCGCTGCACCCCCGTGTCCTTACAATCGAGATATCAGTAAGCCGGCTGTGAGCTGGCAGGGAGAATGCAGCGTTATGGAATGTACCATCATAGACTCCGAGAATTAATCTATTGGCGTCATCGTTGGCAGAGATGGAGAACCGGTCTTCGATGGGGCGTTGTGTGGGTTGGTACTGTAGAGTGTGGATCTTGAAACCGGCTTGAAAACGTGTCGATGAATGGATTAATCCTGGACCGGACATGATAGAAAACAGCCGTCGAGATCTGTCCAGAGCCTGTGTATCAAACGCAGGTCTGTAGAAGTTCTGTCATTCTGAATTCAGTGATATGTCAGACTCAGAAACTTGGGTGATATGAAGCACCTATTGCTGATTTGAGGAGAGTGTCAATCTAAAGACGAACAGGAGATTATGCAGGGGTTGGGCAAGGGCAGTTGGTTGTTGTGCATGGGGCTGAATAAGGTCCGCACTTTGTTTCAGCTTGTTTGCACAGCCATCTTGACGCGACGCGACGACCATGCAGCACGAGAGTCCTGCAGATGCTCCTGCTCCCCGCCGCTCTCAAAGAGAAAGAAGGGTCGCGAAGCCTTTTACACCAGGTATTAACACACTCATGCCACACTAGAATAATTTTGACGCCAGAAAACCAGCGACAAGTCAGACTAGCAAGGGCAAACGCAAACGCCACGACAGTGATACAGAAGGAGATGCTCTCGACGAACAGGACCCTGAGGATGAAGAGAGTGGCGTTGAAGATGATGGAGACGCTGCTGATCAGGAGGAAGAAGATTACCGCGCCCCGAAAATCAAGACACCAGGAAAGAAAACTCGGGCTAAAACGACAACGCCCAAGACCAAAGGACCACCTCCTACGAAGAAGGCTCGTGTCGCAAAAGCGCCAGGTGAAAAGCTTGTAAAAGCGACAATGAGGCGGGGTAGAAAGCCCAAAGAAGGCCACGACGCGTACGATGCGGCTCAAGTTGCGAAAGACACGAAAATCACGGCCGATAACCCTCTGTTCAGTACGTCTAAAGGTTTTTACACGATGCTGAACTGACTACTGCCTCAGATGCCGTCATGAATCCCTCGGCTGCCTTGCAGTCCACCGCTGAAGACTTCCTCGAGTCTCTCGAACAAACCCCTGGCGCTGCCCTTGCGGAACTCATCAATCTCATTCTACGCGCCTGCGGCTGCAACGACTCTGTCGATTCTGACGAAGTGCTGGATTACGATGGAGTCGTAGACGCCCTCGACACCTTTACGGAAGGCCTAAAACAGGTCTGTTTGCCCTCACACCTCCTATTCTATAATTAACATGTAATCCAAGGATAATTCTCCGGTATACCCTCTAACCTCCAAACTACCAGTTTTCAAAAAATTCCGCAGATCATTGTCTGAATTTATCGAACGCCTTATCGCTTCCTCTGCCGATCTTGGCGCACTTTACACCTCCGACCTAATGGAGACTTTACAGACATGGGTCATCGCCATGTCGTCCTCTCAAATACGTAGTTTCAGGCACACTGCAACCGTGGTGGCCCTTGAGGTCGAGACTGCGTTATGCGACGTTGCGGCAGCCGTTGAAAAGGAAGCCGAGGTGGTCGGCCGCCAGCGGGAAGGGGAGAAGAAGCGAAAGTCTTCCAACAAGGGCAGTGGCGCCAGGGACAAGGAGCTTGAAGCCAAAGCGCAGGAGATACGAAAGCGCCGGATGAAGTTGGCCGAGTACCTGAAAGAATTTGTGGACGGGTGAGTCACCATGACCTCTGCCAAAGTTGCGTCTAGGATGCTTACGGAGTCTCCAGTGTATTCGTACATCGCTATCGCGATCTCGATCCTAACATTCGCGCTGAATGTGTTCATGCCATCGGTCTGTGGTTCAAGAAATACCCCGGCCATTTCCTCGACGCTGCATATCTCCGCTACGTCGGTTGGGTCTTGTCAGATTCGAATACACATGTCCGCCTTGAGGCTGTGAAATCCTTGTCTGGTGTCTATCAACAGGTGGACTACATCGGCTCTCTCAACCATTTCACGGAGCGATTCAAACCTCGATTGATTGAAATGGCCACGAGTGACACGGAAATCTCAGTTCGGGTCGCAGTCATTCAGGTCCTCGATGCCATCAATAGCCACTCCCTCTTGGAGGACGAGGAACGCGAGAAGCTGTGCCTCTTGGTGTTTGACGAAGAGACTAAGGTACGAAAGGCCGTCAGCCAATTCGTGAAGGGCGTTTGGGAGGAAGCCGTCGACGAGCGACTTGTTGGGAAGAACAAACCGAGCGAGGAAGACCGCCAGCTTACGGGCCTCAAAGCCCTCGCCACGCTTCTAGTCAAGTGGTGTAAATCTCTCGACAAGGCCATGGGCGGTGAGGATGATGCGGGGGCGGAAGAGGAAGATGGCGAGGCTGAAGGAAAAACACAGGCTAACAAAAGGCGAGAGGTTGCTGCCCTGGTGGCTATGGACCAGAAGGGGCGGACGGCGCTTGCTGTAGAGGCGCTTTGGGACGAGGTGGATTCAGTCCGTGACTGGGAGGCACTCCTAGATCTATTATTGCTCGATCATTCCGCTGCCGAAGGGGCAGAAACACAGGAAAGCGGATCTGGTCGATCGCGAGGGCGTGCAAATGGAAAGGTGAATACACCAGACTCTGCTGTGGACGAGGCTTGGCGGCTGGAGGACCAGGAGGAAAGCATTTTGCTTGAGGTGCTGGTGACTGCACTTCGGCGAGCCAAATCAGAGGCTGCTGGTGGTAAGAAGGTATTTGCTGATTCAATTCCATCTGTTCTGTTTGAGTGACGGTTCTAATATTACTATATTTCTAGGGCGAAGAAGAGGGCGTCACGAACGACATTACACGGGAACTGATCAAGGGCCTCCCTCGACTTTTCATCAAACATCAAACAGACCAGAACCGCATCGCTGACGTTCTCCTGATACCAACACTAATGAACCTGGATTTGTATCTTGAGATGCGGATGATCACTGTATGTTATGATGTCTAGCCTCTACTGAGATGCTCTCGCTTACTCGGCATATAGGGTTATGCCAGTCTTTGGGATGAAGTCACGAAACAATTCCTCTCGCATTCATCATTGAATGTCCTGACCCACGCAATGGCCGCCATTCGCCATTTCATGGATGCCACCAGCTTGTCAAACACCAACAGCACGAAGATCCTTGAGTTGGAAGACGAGCTGTCGACCATCCTTCGTGATACCGTGGCAGGCCGAGATGAGATCGAGGTCGCATCATTCAGCGAGGACGAAGTCCTTTCCTTGAGTGCCCTCTGCACCCGCTTGGCGGTCCTCTTTGGAAGCCGCAATATGACTGCCTGGATCGAGGAAGATGAGGGCGGAAAACAGAGCAGCGCCTGGGATATTCTCAACGCGGTTATCGAGAGAGGGAGGCTGGGGTACAAGGAAGAAGAAACCGTAAGGTTACCTGTGCTTAGGAACATGGGCGCTAATCTGACATCTCGTGCAATCTCAGATGATTGAACAGGCCGTTCATGTTCTCACCCTCCATATCATCTGGAAGGGGAAGTGCCTGACGAATGACCCGGATCCGACGCCCGAGGATATCCGTTTGAAAGAGTCACTCCTGACCCAACGCGAGACTCTGCTTGAAAAATTAGTCGAGTATGCGGTCGGGACGCAATCGAATACCGCTGATAATGTCAAGCGGGCCGTAAGAGCTTCCATATCTTTCTCCAACCCAAAACGTTGCTGAATCTGTTTGAAGGCCTTCAAAAACCTACTTGATCTCCATGTTTTGTTCTCCGCTGTGGGAACCGCGGGTGGAGTCCCATTGCCAACTGCATCGATACCACTGGCGCTTGACGACGAGGTGCAGTATCGCTGTGCGGGCTACATCCAAGCAGAGATTGACCGATACGCCGAAACGCTGGATGTTTCCCATGCACGCGCTGAGCAAGAGCAAAAGGAAAGTGGTGATGAAACTGGCGATGAGGAGCCGGCCGACGATGGTGACGAGAAGCGGGGGAAAGGCAAGAGGTTCCATGTCGAGAGTATGTGGTCCAACTTTAACCCCGATTACCATTACTTACGTTGCCTTGCAGTCGATGTCACTTCGCGAGCTCGGTTAGAACAGGAGTACCTATTTATCGATGTTATGTCGACATTCTTGCGAGCCATACGCGCAGGAACCCTTCACATACATCACGGGTCTGTTCTACTTGCCCACTATGGCAGGCTGGGACCAGCCTTCGACGCATGTTCAAAAGTCATAGTCGACGTTCTACGCGAAGAAGGAATGATGAAGAACCAAGGAGACGTGGTGGTATCTGTCCTCACACAGGCACTTCGAGAGGTTCGTCGCTCAATAACCTTTTTCTGCCTACACTTACATTACATCGCAAGTCATACACATTGGTGCTTGACGGCGTCGTTCCGGACGAGGCTAATGCCTTGCAGTTGTCGAAGCTCCTGGCAACATGCTTCGTTATTCGCGGAAGCCAATTGTCCGTTATCCGTCGCCTCGACAGCCAATACATCGTTCAAGTCCACAAGGACCTGTTGTCCTGGATCGCCAAACGCCTGGCCATCTATGAGAGCAACAAGAACAAGAAGTCGCTCAAGACTGCCATACTTTTCTTCAAAGTCCTTGTGCCGTTGCTGGGTGTCATCCCTAGCAGAGATGCGCTAAAGATGTAAGTCTTAGTGCCCAGAGTCGTTGTTTAGTATTGACCACAAGAGCAGCAAAGCACATATGGATCAGGTTTTGGCGCAAGCCAAAGTAGAGGTTTCGCCTACGTCCAAAGTTTGGGAGCCTCAGAGGGCTTACGAAAAGCGACTGACTACCGCCATGTCGAAGGAGAAAGGTGTGTGACCCACCTGTCTCGAAAGTTATCATCCTTATCCGCGCTCCAGGCCCAACAGCAGGGGGTCGTAAGACCAAAGCGAAAGGCGACAAGTCTGCTGCTGGTGTTTCCAGCGAGGAAGAGGGCACTGACGGCGAAGGGATCATTGAAAATGAAGCTAAAGAGCCACCACGTCCGAAGCCACGACCGCGACGTAGTACCCGCACGGCTGCCAATGAAGCACAGGAGGACGTAGACCAAACTGCTGATGAGGATGCTGGCGGCGTTGTTGACGACGCCGATAATGCGGAGCATGAGCCCACCACCCCAAGACCGCAACCGCAACCTAGGGCAACGTATAAGAAAAAGTTGCCCGCTGGGGCCGTTCCGCCAGACAACGAAGACGAACCTGCCACCGCGCTGTCGCCGGCTCAGTCGACCGTCGATGAAGACCCAGCAGTCAATGGAATCGAAACGCCTAAAGTTTCCCGAAAGCGTGCGCGGCAAGATGAAGAAATTCAGGAGGCGGAGGCAGCAGTGGCCAATGGAGAGTCCTTAGAGCCTCACGCACCTCATTCGACGCCACCACCTCCTGTGGACGGTGATATCCAGATTCGCAGAAAACGTGTACGGCATTAAGGAATACGGATACCTTTCAGTTTTTTTCCCCCTTACATATCTTATTCTTTCTTACCTCCTGTCGCGCTTTGCTTGTGCTGTCGATGTACGATGATTACAATGTGTAATAACATAGGTGCTGGTATTCGAGGCTAGCTCATGCGATACATACTGGATAGTTGAGTGAAGGAGTGACAAGTAATGGATACAGAAAGCAACTGATAATGCTAGAAGATAAATATAACTTAGGTGTGAGTCTCAAATATTACGTGGCAAATTGTAGTCCTGATCAAATCCAGCCTGCTCTGTCAGAGTTCAAGATGATGCTCACATCGGCCGTCAAGGCGTAAGGGTCCGGTGGGAGGGCTGCACTCTCAGGAAGAGATGCTCGTCGCCCAGTGTTCGGCGGCACCTCGTAGTGCGTGTAGCCCAAGGGCGATGTTGCTTGTTGTGAGAGCTCTGATTCGCCTGGGAGACCTATCACAGACCGTGATCGTCTAGAGCGACGGTCGTTTGTGGGTATACCAAGCATATCGTACAGTTCCTCTTGAGCGCGAACCATGGCTCTAGTCTCCGAGGTTGGTGTTGGACCATCAGTAGACGCCCCCTACGACAATCAAGATCGGTATGATGTCATCCTCTGGCAGGAAAAGGACGCACTGTCACAGTAGAGCTTCTTAACGGTAGATTGGTCATGATATCCACAGGTCGGCGACGTGGTATGGGTGGCACAGGAGGCAAGTCATCCATATATGTCGTCCTTGCACTAGAAGGTGTATTTGCACCCAAACCTCTGGTGCTGCTACCAGTCGAGGCACGTTGGTTTGAACGAGTCGTTGAACGCAACCCTGCTTTGGTTACCCTGATACTGGACTTACGAACAGCCATAACACGGTCGAATCGATTTTCTGCATCGGGGGATTCGATCTTCCCAGTCTTCAGCTCCTCAAACTCATGCGCAATATTCTGCGCCTCCTTCCACGCCTCGTCACGCTCAGCCTCCAGAGTCTCAACCCGCTGACGAAGTTCTTGTGCTTCCGCGAATTGCTTCAAGAAACTGGCGTTGAGCTTCCGCAGTGCCATTGCGAGCGCACTAGTTGAGTGCCCTTGACATAGCTGGGATAGCTGCGCAAGTTGTTCGTCCACACTGTGCAGCTCTTCTGTCAGCTTGTCCATTGTAATAGTGACTTCCTTCAGATTTTCTATCAGCTGAAGGGAATGCGCAGGGCCGTCGTGATCTAGTCCGTCAACACTGTTCGCCAGCGAATCGAGCAGACCCATACGTTTCCGCGCTGATGCCTTGTACTTCATTTTTGTGTCAGTTCGCAAGGTCTCCAGACGCTCCACCTCCACAGGTATCTCGTTGTCCAACGTTTCTAGGCGTAGTAGACGAATAGAGGACGCTTCCGAGGACTGCCTGATAGCACGCGAGACGATAGCCTGCAGTTGGGTTGATGTGAACGTCCATTTTGCAGCATCCATTGTATATCCTCTCCATTTGGGAGCCGGCGTCTGGAACCGTGGCGACGGCAGTGGAGCCGCGTATAGTCTCCGACTGCTTGGCATCTGGCTGGCGACAGACGAAACAGAACCACCACGTTCTCTCATGGCAAAGGGGGCTGCTGAGCTATGCTGCTGGCTTGGTCGACGCGGACCTGCAGGAAGCGGTGGCCTGACCCTAGTGCGTCGAGGTGGGTTGGTCAAGGGTTGTGTCTGGCCCTTCGGCGACGCGCGGTCAGTGCTGCTGCCAATCACAAATTCGCCACCATTCGATGGCGGCGACGGCGGCTGATATGGTACACCGAATCTATAATTGGGGTCATAACTTCCGCTGGTACTGGGAGTAATTGCCTCCCCAGCAGCCCGATCAGAATTGATGACAGCATAATACGAGGGTGGAGACAACGCAGTATCGTACGACAGCGAATAGAGCGAGGAAGCGGAGGGCTGGGCAGGGGGGAGCTGGAGATGCGGGGGAGGAGGGTTGATCAAACCGGGACGACGTGTAGATGGGGACTCCGCAGCAGCCAGGGGATTGCTCGTTACAGGTGTGATAACGGGTGTAGGGGTCTGGACAGGTTCCATGCGAGGAACATGCGATTCGTCTTCTCGACGGACGGCGATATGTGTAACGTTCGTTCCTATCGGCGAGATGCTTGAAGTCGACGGTCCTTCCTTGTTGTGGCTGATAAATGGTTCGACGGAAGGCTGAGAAAGAGGAACAGGGGGAGTCACTGTCGGCGCGGGGGGTATGCGAGGAATAGCAGCGGATACATGCGGCAACGCCTTTGCACTGGTATTTGGAGAGTCGGTCGACATGTTTGAGCGTTTGCTTGCCGCTCTGCTAGGTGCGCGGCCATTCTCAATCGAATTTTGGTCCGACGCGATCCTATCATAGGCAAGAACTGCTTCCTCCGACCCGTGGGACAGTGAATTAGGCGTGGTGGGTAGTTCTGTCACGGGCGTGCGCGCGTCAGGCAGGGGTGTTTGTGACGGTGGCGTTGGAGACATCGCAGGCAAGCTGACAGTCCCGAGCACGGGCGCCGGTGGCTCCGGGGGAGGAAATGGTTGAGAGATGGCCAGTGGAGGAGGGGCAGTGAATTGTGGAGAGGGTTCTGGCTCCTCGGGAAGCGGTTTCTCCACAGCTAGCCCAGGCCAATTTACATGGACCTCGTTGACGGCGGGTGGCTTGACCTCCTGATGCACCTCAACTTCCATGGACGCTGTGTGTGCAGCATTATCATCCGCGTTTTTGTCCAAAGCCTCGCCGCCAATCTTGCTGGATGAAGCCACTTTATTCGCATCAGCGCCTTCCACAGCCGCTGGAGTCACGCTCATCATGATCGAGGATGGCCGCGCATATGGATGTCCTTGCTGGCGCATCAGCCGTGTGAGACTCGCCTGCCTGGAATGCCTGGCACCATGCACCGACGTCGCTGCACGTGTCAGCAGGACCTGCTGCGCTAAGCTCGGTTGGATACCGCCCGCCGCGGGCAAGAAAGCCGACATAGGGGACTGCGGCACCGCCATTGACATGTAGTCGCCCATCGCGCTAGACCCACGCATCCCTGGGGACGCTATTCCGTTAGGCGAAAAGCTCGGGCTGAAGGCGCTGGGGGTTTCAGGGAAGGTCTGCTGAATGATGTCGCTATCACCGGTAGTAGGCGTGCTGCCGTTGGACCCACTGGTTCGTGGGGTAACAGTGATATTGTAGGCGGAAAGATCATGCGAGTCTCGAACGACCCTGATGGGGCTGGGGGCACTGCCGGCACGTAGGCGGTTGAAGACAGAGCTTGCGGGCAACGGAAGAAGATTGTTATTAGTCGCTTCCTGAGCAGTGCTGGATGAGGAGGAGGACGTGGAAGGGTTGATGCGAGAGTGGGTGGAAGAATTAGATGAGCTCTGTCAAGATTAAGGATATGAGCGTGGCGGTTTCAATTCATAAAGACTTCTTACCTGGTTCCCGGCACGGTCCCCGATAGGGAGCAATGGTTTCGAGGAGCTCGAAGCGCTGTCGCGGCGGCCAGTACGATTTTCTGGGTTGCGGACGTTCCAGTCAACACGCCCTGATACCAGATTAGTTTGCGACGGGGTAGAAGGCAGCTTATACATACCACCACCGACAGAGGCTGAGGGTGTCGTTCCTACGAAGAAGAATCTTCCTGGAGGAAGACTGCGTTTCGAGCCTCGACTGTCGGGCCTGCTGTAGGGCGTCGGTGGAGATAGTTGCGAAGTTGATTCCTCTGTTATCGGGGAGAACGGCGGACGAAAGTTACGCTCGACAGTAGGCTCGGGTGTGTCCGGCGATGAGTAATACCTCAGCATGTTATCGAGATCTTTTGGGGAGAACGGTGCATCCGAAAGCAAAGGTGAGGTGACGCCCTCAGAGATCATCTCCGACTCTGGCCTGACTGAGTATCGACGGGAATTTCCGCGGTCCGACGGGGGTGATGGCGGCGGTGCCGGTTTGGGAGCGGCTATCGGACTTTTTGGACGTTCCTCGACAGCTTCGGGAACTGTGTAGGCTAGTTGGGAAGTTGACGACTGGGAGGATGTAACTTCAGTGATGCGGGAGATCCGACGCGACGCCTGCAAGTCTTCGTCCTGCTGCTTTCCGGAAGGCCCCGCTTCTGGTTGGTCGGACTGCGCGCTCCCTGAAGTAGATGTACGACTTCTCTCACGGGCATCGGTGCTCTGACGCGTCGTTTGGGGTGGTACGTAGACTAGCTCAGCGTTAACAGGTACTGGTGGCACAGGTTGAAGGGGTGCAGAGCCTGGAGAGAGCGCCGTGTCGCCGCTGGTCGCATCTCGCCAGTAAGGAGAGTGAATCAGGGAGAATTCGCTCCGGGGAAGTGTAGCTGAATCCGTACGTGTCAAAGTCGAACCTCCACTGCGGTACCTCGAGGTCCGTGTTTCACCAGAGAGCACGAAGGTGTTCGCGAGAAGAGCGCGTGCAAGCGTTGTTCCTGAGATGGCAGAGGATTCCGGCGAGGATATTTGGGAAGTGGGGCGAGAAAGCTCTGCAGACCGTATTACCTGTACTTTTGGGCCGTGGATGGCTGCGTTGGGTATTTTGATTGGTGTGGGGGCAGGCTTCTTCCACGAAGGCTGAGGAGGCTCCTGAACACATTTTAACGGCGATCGAAGATTCTGGATTCAACCACTAACCAGCTGCTTATCGGGTCCTGGCTGACCAACGAAATTCGAGGCCTGGGAAAAGCCAGTCAGTTATTACTTGGAGCACTTCAATTGCAATCGCAACGTACATCCATCGCCTCAAGATTAGCCAAAACCTCCTCTGCAGAGCTAAGCGTGTAGAGCTCTTCCTCGTCATCGTCCTCATCCTCAACACTGACACTTTCCTCCTTGGCTTCCTGTGCTCCGAGGCCGCCGTTGCTTCTTCCTGCTTTCATCACATCATATCCGACGTCGTAATAATTGCCACCACTGCTAGCCCCAGCCGTCTCTCCAGTGGTCGTAGGGGGCGCGGGATCTGGGTTAAGAAAATTTGTGGGAAACCAATCCGTCAACGGTTCGGGGTTTATCTCGACGTTGAGCTCGACTCTCGGAGTACCCGTTAAAGTGTAATACGAGCTCGGCCCGGGAGCATTAGGACTGTGCGCCGGCGCCCGTCCGTCGTTTATGTCAATGATACGTGGCGACGCATATGGATGCGGTGATGACGCAGCATTGTATGTCTTGACTGGAAACGGTGAGCTAACCTGAATAGGCGCCTTGGTCTTGCGTTTCGGCCTGTAGGATATGAAAGATGAAAGTACGGGCATTGGAAGGTCCTCGCAACCAGAGCGGTTGATAGGCTCAGGAACAGGCCGGAGAGCAGCGGAGGATAGAAAGAGAACAGAACAAGAAGGCCAACAGACAGAGTAGTGTCTGTGACATGGATGGCAACGATTTCCTCGGGCACATCATTCAGAATGGCTGTGTGTGAAATTCATCAAGATTGCTACTCCTAGATTGCAAGATTAGATAAGATCAGTCATTGACCTCCACACCGAGCTCCCCGCCTTGGACAGCCTAATCATCAGTCAACTGTTGCTCAGCGGGCACATTTATGACAGTCTTCTGTACAAGACAAGCTTGCAAGAAAAGTCCCATGCCAGAAATTTCACGCTACGCATGGCCTGCGAAGACGAAACCACGCATCAAGGTTAGCCGAGACACTCCAAGGGCGCTTAATGAATGCATTCCACCGCCTCACCTCACATGTTTCGTCCAAATTTCAAAACGTTTGGGAGGGGAGTTTGAAGCAGCCCTTCGGGACTTAGTATCCGTACCTTCGGCTGAAGACGCTGTCACCCATTCGGCACGTTGACAATGGCCTGCAGTCACAAGTTCTGTCAGGTTCGAAGGGTCTGACAATGCGATCAGCAAACCTTCTATCAATTGGCAAAAAGACAACGCGCTTCGCCAACGCGTGAACAGCCAAATCTTTTTGCGTAGCAGCGTACCAACCTATGATCACCAATCTATCAAGTGCGCCATGAGTGTGTATAGCACTTGATATTTGGCGTTGCGAGACATTCGCCGCGGTCGTCCCGGTTTGGTGCGAATGATGCGTTAACCTGCATAGCCACCTGCTGTTGGATCCCTCAATCGCGGCGAAAGAAAGACGTAACGCGTATGTATGAGCGGCGGTTTTGCTGCACCAAACCAACGTACCACGGGCGACTCGGAGTTTTGCAGTCACTAGCGAGCAACACCATGCCCTCTGATAGGATTGCGATTCAAATCCGCATATAATAACCCAGTGAATAAACCGGGCATTCTCAACGAGCATTCGTCCGTTGAGAACTAAAAGAATCATGGCGTACCTCAGAGTACTAAGTCATGGAACCGTGATAAAAGAAACCCTTTATACAATATGCTCAAGGTAGGTGATCGAAAGATGATAACAGTCAAGAATCCCGATTTATCCGAAGATATGTTCTCCGAGCCGAGCTTATCTACCGTTGTGATATTATGACACCGACGTCTTCCCCTTCCGCTCCTCTCCGTTTCCACCGATCTTGATCATAATTAGATTAGTGTCCGTGTGTAGCCTTGGAGTTTTTCAGGAGCCAGCAATGGCCGCTTTGCTACATACCTAGGAGCGCTCGATAAACCCACACATACCATAAAGTTTCTTGGGTGACCGTCAGATGTCTGGACATATTGCACGTCAATTACGGCGGCTCCAGTAGCATGTCCTCGAGCGGGGGACCAAATTTATCAGTCGATGGATCCTCTGGGTTAGGCTCTCACGTAAAGCACCCCAAAATCATCCATCAACCATCAAGCACTATAACTCAGTTCCAACCTCCCCACTACTGCCTCAACGGCGTTCCTATCCCACAGTATTCTTGAGCCTTGACCCAAGGTCATCGTCAAAACAAAACAAAAAACGCTCTGATTGCAACTCATCTGTTTGTGTCTCCTCTTCTTCGAGGTTTGTATGGTGCTGTGCACTTGGATACCAACCACCTTGCACAACCCTGGATTACACAATCAGATTTTATCCAATTTCTTATCTGTCTTAGGCTAACGTTGAAAGGAATCGATCCCCAAGACCGATTGTCAATCAGCTCAAAACTGACCGAGTTATAGCTGTACTCAATTTGCAGTTTATTTTTGCCAGTTTATTTCCCATGGCTTGGGTGTGTTCATGGGGTTTGTGATGCAACATGGACTATTCACCAGCCTGCTGAGGGCGGGGCAATAGCGAGATAAGATATCATTGGGAGTTGCTCATTGATGTTAACATCAATGTCGCGCATTCGACTTCAACAACACTCATTTTCCTGAAAAGGTGCGTTCTGCTGATGACATTCGAAATCCCTGTGCTTTCTTTGTCCTGAACTGTGTCTGCCGCTTTAGAACTCAACCATCTCCGCGGGACGTTTTCAGCATTGTTGCACATGATCCATCACAGACGCGTACCTGAACCTCAGAAATAAACTGGTGAAATCAACTGCAACTTGAGTACACCTTGTGGTTTTCTGGTGAAGCCAATTCCGCCGCCATACCGTATAAGGCATGTGCACAGCCACCCGCCTATACCCCAACATACCAGAGTGAGGGCAGAAATCATTAGAAACAGGTGAAAGCACACAAAGAAGAGCTTCCTCGGCCTCAAAATGTTCGCCAGACGGGCTCAAAACTGATTTTCAAAGCGGTATAAATTTCAAAAAATTTCCACCGCCGATTCCGCCGTTGTACAAAAGTAGTGGTGACTAAGCGCACAGCACCCATACAGTGTACGGTACAACGGACTCACAAGCATTATCACATAAGATCGGCGTCCGCATGGAGCCGCATGGCCAACTTGGCGTTGGGACCCTAAGTATGGACGAACACGTTCCTCGACTTTGATATTTCCATCTACGGATGCTTTCCGTGACCAGGTACGCGCCGCCAGCAGCAGGGTCGAACGAGCTGAACTGTTTCAAATTTCGAGTTTCATTTGCGCCCGTGGGCCAAAAACGGAGTCGTGTGAAACGATGCAGGGCCCGTGCACCGCGTGAAATGCGAATTCACAGGGAGCGGGACGCTGCGGAAGTTTTTTTTTTCGAATGTCAAACTTGCACTTGACGCCACTCCCAAAGAAACCCACGCTCACCCACACCAAGTACGAGGCGCTGGCTCGATACGATCAGTCGCAATGCGAAATGAATGAAAGCACTAGGCGCTGCGACGTGGAAACCGTAGTGCACAGGCCCGCCAATGAGGAACGGGAGAAGCAGGGGTGGGACGTGCGTGGAGGGCCCGCATGTGATACGAAAGGGATTGTGGGATGCGATACCGTAATGGTACCATGTGGTGTGTTTATGGATTATGGATAGCGCCGAAGTCGAAGTCGAAGCTTGGTGTGCTAAGCAACACGAAACGTTGGAGCGACTGGGGGGCTCTCGGAGGTGATGACAGCGCAGCAAACCGACTATGATAGAATGCTTAGAGTTATCTTGGCTGACGCGCAAAGACTAAGTCAGCGACATGTAAGTGAACAAGTCAGCACAGTGACGCTGGACGTCAGACTGGAGAGCATATCGGGAGCTAGTCCGTTCGAGCCGGTCGATGAAGATGTCGAGGAAGAGTTAGTGCTGATTTGTAGGCTCTGACGGTGACAGTAGGTCACTAGGGAGTACCACAGAACACTCGTTGCAGGTGAAAAAGTGTGTGTAACGCTAACCCTTCAAATCCGACATTTGAGTTGAGCTAGGAGCTTCTTGAGCTGCTAGTAGACACCTGCCGTATTCATTCTAGCTGATGGTTCCGGAAATATACTAGAACCAGAGCAACATGCCGCATTCGAAAACAAGATGGCTTTTGTGAGGGGGATTGTCGTTTGGTTATTGGGAACAGCATGCCAGCTTGCCGAGCAACGACATCAGCCGTCAGGCAAGTGGTCGCTTATTCTGTAGTTGCAGATGGCCGGGCTTGTCCGTAAAGACGTTTAATGGAACTTGGAGTCATGTGAGTCTTGACAGAAAGGCTGCAAGGGTGGCTTTATGTACTGACTTGATGGGTTAACCGAAGAGCTAGCTTTGCGAAAACCTGGTCAGACGCTCGTGTTTCGGCTTCGAACATGTTGAAATAATGTAAGACAGTAGAATGGGATTTTTGTTTCTACAAGTAGGAAAAAGACCCTTTACGTTCCGATGATGGGAGTGTTATCAAGGTTTGGAGCTCGCGGGGTGAGAAAGATTGGGGCACGGGTCTGCCTTCGTCATCCCGGAACGTTCTAAACTGCAGGGTCTGGACAATTAAAACGTTCTAATCTGGGAGGTCCTGTGCACGAGTTCAGGCAATTTACGACGATGGGGAACCCACGACCATCCCTGGGGTAATTCCGTCACACTGTATACTAGTTCAAAACTTAGTACGATGGTCTCGTCAGCTCAAGCGTCAACCAAACTTTGGACCTGCTCAGCTCTCCATTCTTGATCTATGGATAGGCAATCTTGTCAGGGCACCGCCCATTAGCGAACGCAATTTACGTGATCCCGTCAACCCATAGCAACGCCACGGGACCCAGAACAAAAAGGACCGAGTAGAGGTTGAAGGACGGTTGAAGGCGAACTTCGGCGACGGACTGCGGTGAGCGCGGGAGCATGCGAAAACTAAAGGTCGCCTCTG
The DNA here is from genome assembly GCA_025854295.1 of Lyophyllum decastes. NCBI lineage: Eukaryota > Fungi > Basidiomycota > Agaricomycetes > Agaricales > Lyophyllaceae > Lyophyllum > Lyophyllum decastes. The sequence continues at coordinate 3,143,756 of CP107705.1, read as the reverse complement.
TAGCAGGACATCCACACGACCCATGCCCTACATATCGACCTAGAAGGGCAGATTCCGATGGATATAGATCGAAGAGGAGTTCTGGGAAGCTTAGTCAAGCCATCAGGAAGCTTCTTGGAGGGTTCTGTCGCTTATCGCGAAAGGGAATACGGAGATCTTGTTAATTTTTTATGTACAACCGTGAGACAGGCTCTCGAGATGGAACACGTTTTGTATGCTTCAAGTTGACCGCTCTTGTCCCTGCTCTCTGCCAGCGACGCGTGTCCTGGACCTGCAGTCTGATTCTTCCTTCTCGTTCTGCCCCGCGGTTTGGAGCAGAAGCTGTTCATTTCGTCGTCGGTGTCTGTACGGCGACGAAGGGCTTCCTGGAAACTATCATCCGGAGTCTTATAATCGGCCACCCTTCAAAGCTGTTCCGTGCTGTCGTCTTAGCTGACGGACACTTCATCGCTCCTTTCTCCCTTTCTTCCTGCCCCTCGACGCGCCATTATGTCTGGGCTCTCACCATCTCGCGTCCGCACCAAAACTTCTGAGCTCGCCGACTTCTTTCGCGGTCATCCATCGCGTCATATACAACACGAACCCGTGGAGAGTCCCAAGCCCTCACAAGACCTTCTTGACGTCCCACAAGCCGAAGAACCACCGACACTGGCAAGAAAGATGACGACAAGAATCCCGTTCTTGGGTCGCACCAGAAAAAAATCTACGCACTCCGTCAAGTCTGGAGGTTTAGCATCGACGAGCCGGGGTTATGATTCCGAGGTTGCTGAGTCCGCAATGGCGAAGAAGGATCGGTGAGTGCTCTAGACATCGGAAACACGACCCGCTGTTCGGCAATCATGGCCAACTGGATAAAAGTTGTGACAGGACATTGAGCCGAACACTGTCGTCGAGGCGTTTCTATACCTGTTCATTATCCTAACATCACGACATTCCAACTGACATGATCTGGCAGGCGACTCTCGCATCCTGTACCGTCCCCAGAGCCAGCCTCACGGCATCCACCACTTCCAATGGATGTTCCCCAGATCAACGTCTCTTCTCCGTCATTTGGCTCTAAATTTGTAGCACACTTCAGTAATGCCAAATCACGCAAAGCCGCTCCTACTCCTCGCACCTCAGAGGCTGGTCCTAGCGATGGGAGTACGATGGACACGTTATCACCTCCCATAACCCCCCGCCCTCACTCCTTTGACTCTGCCTCGACGAGTGCCAGTGCCAACCAACCATCAACACCCCGTGCTGGGCCTACCATCACCGTTTCTCCGTCACCGGATAGCATGGAAGAGTACAAGGATCTATTCACACTGCCGCGTCACAAGAAACCTGGCGCTCCGAGACGTCAGTCAACCACTCCAGCATCAGAATACCGGGATAACTACCACAAAAGCGAGTCCAACGTGACACTTACGCCATCTCCCCCGACGAGTCCTCGGACGGACCAGGCCGCATCTGTACACGACCCTCGTGCAGCAGGCACTTCTAGGAGCGAGGCCAGGGAACGGGAATCCCGGCGTTTGCCGGATAGCTCTCGATCTTCCAAAATAGCGAAGAAGCGAATAACAGGCGTAAGACGACCTGAAGATTCTACACCTGACGACTCAACAGAGGAATCTGTACGACAAGCACGTCTCACCGACTCGCCCCCTGCTATCGATGTCACGCCACCACCTCCGCCTAGCAAGCCTTCTTCCCCGACTTCTAGATCCCGTCTGCGGCCGTCATTATCGACGAAAGATCGTGCGACTAGTCCCCCCTCCATCCCACTGCCTGCGCCTCCGACGACCAAACCGCCTACCGCTCCTTCTGCTCAGCCTTCCTCGCTCAGGCAAGTCGTTTCACATCCAAAACCTGCGACATTGATGCGTCCTCGGGCCAATACAATTGGCTCTGTCCCACCCTCCTCTTCATCTGTAACCACCATCGTAACCCGACCGTCCTCGCCAAAGCGACCCGTCAGACTTTCCAGCGAGAACTCTGTCGCTGTCAAGCAAAGTTCGAACAAGGAGAATCCCGATCTCGATACATTGACGGTCAAACAGCTCAAGCAAGCTTTGCTCACGCGTAATCAGCAGTACGATGAGCTCATGGTCCGTTTCCGCGATGCCACCAAGAACCACGCCGCGGAAAGGAGCGCGCTCGAGAAGAAAATTGTAGCATTGGAAGCGGAGGGGGAAAGGAAAGATAAGGAGATCCAGGGGTTCACATGGATGCTGAATAACCGCGGAGTGCCTCCTCCTGATGACGGTGTGTCGTATACCCAGATTCCCGGACCACGCACACACAGAAGCCCTTCAGCAGCCTCGAGGTCTTCTCACAGGTTCCAGTATACGGACGACTCAGGTGCTGAATCTCATGCTACCTCAGGCGCCGAATCGGTGCTTGGCTCAGGGGTCTCGGAATCATCGATGTCTGGTCGCGTGAAGAGAGGCCTACGACCACTAACCCTCGGCGAGTCTAACTACAGTATATTCCGGCCAACAAAGTTGTCCTCTAGGCGCGGGCCGGCCGTTGACAGTGGCGTTTCGGACCAAAGCCAGCGGACATCTGTTTACTCGGCGTCGTCCTCTACCAGCGCCACCTCGTCAGCCTCCTCTCTCCTTCCTCCCAGCCCCAGCATACCCATCTCATCTCTATCTGCAATCCCCGAGGCAGGGACCGTTATCTCAGCTAAGGCTAGTCGGATATCGACGTCAGGAACTCGAGACTCCTTATCAGCATCCGAATGGGAGACTGACGACAAGCGGACGCGATCATCTCGACGCATCTCTACTTCGTCTTTTTCATCGTCGTCATCCGCAGCAACGAGCGCGTATTCGGCGAACCTTAAGCGCGGACGCCCGCCGTCAATTGCGCAAGTGTTGCAGAAGTCGCCGACGATAGAGGTCCTCGAGAAGCTTCGCCCCTTCTCCGGGTCGCCGACGCCTTACACCTAACCCCTCAAGAACATGACACCTGTCAAGTTGTCGTCTCTTACACACTCTTTAGCACTTTCCTAGTTATTCTATCCTCCTTTATTCTTGACGTTCGCATACTTTACATCCGTTCTTATCATGATCCTTGTTCGCTCACGTACTCTATTATCCTGCACTATTCTCACATTTGATCCGACCCCTCACGCAGAAGATCACATCGTGCACTCACACCCTCCATAGAACACATTAATCCATTACCCTCACCCACCCCCGATTTGAGCCCTGCCTGCATGCGGGCGCGGGCATCCACTCGTTCAATCATTCATTCATTCGCTTCTCGCTCACATTTGCTCTTTCTGACACATTCTTCACTCCGGACCCTGGCATCCCTCTCTAGTTCTTGGTTTACTCTGGAGACTCGTTCGCCACATGCACGCATGCATTCCTTGTACACTACTACATACTCATTTTCATCATATCATTTACCATCCATCCAGACATTGGGATAGCGCTATCTATGTTTGGCAGTGCGCCTGCTCACTTGGATGTGGGCGAGGGTGTATTAATATTAAGCTCCGCTATTTAATTCTCTATCATTCAAAAAGGATTGCTCACCATCGGCGTTTCTCAGTGTAAGTATGTATGGCACGCTCGAAGGCGATATGCAATGTTGATGTGGCAGGGGTAATCTACAAATGTTGGTACGGTAAACACAGATGAGGTACACGTATAAGTACAGGATAATCTATGCAGGCAGTAAGTACAATTCTATCTTCTCTATATTCTCTCTAAATTGGCTCCCCAGATGCCCTGAGGATTGATCCAGCTATAGTTGACACCTGTGTGATCGTCCGGACCATAGGCGATGGGGGTATAGACTTCCCGTTTTCCTACACGCTCCAAACGATCAGAGGTAATATCGTTGCCCGGAGGCAGATTGTTGAGGTCTGAGGAAACGGATCGTCAGACGGAGTGTAGGAGTTGTGACAGAAACGGGATTAACCTCGACCTCGCTGTTCGATGTTGTCAAATTCATTATATCTGTGAACACGATTAATCAGTCGCTAATCTGCATGGCGTGGGCTATTCAACATACCCATCAGCGCGTCGGAAGTATTCGTGTGCACGGACTTTACGCCTCTCGAAACGATGAGACGCCTTGATTTCGATTAACTGCTTGGACACTAGATAATCAGGGCGTATACATGGGGGATAAGGATAATTATCCGCACCCCTTTAAGAAGCGATTCGACCACTGGGTTGAAATGGTACCCTTTCGATGCCCAGTATGACTTCCCACCATTCTCCAAGGGCTTATACAAGACGTAGGCCCATAGATCGGCTTCTGCGTCAAAAAGGGCCTGTAGGAAACAGTCAGAAAAACAAAACAAGGTGGACGTTACGCAGATAGTACCTGAGGCGACGAGACATCTTGCTCCAACTCGAATACAATCAATCCTAGTGCCCAGTAATCGATTTGAAGCGAGTACTTCCTTCTTTCGCGAGTTATTTTGCCTCTGTTAAGGAGCACCTCCGGCGCCTGGTATGGCCAAGTCCCGATGATCTCGTCACTATAGTTGCCGAGACCGGAAACTTCTCTACCACTAGGATTGACAAACGAGCAGCCAAGATCGCTGATGCGAATGTTAAGCCGGAAGTCGATAAGGATGTTTTCGGGTTTTATGTCACGGTGAATAACACCGGCTGCATGGATGGCCGCTATGCCAGTAGCCTGGGTAACGGAGAAGCACATGAGAAAGGCGAGGACAGACACAACAAAGCCACTCACGATTTGCGCCACCCATTGCTTCCTGTGGGTCTGGCGAACCTCGAGGTCCCACTCCGTCATGACATCCAAGAGGTCGCAGTCAAGGATGTCCTAAAAGTGACATAACTATCAATAAAAGTGACCGAGGACGAAGCAAGAAAAGGTACCATGACAAAGTACACATATTCAATCCTATTTTCATTTGCCCCCTCCAGCGACGCCTCTAACCGCATCACATAGATGATCCAGTCATCTCCTGCAGCTCTACTCAACGCTTTGTAGGCCTTGAGTTCCCGAGATATCATAGCTGTATCCTCCTTCCTTCGCATGATTTTAAGGCACATCGGACGACCACTCCGCAGTCTCCGTCCACCGTTCATATCACGAACCGCAACCACCTCGGAATGGGGTTGCTTCCGGAGGGACCGTATCTTAAGGAAAGGTCCGGGAACGCTGAACTCCTCGGGCATGAGCCCAGCGTGAGTGGCGATCCCTGGGTGCTGCCCGTCAGTCGCAGTCAGGGTAACGAAATCCCCCTTCCTCCTCTCGGGAGTTGAATCCATTACTCTGCCCTCGTCTTGTTGAAGTGGCGCATTGGTGATAGCCGCTAGCGCCCCCCGCTGGATGCGAGCATTTATGCTCCGCAGCGCAGATCCAGAGGGCCGAATTGTTGGTGGGAGAATAATCTTCGGGGTGAGTCGAAGAGATCGATGCATCATGTTCGAGCCGAGGGATACTGGAGGATACTGAAGAGGATATAGAGAGAAACGCTGACGGCAGACAAGAAGAACGAACAGACGAGGGTGTGAGACCCACTAGGTTGTCCTCGCAGTCAGTACAGCTTATATGATTTTCGGCTAACGAGATGGCCAGCCTTGAAGACATTGTGGTGTCTAGCCTGGCCATGATTCCACGTGGGCCCACTAACTTTCTCGTGTTTGCTTGAACGGTCTCCCATTGTTCGCCTTTTCGATATGGCGACACTAGTATTATCAGTTTCACTGACTAGAGTAGGAAATTGCGGCGTCGCTCTATTCCACTGACAGAGAGGGCTAAAGCTTCGGTTTTGATCATGTTTTCACTAGAATGTGAGGTCAGGCGGACAAATAAATTAATGTTGCATTGTTGGAACTGACCGTTGCCACGGAATCAAGTCCAACATTTAGAAGGTAGCATACGTTAGCCTATCAGAGAAGAAACGGAGAAACCTTGGTGAATAGACGTCTCACGCCTTGAGCACCTCGGGCAGAGACCGGGGGATGATCGTTGGGACTGCGGGACATCGCCCATGTGTGGAGGGTGGGCGAATGAAATATCGGAGCGTGCGTTGCCGGAACGCTTCCACAGCCACCACTGCGTAGTACACTTGAATGGTCCTTGACGTAGACATCCGAATAGAAGACATTGTCAGCCCAACAGATCACGGATGGGCAGAGGTTTTGATAAGTACAATCAGTATTGACAAAAATACAGTGCCAGTGGGATCATGATCAATTGAGTTGTTGAGGTCAAATGACCGGGATAGACCCCAGTGAAATGAGATACGGTGAAGTGACCGAACAACTTCTGATCGCCCCCACTGTGGTATAAGTTTTCATAACAAGGGCGAACATTTCTCGATGAATCATCAGAGTCGAACAGTACCGTGGCACCCTGCTTGACACCTACAGCCAGAGATTTTACGAACTGAACAGTTGTAGTACGTGCGGGGTGTTGATTTGATCCAAGGAGCCCATCGGAGTGTCTGTGCTGCATAGTTTCTGAAAATGTTTCCCTGTGCTGAGCAACTTCAGGTAGAGGGTAAAGCCTGCGCACTGTAGGTAGGAGGGACGGAGGCTCCGAGTCGGGGCAACAGAGTCATCAATATGTAACAAATCCAGCCATACAATCACAATGTCCAACCTTGAAAGTTGACTACATAGCCACATCATCTTGACGCCCCTCCGCCGACTCGCGGAGGCCACGGCTTTGCTCGATTCTCCCGACTCGAAAGGTTCACATCATGTCATTTTGGGACCCTATGACCTACAGATATCAAGATTTTGGGCGTGTTGATGCTAATGAGTCGTATTCCCCACGGTCTTCTTGCTAGCGCCAGATTTTAGAAGTCACTAGTGTTGAACTCGGGCGATGGCATGGTCCTCGACCTCCCCGAGTGCCAAAGCGCCTTCTCTGCCAAATTGTTTATCAAAATCCACTCACTTGATTAGAGAACATATTCAATACTTTGTTTTCGGGTCACGGCAGGACCGTTCTGATCATGATCGTCCGCTGGATCAGACGGTGTAATGGCAGATGCATGCGTCATTGGTCACCGACGCCGTTGTCAAAGTCTATTCATAATCTGGGAGCCATAACATGGGACATCCAGTGGATAATCTCTCCACCTATCAATGCTATGGAAGTTCATCTTCCCATGCCAGAGTACTTCCAAACTACTTCAAAAGAGGATGGTTGTCGAACATTCGCAGCTAGTTTCTATTCCCTCTGCGTAGTTATTGGGCGCCGCTTATCCATATATCTGCCATTTCCCCCTCCAATGTCCATCGAATCAATCTTCAACCCTGGCAGCCTGGAAGGACCGTTTCTCGCTGGTAGACCTTTCGAATCACAGACTCTGAATTTTCACTCACCCAGTTTCGTACCTTATCTAGGACTTATGACCTGCTGTCCGTACGTGTTGCGACCGCAAAGCCCCTCCACTATTTACCTCCGAGATGCTTGATAAGGCTATATGGCATCACCTGTGCCCAGACGGTGTACTATTATCGCACTTATAGCGGCGACCGTTTCATCTTGAAAGCATTAGTAAGTTTATATTCCTATGTCTTCTGGTGCTGTGACGAGAGGAATATGTGTAGGTGGCAATTTTATTGTACGCCATCCTCCTAGTTGTTGCTACGATGTTTTTGAATTATTCTAGTCTATTGGAAACCGCCCACCTCATGCTTCTCGCACAAGCCGCGTTCTTCATTTATATAAACTGCAAGGTGCCAGAAACTCGACCTCAGGCCTTGGTTATCACTTCGTGAGTACCCTCGACTTCCTCTCCGCTACAAAACAAATGCTTATTCTATGTCAGAGGCGTTGCGGTAGGTGATCTATAATATGATAATGCTCGGGTCATCTCAAGCCTCAGCACCTTCAGATTTCATTTGTTATCACTGTCCGTAAAGTCAACAATCTTTTTCTTGTCCAACACTTAAGGATAGTTTAGGTTGTGATTACAAGTGCCGTACAAGGGTAGAGGGCCCGAAACTCCTTATTTTACAAATTTGAAATTGATGCATTCGGTTGGCAGTTTTTATGCCTGGAGAGTGTGGAGCTGTCCGTCGCTCCACTTTCGCTCTCTGCATTTGACGTACTAATTTTACCATCAAGTAAGCGTCTTGTATAAGTGGAGGGCTTCGATTGTGGTGTTTATTGTGAGTGTCGCGCTACCTGATTTCGACTTGTTCTCATAAGTCTAATACAGATTACGGTCTCTGTGGCTCAATTTGGTACATGCGTGAACACACTATACTGCTAGGCATGCGCTCTGACTATATCGCTAACCATCCCAGGTCTTGGACACTGCCCGTGTTCTTCTCTCTTCTGCTTTGTTGTTCTGACAGCGATGGTCATCACTAGCCTTTGCCTGGTACTTGTGGGTCACGACCATGTGGTACTGTTGAGTATCACAATATAAGTTTAGCCTTAGTGTCCAGACACGGTGTGTAAGACGACTGTATTGACCTGTAGAGTATCACAATATAAGTTTAGCTACGAGGTCAATCAGTAAAAGTAAGTAGGAACGAGGTAAATAAGGATGCTCACCCTTAGTGTCCAGACACAGTGTGTAACACGACTAAGGGTGGTCTGTGTAGGTACGTTGAGTATAAGCATGAAAATAATAAGGTTCAGGTAAAGACTGGTAAATAGGTGCCGGCATAAATGAATTGAACAGAGGACTCGATGCACGGCATCGAGGCGCATAGAATAGGCGGGAATCTAAATATAGAGACCGTGGACGAAAAAAAAATGAAATGAATAACGTAGCGTAGATGACCATATATGGGCTTGGGTAAGTCCAACCTCAACACTCCCCCAGACGTCCAAGATCCTATTTGAGGCAAAGGAGATTGATAATGCGCTTGTGTACGACACAGTTGAGGGGTTTTGTGAAGATGTCGGTGATGTTTTCGGAGGAAGGGATGTGAATAACTTCGATATCGCTGTCTTGAACACATTCGCGAATGTAATGATGGCAAATATCGATATGTTTGGCACGGGTGTGACCTTTCGTAGAGCATGTGAGAGCAATAGCAGAGGTATTGTCACAGCAGAGCGTGGCTGGCAAGTTCTGTGTGAGGTCAATCTCGACAAGAGAGTTATGCATCCAGAGGCCCTGCTGCGCGCCACACGTTAAGGACATGTATTCTGCTTCAGTGGTAGAGAGGGCGATGGTGGGTTGTCGTTTCGAGCTCCACGAAATGGGTCCGTTTGCCATCATGAATACATAGCCTCCAGTTGAGCGCTGAGTGTCAAAATTGCCCCCATAGTCTGCGTCAACATATCCCATGGGTTTCAACCCATCTATGCCCTTCGTGTACATGATGCGGTAGTCAAGGGTGCCCTTGATGTACCCAAGAACATGGACCATCGCTTTCCAATGTGCTGGGCCAGGGTTGGATTGGAAACGTGCAAGCAGTCCCACAGCATATGAAATGTCAGGGCAAGTGGCGACCTGAGCCCACATGAGAGACCCAAGTAATTCACGGTAAGGCTTGTCCTTCATGTAGGTACGGTCGGTGTCAGTGCAAGGAGACTGTGATTCATCGAGATGAATACCAGTTGGAAGTGGAGTCGGATGGGGGTTGGAGTTGGCCATGCCGAAACACTGAAGCATACGTTCCAGGTAAGCATGCTGGGACAGAGAAATTGCACTGGTATTTGTATCGCGGTCCACATGCATGCCCAAAATGTACTTCGGCTCCCCCAGATCCTTGATCTCATAACAATTGGCCAGCTCTTCCTTCGCCTGCGTAGCCCCCTCAGTGGTAGAAGAAGCACCAAAAATATTGTCGTTGAAGGTGCAAGTGATCGTCTGTTCGCCTTTGACAATCTTCGAGCATACGCAACTATCTGTGTGTGAAGGCTTGTAACCAATCTTGGTGTAAGCATGGTCAAGGTTATGCCACCAATCATATCCACCCTGCATCATGCCGTACAGGGTTTTGAGGAGTAGGTACACTTTACCCTCCCCCCCACGAAACCCTGGTGGCACGCACATGTAGACTGTGTGTTCCAACACACTGTTCAAGTATGCAGAGACAAAATCCACCTGCCAGATATGGAGCCCCAGCTGTGCGGTGATGGCGGCAGTCATTGTTGAGCAGTGGACCAGGGCAGAGCAATGGGGTAGAACAGGACGAGGTTAGCCTGTAACGAAAGTAGAGGGTATAACCTCAGTGGTTGTAGAAACACTTTAATATATTCTGTATACCTGTAACAAAAGTAGAGGGTATACTACGAGGTATCAGTAAGTGATAATGAGTGGAATATATGGGACTTACACCTCAGTGGTTGTAGAAACACTGAGGTGGACAAAAGGAAAATCATGGAAAGAAAACATATCAGATTACCTAAGTGTCCGTATTTAGTAGTGGTCGTCTCGTATACTCAACACTCCCCCTCGAGATGAACACCGGACTAAACGACACCAAGAAGTTCTCGGAACTTTTCGAGCTTGACGCGTGCAAGCGACTTGGTGAAGATGTCCGTGATCATATCGGAAGTAGGACAGTAGAGTAACGTGACGTGACCAGAAGAGACAGTTTGTCGTATGAAATGGAAGTGAACGTCAATATGTTTGGTGTGTCCATGAAATGTCAAATCCTTCGAGAGACATATGGCACCCTGGTTGTCGCAAAAGACTGTGGTAGGTAAGGAAGGTGGATAAAAGAAAGAAAGTTCAGTAAGTAATTTATGAATCCAAATAATGTCCTTAGCGGCATGTGTGAGCACGACATATTCCGACTCGGTGCTAGAAAGCGTGATGATCGGTTGCTTTTTAGCACTCCAGGATACTACGCCGAGTCCCACGAAGTGTCCAAAACCGGAAATCGAGTGGCAATGCAGGTGAGAAGCCCAGTCTGCATCAGAGTAGCCAGTGATTTCGGGATCGCGACCACCAATAATGAGTTTCAAGCCAGTCATACCACGTAAATAGCGAAAAACTCGAGTAACGGCGATCATATGAGTTGTTTGGGGAGATTCGAGATACTGCGAAAGGGCGGAAACGGCGAAAGCAATGTCGGGACATGTCATAACGGTGACATACATGAGTGAACCAATCATTTCGCGGTATTTCGTCTTGTCGGCAGGTGAAAGGAGGATATGGGAGACGGCTGGAGAGTCGGGAGTGAGATCGATTGATGGCTCCATGGGCGTAACGGCAATTCGGGCGTCTTCGAGACCAAAACGAACAAGTATTTGTTCGATATAGGCCTGCTGTCCAAGTGCCATGGTCCGAGCATCTAGATCGCATGTAATACTGACTCTGAGAAGCCAATTAATAGGTCCGAGATCGACGATCTCGAAGTACTCGCTGAGTTGCTTCTTGATCAGGGTGGTGGCGGCCGAAGATTCGCCAATGATCGTAAAATCGTCCGTTGCGGCGGCCACAATAGTGTAATTGTCACCTCGGAATTTGTAGAAAACAGCTTCATCGGCCACGCAGATAGAGTAACCAAGTAAACCAAAAATTCGGTGGAGTTCCTCGTACCAGTGATGTGCACCCTGTTTCGTACCATAAAGGGGACGTTTGAGCCGACAAAGCACTTCTGAATCCGGTAATTTGGCGAGTTCCGGGGGTAGCATGCGAAAACAGCGATAGTATGGGGGAAATTTCATGTAAATGACCTCGTTTTCTTTGAGAAAAGAGTTAAGGTACGCGTTTTTGATGTCAGCCTGTTCGACGATCGAGCCGCGGGAAGCCGCGATGGTGAGAAGAATGCGTAGCGTAGTGGCCCGGACAGTCGGCGCGAAAGTTTCGTCATAATCGACGCCAAAACGCTGCATAAACCCTTTTGCGACTAAACGGGCCTTGTACCAGATCACGTGACCGTTAGCGTCACGTTTGCGACGCAAGACAAAACGGCACAGGATCACGTTGACGTTTGTGGGTGCTTGTATTAGTTCCCACGTACCCAATTTCTCGATTTGGGCTAGTTCGGCCTCAATGGCCTTGGCCCATTCTTCTTTCTCACCACTACGTAGCGCATCCTGGACGGACGGCTCATCCTCGCTGGCTGCAAGAGCCCACTCCACGTCCTCACGGACTAACTCGGCTTCGTTTTCTCCAAAGTCGACGGTGTCTGGACAAGGGATCTCATCGACATCGGCGACGAACACATTTTTGGCCAAATTGTCATTGTTCGTTGGTTTGCGGTGTCGTCCACGGCCGTATTCAGTTTCGTCGAACTGTGGAAGGCCTTTGAGCGAATTTCGGCGCTTTCTGAGATGTGGAGGAGGTGCAGAAGATGGATTTTGGTTGATTTTGGTGGTTTCGGGCGGTTTTTCGTGGTTTTCGGGCGATTTTTCGTGGTCTTTGGGTGGTTTCGGAATGTCTATGGCGATTGGAGCGTTTTCGACAATGGATTCGACGCTAGCAGCGGGTCGATGAACATTCGAAACATTTGAATTGGAAGGTAGGCCCCACTCCCCCTCAATTTGGACGTTTTCGGGGTTGAGAATTGCCTCCTTACTGAAATATACGTCTCTCTCCACAGTGACCCTGCGTTTCGTTGGCCAGTAGACCCGATAGCCCTTCGCTTCATCGTCCAGACCCACGAATCGGGCCTCCTCGGCCTTAGGCTCGAGTTTGCCAGCCACGCGACGTTTAACAAAAACGACGCAACCCCACTCGCGAACCAATGAAATGTCAGGCTTCTTGCCTGTCGCCCTCTCGTACGGAGTCCTCCCATCTGGAATGGACCGATTTGGGGCACGATTTCGCAGCCAAACCATCCAGCGGAACGCTTCAGCCCACAGGTACTTCGGGAGACCGGCGGCGATCATCATGGTGCGAGCACCTTCGACAAATGTACAATTGGCACGTTCGGCGATGCCATTGGACTGGGGGGAGTCGTGGACGGTGACATGACGAACCATCCCAACGGACTTAAGGTATGCGTCGAATTCTTTGCTAATGAATTCACCACCCCCATCGCTACCATAGATTTCGATGATGCTTTGACGTTGGACCTTAACCCAGGCTTCATAATCCTTATACAACCTGAATGTGTCGGATTTTCGAGCCAGGAAGGAGATTCCAGCCTTGTGAGTCGAGAGGTCGAGTTAAGGTAAGAATATGATGCTCCACCAAGGGATTTGGTCTGAGCAGGTCCCCATAGGTCCGCGACAACTTTCTGGCCATACCGATTGTATGTACTTGTGCTTTCCATTGGAAAAGACTGACGGGAAATTTTCCCTTTGACACAGGCCTTGCATTCCTCGGGCTTCGACGACATGTCGAGTTCGACACCAGTGATCATCCCCAGGCAGACTGCCTCCTGTAAGTCCTTGTGATTGATATGCCCCATTCGACGGTGGAGCTCACTAATGGATATAGCTTTAGATGCCGAATTGGCAGCATGACAGGATGGGGAGAGAATGACGGATGGATCAAGACGATACAACCCACAGACCGTGGGGACTTGACCGATGAGACGTCGATGAGGTTTTGGACTGCGGATAGCACACATCCCATCCTCGATGAGTAGGGAACACCCGGCGCGATCAAGACGTGATATAGAGACGAGTGTAAAGGCAATCTTAGGTGCGTAATATGCCTTCTTGAGTAGAATGGAGGTTGACTTTTCTCCATTCATCATAGGCAGCTGAACACGAAGGTCACCCTTGCCAAGGGTGCTAAATGTGTGTTTATCGGCTGCACGGATGGGTTCGGGGGTGATTTCCACGAAGTTAATGAACTTGTCTCAGTCTGGCAAGAAGTACCCAGTAGAACCGGAATCAAGGATGACGCCAGTGTCCGAAGATGTAGAGTGGGCTTCATGATCATGTCCAGAGATGATGACGAGGGCGAAGTTATGGTACTTGTCATCATTGGGGGAGTCAATGATGAGGGCAAAGTCATGGTATTCGTCGTCGTTGGAAGAGTTGATGGCAAGGAAGGCATAGTTTTCGTCGCTGTCCGACTTTTCGGACTGTTCAGCGATGTTCGCAGCCTTCTGCTTGCCCTTTCCTTTAGCCTGTCCACCATGTTTCTTGACCCACCAGTCAGGAGCTTTTCCGGCCATCCCCCCACCTTCTTCGAAGCACTGATCCGAGGTATGTCCATCCTTTCCACAATTGTCACAATGACGCTTATCAGTTCCTTTTCCTTTTCCTCTAGACTTCCCCTTGGAATTACCAGCTTCCCCTTTCGACTTTGCATGTGCGGCAAGCATGGCTTGGTTCGATTTGTTGATATTTTCAGTAATTGTCACTGCGTCTGCTTGCTGTGTGAGATGCCAGATAAGCTTCTCGCTCATAGTGGGTTTTCCCGCTTCACGAGCAACAGTGTCGAGGGTAGTAATGAGGGGAGCAAAGGAAGGAAGGAGGGAGACTGAGGTGCGAATGCATGAGGTGAAGAACTCATCCATGAGGGGAGATCCAATTTCTTCGAGGCGTTGCTTGATGGATGTGAGGTTGGTGAGGTGAATGCGCATGTTGTCACCTTCGACAAGCCGAGCGTTCTGAAGGCGTGATAGGAGGTCCGTTTCGAACATGACTCCTTTATTCCCATGGATGGCATTGAGCCTTGTCCAAATGGCAGCAGCGGTCAGTTCGTTTTTGACCTGAATGAAAGTGGACTGATCGACGGTACTGTAGATGATCTCGCGAACTTGCGCCTCTTTCTGCAACCATTCATCCATGGCATCCTCGTAATCCTCGATCTCTTTATCCGATAATGGGGCGAGTGAACCACTCTTGTAGAAGGACCCATTGTCTTCCCTGAGCTCCGTGGGTTTACGCGCTGTACTGTTGACGTGACGGCAAAGCTTCTTTGATGTCAAAGTGTTGATGACCCTTTCCTTGTAGAGCAACCAATTGGAGCCATCGCTAGCGAGCTTCGGGAGCGTAACCTTATTGGTTGAGATGTCAAAGGTATGTTTGGGGCCCATAACCTGTTGAGCAGTGGACCAGGGCGGAGCAATGGGGTAGAACGGAACAAGGTTAGCCTGTAACGAAAGTAGAGGGTATAACCGCAGTGGTTGTAGAAACACTTTAATATATTCTGTATACCTGTAACGAAAGTAGAGGGTATACTATGAGGTATCAGTAAGTGATAATGAGTGGAATATATGGGACTTACACCTCAGTGGTTGTAGAAACACTGAGGTGGACAAAAGGAAAATCATGGAAAGAAAACATATCAGATTACCTAAGTGTCCATATTTAGTAGTGGTCGTCTCATATACTCAACAGTCATCCGCATCGACTCAAGGTGCACCACGGAGGCATATGTCTTGTCAAAATCCTCACCTTGAACCTGAGAGAAGCCCTTTGCGACCAGCCGAGCTTTTCGCTTAACAATGTTCCCATCGGCATCGAACTTGTGCGCAAAGACCCACATGCAGTTGATAACCTTCTTGCCAGCAGGCACAGATGACGCCGGCACCAGGCGGAACACCTCGCATTCCTGTAGGATCCCAAGCTCCAGTTCCATAGGTGCTGCCCACAGATCAGGGTGCTAGACGGCCTCACCATAGTGTTTGGGGAGGTAAGTGTCAGAGTCGGAGGCAGCAGCATCGAGCGACGCAAGGAATGTGTGCATGTTGCCAGCTACAAACACACGTGGGTGCAGGCTGTCTGTGGCCCATTCCTCTCCCGCCTCCCGTGCGGCATCCTCAGTAGCCTGTGTCTCGCATGTGGCAATAATCGCAGGTGTAGGATCCATGTTGTGTTGTGAACATCATAAGGCCAGGGGGAGATCTGCAGCAGGAGCAGGCAGTCTGATAGGAGGGGCAGGCAGCGTATTGACATTTGGGGTAGGTGGCATGGGGTGCAGTGGTCCGTCAGTGTCATGGATACGGGGGGCAATGGGCTGTCTAGTGGGGATGATAGCAGGGACAGTGTGGTTGACATGTGGTTCCTCATCAGCAAGGAGGTCGTCGTCGTTGAGGACAGTGACAGTGCGATGTCCAAGACCTTCTTCAAAGATGACATCTTGATTGATTGATCTCGGATCTAACTTCGAGACAACCAGTTCCTCTGGGATCTTGGCGAATGCTGTACAGCCAAATGGGCGAAGATGTGCGACCCCTTGTCGTATACCAGTCCACCCTTCCTCGGGGACAATATCAGGGTGACGTGATGATGGGAGAAGGTTGCGGACATAGATTGCAGTGTCACCCCCCTCAGCCCACATATACTTGGCAAGACCACTCTCTGCAAGCATGCACCAGACTGCCTCGATAACGGTGCATATTGACTGTTCAGCCAGCCCATTCTGGGGGTGGGCGTAGGGGGTGCTGATCTCCAAAATGATGCCCTGCTCCCCACAGTAATCAAACCAAAGTGCATTCACCCACTCGCGACCTGCATCAATCTGACAAATGTGTAACTTGCACCTGGTTTGGCACTCAGATTCGCAGTGATAAATCTTGAATGCAGATAGAGTGGTGATAGCGTCCTTTTTGGAAAGGTAGAACCCATGCTTATGGCTACATCCACCATCCACACACAGCATCATGTACAAGGCTCCCCCGAGCGAGGCTGAGGTGGCAGGCCCTCAAAGGTCAAGGTGGACTCTGTGGTTCACCTCCGCCTCAGGTACAACCACCCCATCGTATGGGGGAGTGGCATGTTTCCCATATACACAATCCTCGCATAAACCCTTGACATCCAGGCTCCCTTTCACACTCAAGCCATCAACCAGGGACTTCTTCACAAGATTGTGGATACCACTGACACCGGCATGTCCAAAACAGCAGTGCCAAACATCAAGATCAACTGGTATATCCAGTGAATGTGCAATCATCACCTGGGCAGGTGGCTGGTTGGTCATGACAGCATCAATACAGTACATCCCATCTGATCCCTCACCAACCATGAAGACTCTCCCATCTGGATCCATGAAGGTTGCTTTGCCAGCAGCAAATGTGATGGTGAATCCCACTGCATCAAACCTTCCAATGGATACAAGGTTTGCAGCCAGATCAGGTGTGTGAAGTGCTGACTTGAAAACGAGGTCTGACTCTACCCTGTTTACCACCACAGTCCTCTGCACAGTCCCTTGCCCAACAATCCGGAAGGTACCACCTCGGTTTGCGGATTCCTCCTGACATGGTATGGTGAACTCCTCATAATCTGTGAAGTTTGACCTGTCAACAAAACAGTGATCACTGGCCCCAGAATCTGCGTAAGTCTGGACTGTTAACACAATCATTGCAGTACTTGGATTTGATAGGTAGGTGTTGGCGAGGTCGAGGAATGTGGCAGGAGAATAGATGGACTGGGTAGGGGATGTGGGAGTGATAAGAGCAGCAAGGGCGTATGTCATGCGGGAGGTGTTATTTTGGGTGGTAGAAGCAAGGTTTGTGGTGGGGGTGGCAGTCATGTTTGTGACTGCAATGGCGGCCATGGTATTCGACAAATTGGTGCGTCTGCGATTTCGGAAGTTTGGTGGAAATTGACCTTCCTTTCCGCCTCCCTTCTAGTAGCAGTTTTCGACAGTATGCCCCGTTCGACCACAGTTGGGATTGATGCACACCAATTTGGGCTTCTGGGGTGAGTTTGACGAAGTTTTGACTTGTAGAGCAGTTGTAGTGGGAGTGCTAGAGGTATCATCTCCCTTTTCGAGCTGCCAATGTAGAGTTAATGCTGCGATGGCCTCTGCAGATGTTTTAGTGGCATGGAGCGTCGCAATGATCAGGTTCCACAATTTTGGGAGGGAACCAATGACAATAGAATGGAATGTTTTGTTGTCGATAGATGCACTCTTTTCAACAGCAGTGGTCCACCTGGTTTGGAGGGTGGAGAGGTGTTCAAGGAAGTCTGCACCATCAGTATACCTGGTGTTGCGAAGGGAGGTCTCTGCACTGGAGGCAATGAGCTCACCAACAGTGCTGTATGTATCGGTGAGTGACTTCCAAGCATCTGCGGCAGTCCCATCCATTTTGATGCCTAGGCTGACAGGGTTTTTGGTGTTGTATGTGATGAGCATGAGAACCCAGGCATTGTGAATTCCCCATTCATGGGTAGAAGGGGAATTTGACGTCCACTCAGTAGGCTCTGGAGGAAGTTGCCCAACAGAAAGTGGGGAGGGTTGTTTGACAGTGCTGTCCAAGTATCCACACGCACCACGAACCCTCACGGCAACGATGATACGCTGCTTAAATGCAACGAAGTTCGTTCTGTCAAACTGTTCCGTGATAGGGAAAGTGGGGGGACTATTGCCAGTAGTAGACATAGTGTCTGTAAGTATTGCCAGTGCAATAAAAAGTCTTTGAGTTTGCCTAAGATGTGTCTGTGTGAAACAGGAAGCTAATGGGGCCTGATAACCTGTAGAGTATCACAATATAAGTTTAGCCTTAGTGTCCAGACATGGTGTGTAAGACAACTATATTGACCTGTAGAGTATCACAATATAAGTTTAGCTATGAGGTCAATCAGTAAAAGTAAGTAGGAACAAGGTAAATAAGGATGCTCACCCTTAGTGTCCAGACACGGTGTGTAAGACGACTAAGGGCAGTCTGTGTAGGTACATTGAGTATAAGCATGAAAATAATAAAGTTCAGGTAAAGACTGGTAAATAGGCGCCGGCATAAATGAATTGAATGGAGGACTCGATGCACGGCATCGAGGCGCATAGAATAGGCGGGAATCTAAATATAGAGACTGTGGACGAAAAAAAAAAATGAAATGAATAATGTAGTGTAGATGACCATACTTGGCATAACCAGAAGTATCCGTGATTACATAAAATTACCAAACCGTCTGGCCAAAAGAAACATAGACAGAACATGGTAGGAGATGAGATAAATTGTTGAGGTAGTGGGTGTGGAATGTGTATCTATAGAAGTATATGTAGGAATAATTAAAATCTAGTATGGCCCCCTTTAGCAGTAAAGACAGCGTGAATTCAGTCATTCATCCTGTTAACATGTTTGTTGATGTTGTTGACAGGTAGTGCATGCCAGGCAGCATGAACAGTGGCTTTGAGCTGTTCAACGGTCGAAGGAGGGTGAGGAAGACGACGTATGATGCATTTGAGGTCATGCCAAAGAGGTTCAATGGGGCTGAGATCGGGGGAAGAGGGTGGGTGGAAGAGAAGTGGAATGTGATTGTCCAGTAGCCATTGTTTCGTTGCTTTGCTGGTGTGGCTGGGAGCCCCATCCTGTTGGAAGAGGACAGATTGAAGGGAGGCACTCATCTGTCCATGGAAATCCCTCAGAACCCCATCTAAAACCTGTTCTCAGTATCTCTGGGTATTCATGCCACCACCCTTCCCTCCTGGGTACTCAAGCACAACCAATGGACCCTTCCTCCCTGCCATGATACACCCCCACACCATAACACATACAGTTGATTGCTTGAACGTCGGAATGAGGCAGTCTTCAAGTAATTCCTCCCCTGGGCAGTGTGTGATGTAAACATGACCATGATTGTCACCCAAATAGACATAGCATTCATCTGACCAAATAACATGCTCCCAATCGCTCGTCGTGAACTTCGAATACAGCCTGGCCCAGCTAAGCCATGCCTTCCTATGTGCAGGTGTAAGGTATGGGACCTTTTGAGCAACTCGACGATGGTACCCTTTGGCAGCTAATACACGCTGGATGGTGGATCGGCTGATTTGGGTATTGACCACATTGACAAGGTCGGTGAATGGTCTTCAACGCATTTTCAGGGCAGATCTGACAATGAGGCGCTTGTCTGCCTCTGTCAGCTTGCATGGACGTCCAGATCGGGGGAGATTTCATGTTGAGCCTGTTTTCTTGTACTTTCACCAGATGTCCGATGCAGATGTATAAGGAAAGTTGAAGAGACGTGCAGATTCAGCAACTGATTTACCAGCAATGATTGCCCCGATAAGACAGTTCTTCTGAGGTGTGTCATACTGATGTCCAGAGATGTGCAAGGACACCATAAGATGCTGGATGCTTGTGTGTTGAATATTTGCAGAATTTAAGAAATCGAACACTTCAAATTTTGGGTCACATAGATGTTACATAATCATGGATACTTCTGATCATGCCGAGTATATGGGCTTGGGTAAGTCCAACCTCAACAGGTACTATAATTGTTCTTTTACTGAATGCTATCACGTAGATTTGCACATCCGCCCATTGATTCCAGCAAAGGAAGGATACAAAGGGTACAGTACCATCTGTCCATGATGCACTATTTTTGCTTTCCTCAAACTTGCCACAGCAGGTCTACTCAGCCAACCTGGCTGCATGCATGCTTTGTGACATTACCATCAGTTTTTGGATGGTTTACTTCCTCAATTGGATATGTTCTGGCTTCTGATCATGAGTATTCAGAATATCCCAGGACTGTAACATCTTAATACTACTTTCAAAGAATGGAGAACATCATAAACCGCTTAATATTCTACAGCCTCAATGTTGGAATGATTACTGGTATCATTGCCATATGCACTAGGGCTGCGCACCATACCGTCTGATGGGTACGGCCATCTAAATGATGGTCATATGATGGGTATGGCTTGACCATCCACCGTCTGTCTGGTCTGTTCGAGTAATCCCCAACGGGTATGGGATGGGTACGGAGACAGCCGTTATACGGTAGACGGCGCTAGACAGTGTAGAAATTAGTGTATAACGGGATACAGACATAATATCAATATTCAAAAATATACATCAGCATGTGTGAAATGCAATCATCCTAGTTTGGGTTGCTTCCTCATGCTCCTCCATGTGTTCAGTGGCAAACCTTGCAGCGTGGGGTCACAATAATGATCACAAAGAATGCTTACAGCCAGATTCATATCGATAGGCCCTTTCACAAAAAAACATACACAGAGCAGAGGGTAAAAGCAAGTGTTGGCTGCGTCTGGCTATCAGGAGTGGACACTTGCCAAGTCCAGCCTGAGGGCGGCAAAGTGTTCTGAGACAGCTGAATGAACCTCCGCTGTTACTCCACTCCATGTCTATTTTTTTCGAGGGGGCCTATCAATATGAATTCGGCTGTAACGGGCAGATTATATATTGAAATGGCTCAGAGCATGCATTTGTGGGCGTAATCACCGGCCTTGGCAATGTTGGTATGAATTGTGTGGAGGTTGACACCTTGGATCATGTGGGAAAATAAGGTTTGCAGGGGGTACCCGTCCAAAACCGTCCAACGGCCGTGACGGCCGTACATTAGACGGTGGTAGACGGGTAATGTCCGTCCCGTCTACCGTCCGTCTAGTTGGGTGACCAGAGACTTAACGGTGACGGGTACGGTACCCGTACTACGGACCCGTCCATCCCGTACAGTACGGTTACGGTGCGCAGCCCTAATATGCACACTTGTGACTGTGCGTATGCTAATCATTTCGTCCTTTTCAAATTCTAACTTCGCGTCACTTAGTATCACGTCACTTCTCCTACAAGCATCCTGTTTACACGTTTGTTTTCCATCTCCGGTCGGCCTGTCGGATGCGGACTGACAACCTATCAACAGTTTTCTTGGAGATCAATAGCAAATGTAAGCTCTTAACTGTCCCTACATATGTACGCTAACGTCGCAAAGTCTATGTTAATTCCATGCTAGTAAGAGAAGTCATCCTTGTCAGCCGTTCCAGTCGCTAACATGCCCGGGTTCGGCAGGTGACGTGCGCCAGGATTACTAGCAGCCTCTTACAATGCTGAGCTACTTCGATTGCCCACCCAGATTGAATTCTAGAAATAGTGTTCGCGGCATTCTTGAAGGCTCTGATCACCATACGATTCCCCTCACCACTCGTGTCTCGTCTAAAGGTAAGAGCACTCACTCGCAATGCGTTCGAGCTAATTAGCGGCGACCGCTTCATAGCAGCGGCCAGGCTTAAACCCAGTGGCGATGCGAGGCCAAGCACGACATCATAAAGTTCCGTCGATGCAGTACCGTCATCGTTTTAGTAGGGGTTCGTTTGTTTTTCAACTGGTATGTAAGCCACGCGCTCATGCAGAATGAGATTGTCCTATGCAAATGCGTTGACTGATATCAAACATACATTTGGAGGTGTTTCTTCTCGCAATACGCAAGTTATTAATCGTCCTGCAAGCTACGACCGACCAAAGCGCATGTCAATGAACCGCCAAATAGTAATCTTGAATGAAATATCACGATGATCGAATTCCGCTTTTTTGATTGGCGACGTCCTCAGGCTTAGCGGTCTTCGGTGCGAAATCAGAAAACCTATCGTATCTAGCCGACTTTAATGAAGCACGCACGAATGTGGGCGGAGTCACGGCCGACAAATTGTCTAAACGCGTTCGATAAATAGGTCAGGCTCGTGTCTGGGATGAGGATCGCGCGTCTCCGTTCTATGTATTACATGACCAACTCTGTCCTCTGCCGTAATATATCCCTGACCTCATCGATATCTCTCCCCACAGTGGTCTCCCCGAGGTAGCGGTGTGTCTGTGTCTTCACCTCCGCTAGTTGATCACACTCTGCCAGTGAAATGTCCTGCAAACCTTGCTGGACATTGAACCGGAAATATACCTTGGGTTTCTCGTCCTTGAATCGCTTCTCAAACTCTTTAGAAGTCTTCTCGCAATCGGAAGCAATATCCAGGAGCACTGTAACGACTTTGCTTGGGAGCATCCGCTCGAACGCGTCAGGTTTGCGGAGCGATGGCGTTCCCGGATGTCCAGACCCGATGCTGACAATGCAAGCCACTTTTCGTTCCCCTCCGAATGCTAATTTCGCCTCGTCGAGGACCTGTGCCACGGGGTTATTGCACCCCACCCCGGCATCTATAAATACTTCCTTCATCCCGTCATCACCGATGACTATACGCTTGAACAAAGTGGGTGCTGCTGAAGTGGCACGGGCTGCCTCCCAGATCTTGCAATTGTAAAGTTGATTTTCTCGAACTTCGTATGAGCGAAAGATACGTGGCCGTGCCATATTGACGGCAGGCATGGCACAGACGAACCTGGATAGAATTATTCTGAGCCCTAGGCATACCCTGAAAGATGAATGTTCGTGAATGCTTACGCCTTACAACCTGCAGAGGAGTCCTCAGTCCTCATCCGCGACTCGCTGTCGTGTTCATATGTGGATATAATGACCTTGAAGGAGGCTTCCAGCCACCCAGCTTTAAATACACCTTCGGCCCAGAAGCGCTTTTTCTTGGAGAAGACATGGCGGGCAAAAGCGGTGTAAGCCCGCGTAGCCTCCTCCACTGACATACGTAGTCGACCCAACATGAGGGCAATCATTCTGGACGGTGAACGGACATCGTTAATCGAACATTCCTTCGCAGCAGACCGTCATACACGAACCCACCAGTGCCTGTTCCACCAATGAGATCGAAATATTGACAAGGACGGGGTGTCTCCTTCAAATTGTCTTCGGATTTTATCCTATCCATAATCTCTCCAAGGATTACAAGTTCGGATACACCACGAATCCCGCCGCCGTCTACAAAATATGGTCGACATGGGTTACTCCGATTGAAGGGTGGACATGAACGTACCAAGGGAAAGTAACCGTAATCCTCGTCCGCTGTCTTCGTTCTCTTGAGGATTCGAGTGCATGCGGCTCGGCCCACTCTCCTGCTCATAGCTGGCATTGGTGGAATCAACTGTTGCGCCGTTGACCTCAAGCTCTACCCTGCTTTGTCTAGATTCGACAGTCGCATCGAGGATTTCGGATGCTCCATGTTGACTTGGAGGGATGACATCGTCTGCGACAGCAGCACCTTCGGCGGCAGGCTTTCCATTCATCGAAACAGGCGCTGGCAAAGCCTGGAAAGTAGGGGCCCCCACACTGTCCACAACGACGACATCAAGAACGGCCTCCAAAGTATCGACAGACGGTGCATCCAACCGAGCGCTCACAGAATGCCTAAAGCGCATATGAGTGAGCGCAGCTTCATTTGTAGCAGGTCGGTTGTCTACTAGTCCTTCCAAAGCTTCATGGGCTAGGAGGTCGTGTATCGTAGGACGATAATCAGGGTTCCGCTTCCAGCACGCTTCCATGAGTGACCAGAAGTCCTCCGTCAGGCCCCAGGGTCCCCACGCAAGACTTGAGGCGGGCGGCCGCGGCGGTTGAGCGCCTGCTTGAACCTTGCGTATGACCGACGAGTCGCGAGGAAGTTCAAAAAAGGGTACATTCCCCGTGAATATCTGCAACGATAACCGTTGGTATTCAATCCGAGTCGGCGGCTGCCAAGGAACCCGCCTTACCTCATAAACGACGCAGGAGAAAGAATAGACATCACTCGGTTTACTGTTGTGGACTATTTCATCGTCCGTTTCCTCAATGCTAAACAGTTCGGGGGCTTGCCATCTGACAGAGCCACCCTTGACCCTGCGGATGAATGAGAGGTCCAATGCAAAATATTGGTGTCGGTCACAGCTGAAAGTCCGAAGTCGGCAAGGCAAGCTCGCCCTGAGTCGTTGATCAAAATATTTGCCTGGAGTCAGTGTATTAGCAGGATCGTCAAGCATACAAGGGAAAAAAAAACTTACCCCTTTCAGGTCACCGTGAATTATGTCATTTTCATGAAGGTAAGCGACGCCGGACGCCACGTCTAGTATCTAGCCATCGAAGTCGAGCCTATAAGATTGCTATGGGTTCGAGAAACCTCACCAGCAAAACCCGATTTGCCTCTGGGTGCTTCTCCAAAAACTTGTTGACATCACCGTTTTCCATCCAAGGCGCCACGAGACAAGGGCGGGAATTATACCGATAGAGGCCGTATATCTGGAGAAGATTAGGATGTGAGAGTTGGCCCCATAAGATAGCCTCTGCAGAGAATTGCTGCCGGGGGTGAGGATCAGGGACACAGTCACAAGAAGCGACGAGAAAGAAGCGGGAGGGGCACCTTGAAAAATGAGTTGATATGAGTCGTTTGATAAATCCTGATGACTTTCAGACAGACAGCCTTGCCAAAAACGTATCCTTTATAGATATCGGCGGAGCTTCCGGCCGCGACGGGTTCTTTGCTTGCCAATTCGACGTCCTTCAAGTGCAAGCACGTAGGATACAGGCCAGAGGATTTCGATAATCTCTGAGTAGCAACAAGAAGGTTTCGCCTGAACTGCGCACTCAGGCCTGGCGTATCCAGCAGCTGTCAGGTGTATTCAGTCTCTAGCCAGTCGCATAGGGAATGAACAATAGCGACGCCAACCGTTTGAAATGTATCAAGAAGCCGCTGTGCCTCCGAATGGCGGTAACTTAACAGTCGTCTGTATAGTTCAATGCTCTGAAATACCATATCCAGTCGCCCTACAACTCTCTTGAGATTTCCCGCAGGTTCCTCCCCAAGTAGGTCATGTATCAAGGTGGAGATAGTCGAAACGGGGTCCATGTCGCCCAACGGAAGAGCAGGACCATCGGTCATCAAGCTCAAGCCTGGGCGTGGGGATTAGCGTAGCAAAAAGGAAGGGTTGGATAACTAGACGTACCATAGCTCGAAGGGTTCATCGCGATTTGTTCCCGAACAGATCGAATACGCCGGGAAGTTGTCTCGAGCGTTCCCACCGAATTAGAGGCAGTGGTCAGGCTCAGCATGGAGGAGGGTCTGTATACATGTTTCAGGCTTCTGTCAGTCCATTCTCCTGCATGGCGATCGTTTTCGGATGACGGGGGGCAGTGCCAGTGGCCAACCAGCATGAATGATCACGTGCAGATTGAGCTCGGCAACAAGCCTGAATTTAGGCTGCGTTCCTCATCCGGCGACGCGCCGCCTAGAGTTGTGGAAAGAGCCTATAATGTTTTACCAAAACATTTTATTAGTTATTTACTGGTAAATTGCTGGTAAATTGCAACCATCCAAGTAGCACTGCCACTTCACGTCCTTCTTCTCAGAATCGATAATGAAACAAACACCACGACCACTTGTCGGAATTTCCCTTGCGGAATTGAAATCCCGGCAGATTGAGATCCAGATTACAATCTTATCTGGTTGATGACAATCCAGGTTAGGATCTTGATCGTGATCAAAGCCTCTCACGGTTTGCCATCGTTCCCAATACCCTCAACAACCGAGACTGGCGCAGCAATTTGTACACTACACCTCTACTCACCCTCTACTCTCTTTCTTCTGTATAAATTCTGAATTACCATGCCCCCCACAGACTCGAAGACAATGCGCACCTGTTCTACATGTAACAAGTCCTTCAGTAGCCCCCAACAATTCGAAACCCACGAGGTTAAATGCCGCCGCTCAGTTGAAAAACAGCAGCGGGATAAGGAATATGAGGCGAGGCTGGAAGCTCAGCAGCTGGTCAAGCAGCAGGCACTGCTAGGCAGTGAGTACTGAAGTCAATCAACAGTCCGCCATTCTTTGATCTTCGTGATAATCAGAGGACTACAAATTACCTCAGCTACAATCTGCGTCAGAGATGCGCCAGAAAACCAGAGGTATGGTTCTCCTTCATGCCCTCCACCCTTGTATTTCATTTCATGGAGTATAGGACATCCAGTGGCTGTCACGGCTCAGGAGCAAGAAGAGGAACAAGATATGATCCCATGACTGAAGACAAGGGCTGATAGGGCGAAGCAAAAAGGTGTTCAGTATACTTGCCCATATGTGCTTGTCCTGCATTAATACATTTAAAGAGAGTGCCCAGGAACCCATCGAAACAATGTCGCAGCTGCCTCGCTTGGAAACTCGCCGCAAGGTCCCAGCTGTTCAACAAACAAGTCAGTGCCTCTCTATACAGCATTCGGCGTATCACTCATGCCTCATTTCAGCACATAAGTCTGTCCGTAGCACGAAGCCACCCCAGATAGATGAGGTCGAACATGGTGAGTCTTCTTCTCCTTCCCACGGTTGCTTTTCTTATACCAGTGTTCATTCAAGCATTCGCACCACCAAATCCCTCTTCCACCTCCGCGTCACAGCCCCAGCCAACATCCTGCCTTCCAGAGCAGGATACTATACGCAAGACCTATCATCCGAAGGCAAACAAACAGCCTGAGGTCAAAGTGTTCGAAGAGTATGGCCAAGATGCACCTCCACTTCGACAATCGTACCATCCTCGACCTTGGCTGCCATTTCACTCAGAAAGTGAATTTTCATTCGCTGAAATTGTGCAGGGATCTGGGCTACCGAATGGCCAAATCGATGCTCTCATTAAGGTTGTACACAAGCTTATAGCCAGTCGTGACGAATACTTTCTCATAAAGGATCACAATGACTTGGGGGCCCTTTGGCAGGACGCCACACATATGTACGCTCCTGTGAGTCAGTTCCTGACATGTTATTTTGTTCATTTACATTTCCTTGACCATGTCCAGTTCAAACGTGAAGAGCTCAAGGTTCCATATGGGAAGTCCTTGCGGACGGTCGAATTTTGGTCCCGATCGCTGATGGACTGGGCGTGTTCTGTCCTCAATGATGACTTCCTTGGAGGTATTGCCCAATTCGATGCTGTCCAGCTTGAAAAGTTCAACGACAAGAAATGGGTCCGATTCTTCGATGAGCCTTGGACTGGAGAACGGATGTGGTCAGTTGAGGTGCGGGAGACTTAGTCAGTAAAATTACTTTTGAGATGACCGAGACCTTATTTGCACAGAGCGCAATACCGGGAGAGGGAAAGCCCCTTTGTATAACACTGTACGCTGATAAAACACGGCTGTCGTCTTTCGGCGGTGTCATGGGACACCCGATAATGGGGAGGATCGACAATCTTCCAACAAATATCCGAAACGGTAAAGGCTTGGGGTCAACACAGGTTGTCGGTTGGATTCCTATTGTATGTTCCCTTGATATCATTTCTTCCCTTGTTAACTGTGCTTTCAGATTGAGGATGAGGTGTCTGAGAAGGATAAACCTGCCTACGTCAACTTCAAGAAAGCAGTGTACCACGCTTGCTTCAAGTCCCTTCTGGCTTCTATTGCGGACATCTCGCAACATGGGACTCTTGTCAAGTGTGGCCGTCGTATTCTTTTACTTCATCCCTTCATCTTCATCCTCGCTGCGGACTATGAGGAACAGTACGTCTCCTTTTTTTAGAGTATTTTTATGCTATGTGTTCAATGGTAAAATAGAGCTGTAATGACACTTACTCGAGGTGTCAAGGCGCGCTTTCCTTGCACGGTTTGCCATGTCCCAAGAGAAGAATTATCAAATCTATCAGTAAAATATCCATTGCGAACGGCTGAAGAAGCAAAAGCTATCTATGAAAAGGCGAAAACCCTACCTACGAAGACTGCACGTGAAGCTCTTTTTTTTAAAACAAGCCTACGAAATGTCGAGGTGAGTTACATGTTTAACAGTTTTTTATCGAAATTCTCATGAGTCATCTTGCAGAATGCTTTTTGGACAGTTCAATTCTCAGATCCGCATAGGGCAGTAAGTTTTGACGAACTCCATGTAAATGATCATGGTTTGGGAGGGAAACATCTTTGGCCTGAAGCAAGACGGTTGGTCAAGGGCTTAGGGCGTCAAGTGGCAGCTGCTATTGGCGAGCAGTAAGTAGAGTCCATAGAATTATTCTCATTCTGACAACTCTCTCTTTTTATACTAGAATGGAAGCATTTCCTCCATGGCGAGGTCTGAACCATTTCAAGCAGTCATTTCTGTCTTGCCACTTTGCAGATGGAAATAAATTTCGGGACATCATGAAGGTCAGTTTTAGCAGTCACACCACGATTTGGTTTTGTTAATAAGATTCCTGTAGCTGTTCATATTTGCAAGCCACAATGTCCTTGGTACTGATTCAAACTCACTGGAATATCTGCTACTCCGTTGCTTTCGAGGGTATTTGAATATGGTGATGTGGCAACTCCTTGAAGTGCACACGTCTGAGACGATAACAGCTGGGGAGAAATCTGTGCAAGATTTTGGGATGCTTATTGATGTAAGTGGTTGTCCAATTTGTACAATTTGAGACTAAGTATCTGTAGGAATACGACAAATTTCTTCAGAAAAACTTGCCTGAATACAATGATGACGATAACGAGAATAGCGACTCAGATGACGACAATATCCACAACCAAAATCAAATAGAGCTTGATGATTCGAGTGATTCTGGCAGTGACAAAGACGATCCCAATCATAACACCACCACTGATCCTAACATCGATAACTACATGCCAAGCCGCAAGTCCATGAAAAAGCACAACTTCCCAAAGATGCACAATGAAGGACATGCTTTCGGGGACATTATTCAGAAGGGACCTTTACGTGGCTACACTACACGATTGTTTGAAGGCCGGCATCGCTCACTAAAACACTGTTACCAGCATCGGACTAATTTCAAAAATATCGCACCTCAGGTATGTTTCTTCTTAACAAGTCTCAATTGCTTTCGTATATGTGTACTCAGCATGGACTAGATCTTGAGCCATGAACTCACAAGTGTTGTATCACGCGTTATTCGAGAATATGTCATGGCTGCAGAAGAAGCTCTGAAACGTGATGAAACTGATGATACGGACGAAAAACTGGCTGCAAAATTCGACGAGAAAGAAGATACCATGGCTGGGAAGGTTTTCAACAATATCTATCTTGGTTCTCCTGAACCATATTGTTCATTCGATGATATGGAAGCGAAGTCCCATAGTGACCCGGTCTACAACCGATTCCAAGAGCGCTCTATCAAGGTAATTAAAGAGCTGTTGAAGCGCCTGGACAGTCCCATCACTGTTCAAGGCAATCTTTCTACGACTTTCAGAGGTGATGATTGTATTGTGAGTCTTATGGCTTCTTATAACCTGAGATCAAATAATCAATGTTTGGGCAGTTGCGTCAATACAAATTCATGAAGGTCACATATGAATCTCTCGTAGATTGGCGTGCCCATACCGATTACCTTCGTGCCCATCCAACATACCATGGTGCAGGGCGATTTGACTGTGTTATATTTCATGATGAACCTCGGCACATATTCGCTCGCCTGCTGTTTGTGTTTACAGTCACTCTGAGAGCAGGAACTCACACCGGTACGGGTGACCCAGAAATCCCCCTTGCCCTGGTTCAGCCTTTCTCTGAGGTCAAGAGAACGGAGCCAAGAGACACAGATCTTCGCCTACTACGCCTTCGGGCCACCTCAGGAACTGCATCCCGTATCATCCCTGCTCGATCAATCATGCGGGGGGCCTATATTGTCTCTGAAGGCAAAAAGCTAAAGACCTTGTTGATAGTCGATGTTGTGGACACCGACATGTTTCTTCGCATCCAGAAGATGTTTCCCCTCTAGCTAAATATGTGAGTCCGGAGTTATTATGTTGTTCTCTGGATGTATCTCATTTGCTATTGCCAATAGCATTGTTTCCTCAGCTCAATGGCAGCACTGGCATCATTTTTGTTCAGAGTTTTGTTTAGAAGTTCAGACACTCTTTCTTCATACCATGATCAGCACATGAGGCCTAGTGGAGCTGCCATTACGGATTCGGCGTCGTTTCTGGTCTCTCTGCTTCCCCAATTCACTGGCGTGTTCCTGACTTTGGCCATGAATGTGTTTCCGCTTCCCGACATCGAGAGTGACAGTGAGGCAAAGCCTGAAGAGAGTTGACACGAGCCGCCCTCATGTTCTTTGTCCCACTGTAACGCATACAGCCACCCCATTGCCTGTCCCTGTGTTGAAGTGCCTCGCTTCCCTGAGTTACCTCATTCAATCCAGCAAATGAACTGACGGGCTGCCTCCTGGAGTCGTACATCAGCAAAAAGTCTGTAGGCTGGTTTCTCAAGGTGATCGTGGGAAGGACTGACCATCTTGGTGGAACCTGGTATCTCGGGGCAACAAGCTCACCAATTTTTTTGGCTCTGGGTATACCTACACGAATTTGGCATTGCAGGGTAAGAACATATCAACATGGCAAGGGGAATGTAAGGTAGACAGAATTTTGGTACGACGTTTGTAAAGTGATTACAAAATGTTGATTTCGTCGAAGCCATTGCGCGGCACTCATGACCTCAATAATGCATACTCTGATTCTCCTAGCTACAGTGGCACATATCCCGTGGACACAAAAGGGTCCTCGAAGTTCTCCTCCCCGTTGTCGGGCCCCAAGTCATTCTCCTCGAGAACACCGACCTTGTCATCACCCTCGTCATCCTCCACCTGGTCCTCATCGTCACCCTCATAGTTCTGGTCCTCCTCGTTGCTCGAATACCCCTTGTCATCATTCTCTAGAGCTTCAGCGTCGACTTGCATGCCTTCGGAAAGGAGTTCCTCGAGAGTGTTCGGCAGTCCGACGTCTGCAGGAGGTAAATCGGCGCCGCTTTCGGTTTCAGACCCTTCGATGTCGTCCGCGTCGACTGCTTTGGCTTCCCCACAGAAAGCCAGTTGAGTTACCTCGAGGACCCACCCCAGCGCGTACCAAAGACCCTTGTGGCCCACACCACCACCGATGAAGCGCATGAACATGTCAGGATCAACAAACCTGGTATCGAAGTTAATCACAGTGATGAAAGATGCAAGAGAGACCAAATGTACATCCCCATGTAGTAATATACCCAATCCTCGTCATTCTTCGCTGGCTGACGTGCTATCGAGGGCACCAAAAGATTCGAGGTATGGCCAAACGCGAACGCAGGGATCATGTGCACGGTGCGAATGACATCAGCAGGGTCCAGGAATCCAAAAGCTTCGGGCTCGGCACTGTCGACGAATCCGACACGATGAAGCCGCTTCGCCTCCATCCAGCGTGGTGCTGGAGGTCACGTCCGAACCATCGCACCCACAGGAAATCCACAGTCCGTGTTTCCAAAGAGTTCGAGCCAGTTCCAGCATGACGAACCTCGGCGTGGAAGATCCCGATGACGCATGCATACCAGTGTGGATGGGGATTGGACCCATCATCGTCCTCGTGTGCCAGGACCATGACATCAGGGTGTGTTCGTGGATTTACTGTGTCCTGTGCGCGGCGCATGTCATAGGTAGTATAATTGAACTGGATTGTCTTGTGCTTGTAGATTCGGTTCTTGATAATCACGAGCGAGTTTCTGTCATCGTTCGAGTACTGGACCTCTTCACCGTCGAATGGCTGACCGAGGACGCATCGTAACAGGTGGTTCTTCAGCTGAGGTAGAAAATCCTGTCGAATTTTCGCATCAGAGAGAGGGATGCATGACGAATATCCCCTACCACAGTTGCAGGGTCACCAGCAGTCCTGCTCAGCCAATCTGTGACGTTCTCGAAGTGCTTCTGGTCAGAGACATGGTAGCGTTTCGTCGGTGGTGATGGGGGAAGGGGTTCGGACTCTTCAAATGGGACCATGGGCGAGTTCGTCTGTAAGTTGGGTACCAAGTTGGCATCACGTTGTTGAGTCCTCATCGTTGTCGCAGGCCATTGTTCTTCTTCGACTTCTTGGTTTTTCGCGCATCCGGGTCTGTTGCCACAGCTTTTCGTGCTTCGCACCGTCCACATGCGGCCTCCTCTGTAGGAAGCTCGTAGGTACTGAAGGTGGAGCAAGTCTTGTTGGAAAAACGTCGTATAGTTTGGCCAAGAGTTGTCGTGGCCCTGTCAAAAAAGAGGAGGGTTGTCAACGTGTGTAGCCGTAATTTTGCGAATGCGTGCCAGACTGCCAAATCAAACAGCAGGTCAAGAATGATGCCGTTGTGACGGGCTGTGAGAAGCCCTTCAAAGACAGGGATGGCGCACTGTATGAAGAAAGTCAGGAATCAGTGATTGATATCACGCTACTACTAGCCATGAAACACATACTTGGAGGAGATCCTCAAAATCATGGGCGGCAAGCTTCTTCATACCAGATGCGTTATTGCTAAATCTTCGAATTGTATCGCAGCCGAAAGTTGGCACCTGTCGGAAGCTGTCCAAAAATATATTGTAAGATACCTTTGAGGAACATTGAGAGGGAAACATACCACTGATTCAATATCTGAATCTTATCATTGCCAGCTGCATAGAGAATCCGGAGCAGGTGGGTGAAGATGGCCTTCCAAACACCCAGCTCGAATTCATGGAGGAGATCCAGAACAAACATGGAATAGAAATTGAAACCGAACTCAGATAATCGTTCGGAGAAGGCATTCTACAAGAAGAGGAGTCAGTCAGATATCCATCTGTCAGATTTAGCGATGACCCTTACATGAGTAGGGACCCAGGACTGTAGTTTCAAGAGCCACTCAACTGCAGCACTCACGACACCTAGACCGCTCTCGAAGATCTTGCTATCCACTTCCTTCGATTTGGTGTGTCTTCATGTACATTTTCATGTTGCTGTCTTTGTTGATTGAGTTTTGGTTCAAACCAAGGCTCGTTCAACAAACTGTGATTGTCATGTGACATTCAATGAGACGTGCGCAGTCACATGAACAGCGTGATGGAAAGTCGTCTAGTTGCACAAAGCCCCATCTCTTTCTCAAACCGTCATGTTCAACAAGCACTCTTCTACCTCAGCTGCCCCATACAAGCAGTGGCTGAATTTGATCAAAATCCTGCTGAGTTTTGCATTCCTTGCACCAGACCAAGCTCAAGTAACTAACTACACGCATATATCTACCTAGGACCATGGCCAAATTGCAGGACAGCCGAATTCAGGCAACCGCCGATGATATCCCTGCATTCCTGTACCCTGATAACGAGTTCGACCCCGATGACATGGACAAAGGATTACTGCAAGGCGGAATTCGCTTCAGGTCTGTACATTCGCTTCATGTGCCGCCTTCTCACTCATCAAAGCCCTAGTCTCAAATTTTCGTGCACCAGCCCCACCGACGCGTGAGTCGTTCAAATTTTCAGTCAAGCTTATCAATCTAATGCCACATAGAGGAGCCTCGAGTCCATAATGCCTCAGAGCTGGTGCCGGCTAGCTCCATGTCACGTAATATCGCAATGCAGGCTGTTCCGAACGACGATGCTCCTGCCCCCGGCATGATGCCGACTTCACAACTGTTTGTTCGATACCGCCCTCTTCCAGCCACAAAGCGTCATCTCATGGATGACCCCGGATTCTCCGATGAACTCACGCCGCCGCCTCCATCACCTGTCAAGAAGAGGCCGAAGGGGCCAGCTAAGCCCAGGGCAAAGGCGGTGCCTCCCGAGAAGCGTGCGCTGCCCTCACGCATCTGTACTAATCGAAACCCGAACTGAATTCAGACCCTCTGGTAAGTCTTTTTCAGGTTTTGGTGTTCTTACTAACTTTTCGTGTGTTTGTAGCCTGTGCTTAGTGTTACGCCATCGGTTGCTATGTTCTCAGTTTGCTCTCATGTCCTCCTTGACTTGTTCTCGTCGTCGCCACCTGTACCCCATGGTAGATAATCAAATAAATGTTTATTTCTTGACCACAAAAAAGAAAACCAAGGGAGGGGAAATGGTAGCTATAGCGTACAATAAGGCGAGGACTGGGGGACTTTGCCTTGGGTTACCAGGGTCCGTCGTGATGATGAACCTTACCAACCTCACAAATTTGCCTGAGCCTTGGCATGCATGACAATGTTCACCAAATTGTTGGTACGCGGCAATACCTTGGAAATGTTTACTAACTTTGTGAATCCAACCATCTTGGTGGGATCCAGGTATACTTAGATGCCCTGTTCTGAGATGTTCGACCTTACCAGGACACGTAAAAAGGTGAGCATTTTGAACTATGTAACAGGATGTATCCTAAGGTCTATTTCTTGACCTTTTGCTGATGTAGTGCAATGATAGTTCAACTCCTTGCTGAAGCCCTAAATTGTTCTGCTCCAATACCCATACCTGAGCCCAAATGCGAGACTGTCCTTAACGGCGATCATAATCACGCAATGGTCGGCCAATCATCATCATGTACTAGCAGGCACTCGAGCCACAGTTGTCCTCATAGCCGTGGTCATGCATCCAATGAGGCTTCTCCTCAACAATCCTCACCACTACACATACCCAGGTCTTCTGCAAGGACTCACAGCTGCATGTCCGGCCCTGTGGACGAGAGTATGCCCTCTTCATCAACCTGCTCCAATGCCTACGACGCCACAGCCTCATGGCTACTTGAAGAACAATAGATTACAGGATCTTCTGCAAGACACTCCAGTCAGCACGTCATCCTCGCTACCTAATATGCATATCCATTCCCCTTCCTCTTCTCACCATGAATCACACCACTCACGCGAGAAGGACAGATCATCACTCCCATATATACCACCGCATCCTCTGATGGTAGCCCAAGACCATGAGCACCATCAGCCTGCACCATCACCTGAGCCCACATCCTCACGTCACTCCCTGCCTGCCTCGTATGACCCAAAAGCTCTGGTATCCTCCGCCAGCAGTGCTGCGAAGGCCCTCAAAAGAGCCAGGCAGGAACATGAGCAGGCCGAGAAGGCAGAGAGGTGGGAAAGGGAAAAGGAGAAAGAGAGAGTGATACAATGGATCTCTCCGTGAGATTGAGCAATATGCTGAAAGTTCTGACAGGCATCAGCATGCTGGCAAGGGTGTGTGGGACAACTCAAGTTCGACACAGAGCAAGCACCAGTGGACCAACCCCATCAGTGCTGCGGACTGCTCCCAGAACGGATCCTCATCTTCTCGACTTCCTCCCCCTTGCGACTCGGCTCCTCCTCCTCCAAGCACGACCAAATGGTGTTTTGCCATGGTGGTACCACATGTGCCAGCCTGCCGTCTGCATGTTTGGTACTTAATAGCTATCGTGTCTGTGTATGACAAAGACTGTGTATATGATACCCCGATCAAATGGTCAGTTCAATTCATTCACACTGGCATGCGTGCATGGGCTGAGTACATTGTTTCATTTCACATTGCAGAAGAGGCAGCTTCGATCTTTTCTGCTGCGATTCTGACTGCTGTATTCCTACTATCATTCATGCTTCTTTGATCGATACAGAATACATGCCTTGTTGCAATCATCCATGAAAAGCATGTGGTGGCAAGCCACCAGCCATCCCCGTTACCTCGACACCAGCAGCGAACCCCTGCATTGTATGCCTACGAGTTGCCTCGAGGTCTGTCTAAGACCGTCTATTGAGATCAGTTGATCAAAGCCTCTTGACAGTTTTATACATACCAAGAAGCTTTTCTTAATAGCTCGTCCCCGTTCGCACTAGTGGATAAGCTCTCTCTGGCTCCCTATGGCCCCCACTCGAGCAGGCTCAAGTTCCAGAAAGTACCAACGATACTATTTACCACAAGCCGACGAATTCAACGAATTCGACAAGACCTCTGAGCACAGCGACACCGAAAACATATTCTCATCCAGTCCACCTCATTCGCCCTCTTCCCGCCACAGCGAGTTCCCTCCATGGCAAGCCTTCGATGATGCGAGACTGTGTCAGACGTTTCATGTGAACTATAAGAATCCAACCATTGGACAAGTACAGAATGTATGACTTGCTGTCGTTGTTTTACATCGTGCTTATTGTCCATCCTTATGGCTTGTAGGTCCTTCGACAATGTCAAAAGGAGCTTGTTCTTGTGCAAGCTGCATTCCGAGAGCTACACACAGAACACTTGGATCTCAAGCGGAAGCTTAACATCGAGAGAAGCAAAGCTTCAGCTGGCTCTTCCAAATTTGCACCATCGCAGGCCCTCTCGCCGCTTCAGCAGCAAGTAAAGGAGGCGAAACTGTTCACTCGCAAATTCATCACTCTATTCCGTCCATTCGTAACCGACGCAAAGGGCAAAAAGATACCTTTGGGCCCACCACCACCGGAAACTGTTTTATTACCCAAGAACCGGTTTTCTTCTACACGTCCTCCAACCACAGAGCAACTCATGTTAGCAGAGCTTTACCTCTGTCTACCAGACCATCTTCATGAATTGGTGACTGGCCATAGTGACTATTACGACAGTGTGAGTTCTAAGATACATATTGATCAGTATCATCTTAGTTGATCTTCTATTCACAGTTCGAAGCGGTTGTCAAAAATCAGCGCAGCACACTCATTAGCCATCTACGCAAAGTAACACCTGTGATTTTTCCCGACTTCGACCCAGCTGTCATATCGGCATCCTACCAACGAGAGAAACTTCCTCAATTACGCCGCTTGGTCAGCTGGAAAGACAAGCCGTCGAAGCCCTGCCATGTTGATGATCTACCACCGATTCTCTATCCATGCAAAATACGTGAAATGGGTTATGTAGAAGGCCACAAACGCTACGTGTTCCAAGGACCAGAAGTTCCGTTGTATATCAAAGCGGTCCTTGATGGTGAATCATCCTTGACCTCGAAGACGGGGAAGTCAAGTTCTGGGCCAAAGACTTATGGGGCAAAATGGGGAATCAGGAAAGTCGCGGATTTACCTTTCAATACAATTCCTGTCTTCGCAACGTTGGTAAGGCCTGAGAATGACTTCGTCTTGGAATCTGACCTGAGATTCATTTGCCTGCTCTAGGTTACCTACATTTTTTCAGCCGACAACTCCTTCGAAGTTGAAGGAAAGTGCACAGGGAAGAACTGGCTGCGCCTTTTCGAATACTACGTGCGGGAATTCTATGAGCTGCAACAGCGAAAGGAAAAGCAATACTTCCGTATTATGGACTTGCTAGAAAGGACTGTCTTCGGCACAAGTCCACAAGATGAAGAGCTCGATATGGAGTCGGGTGAATACGAACGGAGTGCCATTTTTGATGACGATGAGGCTACGTCGCTGAGTGATGCTGGTGAAGAATATGACATGGACGGCTTCGACTTCAATGGCGGTCATGACTCCCTCGACAATGCTCGAATTTTGGACGATACTTGTCTCAGGTTGGATAACACACATATCGTGGATGACGAAGACAATGGCGACGTCTTGCCGGACAATGCCCACCATCCTCCTCCCCGACCTCTAATTCCGCCAACAGCTCTACCCACTCTACCCTCCAAGAAACGAAAGGGAGGTGGAGCCACCACCATGCTTCCTGTTTTGCCTTCTTCCTACAACAGGAGTGCCAGTGGTTCGTCGTCTGATGAAGTTCCACTGATTGATACCCTTCGGAAGCGGAAGCAGACAGATAGAAGCTCAAGACACCTACTTCCACGGCCAACATTGCCACAACCACAGCCACCTCCTCAACCGTTGAACTCTGCGCCGTCAAAATCAAAATCCCAGAGCTCACGATCATCGAAATCTACCGCACCTCACTCATCAACCACATTAGCAAAGCCATCTTCGTCCTTGTCGTCGAAGGCTCCCGCGCCGACCTCGAAGGCTCCGATGGTTTCCGAACGTCCGATGGCGATGTTGCTAAGTCCCATCGGTGAGGCTGTCGACGATTTGGAGCGAGCCGCTGATCTAGCCCCGGTAATGACGAGCAAAGGGAAACGGAAGGGGAAGGAAAAGGAATTAAGAGTTCGGTTCAGCTCAGCGGAAGTTCGGTTCATACAGGAACAGGATGGTGCCATTGGGGATGATGAAGATGATCAGCTAGTGGGACCACGACGGAAAACACGCAGCGTCAGTCTGTTACTACGTCTACACCACTTCACCTCATCACTAACAAATCTTGCATAGACTAACAAATGCTAGCCCACTACTCATGTCAATCTTCACTTCACATTTTTCATTTCATTCTTTACTCACTACCGAGTTCCTAATGTATTTCTCCACCTGCGATTCTTAATGCATATACCCGCTCCCACTCCAGGTAATTGCACATCTCCCGTTCCATCTGGTGGATCTCTTGAAGGCACGGAGACCGGTCTTGAAATCCCGTCCGGGCTCGTCCTGGATATGTCCGTTCTCAATGAAGACAGTTTAGTGGTGCCGGCCGTCTTCGCCGGTGAACCAGCCATAGTCGTCGACGTTGCGGTCGAAGATGTAAGGCCGGGCGGGGGCGAGCTTGAACCCTAGGCGCTTCTCGAAGTCGGCTTTGAAGACGTCGAGGCCCATGTGATCGATGGTGTATTTCAGACGGGCATTCTGACGAGACGGGTTAGTAAATTTCCTTGTGGTTTCATGGCAGAGGTGTTATTACCTTGCGACCAGAAAGACAATGAATTGGTCAGAAATTCGCAGAGAAGAGATAAGTGAGAGATACGTACTCGGGAAAACATTCCCTGAGCAACAGTCCCCCACGACTTGTTAGAGTAGGTTTCGTCGCAAATCACTTTTGAGGCGATTGTAAATGCAGAAATGAATAGACGGTGACCGGAAGAACCCCTGGCAGTCGGAAAATGCGCTTTCAAACGTTGCAACAGGATGAGTGCCGCAAAAGTGACGGATGGGTGCAGTTTCGTCCGATGTAGTCCATAGGCAATGAAGTTAGATGGCGGCGACACTTTATGTAGTGGGTTTCTAACCTGACTTGGCCTGAGGCACTCGAGATGCCCACCTGTTCTGTTTTCTGTCGTGATGTCCGTGGTTCTCAGTTGGAAGAACGACTGGGGGAGGTTCGTGTGATTGGCCGTGTATCAGGATTTGGGAACGATATGACCCCACTGCAGTGGAAGAGATCTTAAAGTTAGAGGGAGGAGAGTGCAACGGTGTGGTGATCACGTACCTCTCGATTGGCCCCAAGTCCGAGTCGTGAGAACTATGACATGTTACAAACTCGCAAAAGTTGGTTTTGCGCATCCCAGACACGTCATGATTCCCACTCCTGCGTGCGATGGTAAGAAAGAACCGCACCACGAGGAGAGGAGCTCTAGCGCACCTCCTACAGGCCATCTCACACTGCTCTGTCATTTATTGTCGGTCTGTATGGTGGGAACAAAGACATAGTTTAGAACATCTAATGAAGAAAAACACAAATGCGAGCATACCTGAAAGATTGAGTGACTGGACGGCTGTCCTTAAATCCAGATGTTAGCAAGAGATGGTGGAAAGGAAGGGAAAAAAGCAACATCACTTGGGTGCTCGATTGACAATCTGATCTGTCTGATTGTCATTGATTATGATCCGGATCACAATCCGACCATAATCTCCCGATTGATAAACACGATTTGGTTGATCAGAATCGGATTTTGCCGGCTAGCGGAATTTCTGACAATTGTCTGTCTCGATTGCTCAAAAAAGCCCTGTGTTGCTGACCGGCGCTATACGCGATTCTATCGCCATCAGCGACCAACCAGAATCACTATCGAGTTGCATGTAAAGAACAAGACTAAGGCTAGTACATCTCGAATAAGCGCACGTATGCAAGCATTTGTGAGTATTGAATTGTTCAGTGCCAGTCACCTACTAGTACCCCCATTGAATCCCATTTTTTTTTAAAAAAACCTCAGTTATTCATCCCAGGCTTCCTCCGGATTAATTTCCCGTGCAGCGCCGTTTCTCTGCCTTTCATCTCCTTCGCGATGGAGTAGGGCGTCGTCGGAACCTCGAAGTGCCACACGTCGCGTTCGCCCCGCGTAGAACCGCGAATATATATGTGAGCAAATATACCCGAGGGGGTGAAGCACCGTGTAGACGATCACAGTTACCTACAAACATAAAGGGACCAGTTTTCTGTGAACAAGGGATGACAAATGTAGCTAGTACTCACGTTGACAGGTGCAGGCTTTGGAGTTTCAAGCCAGATGCTGATGCATACCCATGTGGCTGCGATGCAAAATACAAGGTCACGCCGAAGGATGATGACCAGCAGTGCGATGAAGTTGGTGGGCATAACTACTGCGAAGCCCAACCATGCGTGCCATGTGGAGTAGTGGCGTGGGCCCTCTCCAGGTGAATCGGGGTCGAACGAGAGCCCGAGTGTCACGCTGACATTTCCTTTAGATTTGATTTATACTCGGACTAGGAAGATACGTACAATAAGCAGTATGGGAAAAGAATCATCATCGGAAGGCCAAGGAAGAACCTAAGTGGCGCGTGGATGAGAGCGATGTCCATTGGCCGTTCTCTCGTAGGGGGGTGATAGACAAGGAGAGCGATGTTCGAGTATAAAAGGAGGAGGAGGAGAAGGCCTTGGAAGACGCTAGCGGCAATGAACCACTGGAACACAAAAGTGATCGCCCAGAACGCCATAATCCCGTTCGCGGCGACCAGCGAGAGACCAACGGCACTGATCAGAGCCCTCTTGGTCTCGGGCTTGGAGGCGAGGACAAGGAGAATGCAGTAACCCAACTGGCCGACAAAGATGAGGATAACATAGATAGCGATGGCGTGGTATTGTGGGGAGATTGCAGTTGGATTACGGCGGGCGACTTCAGGGATTGTAGGCTCAGTGACGACGGCGCAGATGACGAGGGTGGCAATGATGATGAGCAGCGACAGCGGTGTAAGGACTTGCAGGCGAACGAGGGCGAGATATTCGCGCACGGCGGGGTGATTGAAGTCCACAGGCAGATTCTCCATCGTGGTCGGACGTCAAGCTGAAGCAGACCCGCGACGTCATGGCCCGGTCGCCTATGATGTCATGTATGCGAAAATAGCTTGGCATGTCAAAAATAGCTTGCAGAGAGTATGCTTAACAGGGTTGCAAAATGTTTCCAAGCCGTAAACGCGACAGCGGTTTTAATTTGCACATCATATATGTCGCGGCTGTAGCATCTCTCAATTGTCACTCCGTAGCTTCGTATACCGTGCATCGAATTGGGTTGCGCAATCCAATTGAACCTGAAGACTGCAAGAACACCGTGTCAACTGAAGCAGAATTTTGAGTCATAAGATTAAGCTCTCAGATGCCGATACGTTCATTAAATACTCTAAGTTCCAGGTCGCTATCGCGAATGTGGTCACCTTGTGAGACAGAAGGCACGCTGCTGGGGAGTTCTGGTGAGGAAAATCGCATTGCGGAGAGGCCCGTATCGGCGTTGGATTGTGGAAAGCCTCGGAAATATGCCGAGCGTACTCTGATGAGAAGCCGATTCGCCAAGACACTAGACAAGGCAAATGAGAACGGGACGGCCAGCTGGTTAAGAATAATCTAAACCGAAGCATCAGTTGGATTACGGGCCAACACAAGAAACCGGAATTAACTGACGTAGTTTTTCGCCCATATGATCACGTTCGCGAGATATATCCAAAAAAGCCTTTGACAGATACGAGTTGCACAATGTGTGAAGGAGAGGAGAGCGAAGAACACTCACATCAAGAAGTATACCACTGAATCCCTAGTCAGCTGCCGCATCAAGGGATTTTTGACAATGAACGATTGTTCCCAAGCTTTTACAAGCGCAAGCGCAAGTAGAACCGCGTCTACCAAAAGTATTGTTGAATACCAGGTCACTCCAAAGGGAACGCTCCCAGGAGGCTTTTTAATGCTGCAGATGTATAAACCAGGATATGGTTGGCTGATGACTGCATCAAGTCTGGCCTTCAACGGACACAACATGAAGTATTGACCTGGATCCTCACCGGCACGGTTGAATGTCCCGAAAGCGCGTGGAATTCCAGCGAAAACGATGATAACGGCCTCGATGGATACCATGACGATCTGAGAGATGTACTGTGAACTTGCCCATGACTTGGACGTTAGTATCAACTATGCGCTCACAAGGAAGATAAGCATTTTGCGAGTGCTGCCGTACATGGCGTAAAGCCGAAGGCTGAGGATAAC
This sequence comes from Lyophyllum decastes, assembly GCA_025854295.1. Classification (NCBI taxonomy): domain Eukaryota; kingdom Fungi; phylum Basidiomycota; class Agaricomycetes; order Agaricales; family Lyophyllaceae; genus Lyophyllum; species Lyophyllum decastes. The sequence goes on along the minus strand of CP107705.1, from coordinate 3,101,517 downwards.
TATTTTCGAATTACCGAATCAAGGTATGTCAGTGATGAAGACTAATCCCGAAGAAGCAGAACGGACCGTGCGTTGCGAGTATAAGAAGGATACCGCCTGTGGTGCGCCAATAGAAAAATCTATTACCTGGATTATAGTAAGCAAGCAGCAGGATCATACAGACCGCTAGGTAGACGAACAACTGTTTTATGAAGGCATCTATTATGAGATGGCGTGATCAGGGATTCGAGTTAGCAAAGGGCACGTACAGCTAATCATGGGTATTCAAGCATCCATCAAGGGAGCGCAGGTGTTATCACGGCTGTCACTTACATTGTGCGAAGGCCTAGGGTACAGAAACACTGAACTGATGTGTCAAAAAATTTTAGCGACCAAGGGAGGAGGAAGTAGACTTGCAGGCGGCGGACGATCTAACCATATCAGAGTCAATCCGAGAATACTGTTTAAAGAATAGTTTTAGACTTACGTACTAAGTACCAGTGACTGGCCTCTGTTCTGTGGGCATCAAGGTAAATACCCTCGAAGGCGATAAATTCGACATTCACATCGTACCCACAAGAACAAGAACTTGGCCAAGGTCCACCGCTTTTTCTAAAACACAGATGTCAATAACGCGTTTAATTAGCGGCATAAAACGGATCTATTACCCAAAAGAGTTCTACCTGAAAACTTGAGCTGTAGTGAAGAAAGGAAGGATACGTACGGCGCAGCGCACCTCATTTTCGATCTGAAGAACTGGAAAAAACGTAACGTCACGATGCGTAAGTCAGTCACCTATTAGGAACGGCGGAGAAAATTAGTACGCACCGTGCTCGTATGCCACGAGGACCGCGCAGGCGACTGACTCACAACGTTTGAGTAAAAAACCGACCCACAATGGTCCATAATTACATACTGTGTGTGTAACGAACTAACCCTGCTTGTGTATGTTCGGCGATACTCATTGCCGGAAGCAGGTGCGAGAGTTCCCCGTCCGAGTTTCAATGTCCTTTGCATTTTTATAATGTCGAGAGCACAGCCCGCACTTCAATGTAGAATTACCCTTGGAGGAAGAGTGCGATGTGTTATCACAATTCAACTGTCGTGTGGGTCCTGATGTCAATCTTTCTTTGGCTTTCAATTTGTGAAATGTAGCTGACGTACCACGGTCCACTTCCTTTTACGGTTTCGGTCACTGGCGATTTTGGGGATCAAGGAAGTCGGTAGCAAGCCCTGGACAGTTTTTAAGAGTCCACTGAGACGTCGAGTAGTCGGTTCCGGCCTCGGGGTCGTCCGGGCGGCCGGCTTGATACAAAGCTTGAACCGGGGTTGAGGTCCTTACGTACCAACCACCCAGCTCAAACGGAAACGTATGTACTTTTCAAGGGGCTGAAGAAGATGAGTCAAGTGAACTTCGAATGGGCCCAGTGCATAGACGACGCTGCTGGGTCGTGATAGCATTGTGGAGGCGATTGCAGTGCGACATCCACTGTATATCGTGGTTGGAGCTATAGCAGGACGGGGGCATGCTGAGGATGTGAGGAAGGGCGCGAGCGGACGCTTCGAGAACAGCATGGTCCACCCTTTTTCAGATTTCTAGATGAAAGGGTTTTCCATGACCGTCCCAGACCATCCCTCATCTGTCGCCCGAGTCCTCGACCGTGTTACAGCTCAATCGTGGACTGCATCGTAGCAGATGGTGTCGGGTGTAAATTCCGTTGTGCATCATGGTGTTTAGCCGCATGTTTAGACATGAGGAATAGCCTTGCCAGGACGTGTCATCTAACCACAGCACAACGACGACAGAGAAAACGATGCAAGGATGTGGTGGGAATTGGGCTCCCTGTCATGGGTCGGTGAAACTCACAGGATGGAACGGCAGCGAAATCCGTACTGCTTCTCAAAATTGCAGGTCTGCCACACGAACCCAGAACCTCGGTTCCAACGCATGCCTTATTCTCCTAATATCTAGTTAATGCGGACTCCCATCCGCCTCAAGAAGATCATATAATTCCTGGAGAGAAAATAGAGGAAGATGGGTCAGGGGGGGGTTATATAATACTGGCGGAACAGCATATGTAAAACCCAGGGGGAGTCGAGCAGTGGTCCCCCACAAGGAAGACATATAACTCCCCACTGGCTTGTTGACGAATATCAGTACAAGGCTCTGAGCGCTCCAATTCGAAAGAAAGTTTATATTTGTACAATAATAAGATGTTGGGAGGCGGTACCGGTGTTCTACCATGTTTATTTCAACCAAAACCGCAAGAAAAATCTCGATACAAAAAAGAACGCTGTTAGATCAACTCGCAAGGCCAGTTATCTGGCTCTTAAGGCGACTGCGACGCAGAAAAGGTCAGCAATGCTATATATATGGCCCGAAAGGATGAACTGGGCTTACCATATCTACGCTGGCGTCCCAGTGATAAGTAAATCAGGTATAAGGGTGCCCCGCTCAGGGGGGTGGGGGTATCAGTCGTGATGGTCATGATCTAGAATCACACGAAATAGATACAGGGTGGCAGATAGATAGAAAGAGGGGAAGGAGATGGAACACATAAAGGAGCGTAGGGGGCATTGGGGGTCATAGGCCTCTCAGAGACGAGGAGGAACGAGCGGAGTGTGATAATAGGGGCCTAGGCCGCGGACGAGCCAAACATGGGAAATGTATAATTCTAGTCGGAGACTTCCAGAGGAGTGTTCCGGTCTTGCTACCGCTATCTGTAGTAAGCACCGGTGTTCCAGTATTGCCCTTCGTTTTGGTCCGCGATAGGCTGGGATTGCATGTACTGCGGGGTCGGTGCCCACGTCTGGTGCGCAGACGGATTCATCGACATGTGGTGCTGACCGTCGACGGGCGTAGCGCGACCGCTGACTGTCTGGTAATGCTGCATAGTTTGATGCTGCTGCTGCTGCTGCGCGAGATCCATCGTCGGCTTGATGTCGTACAGTACCGGCTGGCTTTTTTCATAGATCGGCGTGGAGGGGACAGTGGACGGCACGCCCATGCCATCACTGGCGATGGGTTGATTTTGCCCTGACATCGAAGTGTCCATCGACATCCCACCCATAGCCTGCCGTGGTTGCTGCTGCGTCCGATGACCGTCATACGGCGTTTCGTAGCTCGAAGGGATATGGAAATAGGTTTGCGGACTTGCGATTGTGGGTTGCGGGCCAAATGTTGGAGGACTGGGATGGTGAGAGCCCGAGGCGTATGTTGGTGTCTGCGGGTGCCCACTCACTGATCCGTAGGGCGAGCTTGTCGTAGAGTGTGGTGTACTAGAGTTCGGATATGGACTTGATTCGCCGCCATACACGCCCTCCCCGTTTACCGCAGTCTGATCGAAAGATCCGCGGTGTTGCTCATATCCGCGGGTGGTGTCAAACGAACCAGCGCGAGACGATTGCTGGCCTGGATTGTAGAGGGGTACGGGAGACATGGTGAAGGGCTGGACCTGTCCTTGTTCCGACTGCTGCTGCTGCTGCTGTGGTTGCTGCAGCGGGTGACCGTGGTCATGTATGCTGAACCGCCGACGCTGACTCGCATGTATATCGGAATGCCGCTCTTCAGCAGCACCGCCGCATTGCAGCGAGTATTGAACAGCCGGGGCGTGAGTTATCGACGACGACCTGGATCGATACCCAGCAGGATCCAACATGGGTGGGCCGGCACCGTTCTGAGAGGGCGGTAGTCGTTGAGGGGGATTCGATGGCTGGAAGCTGATACCGCCGTCCGTAGGTGTCAGGTCAGTCAGGCTTGGTTCGGGAACGCAGTCAGGCTTGGGTGGAGTCAAGCTCGACTTCTTCGCCATCCAAGATGCACCTTCTTTCCCTCTGTCCCGGATACCGAAAGAAGGATACGTGGCGGAGCCTTTCCTCGCGTTCTTCTTGTCGCCAGGCTTTGAACGCGGAGCAGAGCTGGTTCTCTGAGGAGCAGGAGATTGCGCAACGGGCCGATGCTGCTGATGTTGCTGTGGCGGGGTAGGCAGGATATTCTCATTACCAGCATCGTCCATCTTCCCATACACGCTCCCAAGGTCAACAACCATCGCCACCCCCTCTGAACCCAGTCCAGTCTCCCCATTCTGCTCTCCTTGCACCCCACCCTCAAGCACATGGTGTTTTCTCTTCAACATATTCTCATCCTTCCTTCCCGCGTCCACTCTCCTCCTCAATGACGCAACGATCCCGCCCAGCTCACCCTCCCCTTCACCGTGCCCACCACCCATCGCCTCCAGCATCTCTAGCGCCACCGTCACCTCCTCCAACATCGGCCGCGGCTTCCCAGTGGCAAGCCCTGAATGCGCACATATCACTAGCGCGTCCACCACTGCTTTCCCCAATGGGTAAAACTCCCCCATCAGCAATGTGCCGCTCCCGGCCTGCACCAGGCGCTGCAATACCCGCGCCGCACGCACTACCCCCTGCGCCGCGTCCACCGTCGCACGACTCGCAGGGCTCCAGGGGTGCGCGGCGGAGTAGGCGCTCCCGCTCGCACTCGTACTCGACGACGCCGCAATCTCGGGAGGGGGACGCATGAGCGGCACGTACGCGGAGATGATCATGCGGTTTGCGAGGATGGCGAGCTCCGCGGCGAGGGCGGCGTGTCGCGGGGACTTTGTGAGGTCCGGCTTGGACTCTGTGGACGAGCTGGGGGAAGACTCGAGCTTTAAGGAAGGCGGGAGGTCAGTGGACCAGGCGCGGATCTCGGCCTCGAGCTTGGCGGCTTGGTCAAGGGTGTAGCCATTGCCACAGGTGCAGCACTCGCAGCCGGGGTGGATGAGCCGGTGCTTGACTGTCTGGGTGAGACGTGTAAGGCTGCACGGCATGGATACCGTTAGTCGGACGATATTAAGGGCTTGGGTGGATTACATACCGACATCGTACGCTGAAGAAGCCATTATTCACATCGTCAGCCGTTTGTGCAGCAGTGACTTTGCCCTTGGCTTTGACCTTGGGAGGAGCTACTCTTGAGGCAGCCCGTCCCTTTGTTATACCATTTGGTTTCGTGGTCAAGTTAGGCTTGCTGACAGCCTCCTCGGGGTCGAAAGCCAGTTCGTATTCGTCATCTGCGTCCATGCTATCAACCACCGGAATTGGGTACTTGAAAGATGGCGTTTCAGGGGTGCGGGAGGTTTGTGCGATAGCGGGAATTTTAGTTGTGTATGAGTAAGGAGTGACCAGTGGGGCGTGGTTGAGAGCGTCGGACGTGAAGCTATCCGCAAACAGTTAGTCAACAAGCTCAGTACAGGTAGCGCAAGGAATAGAAAAATAAACAGGAGACAAGACGCACACATCGTAGAACATGATATCCCACCAAATCATCCTCCGTCTCTCCTCAGCCTTCGTACTCCTCCTCAAGCCGGTTCCTACTTCCTCTTCCGGATCCCGCGCAAGTCCAAGCCCACGCGCTAGATTGACAAGTTTGCCGATCTAGAGAAGAGCGAGAGGTGGGGGCTTAGTGTGATGTACCCGGGCGCTCCCGAGGAACACGACGCGCCAGAACAAAAACAAGAATGACTCACAAGAGGGAACGCTGTCTCCAACATGCCACTAGGCTCCTTCGAGGCCACCGGAAAACCAGAACGGAGTAGATACTTCACCTGCAGCAAAGACGCTAGCAAATGGTCCATATCCTCCTTCTCGTTATCTCCCCGCTTCAGCTTCCCCACATCATCCCCGCCCTCCCCAACCTCCTTCGCCTCCTCTGCCTCCTTCGCCTCCAAAGACGTCCTATACTCATCCCAGACACCCATTGCCTGCCCCGCCAGGGCGTACAAGAATGCATGGTCAACAGGCGCGTCCGGGCTCGGTTCAAGTGCCCCTAGGGCCAACAAATAACACAGGCACGCAAACAGCGGAACGCTTGCCCCGGCTGTGTTCGACGGGGGTATCGGGGAAGGGGAATGAGTGGAGCGGGCGCCGAAAAACACCGCGCACGCCAAAGCTTTCTGCTTCTCCTTCGCTGACGCGGCCTCGGGGTCCGCGAAGTCAGCTATTCTGCCCCACTGCATCAAGAGAGCGAGGTGCGGGTGCGCGCTGCGAGCGCTGGCCAGGAGCTTCATGCGAGTGGGTGGTGGTGGGAGGAAAGAGAGGAGAGCGGGGGTGATGGTTGGCACGACGGATGTAGGTGGGGACGTGTTGGGGAAGGTGAAGGACTTCTGGGGTGTGGGGAGCTCGTAGTCCCGTTGTGGGAGGAAAGGAGAGCTGAACTCCGCTGGGTAGGGGTTATGTGTTGGATAGGTGTACGAGGTCGACTGTCCCTCTTGCTGTTGCGAGGCCACCACCACTGAAGACGAATAATACATGTGCAGGGGCGGGAGATTGTGCTGAGTGAATGGGAGAGCAGTGGTACGGTTCGACGGTCCCTCGTCGATTATAATCGTGTTGTCGTGATAAGGCGTGGCGAGATGAAGTGTGTCTATAGGGCACGGCTCCAACTTTACGTAGGTGCCATCCAAGGGCATTTCTGACTTGAACGAAACTTGGTTTCCCGGCGCGAACAAGTCCAACTGACAATGTGCCAGCCAAATGTTTGTGAGATCGTGAAGCCGAATGGATATTGAGGAGGCGGTCGAAGTGGCGGTAGTTGCTCGGGATTTCATGGAATGTGAGGTGGGCAGCGTCACTTGGGCAAGAGGATAGGACGACTGGAATGGCGGTGGTGTCTTTCCTGCTGTGACCATCGCGAGAATGGCCTCGACCTGTATGAGGCGATTGTTGAGGGAGTGCAAGTCGACTTTCTCAGCCGCCGCTGGGGAGTATATACAGCGCGACACGGTGTCGCGCTTTGTGCAGCTGCCGCACGGCGTCCGTCTGTCGCATTTCAGTTTGAGGCGCTTGCACTGGAAGAGAATTTAGCCTGTGGTGGGAGAATAGGAGCAGCAATGGTACCTCTGCGCAGACGACAGTGATCCTGGAGCGTATTTGGCTGTGGACAGTGAGCAGACGCCAAGGATAGTGCTGGAAAGGACTTACGGGGTCGCGGACGGGGCTGCTGGCTGCTGGGGCTGGTCGTCCATGGTGGCGGTTGTGGAGACGGAATCCTGGGACGACTTTTGGTTTTCATTGTGGAGGGGCTGGCCCTGCATTTCCGTTTCGGCTTCTGGTTTGCGCCCTGAGGCTCCCGATTCGGTTCCCTGCAATTTCATCCTTTACGTGTGTGGATGCAGAATTCAGCCTTCCTCCTGGCGAAACTTGTAACAAACCGTTCCTTGCGCTCGACAGTCAGGCTTGTATTACTTATCCTATCTAGCGTGTCAACTATGTATATCCTTTCATTCATCTGGCATTTGCCGCACCTCCCAATCAGCTCAATCATCAACGCATCTCCAAACCACCATGCCCGACCCTGGACTGTCCTAAATCGTCCTCTCGCCCTGGGAAGATCTATTCGTTTCTGGTCAAGCATTCGGCATTTCCCAAGCGGTTGTCTCGCATCATGACCGAAATTGTGCCTTTCCGGTCCGCTCCTGCGGAATGGGGATGAAGCTGGGGCATGGACCTCGGACAAAGGTTCCAGTTTTTGTACCATTCACCAGGGGGTCATATGGACGCACTTTTGAGGGTACGATATGCATTTTTGGCGGGGCTGAGGACACGACGAGCCCGTATGCAACGCGTCACCAGAGCATCGGATGAGCCATTTGATCAGCTGTATAACGCATATGTAGTTCTAACGAACAACACTTTCAGGCTAGCTCGTTATAGGGTACCTTGGTCAAGTTACGATGAGAGCGGGGGTTCCCGTAAAACAGACTCGACTGACTCCTTCGTTGGACAACTGGACCCTGGGCCACACAAGACGTTTCCATCCAGAAAAGCCTAAAAGTTCCGTACCCTCGGCCAACGTTCGGCTTGTGAGAGCGTCCACAGCGTCGTGGTCAGTATGGCACATTATGTACACTTTGACGCCTGCTCTCACCCAGTCGCAGCCCTTCTGAAGTCAAGTCCCTGCATTATTGTTGTTTTAATTTTATTTCGTGCAAACCAACAAACCCCAGACTCAAATAACACGGTCTTCTATCAGATCCGGCGGCAAGCTTGTCTATGAAATACCCCTCGTAACTCCATTATGAGTCGAACAATGATATCCCTAGCCAGACCAACAACCTACAGGATGCGGCATCACAAGAGAAGGATGTCAAGTTGCCTCCAAGTTGCCTCGACTAATAATTTAGGAGGATTTGCGTGGTCCGTGATCGATAGAAGACCGCGGACCTACCAGCACATCTTCTTCCTGCAGCCTGCAGTCCGAGATTCAGATTAGCCACTCCACCGGACGAACAGCTTCAATCCATGCTCACACCAGTCCTTCTCCCAATTCGAACTTCAGAACCCGCAGGGGACCCAGAGGACACCATTTCTACACAGCACATAAAAGAGTGATCAGTAATCATAGCCAGGCACGAAGTAAATGCGTGCACAAGAAAACCAAGAAGGTGCTGTTCATCCCCGACTCGGCGACAACTGTGGAATAGAATTGAGCAAGGGTCTTCTCCCGGCGGCAGTCTGCCGCTGCCGCCGCCAACATGCCGCAACAATTACATTCTGGTAACTTAACATCCCTGAAGGCAGTGGCGTGTGCGGTCGCCCAATTGACATCGAGCGCTGGCCGCTTGACGGTGTAAGTAGTGTATGTAAAGTGTTTATTATCTGATATCAGAACACTTGCGACTACGCGTATTTCAAAAGGCGACAGAATGATGGTTATGAAAGGGTTGTCGCAAACATAGCACGATTGGATACCCGCCCTGTCACCGAGTCAACCAAAACAACGGCAAAACGATAAAAGGGGGCTTACCACAAAGTAAAGCCTTTTTGAAGCCGTAATCTATTTCCACCTCCGCCTTCTAGTAAGCAACTTGGCACCATGCAAAACGAGGTGAGAAATGAGGTGCCCAGACCTGTCAATATCGTGATTGCAGTCCCGAGATTTTCGAGATCAGCGAGATCCAGCTCGGGCTGTGGAGAAACCTGCGTTCTTCGACGACCTTGTGACACGCGCAGAAAAGGAAGATATACACATACGGGCCAATAGTAGGGTAGAATAAACGTTATCAAGTACATATGCGGAAAATTCAATTTGATGCTGCCTCTGGCTTCTTCCAGCTATACTTAGCGAGTCGATGAGCTGTGATAGTAGTGGGGATTCGACATGTGTACAGATGTGATCATGTGGAGTACGATACGGCCGGATGCCCGAGGGTCCGTTTCGTACTGGTGAGTTGGTACTCACTTTGCAGCGTTGCAAGGCCTGAATGCTTCGAGATTGATTACACACACATGATTCAATCAGGAGAAAAGAGACATACCTAAATTCAATAAGCAACGGAACAATGTAGGTAAGACGCGGACCCGTCGCAGGTCCATGCGCCAGCAGCGCTATCTCGCCCATCTGCTCTATTCCAGACGAAAATAAGCCATCATCACCGCAAAAGCGCCCCCGGAGTCGGGGCGTTGTCCATATATGCAACGCATGCTTTTGCCAATGGCAGAGAGAATAACGTCAAGAATGAAATGCCGAATCCCCCATGCGTCGAGATAACGGAATCATGTGGACAAGGAGCTCGAGCACGTCGGGGGCCGCGCATCAGGAGCGCCGTCTGGTTCATCGCTCCAATGTCAGAAGTAAGCCATCACTACCACAGAAGCGCCTCCTGGATTTGGCAAAAATGGCCTCTCTGAGTGGAGCTCAAGGCGGCGATGTTGATGTATCGTATGCCCCATCCACGAGTGACCAATTATAGGATATCGTCCAAGATGAAACCAGGAGCCCAAGAACACATGAATCTATCTGTCGAGTATGCCTCAATAGCCCTGAGCGCCATCAGCATATCGCCACCAGATCCGAGGGCCGCGGGTTGACGGGACTTTACTGGTTTTCCATATCGCCATCTCAGGCTAGTTAAAACGTATGGTCGCTGGTCCATGTGGGACATTAAAAAATGCTGGACAAGTAGGATTCTGACAATGGCATCCGACATCGAGACGCCATGATCCCAAGGCTTTTCGCTGGGGGTGGGTAAGGTTAGTGGTTAAGCATTGACAGTGACAGGGAATCAACACAACCAAGTTCCTCATCGGCAACTGCCGGCCCGCCAGTCATTGTAAACTTGAAATTCCGATTCGAGTGACGCTCAACGCTCCCGCTCCAAAAAAAGATCACTACGACTTCGCCTTCTTTGTTGCTACTTTTAAAGGATCCTGAATCTACGATTTCTTGGAGAGAACGGAATATTCTGCATTCTGATCCTGCCCTCTCATACGGGATGCACTTGCGTGACGATATCACTGTGTAGCAGCAACTTGGGGTTATAGTCACCCGACCTGGCTGCATCATTTTTGTGGTCACGTCGTCCTGCAGGTCCTAGGAACGAAAAAAAAAATGCGTACCTTGAAGCCCCTGTCACTATGTGCACTTGGTACATGGTCCACCTGTGGAAGCGACTTAGACGTCTGGACTCCGATACCTGATCAACAATCTCTGAAGAGAACGACGAAAGAACACGTCTTGGCTACTGATATGGGTATTTGGCGACGTCTTCAAACTAGGGACGCGACTTGACCTCACGGATTACCTACGACGATTCCAACTCTGGTATATCGGCTGCCGAGCTGCTACTGGTCCACACTTTTGTCGTGTACGTGGACCAAATAGGACGCTAGCAGTCTGGGACCAGATGTCCGTGCACCGAGCTTAACAAGGATGCCAGCCCACTAGTCATTCTTCTCCGTGTTTTACTGACAAAAAAACATCTGCAGGACGTTAGGATTGGCTTCAAGGTAGGATTCAAAGATCGGCGAGACCTTCTGCCGCGGTCGCTTACCCGGCATCATTATCCGATCTACCCAGTTACTGCCCAAGGGATATTTATCATTTTCGATTACCCCTTTGGCTGGTCCAGGGCCGGCTGACTATCATCGCCAGCCATCAGAATCGTGAGGGTTTACAACTCACCCAAACCGCAAAACTCGTGTCTGAGATTCATTTCTCGTAGTCCATGCGTCCGTCCACTACAATGCACCAGTTGTATCCCCTTTTCTTCTGTTCACGCGACGCCTTACACTGCTGGCACGGTTAGGGGTTTCTTAGGAAAAACCCTTAGGAAAAAGGTTTTCTCACATCTGATCTGTTTTTCTTTGAGATAAAGGTTTCATTTATGTTTTGAACAATACAATAAAATAATAAACTATTTCTGGAATCTTTCTCAAGAAGAACAAAGCCTGTTTCCTCACCTTTGTTCTGAGAAAGAGTCAAGAAAAACATTAGGTTTTTCCCAACCTTTTCCAAAGAAAAAGATAACCTGCTTCCAGTATGTTTTTCTGATGATACTTATAATCTTTTTCTTTCAAGTCTTTCCTATCATAAATGCTTTGTTTTTCCCCCGAAAAAGAAATTGTAACACAAAAAGTTCTTCGTAAGAAACACGGAATCAGAAAAACCTTATGTTTTCCTCGAGAAAAAGGTAATGAAACCGACATCGACACCGTACTCGCGCGCTGTGGGACTCACTCAGGGACACGATTTGCGCGACTGATCGTGTTAGAAGACGCGATATTCGAGATAGTATTAGACACGCCGTAGTAGATTACACGGATGACAGCGCCGAAAACGCGGCGTGCCTGGTAGCCAGTGATGACGCGACAGCCGTGGTTGCAAAAAAAAGACGGGGTCGAGCGTAGTTCCAGGACCAAGAAGGGGAGGATGAGTACACGGCTGTTGAGAAAGAAATGACCGTTGGGAGGGAGAGCGGACACTGAGAGAAAGTTACGCACCGATTCGCGTCCTCAGTCTCTGCAATAACCGAAACAGCCACCGCCAAGATAAAACATAATTGATTTCCAGAATTGACTGGCGGTCGCGGGACGCTACGGAAATGGTTAGGTTGGCGAACGCGAATGGTGGGCTATGCCGACAGACCACGGGTCCGGGAGCGGGAACGCTGATCGAGTCGCTGATCGTGCCTTCGCTCTCCTCAGAAATGGTGGACTGGAAAAGTAATTTAGTCAGAACATACTGAGGTCGCGGAGCTGTACACTTACCAGAGTTAGTTGGAACGGCATTGGTAGTTGTAGAGGAAGGACGACGGTGGATGGAAGTTGAGTGGCAATCGCGAATTTTGAAGTGTGACGAAGTGACGAACATGCTTTGCGACCTCACGCATCCAATGCCGCGAACCTCTTCGTCGACTCGGACCTCTTCGACTCAACGGACTCCAAGGGCGACTACGCATACGATGCCCGACTATTATACAAACGCAAGATCACGACACTCTATGTCGCCCTCTCGAACTTGAAGTCGTACGTCGAGGCCAACCTGTACTGTTGGTGACCAAAGCGGCTGGCGACTTCCTAGGCACCAATGGGATCGCTGATGAGATGATCCAGTTCCCCTTCCTAGAAAAGGACGACCATGCGTACAATGTGTGGTACGTTTTTACGCATTGTGGACCGCAAGTCATGCTGAGCTCCAGTCGCTGTCAGTATCGGCGGTCATACACTCAGAAAACCGTACACCTATGGAGTCTGGATGACCGTTGAAGACGTTGGTAAAATTTCTATCCTTATTCGGAGTTTCCAATTGTTAATCTCTTTTGCCGTTTTCCGATTGTTTCATCCGACGGCCTACGACATATTGTAGGCTACGCTGGGCGAACTGAGCTGCGTTATGTCCTTGGTAGGTCGTTCTTTGGCCTTCCTTTCCTACACGCTGACTGCTCACGGTATGCAGACCGAGCAAAAAAGATGCCCGCATCGAGGATGATACGCGATGCCTGTTCGCATCTTGTCACACAGAAAGGGACGAGGAACATGGAGCGTCGTTCGGCATAGAAGAGGAATTTTCTTTCAATCTCATCCTAGAGCACGAACCTGATTTCCTGCTAAGTATTACGAAGCAGTTGGCCCTCTTCCAAACCGTCTTCAACCTCCCCTCTGGCGTTCTCCACCCACCACACCCGCGAAACCCCGCACACGCCATCAGTACCAGCTCTCCGCTTCAGGCTCCAAGAGCACCTCCAACCACAATGACAATTGGCAGTCGGAGATCAACTCGCACCGACAAGCCATCTCGCGTCACCGGCACCACTGGGAACGGGCGAAGACTCCCCCTGGGTACTGGAATATCGGGTTTCCGGATACCCAGGAGGTAGAGGATATCAATGAGCGGGCGAGGGAGATGCATAGGAAGAAGATGGAGGAGATTGAGGCTACTGTGAGGAAGGAGGATGGGTGCTATAGACGTCGATCGTGATGGTTGAAGGTTTTGCCCATCCCTGGTTTTCGTTTTTTTTTTCACGTATGGGAAGGAACTCATTGTAATTTTATAGCAATGGTTAGATGCATATCGTGATACTGGCTGGTCTCTGTCTCGGCGGTTCAAAATGTGCTGGTGGCTGACCTGAAGGACAGAAAACATACGGAAGCTGTCAAAGTTCGGAAGCGATGTGTATAAGGACACATCGTAGAATGGAGGCTGACTTCCAGCTGCCTTTCTTTCGTACTCTGACCGTTAACAAATCGCTACAATTATGCCTAGAGCCTCGAGATCTTCCAAACGCGTGGAGCCGAAAGGCTGTATCCCCATCGGCCTCCGTCGATTCTTTTTCAAGCTGGAGCTCTTGGGAAAACGCCGGCGTACAGACTTATTTTACGACTACAGCAATCTGGATCCCGTGGTCGACACTCCTCCTGAGAAAGCCCCATACCAGACACCCTTCCAGATATCTTCCGAACAAACGAACCTCCCTTCAGCTCGAGCTTCAACGCCTTCTCCATCCACTCTTCCCGAATCCTCACGATGTCGCGCGATCACCTCATTAGCGTCGCCCTCGCGCTCGATGCCGGGCTCCCCTCCGTGATGGCAATCGATATCGACCACGCCCTCCCGACGAACTTCATCCGAGGCTCTATCGAGCGCATCGTTGGTCTGCAACGGGACGTCTCAGGCGCCGAAGCCCCTGCGTTTGCTGACAGATTCGGAATCTAACAATGGACTACGTGCGGATTTCGATATGGGGCCCAGATGGACAAGACGCCGCCTACAAGTCCTTGGCGAGCCGGAGCCGGAGTTACGGTCAGCTTACATCTCTCATCAACCCTCGTCTTGCGCGGCTTCGGGAGGTAGAGGAGGAAGAATTCGACGTCGACACGGCTGGCAGGCACTTGAAGAAGAGAAAGCTGCCTTTCGATAACGCTGACACCGAGAACGACGATTCCGACGTTGACATGTCAGGCCCCGTCCAGACACCCACTCCGCTCCCCCACCTCCAACGCGCACGCTCGCACCACCTGGCCCCCATCGCCTCTCCGATCGCACCGCGGGTCCTCCGTTCGCACAGCCAGAAACTTGATAAGACCACAACGATCGATATGACCTTCGTCAACACCAAACGCCCCGCGTATCGTTACCGGAGCAAGGCGAAACGCCCAGCTGCTGAGATGAAAGTTGATGAAATGGATTCCGTTGTAAAGCCAATCAGCATTCCGAGAAGGACAGGACGCCTGAGGCCTACAGCTGGGCACCGCAAACATGCTCTTTCCAATGGCGACAACGGTTCTGGTGGTATAGTCACCGGATCCGTCTCTTCGCGGATGAATAAAGCTTCGACTAAATCCCCGGCGCTAGCGGTTATTGGGGGAAAGAGGAAGAGGAACGTCTGTCGGACAGAAGCGGAGAAGCGGATGACGTCCGGGATCGGGAAGATGAATATGGGACAGTCTAGAGATTGCGATGATATGGATGTAGGTCCGTGAGGGTTTGGAAGTTCGTTGTTCGGTGAATTTTCGGTCATAGTTAACTAGGGAGGTCGTTGTGGAGAAACGCAAGTGCAGAATCTAAACAAAACGCTGATCAGCTCATAGCTTGCAAGAAAGTAAAGACATCATTGTACCGAAAACATTCACGAGATTGTTTCATCATCCTCGTCCTCGTTGTTCGCCTCAGTCCAGGTGACACTGCCTACCACGTTCTTTACGGCTGCCGCGACCGTTGCGGAGATACCCCTGCAGCGGTCAAACTGAACATGGGTCAATCCCGACCCGGCTCCTCGCCGTTGATTCAGGAAATCAGCCAACAGTCCCAAGTGGATCGTGTCAAAGAACACCTCGGTGAGGAGTAAAATACGTAGATTGGGGAGAAATTCGTGGCTTCCCCAACCCCCCGCGAAAATGGGGCCCGGCTTGGCAGTGAGTAGATATCCCGGATGCGAGCGGATCGGGTGAACAGTGTGGATGTTTGACAGCCACTTGAATTCAGTTGACCACACTAACTTCTGCTCCAGACCCAGGATAGAGACGAGCTCTATGCCCTCCAGGGGAAGAAACAAGCTAGCAATCCTTAGAATCACAATGGCGAGTTTCAGAACCAATGGACCTGCCCTTAGCCACAAATATAATGTTGGCTTTTTAAGCGAGACCGTTGGTCCTTCTAATGAAGTCCAAGCCTCCAAGAGCATACCAGACTTGGGATGTTCTGAGAGGCGAACGCCCCGTAGAGGCTGTTCGTCAAATCGGGTGACGTGCCTCGCAACCGCCGTAAAAATGAGCATGCAGGCGTGAATTTGAGAAGACGCCGTAAGCCCTAGGTCAAGCTGGAGAATGCCCCTCGCATTTCCTGCGTCGCTAATATTGAAATGGTTCAAGAAATCTGCGCAGCTGATTGCGGGGGAGTCATACACCATCAAAATTGCAAGGGAACGCAGCTTAGAGGTCTCTCGGGGCGATGGAAGTTTTGATATTTCCGGGTGGAGCGCCATTAAGAAGGACCATAAATGCAATGTCTCTAGATTTGGTATACTCGAAAGGAAGTGGACGAATTCCGGTGTGGACAGGTAAAGTTCGAATCTGACACTGCGAAGCTCGAGAAAGGTTAATCCACGATAGAGCATGGACTTAGGGTGAAAAAAGCCTAAACGCAGGAAGAGCCGCCGAAGGCGCGGAGCAACCCCTCCGAACATGCTGAAGAAGCTATTAGTGGAAAAGGACTGAAGCTCGAACGATTCTAGGAGAGGAGCAAGTCTTTCGAGGTGACATTCACTGCTTAAAAAAACAGCTCTTGCCAAATTGACGTTCGGCAGAGGACATTGCGAAAAGGAGTACGTTGGCGAACTCAACTGGCAGGTGATGCCGACGTACCACGGGACCAGGAGAAAAAAAAGCGATTGGGAGTCGCTCACAGCGTCTCCGCTCTCCGGGGAAATGACGACTGAAAAATGATCCGAGGGAAGAACGGAACCCGTACTACGATAGGCCAGTTATAGACTTATAGTTTGGTCGGAATCCTGACCAGCTCATCGCATGACGAGGGGAGGAGGGCGGGCGGTGGTGGGCATAAGAATCGGATGCATTGATATTCTGGTACAAAAAGGGGTCTTCGTGGGAGGATTGTTCAAAGGGCAAGCTTCTTCATAACAGCATCCCGCCTCACTGTCATCGCGCGATGACGGCGGTCCGTCAACACAGCGCATTGATATCCATGAAAACGAAATGCAAGCAAAAAGAGTCTGAGCATTCATGAACAATACCGAGGACGGTGATCATGAGACCGGGTTATCAACACAGGCCGATACCAAGAACTTCTAAGCATCCTGAAGCAATGTTAACTCCGGGCAATTCGAAAAGACCGAATTTGACGTACACGTCGTAAGGCGACCACGACCACGACTTCCTTGTCGGTATTCCACGCAGGCACCGCACATTTCGCAAAATGAGCATCAACTTCCGACAATGGTTTGACTTCCGATTTGGTCTCGAGGTCCCTACCCCACAGCGCTGCACCCAACTCAGGATATTGTGAATAAGGATCGAGCGTCGCGCTGGCCTGCTGATGGCGCTCCACCACAAGCCATGTTCCGTTAACATGGTGACTACTTGAGTCCGCGAATTGCACGATGAGATGGATGGAGTACGGTATTGATGAGCCTTTGAAAGTGACGCAGCTATTGCCTTCGTGTCTCTCTCTCGAGGTGAACGAATAACCGCGGTACTGAATATGGCTTCTGAAGTGAGCATTATGAGGAACGAGTTTACCAGTTCGGGCGTCGCTGAAGGCTGTGCGCAGCGTCGAGGAGAGTGGTTTTGATTGTGTACTCAATTCCTCTGCAAACTCGTTAGCTTCATCAGGATCATCGTCATCGGGGTCCTGGGAGGGTCCAAGGAGGTCAGGAGTGAGTGTGTTACGTGCCGCAGGTCGGACCAAGGTGTCGAACATGTCAGCGCAATGTCGAATGGCCGTGGGGCAGGTTGCTTTCTTGAAAAGACCTTGGAAGTTTGAAGTTCGGTGCCAAGACCTCAATATGGTCTCCTCATATTCACCTTGTGATACCTTAAGCAAAGATGAACGATTAAAGAGCGGTAATCCTACCTGGTTTGTAGTTGGTGGATATCCGTTGGAGCATGCCAATGACTCTTTCGAACGGAAATGCCCACCATCCCGTCGCGGGGCCATACATTCTCAGGAACTCAGGTAGATGCAGCGCCATGTGGTGGTTGGGGAGAGGGTCATAGGTAGGGAAGAGCCGTTCAAGCTCACGACGGTATTCCACCATGAGCTCTAGGTAGCGTTTACAGTGTTCTTCGGAGGTGGTTCGCGAAGTTGCGACGGCAACGGCGGATAGGAGTAACATGGTGAGGTGTAACAAGTTCTTGCGCTCTGGACTGATGTCGGACTCGGACCACAGGCGAATCAACGTAACTGGCAGATACAACAATCCAACCATTCGCCACTGGTCGGATTTCAACTTGGGCCCTGATGAAGAGAGAGTCGTTGGAACCGATGTCACCCATGACGGCTTGACGATATCTCCCAAATCGGACCATAATGCTTCCATTTCCTCTTTAGTAAATATACTGCCCTGCGCGAAGGTCATAGTTTCTTCCGGTTGCCCTAGTCGCTATTATCAATATATCAGTCCTATATCCCAAGGGGCAACGAAGTGGCGAACATCACTGACCCATTCCAAAATAGCTCTGGTAACATCGGCCTTTCTTCGTTTCTTGCTTTCTTCGACAGGTGGGAGAGGGCACTCATACCCAACGGCAATGTATTCCAAGGCTGACAGTTGTGTTTTATCCCCCAAATCTTGACCGCCCTTTCAAACTGCGGATCGCCCTTCACGAAGGCAAGGGGTTTCTTCAAGTAATTGAGGAAGGCACGAAGGCCAGTGAGCGCGGCTTGTGACGACGGAACTTTATTGTTGGCGTTGGGTTTCATCTTCTTGAAAAAACCTTTGACTTGGACCGGGCCGCGTCGCTTCGGGTCATAGCCAAGGATGTCCTGGAAATGCGCCTTGATAAGTCCTAAAAAAAGATTGTGCATGACATCCACGACGAGGAATGTCGAAGGTTTGTAATAGGGTAGATCAAGAAGCACAGAATACCGTAGCGCCGCCCGCTCAAAAAGTTCATCTGCTACTGGTGCACTTGGAGCATCGCGGTAGCTCTCCGCATCCTGTCGACATTCCTCATCTGTTCGTTGTTCCCAGCTCTTGTAGTCATAGTCACCGTACGTATGCAGTGATCGGCGGCACTTGCACCGGGTGCAAAAGAGTTCATGGGTGAACGCGCCGAACCCTCCTGTTTTTCGTGCTCCTGGCAGATCACAGATGACAAGGATGATGGCACAAAGTATTAAACGCATGCTCCAATCACAGGTCTGGGTGAATGTCATGCCTTTCCAGAGCTCTAGGAAGGCATCGACAGTGGGTTTGAGGTAGGGATTGATGGCGTCGAGTGGTGGCTCCCTGGGGCCTGGTATTATTTGGGTAAACATGTTTTCCGGCTTGTATCTCTCTTCGATGGGAAGATTCAGGCAGGCCAGGGTAACCAGGCCTACGGAATTCTTCTTTCCTGCAGCCATGACGCGAAGCGGATTAAAGAAGTCGACACTGAGAGAGAAAAGGTATCGACCGGCGTTATCATCACCCGAAAGACTGAAATGAGTTCTTTTGTCTGGGCCCATGAAGTTTCGTATGTTCGACCCCTGGAAAATGTGCGTCAAACGCCCATCTGGGGGGATTTTCATCCTGTCCCAGGCTGCATCCATGATCTTCTCGTAGCCAGTGCGGGATAGAAGGCTGGCTAACCAGTCCTTGAAATCGAATACAACATATTCTCGTATTGGAACCAGAATCGTATGTTTCCCAACGGTCTTTGGGCGCGTAAGCAATTCCTTGCAGTGGGAGCCATGCTTCTTAGCATTGCATTTGTCACGATATATAGGCAGTCCTTTTGAGTAGGTTGGGGGGTATATAGCATGGCATTTGGGGCATATGGCGTAGACTGTGGATTTGCCGTCGACATTAAAAGCCTTCCTCGCCGTTCTGATGTCTCGAGGGATGTCACTGACGAGCTCCTCGATGTAGCTTGACAACGTGCTCGACAAACCCACGGAATGAAGTGCTTTTTTGACTGCGAACTCGATGATGTACTTGCACAAGGAGAATAGCCAGTATGTTCCACGGCGGGGTAGGCGGAGGATGACATGGCAAACCGTGACCATGAGCATCACAACCTGCACTAGGGGTTTGACATCAGCGAACAGAGGCCGGAAATGCTCGCCTGTGAAACGGGCAAGACATTAGTACTTAATCCGGCGTAATAAAGGTCTCTGATCACGTACTTGTGTCGTAGACAGGTCTGCCTCGCAAACCCCCGTCGTCGGCCCGCTTCTGAAGCAATTCTCTCCAAGTCTCGACCATGCTCCTGTGTTCCGCCTGAACGATCCGTAACTTCAGCAGCACCTGTCGGTGCATTTCCACAACAGACGGGGTCTTGACATGCGCGCTATTGGACAGCTTCATCGCATGTTGCGCAACGTTGTCGCCAATTATGCCGAGCTTTTGCAGAGCCTCGTCGATTGCTGGTATAGCTGCATCACTCGGAGCTGCACCGATGGCGACAATCTGCTTCTGGAGAGCAGTGAGGGCTTCTTCAACTTTACCCGCGTCACGAATCATATTCCGAGCCCTCTCTGCATTATTAAGTGGAGAGCGCGAGGCAGGCTCGATCGCAACTGGGGAAGCATCGGGGTCCAAGACGAGTCTGCCAAGGGCATCGACGATTTGCGCTTCGTGATTGGCTTTCGCCCGCGCCTCGGCAGCGGCAGCGGCGGTGTAGACTGCCACCTGTGCCTGCTTCTTATCTGCTTGAACGTGTTTTCGCAACATTTTGGTGTCCACCATGTAACCGGGCAGACCATCCGAAAATTTCCCGTTGCATCCATAGGATGTACAAGTGCAACGATGGATTCGATCTGGCATAGAGTCAAAATTGTGGTGCACAATGGAGAGCAACGTATGTGTGGTGGGGAGAGTTGAGTATGGGAGCGATCGATTGCGCGATTAGGAACAAGGCTGTAAGTTGGCACATGCCATCACCCTCCGGCTACAAGGCACGATTCCTCCCGAACGGATCACAAGGAATTCATCACAGGGCAACTGGAAAAACTACTCCTTTGTTTATACAAGTACAGCCTAGCCGGACCGGGGAACTGTGCGACCTAATACTTCTCGAGCTTTTCCTCATGCTTGCGTAGTAACTTCAAGACTACAGCATAACCAGGGAATACGTGTGGCTGAGGCGCCTTCCTTCCTAATCCAGCGCGGCAGGAGGGGCAAGTACGGGATTGATTGAACCATTGGGTAAAGCAGTCTTCGCAAAACATATGTCCGCAGTCTAGTCTGTTGAGGTATGAGTTGGAATATCACCAGCACAAGGCAACCCAACCACCTTATAGGGTTCGGGGGCTTTACGACCCTGATACATACACAGCACCGAAATAGCAGGCACACTTCGACTACGATCTAAAAGAGCTCAGTGCGCTGAACGTCAAGGCAACTATGGAGACACTGTAATGACACACCTTACGCAATACGTCTTTGCGTTGGGTTACCTATGGCAAGACAGTGAGAGAGCGAAACAAGCTCACGAACGCTGCATACCCTTCCTAGTCTCTCTTCGACAGATTTGTGGAGGTCGAGGTGCTCGCGACGTTGTGCTCGAAGTGTCTCGAGCTCGCCTTCGAGAAACTCGTAGCCCTAAGCAAAGCAGATAAGCACGAACTCAACTGAAACTTCATGTAAACTGCACTACCTTCTCTACATTCTTGACGCGTTGAAGAGTTTGTCCGTGTTCTCGTTCGGACTCTTGCAGTTTCGCAGGGAGGAGACGTAGCTCACGGAGTTCCTGCTGGAATGTTAGCATACTAGACGTCTGGGCACGTAATTTTCCTTACCTTCGTCAAGCGCGCAATCTCTAGTTCCTTTTTCTCTGCCTCATCCTGGAGTCTTCGACACGCGATCTCACTCTCCTCGAGTTTGCTTGGATAAGCCTGAAGACTTTCCAGTTCCTAGCCAACGTATGAGTTTGTTGAACGAGACCAAGGCGATGTCGCTCACCTTTGACAAGTCTGCATTCTTCTTTGACGTCTCTTTAAGATCGGAAATCTCCTGCGAAACGCGGTTGATAATGACCTAGGATAACTGCCAAGGAAAACTCACTTGTTCCATAATCTCCAGGCTTTTATAAATCTGTGTGAAGGGTCGATGTTACCTTCGCGATATAGACGATCAACGATGCACATACCGACTCAGATTTTTGTTGAACGAGGAGCGCCGAGCTCCGCTCTTGCGCGAGCGCGGTTTGGGCTGACGTCCTTTCTATCAGGCGTGCTGCTGGCTAAGTAGGTGACAATGCAAACCTTGTAAGAGTTCTGCATTCTGCGCATCGAAGGCCTATCCAAAAATTGGCCACTTCCGTGAGCAAAGTGCGAGTTTAAACATACCTTTTGGCTCCAATCTCTGAATTCAGCGGAGTCAGCTTCTGCCTGAAGGAGTGCCTGTCACAGACCAAGGTCAGGCCAAGTCGATCGGATAGCACACGAATACTCACATTTTGAAGATCGTCGATCGCTTTCTCGTTCCTCTCATGGCGATCATTGAGAAGAGTGACCAAGCTTTTTTCCTATAGGTGCATTAGCCGGATGTGCGGAGGCAGTGGAAGAACCGAAACCTTGACACCACGATCGATCTCCATATGGTCGGAAGATCCTATAGCTCTCTTCTTGAACCGGTCATATATCAGGTTCTGGCCAGGCATCAGACCCTTGAAAGCGAGAGCTCATAGTGCTAGATGGTGAGGATTTTAGAAGCGGTGGGGAGTGTAGGGATACTGGGTCTCCAATGCAAGGTCGCAATATATAGGCTCAGAATGCCGCTTTCTTTGTGATCACGGACAAAGGGCTTGTCTTCCCACGAAGTGTTTGAGCCACACTGAGGACGTTCGAAGGGATGGGCGGAAGGACGCGGGCGCGAAAGTGGCGATGTGAAGGTGCGAAGACGACAAAGTCTTGCACAGCACCAGAAACTGGGAAGAACTTGAACAACTACGTCACGCTCAACGGAAGATATTCATTCAAGGAGCCGAGTACACAAGAAGTGCGAGAGTTTACAACAGAATGACGTTCGGCATGACATTGTACTCCTCTAGGACCCCGTTGACACCGAAGGTCTCGATAACCGGTACATGCCCAGGCTGCGCTGTCCCAGCGACTTGAGCTCTTTCTCCATGCGCTCCATCATTGATAATAACCTGTCGGTGCCCATCTTGAAAGCGAATTTCTTGGGCGCTTGGGGCATGTGGCGGCACGAAGTCCATTCTGGGCACAGGGGGAACGGTATGTTCCACGGGGGCATGTTTCATACCGATGGACTAGATGGACAAGCGTGAGCAATAAGGTAACGTTGAGATCGCTGGATACATACATTCTTGATGGGTGGCGCCCAGGAGGGGTAGAAACCACATACAAGCACAACTGCGAAGCACATGTTCAGAAGTCCTTGTAGGCCAACCTTGAACTCCCTGCACGCCACAGCAGTCGACGATGGCTGGGTCACGACGGGGCGCTGAAGTGACAGTGAGTGCGGTGAACGAGCGCCGAGAAACTGACATACCTTTTCCCAGATAAAAACACGACCAGCTGGGGTGCTGGTGCCAGCGGCAATCATGCACCTGCCATCGTCATCGGTGGCTGCAGCGACAGCTTGAACCAGATCAAACGCTATACTACAGTCAGCTTTGTAGATTAACACGAAAGACGCACACCAACCTTCCGCGGTCTGCAGAGACTCTCGAGATTCGCCAGTAGTCACGTCCGTGACGTAGACTTTGCCGTGGTCGCTGCCACAAACGGCAAACTTGCCTTCTTCAGAGAAAGTGCATTGCTTGAGGAAGCGGCGAGCCGAGGAGAACGATAACGTGGTTGCAGGCGTGCTCGAGGGAAAACGGTAAATATCGAATTTACCGTTGGTGAGGTTGTCAACAACGAGCGTGCTTTCATCGGGAGAGAGGGCAGCATGTCCGCTGAAGGAAGTTAGTTAGAGTATCATAATGTCAGCAAAGGCATTAACGTACATCCCTCCGACCAAACGCTTCGTCCATTGCACGTTAGAAGTCTGAGCATCTCGGCAAACCCTTGCACGACGTTAGAACGTGAACAAGTACATGTGCCAATTTGCTTACATATCACCCGTCTCGAGCCCAAGGACCAGAAGGGACTGGTTGGCGCCACCAAAAAACTTCACACCTCGTGGTATGGCCCCATCCATTGTGGCGCTCCATATCAAGGTAACGTTGACTAGTGACGATCAGCGAGAGCGACACTGAAAAGAACGCGCGACTCACCACATTTCTCAACAGTGTAGACCTTCATAACACCGGAGTGACTTGCCAAAGCGAGGCGACAGTTGAGGGCATCATAGGCTTGACACTCGACCGCGTCGTTCATCCGGAACGGCTCAACAGTCAGCGAATCTTTCCAAACCAACCACTGATAGTACGTGAGCAGACGCCTTACCATCAGGCACAAATGTACTTACGGTGTTGGTTCTCGCCATTGGGCACAACGTTACAACCCCTCTTCCTGTACCCACGCAGGCAGAGGTAGCCTTCTCGTTCACGGGGGGTTCGACCAGCAGCCATGAGACGGTGGTCACCTGTCCCCAGCTCGAACTAGAAAGTGTTTGTTCGCACTCAAAGGTGGTCGTACTGTACACACGAGCGTAGCCATCGTCACCTGTTGGAGTGTGAGAAACACTAAGCAGGAATCCTACATACAACATACCCCCGACGAGAAGGAGCTTGGCATCCTTTGAAAACGCAATGGTATTGATGGGACCCTTGGCATGCTTGAGTTGTGTAGCCAAGTGATAGGTAGGCTGACGGGAGGATGTATGAGTGGCAGTCAGGCATTTCAAGAGGACACACTCAACAACAAGCGACATGTTGGAAAAGGTGGACAGCGCGAATGAGGTCAATGAGTAGATAGCTTTGTTCGGAAAACGGGCAACACGATCCTTTATACCCAGAGATTGAGATGACGTAATGAGTGGCTCAGCGTCGTCTTTGTTGCGTTACAGGCGTGTCCGGAGATATCAAGGAACTGGGCACCGAGACACGTTCGGAGTAGTACGTAGATTGCGGTAGCCGGAGTTCTTCACGAGTCGAGGGGCATAGGGAGAGACGAGATGTGAATCTCAATGGTTGTTGTGGGCGTTGGCAATGGACCGGAACCGAATGAGGAAAGAAAGGCGATTGTCTGGGAGACAACAAAGGACATGCGTAGCGGATAACGTTATAAATTGGAGGGGCTCAAGCATCAATTCCCCATATCCAACATGCATAGGTACATCGAGACACCCCGACCGCTCTTGACTTCCCGGGTGGAGTTTATGCTACTTCCTGCTCCAGCACCAGCAGCGCTCGCATCGCGCACCGAATTCACTGACGCACGTCTTGCCTACCCGAGCTCAGCCGAACGCCCGGTCAACGACCGGGAAAGCCCTTCTCCGGCGCCCCAGCCAGCACGCCGCAATTTGCGGCGCGGGGGTAAGATCGCAAAGCCACCGGGTGAACCTGGCAGGCCTAAATCAGGGGTTTCACACTGGAAACCGCCTTGAAGGGGATTGGCTGGACGAGGGATGATGTGGAAGCCCTGACGGTGTGCAATATCCTGTCGTCGATGCTTCCAGTCACTGACCCCGGTAACAGGAGGCTGTCCGAGAGGCAGCGCGGGAAAAGCTTGACATTAGCAAATGTTATCGCGAACAAGACAGAGTTGCGGTGACGAAGGTCTGCGACGACGTATGTCCCTGCATGTTCCAGCGCTCGGTGCGTGCTAACTCTGACACAGATGATGAAGGATAGCATGTGGCCTAGGCTGAAGGATTACGATAATTGTTGGCCCGTGCGTAGCATCCTGAAACTGACACTGAAATATGGCGCAGAGGCTGCAAAACGCGAGGCTGCGAAGCGGGCCAACCGCCGTCTCCAGGCAGCATTGCGCGGCACCAGTCCCGTATCCCCAGAGTAATGATCTTGAGTAGAAAGCTGCCTGCTGATTTGCACTTATGTATCGGTCGATGGGTTCAGTTATACAGTCCTTTGGATTGTCTCTGTCGTAGTGAAAGCGGGCCTTGCCTGTAAGGAGCATAATTATTGAAGGCGTCGCCGTGGCGGACTATCGCAACGAAGCCCGTTGACGGTCGGATTCGAGGACTTGATAACTATGAGAGAAACAGTAAGGGTTCGCCTTAAGAAATGCTGAGATCCTGCATACCGAACATATGCAATAAGTCCTGGTCACGAACGCTCCAGAAGAGCGCGTAGCACACAGAATTGTCTGTGTAGTCGTCCACCACAAGCCATTCGACTGCGACGAACAGCCGGCCTAGGAGGGAGAGGAATTTCCGTGGGCGAGCCCAGAGGAAATGAAAAAAAAGTCTGGGCGTGCCCATAACTTTTGAAGAAGAGAGTAGCGTGGGCAGGCCCAGAGCTACGGGTGAGTTAGAAGACGGGAGCAAGCAAGCATTACCGTGACCATGTCATGTTCTGCATATTTGTCTGCCACGTTAGGAACAAACATAGCGCCATCAATTTGTTCCCGTTTTCATTTTGCGCCAGAGTTGCTTGTTCTCATTCCCTACACCTACGTAGCACTGGGCTTGCCCAAGCTACATCCTTTCCTCCAAAGTTCTGGGCTCTCCCGGTCTTTACTCGTCTTCTTTTGGGCTTTCCCAGAGAGACGGACACGCTCGCTCGCACGTAACACTCATTCGTTGCCTCGCATAATTTGAATTTTGGTCACCACGAAGTCTTGCCCTCGAGGATCAAGTCAACCAGAACAACATGAACGCTCAGGATACAGGAACGAAAACAACTGAGAGCAAGCAGATCCAGTGAGTGCTCAAGAGACACCTACATCCCCATGTCGCTGACTTCGCCATTAGGATCGACAAGCACTTCGGTAAAATAACCATCCTCAACGGCGAAGTCTACTACTCCCCCAATTCCTCTCGGCCTATCGAACTCCCTGCCCCCAGAGAAGACGTGTACGGAAAGCAATTCACGATTTTCAGTCTACGCGATCCCCGTTCGCAACGGTACCATCAACCTCGGTGGTGGACCCAGACATTCGGCTGGGTCTCCTTCGTTCCTCGTCGTCCTTCCTATACCGGTGCTCTCTTTCGCCGACTAGCCCATGTTCCGACTGTCCTAGATTCTTATCCGAAGGGTGACTCGGACACAGATCGCCTCTACGCCATTCCTGAAGCTACACGGGATAGTTGGAGACGGCTAGACACCAATCTTTGCCTACTTACCTCTCTGATTGCCAAACAATACACACTTGCTGCAGCCCGACCTTTCTCGCCATGGGCAGTAGGGTATGACACACCGCGTCAAAGCCATAAGGCCGTTGTGCGTCGAGCTTTCATGTCTCGAGATTGGTTCTCTATGTGGATGGGGTTAGCTTCATATCTGATTGCGGAGGTCGAGTCACTCCCACCGAATCCCCGTAACCCAACGTGGCCACAGCTTCTTCTCCAACATGGGTTCCAGCAAACGTTCATCGATGCTCTGAAATCGTCATCGGTCTGTGACTTCTCATATGCCATGCAGCGAGCTGGTACCTTCGTTTATCTGGGGAGATCACCTGTTCCCCAACCTCCTGTGGAATGGTTTGTCGCATGGAATATACCTGTATGGTACAAGTGGGGTCTGAATGAGCGTAATGATCGATCTTGCGCACCTTATGCCCCAACACCTTACCAGTTGCAGGAGTTGCTGTTATCAAACGGGATAGAGAGACCGCTGTCAGAAAACGAGGCCTCAGGGAATTCGGTCACACTGCAGCGCGCTACCCCCGGAGCCCGGGGCACTCCACGGGAAAGGGAATACGTTGCCTTCTTCGCCGCTCGTGAAGCCCGCAATGAAGGTCGTCGGCTTACGGAGACTGCGAAGGACCGCCAGGCACGCCTCAATAGGGAACGTTGCCCGCCCACTGTCAGCGCAAAAGTTTTTGTATGGGAGCCCAGCGCTGCAGATCCCGAAAAATGGGTGCGCGCCTCTGTTCCCCGCTGGGCGAGAGAGGAAACCCTCGGTGAATATAGTGCTGCTCAACGCCGATACGACCCTTTCTCCAACGAGTGGGACTGCTGTGATAAGTTTGGACCAGGGAACGATGATGATGATGATGATGATGATGGGATCATCTATTTCAATCGTGGTGGTGTTGAAGAGAAGGACGAGCCTTCTCAGTGGCCTGAGCCCCCCGCCGTCGAGGTCCCGAGGTCGATTACCCCCTCCACAACCGGCACAGGTCTTGGATGCTGAGCGCTTAGATCTTCCCCAATTCCATCCCATCGCCATCGGCAGTCATGAAGGGTCTGTGGCCCAACCGATTCCCGTCGACAAAGCAGATCTATGGCAGCAAGAGGTCCTTGAAATTCTTTCCCTACATTACGGTTACACCCCACCTCTTCCTCTTCCAAGCTCGTTCCCTCCTCTTTTGAATGAAGCGGACCGGAAGAAACTAATTCGTTTGCTTGGCCTGTCTTGGAGCCAGTCTCGAGCCCACATCTTGGAACGTCCGATTGCTGGCTTGGCCAAGTCCTACTTGGGCATTATCATAAGTGGCTCCCGACCTGCTGACGACACCTGCGATCTCAACGACAGGAGTCGTCTGTCATTGAGGTCGTCTCCACGTCTGAACTGCTTGCGTTTCGTGAAGACGACAGACCCGAAAGCAAAAGGACTGTATATGTTTGATTTCGGTCGAGAGTCAAGAGCCTCGTGGAAGTTGACGATGACAACTGCAGCAGACGCATTAATGGTCTGTCGACTTGATGCACGGCTCAACGAATACGAGATAGCACGGTTCCTCCTTGATCGCGGCATCCCATTCCGGACCATGCTTCCCTTGGAAATTGCGTCTCGAGCCCCGCAAGAGTTACCCCCTCCATGCGTCCTTCCCGTCCGCTTGTCTGACGCGGTATTCGCCCGTTCAGACTACGACGCTTACGCCAGGCAGCGGTTTGATATTACGGGACAGCCACGTGCCCGTGCGGCTTTGCTCAGGGGTACTATCATCTGGCGAATATGTGTCCCTACTGTCAGTTTTGAGGAGGTTCTCCAGGGACCAACAGGTTGGAATCCTATGCCTGGCGCTATGTTCACGGTTCAAGATCCTCGGACAAAAGAGGTCTTCATTGACGACGACCTCACGGACGTCGAGTTGAGTCTCCTTTCCGGAACGTATACATGTTACACTGGTATGTGCTTGTTGACTCTCTTTTCCAATACTGAGCTGACTCTTCGCAGGCATACGCAATCAGACTGCAACCAAATCTTGGTATCCACTGGCTTCTACCTTTGAGGCTGGCGGTGAAGATTATGGTCGCTGGAATGCTTACCGAGAGGACGGGTTCTTCATGCGGGTCGACGAGATCAACAATGCTGGCCGTCCCGAAGGATCGCGGGGACCGCTCACGGCGGGAAAGTGGCGCGACCTCACCCGTGGGATGAAAGAAATGCGTCGGCTCAAGGACAATATCGAGCGTTGGTCAGAAGACTTCTTGAAGCAACACATCGAACATTTCTAA
The DNA here is from genome assembly GCA_025854295.1 of Lyophyllum decastes. NCBI lineage: Eukaryota > Fungi > Basidiomycota > Agaricomycetes > Agaricales > Lyophyllaceae > Lyophyllum > Lyophyllum decastes. The sequence goes on along the minus strand of CP107705.1, from coordinate 3,072,601 downwards.
GCAGTGTATATACGACTGGCCACACACGTTAATGTACATACAAACGAAGTAATACATTAAGCGGATTACAGTATCCGCAATCTTGCAATCTTTTCCGTAATACGTTCTCAAAAGGACCTCAAGGCATATCAAAAATCAAGAACGCAGGGACGCGGAATCTCGGAGCCTGTCGCACAACGCTTACGAAACTTTGACTTGTCAGCCTCGTGGTATAAACGTGTTATTATAGACTCACCAGGCTACCGCGAAGTCCGCGACGAACTGTTCGTTATAGGGCAAGTTGACGAGGTCGTCCTTACAGCTACGGCCCTTACGCATGAGCACAATGTCGCCTCTCCATTCTACCCCAAGACCCCATCCATCCACAATTTCGTTCCGGGGGAGATACTTATGGTTTTTGACGAAGATGTGGTATCGCGTCCTTCGACCATGGTGATGAATAATGACGACAGTGTCGTGGATATGTGGTTGGAGCTTGGGAGCCTCCATCAAGAGCTCCAGAAGCGGGCGTCGGCCGTTCGCGTTCGCCAAGGTGTAGACGGTCTTCATTGCGGGGCGTGGTACGTTGGCGCCATAGTACCGTGCTTTCAATTTCTTTGTCTGATCCTGTTGCTCTATGTTAGTGTTCGTCCTAGGTGTCTGAAATTATACGTATACGCACCCGCCAAGTCGGTGAGAAGGGTCTGAGATGTGATACCATCTTGCTGGGATTCAGGAGGGGAGATCTCGGGACGCGACTAGAAAGCAGGGACGGCTGCTGACAGTGAAGTTTCGCGGTGTGAGCGTTAATAAGTTGTCTCTCCCTTTGACCGTCGGACTTGGACGTCCGGTGCCCTTTGTCGCTCTCATCGCCACTCGCACAAAGAAGCGGACTTCTATTTTCCAGTATGCCAGGCCTTTCCACGACAACGCTTCTTTTTACCCTCACGTTCACCTCGAAGCATGGACAACGAACCTCAGAACGAAACGCGACTTGATGTTGAGATGGCGGAGTCCCCGAACGTTCGTACTTACTGTTTCTTGCGTTAATGGCGCCCTTAATCCGTCCAACAGAACGATCCCAACACACCGAATGAGACAGGGCCAGCGGAGGTCCGTTCTTGTCTGTTCACCCTTCGTGATGTTGCTGATAAACTCGTCTAGTCACCCCAACATCAAGCCTCAGACCATTCCAGGCCTGCACATCGAGGCATTCCGGGCACTTTCCCTGGCTATGGGGAATCAATGATCATGGATCCGCCTCAATCAGATTCTCCAGCGCCATCCGCAGGGGCTGTCGCTGCTCAGGAGCCCAAAGCGGACCTCGGTGGCGAGAATAATATTCGTGGCAGGCAGACCAGCCGTGTGCATCTTACTCGAATTGGCTCAAAGTCTTCTTCACGACCTCGCGTTGTTGCGGAGACGTCTCACCACCGCATGAGAGTCGATTGGGGAAGGACCAATCCAGACCCTCCCTCATCCAAGATTAATTGGAGAGCTTCTGGATCTTCTGGTGCTAGTGCTACAATTGCCTCCGGTGTACCTACCGCGAACGAACGCTCCTCTCGCTGCGCTAGGTCTCTCGCCGCCATACCATCATCAGGACCTTCGACAGGAGTGTCGGTATGTCCTCGAATTTTTGTCGCCACCCGTCCAACTCACGTCTCGCGTATAGACCAAGCGCCCTCTGCCGCAGGATGATGTTTCGAAATCCACCTCCGTATGAATGTCCTTGGTCTCAACTAAGACTTACTCTGACAGTTTGCTGAAGGGATCGCAAAGGAAGAAGCTCATTGTAGAAACACCGGAAGTGAAGAAGTTGAAGAATGAGGTAACTGTCTTGTCCTACACCTTGTTTAACCGCACACTCACGCTTCCCTAGGTTCGTGATATCACCATAGAGCGTGATAAAGCCACCGAGGATCTTAAGACCTCTCGAGAGGTACACGACCCACTCGTTCGAGTGGAATTTTACTAATTCGTTTTCGACAGAACATGAACAAGGCCAAAGACTACGTGAAGAGGTTAGAAGGGGATAACAAGGCCCATAGAGAAGAGTTGGGTAAGGCACGCGAAGATTTGAGGCAGGCGAGAGAAGCACGGGACGCTCTGGAGAAACAGCTTACGTCTGCCGTACTGGTGCGTATCTATGCTGTCGAATCGCAATCTCTAGTCATGCTTTTCAACAGTCCGTCCCCCCCCATGTCCACCACGCGGCGACTCAGACAGAACAACACGACACCGTCTTTGACTTAAAGGCGAAATACGATGAGCTTCGCCACGAGTACGTTGAATCCACCAATTCCTACGAGGACCGAGTTAGAGGCCTTGAGCACAAAGCCCGGCGCCGACAACGCGTCATTCGCAGAGCCGACGTGGCTCTCCAGGCAGTGTCAGTCGCGTTCCAACATGCTGACGCCGCACATGATCGTCAAGCAGCGCTGGCAGCCACCACGCAGGCAGAGCTACAAACGCAACAAAATTCCCTCGTGCAGGATGTTCAAACCTACCAGGCCCAGGCGGTAGAGGCCGAGGGACGAGCCCTGGACAACCATCTGGACAAAGAGAACGCCGCTCGTTCCGTTGCTCGGCTGGAGAACGACCTGCACAGTGCTCACACAAGATTGGCCGAGCTCGTGGGCGAAATCGAGAAGACACAGAGGGAGCGGGACGATGCTCTCGAGTCTGTCAGGGCACTCACTAGTCACGATACTGTGATGGATGATGTTGAGGAAGACCGAAACCAACTTCGGCAGGGTCTCGAGGAAGCCAGGGGAATCTCAGCCGCGCTGGAACGCCAAGTTTCCGACATGCGGGCTTCGAAGGATGCAGACGACGCGACGATTCAAGGCCTCCGCGATCGTCTCCAGACCGAAGTTGACGCGCTCGCTCAGTCAGAGCAGAAGACGAAGGAAACTCTAGATCTCAATATAATCCTTCAGCATAACCTCGACCAGAGCAGGGAGCAGGCCGTCCAATCCCGGAACATCTTGGACAACCTCAAGGCGGAGCGGAACCGCGCTAATGCGGACTCTGCTGAACAACGGAGCAAGCTCGAAGTGGCTAAACACTCTCTCAACACTGTCATGGGCGAGTTGCAGGAGGCCAAGAGAGCTTCGGAGCAGGAGAAGGCTGGACTTTCACGAAATCTGGGTGGTATGCATGAACGGCTAACCGAGGCGTTGGAAAAAGAGCAGGCACTTTGCGAGAAGCTCGCACAGACTGAGGAGGCTCTAAAAGTAAGTCTCCACTACATCAACAGTGCAGGCAGAGGCTAAGTAAGACCATCCAGACCGCAAATGACACTTATAATATACTCCAGCGCAATCAACATGAGGCCGACGCAGACTCCGCCGAACAACGAAAGAAGCTGGAGGAGTCTCTTAACACCGTCAAGGGCGAGTTGGAGGAGACCAAGACAACGTCGGAGCGGGAGAAGCTTGGACTCGAACGCACACTGCACGATGTTCGTCAACAGTTAGCCCAGGCGTCGGTGAAAGAGAAGGAAATTCGTGAGAGGCTGACTCAAGCTGAGGGAGCTATAACAGTCAGTCACTGCTACGTCGAGCCAAGAGCCCGGACTAAGTAACCTCTTCCAGGATGTCAATAAGGCTCATGATGAAGTACAGCAGCGCGAACGACACAACGCCCAGGTAGATTTTCATTGTCCGTTGAAAGGCTTCTTTTTAAAGCGAAGATTCAGCTCCACGAAAACCAACTGCGTGACTTGAATGGCGACTTGGAGAAGCTATACACTCGCGTTGCCGAACTGGAGGCTGGAACTCACGCAGGTAACGATGGTGACGACGAGATGGAGGTCGATGACGGAGGACTCTCATCCCGTGCTCGCGGGAAACGTCCCGAGAACCGTCGTGAGCAGGAGGTGTCTCCGTTCCACCTATCCGGAGGACGTTCGGTCCAGATACACGTAAGCATTTGCTGGCTTCCACCGCGCAACTTGAGAGCTCACTCGAAGCAGAACTATATGTTAAGGCGCTCCGTTGAGCCTGTAACCCCCTTGAAAGATCGGGTAATCCGGCAACACGCTCGTCGATCAGTAACACCCGGTCCTGAGAGTGTTGTCCAACCCCGCCGTCATGAGCCAATCACACCACCCCCGAGCATTTCGAGATCACTGCTTGATCACTCAACGTTCCGTGATACGCGTCTCCCCGCCATTTCAGAATCTGCTGAACAGGAACCCGTACCAAACGCCCCATCATCGCCTAGTCCCGTTGGGATGAACTCTAGCCGCCGAGTCGAGACCGCTTCGAACGACCCGGAATGTAACATTTCGAGTTCTTCCGCCATACCAGCGCCCATCACTACAGGTTTGGGAAATCGGCTGCAACGAGAGGACAGTTTCATCCCCGCACCCTCCGGATCCCATCATCAGGGGTCATCGGGCTCAACGAATCATCCCTCGGTAAATACGCCCACCGGAGGAGAGGAAACACCCACCTCCTCTGGCGTTGGGTTCGATCAAGTCTTAGCAAAACTCGCGCAACTGGAACAGCAGATACGGGACATCTCGGGTAGTTCAGGAGCAACGCGCACAAAGTCGTCGAGAAACTCGACGTTCCCGTTCAAGAAGGCACAGGACCCGAGACCCCGCAACCAGGACAGGACCGACATGATGGCGACTGTACGCAAGGCAATGGACAAGCTTCTCAACATTAAGACAGACGAAGACATCATAGATGTAGTTGACCACGTCCTCGCCGATCCGGCCGACGTTCTAGCCTACATCGAAGGAACAAGGGAAGCTCCACCTCTCCAGCCTCTTCGACTCTACTTTGAAGTCCCACAACACCCGTGGAACCTGGAGCTTGCTGGGAAGTTTAGGGATACTCTTCTTGTGCACCATCCCACCCTCCAAGGCGACGATGTTCGCAAACATTTTATCGACCGGATCAGAGCTATCAGAAAAGTCCTCGTGAAACACATCGCGAAACCGGGTGAAAGTGAACAGAGCGCGATGCAACGCTTTACGGATCAATATTCTGTCAGCCGCCGCTCATCACGCCGACGAAAACGCCAGTCGGAGGTGAGTGTGACCTCCTGGTATTACTGACGAAAGTACTGATGATCTTGTAGCTCTTGGAAAGTCGAATCAAAATTTGCATGGAGGGAGAGCGCAAACATCAACCAGGCTGGCAGAAATTACACAGGATGGTCAATGAACTTGGTGTTGACGGCCAAAGCTCTGATGAAAGTGATGGTCCCGTCGAGTGTATCACCAGGGTTCAGTTTTGGCGCAACCCCACTGCTACCCATCTCCTCCGTTATATCGACGCCAACAGGAGCAGGACCAATGAGAATGGAAATAATAAACCTGGCGCTCGTCCCCGCATTCGTCGTCACCTGCAGGATCGCAGTAAGCGTGAAGTCCAAGACATCGTTTCCCGGCTTCCGGCCAATCTCTACGAGCCGACGTGGTATAACAGTCTCGAGCGGAACTTGCAAGACCAACTACAAGTGAAACCCCAGATTCCTTTACCAGAATTAACAGAATCTCAGACGCAGCTTCGTCATGCCACGGTGGTGGGATAATCATCACGGAAGGGATATTGTCATACTCTCGATATGTGAATGGTCTATAGGGCATGGAATCCTTAGTCTTAATACATGGTTGCAGTTGTTCTCTCGAGTCCGGACACATTTCTTCGGCCCTCGTTCATAGGCAAGCGCCGCCGCCATCTGCCGACGAGGAAATCCCCGCATGTTCGGAGGTGTGCTATCCCGCGTTCGTGTTTGCACCGCGGCACCTCCGGGCACGCAGGATGTCAGTGCCTCCACTGTCGTTGCGGAACATAGCCCGAGCAGACAGCGAATCTTCCTCGTGTCGCTAGCGGAACACGATCCGGAGTGGCTCAATCGTGGAAAATGGCCTTTGTTTTGTACAAAGAACATTGTGTGAATGGATCTTAAATAGCCTCCCCGTTCGCTCTGCTCTCTCAATCCATCCCTACACCATGTTCAGATTTCTCAACACACTCCAGAGGCGCGCCGCTGCCGCGTCCATACTGTCCCCTGATAAGGTTGCCCCCAACAAGATGCCACTAGTCTCCAATTCGCTTCCCAGTTGTGACGAGTCTGCCGACGTCACGGCGCTTGACGAGGTGCGCCATCGTCCAATAGTCGACACGTTTGCTTAGCTGGCATCCTACTCTGTAATTGCAGATCGACCGCATGGTCCGCGATCTCATGCGCGATGAGCTTGGACAGACTGAAATGCAGCATGACGAACATCACGTCCAGATGGAAGTTGCTCGACTCCAAGCCGAGCTGTCTCGAGAACAGGCAAAGTCTGCAGAACTCCTCGAGGTGCGTATCAACAATAATCCGGAACTTTGCAGACTTGACCTTACATTACAGATTGTTCGGGCTATGTACGAGTTTGCCTACTGTACAATTTGTGGGCGGATTAGCCTTATTCCCACCCGGTCAGTTTCCGAAACGGCTACCTGATGTTGCGCTTACACAACTCGTGTCTTGCAGACTTGAATGTAGTCATCTCTTTTGTATGCACTGCATTAGACGCTGGATGGTGAGCGACGACGCGTGTCCAACTTGTCGCTGGCCTATCGAAGAATTGCCCGGGAACCTTCAGCGTCTATGGTCTGTGGGATGTTTTACTTGCACTACGCATGAACGAGGCGAGGCTTAGAGAGGAGTTGTAATGTTACGCCAGGACCACCTTGTTTGACTTCATGACAGAGTATGATAGCAGCTACCTTGCAACTTGAAGATTTGTTGCCACCACCGCTCAACCCGCATCCATTGTCGTGCTTCCATCCTCGATGCCATTCCGACCGAACTGTGTAAATGTATAACTCGGTGATCGTAGTATGGCACCATTTCTCCGGAGAGTGAAGCCGCTGTGAGCGACTCCCAATCGCTTTTTTTTCTCTTGGACCCGTGGTATGTTGGCATTGCCTGCCACTCGAGTTTGCCGACGTATGAAGAGTCCCCATGAAGGCTCAAGTGGGTATGCGGAAGTATTGGGAGTGGTGGTAGTAGGACCCACGGAGGACTCTGAACGCGCAAAGCTTGATTCCGTATATGCGACCATGTGGCCATCACCTGGTCAACACAACCTGACTTGGAGTCTGAGCTGTGATCCTCGGTCGTGGATTCGGTGTGTTTCCGCCAAAAAAATATCGTGTCAACTCATGTGTTTCGCCCTGGCACGATCCCAGTCTTCTCGCAGCCAGCAGCCCGCCAGCCCCTCCATTGCTGGGCAAAAGGTCTGGATAGGTCTGATACCCCCAGTCGTGATCACAAAATCGTATTTATTCACCATGCGTCTGCTCGCCTCGATGCTATCGTGTCACTTGTGAGTTCCAGGAATGGTTTCCGCACACCACAGACGCAACACGTACATTTCTTCCAGTGACAACCTCTATCCGTTTTCTGCAGGTCAGTCACAGACGCTCAGGCGATGGCCCAAGGAATAGGAGGGACAGGAGGAGACGCACAGGTCAACACTGGGCTCGAAGCAATACCGTGCAAAGAAGTGCGAATTCCGGCCGAGCGTCTTGCCATTCAGAATTTCGTCGCTAGAGCAAGTATCAGTAAGTACACAGGGGGCTTGATACTCGATGTTCTGTGGTAACGCACCCAATGATGAGTGCAGCAGCAGTGCATATATGGCGTCCCTCTCCCAACGGGTTCATCGGTATTGGCGAGATGGGGAACCGCACGCCTTTGATGGTGGTGCTCAACGTTGTCATGGGTGCAGCCAGGGGACTGAGAGGAGTGGAAGAGGAAGAGGCCATGATGCGAGCGTGGCGGCCGTGGAGCCGTGCGCCGTGATTGCGGGCATTAGTTGCAAAAAGCTAAGTGGAAGGGAGTAGGAAACGGGTGGCTGTGAGCATTGGTGTTGTGGGTACGGAATTTGGGCTCCGAGTCAAAGACCGGACATGGGAGTTTTAGGTGGGTGGGAGGCTGGCCGTGGCGGAGTGTTCAGACGCATCGTCAATAATCGACCAACGCAACTACATCATTGTGATTATCTGTAACACATGCATAGCCAGACTACAATCGTACGATAATCATCGTTAATAAGAGGAGGATTCCGGCCCAACCGCAGAAAGGACCGCCCCCCATAAATGAACCGTGGTCAACGGAAAATCATAACCTCCGTCTCTGGTGGTTCCGCACTAGCCTTGGTCCACAGCGGCTGACAGCGACTGGAGTTCAACATGGCTTGCGGTCCACAACGCGTAAAAACGTACCGGACACATTGTACGTGTGGTCTTCCTTTTCCAGGAAGGGGAACCCATTGAAGCGGATCGTCTCATCAGCGATGTGCCTAGGAAGTCGCGCGATGAGAAAGTGGCGGTAGTCGAGACCGTGGGGCTCGCCGTCGCGGTCGACATAGGTAAAGGTGGCGTTTCAGGAATATGAGCGTTCGAGGACGCCGGGGTTGTCCGCTGTATGGGAGGAGGGGAATGCCTTGGGTCGAAGAGGTCCGAGTCGACGAAAAGGTTCGCGGCATCGGATGCGTGAGGTCGCAAAGCATGTCCGTCACCTCGTCACACTTCAAAATTCGCGATTGCCACTCAACTTCCACCCACCCTCATCCTTCATCCATAACTACCGATGCCATTCCAACCAACCCTAGTAAGTGTGCAATTCCGCGACCTCAGGATGTTCCGACTAAATTGCTTTTCTAGTCTACTATTTTTGAGGAGAGCGAAGGCACGGTCAGCGACTCCGTCGGCGTCCCTTCCCCCGGACTCGTCGTCTGTCAGCATCACTACCATTCGCGTTCGCCAACCTAATCCTTTCCGTAGCGTCCCTCCACCGCAAGTCAAATCCGCAAGTCAATCATGTTCTATCTCGGCGGTAGTTGTTTCGGTTGTTGTAGAGACTGAGGACGCGAATCGGTGCGTAACTGTCTCTCAGCGTCCGCTCTCCCTCCTAACGGACGTTTCTTTCTCAACAGCCGTGTATTCGCCTTCCCCTTCTTGCACGACGGCGACGTCCTGTTCTCGGAACTCATACCACTGTCGACCGCGTCTTTTTTTGCAACCGCGGCTGTCGCATCATTGCTAGCAGGTACGCCGCGTTTTCGGCACCGTCATCCGTGTAATCTACTACGGCATGTATAATATCTCGAATACCACGTCTTCTAACACGATCAGTCGCGCAAATCGTGTCCCTGAGTGAGTCCCACAGCGCGCGAGTACGGTGTCGATGTCGATTTCATTACCTTTTTCTCGAGGAAAACGTAAGGTATTTCCGATTCCGTATATCTTAGGAAAAACTTTTCGTGTTGCAATTTCTTTTTCGGGCGAAAAACAAAGCACATATGATAAGAAAGACTTGAAAGAAAAAGGTTATAAGTATCACCAGAAAAACATACTAGAAGCAGGTTATCTTTTTCTTTGGAAAAGGTTAGGAAAAACCTAATGTTTTTCTTGACTCTTTCTCAGAACAAAGGTGTGGAAACAGGCTTTGTTCTTCTTGAGAAAGATTCCGGAAATAGTTTATTATTTTATTGTATTGTTCAAAACATAAATGAAACCTTTATCTCAAAGAAAAACAGATCAGATGTGAGAAAACCTTTTTCCTAAGGGTTTTTCCTAAGAAACCCCTAACCGTGCCAGCAGTGTTAGCAGATCCTTTGCCCAACGTCATTTCTCCGGAAACAATTAATATCCAGAGGAGACTAGACCCACTGATCGATGACTGCATCCCGGAATGACTGCTGGTCGTCAGGATTTACATAATGTTGCCACGAGGCGGCATCCTTCGTGACAGTCTGCTGATTAACTCCACGTTTTCTTGTAGCGGGCGCTGTTCAGCGTCCACTGCCAGAGAGTGGTAAGGAGCGAAGACTACCACTGTCGCGGGACACGCGTCCACAATGCTGTCAGCTCAATGGAGGAACTACCAATTCAGTGAAGTCGGTGTTCACGCTTTGTCTTCCCTGCACAACGTGATCACTAATAACTGGATCCATCCTCTATCAGAAGGTACTATCGAGGATGCCGATGCCGCGAGGCCTTACGCCTGAAGAGGAGCACAAATGGATATATTTTGTATGCGGTGTATGTTGTTTCCATCGATGACCATTGGCTAGTTAGATGGGCTCAAGAAGTCTCCAAATTACCAGGACGAGTATTCCGAGGATCTGATGGTGGGTCGCCTGAACACTAATCCGTTGTCGGATCCTAACTACGTCAGCTTTGGTCGGTGAGATCACTGACATGCTCGATTATTTAATTTCAGACTACACGATGCTCGGAATTGAGAACTTGTATTACGGTAAGTTGGGGAATTGCGATGTGGTGGTGAGCAATGTTCAAATAAGTTAGCGAGATTAATTGCTGAAATCATTATTCTTAGGCACCCGGTCGGCAGGGTCTAATAGCTAGTTCAACATTTTCTCGATGCTGGTGAAACTCGCGGCCCGGTCAGAAATGAACTCGGGGAACCGGGAGCACCTTTTTCCGGAGCTGCGCGTGTCCGTGAAGATCGCATTCTGCGACTGCGGTCACGCCGCAGGCCAGCTCTCCATCCACCAGGCTGAACGCGAGCGGTAGCATTTTCAGTTTCATCCTTGCTAAGGTGTACGACCTCCAGCTATTGCTTGGACGAGTTCCCAGTGAGATAAAAACTTGGGTCACGCCTTCTGCCCATTTGAGCATTGGTTAAATTCTTTCATGGGCTGAGTCGACCATCAAAGGCCTGTCGAAAGGTTTGTACCGCTCGGTCGTGTGGCGGTATATTTTAGTTCCTGAAGCTAACCATGCTGCTCTGCTCGATCACAACACGCGACGTGATTTGGAACACACCTCATAATCAGAATCTAGGCGAGTAGTTTTTCTACACACGAAGATGACTTGCAAACTGATCAAAATTTACCACGCACTAGTGCGTCTCCAACGAAGCCTTGCACCCACTCCTCTGTCCACGGAACCCTTCAGTTTCTTAGACTCTCTTGACCCTTGATGACTTGCACAATAGATATTAAGGCCTAGCCTTCGCGTTCCCCTCCAGGGAAAGTACCACAAGAAGAGTTACGTATAGATGGTGGGTACGGAGCCATCCGTCGATCACTTCCTCTAACAACCAATCATGGTTCTAGGTGTGGGCTATGATAATAGCCAACGGGCCCAGGCACTAATGCATCAATGCAGCGGTCCCAGAACATACAGCAAGAGACACGCGTGGGACCGAATGTTTCTTTCTTGCACCATTTTTCAAGATAAGACCCATGATCGCCTGTTTTACACCGATTGGTCCAGAAGTAAAATTCGTCTCAACATCAGCATCAAGCGGTGAACGCCGTCTAAAGGACTACGTTCCGCACAACGGCACGATTTTCATCTTCCTCGAATGGTGATAGAACGGAAGGACACACTGGCATTCCCCAACGGACGCGAGCCTGAAAGTGGTCACGATGGCGCCCTTCTGGCAAGATATGCCTTTTTAATCTATGACGCACTCCCAGAAACGACTTCATTGACAAGGACCACCTCATTGACAGCCATGATGGTATGGTTGTTTCATCTTGCTGCATTAGGTCCCACTCGGCTTGAGCGTGGACTTCGCATCGACGTTTCCTGATTCTTTTCAATTACCTAGGGTTTCGGGCACAGGCTGGACTGTTGTCTGACGGGCAGACACTAGCGGTCCCGTTCATAGCGATGGAAATGAAGGTTAGCCTTGTATCAAGTCTGCCCCAGTTTCCATCCTGTTCCATCGTGCTGCTCTCGCAGCCGTCCATTTAATTAGCGTCAGTTGACCCATACGCTCGTTCCTTGTGATCAGTTTCCCGGTCCGCTTAAGCATCCTGATTTCGGAGGTTTTTGAGTGAGTGTCATGTTCAAATTTGTACGACTTTGGTACGACTTCGGGCGGGGTGTCCCCGAGCCCGAGGGAGCAGTTAAATGATGTTGGGTGACTCGATTTTTTGCTAGGGTTCGCGCGTGGGTGTACCTACGCATTCACCCAGGATGAAGGTTTCTAACGGATGATATTATCGTTTTGGTATGACATTAAAACATGAGGCTTATCTATTCGTATTATATATATGTTGTGTGCCATCCATTCCACAGATTACAACAGGGGTGAAGCAATGGGAGGATATGAAATCCGTATAGCTTAAGATAGTCGCTCTCGAGCCTTCTCGACGTACGCTCGCATTAGTCCTACCACCTTAAACAGGTTCTGGCTGAACTTCGCTGATGTGGGAACAACATCCAATGTGAGGCTTGAACCTGAGCCGGGATGCACGATCATTCGAGTCTGGACATACTCCTCGAGGGTTTTGAGCTTGCGTTTAGCGTGCTCAACCGCATCAGGGTCTCCCTTGCCACCAAGCAGATCAGCCTTGTTGGCGATGACCATGCGGGCTTTGCAGCTCATGCCGGGTTGGTATTTTTCGAGCTCGTCCCGCAGCACCTCCAGTTCCTTCCAAGGTTCCGGGCCGGCGAGGTCCACGACGTACGCAAGAGCAAGCGAGCGCTCCATCGATCGAAGAAAGGAGTGCCCTAGGCCCACATTCTCAGAAGCGCGAGATATGAGGCCGGGGTTGTCGGCAATAGTGAAGCGGAAGTTCTCGATAAGGTCGAAGAGGTGGCCTGGTCGGACTACAACATCGTCCTCCGAGACCTCGCCTGTGCTCCTCTGGTTTCGGGTCGGAACATCAGCAAGTTCTCCCCCGTCCATCTGTGCTTGTAATTGCACCTCCTCGTTACGAGTCTCGTCGTGGACTAGGTTAGCCGTGATACCGCCCTCGAAGGTCCCGTCTTCGGCAACACGTACGACGCCAACGACCGGATTTAGAGTTGTGAACGCATACCCAGCAACTTCGCTTTTCGCTCTCCCACCTGTAAGTGCACGCAACAGAGTGCTCTTCCCAGCATTAGGCATCCCGACTAATCCAATATCAGCGATAAGCTTAAGCTCCAGCGATAGAGTGATTCGTTCGCCTGCGTGACCCCGCGTTGCGAACTTTGGAGAGCGATTGAGAGCTGAGACAAAATGAGGATTTCCTAGGCCGCCGAGCCCACCGGAAGCAATGAGATGACCAGTCGGTTCATGTTGCTTGACGCCAAGGGGTGCATCCACGGCACGTTCAACGTCCTCTTCTTTGTCAAGATCGAGGTATATGGGTTCCGACGCTCGTCTTCGCCTCGCCAATCTTCTCTCCCTCTCCTGCTTATATAAAGCAGCCTCCGCCTCTTTGAATGTGTCCCTCTGAACATTCGCCTCCCCAAATCTGGGGTAATGGACCCATCTAATTTCGCGCATCTTGTCTCGTTTCTCCGTCAATGAGAGACCCTCGAGAGATTCTTCTTCTGCTTCCCACTCGTCTTTTGCGCGTCTCGGATCATCTCGCGGTAACTCTCGGACGACGGTGCCCAGGGGTACTTTGATAACCAAGGGTGAGCCGTTCTTGCCATTTTGCCATGTGCCCTGTCCATGTCCACCAGCTTCACCGCGAATGCGCGTTGGAACAGAGGAAAGAGTTGTTAGATGAGGCGTTGGAAGGATATAAACATCTCCTCCTCGTCCACCATTTCCCCCGGAAGGAGGGCCGAACGGTTTATACTTCTCTCGGTGGAATGCAGCACAACCGTCTCCGCCCTTACCTATATAGGTGTTTCAAAACGTGATTATGACGCACAATACAAGCGACACACCTCCTCGAACGGTTACAATGACATGGTCCAGAAAGGTCTGCCCCTGTTGGAGAGTTTAGGAGGAAAAGAAGAGCGGTGTGCGTAGAACACTGACTCCTTGCTTGCGCTTCCATTCTGTTTTCCGTCGGCGTCTTAAGGCTTCGAAATCAGTGTCGCCTTGTCGAGAAGCAGCATTGGCTTGGTCGCTATATCCTCTAGTCAAAGCTGCTGTGGAGAGCTTGGGCAAATAGAGGGTAGACTTATGGACGGGTGAAAAACCAAATGACCTTTGCATGTGGTACGGTTCGGACCAAGAGCCGAGAAATGCAGGTTTTCACACGCCTGCCCCCCCACGAATTATCGTCCGCTTCGCAAGTTCTGCAAGACTATGAGGCACATTGATGCAGGTTTCGTCTGTGGCTGCCTGTCGACATCCACCCAGTCTGCCTAATTTCTGCTGCTGTCGTATTCTCAGTCCTGCGACTGATCTTGGTTGTATCAAAGAGTGGCAGGCAGGCAACAGCCACGCCGATCATTTCGAATTCAAGCCGTTGTTGACGTCCCCAGTCGTAGAGCCACAGACCAGCAACTACCCTCGAGTCGTTTCAATTATCTGCTGGCAATATCTGGGATCAAGTACTCACAACTTCAGACATGGGCCTGCGACAAATCAAGCAAACGCTACAATCTACATTTAATCACTCATTCAACTTCAAGGCATGTTACTGATATCGTTGTCTATTTGCAGGTGACTTATTGGTATTCGTACTGTAACAGAAAACTAAGCACGACTCAGATATATTCCTCCCCACCGAATTATGGCTTGCAATACTCTCCCACCTGTCACCCGAATCCATTGCAACTATCTCCTTGACTTGCCGTTCACTACGCTGGATCGCTCAGCCTCTTCTCTTCCAGAGAGATCTAGCTATCCACCCTTTTTTGAGCTCGATCTCATATCGCCGACTTCAGGTGGATTCATATGTAGCCCGCTGCCAGGAGCGGCTTGGCTTTATATCCTCGCCACGCATGGCGTGCCACATTCGACGTTTTTCGTTGACACCTTACCCAAAGGGTCACTCGCTCAGCCGCAGTGCGGAATCACATACTCCTGAGAACCATATCGTCGATCGGGTGTTCGGTATCCTCCCATCATTCACCAATCTTCAGAGTCTTGTCCTCCATGCCATCAAGTCTACTCCCGACAGGATGGCAGTCCTCCAAAACTTGTCGCTGAATCGCTTTGAGCTTGAAACTAGCGGGGACGACATCACGTGGATGAAGATGCCCCAAGAGGATACCCCGCCTACCCCGGTACCAGCTCGACAAGCTTTTTCGTTCAATTGCAACACGAGTCCTAGGCAGATACCCATGCCATTCCTTGTCCCCCTTCGATTCATGCATCCTAGTACCTTGGAGGAAGTCTGCTCCGGGCTCAATGGCACAGAAAGTATCCTATCTGCGATGTCCCTTTCATTGTCGGTGTTTCACCACCTTCAGACTCTAGATCTCTCCGTCCGCTTCGTTTCTTCTCCGCAGTTTGTTCCTGCACTTCGACAGTGTCCAAACCTCACTGTGCTGCGACTCCGATCCGCATTCACGGATAGCCCAGCACGACCAACGATGACGCCCATTGCTTCTGACATCCTCCAAGGCCTTGTCACCTATCACGGACCGCCTTCTCTTGCTGTCACCTTCGCACAGGACCGAATGATCCGTGACTTCAAATTGTGGTCATCTCGGAGAGCGTCATCCGTTACGCAGCCAGCGAAGCTCGCTCCGCTGATCTCACAGCTCGGGCCGCACGTTGAAAGCCTCGAAATTGGTGTCACAACTTTGCCACCATTTCTTATAGAGGTGATTGCCGATAGACTTCCGAACCTCAAATCCCTTTCTATCAACAGCCACCTCTCATCATACCATCCTGGCATAGCCACCACCCACATCATACAGACTCAATTTAACCCGTCTATCACGATAGCAGAACCGGGTACGCAACTCGATCTGGATGTTCTCTCCTTTGGCGTTCAAATCCCGAACACTGTTCCCAAAGAGAATCCCGAGCACGAAAAAGTGGCCTTGGATCTCTTGGAAAGGTTTCCGCGCGACTATAATCCTACTTCCTGGGATCAGTGGGCCATAGATCTTGCATGGTCGAAATTAATCTGGAGTCGCCTGGATACAACAGATAGGCGTCAGGAGGCGCCTGGGAAGCTGAGCATCGAACACGTTGAATATCTCAGACCTGTATTTCGAACAATCGAATAGGTTTCCCATACACCCACTCACTCTAACCCATCCACCCTCCAAAGTATCCACGTCGGATGCGCAAACATAACATCGGACACATTCCGTGACCACTGCAAACAGATTGACCACACAGCACACGTATTCAGGATCTATTTCGGTCCGGGACCTATGACCACAGCACCATGCTTGTCAACGATTATCCTCAACGACCGTCTTATTCGTTCGCAGGCACTTTCGACGCCTATGCAATAGTGTCCATGCCATACCTGACCCGATTTGCAGGTGGCGCAAACGAGGGAATTCCTATGAATAATCTCTTGCTTCTTCGTTCTGAGATCCGTCGCCGATCAAACTCGAGGCCAGCGCTAAACATCAACCTCGCTTTGTGGTGGGGCATTTTGTCACCCGTCTCAACCCGTCGCGAGGACGAACGGAAGTATCCCCTTCTTCTCAACACTCCTCATTCCTATTCGCTTCTATTTTGTTGCCGTATACCCACCAGTGTGCGAGCCTATTGCGGCATATGGTCAAATTGAATCATCCTCTTCATGTATCCACCCCCCTCCATATATACCTGACTTTCTGACGATGAAAGCTTACAAGCTGGAAGTTACTGTTCGGAGGTGAGTAAGATGGTTGTTACCTGGTATCGCGTGAACGTTAGCCGCCCATACGTCAAATGAAAAACACCATTAGCGTAGCGTCGACAACATCCATGTCACTAAAGTACGAAAACAACGAGCGAAAGAGCGCCCCAAGGGAGGCCTTATTTGTGACGACGGCAGTTCAGCTCTCCGTCCCAATCCTCAGATCCCACCCCACTTGCGACAATGAATAAAGTATCGGGATCGTACTTCGCTTTGATGCTTTTGAGCCTATGGTAATGGGATCCGAAGAACGACTTCTTGAAGTCCTTTTCGTATAGGGTCCCCTATTTTCGAGATTAGTCTGGAGAACACATCCGGGATGTACTCAATATGGGTCCTTACTTCATTGAGATACGAGGCTGACCCTGGGGCCAACCTGTCAAGAATGTCTAGATTCGAACGAAGACCTTGGCGGGCTTGCTGGATGTCAGAAACTGAGACACCTTCGGGCCATCCTGCGGTACAGTAAATATGGGCTACGGCTTTCCGCCAGGCTGGATGAAGGCCAGTCGTTGCGGGGTCAACACTCGAAACCACCCCGCCTGTGACGAAGCTGAGGATTATTTGGTTAGGGCTTCAATGAACAAAATACGAGTCTTACTTGATTCCGGCACCCCCTTCCAAAGCTAATAGCACATCCGCCACCTCAGTGGCATGATTCTCCGCCATGTCTCGGGGAAGGAGACGCGATGCTATCTCGACATTGGTTCCTACTTGTCCCTCCGCCGCAAAGGTGGCTTTGTACCAAGCATAAAAGGATTCGTAGGGAATGGTAAACGCTCCGGCCTGGCCACCGGTCGTATTTTGTGCTTGTCTGACGAACGGATCCAATGTGGCATTAGCAGTTGCCAGCGATATGTTGGGGGCAACGTAAAAGAAAGAAAGGCTATTTGCTGATAGGAATGAGTAACCTCCCCATCCTGCGTCAGATAAGTTTGGATGAAGCTTGATGTATTCGGTAAGGACCGCCTTCGCGACTTCGGGAGAAGAGAAATTTGCTTGGAAGCCGACTGCGGAAAGTGGGAATGAATCATGGGTGGCATACGTCGTGAAGATGACGACACCATAAGTGCCACCACCGCCTCCTCTCAGTGCCCAGAACAAGTCGGAGTTCTTGTATATGTTTGCTGTAAGGTACTTGCCACTGGCAGTGATAACAGTAAACTGGATGACGTTATCCACACCTGACTAAAATTCAATGTGTGTTGAACATGAGAAAGGGAAATACGTACCCAATCCATGTCTAGCAGCGAATGCGCTGTGTCCGCCACCTTGCACCCAACCACCGGCTGCGCCGACTGATCCACCGAGCGAAAGACCCCCAACCATAAAGCGGCCCTCTGCTTCAACAGCATCATATGCCTCGTACCATTGTACCCCAGCGCCTAGAGTAATTGCTAGATATATCGCGTTAAGACTACTATCAAAGCTTGCAAATCAACCTCTGGAAAGCGGACCTTTGTGAGTTTCTCCGGAAGGTGCTCCGTCTGGAACGAAAGTCTCTTCATAGGTAATATTCTTAAAATGATGCGTCCAAAGTAAAAGGGCACCACGAGCAGAGCTCCGGCCTAGATAATCGTGGCTTTACAGCGCAGTCGCAGTAAGCGGCAAACAGAGGGAAGCCCATCGAGTATTACATACCCTGTATTCTTTATGACAAGGCGAAGGTTGTGCTTGGCGGCAAACCTTACCGTAGCCCGCACGTCGTTGACGGATCGCGCATCTACACCGATTATAGGGACGCTCCCCTGACCGCATGGAACGCCGAGCGTTATGTTCAAGTAGCAAGCACTAATGGTACCATTACCGAAGATGTAGGTTTCGAAGTTAGGCGACTGCATTGAACCAGGCTGGTCTGATCGCCAGCGACCATTCTGCGCGTTCGCTACTACCTCCGTGCAATTACCGGAGGAGTTGGCGACAGGGTAACAGGCGGACTCGGGAGGGGATGGGCGTAAAAGAGGTTGGGAAAGCTGAGAACCGAGTCCTTCGAAGTCAGATTCGTTCGGCCAGCAGGCGTCCCCATACAAGCATCGACAGGACGGTTTTCCAAGAGCAAAGTACGCGAGGAGCAAAGGGATGTACGGCACCTTCATTGTACGGAAAGTTGAAGAAAGAATGCAATAACACGATGAAGACGTGAATCATTTTATACACACCTCAAAATTGTCCCAAATTCGGAGAGCTCCACCTGGCAGTATACTGTGCTTCAGAGCAACGCCCAATGTAGCAGAGTATGGCTTCCCTGTATGATCAGTATCAAAGCTCTGCGCCCGCTTCACTGCTGCGCAGTGTCGTGGCGCTAAGGTTGAGATAGACCGATCTGCCAATCACGACTCCTTGTTGTCACGCTAAGAAGGTTCTGCCGACCAGCTCGTTCCCTTCTTTTAAGTAGGTTTGTCGGAAAGAGGAGGACCGCAGCACATAAGTACAAACTGGGATTTTGCGTTAGCGGCTTCATATGCCTCGTGCTACTGTCCCCCTTTACCCAAGGTGATAGCTGTTTATATTGGATGAAGTATTATTCAAGGATAGAACGAAGCTAAGAACCAGGTGCCCTTATCAAAGATATACGTTTCGAAGGGATCTGCTCGCCCTAGACCATTTGTTGCATGGATAGTCACGTCGGTGCAGTTCCTGATGGTCTGGATAGTGCGAGAGGTTGGCTAGCTAAGACGCAAACCTTGTGGAGTCTGATTTCATTCAGCCAGACCAATGGATCTAGCCTCAAAAAACCCTCCAAAAACTTCTCAAGCCCTCAGAACTGCTCTTTTCGCTCTCTCGAGGGCTGTAAGAGTTCCAGTGACTTGTGTTTCTATGTGATTCACTGCAATTTAGCCTTTACTGTGTTTCCTGAATGGGATGCACTTGGTGTTTTGCAAAAATTGCGAATCAATGTCGGCCCGACAAATCAACAAATCAACCTCAAAATTTGAGGAAAAGTGAATTCCACATTGTTATGGGCGAGACTTGAACGTTGAACTTCAGACCTTGCTGAAGCACTATAGGTACCTATCTGTACTCTACATGCTGCCCCGGATTTTGTCCGGACCCTATGACCTACCTCGTTGGCCAGACCACCCAGTTTTTTGTCCGGATCGCACCTAGCCTTCAAGCCTCCAGAGCCCAAATTTTGTCCGGACCGGGACCTACCCTCTGACTGTATTATCAGGGGCCCTCATGGATCAATCGCTTGTCAGTCGTTCCAAAGTGCTTTGGGATGGTGAAGATCTCCAATGATGGGCCGTGCGGCCTCAGTTTGAACTGTTGGCTTGCCAGTGGGCACTCCTGTCTTGGGAACAAAACAGATGAAAACAAATCCATCAACACAGGCTTGGCGAGACGCGATAAAGCAACAGGACAATGGTGAACGTAACATTCACCCAAGTAGGGACTGGGTATGTTATGTCAGGCAAAAGTGTGTGCGATGAGTAGCAGCCTGCAGGAGAAGGTAGATAAATATCATCATCAAGGAAACGCCGCCCATACCCATCGACGGCAGTTCAAATTTCCGTCCCAGTCCTCCGCTCCGACAGCATCATGGGCAACCACAAAGAGTCTTTGGTTATCGTATTCGCGCTTAATCGCTTTGAACCTCGGATAATGCGGGCCGAAGGGCGTTTTCTTCGGATCCTCTTCAATAACGAGCCCTGTTTTCATCAATCGTCAGCCGGAGGTTTGCAAGCGTAGGGCACAAGCCGCATACCTCGTTGAAAAAGCCCCCGAGCCTGGCGCCACCTTGTTTAGGACCTTGATACCATCTCGAATGCACTGCTTGACCCAGTCGATGTCATCCACAGGCTGACCCTCCGCCCTGGCCCCAACTGCCACTGAACACGACCTGCAGCTGCGCAACGGTCTTACGCCAAGCGGGATTGAGCCCAGCGGATCCCGGGCCCACCTCTGATACAGTGCCCCCCGCGATGAAGCTGCACGCAAACTATTGGTCAAGAAAAAAAAAACTCAAGCGCACTAACAGCAAATTGAACGACCGTACGCCGGCTTCAGTGGCAAGCATGGCTTCCGCAACCGTCTCTGGAGCCTGTTCCACGCTCTCGCGAAGAATAAGGCGCAAACCGTTCCTCCTGTCTTGCCGGATACCGTTGAACCGTCAGGCGACAGGCCTCCTAGGATGAATCTGTCGTGGGCCTCAGCGGCGTCGTACGCTTCGTGCCACTGCACGCCCGTTCCTAAAGTTAGAACTTAACAGAGCGTAAGTTCAGGTGCTCATTCCAAGGACAAAATGCAAATTCCTGTTATGACACATTCGATAGCACACTATCAGAAACAAAAGTTTCGCCGTATGATGTATTCTTCACGTTCTGAGTCAGCTTCGGCCAAGAAAATCATGCCTAAGTGAACATACTCACGAGCGATAGTCGACGTCGAAAGGTGAAAGGGCACCCAGTATGCTTTACGACAAATTGAAACTTATGCTGAGCAGCAAACTTCACCGCGACCCGCACATCTGTGACCGACCGCGCGTCGACACCTACGACAGGCACGCTCGCTTTGACGGAAGGATATCCCAAGGTGGTAGTGAGGTAGCAGGCATCGATGGTCCCATTCTTAGTAGATGAAACTCTCGAAGTTGATAGCTTGCATGAGTCGAACCAGGCTGGTCAAAGCGCCACGTGGCGTTGTGAGCATCGTTGATAACTCTCGTACAGTTACCGGAACGGCTCGAGGTGGGGTAGCAGGCCGATTCCGGAGGTACGGGATGAAGCAAAGGAGTCAAAAGTTGGGAGGCGAGCTTTGAAAACTCTGAAGGGTCGAGCCAACATTTATTGCCAGCGAGGCACCGACAAGACGACTTGCTTGCTGCTAGCACGAAAGAGATAGAGCAAACAGGACACTTTCAAAGGGAGCATTTATGTGTGAGAACGACAGCGTAAGATTTTTGAGAGCCTTATGTACTGTGCGTCGATCTTGCGCAGCAGGACGCAAAAAAGAGCCTCGAAGGAAAATGCCTGATTTGTATCAAAAGCTCAGAAACTGTAGGGTTAAATCACATGAACTCTCACCAGTTGCCACAGACTATGATAGCGAAGTTTCATGTTTTTCTTTTCGAAAGCATGATGTGCGATGCTGCTCGCTCGATCTTACACTTACATACTAGAGGTCTCAAAACCTGCAAGAGGGAGTGAGTGATAGAAAATAGAGCCTTGCCAAGTATGAGTGATTGAGACGGTGATAGGTGCAGAAACGGTGACGTAGCATTTGTGTGGAACTTGAACAGGAAAATCGAATGACGGAGCCACCCATGTACAACGGCTTTCTTTGCGTCACGTGGTCTGTACATCCAGATCTTCAGTCGGACGAACATTCCGATTCGTTTTATGTCCGGCGTCCTCAAGCACTGAGGTTCCGGGGTCCTAAAACGCTCTACGTCCTAGCAATGTAGGCAGGCGCCGGGGCCCGAAATTGAGTAAGTTCATTGGGGTCATCGCGCTTGACGTCAGAAGCAATCAGGTTGAAAGACAAATAAATGCCGACGAAAGCGCTCCCTGTCCAGCTGCTTGCGATCGCTCTGAGACTACCGTATAGGGGAAGCTTTGCGCGCGAATTTCTCAAAGCTAGGGTATCGAGGAAAGCTTGATTTGCAAGCCTTTACCAAATTTAGTATTACAGACAATGCAAGCAAAATAAATACCGCCGCAAGGGACGGGAGATGTAAGACAGCGAGTAGTTCGCCCTCTCTGGCCAGAAAATCTATTCGCGCTGAATGAGCGCCAAAAGACCCAAGCCACCCAGTAGAGCATATTTCAGCTGCGGGAAGTCATTCTGAAGAAGCGAAGTGTGTTAGTGATCGCGAGACACTGTGTCTCCAAACTACTGACCATGGCGATTGTAACGTAGCCAACGTATGGTAAGAATCTGATAGAGGTTGTGTTAGTACCGTTACGGGCAAGTAACAACCGAAACGTACCCGCGAACTTTACCAATGATATGTTTCCGCTCAAGCCAATCTAATCCCTGATATAATTCTATGTCATCAACATAGTTATTGTCTCCCTTTGTCAATAAAAGTTGTTTAGCCGGCTGCATCGCGTCCACACTGATACGATTGGAATTCAACGGATGTTACACCTCAAATGTGACAGTTGCAAACCTTGATTTTTTCCGCTTCGAGACGACGTCGTGTGTTTCAAGTACCCGATGGACTATAGGAATGTCTGCTCCGGGAATCTTGTAGACCGTAATGTCACCCGTGTGGTAGCGTTCGGAGGCAGGGTTGGTGAGGAAGAGGAGGTCTCCACGATAGAATGCAGGTTCCATCGAACCGCTATCAAGGCGGTGAGGCAACGAGCGTAATGTCTCGAACAAACCACGCGCACCTGAGGACGACGACAATCGGAGACTCCGAATTCGTAATCAATCCCAATCCTTTCCAAATCATGAGCCCAGACGCGATCACCGAGGCGAAGTTCAGGACCTGGAGGAGGACCTGTACACTCGTGAGCATGAGATCGGTATAAACACTTTCCAATAACGAACATGGCGTATTCCTAGCCTCCGAAATGATTTCAATTCCTCGCTGAACATGGTAGGCAAGCGGCGATATGAAGGACGAAAGAGGGGGGGAGGAGTCCCTGCGGTCTGTGGTGGGACTTGAAAACTCTGGCTGGGGAACAGGAGATTGGGGACACGCGAAGGCACGTGTCATGTTTGGATTAGCAGATGCTGCCAAACAAATGGTCTCACCTGTGCCCCTCTCCCCTCGAACACCAACAATAATCGAGTCATTCCAGTCCCGTTCTGGTATACGAGGCTACAAATTGTTGATCTTTCCACCAGAGAACGCAACAATTTGGACTGATTCTCGCGCCAGAAAGCTCTCATGGATATCGCTGCAAGTCCTAGGTGTGGCCGCATTCATCGTTACTCGCGTTGGTGTCGAAGATAGCGCTTATGTATCCGGATCTGCGATCGTAGGAAGCATAGCTATGAAATTTGTACTTGACCAGTACTTGTCCCGCTCATATGGCTTGGCGACACCCGACACTCCAATTTTCTTTCGCACCCCCCCTTAGTTCCCTATTTCCTCGTGGTGAGGGCTTCGAATCGGGACGGGAGTGATAGCAATTGTCAAGCAACGCGCTATTGCATGCAACGCGAGGTACGCTGACATACGCAGCTTACAACTCCCAGCTGGTCCCCTTAGTAATTTGGTGAATCTCCGGCTACCTGGATGCCCGGAGCTCCCATGCATTGGCTCAGCTGAACCTACTTAAGTCTGTCTTGCGAATTTCTACCTTACACGTCTGTCTAGCTACACTATCACAACAATGGCGCCCGTCAGAAATGCCCGCACTATATTCAACTCGGTTCCGACAGGTCAGTAACCCACTTTGGTAGCCAGTGTCCAGAGTCCTGACCGTGTCGTGGTAGGTTATCCTGAACCCGGGAAGACAACGGTGTACGATGACACAAAAACGATCGATGTCGATAGCGTCTCCTTGAACGGTGGATTCCTTTTGAAGACACTTGTGCTCTCCATTGACCCGTATCTCCGGGGAAGGATGCGGGCACCAGACGTCAAATCTTACTCGGTAGGCGATTCATTCCTACCATAGTATCTCTTAGGTACTTAGCTGAACGTATCCAAAGCCCCCCTTCACCATTGGACAACCGTGAGCTCGCCCTACCCCCGGGCGCAAACAGGAGACTGAAATGCTATACACAGGCTATCCAGCCATGGAGTAGGAGTCGTCGTTCGTTCGGAGCTTTCAGGAGTTAAGCCGGGTGATCACCTCTACGGCCATTTCGGTGAGGCGTTATGCAACAATCCCTGTTGCCTCTAAAGTCATTTGTGTAGCACACGAGGAATATACTATCCGCAGCAACCTCGAAGGGCTGACGATCATCAAGAATGAACACAAGCTGCCGTGGTCCGTCTATGTTGGTGCTGCTGGGATGCCAGGTATGTCTCAAACACGACATCACATATGTTCCTTCTCCTTCATGCGTTTCAACGCAGGCCAAACTGCGTTTATGGCGTGGAAGGAGTATTCCCGGGCAAAGAAAGTGCGACAAACTCTATAAGGGTAGAAGGCTGATTGTTTACAGACCATTGGGCTAGGGCGAAACCGCATTTGTCACCACGGGAGGAGGTAAGAGCTCTCAAACAACTCTCCCCTCCATCTACCTTGCTGACCACCTGTCCAGGACCTGTCGGGTCGTAAGTGCTCGTTAGGCTGCCGAACATCGTAATATCACCTACATTTTTTAGACTTGTCATCCAGTTGGCGAAACTTGACGGGCTCAAAGTCATCGCCTCCGCAGGCTCGGACGAAAAGGTCCAATTTATGAAATCAATCGGAGCTGATGTAGCGTTCAATTACAAAACAACTAACATGGCCGAAGTCCTTGCGAAGGAAGGCCCCATTGACGTGTAAGACGATTTACGCAAAACCTGATCGGAAATGCTCACCGCGGAACAGATACTGGGACAACGTTGGCGGAGAGACCTTGGATCATGCGCTTGCCGCAGCTAATAACGGGGCCAGGTTTATTGTTTGTTCCCCACTTCCAGTCTTCCTTCCTGTACTGTGGCTGATATGTTGCCCCGCGATAGGAATGCGGCATGATCGCCGGTGAGGGCTTCATTCCTATCGCTCTGAAGTGAGCTTCTGACGGTTATCAGGCTACAATACTGGTGGTCAACCAATCCGCGTAAGTGAACCTCCCATACAACTAGATATTCAGTCAACTCATAGGTCGTGGTATGGCAGAATCTCATGTTCGTCGTTGCGAAGTCGATAACTATGAACGGCTTCATCGTCGGGATTCTTCTTCCCAAGTACGAAAAGGAGTTCTACGCGACGATTCCCGAGATGCTCGCGAACGGCGAGCTCAAGTACACCGAGGAGATATGGGATGGATTGGACAAAGTTGGTGACGCCTTGCTTGCGGTGCAGAAAGGGACGAACAAAGCCAAGGCGGTGATTAAGGTTGCGGATGTTTAAGCGACGTCCGGCGAGATCTAGGGCGTTGCATTTCCTTGATTAGCTCGGGTCCCCAGAACTGAATCTGTATGATAGCGATGAGGAGTAAAGCGATCCGGGTCATTAGACTCCCGAGGCCAAATAGAAGTTTGCGACACAGTGGAACACATCTAAACGAACTCCATATATCATCCCCATAACTCGTCCGCCACAGCCATTACATCACTCATTTCCCATGTGTCATGCACACGTACGATCATCGCGCCTTGCTGGACTGCACAGGCCACCGCGGTTGCAGTAGCCCAGACACGCTCCTTCGGGGAGGTCCCTCTACCCCTTTCTTTCTGTTCAAGTATAACACCCAGAAATGATTTTCTCGAAGGTCCGATTAGTTGGGGATAACCCCTAAGAAGATTGCGTCGGGAGGCTGAGACGCAGGCGGGCTGTGAGAATCGTGCATCAATGACGAAGGTAGAATACGCACTTTCGCCTATGTTCAGATCCGCCACAACCTTTGACGCGTTCCTAAGGACTTCGAGATTTCCCTCCACGGTCTTGCTAAATCCAAGGCCAGGATCCACAACGACCATCCACCGCCGAACACCGCCTTTCCCTTTGATGATGCGCTCGACCTTGTTCCCAAGCTCCGTCTGTATGCCCCGTATAACAGCGTCCGGCCCATCACCGTACATATCATAATTCTTATCCTCACCAGCGTCGCCGCGGGAGTGCATTAGGACAACGGGAACGGCAAACTCCCGAGCGACGGCTTTCATCCCAGCCATAGAATATTCGGCCCTCGTGATCGCGGCAGCATCCGGGAGAGGATAGACATCCTCGCGTCCTGTGAAAGCGTAGACATCGTTGATGCAGTTCGCTCCAGCCAAGATTGATGCTCGCGCCACTTGCCATCGGAAGGTATCAATACTGATGGGTATCTCCTTTAGACGGTCGTCCAAGTCTGACCCAGAACTCGTGCCAGGGCTCGGTGTTCTGATAGTTTCGACGATTGGGACGATTCTGTTGATCTCGTCTCTTATGGAAACGAAAGTCGCCCCGGGCTTCGTAGAATACCCACCAATGTCGATGACGGCGGCTCCAGCGTCGACGGAATTACGAGCATACTCCATGGCTGTATTCAGAGTATTGTGCATCGCACCGTCGGAGAAGGAATCTGGCGTGGCGTTGAGCGTCGCCATGAGGCGGGTCCTTTGTTTCGGACCGCGCTGTTGGGTTCTGCTCTTGGCCACAGGGTATGTCCAGTGCGTTAGAGTTGGGGGTACGATTGGTACGCCATACAACCAGGAATGATTTGCAGGTAACGGATAACGGGGGAAAGGTACAACTTTGCGCATCGAGGGGTCTTCTTCAGGAAGCTCGTCAAGCAGCTTCCAAAGAGGCTTTTGAGAGATCGGATGGACGAAATCACGGATCATGCTAACACGTTCGTGGATGAGACTCGTCAGTGATGTCGTACTAGGGCACCCACTCGTTTAACGGCCGCAAGACGAACTCGCGCTCCGCCATCCTAGGATGGGGAACCAAGAGCTGCCATTTTAAATTATCCAGGGTTTCTCGCTCATTGACCGGTCTTGTGTCTATCACAGCGTTCCCGTAGAACACAATGTCCAGGTCGACGGCCCGGGGGCCGTTAGGGACGGATGGGACACGTCCAACGGCAGTTTCTATGTGTTTCAAAAGGCGAAGGAGAATTATGGGTGGAATGTTAGTCGAAATCTAGAGATATCCGGCGGCAGAATAAACTACTTGGCAGCGTGAGTTGACAAGAAGACGCACAAGGCAGGCGCAATTGATGAATGAGGGCTGGTCCGTGACGTACATGGGCGTTGTTTCATACACGAAGCTGGAATCAATGACCGTGGAGGATACGTCAGGTCCACATTCCTCGAGATCCTTGGGTGCTAAGGCCGCTTCTGGGACTTCGAGGAGGCGGAGGGCAAGCTCGATGTTGTGGAAACGATCTCCTAAATTTGAGCCCAATGCGATTGCCACTCGCACATTTCTCGCGTCGCCCATTGGAACTCTAGCACTTAGAATAGGGATTTCAGTATTTCTAAGACGCCATTTGTTGTGCATACCTACATGGTAGCCGGGGCAGGAAGTTGGTGAAAAGAGGTCCGATGCGGCTACAACCGACGTCGGCTCGGAAAAAGATCGGTGCGTTCTATTTGGGACTTCGTCTCCTGTGGTCTAGACCAAGCCTTCTTCCTTCAAATTCGGGGTTCCCGCGCAATAGGAGTACTATCACCTTCTGCACATAGATATCGAATGTCTTCTGTACGGAGGGCTCGTGCTTCTCTCGTAGATTTGATGGTAATAGTGCCGGAATCATCCAAGACATGGGGCACATGGTGTAGTTGGTTATCACGCCCGCTTAGCACATGTAGTGTATGCGGGCGGTCCCCGGTTCAATTCCGGGTGTGTCCACTCTTTTTCTCTACACCCATCGTTTTGATACCCAAGGCTGATACGAGGGGTAAGTACGTTTTTACTTGCTCGATCGAAAACACTGCTCCTGAGCATTGCGTTTGGTGAACTCGTCCAAAACCTCAAGCAATTACTTACGCCACCAATAGATGGGTGTCTCTCTAGGGGCGAGAAAATCTACAGCGCCCTACACTACGGCGGCCAACGGCAACAGCGATACTGATCCTAGTTCACCCGGGTCGCGACGAACTCTCACCAAAAAAAAAATTGCAAGTTCATTTCGGCAGTCTCACAGAAGTCATTGTGTGGATAAGGTCGGTTTCTTGAAGCTTTCGCAACCAGGCCTTTGATTACCGCACCAGAATACTATCGATGAAAAGAAGTTGTGACCACCTTGAGCATTGTACGGTACGCTTTAGATATCCTTGTTTCGAGGCACCACTGGTGAGAGCGAGATTTCTTGAACGAGTCGGAATGCAGCACATACGTAGTATACGAGGAACGGGAACAGAATACGAGTGTCCAGTAGAACCCGTGTGGCTGGATGAGTAGGGAGCAGCTTCGCACGATCAAGTCGGGCAAAAAGTGATCGTATAATCCGCTTTCCTGTTGCACGTAAAGTCCGCAGTCCCACTCGTCTCATCGAATGCATACGCATACGTCCTGGGGCAGTTACTCTTGAAGTAACTGTAATACTGCACGCCTGCGCGAAGGAGGGGGAGGGAGTGAGGATTGGTCAGGAGGGGCGGATCAATGGGGGACGAAGGGACATGAACGAGGCGTACCAGAGGATGGGCACGAGCCCTGCTGGTTGTGCGTGCCTGTGCAGCAGTTTGCCGAGTCCGCTGTTGGTGGGGAGGACCCCAGATTGTAAGCGGGAGGTTACTGACTCAAGGAGAGTCGCTGACCTGGGTTCCCGTCGAGGTTGGCCAGGCAGGCGCTCTTACAACCGAACGCGACGCCAGAAGCATCAAAAGGGCCTTTCAACACAGCAGGACCTGATAACACGAAGGTCCGATCAGCGCTCGCTAAAACCACGGCCATTCGGTATTTGCATCCGTACAATTGACAATTAGGTCTGCGGCACATTCGGCGATGGGGCATCCGGCGGTGTTGCTGATCCTCATGGGGAGGTTGAAGCCGTCGACGATGGAGACTGGGTTTGAATGAAGCACGAGTGAGCCGTTGGATAGGAGTAACGGCCAAGGGGATGAAGAGGATCTTACTGTCGAAGTTGTCAGTGCTGCTACCGAGGTTGAACTGGGCGAGAGTGGCTGGGCCAACGCCCTATGGGACAAGAAAAGGTGGGAGTTGCGATGAACATTATACCAGCAGCGGTGCGGAGTACTTACAGTTCCCGAGGTCCTATCACATACAAGCCCTCCATTGCATCCACCGGTCAGGCAAGTGTTCGGACTTCTCGGATCGCCAACCTTGAAATTGCAATTGCTACGACCCTGCCCACCGTTACCATTACGAGCGAACGCAGACGAAGACCAAGTATTAGCGTACCCAGATTCTTCCGGCTCTCCAGTAATCGGGTACATGGAGGATCACGCTAGTGAACGGCGGGGCTTCCCATCTGCGACGGGCGGCACGGTCAACGGCGGGGACATGCACACAGGACGGATTGGGGACAAGTACCCAGTGGTGTAGTTTGGAGAGACCGACCCGTGCGGGTTAGTGAATATCTAGAGGGTTATGAGTAGGGTGGTTTTGGAAGTATAGGAAGCGTATTCCTCACGGCTGGCCTGTGAGTGAGAGTCAGTCTCATCATACGTAACACCTTGTCGTGCCGCTTACCACACTGTGAACTTGCATGCATTGATGACCTTGGGGGGAGGATGAGCATGATACCTTGGGTTTCTATAGCCTCTGCGTACCGTAAACTCCCGCGCAGCAGCTGTAGCGAGAAAGGCGAGGGAGGCAACAGTTATGAAGAGCTTCATTCTGTTCTTCGGTCGACCGGGGCGGGTCTGCAGAGCGGCTTGAGTTTGTTGAGCCCTTTTATGCGCAAAGGCTCGAACCTTGTGATCATGCCCAACGAGACGAGCACGGCCGAGTGCATAATCTCGTGGTCCTTCTCCGTTCTTCGCGCTCAGTCATTCAGGAAAAGAAGGCGCTGCATGTAAATAGTGCGAGCCATGAACCCGAAGAGAAGGTGCGGGAGTAAAAACAACGTTGCGCCGCAGATCTAGACGGGACATTGACAAGGTGCAAACAACCTGTATAAAGGCAGAGTAATTTCCAACGGGCTTTTTTGCGCTCGAGACCTTTGATTGAGGTGCGGTTTCCAAAGACGCGTCAGCATACTTCTCTCACAAGATGCCGAGGGGAGCTTCATGGAACCACATGCGTATCCGACTTGGTAAAAAAAAAACCGTTGTTGTCAGAAGGGCGGGAAGGTTGTACGAACTGAACGCGGCACACATCGGATCCCGATGAGGGGCAGGAAACTGTGGTCTTGATTAAGCAGATTACATATGTACGTCAGTCTGATGTGAGTCATAAAAGCTTGACGGCGAAGCGGCACGCATATATACACTGTGTCGACCACTTACCTCGTCAAAAGCACACACTCGTCATCAGCCAAAAAAAACCGCAGGCACGTGGCCGTCGTGACCACATCTTGGCTTGCACCGCATGCTGGTCCAGCGAATCACGGAGTTGGCTCGAAAAAGGTTGCAGATGCTATGAACTGCGCGGGTAGCAGAGGGGTATATGTAGGCACCTGATACCCCATCGTTACAATTCAAGCAACTTTCGGAACTTTCACATCGACCTTATCATCCCATGCGCTGCTGTCCAACAACAGCGACACGCGTGGAAAATCCGAAGGCCTATTGAACTCCGCGGGGGCCTAAAGGGGGGGGGGTCATAGGTTACCGTCAATGGTCCAAAGGCGCGGGGGACGGTCCCAGGTTTAACAAGGCCCTTGGCGGGGGAGCAGAAGTGGTAGCAGCCTGTTCCCTTCCTTTGCAGAGCCCAATCTGCGAGAAAGGAAGGTGGACCTATTAGTATTGTGGGCAAGCATAAACATGGGATGGGTATTTTCTGGTGCTGACAGCTACTGTAGATAGGTCACGAGGGAGGCCGTGGTCGCGCCCTAAGGACCCGTAAGAAATGCTAGACGTCGGTTGACAGGAGGAAGAGGAGTGAAAGGGTCCAGAGGTCGTCAATAGCGGACGCGGGATTGCTCTTACTTGGACAGTGACATAACCCATGCGATAGGACGGATGCTGGCCCTCGCTGAGGTAGTGGAATACGAATGTCACAGCTGCGCGAAGATATAGCACCCAATGTGTCCCCGCTGAGCTGACCTGTTGATGATCTGCGTTTCTCTATCGCTGATCGGCTTTTGAGGGGGGGCACCCACGATGACGTGGTATATTTTTTTTGGTAATAACCCGGTGAGAGAGGAGCGACGCCTGGGTAGAGGCAAGAAAATTACGTTGAGGTTGGACAAGTGTGGGCACGGAGTATGTAGCAGAGAACTTCCAGATTCACTACTCTGGCCTTGGTGATGGTTGTGACAACGATACACCGCGCCGGTGGAAGTAGTGATGCCAGTAGTGTTGATCGAGACGTGCGCAAGACTGCGCATATATGGGGGGTACGGCTTTCTAGGGACCTACCGAGTGGAACTTTGGAAGGGACGAGGACAGGGGATGGATTCTGAAGATCCCCCAACTTGTAGTTCGGGAAAACAAACAAACCGGGTCATGGCCGTGCCTGGAAGACGTAAAAACGCACGGAAGTTCTTCCATGCCTTGAGTCTCGACTTCCAAGTCTGGCTCTGTGGAGATGCATCTTCTCTCGTGAAAGTGTCTCTATAGAGTGTGCACGTTTAGGGGAGGAAACAAAAATAAAAAAAACCCGTGGGTGGAGTCGGTTTATTCAGTCCCCCCTGTTCCACTGCGCTTCTGTGACTAAGTTACTGACGACAACAAATGTTGTGATTTTTTTTTGTTTCCGGTCGTCGATATGTGACCCTATCAACTCAATATTGGACGGCGTTGATGGCGCACGACGGGATATATTCGCTCGCCATCTTGCGACGCCGCTGGGGTGGGATATCACGAGTGAGCGCGGGCTGGGATTGGGTGCTTGGGAGACGAGGAGAAGGGCCGGTGATGGGTCTGGCCGGGGGTGATTGGAGATTGGAAAGGGGATCGATGGTTGACTGGACGTATGGGTTCGGTATGACAGATAGTGAGATACATATCGGGCACCGGTAATCATGCGATTGAAACAAGGTGTCGCTGTTGGATCGGCCCGTGGGGTAAGTAGGAGTCGGTGTGGTATACAGTACTGGTATTGCAGCCCCCCGCACATCGCAGGCGACGTTGGCGGGGAGCGTGACAAAACAACCCTGTACCCCGTCACAGGGGTGTGACGTGTTGATCTGGCTTGCGCTCTCGTTGTTGAATTTTGAGACTTGTTGAGCAGCTGAGGCGTGCGCTTCTGTCCGTCCAGCCTCTAATTCCATTTCAAACCGGATACACGAGTAATCCAGGTATGTCCCGTCCCACTCCCGTCCCGTCCCCGTCCTCCCTCCATTCGTCCCCTCCCCTCCCTCCCCTCCTCCCCCTCCCCCCCATGCTCATCCCTCCCCTCAGATCCCTGCTCTCAGCAACCCACCCCCCTCTCCGCCCCTGCGGCGTCCCCCCTTTCCTTTTCCACCATATCTCCCGACTATGAACAACAACGCCAATGGCAACCTCTATCAACAACAACAGTCCTCATATTCCGGCAGCAGCGGCATCAATCCCGCCGTCCTCGCCGCGTTCCAGAACCAGAACGCCAAGCACTCAAAGTACCCGTCCGGAGGTGGCGGTGGTGGCGCAGTCAACCCTGCCCAGCTCATGAACGGCATGGGTATGGGTATGGGTATGGGTGGTGCCCCGCAGCAGCAGCAGCAGCACTCCTCCGGCAGCGGCATGGGCATCAACCCCGCACAGCTCCTCCAGCAACAGCACCAGTTCATGAACAATGGCATGGGCGGGGGCGGCGGCATCGGCATGGGCATGTCCAACAACAACAACATGATGGGGGGCATCAACCCCGCCGCCCTCTCCTCCTCGCCCTCCTCTGGACCCCCACCATCATCCCAGATCCACCTACCCCCCTCTCCCTCCCCCTCTGCGCACCCAAACTCAAAACCCCATCCGAACCCGGGCGGCCAGAGTCTCGCGCAGCTATTCAACATGACCCCCGCGCAGTTCAACGCGCTCCCGCCGCACGAGAAGCAGCAGAAGATGATGTACGCCGCGTCCCAGCAGCAGCAGGCCGCCATGCGCGAGCAGTTTCGGGAGAAGCAGCTTATGCAGCAGGCGCAGGCCGAGGCACAGGCGCAGGCGAGGATGCAGGCCGCCCAGCTCCAGCACGGCGGCACCGGCGGTGGTGGGATGATCGGTGGTGGCCACATGTCTGGCGCAGGCGGTAGTGGCGGCGGGGGGATGGGAAGCCAGCAGCGGCAGTCGTTCCATCCTGACCAGGGGATGATGGGCGTCCAACCATCACCACCACAGCAGCACCACCACCAGTTCCGCGGCGGCGGCGACCAGGGAATGGGTGGGATGAGCATGAATATGGGCGGGATGAACGCGAACATGAACATGAACATGAACATGGGTGGCATGGGAGGTATAGGCAGCGGTATGGGACCGACACAACAGCAGTTCCGGGAGCAGATTCTGCAGGGCCACGCTTCGCCTCAGCCGCCTCAGCAAATGATGAACAACATGGGGATGAATAACATGTCTATGAGCGGCGGCGGCGGGGGAATAGGATTAGGTAGCAGTGGAGGGATGGGCGGAATGGGCGGAATGGGAATGGGAATAGGCGGCGGGATGGGCGGCGGGGGGATGTATCCGAACCAGCAAAATCAAGATCCCTTGCAAGGCCTCATAGGCGGGCCTGGCCCCACCCCACGCGCCCCCTCTGCCATGGGCGGAAGCGGGAGCTTCTATGACCGTCCGCTCAGCTCGGCCTCTGGCGGGGGACAGCCGCCGCAGCACACCCCTCAACAACCGCACCAGCAACCAAACCAGGGACAAGGTGGGATGATGCTTCCCCCGTCTGGGATCCCGCGCGGTGGTGGAGGCGGCATGGGAGGCCTGGGGATGGGCATGAACTTCAACACCAATGCCAATGCTGTGAACATGGGTATGGGCATGCGTAACGTGTCCGGTGGAGGAGGCGGGATGCGACCCCCGAGCCGGGCGATGAGTGCTACGCCGGTGAATGGAGTGAATGGGTACGACAAGCAGCGGGGGATGTCGCCGTTGCAGAATCTTGGCCAGGGTGGCGGTGGTGCGAATCCATACCCTGGCCAGACGGGGTATGGGCAGCAGGGGCAGTATGCGCATAGTCCTGGGCACCAGCAACAGCAGCAGCAACCGCATCTACTTCAACACCAACAACCACAGTTGTCCCAGACGCCTCAGCAACAGCAACAGCAAAACCAGCCCCAGCCCCAGCCCCGCTCGACCCCAACGCCTGTACAGATGTCGGCCCCCACGTCCCCACTGATCCCCGGCTCGCCATATCGAGGTGCGAAGCGTAAAGTCGGAGGGGACGGCTCACCGAGGAGCGGTACGGTGGGCATGGGCATGGGTGGCATGGGCCCGCCTCCGTCGATCAACGTTAACGGGACTGCCGCAGGTGCAGGGACGGGCTATTCCGCCCCACAGACGCCGAGACCCTCATCAAGTTTGGGCATGAATGGTGTCACTTCTATTAGTGGGATGGGTGGGATGACGACGGAGATGCCGTCGAGACCGAGCACGCAACATGGGCATCAGCAAGGGCAACAGCAGCAGCAGGGACATGGACAGCACCAGAGACAGCCGTCGCTCACGAGGCAGGGCTCGTTGCCCGCCATGCCCAAGGCGGAGAGTGTCCCCCCTGTTGAGCCGCCCACCCCAGTTTCGGCCCCAGCATCCGCGCCGGTGCCTACACATGCGCCACTCAATGCGGCGGCGACTCCTGTGCCTGCGCCTGCACCCACTGCCGTACCGACACCAGCACCAGCTTCTACAACAACAGAAACAGCAAAGGCAGCGACGGTGGCACCAACAGCACCCGCCACGCCCGCATCATCCACAACCGTGTCTGCACCAGCACCCACCGCCATACCCTCATCCAGCACTCCCTCCACCACCGCAACTGCAGTCGCCGCAGCCACAGGCACAAGCACGCCCCAAATCGTCCCTCACCTGCCCCCGCTCCCCGCCAACGTCTCTCTCAACCCCTCCATCACACGCGTCACCGTCGTGCCGCTGGTCACCTCCCTCAACACGATCCCCGCGCTCTCCGAGTCCGAGGTCGCCGACGTGAAGGGGTGGATGGAAAGGGATCGGGAGTATGAGGGGGTGTGGCGCGCGATGAAGGAGAGGATGGGGAGGGAGGGGAGGGAGGCGCTGTGGAAGGGGACGGCGTGGTGGGAGAAGGGGTTTGCGGGCGCTGGGCAGGGGCAGGGGCAGGGGAGGAGGAGAGAGGTGTTTGATGTTAGGTATCCGAGGGTGAGGAGGGAGCCGGGGAGAGAGGGGAGGGGGAGGAGGGGGCTGAGGAGGGAGGGGTTGAGGTTGTGAGTTGACTTTTTTTTTTTTTTGCCTTGTGCTTTTGTTTTTTGGATTGGGGGCTGATTGGCGCGGGTGTAGGCCTAGGAAACTTGCGAAGGAAGATGTGAATAGGCCGGAGCAGCTCGTGCCGATCCGTTTGGAGTTTGATGTTGAGCATCATAAGATGCGAGACACCTTTGTTTGGAACCTGAACGGTGCGTTCCCCATTGCCACCCTTCTGACCACACCGCGTATATACTTACCCGTGCGATCATTATGCGCTCCAGACCCCGTCGTGATGCCCGAGCACTTCGCACAGACCGTGGTGGAGGACTACAACCTCTCAGCGAGCTACCACGCCGTGATCACTAAATCGATCCAAGACCAGCTGAGCGACTTCAAGGCGCACTCGGGGCTGTACGACGTCGATGGCGCGGAGTCCTCTTCCCCCGTCTTCATCACCAACACTTCTGGGACAGACGCGGGACCGAAGCACGGGCGTCTGGAGGGCGAGGAGGAGCGGTGGTGGGCTGGGTGGCAGGAGCGCATAGGTGCGGTAGAGCGGAGTAATAGGAGTAAGAGACGGGGAAAGAAAAGAAGGAAGATTGTCAAGGAGGACGGGGGTGATGCGGATGTGGAGGATGTGGATATGATAGAAGGGGAGGGTGATGTTGAGCTTGGCTGGGATAAGCCGATGTCGTTGGCGGAAATGGAGATTGACGAGGCGAAGATGCATGAGGAGATGCGAATTTTGATAAAGGTGTGTGGTGCCTTTTCTTCTTTTTCACGTTCGATGTTGTGCTGATGTGTTGCGCGGGGTAGCTGGATATCATAGTTGGATCCATGAAGCTTGACGACCAGTTTGAGTGGGACCTGGACAGCGAGCATGCTTCGCCTGAAGACTTTGCGGAAATCTATACACAGGAACTTGGGCTGAACGGGGAGTTCAAGTACGTTGCATGATCGCTATGGATGCTACCGAGATACTAAAATTCTCTCCCTGTAGAACGGCCATCGCCCATTCCATTCGCGAGCAAGTTCAAACTTACCAGAAATCTCTTTTCCTTGTCGGCCATCCCTCCGACGGGACCGCCGTCCAAGACGATGACCTCCGCCTCGCCTTCCTTCCTAGTCTGACCTCCGCTGCACGTCCCCTTGACCAAGTCCAGTCCTACACACCACTGCTAAACTACCTCAGCGATGGCGAGATCGACAGGAACGAAAAAGAGCGGGACAAGGACATGAACAAGCGCAGGAAACGCAACACCCGCGGCCGGCGCGGCATCGCCCTCCCCGACCGCGAGCCCATCAGGACCTACAGAACCCCCGCCATCGGGTTCCCCGAGCTCGATCCCGCCACGCTCGCACTCGCCGCGGCAGCCAGCGCACCCATGTCCCGGCGCGCCGCAGCCGCAGCGGCGTCACTCACGATCGCCAATATGGTCGCATCGGAGAATGGCACCGCGTTCCTCCCGCAGGTCGCAGTACCGTCTGCGGCTGTGCCCCCGCCCGTGCCCAAGGATAAAAAGACGGCAAAGGGCCACTTCAAGGCCCCGCCGTACGATGCGGAGTCGGTGTTGAGGCCCCGAGCGAAGGTTACGGCACCGACGCCGTCGACAGCGGCTGATGTATCGAAGCTTCCGGCGCCGTTGGAGAACGATCCCCCGCCGCCTGTCGTTTCGTCGTCGGTGGTGATGGGCGCGGCGGCACCCCCGGATAGCAAGGTTGCGAAGGTGATCACGGCGAAGAGGGCGAAGGAGCTCGAGCGCGAGGCGAAGGAGAAGGAGTTCGCAGATGGGCAGCATCCCAATATGATCGACGGAGTGTGGCACTGCTCGAACTGTGGATGCCCTGATAGCATTGCTATTGGGCGGAGAAAAGGACCGCTCGGCGATAAATCGCAGTGTGGCATTTGTGGTATGTGTATCATTGACTGTTACTTCTGTACGGATGAGACTCATCGCGGTTGTTCATGTTTTAGGCAAGTACTGGCATCGGCATCGACGGCCCCGTCCGGTCGAGTATAACCCAGATCCTGATTTCCATAATGGCCTCAAGCGCGAGCTGGAGGTGGCCAAGATCACGGCTTCCCAGAAGAAGAAAGGAAGTGCTGCGGCATTGCGAGCTCAAGGCTCGACGGTGCCCCCTACACCTGCCGAGACGTCAGAGGCCCAAACACCATCAAGATCTAACGGCGATATGGACGTGTCAGCGCGCCAGTCGCCTGTGCCCATGATGGGGGATGATGATCGTGCAATCTCCCCTGTTTCCACGGCTTCGAGCGCGTCGGAACCGCCTCTTGCCCAGAGGATCAAACTGAATGGCTCGAACTCCCATCGGAGGCAGTCAACGCCACCACCCCCCGTGACCCCGACGCTAGCTCACGCCTCAACTACGAAATCGGACACTTCACCCAGTAAAACACCTGTAACAAAAGCGTCAGACGTAACTACGTCTCCGACTAGCCCGGCCAGGCCACTAGCTGCAGTATGTTCATCATTATCGGCTATCTTGAGGTAATATGACTAAGATGTTTTCATAGCCACCACAATGGCTCTCTAGTGCCAAAGCCGCTATGATGGCACGATACCCTAACGACAAGTTTGAAATTATTTTACGCAAAGTCAACGCCAGTAGTTCGCCCGAATGGCGCATCAAATGTTTAGACTGTCCCGGGAAGGTACTGCTTTTACTGCTTGTTGCTGGGGCATCGTTTATGCTCACGCCATTGTCATGCAGTTGTATACCCCTGGTCCAGGAGAGACGTTGGCCAACTACGAAGTGCATCTCAAAAATAGGCAACATCGCCAACGTGTTAATGACCGGCTGAATAATGGGACGGATTCGTGACCCTCTGGAATTCATACCTATCGCTGAATGCTCTTTTTTTCCTTTCTGTTATGTGGCCCCCAGAAGCATATGTTTTAGTTCTTTCCCCGCCCCTCCACCCTTTTCTCTGTGTCTGTGTCTGTCTCCACTGGTTATTGTCTTCTGTTTTCTCTAGCTCTCTGTATTGTTATCTGTTCGATCTGTATAATTCCATCTGACATAACTACTAGAAAGCTCACAACTCATCGTTCTGTCAAGACTACCAGTGGTAAGTTCCGCGTACATGCTGGTGTTATCGCACAGGGAAGCGCGTCTTCACCAGTCATTGCACTTATGATCGTGATCAGCCGAACCAAGCTGAACTATTCCCGCCTAAAATAAACCGTTTCTGGTTCGGTGTGTAACGCGTGAACTCTCCTTCGACCGGGTGAATCCTTTCATGCATCCAGGTCCAACGGCGAAAACCGTTTATG
Source organism: Lyophyllum decastes (assembly GCA_025854295.1). Taxonomy (NCBI): domain Eukaryota; kingdom Fungi; phylum Basidiomycota; class Agaricomycetes; order Agaricales; family Lyophyllaceae; genus Lyophyllum; species Lyophyllum decastes. The sequence goes on along the minus strand of CP107705.1, from coordinate 3,033,819 downwards.
TTGGGCCAAATTCTTCGAATGGCTACACCCTTGTCGTTACCCCTAGTGGTATCGTGTAGGGTGGATGTCTGAGCTCCAATTCGCCTCCACAAAGTCCCAGTGAGCATAGACAATAGTGATACTATAACTAGGTCTAGAGACGCAAAATTGGGATGTTCGAAGTGCGCCATGTTGCATTAGCCCATGCAGAGTACGTGACCATGAAAATCTCCTCGATATCCTGGACTGTCCGCTACCGTGACGCCTAAACCATTTCGTTTTTCGAACACCAAATTATTGATAATGTTATCACGGTTAGAAATCTCGATCTCCGTTTAAATTACAAGTCTGTTCATGTTGCAAAGCACCAAGTCGGACAATTCGAAAATATCAAGCTTCAAAGTAGACAGAATTATTCACAGATTCGCCTCATTGATGCTTCGTGCCTAGTTCCACCTCATTCGTCCAGAGACGCCCACGGATTGTCACTTTGTACTTCTCTACGCCATGTCTCCGGATTTTGCTATTACCTGCCAAACTGCCTATGACACCCCACCCAGAACTGGCGTCACTACTTAATTTTCATCAATATCGCACCTTGCTATCTCCGTCACTGGTACCGCGATATTGAAGCACCCGCGGATCCATATCGGATGACTGCAGTGGTACTAGCAATACACGTTCAACCACTTGAAGATCATGGCAACAGCGATGCACACCACTCCACACGCACAATTCCTTGCAGAGGAACTGGAGGCATACATAGTACAGACCTGGTGACGTGATTGATGACACCTTCTGGCACCTTAAAACCTTCTAATATCCTCAGAAACCCCTTCACTGTTCTGGATGTAAGGTCGTTATGTATTGTGACCAGAAAGTATACACTGCTTCAGAGGTCGATTTAACTTCCACTTAGGAGACTGTTCAACGGTGTGCGATGGCGGACTGAAAAGGTGTGAACAGGAACAAGGCTGAACGCCATTGTGACATGTGCGCGAATATGAAGGTAAGGTAAGGTAAGGTAAGGTAAGGTAAGGTAAAGTAAGGCTACACGGCACGGTCCCACTTAGGAACGCCGGGTCCAGGAAGTATCCCGATGCAGGCAGGCTATGTACATCATCATCCCTGGGTCTCTAAGGTATTCCGGGTCCCTACTTCCCTACGTCATCCCCACCCACCGGGTCAGACCAATGATTAGACCTTGTGAGCAGGAAGCAAATTCAAGAACCCCAGTGATGGAGACCATCACTGAACAGTTCCCTCGGGCCAAGCGAGAGAAGGATGGAAGCTTCAGGCTTTTTCTGGCTTTGAAAAATCTTTTCGGTTCTGGACGCGATTCGGACGGTGGACTAGATCACCATGTTGTGCTGATTCAAGTCAATACGTCTGGGGATTTCATTTGTTGTTGGAGGAGCACCTTGAAGATGATATTGGATGGAAACTACCAAGCCTCATCATGGGCAGGATTCTGTCAATGGTTATACGCTTGTCGTTACGCCTAGGGGTCCCGTGTAAGAAATGGTGAGTCTTTGTATTTTCCTGAATCTCATAATTAAGTCCGCAGTACGCGGCATACAACCGTAGGACTCTGCCTGCCATTTGAGAAGAATGGGTGTATGACTTATGCTTACTGTGCGCATGAGTGTTGAACATCGAGTAGTAGTTATGTAGTATGTGCAATGCTTGAACAGCTTGAGCTCGAGCCGACCTGACTGCAAGTGCAGAATCAACTCCCTGGTCAAAATGTAATTATCAGATCATGTGATCGAGTTTTCATAGAACTCCATCGCCAAGGGACCTGACTCTCCTCTCTGCTGACACCGGCTGACGGCCAGGTGCTGGGAAATCTGAGCAAGACGCCGTTATCTAGTTCCCGACAGCCTCAAATTAAACAATGGAATGGTCGAGTAAGGCGCCGACTCTGTTCCTTGCACAAGCAAGCTGACATATGATGCTGATTCGCATTCAGCACCGACACGTATGACGGGACAGAAGGCCCTTTCAGTTATCCCTAATGAAGTGTACCTCGAGATATTCGACTACGTCACCGATTCGGAGGATATAACGGCGAAAGAACGCCAAAGAATGCTCGCAAACCTTGCCCTCGTCTGCCACTTCTTTTGCGCGGTAGCCGTCCCTCGGATTTTTAGGACAATATGCATCACGGGTACCGCAACCAAAACGGATTTGTCGGCGACGAACAGTGCCAAGTTCTGTAGCGCCATTGTGCGAGGAAAGGAGCCCGCTGCGTCATTGGCAAGCCACGTCAGAAAGTGTGCTTTTATTTCGTGGAGGATAAGTAAGGATCTTCCATGGGTCACTAGTGGGTTCATAGGCATGTATGGACGGGCGCTACGCCGAATGCCCAACCTGCAGGCCCTCATTATGGACGATGTCGACCTGGACAAACACTTCATGAAAGTCATTTGTGGAGTGAAGACTTTGACATCTCTGACCTTGACCCTGTCTTCAGTCGTCACCGACGTCTGTGAAGTACAGAAGATGTCGCCTCTTTCGCTCAAGGAATTCATCTTCGTCTGGACGTCTCGAACGCCGCTCTCAGATCGTCATGCAAATCTAATTTCGCGCGTAGTAGACGTCGGGCGCCTCGAATCGTTCTCGTCAAGCACATGGGCCGTAACAAAAGAAATCCTGACGCAAAATCAAAAAAGCATTTTGGAGAAGTTGGTTCTCTACGAAGCGGACTCAGGTCCGGTCCTATGGAATGCGCTCAAGAGGTGTAAATCCTTGAAGACCCTTCGCATCTTCAGGCTTAACGTTTCTGAAGACCCCATCCCTGTCTTACCCGCGTCATCAATTCCGAACTTACAGCAACTATCGTGCCCGCCATCCATGTTGTCTCTGGTCCAAGGTCGACCGTTGTCAACCGTTGAACTTTCAGGATATCAATTCAGCAACCGTACAGGGACATCCATGCCATTGATGACTTTATCCGACATCTCCCTCCTCAAACAATCGTCTGTCGAGATTCTAGAGCTCTGTGTCCCGTCCCACCTCTTATTTCTCGCGCCGCTGTCTCAAAACTTCCCTAGTGTCAGAGAGCTGCATATTGATTATAAGCATCTGAACTACGACGGCGATAATGTGACAACTGGTGCCGAGCTGAAAAAGGTGTGTTTATCGTGTCAATATTCAACCGCTTTCTGGTTAAACGCATTGTTTCGCAGTTCGTCAACAAACTACTTACACCATGGAAGCCGGCCTACTCTGTCCGCTCCTTTCGTTTATCACACATGGCACTCTTACTCCTCCCAAAAGAGTTGGACTACTCCGTCAATCTCGAGCTACAACACGGTTTACTCCCAGAACTTCTAATTACCTTCCCAAACCTACGCTACGTTCAGTTTGTTGAAATCGTGGAATGGAGAAGAGAAGTGGACAGCGGTAGTTGGACTGGGCGTATTCCATCCCACCACCATCTCGAGGTTCGCAGTATGTTGCAGGACGCATACATGCAGACCGAGATAAAGGACGTAAATGGTATCTTTGCAAGTTTTCTTGACGCTTGACAGCTACTACCTGCACAGCCATTTGGAGGTTTGTCGTGTCCTCGCTTTTAGCAGCCGTGCCGCCGATTATGAGAAGGAAGTTACGATACCAACTGCTGTTTAGTGTACATAGCCTATACGTTCCACTTTATTGTAGCATACGCCATTTTAATGTACGGCGCCTCTGCCTGCCGTTCGCCTTCTGTATCACGATCGAGGACGCGTCCATATGGACAAACACAGGTTGACTCTGCTCCACCAATTGGCTGTTGCACATTTTAACGCCGAATGCTGAGAACGTTGAGCGTTCCAAAGCCATATACCGCTGCGCAATACCCCCAAAGAGGTTTTTCAACATTTGACTTGCCTTGTCATCATGTCAATGCCCAATCCGTCTTCAGTTCCGAGAATTCTCCAACCGTCTCCGAGATCACCCCTTATCTTGATCCCATCTTCTACAAAATACCCATGGGTCGATCAAACAGATGACCATGGGCACGATTTTGCGCCGAATGCATCACTGTTACCACCATCGTCTCGCCGAGCATATGTGGTGCCGTCGAGCGCTAAACAGGACCTGGAACCAAACAACCGGCACGACGACAGCGATAGCAGCAGCAGCAGCACTTTTGGCGTAGAGAAGAAGCGGAAGTTGGACAGGCTTCAGTCGTCTAGAGCTGGAGCAATCTGGAATCGTTCCATGCTTCGATCGCAGCGTGTACGTCTTTTTCACCACGACCAGCCTTACCCACGCCAAGTCTCGCCAACACCCAAGCCACACAAACTACCGCTCGAATTGCCCCATCCAACGTCTCCTACTCACCGAAAAATATCCAGGCGGCGGAACTGGCTGCAGACGTTCTTCACCAGGGTTCGACGACCGCGTCCCCGTGCACATCCCTCAACTTACTTGGCACTCTATTTCATCCTCAATCTTAGCCTGACACTGTACAATAAATCACTGCTTATCAACTTTCCTTTCCCCTATACGCTCTCTGCATTACATGCCCTCTGCGGCTCCATCGGTAGCCTTATCCTCGTCCGCACCGGCTCGATCCCCGTCCCACGCCTAAACACGCCTGAAACACTCATTCTACTTGCATTCAGCGGGCTCTACACAGTTAATATTATCGTCAGCAATGTCTCTCTAGGTCTTGTAACGGTTCCTGTGAGTCCCGTTCCGTGCCTCTAGCACCTTCTAGCTTATCTTCGAGTGATTGCAGTTTCATCAAGTCGTCCGAGCTTCCACGCCACTCTTTACTATTTTCTTCTCTGCATTGATTCTTGGTACTCAAAGCAGTCGTACGAAGTTGGTAGCACTCCTCCCGGTCGTGGCTGGAGTTGGGTTCGCGTGCGTCCAAGCGATGTTATTTTTTTTAGCAATCCGAATTCCTAACGTCCTCACAGAACTTATGGAGACTACTACTTTACGCCCTGGGGCTTCTTCCTTACGCTCCTTGGAACAGTCCTGGCGTCGCTCAAGACGATCTACACGAATTTCCTCCAGACACCATTCCATGCCGCACCGCCGCCCAACATTCGCCCACGCATAACGCACAAAATATCATCCTACAACGCTGATAAAAATATTGCGCGGGAAGCGCTACCACCACCACCGCCTCCTTACAACCGGACAAGACTACCACCTCTCAGCCCCTTGCACCTTCTGTATCTCCTTTCCCCGCTTGCGTTCATCCAAACCACCCTTATTGCGTACTTCTCCGGGGAGCTCGTGGGGGTGCAGACGTATTCTGTTATCGGGCTACGGCATTCATCAACTAGCGGCTTAACACGCGGGCAGCCGCCTCTAGTACCTGGCCTGTCAAACGCTCAAGTTATCTTGTTGTTGATGAACGGGGTGATGGCGTTCGGATTAAATGTCGTGAGTTTTACTGCAAATCGGAAGGTGGGGGCGCTGAGTATGACTGTCGCTGGTAAGCGTCCTTAGCTTTCATTCCGCACGAAAGCAACTAATCTAATGTCGTGTTTCTCCTTATAGCGAATGTCAAGCAGGTCCTGACGATTCTCTGTGCAGTCGTACTCTTTAACCTCACCATCACGCCCATGAACGCCATTGGGATCGCGCTGACGCTTGTCGGCGGGGTCGTGTACGCTGCGGTCGAGCTCAAGGAGAGACGCGAGAGGGCGTCTTCCTTACTCTGATGTCGAAATTTGGAGATCTGGATTGCAAGTTGACCTATACCTACCCATTTTCTATTGCTGCGGACCTGCGATTGCGTTTGACTGCCCACCAGCAGCCTGGGATGAACCGCGCCTTGCACTTATTTATCATGTACCCGAGCACGGACTCGTCCTAGAATTTGTACATTTAGGCGTAGATGTCGTTAATGGCTGAAGAGGTTGTGGCAGTATCAGTCCTAGAATTTCTGTGCAGTGCTGAGTGTTTTACAATTGAGTCCGTAGCAATTGGTGGTTAAATGATCCCGTTGTGGTTGTTTTTTGGTGCTAAGACTTTCTCCGAGAAGCCGCAGGCTCGAATCCTGCTACGGGCAGATATTTTACACTCGACCCGAGCCGTTCGCCTCATCATCTTCGATGAACGTTTTCTTTCCATCATGCTTAGGCCCTGTCATATTTTCACATGAGTGTTCATCGTCATTTCTCGAACAATTGTAAGTGGACACCACGATCAACCACGCTCTCTACATTAGGTCTGCTCGTGCCGTCTTGTAGCATCCGGCCATTTTTCTAGTACGTATGTAACCTTATTTTGAGACGGGTAATAATTACATGTGATGCATATTTTTGACAAATTTGTAATCAGGGTAAGCCTCAACGGGAGGTCGGCACCGGACATATTCTGTAACAACGGAAGTATCTAATGTACACTACTAACGAAATGCATATATCCATACACTTCTCCTCCTCCTCCTAAAGGTTGGCAGCGAGGCTGGGCAAGTGCTCAGTTACAATTTGTTCTTTGAATTATGTCTTATACATCTATTTATGTATGTTTGGATTACAAGCGTCCGCTAGTTGGTTGTTCAGACTCAGCTTCCACCGTGACAGTCATTATTATGTCGACGCGTCAAGCGACGCCTGATACCAGCAGAGGCGTCACTTCACTGGCACTGTCGATGAACTCAAGGAAACGTGGCACTATAGAGCCTGACGGTGAGACGGACAGATCCAGATCCAATAAGAAGCCGAAGAAGGACGACAGCACCGCTGCCACGAAGGACAAAAAGAAGAGGAGAAAAAGGAAACGGAAGTTGTCCATCACAGCTACTGCAGGTCCTGTCCCTCGCCCTCGGTCGATGTCAAGAAGTACGACGGTTGGAACGCACAGTACCGCACCTGTGTCGAACGTCGCGACGCCCGACAGCCTCCCAGCTGGTGCTGCGCATGAGATGGAGAGTTTGTCAAAGATAGATGCTGCAGAGGACACGGTTCCTAGGATTGTAAGTCATCTTCATTTTGTGGCATGACTTCGTGGCTCAACATCCTCTCCCGATACAGCCACATGCGGAAAAAGGAAAGGGAAAAGCCAAGGAAGAGTCACCACCATCCGAGACCATCGAATCTCCTAATGCTCAGATAGCGCGATTACAACAAGAACTTGAGGCTCAAACTTTGGTACGCCGATTCTTTCACGCTGCACACGCCCCCCCGACTAACTATGTCTCGACTTAGCTTCTGCGAAAACACCAAACACATCTAAGTCAAGTCCACCAGGCTCTGACATGCCAAATCTGCCTCGACTTCCTGCACAAGCCCTTCGCTCTCGCTCCTTGCGGTCATGTCGTCTGCTATGGCTGCCTCGTCCGCTGGTTCACCGCCATCGAAAACCCTGGCGGGCGGCACCCCCTTGAGGAGCCGATTCCCGGCGTCCCGCCTCAAGAAGAGTCTCACATTCACAAGAAGAAGAAATGCCCCATCTGCCGTACGCTTATCGCCGAGCGGCCCGTCGAGGTCTGGGGCGTCAAGAGCATGGTCGCTGGCCTCGTGCGGAGCGGACTCGTCGAGCTTCCCGCTCCGCCGCCGGAGGAAGCCCCGACGCCTGCACCCGAGGGCCCCTCCGCCGCTGCCGATGCTGCAGCACCGGATCCCTGGCGCAACATCTTCCGCCGCGCGAACAACCGCCCGTTCTTCGACCTCTTTGCGCCGGCGCCTCCCCGCCCTCCGCGGAATGCGGACGGTGGGCTGGAGGATATGGGGATGTACGACATAGAGGATGGGGGGATATACCGGTGCATTGACTGTATGCACGAGATCTGGGACGGGGTGTGCACCCATTGCCACCGGGAATACCCCGGGCACCGGGGAAGCGACGATGGAGACGATGACGAAGAGATAGATTTTGACGAAGGTCCAGGTGACGGGTTTGGGAGGCGCAGGACGCTGAGGGATCTCCTCGATATTATGGCAGGGGGCCGGAATGCGTTCGCACCAGAGGACAGCGGGTCGGAGTCGGAAGGAGAGGGGCTGATGTTTGATGGACTGGTGGAGGAGGACGAAGAGGAGGATGACGTCGATGAAGTCGATGGGGACCTCATTCCGAGCGTCGACCCATTTTTTCACCCTGGTCCCCTTCCTGTTCCGGTGTATCATCCGAACTACGGCGGTCCGCGTCTTGCACATGCCCCTCGAGTCCCCTTGTCTGTGCCCGGGCAGCTGCAGCCGCAGCCAGTGCTGTATGCGAACTTCGCTGATAATGAAGAGGAAGAGGCGGGCATCGCGAGGATTGAGGAGGCAGGACAGGAGGAGGGAGGTGGGGAGGACGACGGGTATGAGAGCAGTTTCATCGATGATGGTGACACTGCGGATACTATTGCCGCTGGCGCGTCTCCCGGGCGCGGACAACCCAGACGCGGGCGTTCGGCGGCGAGAACAATGCACCCAGCCGTGGTCGTCAGTGATGATGAGGAAGACTCGGACGAGCGTGGCGACGAGGGCGTTGCGGTCGAGGATGTCGCGAGGATCATTGGAAGGGACTTCCGATTGGCAAGGCGCGGTAGGGGGCCGGCTGGGGCTGAACCACGGCACAACTCCATTGTGGTAGTGGACTCGGAGGACGAGGATGAGGAAGGACGTTCGAGTTCTCCTGGGATTCGGATATCAGGCAGACGCAATGATCCCCGTGTCATCGTGTCATCCGATAGTGAAAGGCCACAGAGAAGGAGGCGGTCGTGAGTAGCAATTGAAGACCAACGAGAAATGTACTTATACTTTCACCCTTGATCTTAGGGTTCTAGACGAAGAGGATAGTGAAGAGAGTAATCTTGAGTGCGTGTTGAACTTCTCTGAACGACGCTTGGACCGTGCCAACCGTTATGGGTCGTATTAGATACATCGATCTACCTTCCGAAGAGAGCGACCAAGCGTGAATACTCCCATATTTTCAGTGTCCATTTTTTTTTATTCACAAAAGCCCGATGCAGACAATTGTCATGGGCAGAATATCAGGATGATGAAGACGACGAAAGGTCTGCTCGTGAAATTTCGCTGTAATATGAGAGTGAACTAACAACAACTTTTTCTCGTTCTCCCCCCGCTAGGGGGTATGATGATGATGACTCGAGAACAGGTCCCTCGTCGCGCCTTTTGAGGCTGATGGAGGCCGAGAGTTTGGAACATGGGGACGGGGACGACGACGACAGGTAATTTACGGTCGTCGGCAGATTCGGATTCTTAAGTCGTGTTAGAAATTACATAATTTGACTCTTGTGACATCATCTTCTGCAAAGTCCTTGATACGCCATTATCCCAGGCTGGTATTGGATCTTTGACCCCATCGCAGCTCCTTACACCCCGCTCATACTTTTCATTGACTCTCTTGGAGCTTGAAGCAATCTCAGACTGACGCCTATGCGCCGGTAGTCCTCTGACACTGCTAGGCAACCCTGGCGCAACTCACTTGACGGGGGCGAAACCCAGCCACCTCCACGAGGTTCTTGAGCTAGGACTGCACTCCAGCCACAAGAAAATGAAATTACTACTTAATATGGCGTCAAAAAGCGCGTGTGTGCAACGTGGATCCACCTGCCTTCACGCTATCACAGCCACGATGCGACAAAACGCGCCGCAGACGTCAGGAATCTGCACAGGTCGATCACACATGTACGCCCACGGTTAGTCTACATATCTCCCCAAATTAATCAAACCCACCCGCTTATGCATACACCCCACATCGATCAGTACTACTTGTATTCCAATCCGCAACTCGCCTTCACATCCAACGCACCCCATGAACCACAGCCCCAGCAGCGTCAGACTGCGAAACCCTCAACAACCGACGTCCCGCAGCCGCGTGCCCTCGATACACTGGTTATTTCGAAGCAATATCCCTCGCCGGCGCAACTCATTCCTTCCTCCTGACATACACAAGAGGAACTTTTTCGGCATGGGTGAAATTGTTGGTGTTATAACCAATGTAAGTACACTCACTGATAAACGGCATGCACTTTCGTTAATAACGTGATGTTCAGCCTGCAGAGACTGTTCGTTCCCTCACTGAATCCAAACGGCTTCTCGAGGAAGCTCGACGAGAAATCGCTGAGAGCCGGGAGCGCTCACAACTTCGTCCTAAACACACTTTTTCTCGGCTCCCAGGATTTTTTCCCCGTAAGGCCGAAACTGAAGCCATTGAACGAGCCCTTGAAGGCGAACCTTCCTTCACCGTCCTTTTCGGCGCAAGCTCGACCGGCAAGGTCCGATTTTCGCACCTCTACCCAAATGCCGACTAATTCCCCCGAATATAGACTGCGTTACTTCGAGAGGTCCTCTCGCGCGAACAGTACCATGTCCTTCATTTTGACTTGCGTATCGCTGGCTTCGCAGACCTTCCGAGCCTCTATCTTAGTTTGAGCCAGCAAATGGAGCTCTATTTTGAAGAGATCGCAAACAACATGGATGGATATGAAGAATTCGAGAAGGAAGCTTGGAGCTTCAAGGTAATGATGCCCCTCTGCGTTTGTTTCCTCATGTTCACTGGATTGACCAACGCTCAGTTCGATCGCCGAAATGTCGAAAACCGAGTGGCCGAAGCTTCTGCTGACTCAAAAGCACATAATGTTAGAACAAGCGACATAGCTCGCCTTATGGAGCTTTTCCAAGTAAGTCAACTCACACCATGTAACATATCCGTCGTCTAAACTTCGTCATGCTTCCAGAGCTCCCTTCTAAAATACTGGGAATTCCGACCGCTCGAGGGTGAGGAACATCACAACAACGGTAAACGACGACAGTCATCGGAGGCTACCTCCGATCACACCCATGTCGGTCCCGGCTCCAACGGCGCAAGCTTGTCCAAGTCAAAACGGTGGACCTTCCTCCGAAGTTCCAAATCCAAGGGAAGGGAGTCTCCTAAACTCCCTCGGGCCTCGAATGGAGGGGAAAACATGGTCAATGGGGCCCACGAAAAGCAGAAGAAAAAGCCCCACAAGAAGATGCCAGTCAGTGATGCACCCTCTCCTTCCCTTTTCCCTCGCCCCACACTCTTTTTGACGCGTTGTGTTCATTATTTCGGATAGGTCATCTTTTTCGATGAGGCTCATAAACTGTCTGTCCGTCCCTGTGTCTTGTTCCGCTCGTGCTAAATGGTTGTGGTCCCCAGGCCGGCGCTTATCCAATCGACGGACACGATGAAGTGCCTCCTTGACTCGATGCTGGTGCTGACGAAGCAGGATCGGCTATGTCATGTCATCCACGCCACGAGCGACCCGTTCTACCAAACGTGGCTCCGGCAGTTCAACGTCATGCAGCACTGCAAGGTACGTGACATCCCTCTCTTTTCGCATCAGGCCCAACAAAGCTGATGGAGGACACGCCTGTGTAGATAATCACGATTGGCGACTGTTCAAGGTCAGAGACCAGAGCATTCTTCCGCGACCAGGTTTTGCCGAATGTTCCGGAACGATTAAGGTCTGGGCTGAGTTTCGACGTCTTGTATGAGGCGTTTGGAGGGAAGTTGGCGCATTGGCACGATTATGTCACTGATTATGGTGAGCCTTTTTACCTGTCCGTTTCCATCCACCCCTTCCTTACCGGACTCTACCCAGTGAACTCCAACGGGAGAATCGACGGTACGCCTTCCGTCCTTTGATAAGGTTCTCAACTAACATCGTTCTGCACAGTTAAACAGAGCTCCCATTTCCTACAAGCTCACGCCCTCCTCAACCTCCACATTATTCACTCCTCACAATCCCCCAGTGCCCAAGAAGCCGCTAACACCACGCACGCCGCCAACACATCCAACCCGGAAACCCTCCACCCAGGCCTCGGGCCCGCCGGCTTCAAAATCTACTCTCCTCTCACGCATCCCTTCGGCCCCAGTGCCCGAGCAGGGGACATGAACGAGGATGGAAATGGAAACAACAGACTGGTGGCGGGGTACTACACGGCGGATTTCACGGCGATGCAGTTGCTCAAGGTGATGAGCCGCCTGACGCAGCCAGATACGGCGTACCTACCGTACTTCATGTTGTGCCGCGAGCTTGGTGTGCGTGCGGTGGATGGGATGGTGAAGGGACGGTTGCTGGATCTGAGGTGGACGGAGACGGTAACGAGGGAGAACGGAATCGGTGCTGGCGGAGAGGAGGGGAGGGTGCGGAGTGGGATTAGCGGTTTTACTGGAGTAGGGATGGGGGTCGGATCGAGCGTGATTCCGAGCTATTCGCCTCCGGGGGTTGCTCCTACGACTAGCGTGGTGGAGATGCTGCCGCAGGCGTCAGAGGAAGGGATGGTGCCGGTGTCGGAGCATGAGTTGGGGCAGAGGGATATATACGAGGAGGCGCTGGAGGTGGTGGGGCCGAAATTGGTGCCGACGACGCCGATTATGCGATATGCGATGCGGGATGTGGTGCAGGAGTATGAGGACGACCAGTCGGTTTCGGAGTATGCCTCCCTCTCTGACGTGGATGAGTATTGATCGAGTTTGATCAATGTCGTCCAGATTGTCTGCGGTAGACTCAGATGGTCGTCCTGCCTGTTGTTGCTTATTTATCTTGTCCTAGTGTACATTCACACTTCTGTGTATCAGCTTTCGCTTTCATACACATGCCTTTGAGAACATCGTACCATACCATTGCTGTACTTTACATTACTCCAGCCCTGCATATTTAACGTCTGCGTTCGCGTCTAGCCATGCTAGCCATTTTTTCAGATAGCCTCCACCGTGACATACAGTTGCTGAGTCTCCGACAACACACTAATCTCAGAATGTTAGATCGAAGGTAAGTCTTTCAGGGATATCGACATACGAGGTGGCGTCTAGCCCGCGTCATAGCCACTGATGGATCAGAATGTCAATCAGCAAAAACGTCTCTGGAGGGGGCGAGAGCATTCACCGTTGAGGCGCCTCTTCTCCTTCAAGAAGCCCACTTCTCGCTGATCTCACCCTCAGTACCGCCGGTAATACAACACGATTGATGACCGCCCACCGTTTCATTGCTGCGGACCAGACTGATAACCACAGCCTCTTTTTCGCGACCTTGCATACCGTCGACGGTGCCGACTTCGAGAGCGGTTCCGTACGTTGGGCGGAGAAGAGAGGATAACAGTGTCACTTGAGCTTGGTACCTGTTGAGGAAAGTTCAGGTACAAGTGGGAAGCAACCCGGACAAAGCAACCTACGGAGTTATGACAGCAATCTGGTGTGGTGTCAAGCCCATGTCCACCTTCACACAATTAGTCCCAGCATTTTCGTTCGCGGATGGCAAATCAAACGCACCAGTTTGTCTACCCAATTCTTCACTACCGTCGCCTCGTTCTCGTTACATCGGCTGCCCTCATCGCCGTCACCCTCCAGTCTCTCAAAATATTCGCACCCAGCAGTGTCAAAAAACACGACGGGGGTTGCCAGCATCTCCTTCTCGTCATCTTCAGAGTCCGCGTGGGTGCTCAGCAGGTCCTTTAGAAGATGGCCCTCCACCGAGCTATGCGAGGTCAGTTTGGATGAGTACAGGGTCTTTGAAGGGAAGGAACAGATCTGCGAATGCATCCTGAGAGGTCGAGTGAGCTCCGACACTCATGTGGAAGGTTAGAGAACTAGCCTTACCTGTACTGAGTTGTGAGCATCCGTTTGATGCTGGATCCGTACATCTTCTCCAGGCGTTCGAACAGGGTAGTCTCCAAGGTGCGTGGGGGTTCAAGTATTGGGCGGCTGATCTGCTGCGATGTTGCCGGCGGTTCCAGAGATAATGCTGCCGTCGCCTCTACAAGTATTGGTTCTGCACCATCTGAAGCTAAAGACTCCGTGCCGGACTCGGCCTCCTCTGCTGCTCGAGAGGGCGCCGTATCGACCTGTTGCGACTTGGCAGCAGAAGGGGCCTTGGCCGCCTTCGACTTGACTGCGCGGTCTTTCTCTTTCCGCTTCCTCTCGTCGCTGATGGACAGAATAGTCGGGGGCAGCTGCATAGGATCACCCGCAAGGATCAGTTTCTTGGCTTTGAAAATCGGTATCCAGCAAACCTATGGAGTATGAGCAACCCTGTCTTCGAAGTTATGCGTTGCGAGACTTACTACCTCAAGGGCCTGAGTCGCTTCGTCAATAATGAGGACGTCAAAATCGTGGTTCCACAGCTGGCGTCCGCCTGCAGAATGGCATGTCGCAACTACAACCTGATCATGTTGAAGCATGAACTGATAAGACTTCAAGAGCGATGATCTACCTGCGACTCCGAAAGAACTGAATTTACGACACCGCCTTCCCGCTGGCGATACCTAACAATCCGATAAGTATTGGCAGGACTAGAGGAGAGTTCAAATATTACTCTTTTCGGAGGGCTTTGACCTCATCCCACAATCTCTTGCGTTCAGCACCTTTCGGTCGCTTCCCCTTGGCGCCCTTTCCCTTGCCCGAAAGGATACCGAGCGTGTCTTCTAGCTCGTTTTTCACGTCCCTTGCCAACGCTGCCTGGAAAGCAGGCGCCGTAAGCTTCGTTCCTGAGCAGGAAAGAGATCTAACCTGTTCTGTGCGTGTCGCTTTGACTTCCAGGGTAGAGTCGAGAACGCTTTCATTGGCCATGACGCGGGCGGGATGTCCGATCCTCGTTACCTTCAACTTCTCGCTCTTCTCACTCGGAGGCAAGGCCAATAGACGTTCGAGGATGTTGTCAACGGATAAATTGGATGCCCCACATATGAGCAGCTTGAGCGGTTTGGGGTTGTACGGCGAGATGGCGGTGAGCTGGCGGATGAGCTCTACGAGGGTATGTGTTTTTCCGGTCCCTGAGCTAGACTATTAGACAATTCAACAAGTGTAAGCGAGGCAATTCGAATACCAGGTGGCCCGTGGATGCATGCTACTTCCGGAGATTCCAAACAAAATCTGATTGCCTCTTGCTGACTCGCATTCAGACTCTCATCGAAGAACCTAAGACCTTCGATGGGCTGTCTATCAGAACGAGGTACCATCCCAAGCAGCACTTCGGTGAGCCGTATTGATTCGGCGGATGCCTTGTCATCCTGAAAGGTCATGAGCTATGATGACTGGGTAGGGTATGCGAAAAAACGTGCCCTTGGTCCAGAGACGCGTTTTTCCAGCTGATCCAATGCCTTGTCCATCCTTATACAAGTGAAAAGGCGCTATGTCGGACAGAGAAACACAGACTTACCGGTCATAAGTCACACTGTTTGCCAGTTTCACGACGCGACAACGCTCTGGCAGGTCTAGGTCTTCCGATGCTGTATCTGACGAATCGACGGCAATGACAATTCTAGTGTCAGAAACCTGTAAAATGAGACAGTTTTCAGAGGATTAGGACGTGTAAAATGGAAGCCCTGACCTTGTAAACCACGCCTTCAGGTCGAGATCCTTTCACCTCTTCCGTGGCCGTCTTCTTCATCTTTTTCGGGGGACCAGCAGATACATGAGCCTCTATTCTAGCAAGATCGCCTGACCTATTATAGAATAAGAATGGATTTAGGTTACAGGTGGGGCTTTAAGCACCGAATTGTGTGCGGCGGAAAGGCTGGGTTGGTATGGTAGGCTGAGGGTCTTTCTAGCTCCACCAAGCTGCCCTTGCATGATATCAGAAGTTTCGAAAGAGGTCCAAATCAACCTGAGAGTACGTTTTCCCGCCTAAACCAATGTTGACGCCGACAACTCCAAGGCCGCCCAATGACAAGCCCTTTTGTTCGAGGAGTTTAGGTCCACAATTCGATAGAAGCAGAGAACTGCGCTGGATTTCAGCATCGCGCTCTTGCTTGAGGAGCAAACGTTGGCGAGCAATAAATCCTGTTACCCGAGCGTCCGTGGCCATGCACCAAGGGTACGGATAGTAGAAGATAAGAGGAAACAACTAGTGCTCAAGAAAACATGAACGAAAGCTTCTTATCTTATCAGACCGGATTTATGTATTTCACACTCCACTATCAGGGCTTGTTGAGCTAGTTCTACAATTAACTTCACGACGACCTCCCGAAATGACTACCTGTGGCTGCCAGTTCGCATCTAACAACTCTGGACTCGTTTGGGGTCCTGAAGACAACGCCAAACCTGTTCCCACCAGACCAAATACAGTCTCAGACCTCTACCGACCAGATATCCTGCAGAACATCGAGGCGACGATCAAGGAACTCGACGGCGAACTGAGAGAGCTCAGTCTTGACATACATAGTGAGCAGGTTGCACGCCCAATTCAATTCACGTTGAGTGCGATTACGCTACATAGGCCATCCCGAATTGCGTTATGAGGAGCGGTACGCGTGTTACCAACTATTGCAGTACATCTTCCACTGAAAGCTCATGTTGAACTAGCTATACGCACGACATTCTCACTGCTTTCATGGTCAAACATGAATTTGAAGTCACGAAACATTACCATCTCGAAACTGCGTGGCTTGCGACCTTTACCCATGGAGAAGGCGGAAGGACGATAGGGGTCAACTCCGAGGTGCGTCCTCACTCAATCCCTCGCTAGCTTCCTGGCAACAATATCCAACGGCATTAGATGGACGCATTACCAGGCGTCGGGCACGCATGTGGTCATAATCTGATCGCGATTTCTGGTACTACATATCGCATTTTAAGAGCGACAGTAGGGGAGCCCTAATGTCTTCCAGGGGTTGGAGTTGCGATCGCGATCAAGAGAGCTCTCCAGAAGTTTAACATTACTGGAAAGGTCGCTTTGTTGGGGACTCCAGGTACAGTCTGCGTTAGATTACCTATGCAAGGACGTGTATCTGAAAGCCCTACAGCTGAAGAAGGCGGTTCCGGCAAGGTCGCTCTCCTCGAGAAAGGTGCATACAAGGGAATGTCCGCCTGTTTGATGTCCGTCGCTGCTAGCTCCTTTATCTAACTTGAAATTTGACTGATGCCGGCCCGCAGGTGCCATCCTGCTCCAGGTCCGATCGGGTCCGTGAGTCTCAGCAGCTGCCTCGCCTTGGAACGTTTGACGATTGAATATTTCGGACACACGTGAGTGTGCTTGAAACGCGGCTCCCGTTCACATCTAATGAAAACTTGAAGGGCCCATGCTGCTCTTTCTCCCTGGGAAGGTACAAATGCTTTGGATGCCGCCGTTCTTGGGTACAACAACATATCTGCGCTCCGTCAACAGCTTTTACCTACCCATCGTGTTCATGGGATCATCGAAGGGAAGGATTGGGCGCCCAATAGTACGTGATCAAGACATTTCATTGTCGCGTGCGCTTCCGTTAATTAGTTTGCATCTCGCAGTCATTCCCGATTATGCGAAGATGATGTACGTGCATTTTGATATCTCCTATGACAAGCAGCGTAATATGACATATCTGTCCCCAAATTAGCTGCTATGTACGTGCCCCAACGCGATCCGAGGTCCAGGTCACTTTGAAGCGAGTGTTGCCCTGTTTCGAGTAAGTCTTTGTTGCTCTTTGAGTATTCTTTGCTTAATCTGCATCAGAGCTGCGGCACTGGCGACAGGCTGTCAAGTCAAGATAGCTAAGGAAGGTGGCACATATGACCTTCGCCAGAATGCTGTCCTCGGTAAGGAGACTATTTCCCCTTTAACCTTATTATTCAGCTGTGATTTCCAGGCGGCGAAGTAGCCAGCATTATCACTGCCAAGTATGGTGCCATCGATTATGAATGGGGTATCAAGAGCGCTTCGACCGACTTCGTGAGCTCTCCTATACCTGAAGGTGGCCGTCAATTGACATTTAGCTTCTAGGGAAACGTCACATACGGTAAGTCTCTTCGAAAGGAATCGCATGAACATAGGCTCAAATCGTACAGCCCTTCCATCCCTTCACCCTGGCTTCGGTACGTGATGGTGAAAATCGTCGGCTTGTCAAACTCACGCATGCCCGTTTTAAGCCATTCCCACTATCAAAGATGGGGGGAATCACACCCCAGGATTTGAGAAGGCTGCAGCAACCCTTCCGGCGCACTACGCCTGCCTTGACATCACGAAGGCTCTAGCAGCCACAGGCGTTAGAGTCTTGATCGACGATGAATTTTTGGCAAAGGTGATTTAAAAAAATAATTCCTCGACAGCGACCAGAGTACTCAACCGCAACTAGGTTACGAAAGCATTCAAAGACGACTCTGAGATTCAAAGCCTGCTAAGCTAGAGTTTTCAAAACTACCCAAAGTTTAAGTATAGGCCACGGTACAATACCCATTTTTGTATGACCTCGTGAATTTAGGCAACGTTTCGATATCGGAAAGTCATCTTAACTAGCCTACAGCGAGGCTCAGTTCTGCAATTCCGGAGTGCTTCAAGTTTGACTGGGACTCCAAACGTTGTCGGGTGGTTTCGTTGGCAAGGCGGGTTTACTAACAGTCAATTTGAACCTAGTTCGGATTTCGCCGTCATCTCCTTTCACTTGTGGGCCATCATCTGAGCGCTCTCCGACTGCTGTAACTCCTTTCCTCTACACCTGCTGACATACTTTATCATGCATGGATGTCGTGTGTCACTCACGGTGTAGCATGCCCGTTACTGCCAGCCACAAACAGGATCTCCGATTCGGAAAATTTACTCCTTGAATGTCAAGCAGCCCTACTTGGGCTTATCTCACCGTGTATAGGCAAACTTTCGTGATTTGAAACCAAACAATTGACATCTCGACCTGCCCCACCACTGCCAAGCTTGAAATTAACGCCGTATACCGTCCGATTGTTGCGGAATCAGTGGCTATCACCTGTACAACCTCAAATACACCCCAGGACGAGGAACTTTCAAGAGCTTTGGATTAGGGCCTTCTCATCATGCCAGAAATACCCCTGATAGTCCTTTTTGGTCCCTCTCTCTCCTCCTACCTCATCGGGGCTGGGCGCAGATTCCATTCTCATAATATGCCCCAGTCACTGCTCGACAAACTCTCGTCCGGTGATCTCCCCATTCGACGTGTCCTGTGGGCCTCCATTGACAAAACTGGACGATACTGGTGCGCAGAGAACTTCGCGTCGGGGAGCATACATTTCGATCTGCCATCTGGTTCTGAACTATATCAACATATACTGAAGAGTGGTGCACAGTACGTTTCGTGGCCGGATTATGATGAACACACCTCAAAGGGGGAGAATGGTGTGAATGAAGGGGACCCTTGGTATCTCGTGAACCACAAGAATCAGGCACGTCACCAGGACGGGTTGCTCAAAGCTCAACCTTTACTCAACCCTTGCATTTGGATGGACAGGGTCACTGGAATGCCTCTCTTCCCAGTTTCTATATCAGCACCATCTCTGTCCTTCGAAATAATATTCCTGAGTTTGATGCTGGACTGAAATACGTCATTTTCGGCAAAGGAGGTACTCATATCTACCAGTTTGAAAGTGGCTTTCTCGCAAGTCTGGAGGGTGAGCACAACAAAGAAGATCACCCACTGAATCAGGTCCGTTCTCCGGTATTCTCTAGCAGCTGACTGCGCGTTGTATTTATCCTGTTGCGAAGGCACTTCGACAATTCGACCCCGATATGAATTCGGACATTCCAAAAGGCCTTTGGATGATCGACAAAGGTTCGACACTCTCCTTATATGACCACCGGTGAGTCCACTCTATTTTGTCCCCTTCTGGCATGAATCCCGATCTCATGCTTGCAGCTATTTCTTCATCCGTTTCATAAACACCCAAACAAAACTCCCTGAATATCGATTCTGCCTACCACCGGAGATGGAGGCAAAGCTGCGAGAATTGCTGCAGACCGCGGGGGGGCCTCAAGAGCAAGAGGGTAATTAGCCTATTTGATTATACCTCGCCGGCTCTTGACTCACCATTTGATTTAGCATTGGCTGCAGAGGAACAGGACATCATCGTTGCGTACATTCTTAATATCTTTGAAGTCTCGATTGATCAGCTGCATGATAATAGAATCAAGTCAATGCCCGCCTCTCATTCCAAGTATCTGCCAACAATATGCTGAACAGTACCATGAATCACGCTGGACTGTCGTTCGCAAATGCTGCACTGCCTTCCGGCCTTCGTTGGGAGCTACAGGATCAGAATGGGATGAGGCGATATTAGTACCTCTGTTCGACAATCAAGGTTGCGAGGATTCTAAAGGCGTCATAGGTATATAGTTGCACTTTCACCCGAATACCCAGAGTGGTAATGCGCTGTTGCAGTGGGGTTGATTAGAATTAACTTGGTGTTGTCGGCCATTGCATAGCGAGTCGAGTCGGAATTCCTCATTGTGACAGCTTCGAGGTAAAGATAATACTACTCCCGTGACAGCACGGGTCCATCTTATGAACGCCCGTTACAGGAATTATCCCAATGTACACAGGTGTATACGTCATTATCTCCGGGCTCCCAGTACCCTCTAAGCCGAGCTCACAAGTCCTATATTCCAGCCTGCAGTAGAACCTAGGAAAGTAAAGAGAGGCAAACAGAACAGAGGCTTAGCACTCACAAGAATTGCCATCAAACACAATATCTGAATACACAGGTGGGGTATGGACAATGGGGACACTTCACTTGAAGGAGACTGGTGCTCAGTGGAAGGAAATGGTTCCGTGCTGTTCCGTGAATCTTACCAATTGGGATCGGTCAGTCGGACCGGCTTCCCCACACTGAAAAGATCATGTCTCTCACCATGCTTTATCAGCGTGTTCCTCCTTAGAAAGTTCAGCCTTTTCAATCGGTTTACACCCGAGCAGAAATGGCCACTCCTAAAGATATTCTCCTTGTTGGATTTGGCGCCGTGGGCGCGATTTGTTCGTAACACATTCTCGTCGCCTTCCATTTGGTCATCTTGGGTTTAATTTCCACATCGCACTCTATTCCCAGATTCCTTTATTCTCGAACGGAGTGGCCTTGCCCGTGTGACTGCCGTAGCACGCAGCAACTATGATGCAGTTAGCAGTAAGCTCAATTCCCTCACACATGATCTCGACAAATTGACACCAGTGTCTGTCTTCATCTACCCTTTTAAGCTCATGGTGTTCACTTTAAGAGCGGCAAGTATGGGGAGCTATCTTGCTGGAGACCTGATCGGTGTAGGTGTCATCGGTATTGGTTGCGTGAGCCTAGTCTGACTGTGAACAGTGGTAAGATCAGTCACGGAAGCAGCAGATCGACCGTACTCCTACGTGTTTTTGACGACCAAGGCGGTACCAGAGCATACACGCACCCCTGTGCTTCTACATGCTCTCTTTTCTTCACCCTATGCAGATGAGCATCCTCAACCCACTTATGTGCTACTTCAGAATGGCCTCAATGTCGAAGTCGATCTATATCAGGCGATCAAGCAACTAGGAAAGGGAGAGCCAAGGATAGTCAGCACTGCCCTTTGGATCGGCACGAATTTATTGGAACCTCATGTCGTTGAGCACAACTCCTTTGTAGGTTAAGGATGTACTGTTTACCATTTTACCCAAGCTGATCTGTGTTCACTGGTCACTAGGACAGGCTCACACTCGGAATGTATAGATATCAAGACTTCACGACTCAAACCAACACTCTTGTGGAGACTACTATTTTAGAAGACCTAGCCGTAATACTTAGGGCTGGCGGCAGCGAAATCACCATCGTTCCGGAGGTGCAGCGTACCAAGTTTGCGAAGAACTTTTGGAATGTCGCCTTCTCATCCTATTCTACACTCACTCGGTAGGCGTCGTGTTCCAACAAAAGGTTCATAGCTGAAGCTGTTCTAGGCAGAGGGTTCCGGCGCTATGGCGGCCTCCTCCCTCTGATCCCTTGTCCCCATACACGCCATATTTGTCGCCGACCACCGCGGATCTTATCGCGAAGTATACCCTCCCCAACATCAAAGCTTTACTAGAGGAACTTGTTGTACTTGGTACGATCTGTGTGCTCTTTGCGCTTCGAAATTGACTCCCTTCTGCCTCACATGCAGCCCGAGCGCTCGGTTATCCAGACTCCGAGAATGGCATACCCTCAACGTTGCCGAACATGGTGATTGAGAACGCCAGGTTGTTCAACATTGCTCCCGAAAGCTCTCACAAACCAAGTATGCTTCTCGATGCTGAGAAGGGACAACCTATAGAGGTCGAAGTCATCTTTGGGGAAGTAGTGCGAATGGCCCGGGAGAGAGGTATCGAAATGCCCGTAAGTAAATATTCTTTTTGTTCGATTTGAAGCCTTATTTGCCCCCAAAGCGTGTGGAGATGTTGTATGCCCTCCTGCTTGTCGTCCAGAACCAGATTTTAGCCAAATTGGAAGCACAGTAGAACACCTTCTAGAACATGTTTTTACTAAGAGTACCCCAGCGATACCCCGGAGGAAATAAATCTGTCAGCACATCATAGTCACATCAGCATCTGACGTTTCAGTTGAGTTAGGAGCGGCTGCAAGTAGACGCCTGCCTTATTTATATTAGCCGATGCCTCTCAAATACATGCATCCAGTGCTGAAGAGACTGCTTTGTCCTGTAATATTCAAGCTAGAAATACACTACGACTACTACTAAAATCAGAGCAACATGCCCCATTCGAAAGCAAGATCACACTTGTGAGGGGGATTGTCGTTTAGTTATTGTGAACAGCACACCAGCTTGCCAAGTTGTGAAGTAAGCGGTCGCTTATTGCGAGTTTCACATGAACTCTAATGTTAGACGTCAAACTTGCTGATGGACATTCGAGCGCTTCGTGTTCATCGGGTTGCAATTGGGCGCTCTAAAAAGCGCCAAAGCACATTGGCTTCCTCTGAACGTGGGTAAAGTGAGCATTGATCGGAGTTTACGTAACTCGCGCAGCCTTAAAAGGTCGGTGTGATGGTTGGTTTTAGTTCAGCCCTGTCTGCCAGAATCAGTCGCTCTGGAACTGGTTGAAAGAGCTTCCCGTATCTACTGCACAACAAGCTCTTTCTCACTTTCCTGTCTACACTGCGTGGTCCTGAATCTCTCTGCACAGACACCTATACATGTCCTACCGAGGCGGAGATCGAGGGCGTGGGCGCGGTGGCCCTCCCGCTGGGCGAGGCAGCCCAGACTTCAGAGGTAGAGGTGGCGGACACCCAGGCGGCGATAGGGGTGGATTTAGAGGTGGTGGTGGTGGTGGTGGTGGTGGTGGTGGTGGTGGTGGTGGTGGGTTTAGGGGTGGAGAAGGTCGTGGCGGTTTCCGAGGGGGCCCACCAGGCGGTGGCCGAGGTGGTGGTCCGAGGGAACAGGGAGGGTAAATTCATTCCGCCTTTTGCCAAAAGCGAAATTTCATGTAGTGATCGCAGCGTATTCGCTCCGAACCAGCCAGCGAATATCGATGCTCGTTTGACAGACAACTCCGAGCAGGCTTTAATTGCATCATTTCGCAACATCAAACTGGACCGAGATGACCTTCCCTTGCGACCCGACTTTGGAACTAAAGGCAAGCAAGTCAAATTACGGGCGAACTTCTTCCCCGTCAGAGTTCCCAAAGGACCTCTGTATGAATACGAGGTCACCATATCTCCGACGATGAAGACGGCCATGCGCCGAGTGAAGAGACGCATTTTCCAACTTGCGGAACAGACGCGTGACTGGGCCCGTAATGGTCTGCAGGGAAATGTCGCTCATGACCATTCCACGAAATTGATCGCAGCCAAGAAACTCCCGCAGCCCTTGACCATCACGGTGCCTTATTACGACGATGACGAAGAGGGCCCTAAAGCGGGGGGAAAAGAATATGTTCTTACGATCGAGTTCAGCAGGAACATTGATACGCAAGGCCTCCTGAGGCACGCGTTTTATTTTCCCATGTTCGTTTTGCTGATTATTATTTCAGTTACCTTGCGGGTCAGCCACAGTATCGTGGATACGATATCCTGCCCGTCATCTCTGCTCTTAATGTGATTCTTGCTGCTCATCCCAATCGCTCAGGTGGCAATGGTGTTATGGTCGGGAGGAATAGATACTTCTTCCCGTCAAGTTCTGCACCTGCCAGCCTCGGCGGCGGTCTCGAGGCTTGGAAAGGCTTTTACTCGTCGGTCCGACCCTCGCATAATCAATTGATGGTTAACGTGAACGGTGAGCATGTAATATTCGACGAATCGTGACGAGCTCACAAGTTGCCTCTGCAGTCTGCACAACCGCGTTTTATACACCAGGGAGCCTGGCGAGGGCAATGACCGATTTCAGAAATTCGAGTTTTGGTGCACGCGTCAATGTCTTTGTGAAAGGTGTCAGAATCAAGATGACGCACTTGGGCTACAGGAAGACCGTGAAATCTTTGGCGGGTTTTAACGCTCGACAGTATAGCTTCGATTCCGCAGAATATGGTGGCAAAGTGACTGTTGAAACTTATTATAAGCGAAGTGCGTCCCTTCCGACCCCTTCTTGTCTAACCTGACCCTGGAATTCTGTTAATCAGAATACAACATCACTTTACAGCAGCCAGACCTTCCTCTCGTCGATGTTGGCGGGGAGTCAAATTATCTTCCTCCCGAGGTCTGCGAAATTTTGCCAAACCAACCATACCGCGGAAAGCTAACCGACGAGCACACCGCCTCGATGATCCTTTTCGCTGCAAAACCTCCAAATGTGAATGCGAACGCCATAGTCGGGCGAGGACTCGATGAGCTGGGATACCGTCAAGGCGCTGGCCCGCTGGGCGCCTTCGGCGTTTCCATCGGAACAGAGATGACTGTTGTTCCTGGCCGTATTCTTGCAGCTCCTGGCATCAAATACGGTCAAGGCACACCCGCCGTCGACGATCGTGCCAGCTGGAACCTCAAGAATGTTCGATTCGCGAGAGGCGCGACGCTGAACAACTGGGCTGTACTTCTCATAAAAGATGGCAATGACCGCGATGAATTTGGTGGGACCGGCGATCCTGAGCTGCTGCAGACGATGAGAGGATTTGCCGATATGTGCAGGAAAAGTGGGATAACAGTCGACAAGAAGGATCCCGTGGTTATCGAGTGTACTCTGCCCAGGAAGGACCGCGCGGACCCCACGCGTGCCGCAGCCATCAACGCTATTAGGACTGCACTGAAATCGTTGAAGGCAAAGCCGTCGTTAGTGCTGGTACTCTTGTCAAACGGAGACAAGCACGTATACTCTGGAATCAAACATCTCTGCGATTCATACCTTGATCTGGGTGAGTAATGTCTGCCTCTCACGCAGCCAACATCTGAATAATCGTTATATGCAACAGCGACAGTATGCGTCCATTCGGCCAAGATTCGCAAGGAGAGAGGTGAGTACTTCGCCCGAGCATCTTCAGCGTGTTTAACCCCGCCCGATCGTAGGGCAGATACAGTACTTTGCCAATGTCGCCCTTAAGGTGAACATGAAGATGGGGGGAGTCAAGTGCGTATGCCTTTCGGCTAACATCAGTGTTGCACCTAACTTTCAAATTACAGTCATTCTCTCGATCCGACTAACATGGCTTGGCTCTCGCAAGTACCCACAATGCTCGTTGGCATCGATGTCACCCATCCCGGACCTGGAAGCGTCAAGGGTACGCCCTCTGTCGCTGCAGTCGTTGCGAGTGTCGACCAGCAATTTGGGCAATATCCCGCGAGCATGGAAATTCAAGAAACAAAGAAAGAGGTACACGACGCACTCGCCGCCTTTGTGCTTCATGTGCTCATGCGCAAGATCTAGATGGTTACCAACTTGGCAAAAATGATGCACGAACGTCTCGTCCTGTTCCAGAGTAGGAGTAAAAGGCTGCCGCAAAGAGTCCTTGTGTACCGTGATGGTGTTTCCGAAGTACGATTCATCAATACGTCTCGTCTGATCCGCCCTCATAAACGTTGAACGTAGGGCCAGTTCCCCATCGTCGTTGACGAGGAGCTCCCCGCTATCAAGGCGGCGTTCAAGAAGTTCGACACCGCTCAGGCGCCCTACCGACCCAAACTAAGCATCGTGATCTGTGTAAGTCCCCCCAACATGCCTTCCCTAGCAAGTTCTGAGTATTTCGTTACGCCGTGTAGGGCAAGCGCCACCACACGCGCTTCTACCCTACCGAAGCAGAGAACGCCGACCAAAATGGGAACCCCAAGGCCGGGACCGTCGTCGACCGCGGCGTCACTGCCATATACCACTTCGACTTCTTCCTTCAAGGTATGCTTAATCCTCTCATCACCCACTTTCGAGTTCTGACTGGCGCTTCCCTGTTGTTAGCCCACGGTGGTCTCCAAGGTACCACTCGTCCCACGCACTACTACGTCGTCCACGACGAGATCGGGTTCAAGGCAGACGAGCTTCAAGGACTCACGAACGCCGTCTCGTTCATGTTTGCCCGCGCGACCAAGGCGGTCAGCCTTGTCTCGCCTGCGTACTACGCCGACCTCGCGTGTGAGCGCGGGAGGTGCTATCTCCACAAGCTGCTGCTGGGCTTGGACGCCGGAGGCGCGTCGGCTTCCGCACGTAGTGGTGCGGAGGAGCAGACCATGCGCGAGGCTGTCACGATGTGGCATGGCGGCGTGGGGGGCCCGGCACTCAAGGACACAATGTTCTATCTGTAATGTAATGATTCCTATCTTTATGTATGTACATCAGGAGCTGTAGACAGTATCCTGGCTTCGACAAGGTGTCTTTCTATCCAGATTATATGGCTTGTATGGCTTGTACTAGTATCTATCACTGGAGTAGTATGTCGAATTTACGTGGTTTTCGTGTATGTATTCACTTTCCCTGACGTGACCTAACCCTGAGTAACCTACACCGCATATGCCACCCACTCTGACTGATCTCCACGATGCCCATGGCTGGCGTGGCGTTGAACGCACGGGTAACAGTCGTACGGGCAAGCTCGACCTAAACCCAGCTTTTCCTATGACATCATGGCGGTCATGGCGTGGTGCCTCCCCGTCCTCTCTTGGTCGACTTCTTGCTCCAGCTCCCGAGTCAGATCGTGAGCGTGCAGCGAGTGTCAACAATTTGGCATCCCGCAACAACTGAAAATTAAAAACGCCCCCGAAGTTGACGGAACTATGTAGACGACGCTACCGACCATGGGTGCCCATGTGGTGACTTGTCAGCGGGAAAGCAGGTTTTCGATTTTGTAGGTGATTCGGTCTCATCGTCTAATTGGTATTTCACCTCAATGGTCGGTTATTGTAAATGTTATTGAAGTCGTAGTAAATCCTTCCACCCCAGAATTGATGTCTGTGGTAATTTCTTACCGAGTGCTCTCAGCATGGAAGCCTGTTATCCGGTCCGTCTTTCCACACATCTCCGATACAGATCTCGCGGCTCGCGGGCTCGACCGAGGTCGGCGTAGACACACTCATGAAGGGGTTCAGATCAGCGAAATGATCTCGAAACCGCCGTTCCACGTCCCTTGACTCCGCCGGCAGCCGTTATTTAAGCGCACTCAATGGTGGGGATGTAGACCAAAAGTGTTCCCGCCTTGCCGGGGCGGCCTCACAATAACGAGGCGCTGGTGGTCGCAGCCTTTTCAAATACCTGGTCTTGAGTAGTGGATCGACGTCAACCTCTATAACCTCGCCTTGCAGCAACATCCTCATAACGGAGACCCACGCGCTTTCGGAAATGAACGTTGTGTATCTCTCGCCGTCCTCTTCGCCGGTGATGCTGAACGTGATACGATGCGGCGAGATGTTTGCTAGTTCCGTCGGGAATGCTTTTTGTGCAAAATCTATTGCTTGCTTCGAAGAGTTCAGCGCACTGCAAGGACGTTGGTGAAGTTAAACTCGCCTGGTAGCTATCAGCTGGCTTTACCCAGACAAGCTTGGATCCAAGACGGTAAGTGACGATGTCCGGATATGGGCCAAGTGCCCGCATTTAGAACCCGCTCAATAGGGGCCGGGATGTAAGGGGTTTGGCTTACTCTTTGGTTCTTTTATAAAGGCGGTCTGAGACAGATTTGACACGACTCGCCCGTCCACTCAACTTGGTCCAATGTCTATCATTATTGCGATGCTTAAGATACATGTATCTCAAAAGAGTTCGATCCAGGAGGAAAAAAACCGTAGTGAAAAGGTACGCCAGTCACAGTCGCAAGCTCTATTCTTTCGCAGCCACCTCCTCGGCCTTCACATCTACGCCGGTATCCGGAGCCTTGACTCGTAAGTGTGTTGGCCTTGTCACCTTTCTCATTCGGAATTTCACATCTGAGTCCTGGATATTCGTATTCTGAGGCCTCAGGGGTAAGACCTCCAAAGACGACGCAGAGGATGCGGGAGTCCAGGTTGAGTTGGAAGGAGACGATGCGCCTGCAGACGTTCGGTGGACAATGATGGATTCTTGGGATTCAGTTGGCTTAGCAGTAGGCCCAAGATTGAGGCGTGCCAGTGATCGCAATAGAACATCGGATGGCGGATCGGCCTCGGTCCCAATCTGAACAGCAGCGGGAGCACCTCCTTCCGGCGCCTCCCCTGTCTCCGCTACGTCCTCCTCCTCGTCACTGGTAGAAGAGAACTCCATATCGGAACCTGACTCCCCACCAGAGGACGAAAACTCCATATCACTGCCCGACTCCCCGTCACAGGACGAAAACTCCATGTCTGTCCCCGAGTCCGACTCGTCGATATCCCAGCGGGAATCATCTACATGCTCTGGCGCCCGTCCTAGACTCGTATCGGTATCATCAGCGTCAGACAGAGAGCCAGAGGCAAGGGGCGCAGGAAAAACTCCGCTTTCGTCGAGCAGCCTGTACGGGTCTAGCGCGTCTGTGTCAGCGTCTGTTTCCGCGTTTGCACTCCCATCGGCGGTCGCGTCGCTAGCGACAGTCCACCGGGCCCCGAGCTTTATCTTGATTGTATGCGGCTCCTTGGATCTGGAACTGATTTTACACCACGGGCGAGACGCAGACGGGAGGGTGCCGGAGTCGATCAGCTTGCTGCCTCCGGTGTCATTCTTGGCCTTGTCGTCAGTCTTGGATCTGAGTTTGAGAGGGGATTCCGTCGCGGAACCGCCATTGCTGCGACGGCGCGCAGTACCGACGTCAAGGTCGTTGAACGCGTCCAGGAGCGCGTCGAGCGCCCGTACGCTTTCGTCCTTGACACTCTTCTGCCCGGGATCCTTTGTGTCCTGGTCTGATTTCGGGTCCTTTGATGTAGGTGCCTGGAGGTTTGTTGTTGGCTTCCATCTGCGACGACGTTTCGAGTTCAGGATCGAGGATTCCATAATCACAAAGGTTTGAGGCAGGAAAACGAGCAAGAATGCGAATGCAAACACGAAACACAGCGCAACACAAGCATAGCATAGGAGCACGACCGCCAATCCAGGAATGCCCCACAAGAAAATCAAATGAACCGCGAAACAAAAAATTAGTCAGACCGACCATTAGCACTTGCTATTTTCGAATAACATCGACAAAGGGATAGACACACCTTCTCGGCATTCTTCCACCATCACGAGCTAGAAGCGCGTCCATCGCCCATTGTACGAGCGGCGCAATCCATGTCCTGCCCCACTTGCGACCTTGGACAGGGTGTTGGAGGCAGACGGCCCCAATGCGCGCCTTCAGGATGCGTGCAAGCTTTGCACGATATGCCATGTCCGGAGATGCATCCTTTTCCACGCCCGGGTCCGGTCTTCGAGCATGTCGGGTTTCTGCAAGGTCTGTGGTGGTAGGGCCAGATCGGTCAGCCGCATTGGAGGCCAAGCGGCGGGGTCGTATGGGGCTGGAGAGGAAATCGGGATCGGATGGAGGCAGGCAGGCGGAGAGAGAGAGCAGGGCACTCAGGTAACCGAGGGTGTCGTCTGACATCATGGCGTTGGTGGTCATCTGCATGACGTGACGTCGTGTTTGAGTGTAATACAGCGTGAATTCCGAGAGTTCATAACGAAGCAAGCCAACGAAAACGAAAGCAAGCGTATGACAATGAGGCCGAGAAACGAAGATGGCGATATCAAATGTACACGCACAGTGAGAAAATGGGCGCCTCCTTGTGTGGCGGATCTCAGCTCAGGGAAAGCGCGGTGCGCAATATCGCAGACCCACAACTTGAGCAGCTGGGTTGCAATCTCGACGCCCGTAGCCTCGGCGTTATCGCTCACAGATACCCGGGGGAGTGATTTGAAAGCCTCCTCCGCGCCCTTCTTTAGGCGTTCTCGCCGTGATTCAATAAACGCCTCGAATGTTCGCTGCATGCTGCACGGCCAGGGAAGGGCATCAGGTGCAAGCCAGCGCGTGGGTACTACGTGGTCACTGGTGGAGAAGAAGACATCGCGGGTGGCGGCGGCGAGAACAGGAGTATATATCCTGCGGAGCCAAGCGTGCGTGAACGTCCAGCCGTAGTGTGTATAGAGAGCACCGACGTATGATTCAAAGAGGTCAGCAAAGAGCTTCGGAGGTGAATTGGCCCTGGCGGGTGTCCAAGAATCCGCAGCGAGGCGATTGGCGCGATCAAGCCGTGCGTGTCGATGTAAATGCAGTTGATAGGCAACACGTCCGAGTGTATCGTTGTTGCTGAGTCGGCGAGCAAGCCACTAGTCTTCCACTTTAGTGAATCCAGTAGGACAGAGAAGGGACAACTCACAGCCTGCTGGTCGGATATTTGTTTTACTTTCCCAGCCATGAGTGCACACACGAGGTTCACGACGCGGTCACCAATAAACTCCAGAACATCGTTGTTGCCTGGCGTGTATTTTTGTGCATTGAAGGCCAAACGAAGGTCGGCTGAGGGCAGAGATGGAAGAACTACCTCTCTGGAGGACCACTTTGTTGGCGAGTTAAGATAGGCAGTGAGGGAAGCACGACGCTGTCGTTGGCGAGATGCCATGGTGCCTAGATACTAATGAGCAGAGTCGTAACTTGTGATGAGTCCAGTTCAACATCGTTGCGTCGTGTATATATCATGCGATTTAGAGTCTGTGTCACACCTGGTCAGTCCACAGGAGCTTTGTACTCTCCCCGACTCTCACCATGCCCCCCAAATTGTACTATTGCGACTGCGAGTATTACTGCCGTGGCCAACGGACCAAAGTCTCATATTCGACATATCGTCGTCATGCACCACACCGGAACATTCTCACCGCAATTCCATAACTGCTTGTCACCACACATTCTGGACCGGCCACTGTCACTCCTGCTATTTCCACGGCTGTGGCTCCTACTGGTGCTGTGGCTGGACCAAGCAATCAAGCCTCCTTGTCATTGACATTACCAACCCCTACCAATATCACAGTATGTCTAGCTCCAAAGGGGTTCTGACCCCACCATCACTGATTCTGTATGTCCATCATCTGGCTTCTCCAAGATGGACAGCAATTTGGCTCCTCAGCACCTCGTAGGCCAGCTGGAGCTGCAAATTTCTGCCAACTCAGTCGGCTTATACCCTCTGCCACCGACAAACATCAACAGCGACTTGCTTGCCACTCAAGCAATGTCACCTCAGCCTCCCCCAAACACCACCGATGTCATCTGCCTCCTGAGCGGGCCCCTCGATGATCTTCTCAAGTACTCTCGTCAAGAGCAGTCCAAGTGGCTGATCGACATTGCCCATGACATCTGTGATCCTGCTTTTCTGCGTGGCTCTTTGCTTGTTTGGAACGGTGCCATGCAGCAGTGGCGTCCTGTCGCTCATACGGACCCGCTCACTGCGTCAACCTACATCTATGACATCCCAGTTGGAGTCGTTGTCAGCCTGTCGAAGATGAGCACTCGTACTGGAAAATCCGTCACCACCGTGACAGGATATGCGAGCACCATGGCCGATCGTGTCAAGCGCCGCGATGGAGTGTGCTGGGTGACAGGGAGCAGGTACCCACTTATAAACAGCCATGTATGCCCCAAGCGTATGGGCGACCATCTTGCCTGTATCATATTTCACGATTTCTCATCAGCATCACCTCCCATTCCGAATCTGTCTATCTATGACGAAAGATTCGGCATCAGCCTCTCAAGTAACCTTGATGCGTACTTCGACGTATACGAACTGGGCCTGCGGTTTGTGTCTGTGGTGAGTTCATCATTTCTCATCTCCTAAATCATGTGTCGACGAAATTTTAGAATCAGTACGAGTGCCACGTCTTCAGGGCTGAAATTCCAGGCTGGGTGCACACAATAGGTGGAGAGTCCATGCTCCCGACAACAATGCCCATCATACATGGACGTACCGCTAGTCCTCCTCAGCCCCAGCTCGCCACCAACCCCCCGCCCGGCCTCATACGTTGGCACTATCTTCAATGTGTTCTCAAGAAATTTGGGCATGTGGATTACAAAACACTCCCAAATATCAATTTTTACGAATTACCTCTTCGAATGGAAGGGGACTCTGATGATGATGGTACCGACAGCGATGCGGAGTGGCCGTCAGCAGCTTTGGACCGGGGGCGAGCTGTGCAGGCTAGCATTGAGGACAATGAATACCGTCACAAGGTCATCGCTGATTGGATTGGGACAGTGTAGTCAGATCCTAGTCATTTCCGTGCCTCAATTCTTTGTCTTTGTAAACCTCTAGCCTTGACTCAAGTACATAGATTACAGCAGTGATTTCCGGTTCCCAGAATGTTGCTGCCATAGTACAAGAGCGTTTGCGGCACGTACGTAGATGTAGTGGCTGGGTACACCTTCGGCGCGTACGTAGATGTAGTGGCCAGGTACAGCTTGGGAGCTTCGTCATCCAGCTTGACCGTGTACGGACTGTTCTGCGGGCCTATAGTCCCGAACAGCGCGACAGCATCACCTTTGACGACACCATATCAGCATCATGGGGGGGGGGGGGGGGGGGGGGGGGGGTATTATACTGGTGCTAGGTCCCCAATAGGAACAACCAGTTCGCCATGGACTCTACCTATGTAACAAGTACTCTACATGTATGGTAATCCAGCCCATGAGCCCATGACACACATATATCTACTGAGGGGGGGGAATACACATCAACAGCTTCATTGAGTCCCTGGCCAATGTGGCAGGACAACACAGGTAAAACCCAGTGGGAGTCAAGCAGCAGTCCTCTGCTAGCAAGACATAACTCCCTGTGATCCAGGACTCTGGTCTCAGCTGCATGCTCATCGCTTCCTAGAGATATACATGCCAGATTATAAATATGTAAAAGTCAGGCATGGTAATGCTGGTCATCCTCCAGCTCTCCATGGTATATATATATTGGCTCTGCATAGAAAATCTCCAAGACATCATATGCATATTTGGCCAGAAGGGCAATTGTGGCACACTGTTCCAGCAGCCCTCGAAGTAGCTCCAGTGGATCATTGAACTGTTGGCAGAAGTTGAGCAGAGTCAAATTTACTTGACACAAGAAGTCCTGACACAGGAGTACCAGGGGCAAGTGTGAGCAGACTAGTAGTGCATGCACAACATCCTCCAGGCCATTGTGGCAGAATCTACACAGGCGGAGGTGCCTGGGAACCCGTATGCGCCTCCTTTCATTCCACCGGAGGCGCTCCATTGCAAGCGCATGCCCAGATAATACAATGTGAATAAGTGCTCTCCTGTGTTTAGGTGTCTTTACTCGTAAGTAGTGCCGAAAAGCCATGACCTTTTTAACTCTCTTCCCATCAACTAGTTCCAGACGGGTAGAAAGAAGGTCAGCTGTCTTTGGGGAGGAGAGAATGTCATTGTCAATCCATCTCTCTGCAGCCCCTTTGACCTCCTCTATTAAGTCATCAATCTCCTGTTTTCCAAGGGCATCAATGATTGGAGGAAGTCGCCAGAGAATAGGCACAGGGAGATTTGCCAGGACTGTGCGCATATCTGAGAACCAGGATGTATGGCCATTCAAGGCCAGCGTATATGACTCTCTCATTGCCTTGGCTGCCAGCCGTAGGGGAGGCAAGCAGAGGAGGTGTCGGAGATACTTAAGAGCCAAAATCACCCTTCTAAATCTTTACCTTCGTATCAACGCCCTCGCATAATTAAAACACACTTCAAAGTTCTATGAGAATAATTCCATTTTGCCTCCGATATGATGAGACCTACTGTGAAGGTGAAATTGACAGCTGATCCAAATTGTGACGACCTGCTGAAGGCAATGTCAATCAGTTAGGCAAGGCGGGAGGTCTTCAGAAAGAACGATAACTCACTGGCCCGTGCCTTTGAAGAAGTCGGTACTTGAATTGGATGGCGTCGCTGACCAGAGATATGCCCCCGCCTGGTAATGAAACGCAGCATCCACGTCATCCACCACCAGTCGAACGACGTCGCCGTTCTTGTCCTGATTTACTTTAGACACCCATGTGATCTAACAGGAATGTAAATAAGAGCGATAGAAGGATTGGGTGATATGACACACATAGTCGATGTCCAGAATGCTAGCATTTTGGTTCAAGCCTGTGTGTGTGTGTCCCAGGTGCTAACAACGTCAAATCGGTTGTGAAGTTTGGTGTTTGGTATTGGGTAGGTCCTTGGCCACTAGCATGGTAGGTGGACCCGTCGAGCTTCATGATGTAATCGCCGTGGTTCGGACCCTTCGAGCCGTAGACCGTGACCGCGATCCCCTCGAATGTGAACGATATCGTTGCGTTCGTTTCTTGCGTCATCGTGTGTGTTCCTCCATAAAATCTGAAAACGTTTTACTGGCTGTACGTGTGGCGAAAATAACCCACCCTTACTGTCCTGTCACGGCATTATCTGTGCTACTGTTGCGACGGATCCACGCAACATCGGGCCGGTAGGTAATCAGGGGGCTTTCATCGTCTATGGTGAGGTTCAAGCCTGGCATGGCTTCCAAGGGCGGTTGTTGGGATGAATCCCGTCGAGTCGTCTTCAAGTTCGGGTATTCCGCTGCTCAATCTATAGAAAGATAAACTGTATCTCGAAGAAGGCTGATTTGGTGACATGTGGGTATTGTTTAAAGGATGATGATCAACTTATGTCTTCGCCGTTGAAGGAACAATGATTACGCAGCGCGTAGTCAACAGCTGACACTCGTTGGTGTGAAATCCAATGAGTCTTAAACGGGACGGGTCTTGAACTGCCCGAAGCTGGTGTATCGCGGGCCATTATGACAGAGGTATTTCCTGGCTACCTTGCTTAGTCGGAGGGTATAACTTGATCGAACCCTAACGTCTGTTCGGGCTAGTGAGCGTGAGCACGGGGATCACAGCATACAAAGTTGACATATCCTGAGAAGGCTAGCTGGACATCATCCATAGATTCCCCATCGTTCCCAAGATGTACACAGCTGGATCAATCATCAGCATCAACCATAATAGTACCGAGTGTTGGCTGTAACGTTTCCATCTGTCAAGAAGGATACACTGTAAGGTCCTCCAGGTGTGTCGAAACCGCGAATCCGGTCGCAATGAGAATGCTAAATGATGACGACGTTGGCACTGACAGATGGTGCTTGGACACTGGGCTAGAGGTCAGATGGCTGCGAGCAGGCATCCACACGCATGCTCAACACCGAAGCCCTTGACATCACCAAGACGAGGATAATACGAGGTTTATGCGTCTTGCTCTTTCAGAGATTTTCTGGAGTAGGGCTATAGAGGGTACCAGATGGTGACTTGAGAAATTCTGGGGCGGCTAGCAGAACCTCGCTTCCCGATTGCATCTTATGCAACTAGACTCACTCATCAACTAGTACACGGATCAGGTCAGTGAGGTAGAGGTGTTCAGAAAATGAAGTATGTACATTTTACCTAAGTATTGAATATGTTTGCTCTTTCCCGCCGCGAAAGTTAAAACATGTAATGTCCAAAGAAGGAGATGCGTAGCATGCGAACCCAGGGAAGGCGCAATAGAGTCAGGGTATTCGGCGCCACGATAGACGGGTTTGCCTTAAGCGTCAATGCTGAGCGAATTTGGTCCTGGTGCTCCAGGGTACATGGGTGGCGAGGACCGTACGCTTTCAGTCTCAAAAACGACGTCAGAATTTGGCCGGGTCTCTCGAGTTGGGATTGATTGCGCATCTGACTGAGGCACAATGGGGGAACGATGGTGGGAGGAGTTGGTCGGCGATCCCAGTACCTCCGTAGAAGAATTGATGGGAGTAATGTGGGACTCCGCAGGTGCGTTTCCACGCCCATAAGCTTGTTGCAGAGCTGAATGGGGCGATGTGTGTGTGCCGGCTCCAGTCATCTCTGGTCTCGACTAGCAAATTCAAGATCATTGGATTTAGAGGTTCATAATCTCATCCATCATAAGAAAAGAACCCTTACCCTGCGCAACATACCGTGATTTCCATGAGCGTTCAGCGTATCGCCTCCACTCATCGTAGATGTCATGGCGGATGACCGCAACGCTGCAGTCTGGGCGACAGTACTGACATCCGGGGTAAACCGTTTCTTCTCCATGATAGGCGAATCATGGGACCCATGGGTCGAATTGGTTGGTCTTAAAAGGTGGAACGGTGTTACGAGATTCGCATCTTCTGAAAGCGCGCTAGACGGCGGCGATTGATACATGTAGTGGGGTTCGGTCGCAGAATGTTCATGGTGGCGGAACCAGCTTCTCTTTCGCAAACCGATGAAAAGCTGTTAGAGAAACATTGATCAGCATGATCCTCGCGAGAGCGATGTTGAAACTGAGTATTACACAGACACTGATAAGGAGGATGAGACTCCATCCAATCGCCGCGCCTATAGCAATACCAGCTATGGCACCGTTGGATAGACTGAACAATTAAGTGATTAGATCTAGAGGGAGAAGGATAACGTGCGACATGATGCATACTTGGGTCTTCGGGTGGATCCTGGGTGGCTCTGTGTCGAACTACTTACACGCGATAAGCCGAGCTTCAGATACAAACAAAATACGGGACCAACGCACTCCGATGTACCGTTTAAAAATATCGGGAGCGTGTAAACCTCTGCATAGTCTATTTCGAGTAGGGCATTGGCCTGATTGAGTACGTGAAGCGTGTGGTTGCCGACTCCAATATTACTCTCGTAGAAGAGCAGAGCGCGCGGATTGTATACCGATTGGGTAGCGACGTAGAGTCTTGGGGGTTGATCGTCGAACTGGATGGTGTATGGACTCTTGTTGGGCCCAACAGTTCCGAACAGCGAAACAGCATCACCTTCGCGAAAGGAAAATCAACATTGTAACATGGGCGCATCCAAACACCTAGATTAAAAACGTACCCTAGATCTTTATTAGACGATTTCGGTGTATTCTGATAGCATAACACTCACTGTGAAGGTAAAATTGACGAACGACCCTAACAATGTCGTTGTACTGATTTGCAGGATGGGTAGAACTCTGATTAGTCCCAGAAAAATATCTCTCACTTACTGGCCAGTACCGCCGTAGAAGGTGCTCAGATTCGACGGCGTAGAGGTCCATACATTTGCCTGATAGTGAAAGGCAGGGTCTGCATCATCCACCACTGATCGGACCAGCGTGCCGCCCTTGTCTTGGTTGACACTTGACGTCCAAGTGATCTGCGAGAGACGTAAACACGAGATACAAGTTACCGACGTGTTATAATACCCACGTAGTCTATGTCTAAGACAGCTTCTTGAAGGTTCAGGATGGTAAGCGTATGTGGCCCGGTGGCCAATGAATCGTCCAAGAAAAGGGGTGTTTGGTAGAGGGCGGTTTGGGCGACCGTTCTATTCCCACTCTGCCGTCGATTGTTTCCATCAATATTTACGGTGAAATCGCCGTGGTCAACATTCTTGGAGCCATATACAGCGACGCCAACTCCTTCAAATGTGAAGGTCATCGTCGCCCCTAATTGTTTCGTCTGTGCGTAGGTGTTTCCATAGAAGCTGTAGATCGAATTTTCGACATCAGTTCGGGGACGAAGAGACTACTATTGATGATCCATACTTGTTTGCGTTCCCATCCGTATTACTGTTGTGTCGGGTCCAAGCTCCAGGTGGTTGATAGTTAATTAAAGGATTCTGGTCATCGATAGTGATGCCCAAGCCCGTCATGGTAGCAAAAGATGGGGACCAGAATGTATTTGGCTGGGGTTGCGCAGAACACTTCTCGAACTATAAGCAAGCTCCCGGCACATAAGAATCGATCTGGTAAGACATTGATGGTCAGGCCATGATCAATCGTGAGAGGGTTCATGTCGTTCAGTGGTCAGAGGACCGTTTGCAATCCAGGTCCCTTTCAAATTTAGATGCAGTGTCACGCATTACGACTTCCTGGGAACATTTGTGAGCTAACTAGTCCCGGTATAGTGAGATGTAGCCTAAGGTCCTAACAGCGATGCTGAACACGAAGAGTGTCATGTTGAACATCCAATGGTGGTAAGTAGTAGGCCTGTTGAGGTATATCGCTTTGTCACGAGTTAGGAGCTGGGCTGAATCCTCTGCAGTCCATCTATCAATAAGCTAGTGGCAGTGGGGGGTTACAGAAGAGTGTTGACAGATGGAGAAGAATGGTTGTGCAACTGACGGGCACTTGAAAATTCCCAAGTTCGTCACCGGCCTTTGCCGACATCCCTTTGTTGAAATTCTACGCCTGGGCATGGAGCGCTTGAGTCTTGAATGCCTTCAGAGGACCCGTGCATGTGAAATACAAGTCGTTACGATACTCGTAGAGAACACAACTCACCTGTATAAGCGCCAACACGTGGCCCTGATGTCAAAAAAAGCGGTCCTACACTGGCAACTCTGGAAGATATATAGACAACACACCAGTATCAGGGTATTAACATCTCTGTTCCTCATCTGTAAGAAGTAATGACAGAGTACATTGTAAATTTACGTAGTAGATGATACGGGAACGATATCAGGTAAACTACTACTACGGTTGATAGAGACGGCCGTCGGTCTGGTCCCAGTTCGTCTCTTCCCTCTCAATCTCAATCGCTGAGCACAGGTGGCGCTGGTGCTCGAGGGCGAGCTGTAGGTGGTGAATGTCCACTGGAGTCGGTGTGCGAAAAAGCGTCGAGGTTGTCCCCCAGCGTTGGCGCCGAAATCGATGCTGACTTGATTGGGAACGATGGGTATGGTTGCCTGACATTGAACTGCGTGCCTCTGTCATGGAGCTGGCCACACCGTCAACTTTCCGGTAGCCATTTTGTCTCGACGCGTAATTGTTTGCTGACATCAACAGCGGCAAGACGTACAGATTGGCGAGCCCCATCTTAGGTCTAGACTAGAGTATCCCGCAGTCATTCCTGACTTCGGAATCTACAATAAGAGGTATTCTTACGTTGCGCTGAGCCTGCCTCGGAGTGTGAACCAAAGCAATGCTCGGTTCGTCCTCCCCAACCAGCATTGCCACTTCCATCGCTAAATTCGACCTTCCGGAAGGTTGCGGTGTGTACTATATGGCCAGACCGAGGTGCAGACGACTTCCTCTGAGTCAGAGGTGGTCCTGGGGAGCCAAGGACTGGACTGCTACCTCCGAAGAATCGGAACGGTGTCACCAATGGTACTTCCTCGATGACGGTGCCAGATGGGGGCGTCTCATAGCCATATTGGTCTTGAGCTGCAGATTGCCTCCGCTCACCCGATTTTGTTTCCTGAGGAACTCCGGCCAGGACCAATGACTAGCAGATTTCACAATCTAAGGGTCGAAGGGCTCATCAATAGAACAAGAATGACGACAATCATCCCGATTGCTGCGCCTGCGGAGATGCCTGCCATGACACCAGGGGATAGGCTACATAACGGGATAATTAAGAGGAACGGTATATTGCGGGGATCCCATACCTCGATTTGTTCCTTTGCAAACTGGTAGCGCCTGGGAACGCCGAAGGAGTTTTCGTTGGACTGTATTGTCTTGAGATGTTTCGAGCGTGTACACCTCAGCGTAGTCAACTTCAAGCAAAGCATGACCTTGGTTCACTATGTCAACTGTCTTATTGCTGTGCCCTACGATATTACTTCCGTAGAATAGCAATGTCTGTGTGCGGTACGTCGATATAGTGGCGACGTAAGACTTGGGCAGCTTACCATCCAGCTAGACCGTATACGGCCTATTGTTCAGGTCAATGGTGCTGAAAAGCGAGGCAGCGTCACCTTGTAAGCAAAGACAGAGCCAGCTTTCGAAAGTCATTTTGCAATAAAAGTGTACTGTAGATGGTTTGTCAGCTCCAAATTATTTCCTTTTAGCTCCACCTAACGCGAAGGTGAAATTAAATTCAGACCCAAGTCTTGAAGTTGTACTATGTATATGTGTGAATAAGAAGCTATAGCGGAAGCAAAGAGTAGAGTCTCACTGGCCAGTGTTTCTGTAGAAGTTGACGACATTGACTGGTGTTGTCGACTGGGCATCAACCACATAGCTAAAAGCAGGGTCCGCATCATCGACCATCGACTGAATCAATGTTCCGTTTTTCTGGGGGTCAATGCTTGACGTCCATCTGATCTAAGTAGTGTATGAGTGGAGATACTACACCTAGGTCAGCACATCGAGCACGCACAAAGTCAATATCGAGGATGTCCATCTGTGGATTTAGATTTGTAAGGGTGTGGGTGTGGGCACCAGCAGCCAACTCGTCTGTCTGGAAGAAAACACTTTATGAGTAACAAATGTTCATGAAGGATACCCCGAGGGCAAAACACTGGTATGTAGCAGTACAGTGACTTCACTGAGATTGGAACGAACAAGGGTCACAAGGCCGCTGAGTTTGGGCCAAAGCTGTTCACCCTTACATGAGATTCACATAATACATTGACTTGACGGGCTTTGAGCTTCCTCTTCTCATCTTGGTTGGTCACATCTACAGCTACATACGAACTGTCTCGCAAAAACATGCATATGTCAGTCGACCTAGAGAACCTGCCAGTGAGCGCTTCCAAATATCACGGATGCGATCATGTCATCGTTAATATGGGTGTTTCTTGAAGTTGGCTTTGCCTGATTTGCGCATTGCAAGTCGACTCCTGCACAATTGTATATGCAGCAAACATGGATTACATGTCTGTTGTTTCATCAGTGTGTCTTGAAGTGTATGTGCACAAGGTCTCGAAGGCGCTTGTTACACATCATCCCATCAACGTCTGTTGACTATCCGTCAAAGCGCCCAATCC
This sequence comes from Lyophyllum decastes, assembly GCA_025854295.1. Lineage (NCBI taxonomy): Eukaryota > Fungi > Basidiomycota > Agaricomycetes > Agaricales > Lyophyllaceae > Lyophyllum > Lyophyllum decastes. The sequence continues at coordinate 2,993,177 of CP107705.1, read as the reverse complement.
CTGAAATAGGCAACCCACTATGTTTCCCATGACCCAAGTCTTATCATCTCATTCCCACCACAACTGAACAATTCATAGGATTAACTCAGAAAGCAAAGCAGCTCACCACGATGGACACAAATGACCCAAACCATGATTCTGACTTGGTAGTGCATTGTAGTTTGCTGAGTCTTGTTGTGTCCGCTTCTCACGATATACCCTTGGTTCATTGCAGATGGCAGATCGTACTGATCAAGGGGATCAGACTGAACATGAGAGACAAGCACCTCGCAGGAGCAAACAGCTTGCTGCCATGAAGGTGAGCCCCTTATCCATCTCAATCTGTTCCGTAACACTGGCTGACCCGCCAGCAAAATTCCCTTCAGCATGTGGATGTTCTTGAAGGATCACAATCCTCATCTCCACCTGGCAGAGTAAGCTGATTTAATGTCATCCTGACTGTATTTGCTCTTCTTGAGTCTCTGATGACTGGCTTGACTTGGCCAAGCAGGACATTGAAGATGTGCTTTCACAGTTGTCCATCACTGAGCCAACAACTCTGCTTCATCCAGCGTCTAATGCTGGCTCTCACAATTCAACGCCACCCCTGTTCATCTCCCCAAAATTCGCACAACCGACCCATGGTCAGAAAGGCAAATACTATGTTGTCAGTGTTGGACGACAAACTGGTGTCTTTACCGACTGGTATTCTTAACTTACCCTTTTCCCCTTATTTTTCCCCCCCTGAGGCTGCTTCGAATCATAGGAACTACGTTGCGCAGCTTGTTTCCGGAGTTCCGGGGAATGCACATCAGAGTTATAAGAGCAAAACAGATGCAGATGCTGCTTATGATGGACTCAAGGAGGCAGGGCTGGTGAGGATTGTCAAGACTCATTAGCAGGATGACTTGCTTTATGGTCTGGCCAGAAGTGCTATGATGTAGATCCTAGCTTTCCTTTAGTCTATAAGTTTTGGCTTCTTGTACTTACTTCAGAATGTAGCAAATGTTTAGTCTCCTCCAAGATTTGACAATATTGCAGATACTCTAAATGCAGAGTCTTGTAGCAAGATAAAGGTGGACTGGTTGACACCAATCTCAGCACACCTGCCTCAATATTCTCTATGATGCACACTTCTTCAGAAGGCCATTCACAATGTTCTGTTAAGCACAGGGGATGAGCCAGGTTCTACACTCATAAATAATCTCTTCACCATTGACATGCTAAGGCCAAAGGAGTGCCTGGACTTCCCACAAATCATTGTTGCTAGTTGGAGTCAGTCGCAGAGTTGCCAGTGATTGATGACAGCTGAATCCGAGGCATTTAAATTCTCTGCATTGACAGATTACCATTGTAGATGGAAGCAAAAACAGATGCCTCCAAATGGCGCGCTCGTGGTGGGTTTCACTGTATGGGGGAAACACCACAGGGGAGGGACACACAAACCTGGTCCCACCAGCTTGTTGCTATTACTGGATAATCAACATGCAAATTTCCTGACAGAAAATTCTGGCTGTGACATGGCACCCATATACGAACAACGAGTACTCCAGTAACTAGGTCTGTGAAGACCGGAGGGGGGTAAAGACATGAACATGGCATTTGCACGGATGGAAAATGATGACTGACACCATTAACATTGGCAGCCTCGCACACTGAGCAGATCGTCGATCGATCAATCATGGGCATTCTTGACCGCAAATCACCGGCTTCAGGCTCCGCGCGCGCCCTTGCCTCGTGCTGTCAAGCCGGCTTCAAACCCCCCTTTGCCGAGGCGTCCAAGCTTCGAACCGACGTCGATGGGGATCTGATTATCATTCATTCATCCACCTCGCCTTAAGTCAGCCGGTCTTTATACAAGCTTGCTGCGTGCGAGGTCGGGGACAGCGTTTATACTCACAAGATACTCACATCCACACCATGGCTCAGGCTCAGGCGCAGGCTCTAGATCTCACACCGGACAAATGGAATCCTACCACCACGACCCCCAGGCCCATCCTCCAACGCCCCCTTGGTCCCAGTGAGTTCGCGTTTTACCCCTCGTCCAAGGAAGGGCTCGGCGATATGTACGTCTTATCGTGTTTGCTCTCCCCTCTCTGTACATGTGCTCCAAGTAGTACAATGTATTCATCCAACCCTTCATCATCACAGGTTCCTCCACCTCGCCTTCCGCGCGCCCAAAGCCCGAATGCGCCCCGCACGCGTTCTGCACGCGTGGGCCGTGCTCCGGAACAGGCACCCCCTGCTCGCGTGTAAGGTCGTCCTCGTGGGTGATGGAGATAGTAAGACGTCTGGGGGTGGCAAGCCTTGCTTCTCGTACGTCCGTTTTAGTATTACCTTTTTGCCTTTGCGAAGTCGAAGTCGAGTGGGTGGGGCTTACTAGGCGAACTTCGCGACGCCCCTGACTGCTCTAGTCTCTACTCCTGCCTCTTTTTTTTTTTGTCTCCTCCTTCGGCTTTCTGTGCTTACTGTACGTAATTGTAATACCCAACAGGTTCACTCCACCCACAAGCACCAAAGACGCACTAGACGATGCACGCGCCTCCTTGAACTTCGAACACACCTCTAAAAATGGTATGTCACCTGCCTCTCACTACCCTACTTCCGAACACCCCTGACAGAAAGATCTCCCTGAAACGCACACAGACCTAATCCTGAACTACATGAACGGCCCGCGCACGCTCTCCGATTCCCATATCTCCTACCTTGTCATCTCTGTCCCTGACCCAACAACCACTGCCTCAGCCACGTCGGAGGAGGATGAGGATGGAGAGGAGGAGGAATATGACCTCCTGATGTGCGCTCCGCATTTTACGGGCGACGGCACGTCGTTACACCAATGCACGCATGATCTGCTCGCGCTCCTTGCGTCGTCTGTGTCCGACGAGGAGCTGTTGCGTGAGCTTAATCTTGACACGCCGTGGGTGAGTGCTGTCGTGTCGTAGGAACGCGTATCTGCTCGTTTGCTGAGTTGTGGTTTGTGTGAAACAGGGAACGCGGCTTCCGCCTGCGTTTGAGACGCGGTGTACTCTCCCGAAAGGACGGCTTGCACAGGCGGTCGCGAAGGTCAACTTTTTGCAGGCGTTAGAGAAGGAGATCGTGCGTTCTTCCCTTCCAGCCTCCATTTGGTCATAACATTAACGCTCAAGGCGGCTTAGGGCGGTCACAAGTTCTTAAGGCACCAGAGCGCGCCGCAGCATACCGTGTTCGTTGAGCGTGTGTTCAGCGAGACGGAGACAAGGGGGATGCTGAGGAGGTGTAAGGAGAACGGTGTGACGGTCAACCATGCCATTGAGGCGGTGTGCGCGGTTGCGTGGTCGAGAGTGGTTGAGGCGAGACATGGAGGGAATAAAGACGCGTTCAAGGACCCTATGTACGTGTCCTTCCTACCTCCCCTCGGATCTGCTAATACACCCCTCAGCATGCTCTATACCGCCATCAATCTCCGTTCACACCTCGTGCCCCTTCCGCACGCTTCCTTTCCAGATCTGACATACTGGTTCCTCGCCCTAACATACTTCACCCTCGTCCTCCCCGCCTTCCCTCCCACCTCCCCGCGCGCCTTCTGGCTCCGCGCGCAGAACGCAAAAGCCCAAACGCATCGCGTCGTACATTCGCGGTTCCTCGTGCCGCGTGCACTCGAGATGGCCGACGTACGCGCCGCCCGTGCACGGGGCACACCGCACCCGAGTTTGAGTCTCGCTGATGTCCTGGGTGCTTCACCGCCCCCGTCCTCTGATCTCACAACTGAACCTCGGGGGGCGCTCCTCCCCGGTCCGGCACCAAGCACAGCTCTCCTCGGCCTCTCATTGATTGGTAATTTGGACGCGACGTACGACCGGCGGGCGTACCCTTCGTTTGTGCTACGGGGGGTGACGACGGCGAGTCGGCAGAAGGCGGGTGGGGTGTTGTTGCTTGTACATACGTTTGGGGGACGGTTGTGGGTGCAGTTGTTTTATGATGAGAATGGGTTTGGAGGAGAGGGGGGGACGGAGATGGAGAGGTTTTGGGAGGAGGTAGGGAGGGGGGTGGAGGAGTATTTGATTGGGTAGTATGTAGGGCGTCATGCTCGGACGTAGTATGCGGTTTTGGATCAGCAGGTGTCGATGGCTTCTTTTTGATGATAGAAGGTTCAGCATGCTTTTTTCGGATATATGGCATCTTGGTTACCCTGCATTAGGATTTGCTTGGTACGTACTTACTCAACGTCCAGAGCCGGTGGAAGTGTTAGATAAGGGACAGATTTAGTACATTGATCAAGTTCTGTTGAAACTCGAGAATTGACAAGGTAACCCCTGCGTGTCCCTGACGGCGGCAGAGACTCGGCAAGTCCTAACTTATGCATATACTTTGCAGCCTTGGTTCGGACCATTGCCCCCGTTCAAGTTCGTAGAGATGCCTCCTCCCCTCGCACACCTCTCCGCCACCGATCGCGCCCTCTTCTACCACTGCGGCCTCGGCCCGTCTCGTCCCGTCCCCATCTCCATCGTCCACCACGCCTTCCAGCACCACGCCCTAACCCAACCACACGCCGTCGCCGTCGAGCACCACTGCGCCCTCTACAACGAATCCATCACCTACCACGACCTCGACCTCGAGTCTGACCGCCTCGCACACACCCTCCGCTCCCCCTCCCCTGCTCCTGGACGCCGCCCCATCGTCCCCGGCGCCCGTGTCTGCATCCTCGCCCGCCGCTCCGTCGCCCTCGTCGTTGCTATCCTCGCTACCCTCAAGGCAGGCGCACAGTACGTCCCCCTCGATGCACTCACCATCACCGACGACACTCTAGCATTCGTGCTGGACGATGCAAAGCCCAGTGCGGTCCTTGCCATGGACGAGTTCGTCCACCGCGTACCCAGGGGGGAGGTGGCGGTCATGAGTATTGAGAAGGAGATGAAGAGCGGGAGAGCGGAACGCCCAGAACCGGAAAAGGTGGAAGATCTCAGTTCACCTGCGGATGGAGCGTACTGTATATACACCTCTGGCACAACTGGTCAGCCTTTTTTTTTTCTCTTGGTTTTTCTCCTTATTCTTCGTCTAATAATATCTCCAGGCCGACCAAAAGGCGTCGACGTCCGGCATCGCGGCATCGCAAACGGTACGTCCGCCTCCCTTCTCCCCCCTTCCCGTTCCTCCATGCTCACCCAGACACAGTCCTCTCTGCCCCCCCAGGCAATGTCCACATGGCGCCCGGCATGCGCGTCGCACAGCTCCTCAACATCGCATTCGACATGGGCGCCTGGGAAATCCTCGGCGCGCTGTCCAACGGCGCGACGCTGTGCCTGCGCGGGAACACGTCCAAGGAGTGGAAAGCCCTCATGCGCACCGTCGACATTGTCATCGCGACGCCAAGCATCCTCGCGCTGCATGACCCGGCGGAGTACCCGCGTATCAAGCGCGTTATTGTTGGAGGGGAGCCGTGTCCACAAGGTGTGTTTGACCTCCGTTTATGCAGCTGGGTATATGCGCTGATGACACGTCTTCAGCGCTTGCGGATAGATGGGCCCGCCATACAAATTTCCATAACTGCTGTGGTCCCACCGAGATATCGATCTGCAATACCGTCACGCCTGCACACACCCCGGGTGAGCCGCTCGCCATTGGCATGCCCATTCCCAACACGAACGTCTACATCCTTGGGCGGGACCCTCTGAGCACGCGAGCCGCACCGATAGGACATGTCGGGTGCATGTGGGTTGGCGGGGTGGGTGTCAGCGGGGGGTACCTTAATATGCCGGAGAAGACAAGGGAGCGGTGGAGGCCGGATCCGTTTGTGTGCTGGGATAGGGGTGACGGTGAGGGAGGAGGGGATGATGCACATGCGAAGAAGGCAAATGGGGAGTGGGTGCGCCCGATGATGTTTAACACGGGGGATTTGGGGAGGTGGAGGAAGGATGGGCAGTTGGAACATATGGGCCGTGCGGATGATCAGGTCAAGGTGAAGGGGTTCAGGGTGGAGCTTGATGGTGTGGGTATGGCTATGCGGGTAAGCGCGTCTCCCTCTTACTTTTTCCTTCCACTTCATATCTCAACGAACCGCTCCCTCCAGGCGCATCCCGACGTCCGTAATGCCGTCGCCCTCCTCATAAACGGCGCCCTCTGGGGTTTCGTCACGCCCTCCACCCTCGACCTCCCCGCCGTCCGCGCCGCCACCGCCATCTCCCAACCCTCCTACGCCGTCCCCACCCTCGAACACTTTATCGCGCTCGACGAATTCCCCATGACGAGGAATGGAAAGATCGATAAGCGCGAGCTGCATGCCATCGTCGAGCGTGCTAGGCCCCCCACAGAGGAACTTGCAATCGCGACTACAACACCAGCAGTCTCTCCCTCTGCCTCCGCCTCAACCTCTGCTACGGTGGCGACGTCCCAGCTTGCTTCCAAGGCCGCGGCGATGCCCCCGCCTTCTCCCCCTCCCCCTCCGATGGAAGGCGCACAGTTCGTGCTCGAGGAGACGCTCAAAATGGTGCGCGTGGACTTGGCTTAGGCTCGTCCCGCCGGCAACGCGGAACGCGTGGCAGTGGCAGGACAATCTGGAGTCTATCGTTCATCAGCCCAGCCCAGCTTGGCCTAGCTTGGCTGGCTGTCGTCGTCGTACCCTGCCAAGTTGGACGATCATGCCCAGCGCGTTGCCCAGTCATTTTTTTTTTCCCCCGGCCGCGGTGCCCAGTGCCGATATGCCCTGAAGTTACAAAGCTGAAGACTCAAGAATGCCGTAGAAGACGCCGGCGCATGAATATACAGTAGAAGCCTAACTCCCTTCCTCTCCTTACTCTATTTTTTTTTTTTTTTTTTTGCTCTTTCAGGGAAATCGTATGATAGGGATCGTACTACACTAAAGATTATATCTTACACCACCATGGACAACCCAGATCTTCCCCATCCCCCACCCATCTCCCTCCTGACCCGCTCTGGGACTCGGACTCGGACTCTGAATCAGACTCGAATTCTCGGTTGGACATGTCGGACGTTCCGGACTTGCTTGCTTGCTATCTATCTAAACCTCACGCTCATTGTACCTAACCTGTGTCGCTCCGTCTATCGCCTCAATCTCTCCATCGCCCGCTTCTGTGTTTTTTTTTGTTGTCTTCTCCCCTTTGGGCATTGTTGTTTCTGTTGTTGTTGGTTCTTCTGGTGTACACTTACGTTGGACTGTGATTTCTGTCTTCCTTTTTTATCATTAGGATTCCTTGTCGTCTATTCATATATACATATACGCACAGTTATACGTATTGGTTGTGATACATATATGGCTGCCTTTGTTGTTTTTTCACCCCACGCCTTACCTCCTATACGCGCCCTCGTACATTTTGTTACATCATCATCATCACCACGAACCGTCATTCCTGAATCCCACCACGGCATCGTTGCGACCGTACCCACCGTATCCACCGCCACCATCTCCCCGGCCATCTCCACCACTATCACTTCCACCACCACCAATACGATCAGCATACGAGTAGCCCCGGGGTTATACAAGCTTGCTGTCGAATCACCCCCACGTTCCTTATACTCCTCCCTGTCTCATGTTCTGTGTGGCCCATATGTACGTCGTTTAAATTAACGTCAATAATTAGAACGGGTGGCTGGTATATCGACATGGTTGTTACCACATGGGAATCATCCACATGCCTTTATTTCGTGTTATTAATACTCGGCCGCGAACATGACGTACGCGTGAGTTGAATTATTTGTTTCATCGCGACAGTCGACGTGCAACATACTGCATGTTATAATATTCCGTCATTATTAACCTCGAGGCAGGCGTCAGGCTAGGCTAGGGGCTTATCGTGCGCGCCGGGACCTGGGTAGCATTGACAAGGATGACCACACTGGCCGATCTGATTCAGGCATTTCATAATTATTAGTGCGCCTACCGAATCCAGTCGGGCAACCCGGTGGAAATTTGCTTTCTTAACCAGGACTGAGGAAGCGCCCGCCAAACAATGCGTTGATGATGGTGTGCCGAGGAAAACAGATCTGTCAAAGATCCAAATACAAGATGCAGATACGTATGATACACTGTCGACGTCGATGTCGATGTCGTGATCTACGGGTATGATCAGCGTCGAGAGCGTATATGGACAAACTGTATGTGTGTGACTTGTTTGACGTTTGGACAGAAGTTGACGGGCACGGTGACAGCGGCAGGAACCCCCCAGGAACTTGGGAAAATCGGCATCCACGTCAAGGATGCTCACGGGTGCAGATGACGTGCCAAGAACTTCAAGTTGAAGGATGACAAGGAAATGGTCATGGTCGGCGATACTATGAGAGAGAAGAGTAATGCGATCAAGGTGGAACAAGGAGCGAAGGGTGTATGGCAGAGAGAAGTTCATTTCGGGGGCGTCAGGCCTCAAGGGGGTTCTTATTAGGACAGGGATGAAGAAGTCGGCACTGTGATAACGGCAGCAAGGCACCTCAACTCGAGGAGGATCTGTCCAACGTATTTATGTCACGGTTCGATTCACTGGCCGTACCATATTATGTTGCGAAACTGGAAGTATCATTATGCCGAAGTTCTGTATGGTGGTAAGAAAGGGCTGATTGAGATCATTCTACCCAACACCGCAGCCGTCCAAGACATTAAAACGCTTGCATTCACATACTGAGCCAAAAAGCTGAGAAAACATTGTCAGGCGGGAGGAAACTAGACATCCGAAGGTCCACTAGGAACCACCAGGGGGCATGGAGCGAAGGGAGTATGAAGAGCGTCGAGCAAGAAATTGACATTGCTTCTCAGGACCCCCGTGGTGTTCACGAGAACGGCAGGGAGATTGTTTCCTCCCAGGAAGCTATAGAACGCGCACACGTCCTGAAGCACATGGATCGTTAAAGAAAACGAGGAGAAAGAACTCTGTGTGTGAGCTTACACTGATATCCACAGAATCGGGAATGTAGACTCCGTTCGCATTGTTCGCTCCGGGTGAGAGAGGATGCCCAAGTAGGATGGCGAATCCATCGGTGAAGATTTTTTGGCCGGTCCCAGGAGATGAGCGGCGGTGCCAGTTCTTGGGAAACCTCTCGTCGCGGAAGAAGGAAGTTATAGTTGGGACGGATGCAGTCCCGTCCGTCCCTTGTTACCTGCGTGAGTGGTTCCAACGTGCTAACTTTTGTATAACTCACCATTTGCGAAAAAGTTCAAGACGTTAGCAGTGTCCAGGTAGCTAAGCAAGAATCGTCCAATATGCAATTCGAGCTGTCCAAGCGATTAAGAATCATAGCCATCACCTAACAATTTCAGACTATGTCCACACCTGTTTATTAGCAGCTTGGCTGTCTTGGAATCTTTTGAACTTGAACTCTTGCATTACGGGTATGTTGATAATGCTTCTGGGGCCAGTCACGGACGAATCATTACCGAACTGAGCAACGAAGCCCAGCAACTGGGATAAGATTGTCAGGTGTCGGATGGAGAAGACCACAGTAGGCTGGTTACCTGGTCGAACAAATTGGCTTGGAAATTCTTATGATCACCAATGGCTGCATCTTGGCGAGTTATCGAGACGTCACCTGCGAGGACATCGAGTCTTTGCTCGGGGTATCAAGTGATGCTCACCTTCGAAACGCCCATGTGTCGCCAGGCCCCGCGCTACAGGCCCATCGATCCTTCCAGGCAGCGGTGGGACAAGGGGCGATGGTAACCCTATGGACAGTTTGTCTATGAAAGAATTTCCGCGAGTCAACTGCGCAAGTTAGAGTTGAACAGCCTTTCCACACTGCTAACGAGAAATGATATTGCTCACTATACCCATGGCGGACAACATGGAGGCAAGGTCATAGTCCATGTTAAATGCGTGTGTGGCAGCTTCGACCATTTGTTCGAACGATGCTATTCCACTAGCACCAAGACGTGAGTACAGTGCGTGCATATCAGACGACCAACTGACTTTCGTGGAATGTAGCCATGATTGGCCAACGTATTGAGAGCAGCTTCGAAAAGTTTCAGTACCAGCGACCCCAAGGCATGGAACACTACCCACGGCATGGTCCACGGCGATCATCGGGTCCGGGGGCTCTGAATGGATGTGTGCGTTCTGGAGTGGTTCCTAAATTATCATGGCAGACGGAGCACAACTATAGCGGTTCATACCTGGGATTGGGAGTATTCCAGTGTTATTCGGCCGAGGAGGAGCAACGATAGGCACGCCATTCTGCAATCCTGCTAAGGATTCCGCGTACGCAAGTGCAGACAGGGGAGCAGCGATGATAACGAGTAAACAAGACGACCGCATAGTAGATTCTCTCGGGGCGGGTGTATGTGATATGAGGCGTTTATCGTTCCTAGAGGTGGTTTATATAAGATTTTACCTGGTCGAAAGCTGGGTGTCGGGTAACACTCAGCGTCAGCGAACCACAAATGCGGGTGACGGGGACCGTAGTTCAACAGTATATGCTTTTGGAAGACGCTCGGTAAGGCCGTCCATAAAAGTACACCCACAAGCTGTATGAAGGGCGCCATCAGGTGATGCACCTGTTGATTAGAGTTGGCCAGGTCCAACATCGAGGTGTTACGATAAGACCTGAACACTCGATTTTGGAACTAGATTGGGCAGAATCCGACAGAAAATCTGCGTCTGAACAACCCACGAATCTCCACAAGACACGATGTCGTAGAGAGTTGCAAGTTCAGGCTCAACCAGAAATGGAGAAAAGTTGTACAGTCGCAGGCAGCCGCCCAGTGTAACATGCCTTGCTGAGGGATTTTAACCACCCAAGATGTCAAAATCAGTCATCTGGTAATGAAGCGTTTCTAGTCACCAGCACAAGAATAAAGATGTATAGGCTGTCAGTATATGGTGTTCTGGGCAGTGCGAATTCACAGGCTATTGTGCGTATCTCACCGTCCTCAAAGAATGAGTAGAGGCCCGATTGGTGCCTGTGTACGAGACAATGGAAACTGGGGTTGTCATGGTCGCTGGTTTCCGCCATGGGTGATGCCGAACAATGGTGAGGCTCCTGGTCAACAGAAGCACACATCGAGTCGCATACCTAGGGACCACTCGTATTCGTTTTGCTGCGTGGGGTAACCACGAACTCATCCCGGGCATCAAGAGTAGCCATTTCACGTTTATCTGCAGGTACTACGAATTTCTTACGGCCAATGTCCATGCCTGCCAGCACTCATACCGGAGAGCCGACTGCTGTCAACCCCGAAGTATCGCGATTTATTCTCAATCTTTAACACGCTCGTTGGGCCCAAGATAAATTGCGCGACTTGTACGTGCCCCCGATCAATTTCATATGCCCCTACCCCGACATCTTTTAGACAAAGAACGATGAAGACGAGACATCGATGAGGATCAGCTCAGTCAAACCGGGATTTGCCATGGCATCTTATATTTAGGTCCAGACCAGAAGCGGGCTCCTCAGTGCTTCATCACTGTCGTCTTGCAAATGGCGGGACCTCCTGTCCATGTATATTACACCTACCCTTTTGCGCCGCCTGCCAAGCAACACCTAGAATCACTCCTGTCGAACGTTTCGGAATGGATGACCTTCACTTCCGTTCCTTATGACCCTGCGCACAACGGCCTATCCACTTCCCAACTCTTCCAACACCTCGGGAACACCTGGTCGGGACGCTCATATGCTATCATCGCTGATCAGCGAACGGCGACAGAAACTGAAGCCTTATCATCAGGCACGCCTACGGTCACCGTGGCTGCAGCATGGGAGATCACACCTGGATATGAATGGGACCTCTATCGAGGCCCTCAAGATCTTGACTCGATGCCGGAAGCCCAAAGGATTGCACTCCTGCGTGGGCTAGCAGAACAGCGGGCCAATCAAGACGCACAGGAGAGCGGTGGCGAGGAATGGTTTTGGGAGCCAAATTCAGAGCAGAGAGGTGTTGATGCAGTTCTTTGGCAGGTGAAGACCGTCAGAGCCGACCTTCCAGGAGTGGGATATGTCTGCACTGTTTACGACGTCAAGGATATTAAGGATATGCACCTACACGTGAGCCGTTCACCCTGTACTATCTCCCACTACTGATTGCCGTTCACACCATATTAGTTCAAGCGTTCAGCAGACAATAACGGTGGAGTATTTCACCCCCCACCAACATAAAATCAATCCGACGGAACCGGACGGACGTAGCTAAATCGCATTGTAACAAAAGGAAACGAGAATTCTGCGATAGCATCCTTCCATGAGCGCTGATTCGGGCGCAAGCACTTCCTATTTTGGCCTAGTCTCCGTCTAAAGCTCATGTTACTGAAACATCCAGTCGCGCCGAGGCAGCTAAACTAGTGCCAGTCTAGGCAGCAACATCTTCAGTCTCGCTGCATTATCCTTGTACAACCTGCATTGCTCCGTATATCCTTCCCGCTAAGTCCAGAACGAAATTGGGGTTGGAATCTACCGCACTGGGTTTAATCGTGATGTTGGCTAGCTATCTAAGATGGCATGTGTTCTATACGATATTCGTCGTGCTATTGTTTTGGCAGTGAATCATCGTACTAACTACGAATCAGCGATGTAGCCCTTGAGCTCGAGACTGGAGCCTGAGCCTGAGCCCCAACCTGTTGATTCCGCCTATCCGCTCGACGCCGTAGACTTGTAACCGCTATGAGACGAGCCTCGATAGTCGACGCTGACCTTACAATGCGATGCGATGGCTTCTGTGGTGAAACTGGAATAGATGATTCTACTACACATTGAACAACGGAAAAGGTATGTAGATCTACATAGCAAAATAAAGCTAAGCAGGAATGGCAAAAAAGGGAAGGATAGGATAACTGAGAGATTTGCATACGTATCGGGTGTCGCACTGGGGCAGGATGAACCTTGATTTGGATCGCTGTTCGCCTTAGTCCTTCAGGCCGAACAAGTCTGGCGTTTCCCGAGCTGGCTAAAAGCTTCTTTGAACGACTTGACACTAACGACTTTGCTGGTTTTGCCATCTTGGAAGGTGTCATCGTGAATCCAGACCTCGTCGCCGACCTTGTGTGCTCCAAACATAGGCATAACCTGTACTCCGTTCTCCAAAGTCGCAATTTCTAACATATCAGCCGTCACGTCCTCAAATGCAACGGACGAATTGGCGGGCACTGCAGGCTCCTGCACATCCAAATCCGATGATTCTTCACGTCGGTAATTGCGGGAAGGGCATCGAGGGCGCTATGCGCGGCACAGATGAGCGTGAATTAAGGGATCTCAGGAAGGCTAAGGATACGAACTCTGACGTATGCTGACGATGTCAGTTTTCTAGAATAGGACAGCATGGAGGGATTAACAGAGAAATAGAATATTCGCAACATTAGACTCACGCGTAAGACCGCTGGCTTGTGGCAGCAGCACAGAGAGCAGCAGTGCTTTGTCCTGATCTAATCGCATTGAAGAATCGAGCGCACCAGCTGCTTCTAGGATTAGGGCAGCCATTGGAAAGGATGAACTCGACCGTGCTGTCACGAGAGAGGTCTCTTAAGTCCGCTTTCTACATTTGCGAGAACAGAGGGTCCTCACAATTCTTCGAAGTTTCGAATATTATTTCGCCTGTGCAAGTTAAAGCATCAGTCGAGGATTATCGCACTAGAAAATTCGTGTACGCACGCGTAGAATGTAGTCAATGCTTGCCCGTGTGCTGTAGTATCATGATAAGTCAAGTGTTCAGTGTCGCACCATCTAGAAGCAGGCTAACCACTGTTTTGTCCCGCGTTGACACACCTATGGGTGCCGACGTTGTATAAACTGTTTATGCTGCGACCTGAGCGTGTCCAATCGCTTGCGAAACAGCCAAGTCCACCGTCGAATGTGCTGGCATATGGAATCTTGGCAGTGCTGTAAGCAAACCATCTGGTCTATAAATCAGAAACCGTACTTCGTCGCAGGACCAACCCGTGGTGCTTGTGCGGCAGTCAGTGACGCCATCACAGCCAATTGCATGGCGTCGGCTACGTTCCGTGTTCGAATTACCAGCGGTGTCGCGATGAAAGCCGGTGCCCGTAGCAAAGTATCTGAGGCCAGAGCAATAGAACGCGATGCAGTGATGGTCGGTCACTTCCGGATATGAATTCGAGTCGAGACCAAATGCAACTGCATTGGTGGATGGAACGAACAACGAAAGAACACCGAGCGCAACAACAATGAGAGGATGCATATCTGGTGAGCTTGACTAGGGAGGAATGCCTCCAAACGGCTTCAGACTACGCCCTATTTATTGTGAATGCGACCAGCGTGTCGTCTTCGCCGTAATTGTGTTGCCGGAAGTAGGAACCATTGGCCTAAGTGTTGTGGAGAAATACTCAGGTCTGGCGATAAACGTACCAGCCTTCACAATGACTGCTTAGCTCCTCTCGATTCTCGCCGGACTAAATGGTTGTCGTGTCCCCATAAGGTTTGCCTAGAAGTGTCAACTGGTGTAACTGGAGTATTCCCGCTAACCCATATTGAGAATGCTATACTGAATGGATGACCATTTCCGCCACTCGACTTACATGTTCGAGCGTAAACTACCCAATGACGGAATGGCCGTCCTCTTCGCCCATCCTTCTGAATTGGTGTGAAAGATGCGAATGGAGCGCACGAAGCATTCAATGAGTTCGGTGGACATCAGGACATTGCTTCTATTACCCTCTCGGTTAAGCTCATGATCTTGTCACAGAGCAGGATGACTTACTCACCTTAGCGGACAAAAAGCGACGCCAGCCCCCCCGCAATCTTTCGTCACAGAAAAGGAAGTCAAAAGTGAGATTAATACATTCCGGTAGGTTTCAGCTTGTCATAGGTGACCCGGCTTCTTCAATCTTCGCGAAGAAATTATTTCAATATCCCCACGTTTAAGAGTTCTCCAGCGTCTATCTGCATCATGGTTTCAAGTTTGAGAGACCTGTGGCGGTAAGAAGCTTCGAGTTAGGTTAACACCTTTTTTCTCGGCGGCTTCGCCAATTCGAAATCTCCTTGAGTCGAGAAAACCTCGCAAATAAATCATGCCAACGGTGCATACAGGGTGTACTTGTCTGCGAGATCCTAGACACAGAATGATATTGTGTCAACGGATGATTCGAGGGTGGAAGTGTAGACACGAACATGGAACAGCGAAGGCTGTAGTTCAACCATTGATGTGATGACGGATTGACCGAATAGGTCAGCATCGAGAAGGTACTGGGATGGAGGATATTCAGTGAGCCATCATGATATGATTCGATCATTAGCTGTGAAGGACATCTAGACTCCGCCGAGGAAGTTGAATAACGGCGATCACAATTGTCTGGGCGTACGGGCGGTGTTTGGGTGTTTCAGAGATCCTGATTTTGAGGTACTTGCGATGTGCTACCGCTGCCAAAGATGCTCCACGCATTGAAATGAACTTCAGGAGTTCAGCAGTCGCCGAAGCCTACATAGTCGCACAAGTCTGGTACCGAAAGCTTTATAACTTCCTGATTGCCCAAGTTTGAAGGTCGTAACCAAAAAGGATGTAGATTGAAGCAATGAGGGCGTCCAGACGAGGCGAGCCAATCTGAAGGCCAACCTTTTCGACGGCGACCTTCCAGTTTGTGGCAGTATGCGTCTTGGTGGGACGCGAATGGTTGGATCGATAAGGAAGTTTTCCCAACGCATAGCTCTTGAGCCTGGGTTGGAGCTGCGCTGCTTGAGTGAAACGCAGGTCAGGTGGAAAGGGCAAGCGCTGTAGCGGGACACAAATGGCTAGACTAATGGGTTGAGTCTTCGAATCGTTTGTCCCTCTGACTGATGATGCCGATAGTAGGTCTTGTGACAATGAAAATCGTGCTAGCTGCGGTCAAGGCTCCGCGTCGAGTTCTTAACAGCGACCGCTTGCTCTCAAGCTGCGAGGGTACCAGAATGGGGTCAACATTTTCTTTTCCTGAGGCGCCGATTACACCAAGGACTAGAAACCTGTCATGACCTCCCCATTTCCGTGATCACCCGTTCTTGTGATCCCATACCGCCCCCTCCCTCGACGTCCCCATCGCTCCCCTCGCAGATCTCCTCGTACCTTTCGTCTCACCTACTCCCGTTGTACTTACTTACCTTCATTCTTCACTCATAACTCACCTTGTCCTAAGATATGTGTTTACTCAGTTCACAAGACTTGTAGGCCAGCTGGACAGCTTCATGTGATTCTGTGCGATATGGACCTTTGTCGACTCCTATGTATCTACGCGTATATAAACCATTGTATTAGGTAGCGAATACTCACTTTGGTCTGGTTGGTTTTCCTATATCCTGACATTAGACCAAAGTAACTTATTCAGCCAAGGTCCCTCGCTATCTTTGCAAGTTGTTGTCCTCACTGTCTTGCTCATCACTCTCAACGTCCTCGTCACCCGACCAACCCAATCTATCTGTCACCCTTGATCGATCTTGGTTGATCGCCCTCCCCCTTACTTACTATTTACATACATTGTAGATAGATCAGGAACCTTAGTCAATAGGGACAAAGGAACTGCTCTGAGGCGGTTCTCCAGAGGATAAGAACGGTTGGGACTGTGCACTTTAGTGGGCCAGTCTTTATTCCACCAAGAGATATCACGGCAGCCCCGTTGATCTTGGGGAAGGTACAACTGCTCTCTGGTTCATCGGTGTCAACGCACGCCGCTCATGGCTGAAGAAGACTCAAGGTTGCTTCCTGCACGTGCGTCCAACCGGAGTGTCAGTCAGCTGACTGATTGCTGTTTTCACTTGCACACGTTGTAACAGCCCTACCCAACAATCATTCCCATCTCACTCTCACCACCCCCCTTCCCTTTATCACACATCACTATGGATCCTGCCATCATCTTTCAGAATGGGATGGCATCTCTAGCCGAGCTTGTCCATACACTTGTCCCAATTTGGCACAGCACTGCCCAGAACCTCGACTCAACCGCCCAAGCTGTTGCGCAGCTCACAGCCACAACTAGTCAAAACGGACACAACACCGAAGTATCCGTCGCGCAGACCATCATCCCCCTTCCTGATGAGTTTAAAGGAGCCAAAGACAAAGCTATGTATTTCATCCGCTCCTGTAACCAGTATTTCACTTGTGTTGGCATCAAAGAGGACGAAGTCAAGATTGCCACTGCTCTAGCTCTCATGAAGGGTGAAGATGCCAGCAAATGGGCTGAGAACCAGCTTGAATTTATCCAGGATGGCCATGCCAATGCCCTCACCACTTGGCAGAAGTTCTGTGCAGACTTCAAAGACCATTTTGGTGACTGCACCCCAGACACTACTGCGGCCTCGAAGATCAAGCATCTGCGCATGGGCAACGATACTGCTGAGCGTTACAATACATTGTTTGATAACCTCAAGAATGACACCAAGTGGAACGAGCCTGCTCTGATCAACTGTTACAAAGCTGGCCTCGACTGCGACCTTCTTTCCTCTCTGTATCACTGTGACCCTATGCCAAAATCCCTGAAGCAATGGCAGGCGAAGGCGGACATTTTGGACAAGCAGGCGAGGGAGCTGAAGGCCTTAGGGCAGACGGGTAACATCGCACGCAATGCTAAGCCTCCCATCTTTGTACCACGAACCTCAGCCCCCGGCACTGCTCCTTTTGCAGCTGCCCCTCACATATGAACACCCACGGCTCCTGCTCCAGCTCCTCATGACCCAAACACGATGGATGTCAATGGCACTGCCCGACACCCTCTCCCTACCTGCTTCAAGTGCAGCAAGGTTGGCCACATCACTCATAACTGCCGATCCACTGTTGTCAGGGTCATTGACATTGGAGAGATGACAGATGAACAGAAGCATGCTGTCGCAGCGCAGTTGAAGGATCAGGGTTTTTAGTTGGCCTGCCATGTAGCCAAATGGATGGGCCTGTATGTACTTCTAGTGATGCCCCATGCACTCCTCTTACCCCTGTACCACCACCCATTTCTGAAATCTCATCTATTTCATCTTCTGCTGGGCATACACATGAAGTTAAGGCTACTGGAATCTTCCCAAACAAACTAGTGATTGGAGCCATTAATGACACATCAACTTGTCTTCCCATTGAGCTCTGATGGCCTGATACCTGTGAAGCAGTCAAAGAGGAAGGATTGCTTGACTGCAGAGCCTCAAATGAATTTATGAACTATGAGTTCACTGTTGGAAATGACTTGCCCATCCAAAAGCTTCCATGTGCCCTCCCTGTTTATTATGTTGATGGCACACCTAATCGGAATGGCTCCATCAGAGAATATGTGGAGATGAACATGAGGTTCAAAGATCACCATGAGAAGACAGTGTTCTATCTTACGGTGTGACGACTGGCTTTCAACTGGTCACATGTCATGGGGCTTGGGGGTCCGGCATTCTAAGAGTGTCCAGGCCACCCCCTTCCCAGGGGTCCGGCATTCTCAGAAGTGTCCGGGTCACCCCTTGAAGACTCAAAGTCATGTCCTAAGCATGGGCCAGTGGTGTAACAGTTAAACACGCTGATCCTTTGGAACCTTTGGAGCTGAGATCCCGAGTTCAATCCCGGGCTGGTCCATGTTTTCAACGATTTCCCAGACGGTATCACATACAGATACTGGAAGAGCAAATATAATTATTGGACATTCATGGTTGAGGAAGCATAATCCAGAAATAAATTGGGTTACTGGAGAAGTGAAGATGACACGCTGCCCGAGCTCATGCAGAAGGGGCAGGATTGAATGGTTGAAGTCTGAGTCGAAAGGGCAGAAGGTAGCAAAGAAGGAGAGGATGTGGAAAGCTACAATGAGTTGCAAAGAACATAAGCCTGTGGAGCATGAAGGGAAAACAGATAAAAGGTTTAGGTTTATTGAGGAGGGCCGTCAATATATACGCTTCTTCCATCCCAACATCGGTGTCTTCGAAAACACGTATTTCGTTGACCGAAGCCGCACTCCTGCAGCATCCAAGTTACAAATTAATGCTATGTCAAACATATCTCAATGTATTGCAGAGAGGGCACTTGAGAGGAAGCAGCAATGCACCATTCGAGACATGGTGCCAGAACATTATTATGACAGATTTCACCTCGTTTTTGAGAAAGACAGTTTCAATGAGCTCCCTCCACGACGGCCATGGGACCATGCCATAGACCTGTTGCCAGGGACAGAACCCATCAAAGCATCCAAAGTCTACCCCATCAGTCCTGATGAGCAATGAAACCTTGACGATTTCTTGGACAAGAATTTGAAATCAGGAAGGATACGTGAATCCAAGTCACCATGGGGAGCCGGGTTCTTCTTTGTGAAAAAGAAAAATGGGAAGTTAAGACCTGTTCAGGACTACCAAAAGTTGAATTCAGTCACAGTGAAGAATGTGTACCCCCTACCCTTAATATCAGAAATCATTGCGAAATTACGGAGAGCGCGGATCTTCACAAAGATGGACATCAGGTGGGGCTTCAATAACATCAGGATAAAAGAAGGACACGAACATAAGGCTGCGTTTATCACCAACCAAGGGTTGTTTGAACCAACAGTCATGTTTTTTGGACTGTGCAATTCACCAGTGACATTTCAGACAATGATGAATAATCTGTTGAAGGACCTTATATTGCGTGGAAAGGTTATGGTCTACATGGACGATATTCTCATATACACTGAGACGTTAGCAGAACACTGAAAAATAGTCATGGAGGTATTGGAGATATTGGAGAGGAATAGACTATACTTAAAGCCAGAAAAATGCGAGTTTGAGAGAAGGAAGATTGAATATCTTGGAGTGGTGATAGGTGAAGGGAAGGTGGAGATGGATTCAGAAAAGCTTGATGCTATTTGGGATTGGCAGCCGCCTCGATCGGTGAAGGAGACACAGTTGTTCCTCAGCTTTTGTAACTTTTATCGGAAGTTCATAGAAGGTTTTGCAACCATCACTCAGCCGTTATATTCCTTGACAAGGAAAAACAACCACTTCAAATGGACAGCCTCCTGCCAGAATGCCTTTGATACCCTTAAAACATCACTCACCAGCACCCCAGTCCTTGCTCTCCCCACTGATGACAATCCATACAAAATCGAAGCTGATGCCTCAGATTACACATCAGGGGCTGTCCTCTCCCAGAAACAGAACGGAGTCTGGCATCCAGTTGCTTACTACTTGAAAAGCTTTTCGGCAGTGGAGCGCAACTATGAAATTCACGACAAGGAGATGTTAGCCATTATGTGGTCACTTGACGAGTGGCGTTACCTCGTTCAGGGGAGCCAACACAAGATCGAGATCTGGACAGACCATAAGAATCTTGAATACTTCCTCACTGCCAAGAAGCTGAATCATCGACAAGCCCAGTGGTCAGCAATGCTCGCAGACTACAACTATTCCTTGAAACATAAACCTGGGAAGTCCATGCTAAAACCCGATGCTCTGTCCAGGTGGCCAGACCATAGAGCGGGGGTGGAACATGACAACGACAACATAATCTTGATTACCCCTGACCACATCTCTGCGCTGTATATTCGTAGTGCTGTTACTCTTGCTATGGAAGGAGACATGATCGTCGAAGCACTGAAAAAGAAAGGCTATGCACCAATCAATCAGCAGGACAAGTGGGCACAATGTGAACAAAAGGATAGTCTTACCTTCAGAAATGGACTTATTGTAATTCACGATGATGAAATCAAACGGAAGATCCTCGAGCTGCATCATGACTCGCACATAGGAGGTCACCCAGGCAGGAACAAGACAAAGGAGCTTATCACAAGAAATTATTGGTGGTCAAAAATGACAGAATACATCAACAAATACGTTGACAGATGTCGCAAATGCCAAACAACCAAGACCTTTCCATCCAAACCACAAGGCGCACTCTCCCCTAATGTCATCCCCTCCTATCCGTTCCAAATCATTTCCGTCGACTTCATTACGGGGCTCCCTGACTCCCTCGGATATGACTCCATTATGATTGTGGTCGATCGCTTCAGCAAATGCATCTACGCGATCCCATGCAACAAGGAGATTGACTCTGCTGGAACTGCTCGCCTCTTCCGCGACAATGTCTGGCGTCACGAGGGCCTTCTGCAGATGGTGATCAGTGACCGTGGAGGGCAATTCGCTTCAGAGTTTACAAGGGAACTCTACAAACTACTCAGTATCTCCTGCAATATCTCTACTGCCCACCATCCTCAGACAGACGGACAGACAGAGCACATAAACCAGGAAATTGAGCAATACCTCCATCTATTCATCAATTACCATATGACTGACTGGGCAGACTGGTTGCCCCTTGCAGAATTCTCATATAACAACAAAGCCTCGAGCACAACCAGCAAATCTCCCTTCTTCATCAATAAGGGTCGTGAGGTCAACACAGGCACAGCCCCTACCAGACTAGCCACGAGGATCGAACCATGGGACGAGTTCACGGAGTGTATAAAGAGAGTCAGAGTCAAGGCAGAGTTGGCGTTGAAAGGAGCTTGGGACAATATGACACGATTTTATGATCGCAAGCACAAGCTGGAGGAGTATATGGAGGGCGAGAAAGTTTGGCTCGATGCTGAGCACATAGTTACAGGTTGACCAAAGAAGAAACTCGACTGGAAGTGCCTTGGGCCATTTACCATTGAGAAGAAGTTATCGATGACTGCTTATTGCCTCAAACTCCCTCGCAGTTGGCATATGCACCAACCTTCCATGTCTCGAAGCTTCGCCACTACAAACCCGACGAATTCCATCGCCCCATGCCTCGCGTTACTCTCAATGTTCATGGGGAGAATTGGGAGCTGTCAAAAATCCTCGAATCTTGTCTTTGCGATGGCAAACTCGAGTATTTGGTCACTTGGAAGGACCAGGCCACTTCCCAAAACACTTGGGAACTCGAATCACATATGCAGAACGACACCCCTCAAATGATCGCCAACTTCCATCGCGAGAATCCTAATGCAGCGCATTGAATCTCGTTCCTTGAGTTCTCTTCCCTCCCCTTTGTTCCTGTCCCCAAACCTTTAACCGAAGTCACTCATCCCTTACTCACATTCCTCCGCGACGATGGCTCACCTCTCCATGCTCATTTGGAGCACTTGCCTAGAGAAGGGGGTAATGTCATGACCTCCCCATTTCCATGATCATCCGTTCTTGTGATCCCATACCGCCCCCTCCCTCGACGTCCCCATCGCTCCCCTCGCAGATCTCCTTGTACCTTTCGTCTCACCTACTCCCGTTGTACTTACTTACCTTCATTCTTCACTCATAACTCACCTTGTCCTAAGATATGTGTTTACTCAGTTCACAAGACTTGTAGGCCAGCTGGACAGCTTCATGTGATTCTGTGCGATACGGACCTTCGTCGACTCCTATGTATCTACGCGTATATAAACCGTTGTATTAGGTAGCGAATACTCACTTTGGTCTGGTTGGTTTTCCTATATCCTGACAAAACCGGTTGTACTAAATTTAATGTGCCAATTGGGGAAGTCCATCTTGTAATTTGATTTCTACCACATCAATTTTACAACGTTCACTTGACTTTATATCCCCCGAGTCCCTGATCTACAAACCTGCTTGTTCGATACTGACGATGCTCCAGAGGGTATATTTGGTCGCACCAAGTCACCCCATGTTCTTGACCACGGCTTGTTGAAAAACTTCGACACTCAATGCCAAGCTTCCCCATCGATTGGACGTCCCGAAGCTAGTGTTGTTGGCAAAACTGCGCCATTTCGCCACGCCAGGTTTTGCCAGGTGGCAATCGCCACCTGGCAAAACAGAATTTCAAAAAAGGGGTGGCGATTGATGGCGAAATCTCGCCAAGATTTTATCATGAATTTATTGCCAATCTGCTTGTACCATGTCCAATACGCAGGGTGGTGGCCGTCCACCCAATGAATTCATCTTCCAACACTTTTCCATTACATCTGACAGCTTGGTGAACAGGCACTCTCTGTGGGGGGGTTGGTGCATCGAAAGCATGTACATATGCATACACAGGCAGAGAAAGGAATCGATGTTGATCGTGTGCAAACATTGGTTGACAACTTTGCAGTTCCTGCAACCATTCATCACAGGGTACGAGGATGCGAATATCGATGGGCCAGAGAGTATCTCATTGGATGAGCTCAACAAGGAATTTGATGCACTCGACGCATCCACTTTCGATGCCACTGATGGTGACAATCATGGTCAAGATGTTCAACTGGGTGAGGTCTATGACCTTTCGGGACTTGATGGCATACGTCGTGGTGAGGAAATCACAGGTACTGAGGAGGAACTTGGAATTGGGACTTCAGATGGCACCTCAGAATGCTGGGACCCAACCACACTCCTCAGATCACTTGGTATTTGACAGTAAATACCATGATTGTACATAGGAATGCAGGGAAATGCAAATATGGCTTTCACCAATTTCGCCAGCAATCGCCAGTTTCCCATGCCAGTAGCCTCGCCGCGCCAGCACATGGCGAAACCTTTCTGGAGTTTTGCCCACGACACTACCCGAAGCCAACTAAGACTGATATGAATTTTGTAGAGCAAAAGAAAAGTCGATACTGATCCCCCTAATTCTTAGAAGCCATCTCATCCTCTGTACACTGAACAAAAAATAAATTGACTGGGTGTCCAACGACATCTGGAAGCTGACTAGAATGATAGATGGCTTGGGGAAATTGGGTTGGCAAGAAGAGATAGGTAGGAAGATCAATATAACTGAGAAGGGGGGTTTGTATGGAAATTAGATTCCTGTTCCTAGGCGCTTTCTCAGCGCCATACTAGGGAAAGCAAAACCTAAGATCAAATTGCTGTTCGCCTGAGTCAATCAGGCCGAACAAGTTTGGCGTTTCCCGAGATGGCTGAACGCTTCTTTGAAAGATTTGATACCAACGATCTTGCTGCTGTTGCCATCCTGGAACGTATCATCGTGAATCCAAACTTCGTCGCTGACCTTGTATGCTCCAAACATAGGCATAACCTGTACTCCGTTCTCCAAAGTCGCAACGTTTAACATATCAGCCGTCACGTCCTCAAACGCTGCGGAAGAATTGGTGGGAACGTCAGGCTCCTGTACGTCCAAAGCTGACAATTCTTCACGACGGCGACGGTCATTGTCATCACGAGAGGGGCATCGAGGAGCCTGTACAGAGCACCGACACACTGTGAGCTAGGAAAGCTGAGGAAAAATCCAGGACGCTGACTCTAACGTATGCAGACCCCGTCACTTTACTACAGAGTGCAGGGGATTGATTAGAGAGAGATCAAAATGCGTCGGACTCGCGCATAAGACCGCTGGCTTGTTGCAGCGGCACAGAGAGCAGTAGTGCTTTGCCCGGATCTGGCCGCATTGAAGAATCTGGCGCACCATCTGCTTCTGGGATCGGGGCAGCCTTTAGTAAGGGAGAATAAAACCATGCTGTCATGAGAACGGTTTCTTGAGTCGGCTTCCTATCCTGTGAGAACAGAGGGAACCCACAATTCTTCGTAGTTCTGAACATTATTTTGTCTGTGCAAGTCAAGGCAATCAGTCGGGGGTCATCACTCCAGGCTATCTTGTACACATGCATAGAACGTAGACAATGCTTGTCCTTGTGCTGTAGGACTATGATAAGTTAAGTGTATAGTGTCGTACTATCTAGAAGCAGACTAACCACTGTTTTGTCTCGCGTTGACACACCTATGGGTGCCGACGCTGTATAAACTGCTTATGCTGCGACCTGAGCCTGTCCAATCACTCGCGAAACAACCAAGGCCACCATCGAATGTGCTGGCATATGGAATCTTGGTAGAGCCATAAGCAAGCTGTGCGGGTTACAGATCATAAATGTAATATATAAAAAACGTACTTCGTCGCAGGATTGACCCGTGGTGCTTGTGTGGCAGTTGGTAACGCCATCACAGCCAATTGCGTGGCGTCGACTACGTTCTGTGTTCGGGTTATGAGCAGTGTCACGATGAAAGCCGGCGCCCGTAGCAAAGTATCTGAGGCCAGAGCAATAAAACGCGATGCAGTGATGATCGGTCACTTCTGGATAGGAACTCGAATCGAGACCAAATGCAGCTGCATCGGCGGATGGAACGAACAACGAAAGAACACTCAGCGCAGCAACAATGAGAGGATGCATATCTAGTGAGCTTGACTGGGGAGGAATGTTTCCAAACGGCTTCAGACTGTGCCTTATTTGTTGGGAATGCTGCCAGCGCGTCATCTTCGCCATAATTGTGTTTCCGATAGTAGAAATTCTGTTCATCACTGACTTGGAATGTTGTGGAGAGATACTCAGGTCTGGCGACGAATATACCAGCGTGCATTCAGGAAATTCTTAGCTCCTCTTGATTCTCGCCTGGAGAATTTTGACTAGAAGTATCCACTGGTGTAACGGGAGCTTTTCGGCCGACCTGCGTTTAGTGTTCGAAACTGAATGAACGATCATTTCCACCACTCAACTTACATGTCTCTATGAAATATACCGATGACGAAATCGCCGTCTTTTTCGTACATCACATTGACTCCCCTGAATGTTCAGCGGCTGCAGTGGGGCCTAGGGCCTCGCTATTATTACACTCTCAGTTAGCTCTTGAGATCGTAAAGTCTAGGGCAGGGTGACGTACCTGCGTCTGGAGACAAATGGCAATGCTAGCTTGCACTAGCTTGCGCGCAATCCTTCGTCACAGAAGAAGGAAATCGAAAGCTAGATAGGTATCGTCGTCAGTCTCACCTGCATCAAGGTCGACCCGGCTTCTAGGAGCTTTGCAGATAAATTTTACAATCGATATCCCCATGTTTGATTGAGAGTATTCCGGCGTGGAGCTCTCACGGGTTGAACGAGTATCAGACGTCCATGACGATAAGGAAGTTTCTACTGAGGTTGACGCCGTTTGGCCCGCGATGTTGTGACTCCGAAATCTCCCAGGTCAAGGGCTTGATCCACCTCTCAGTTGGTGTCGGCAAGCAATTTTGTAGGGCGCGAATGGTTAGATCTGTGGAGCGCATTTTCTAGATACTGTTAGAATGTAAATGTGTGGCACTGTACCCGCCGAGAATGGCAGGAGCAAACCAACTCAAAGAACACTGATCTGATCATGATCCGACAAGTGATTCAGAGCATGTTTCTGTGCCAAGCATAAGCAAACAATTACTCCCATAACGTTAGGAGCGACGCCGAAGCGTCGCTCCACATCGACTGACTACGTTGTCTAGCTAAGTCAGACTGGCGTACAACAACAATATTTGCTTCATGATTGATGGATGGATTCATGCTCCCCTCAACTCAAAAACCACCCATTATATTCTTCACCAAAGGTTAGCAAACTCAAACGAACACAAAATAAAATACGATGCGTGAGAACTCATGGTGATCACTAGAATGAGTCTTAAGTCTTGCTGTATCACAGGCAACAGGTCTTCTGCGATTCCCTGTACCTAAATTTCTCAAAGTCGTCTCATTCTTTGTAATACAAAATTGTTTGACTGATACTAGCCGCTGGTGCATAACCACATCCTGAAGCTGACTAGGATAACAAAGGATCCGAACACAACAAACGGCAAGAAGGGGTAGGTAGAAAGCTCAACATAACTGAAAAGAGGGTTTGCATAGAAATTGGGTTCCTGCTCCTAAGCGTTGGGGTCAATTGGCAGCACAGGTTTGACGTTTCCTGAGCCCGCTGAAAGCGTCTTTGAACGACTTGATTGAGACGATTTTGCTCGTTGTGCCATTAACGAGTGAATCGTCATGGACCCACACATCGTCGCCGACATTGTGAGTGCCAACCATGGGCATAAACTCGACTCCGTTATCCAGAGTGGCGATTTTGACCATATCTGCCGTCACCTCGGCAAATGACAAAGTTGTCGTTGTATTGTTGGATGGTACCTCTGCAGATGCTTCCGCGCGTCGATAATTGCGAGAAGGGCATCGAGGGAACTGTACAGGGCACAGACACGACATCAGTCAGTGGGTGCCGAAAGGGGAGACTCGGACACGAACGTTGGTATATGCGGACGAAGTCAATTTCCTGGAGCGGAATAGAGGGAGATCAATCAGCGAGACATAGAAGACTCACGATCTCGAAACTCACGCATAGGACCGCTGGAGTGTCGCAACGATACACAGGGCGGCAGTGCTCTGGCCAGCCCTTACAGCGTTAAAGAATCTGGCACACCAACTGCTGTTCGGATTGGGACAGCCGTTGTTAAGGAGGAATCCGACGGTGCTATCATATCCATTATTCCCCAAGTCCTCTACGATGTTTACTGGAGAGAAAAAGACTCACTATTCTTCGAAGTTCTGGATATTATTTTGCCTGCAAAGATTAAGGCATCAGTGGAGAGTCATGATGTCGACGAAGTTGTGCACTAACGCGTAAAAGGTAGACAGCGCGGAGCCATGTGCTTTGGCATCATTGCATGTCAACGATTAGGTCAACCTTGTATCACCTGGAGCCTAGCTTACCGCTGTTTTGTCCGGCGTTAACACACCTGTGTGTACCGGCGGTGTACAAACTGTTTATGCTGCGGCCTGAGTTTGTCCAATCACTCGCGAAACAGCCAAGTCCGCCATCGTATGTGCTGGCATATGGAATCTACAGTACGCCGTGAGCAACTCTCTGGTTTTGCGTATAATACAAGACTGAACGGTTGTACCTCGTCGCAGGACCAACCCGTCGTGCTTGTGCGGCAGTCGGTGACGCCATCACAGCCAATAGCATGGCGACGTCTACGTTCTGTATTCGAGTTACGAGCAGTGTCACGATGAAAGCCGGTTCCAGCAGCAAAGTATCTGAAGCCAGAGCAATAGAACGCGATACAATGATGATCAGTCACGTCTGGGTAGGCAGCCGTGTCAAGACCAAATGTTGCTGCTTTGATCGAGGTAACGAACAGCGAAAGGACGCTGAAAGCAAGGAGAATATGAGAATGCATAGCCGATGAACTCAA
The DNA here is from genome assembly GCA_025854295.1 of Lyophyllum decastes. Taxonomy (NCBI): domain Eukaryota; kingdom Fungi; phylum Basidiomycota; class Agaricomycetes; order Agaricales; family Lyophyllaceae; genus Lyophyllum; species Lyophyllum decastes. The sequence continues at coordinate 2,965,429 of CP107705.1, read as the reverse complement.
GGTAGGACAAGAGTGACGATTAATAGCTTCAGGTTGAGCGATATTTATTGCAAGTGCGGCCAGTGCTTATTTTCACCACCCGTCGTTCACGGAGGCCAGAAGTTTCTGTCATCATCAGCAAGGAACATTGCTGTTGATCTAAGTCTGGGAGTGTACCACCTGGAGTACTGATTGTGGAGGTCCTAGTATCGATTAAGCCACGCCTGACATATCACGTTCTGGGGTGGTTCGACCAAAAGATCAAAAAGTTACGTATATCTTTGCATTCCATACCAGGTGAAAAAAGTTGATTTCGTAAATCGACCCATAGACTCATGGCCTAGAGTTTTTTCGAGCTGTATCTCGCCCAGGTGTGGGCCTGAGGCAAGGTTCTAGAGACCTAAATACTTCATAGGGGGTTAGCAATGACACCTACAGGTCCTGCAAAAACTGCGAGTTCCGAGTAGACACGGCCATGGTCGGTGAAGAGGATTCCAGCAAGTCTTGCAGAAGAGTCTACTCGGGGAAGCCTAGAGAGCGCTGCAAGGCATTCATAGGCTGAAGGCAAAATGGGATTTAATTCACAGATCCTGAGTGCTCGATTTTCCACGAACGACTGGAGGTTGAGCACAAGGGGATTGTAGAACAGTTTCATGTGGATTCGAGTAGGCCCTTCAGAATTCCGTTTTATGAAGATACCATTGTTTACGTTGCGATGAGCTCGCCGGTGCCGTAGATCTTGGGATAACCTGTACGTGTTGACTGCGAGGAGCAAAATCCAGTACTGGTGGTCACTAGCGAGGTCGCAGGGGTACGTATCGCTGGTATCACGAGATACAAAACTTTGGTCATGCCAATTGATGTAGCGGGCATGGTCGGCGGCGCCCATGATTTTCCACCAACTGAAGGTTGTGAGGTCTCCAAGGAGTATGGGGCACGACCACAGGTTTGATCGGCCTCAAAGCTGATGCTAAATCGTTGTAAACAACTTCGATGTTTTCTTATCTCGTCATTGCCTCAGATTCACAACCTCCAACGTTAACGTTCGTCTCCCACCCAAAAGCAGGGAAACTTACTCTGTTCGCACATGCGTAGCTTAGGATGGCTTGTATTAGACCCAGCTCGCCTGCTGACTCGCGAACTCGTCGACTGTCGTATAGAATCATGTATTGTCAACGCCGTGCCCTTCTTCATAAAGTAGACCTGTATATATGCTATCCTCATTCCCAGCACGGATATTGTTAATGCCAATCAAGCTTTAGCTTGTGCGGTTGAACATATAGCCTTGCTGTCTAAATTAAAGCACCTTAGTTGCCGTATTATCTGCTTTCTTCATGCAAGGCTAGGCATTTTCGAAAGCGTATTCCTCGCATTCTCGCGACCAGAGATGCGGGGAATGGAATTGTCACCTTGGTTTGTAGTTGGAGTGGCGGCTGTCAGCTGAGACAATAATTCTGACCTCCTCGCCTTCTAGACCCAGCATGACATGTTCTTGAGAAGGCCCCTTTCTCCCAGGCCCTTCTGCAGCCTTAGCTATGCACGCAGAAGCCGTGAAAGACGGTCCTCGCGACGGGTATCCACTTGTGACGACAGCGAAGCGCTATTGGCTCCCCGAGCTGGAGGATGAGACCTCGAACCCGGACGCGTTGACCCTTGTTCTCCTACATTCAACCAGCTTCCACAAGGAAACATGGGAGCCATCACTCGAACGGCTGCTTAAGTGTTCCGTACAACCGAAAAGTCGGGTGAAGATACGAGAGGCTTGGGCGTTGGATTGTCCAAATCATGGAGAAGCCGGTCACCTGAACGAGGCACTTTTGCATGAACCGGAATTCCGCAACTGTTGTGGGTAACTTCTACAGTTGCTACTTTTTCTCGACGACCACGAAGCCTAACGCGAGGCTGGTTCTGTACAGTCACTTGCGAGAAGTATGCGAAAGCTGCATATCGTTTCCTCTCGGACGGTCCTCACCACGGGGCGCAAGTTGACTTCCGGAGGCGAAACCTTGTAGGGATCGGGCATTCGTTAGGAGGGAACGCGATGTGAGTTTCGATCGTCCTTCATGCGGGTCTGCTTTCAATGGCGTTACAGGCTCATCCTCCAGCACCTCGAGCCACGCGTACCATTCAAATCGCTCATCATCGTCGAACCACTCATTAGCCCGGCAGGGCCGTCACACTTGCAGGAACTGCGATCCATTCTCATCAAAGGAGCACACGAACGACGTGATGTGTGGCGAGAGCGCGAGCAGGCGTTGCCTGCACTGAAGAAAAAGAAATGGGACCCGCGTATCAGGGACCTATATGTAGTGCGCCCTTAAATCTCTCAACCATCCTTGGCTGGTTTTGTTGACCAGCCGGAGCCAGAAACATGCCATCGTACCGCATCCTCGTTCGTATGAGAAAGAAACACCATATCCCGGCTTCACTCTGGCTTGCACTCGTGATCAGGAAGCGGTGAGCTCCACTCACTTATACCCCCAGAATTCAGCTGAATCGTAGCACGGGGTTAGACGATGTACCGAGATGCTGATGGACCGACAAGACCAGTGCAAGACCTGAAGAAAGTATGTACTGTTCTCCCTGTTCACCTTATTCTCGCAGGTGTGAACGATTTGGTGTATGTCTCTGTCTATTTATCGGGTCATTCCCTATTTATACCGTTGGATCGCTTAGGCCGGAGAGGGTTCACGCTGCCATACTTGATCCTCAGTACGGAGGAAGATACGCATCAGTGCAGAAGATCCGCAGGTCAGGCCATCTGGTACGAAAGCGTCTATCTCATTGCTTCTACTCTCAGATTAGTTTTCTTAGATTCCTCAGGAAGCACCAGACGAGCTTGGTATTGCGATGTATGAGGCATTGGCTTCTGGTACAGGAGATCCCGTCAAACCTAGGTTGTAACTTTTTGGTGGGGTTAAGTATTTTGCAACCTCCCTTCCATCTTTGCAACGCTCTTTCTTCCCCTTCAGAGCTGAATCGTTGTCCTGCCAATCCGATCATATTGTTTTCAGTGTATCTCTAACACTGTTGATCATGTTAAATCCTCAGCCACGCTATATGCATTGTGCTTTTATCTTGCGAGCTCAAAGGGCTGCCTTCGGTTTCTTCCAATGGCGCGTTTTCTCGCGGATGGTTCTAACTGAGGCTAGGGTTCTAACTACCTTAGTTGATCAAGGTCTCGATTTCTTACTATTTTTAGTTTGAGGTGGGCTCCTGTCACTCCTCGCTCCCGTGAACAGCGTCTTCTTTGCTTGGATCTGGACACACCAGTGTTCAAGCGGTGGTAGAGTCAAGGATAGTTACAACTCCTGACGTTGGTTCTGAGCGCTAAAGGTATCTTTATTGGCAGATCGGCTTTTTCTACTGTTCTCCAGCCTTTCATACACTTGAACTCACAAATGAACATCAATCTTCGGCATTGCAAATACTAGTCCTCCTCAATATCGCTCAGCGAAGAAATTCCACGAGCGCAACGCCCTACACGACTACAATTCAACGTAAGCTGACAGATGGCAAAACTTCGTTCTGGAGCAGCATAGCCGTACATGTTGACCATGACAAGTTATATGAGTTGCGCTGTCCCTCAAACACCTTTGTCAACCTCTAGTAACTGATCTTTTCTATCTACTACTTACTACTTGAACCTGCATTTGTTGACCTCAGGCTTACTCGGACTCGGAATATGCGCCTCGACCGAGATCGCCACACTCAAGGTCGAATCTCTCTTATTTGGCGTGTAGTATTCAAATTCTCCAACTCCACACTTTCGACTCATATAACCAAAGGAGTCCATCTTGCTCTGTTTTGTAACTCAGCCCTGGACTCTCGGAATGCGACGTCAACCCGCACAGCTGGTCATCCTGTTATTCAGTGTGGAGGTTCTCTGCACTTTCGACAGCGGATGTCGCCATCCCCTATCAATTCCTCCTTCATGAGGTCCCCGCCCTCCTGACGCTCAAAGACAACCTAGACTCAGCCCTTGGATGCATATATCCGAAGACTTATATCTTGACTGGGTGTAATGTACTTTTCAACTACCTCAGACAACACTGACATCTCTTGAACTTCTTGTGTAGTTTGATAGCAGATGCATCACTCATGCGTTATCATGGCTCATGCTTAATTTGGTAGGTCTCCCAATGTTGTATGGCCTGAGGCCGCGGGAAGGATGTCATTCTTGCAGCTACGACTGTGCTCGTAGCTGACACAGGTTAGCGCAGCTCCTCTACGATTCGTCCTTTGCACACAGGCTGGTGGTCGTGCGCGCAGTTCTTCGCTATCTGAGCATGCCGCACTCTGTAACATTGATATCTACCACACCCCCATACTTCTGGACCCAGATTGTGTTCAATGTTGTTATGACAGGTGAAGACTTTGAAACCGCTCTCTCCAACGTCAAGCTGAGGGTATGTTCTTGTTTTCGATGTTAGCGTGGCGCCAAATTCCCGTCTTGTCTTCGAAAAACACGAGGTCCAGGGATACAGCAACGTCATTGCTATTCTGTGAGCTGTGCTTCGCACCGCGGCCGCCGGCGTCCCGAAGATGTTGATTTGCTGACATCTTTTACCGTCAGGGTTGAAAGCGGCGCAACCTTACTCAACGACCTTTCCCTGCATGCCAATTATTCCCTTCGACAAGTTATACACAATCAAGTTTTTCCCTCTGCATAGAATTTTCATCGCTGATCTCCAGCTTACAACGTAGCTGGTCTTCCTACTGTTACTATCCAAGTTGTGGTGCGCCTGATGGTTGTTACATTCTTACAGCATTACTGAGGGTGGTCAAGTGCATCATGCCGGACTTGATGATGGTGTGGGTCGAACTCAAGCGTAGGTCTGAGGTGCGCCGACAAGCGGAACTTCTGTCTGGGGTGATAAGATTTAGCTCGATGCCTCTAGCATTATATGCACCTCCTGAATCTACCGTTTTTTTTTGGATTGAGGTAATTCTGGACGGAGGCCATAGTCGTCGACCATCACTTCAATATTCAAAACGCCCGGCGCCGCGTACATATATACCTGTAAGTAATCATACATCTGTAGGCTCGGCGACGCAAGCTGGTAGCGAACGTTGAGCATGTCGCGTAGATATCATATTATATTGGACTTCATATGGAGAACGCACACTCTCTCGTAATTCCAGCTATGATATTCTTCTTCAGCTCCTCTTCATAATCGCTGTACCACACGATGCCGACCCGGCACAAAGCTTTCGGCGAGACAATAGTAACGACATCAGTATCACTTCCAAAACTCCATCGGCACCTAAGGAAAGGCGTATAAATAGCCTGACATCGAAGCACTGAACCGAAAGAGTATCGAGTAATTCATCTGCGACCCATATATCCATGTCGAGAACTCAAACACGGGGGATGGTTAGTGGCTTGGATTGACAGGATGACAGGTGTCAATATCGCCGAGGCTCTGTTAGCCTTTCTTGGTATGTTCCCTGATGCAGCGAAATGAATGACACACCACTAGCGCTACTGCACTTGAAATATTTGACTGGTGGCTGGCCTTGTATCATCTATAATCAGGACCGCGACAGGATGATGACACGAAGCCGATAACAGCAGGATGGACTGCACAGACGTTTGTGACAGACACAACTGTGCACACGATGTGTAAACCATTACAACAACTCTGTAAGTAATGAAATTATAGAATAGTATCCGAGGCGGATAGCCTGAGTACAGCGATGCAGTCCGAGTCCGCTTGAATCGTTTCCATAGTAGTGCAGTGTTCAAAGAGCGACGGAGGTTTGTATGTGTCTTAGCAAGTAATAGGGAATTTGGAGGTCCATCAGCGAATATTGACCCTAAAAAAGGAAGGAGAAAGCGTTGTCGTAGTCCGGAAAGTGGTAGACATTCGAGCTAGTTGGCGGGTTTCTCTTGCATAAGCGGCGATTGTGCCTCGATATCTTTGGCGGGTAGGGGCGCAGGGGGCGTTGAGTTTTCCCGGGACTTGACATATGTGTACAAGAGGGTCCCAGTAAGGATTGTGGCGACAGAGATCGCACGTTGACTAAGGATGGAGAAATTGCCCGTCATCAGATGCACGCAGGGGCCATGTCACGCAAGGGAACGTACGTTGTGAAGACATCCCCAAATATCTTGACGCCAAGGAAGACTTGTAGTCCTGATCTGGCGGCCTGCGGAGATCGATAATGTCAGTGGATGGCAGGAGCGGCAACGCATGAAGGACAGAACTGACGCTTGAGAACATGTGCGTGACGGGGCTCGTCACTTTGACGCTCAGGATCCCGGCAATACTGATCAGGAAGCCAAACACGCCAGTGACGAGGTTGCCCCACAGGAAGGTTGACCAGTCCCAAGTCCCGCTGTTGACCATGCCCCAGAATTCCCACACCTCGCCCTTTAGGATGGCGAGCACGCCGAGGAGAACAGCCGAACCAAGATTGGACCAGTACGATAACATGGTACTGCTCCCGCCGACGTGTGGAAGTGAGGCCTTAACGAGGACGGCATGGAGGGCTATCGCTAGCGAGGAAAGGAAGCCGTAGAAGAGGGCGAGTGGTGCCGGGACGGCTTGGGCCGGAAGACCTTCAGAGAAGGAGATACCGAGGAAGAAGCCGAGGGTCACGACTGCAGCACATCCCACAACCGTAATGGAGGGACGAGTCATACTCGAAAGGGCTACGACGGCAATTGTGAGGGGTAGAACAAGCCCGCGGGCGATCTGGTAGAACGCGGCCTCGACGTCGCGTAGACATAGGGCGTTGAAAATGAATCCAGAGGCATCGACGAGGATAAGGGGTGCGAGCTTCATCGCTGTCGACTTGTCGAATGAAGGGAGCTTGACATGAGAAGTAAAAAGCGCAGTGAAGTTGAGAAGGAGGACCGTCATAACCGATTGGAAGAACATGAAGAGGGTGGGGAGGTTGGGGGTGGAATTGAGCACCGCCTTGTTGACGAACACCATCTTTTGCAGCCCGTTGCTCAGTCTCCAGATTCCTCAGGTCAAGATCAAAAAGCACTCACCACAAGGGCTGCCACCATGTAGAACGCAACCACGCCAACGACCTGAGCAGAGACGGCCATGACTAGTTTCTCGGAATCTCGTAAGGACAGTGGGGGAAAGGAAAAGTATAAGAAGCCTGCCTTCGTGATTTGGCTCAGGGTATCTGACAGGAATCACTGATCAGCAGGAGGACCACCAAATCATCCCCTTTGATATCCGTGCAACCACCCGCACATGCCGACCGCACAACGTCGATTTCTCATTCGGGCACCTGCCTGATGGTCAGGAACGCAATGCATCACGTGTTCCGCCTGAACAGATATGGAGTTTTGCCACCATTCCAGATGTCAACCACGCACCAGCCATGAGGCTGATGAGGGTCCTCCAGGAATCCAAAGCATAGACTTCGGCCTAATAATATCTAATTCATGGTTCATAATCATAATGCCAGTGTACAACAAGCAAGCCCACAAAACGGGAAAACAGTGCGAAGGATACCACCACAAACCCCTTCGCAACATAACACACCCATGCCCTAACGCGACGATCATGATCTCGAGAGCGCTTTCCGTGCCTCCTCACTAGCCTTACGAGCACTAGCTAGGGCTGGTCTTGTATTATCTCCCCCTGGCGAGGCCGTGGGCACATCCTCCGAAGACAGCGAGGCTGAGACGCGTTTGCCCGCTGCGTTAACAACCGCCACTGCACGCAGCGTCTGCCCACTACTCGGTCGCTTCTTCACTGGTTTCCCAGACGTTGAGGATGCTCGTGTAGTCGCGGCACGCTCCAGATTCCGTTTTATGAACGGGCTGGGAAGATTCTCCTCGTCGGCCGGGTCGTACTCCGGCGAGGGGTGAGAGCGCGGGATGGGTATTGTGACTCGTGTTGCAGTGTTGTTGAGGTGTGGGTGAGGAAGGGGTTTCGGGACGATTTGAGAGGTGGACGAGGAGCCACCGCCGGATGATACGTTGCTGGGGTCTGAAGTGGAGGTTGGAAGTGTCGCAGCTCTTTGCACTGGCGGCCGAGAACGAATAGAGGGTCTACGCAGGCGTGTAGGCGGTGCATGTGTTGTATTTGTCGAGGATGAAGATGAGGATCCAGCTTCTGAAGATGTTTCGCGCTCTCTGCCCTTCGATCTGGTTTTTCCCTTCTCTTTTCTCGAACTAGGGCTCGGTGGCGGGCTAGGCTCTTGTTCTGGAACTGGGGCCGCAGCCTTAACATCCTCCCCTTCTTCAAAATCGCCGTCCTCAAAGTCGAAGATCTTGGTAAAGTTCAACCCGACTTTCGGCGAATTGGTGAATAAATTGGCGAGCTCCGCGGGAGTCGGTGTCGCCAGCACTTCGCCAGTCGAAGTGAGGACAACGCCTTTCATAGCGGATGGCATGGCATCAAACTTCGCTGGTCGAGCAACGGGCGTGGACAGAGATGGGAAGGGGGCTTTCAAGGGAGGTTTGGGTGTTGGATTGTCCAGTTTTCGCCGTTGTTGGCAGGGCGTATCATCAGCGAGACGTGCAAGCGGTGCTAAAATATTCTTGACCTCCTCCAGCGGCGTCTTCTCCTTCCGACCTTTTAATCTATTTTAATAACAATCAAGGAAAGCGATGCTATTCAACTGACCTTTCGCGACACTCTCCTCCCACTGGGCTATTTTCTCCTCCAACTCTAGGCGCACGGTCTCCAAACGCATCTCCTCAACCTTCATTTCTTCCTCTTTGGCCTGAATCCAATCAACGCGTTCATCCACCTCTTTAATTTTATCCTCAATCTCCCTCCGAATCTCTATCTCCCTCGCAGCCCACGCCTCACACACCTCCGCCTCCCGCTTCCTCACAGCATCCATGATCTCTTCCTCCCTCCGCGCCATCGCATCCGCAACCTCCTTCTCCCTCTTCATCACTAAAACCCGCAGCTCCTCTTCACGCCGCCCAACCGCCCCTTTAATTGCTTCCTCCACCTGCTGATGCGACGGGTAATTCTGATGCTGCAGCGCCTGATCCTCCCGCAACGCCGCTACTATATGTTGTAGACTCGCGATCTCGACATCCTTTTGCCCAGCGAGGGCCAATATGTGCTGCTCGCGCTCTAGCAGCAATGCTTCCCGCATATTGAGATCGCGCTCCTTCGCCGCGGCGTCTGCTCGATGGCCTTTCACTGAAGCTAGGCTAAATCAGGATGGGTCAGCGGGAGCACGAGCGTGTCAATAACATAAAGTTACATTTTCTCAGCCTCGATGACTTTCGACGTAAGTGCAAGGCGTTCGTGCTGAAGAAGTTGGGCGGCGGACGGTCGCATGGCGGGCTGTATATAGAGCTACAGACTGCATTCAAACTGGGATGGAGAGTCAACTTACATTGAGATTTAACATAGACTTAATGACGCTGCCGAGGGCTTGAGAATATCCCCTGGGAAGAGGAGGGATCCGGCCATTCCTTGTGACGAATGTTAAACAGGGTCAGTGGATGGAGGAATGCAAACGATCTAACCGAATGCAGTTGCTGAGTTCTTGGTGTGTCTTGGCTTCGTGGAAAGGAGGCTTAAGGGCGCATAGTTCGTAAATCACACAGCCTAGTGACCATATATCTGATTTGGTGTCGTAGGCCTTCTCTTGCATTAGTTCGGGCGACATGTAGTATGGTGTCTAAACTATGTGTGAGTAAAGGTGAAGTGGAGAGAATTGACGACGTACCCCGACATAGGTGTTGGCGAAATTTGTCTGAGTCAATGCCCGCGAGAGGCCAAAGTCACCCAACTTTACTTTGTCTGCAGTGTCAAGAAAAACTGCAGAAACAAAATTGAGCATCAGCTCCTCAAAAAAAGACACATACGTACCATTATCCGGTTTCAAATCACGATGCAAAATCTGCGCCCGAGTCGAACTCCCAACATTCTCAATGGCACCACTACCTGTGCCACCACTGCTACTACCCCTCGCGTGCCCATTCGGGTGATGACAGTGATTGAGCGCCAGTAGAATCTGCAGGAAATAGCCCCAGATCTTATCTTCGGGTATGGGTCGATTGGACCTTGTGGAGTGTTTGACCACGGTGGAGAGGTCGCCTCCGCCACAGTATTCCATCAGGATATAGAGGATGCCTGCATCCCGGTCAACATGACGGTCATGATATCGTACAATGTGGTCGTGGTCAAGATCCTTGAGGATGTTTCTGCCGTTCGGCGGACCTGAGTCTTTTACGAGACACGTACGGACGGGTGGACGTACACTTCGGCTACGATCTGCTTCCTGTCTCGGTCGTTCATACGTTCAAAGTTGAGCTCCTTGCGTGCAAATATCTGCGGAATGGTTCCCCCCTGTGAGCCGGGAGAGTCCATATGGGTAGTGGCATAGGAAAAATTCACCAGGCCATCGGATTTCCGTCTTACTTTGCGAATTATGCCAAATGAGCCGTTGCCAATGACGTCTAGAGCGTCATACTGGTCAAGAAACGAGGACGACATGGTGATGAGGGAGGAGAAGAGGGTGAGTTGAAAAAGATGACAATTAAGAGCAACTCGTAAAATACGAACCGGCAACCACGTGACCGTGATAGGACGCGTCGCGTCGTTGACCCAGCCACTGTTCTGACAGTCAGCATTGAATTATTCTCCACGACCACCAATATTGGGCTCGCTTCGGGCAGACTTGTGGCGGTGAATTCACGTTTTCATTAAACCACTGATGCTTTCCTCTCCATTGTCGCTTGGCTACCCCCTCTACTGAGGAGTATATGTCAGCGAGGACGGCGGCCCGGGTGCAGCCAATCCAATCAGACATGTCGCACTGCCGTCCAGGATGTCGACTCAGAATATCTGCCTATCTCCCCTGAATACCCGTACTCATCTAAACTCCGGGTCGGACTGTGATGTACTACCGAACACCCAGCGTCGTGTGGAATGTTCCTTCCCTGCTCTGGGTTGGTATATTGAGCCTCTGCGAGGTACCGCGTTCAGGGAAGGTCTCCGGCGTTTTCTCTCGTGCTTTTTCCTAATCTCGATCTGCCACTTTGCAAACTGAAATCAGGGGATAGCGAAGCTGAATCTCATCAGACGCCGAATATGGGTGTGCTTGATTGCGAACTGTATCTGAGCTCCTCTTCGCCATTCTGAGCATGGGAGGCGGAAGCAGAAATTGGTCCCGGCCACGGAGGCCGTCTTCAGACAAATTATCATCTTAAATAAGACCATATATGTCTTACCCATTCGTTCTTCAGCTTCTCGATAGAAATTTTTGGGTTGTGTCTCAGCAGCCTTGCCGGTTATAACGACGACACGGACTCACCAGAACCCCCCTCAAAATGGGTATCATGTCGCCTAAACCTGGTGTCTTTGTCATTGTCCCCAAGGACACGATTGCTTACCATCTCGATTCCAAGTTCGTTTATGTAAAACCCCCTGGGACGTACGAGGTGAGCCTTATCCGAGCACAATGACTTTGCGACCAATGCTGAGGTCCGATAGCAAGCAATAGAGGTTGCACAGCAAGAGTTTCCAGAAGAACTAGGCAATATTTCGGGCGACCGCATCTCATTGAGCCTCCACACGAAACTTAACTGTGGAGCACATGACGTGCGCATTTCCGGGAGTGCCTGGGCTGCTGTTGTGGGAAGCCCCTACTGCTACCCCTCAGGCTGTAAAGTCATCGACGTACATGTGAAGCCGCCGCCTCCCACTTTTGTGGAGTCAACACCCGAGCGTCTTCCTTCACCGTCGCGTTCAAAGTGGCATCGTTCCCCCAGCCCATACCCGTACCTCGAAAATGAATCGCGGTCTTGGTTTGCGAGGGTCTTTGGCTCCGTTTGATGGTCCGTGGTGCGAGTCTCTTTCTCGAGCAGACTGACAAAAAAGCGTAATGCGTACTTTCATAGGACTTCCGAAGCATGATGCGGTTGCCGGAGCTCTCCTCTTGTGTAAGGTACCCGTAGCAGGGGACAGATGTATTTTGAATGTTTCGAGGAAATATAGACCGTGATATACGACCTTGAACAACTGCGCGCATCATGCACTTTGCTGCTGTGTGTGTAATAGGGCAAAAATCACTGTTGTCGCAAGAGTTCTGTGGATTTTCTTGTTTCAGGGGGTCCTATGGCTTCTTATAAGGAGAACATAAAATATCGGAATAGAAAAAATTGGAGTGGGGTAGAACGTTACGTAGAATTCGCACGGACCTTCGAGGAGAGATGGGCTCAACTCCAATCGTGATGTTTTGGGATATAAGCATAACCCTGAAGACTCAGAAGTGCGCTAGCGCTCAGCACTTTATATCGATCGCGGATCTATCTATCTCCTCCGTCGTCCGGAGTACCTCATACACGCCAAGTGTTGTTCTGATGCGGTCCTCAGGCTACTCCTTTTTCTCCTTAATCGACCTTTATTCACGTTCGTATCATTCAAATCACATTCTCCTTCATTAACCATTTGAATCTAATAATTCCATTGGTAGGATTCTACAAAGACTCTTCCAGTTCAGCGTAATCTTTGCCGAAGCGAGGAAAACCAAAAGTTTATCGCTTATCTAGTATCTTCATATTTTGATCTCCGCGTCCAAGCTGTTGATCTTATCAGTGATCGTTCAACGATACCCTGTTTTAGCGAGAAATCTCTTTAAGAAGCGGTATCTCACTGGCGGTTCCACGACCAAGGTCCTTTTTCGACTGCTGTCATCTGTTGCTTCGCCTCCACACCGCATAATGAAGCTTACCGCTTTAATGCCTACAGATTACCAGGCATCGGCAAGTCGCGCCGTCATAACGCTGCTCTTTCCATAATGCAGAGTTTTTATAGCAAGCGCTGCCGGGAAGAGTTCCCACATGCACTGCATGATATTTTCCGACAACGCATTTCGTTGACCGTGCCGAGCGGCATACACCTTCCGAGTATGGATACTCTGCAAGCAACCTCCAGTGAAGAATATTGAAGAAACGCCACCGCCTCAGTACGATGCAGATAGTACGACAAAGCGTCGAATGTCAACTTCTTCACCATCTGTTAATTCATTTAAGGGGAGAGCCCTAATACAGAACGCTGCACTATTTCAAAGGCATTTCTCTTGATGCAGGTCGAAACAAGCCAGTGGGAGAGTTAACGCGGAGCATTTGGTAAAAGTTCTGAGTGGCATGATTTCAGAACTGGTTGGTACGACATCATGTATCAGTCGAATAAATGAGCTGAGAGCAGAAATTTCGTCTAAATACAGATCAGTTTCCCCTCCCATGGATCTTCTCCAAGAAACTCCTGAACACCTGTCTCTTCAAACCTCCGTGCTCCATCACCACCTGTCCCTTCCCATCAACAATGACCCCCTCCTCAGGAATCGCATCGATCAGCTCATTCAACTGGGCACACACCCGCTGCTCATACTCGGTATAGACCGTCCTCAGGCCCACCGCCTCGTACACTTCTTTGACCCGCGCCTCACACAGCCCGCCCGCGGCATGTTCCCGTCCCTCCGCCCCCACATCTCGCTCGCCACCCTCCGCACCCGCCTCAATGTCGCCCTTCCTCCCGTAATTACGGTCGAGCACACGTCGTTGCTCAGGAGTACAGAACCCCATAGCAGTGTTGATACACCACGAGCACTTGTTGTCAACGATGTCCGTGCCAATTTTACCCAACACCGCTGGCGGAGCAGAGAAATCGAGGAAGTCGTCTTGAATCTGGAAGTACTCGCCCAGTGGGATGAGAATGGAGAGCGCTAGCTCGTATGGTCGCAGTGTCGTGGTCTGGCCCTTGAGGGAATCGGGCAGCCGCATGGTATAGGTCTCCGGGATGTGGCACATGTACATGGCGAGAGCGACGGGGAGGTGGAAAGAGTAGTAGGCGGTTTTGAAGCGCACGATAACACTGTATCTGAAATCGAAAGGTTGATTCTTAGTATATCCTTTGCATGTGAATTAACCATGTCTACCGTTCAAGTGAGAAGCGTCCAAGGTCTATGACCTCAGGCGGGGCGGTGACCATGTCGGTAAGTTGGCCCATCTCCGTCTTGTAGCACATGTCATGGAATAGTTCCACAAGGTCTACGTAATAAGACTCGCTGCGGAAGTGCATCTTCAACAGCTGGAAGATCGCAGACTTGAGCATCGGCGCGTCATTGACGGCGATTAGGCCAACGGGTGGGTATGTCCCCGGCGTGGATTGAAAGGTGGGGTTGGGTGCGCGATACCAGCAGGGCTGGCCGCGCCGTGTAATGGATCCGTCCATGAGGTCGTCGGCAACCAGGAAATACGCTTGAAGCTGACGATGTAACCCCATCAACAGCTAGCAACTTTTCAAATCAGGGTGAAGCTTACCAACTCTACGCACCACCCAAGGATAGCTGCGTTCACGTACTGTTCCTCGGTGAGAGTGCGCCCTTTGAGGATCTCGACCGTGTCGACGACAGACATCCCTCGGTTCAGCTTTCCTCCTTGTACGTTGTGTTCGAGATTCTATGAAATCAAAGGAGAATCCATCACTATTGACTGTTATAGAAGACTTCAACGAAAACGCTAACCGTGCGATACCATTCAACAGCCTCGGCTGGGAGCCCTTCGCTAGCACAGTGCTGGACGAGCTCATCACGAATGAGGTTGAATACAGCTTCAAACCTTGCTTTTCGTGCTGCTTTCGCGACTGCCATGGTATGATTGGACTGAGCGGTAGGAGGAAATTCTGACGTGGCAGGAGAGGGATATGAATAGATAACGATCGATGCGTTTCGAAGGCCTTTGTAGAGAACCCAAGGCCCTACGTAAAGATAGGCATCTTGGGTATCATACTTTGACCTTGCATTACGCCCCCGTCAGTATCAGACCAGCGCATGACGGTGATACTAATCGTACCTTCATGTATGAGCATGCCAATCAAAAGGTCATGGGCAGATGTGCCCAAAGCTAATACGAGCAGAATATGTTATGTATGGCGAAGGAAATAGAAAGTCTTGAATATTGACACTGGCTCGTGACTGGCGGAATGTTGGCGATTGGTATCACCATGAACGTGCGAGCTGGATGATGATAGCTTCTTTCATGGTAGAAGGTGATGAGGTGCCACGCCAGGCAGAGCTGCGTATACTTACCATGTCCTTGGGAGTCGGAGACATATATTTGGATCTTATGTGCATATTAAAGCCAGCTAATAATTTGAGGTACGAATAGGCAGGGGTCATTCATCGGAGATAGTGGGACCAGGGAAAATGCGAATGGTGAGATAGGTAGATAAGATCTGATACGATGCTGGCATTCTTTTGCTCGTCTGAAGACAAGTGACTGCTTGGCTTTAGGGAATAGAATGCTCAGTATACGTATAGCTCTGGGCCCGTTTGTCACTACGGATGATAACGAATTGATAGTTCGTGACCAGGTCGAAAAATGGATATGACTTTATCCCTTTTGTGACTGCCTTCAGAGAGTAGCTCCAGACTTTGTCAACCGTCGTGGTTCGAGATATGTGCAGGGGTAGACTTCTTAGCCTTTCTTCTGGTAATGCGTCTACGTTTCTGCGGCTCGGGGATTTCATCTTCTGGAGGTGATGGAAATGTGAGGAGGTCTTCCATTAACCCAGAGATTTGAGCCGTTAGTTTTGCTTTCGCTTTGGCATTGCATTGGATCCGGTGCGCCGCTATTTCCCCAACAGTGCATTCCGAGATAAATAAGCTTTTCCCAAGGACGAAGGTAGTTGATACATACCAAGAATGTCGGGGGCGGATTTGTCGTGATCATCAGACAAACCATATAAAGCTTCCATGCGAGATTCGACGGAATTTATTATCCTATATACAGGCATTATTACACAAGAGTGGGGTACGTAACTTTGATAATGACACACACTTTGGGTCAGCGATACTTGGATCCCCACACGAACTCAGCACATCTAAGACGGCACGCCAATCCATCGGCTCAACACGATTTTGCATGCCTTGCGGCCGATTTGGGGTATGTGCCACAAGCAGAGCTAGAATGGTGGAGAGATGATTCGACGCGGCGTTCGTTAGATTAGGAAGGAAAGACGAGTCAGTTTCTATATCCCAGGCGTCACTGAGATCCTCTTCGGACGCATCTCGGTCCTCGTATTCGATGATGGGAAAAGGAGGCCGCGGATGCATTTTGAACGCATTAACTGCTAGGTGTCCGATCTCATCCTCCAGGGTCCACTCTGGTACATGCACGTCATCCATGAGTAGCGGCCAGCGAGTCCATGCATCCCGCCTGCGCTGTGGGACCGGAGATAGTGACGGTTCCCTCTTGCGCTTCTGGCTACTGGGGCGCAATGCACTGTCGATCGGAGAACTAGGACCGCCTATCCGGGGGGGAGAAACGCCACGCGAGTCATACACAGAGCTTGGCGGAAAGTCGACATTGGTCACGGTGTCCGTACCATCGTCTTGCTCAGATGTGCCATCGGTAACAGCAACGCCCTCCTCGATCTCCTCGTCGTCTAGGTCATCTCCTGAGTTCAGCTCATTAGACGCTCCACGACTAGGGCCACGCCGTGTTATATGAGAGGCAACATCGAGGGTATTGCTTGTGCGCAGGGCACGGAGCAGCGAAGAATATTCAGAGAGCTCAGAATACAAAGCTGTAGGGACAAGTTTGCGTTTGCTCATGGTCAAAGAGCATGAGGCTGGAATGGAGGTAACCTTGGGACATCAGAAGGTGGGAAGAGCTGACTAAGAACTGTACAGCGGCTCGGATACCAAGTCCACTCTACACAGTCCACGCTTCTCCAGTTCCTCCATTGACTTGACAAGTATGTTGCCTCTCATTGTATTTACTGTCATTTGACATCTTAACCGCTGTTCAGAATGAGAGAGAAATGGAAGAAAAAGAGATCCCGCAGGCTCAGGCGCAAACGCAGAAAGATGAGGGCCCGTTCCAGTACGTTCTGTGTCCCCTTATATACCTCATGCGGATGAACTTATCGTCCCACTTTCTCGCAGAGTAATCGCCCAACTTTAGTGTTGGCCAGGGCAATCTCGGCAATGTCATATGAAGCAATCTGCAGATGGTCGACTGCGAGCGCACCCCGCTGTTGTAAGACCGTCCGCGCGTCATTCCGCGACTCGTCGCACCGCCATCACTTTACACCTCCTTGTTTATTCGACGAGGCGCATCGACCCCAGCCCCCGAACATGAGTTGGAGTTGTTGTTGGGTACATAAAAAATGTATTGATAAAACAAAAGTTGAAATCGGAAGCATTCACCCAGTGCTCGATTTTCACCTACCACCAGTACGCAAATACTAAGTAGCAACTACCAGTGTGACGCACGTTCGGACCGAGGTTTGTTTTTGAGGTTTGTTACAGCAAGCTTTGGGTGCCATGGGTAAAAACCAGTTTCGTTATTAGTTCAGAATTGTTGATGAATTACCCGTAGGTTACAGCAGAGTCTATGGATCGACAACATCAAAGGTCAAATGATGACTGAGTTGCTTCCTGTGCTGAGGACCTGCTTGAACTTAGACGAACAATACATAATTGCGGAAGATATAATTGTCCGCCGAATTCCAAAAATCTGGATTCTCATTCATCCTAGGGCGTGTCGTTGAGTGTTTCAGGTCCCTGATCCACGAGGACCTGCGTTAGGCGCTTGCCATTCTGGCAGTCTCCTTTGCCCCGACGTTAATGTCGACCGCGGGCGGAATCTGCCAGATCCCAGGAGATTCTGACATAGCTGGTATGTTGCCAAAACTCTTATACTGAGGTCAGAAACCCAAATGCTGCTACTGACTGACGTGTACTAGGAATCGGTGTTAGAGCTTCGGTATATATACAGGCATGCCTGGCAGGCTTCAACCTCCTCTACATGCTCCATACTCGTTTTTACAACGACGTGCCCCGCGAGGACGATATTGAAAAAATCTCTACAAACTCTGGGGGCCTGCCAGATTCACATTCAACCACTGCAATGAATATTTTTACGGCAAACGTGGTGGACATCGCACAGAGACCACAATCAACCTCCCAGCAAAGTATACCAACAAGCTTCATTCCGGACCCCCAAGGCGCGGACACAGGATTGAATGGGTACCCATTGCGAGCTTTTCTGCGCTCAAACAAGGAGTACCTCTCAATGATCAAAGGCCTTGAGCGCACGCTCTTCATGGTAGGCTTTGCTGTGATTCTCAGCGCCATCCTCGAAGCCAAAACTGCCGGCCTCACGCCGTACCACACGCTCATCATCCTCAACATTAGCCAGATCAACAACTGGGCTGGCTTCCTCTTGTTGCTCGTGCGTGGCGGCTTCCGCCCCTCCGAGCGCGGCGGCTGGGCCAGCCATTTGCTCGTGACCAGGGACTCCTTGGTCTCGTCCATCCCATGTATGCTCCATGCGTGCATGATGTCTGGCTTGGGATTATATTTCTGGTCGGATTTGACCCCGTTTCTGGGCTATGCCGCAGCAGCCCCAGAAACATCGTGCCGCCCCTTGACGTACTTCTGGCTCTTCGGCGCTATTGATGTGTCGCAAAATGGGCTGCGCATATCCTCACTCGCGTTTTACGCGATCAGCGCGATCCCTGTCATTGGGCTCTACTTTCTCGGCGCCATCGTCGCGTTCGCATTGTTAGCTCTGGTGTGTGGCTTTACGGTCTTGGCGCTCGTTGTTTCCGTCATCATTATGATCCTAGCCGTATTATACTACGTGCTTGTGTACCCCCTTATTGCTTTCGTCCTCCGACCTCTTTTCAATACAGCCGCCGTCCGGAGCATGCTTGCCTCACTCAGCGGGCCCTTCAACTTCATCGCTGGAGGCCTTCGCGCTATCCGCCTCGGCCTGCACTCCTACACGACAGCCCTCCTCGTCGGGCCCTCCTACTCACAGGTCTTCAGCTTTCCCATCGGCATCGTCGTCTGCACCCCGCTTATCTATACCATCGTCTCCACGGAGCTCACCATCCGTATCAACAGCGTCCACGTCGAGCCGAAGGCGGAGAGCAGGTGGACCTACGGCCAGACGCTAGCGCTCTTCAGTGCGCTAGTGGCGCTTGCGCTATACTTGCATGAGCAAGGCAAGTTGATACGCAAGTGGAGGAAGAGGGTGCTAAACAGGAGGCGTGGAAGAGACACTCCTAGTAGAAGCCCGACGCCGGAGATGCAGCGAGCGAGGCGGGTGTTTATGGAAAAGGATACTCAGACGGAAAATGATCCCTCGATGCAAACATTCTCATACCAGATGCATGTGCAATGAACAGCGGTCTATGTCCTTTGTTTTTCTGCCAAGCACCAGCCTTGCCTGTTGTTCTGAGGAACGTAACATGCCTCTCACATTACATGCATTACGGACTGGTTTTCCGATAATGGAAACGAGATTACCGAAGCCTTTGTGGCTGATATGACACTTCGACAGCATCTAGATGGTTGAAGAACTTCCATATCGAGGGGACAGTCTTTACAATCGCTCTCATTGTTTCCTCACCATTCATTCTCGGTCAGGGGTTTTCAGGAAATAGAGTTTGTGGAGCATTGTCTATAATTGCGCCATTCCTGTGGACACTAAATTGATATCATCGAGCTGCAGCCATTACCAGATGAAGGAGAGATGCGAACCTCAATCCGCCAGACTTCAGCGTTATCTGGCATGCGAGCACGTATGCTGTGTCCTCAGAAGTGATACCTCGGCACAGCGCCTCTACAAACTCAGGCATATGCAGCTGGACCATCATTCCTTGCAACTACTGAAAACCCCTAAAGGTCCGAGCGCCAAAAGATGTAGCATAAGTAGGTAATCTGAGACTGGTAGAGAATACGTACAGGATGCGGATCGGTCAATGAAGGATACTCGAGCTTTGCTGGTACCCGAAGAGACATCCTACCTTAAGACCATATTATACTTTCAAGATAATCCCGAGACCCTGTAAAGATGAATATACAACAAGGAGTGTCGCAAGGCTGTCCTTGTCCCGTCAGAAACGGAATGTGGTGTCCTTCAATGTGCCACAGTCGCGCCACGCATTTATGGCGTCTCATGCACTGTCCACTCCGAGTCTCCGTCTTAGCGCTCCCGAGCTTCGCAGGAGATGTAAATCACATTTGGAGGGATACGAATGTCGTGTGGATATGCTTGCCCAGACATGTCGGACAACGATGAAAACTGGTACAAGTCAGAACAGGCCTTGGAGTCCTCTCGTAGCCTTTTGGACTCTGCATTGACTTGAGTTGTGTATGATGTTCCCAAGACTGAAGGTCGGACGTCGAAGGAAAGAATCGATCGCTTACAAAAACGGCACATGAGGATACGCTTGCACATACATAGACAAGTGACGGAAA
Organism: Lyophyllum decastes; assembly: GCA_025854295.1. NCBI lineage: Eukaryota > Fungi > Basidiomycota > Agaricomycetes > Agaricales > Lyophyllaceae > Lyophyllum > Lyophyllum decastes. The sequence goes on along the minus strand of CP107705.1, from coordinate 2,945,227 downwards.
CGAAAAGAGGTGAAAGTCAGTGGCCTTGGAGTCTTCTCATAGCCTTTTGGGCTTGGGTTGTAGATGATGTTCTCATCGCGTAAAATGAAGAGTCGCAAGTTGAAGGAAAGAATTTAGCACTCACAAGAACCGCACCGTCTCCCAACCATCACATTCCGTGGTACTCTTGCCAGGCTGAGATGATGGATGTTGTAGAAAGGAACGGGAGGTTCGACCATTGTTGAGACAGACCACCAGAATCTCGGGTCCGGCTTCCCCAATGTTATGAGCGGAGGTGGAGGACGGCGAGGTCTGTCTCTGTGCCTTACTCGACAGACTGTCTATGTCATGATGTCTCGGAGCGCCACAAGTGCCAGACGCGCGACCAAACGTAGGCACGGGGTGTTCACCCTTCCCGTCATAAATAAGACATGGTATCCTTCAACGTTGGGCTCACTACGCCCCCTTGCCACGTCGCAATCGCATCACGCACGGTCTGTCCCTCCGCCTCTATCCTCGCCTCCGCAATGCTGCTTTCCTGTGGGGGGCGAGTGTCTACGCTGTGCAAGAGCCTGTGCGGCGGGGATGAGCCGCAAGAATAGCATTTGGCGCAGAGGTGAATCCTCGGTACTGTGGTTTACCCTCGAGATAGCTGCAACCACGGTCAGGGTGTCGCATGTAAAATAGAATGATAGAACGTGCCTGAGGAGTTTTCCGGTATCGATGTTTCTTTTGAATGCGATGGCAAGAATATATTCCCTTGGATTAGGGTAAGAGACTACGATGTTCGGTGGCTGAGGCAGCTCCTTCGATGCAATTAGCTTGGTCTGATCGTCATGGACAATATCTTTCCAAAGACCGTTTCGCGTCGAATCATCGGTGTGCTCTGCCAGTTCAAATAGGCGTCTCCTTTGTAGGACCATGTTGGACTTCGTCGGAGGGGATGTGGTGACCTCATATTCATGGAAACCACCTTGCGGCACTTCGACAGAGAAAAAATTGGCGCGGCAAGTGACGGGTCGCAGAGGAAGTGCAACGCGTTCTAACTTGAAAAGGATGCAATTGAAGCTGAGTCGGAACCGTCACAAAGACAAGCGTCGATATTTGCGTATATGCTAGAGTACGGAATCAGATACCGCCTTAGTAATTCAGCAGGATAGTGGTGCTTGCCCTCTTGTGCCACCTCGGAGACCACCGCCCCCTCCCAAACTACGTTCCCCGCCCCTAAAACCTTCCCTGTTTCCACTGCTTCTACCAAGGTGAGGGCTTCCCCAAGGACACGAGGGTGGATTCTGGTTGGGCTGTGTTCTTAATGCAAGACCGTAAGGGCGAAAAGAACAAACAGTGGCATTCATATGATCATGATTGAGGAGATAATCCGAGATTGAGATGTGTTCAGAAGTGGGAACAAACAATTCTTAGCAAACGCGATCATCCCCATTTAGTATACCTTCCTCAAACAACCTCGCAGAGCAAGCCAGCGTCTCTTCATACTAAATAGCACAACTTGGCACTACAAAAGATGTCCTCAATGAAATCGGATGTCCCCAGAATCATAATTAAACCACGGGTGCCCGCAGTTCCACCAGCGCCAACTTCCGTGCCCACTTTGACGATCCCCGGAACTTCTTCACGTCTTATAGCGCCTGCGCCTACGTCTGAGGCGGACGATGTGGGCTTCGATGATGGGATGGACCTAGACAGCCCTATGGACGGACAAACGGGGGACGAGGAGGGCGGGAACAGCAGATTGGGAACACCGCGGCCGAGAGGCCGGCCACGAGGGCGTGGGCGAGGCTCAGCAAGTGGCGCGAGCACTCCGAGGGCACGGGGGCGGGGGAGAGGACGGGCACGGGGTAGAGGAGGGCGGGGCGCACTGACAATACGGTTGCCGAGGAGGGGCGACGAAGACGGCGAGGCAAGTGCTGAAGGCGATGTTGAGGCCGAGGGATCGGCAGCAGTGGAATCTGAGGCTGGGGATGTAGAGGCTGAGGGGGAAGTAGAGGAGCCTGTGAAGGAGAAGGAGGAGCCTTTGGGAGGTGGAAAGCCTTTTCGCAAGATTCAAGGCAAAGTGTATGTCATTGAAGGGGACGAATTCATCACCGAAGAGGACCCCAAAGGCAACGAAAAAATTGACCATTCTGGTGTTCTCCTGGGCGGTATGCTTTCCCCTCTGGCTTTCGGGTTGCGCACCAACTTTTGTTTATTTAGGCCGAAGATTCAAAGCGTCCACCTTTGTGCTTCCCAACAGGCACCCTACGCGCCAATACATGCTAGCCATAGATGCCGCCCGGACATCTGGGTTTCGTGACTCGTTGTACTACTTTCGGCGGAACCCTCTCGCGTTCAAATTGAACGCCACCCAACCTGAAAAGGACTACCTCATCTCCGAGGGTAAACTCGGTTCGCACCTGCGCACGCGCAGCGTCACTCTCATTACCGCACGGAGTGCCTTTAAGCTCCATGGGAGCAAAATGGTCATCGGTGCGTACCCCATGCCCTAAACTCTTCGCCGCAGCCGGTGGCTCATGTTTTTGTTAATGGAAAACAGATGGCAGATGGGTCACAGACGATTACTACGAAGAAAAGATGATCGAAGAAATTACGCCTTTAGGCATAAAACCCGGCGACCTCGTCGGGGAGCTCCCCGACCCCAACGCCACTACCCACAGCAACGAGATGTCCGCCCTCGCTGCTACCACCACTGGGGCCGCCGCCGGCAAAGGCGATCGCGCTGGTGGTGGGATATATCGCGCCGGGGGGCCGACGACGCTATTCGGGGGCAGTGGATGGGGTCCGTATAGTGATGGCCCGTTGAACGCGGTGCGGAAGAGCATGTTGTCAAGGGATGGGGTGGATGAAAATAATTGGATGTTCATGATGGCAATGAAGGTGGCGGAGTCTGGGGAGGAGTGGGCGAAGTGGAGGCGGGAGGGTTTGAAACTTGGTGGGGGCGTAGAGCCGGATGTAAGGGCGGGGAGTGCAGAGGTGCCAAGTGTGATTATCGATCAGACGAAGCGGAAAATCAATGAAGATGAGGAGGGTGAGGGTGAGGTGGGTGACGAAGAGGAGGAGCAGAGCGTGAAGGGCATGAAAGTTGACGCGGAGCCCACCGCGAAGCGGCGGCGTGTAAGGACAAAAACAGACGAGGCACCACTGGGGATATATGAGCCGCACTCCGGCCTGGTACATTGTAAGCATTCTCATGCATCGCCGATTTTCCTGATTTTATGTTTCCTTTCCAGATCGGGACGATACTCAGCCGACACGAAGTCGCTGGGAAGCCCTGCCTGATCCTGGCGGGAAAAAACGCGTGCTGGGTGGCACGAAGGTGGGGAATGGGGCGTGGGCCCTTGCTTGGGTCGACACCGTCATGGAAGTAGACGGTCCTCAAGCGGAGCAACTCCGTTTGACCCAAGAGAGAGAGATATTGCTTAGAGAGGCAGAGGGTGGTCGCGCCCGACAGCCGGTTGTTGACTTAACGGTGGATACATAGTATCGTCCTTTTTTATTATTAGAGCTTTACGATTACTCCATGCTTAAACCGTGTAATAATGTATTTTACAAGCAGCATCAAGTCGCACCCGAGTACTTGGTATTGCTCTAGTCCTACTATTACTCTGCGAGTCCAACACACGTATAGGGTGTGGACTGGGCCAGCCGCGGAGAAACATAAAATTACACGGCATGGACTTCCCAGCAGACGTAGCATCTGTTGTGCGTGTTGAAATTCTCGGCTGGTACTATACTATGGTAGAAAAGGCAAAAGCTACGAGTGACTAGTGGAATGTAATGATCTAGCAAGGAGAGCGGCAGACGAAAAATAAGGAGTAGGTCTTTCAGTGTTGCGAATCGCTATACTGCGCTTTAATGATATCTGCAGCTCTCTCGGCGACAGCATACACAGCAGAGGCGATGTGGCCAGAAGGGATAATAGGCTAGCGGGGTGTTGTAAATTGAGTATCTCTTATAAAAAGGAGTTACAAGATTGACTCACGAAGATGGAAGCATCAACAACTCTGAGCCCAACGATATTTTTGACCCTCAAGTCCGGGTCTACGACACCTTTGTTGGCACCCTTCGCTGACATGCCCAGGGTTCCACTGGGATGGAAGAAAGTGCTACCCCCGGCTGTGATGTACTCGTCCAGCTTCTCGTCTGTCGTCGCGTTCTCGAGCCCACCGCTTGGAGCAACGATGTAATCCTTCCATACCGGGGCTGAAAAGAACCTAGTAGCCTGTTTGATGGCTTCGCGCATGACCACTCGATCAACCTTCTCCTTGAAAAAGCCTGGGTCAATCAGAGGGGGCTGGAACGGGTCGGAGGAGTTGATCTTGAGCGAACCACGAGAGACGGGTGAGGTCACAATCGTCGACATGCCCAAGTAACTCTTGTTGCGAGGAAACAGATCAGTTTCTACAATGAGCCCATTCTACGACGATGAACTAAGGGCAAATAATTGTCGAAGCGGCTAGATTGACGTACTGCGATGAGAAATTGGAAGTGGGGAGTGTTCGGCCCAGCGGCAAGGTCTGTTTTCAGGGTCACATTCTTCGCCATTCGGAAAAAGCCAAGCATCGAGGCGTGCGTGTTCACGAAAGGACCGCCACCCGTTTCTTGCCACAGCTTTAACTCCCCTGGGACGTTCGCCGGATCACGAATCTGTTCAAAGGTATTGTTGGAATTGACGATCCAGCCGTGAGCGAGAACTGGCTTGTCCATGAAATTTTCGCCGACATCAGGAAGGTTCACGAGCGGCTTGACTCCGACAGCTCTTAAGGCTTTCGATGCGCCAATACCCGAGTTCAACATGATGTGAGATGAGCCGATCGACCCAGCGGATAGTATGACCTCTTTGGTGGCGTTGAGGCGGCTGAGTGTGCCTGAACAGGATATTTGGGAAGAATTCGAGTATTCTAAACGAGAACAAACCTCCGATTGTCTGTCGGAACTCCACACTACGGAAAGTAGGCGTCTTCCCTGCGGTCTGAATGAGACGTGAAACCTCAGCGTTGACAAGGACGTGAAGGTTGGTCCGGTTCAGGAATTGGGGCGCTAGGTACCCATTTGCAGAACTCCCTCTAATTCCTGTACGGCCATCGATGTTAGTTAACAGGTAACCTATTGGGTGATCAGTGGATGCTCGTATCGTAGGATGTATATCTATAATTTACTGATTCCAAGAGGTTTTCCCGAGCTGATATCCAGGTTGAATTTAAAATCGCCGCCCAGCTGGTGAGCAGCAGTGGCAACCATTTGGTCGATCGGGATGGGGTATCCGCTCAGACTAGTTGTGAGGAGACCATTGCGGCCGTGGAGAGACGGATCAAGCTGGCCTTGTGTGTCATGATTATCTTTCGGGGGGGTGAGCCGTTCATTCTTCTTGAAGTACCCTTTGAGGCTATTCCATGACCACCCATTATCACCAGTGACCTTGGACCAGCGGTCAAAGTCCTCGATGGTTGAACGAGTGTATATCATGAAATCTGGGGTTGGAGAATGATTAGAACGGGGATAATTCTTCGGGAACGCAGGGGACATGCCGGTTGAGCTGCAGCCTCCAAGGATATGGCCACGCGGGAGGTAGACGGTTCTCCCGCCAAGTCCAACCTGGGGCACGGAGGTGTAGTTCCAATCGTACCTTGTACTGAAAAGGCTTGTGGCTAAAAATGGAACCTCGGATTCGAGAACACCGACATGACTAAAGGAAACAGTAAGCATAGGACATCCATGATAGAGCTTGCGTTCCCCTTACGAGGGTCCTGCCTCGAGCACGAGGACTTGAAATCTTGGGTTCTCAGATAGGCGGTTGGCTAGGACGTTACCGCCAACCCCGCCTACGGAGGCATTGAGCATGGGATTATTGAGCGGGAAAAATGTACATGCCACCAATGATAATGAAATCAAAATGTTTGTGGGGAAGGTCAGTAACCTTCTCGTAGATGGCGGCTCGTGCTTGGAGCAAAACGATGGAGCCCAGTGCAAGGGCGAGCAGGGTTCTGATAGACCCCATTCGCAGCTATGTGGTGATAGCTTGGGATGGACGAAAGGGAGGAATTATATCAGGGACATGAACTTCGAAATAGCTGTACTTATAGTAAGCACGAAAAAGCTTAATATCCAGGGGCTGCCCATTTTGTATCCGTATAGAGGAGAAAAGCGCGACCTCGTCGGATCCATAATCCCTGTTGGCAGCGCGATCTGGTCGGGGCCTCCAATCCATGTATTTAGTGAGCGGTGCGGGGTCGTGGCCGGGGACGGGGGCGAGTGCGTAGGTGCCGGCGAACTGCGTTGTAGGTGTCGCGGGACCCGGGAACTGACAACCATTCCACATTAGTGCTAGAATGGATATTTGGGTTGCCACAGTACCGTATGGCTCCGAACCGACTCGTCCCATGAACGCGGTCAATGTCGCCATTGTGCCTGCGTACCAACGCCACAACAGTGGCACTTGTCGGGGGCATAAACAACTGATTTATAGATTCCACGCGAAATCAAGGAGAAAGCGTTGCAGTTTGGTAATATCAAGGCCTCCTCCGCCAGGACAAGATGCTTAACGTGCCGGGAGCCGGGAGATGCAGCGCCCGAAGGCGTTGCCAGTCAAATGGAATCAGAACCTTCATCCACCATAGGTATTACGATAAGCCACTGACTCGGATCAGGGTGGGTCACATTCGGGAACACTACCGCATGGTAGCTGGCATGAGAGTGGTGTGTGCCATGTTTAGGTATGGGAAAAAGACCGAATGGTATGCAATTTGAGAGAAAGTCAGCTTGTTTCCAAGCCTCTGAAGATACTTTGCAGGTTTCGTATCTATATGCGGAATGCCAGTGGGTTTGTATTTTGGGAATCGGGTTGTGAGGCGGACTCGTCTCGTCATCGAACGATGGGTTTGCACTTGTCGCGGTATCTGATTGGCCCGGAGGCGGACAAAATTAGTACGCTCGATACGTACGTATGTAGCTGATATTTTAGGCTTGACGAGTCGGCGTACCAAATCAATGATTCGATCTCGAGGCCAGTCCTTGCCCGAGCACAGCACCGTATGCTAAGGAGACCATTCCGCATTCGTCGGGGTGGGCGGCCTATTATCATGCACAGGGGGCTATTGGCGGATGCGGTCAATGATTGCGTCCTGGGGAGCAGAGTAATCCATCGCGAACAAGAAAGCGCGACTTCATCCTGATCAGAGAGCGCGGGACGCCTTGACACAGAGAAATGTTGACAGTGGACAACTGACAGTGCGGACCGGACGTCCTTGAGAATATGTACTGTGCCACTGGACAGAACTCAACATGATTGCGGAATGGCAACATGTTGATACCGGTCTCTCTCGACAGTGACCTTTATCCATGGCGTATTATACGTGACCGAGCAGGCGGCACAGAGGCCGTTTGGTACTTCGCGGGTACTTTGGTTGATCCAGCGAACAAAATAGAGAGCCCAAGCGGGTAATACGGCTTGTTGCTGAAAAGCGCAATAATGGAATTGACCGATGCATGTCAATGCACCTGCATTTTCCTGCCAGAGTTGGTGAGGTCGTATCCCATTTCCGGGCCTGTCACTGTTGACCAGTGGATCGTCACTCATGAAGCTGTTGCTAAGCATGCCGGGTTGGGGACTCCGTCGCGGAGTATGAACTATGTAAGGTACGAAACGTCGGCAACTTGACGTTGCTCCAGAGCGTCGCGGACCGGAGAAAAAAAGTGCTATTTCATGTCACTGGCAATGATATGAATTCAAGTAGGCTTGGCCATGACTACAGCATTTTTTGAAACTTAGTAAGTTCCCTATGCCGCTACTGACTGCAATTGGTCTCTTGCGTATGTCATCGTCGAGCTCCATCGAGTCACGATTCTAGTCAAAGGCTGAGCAACGCAAACTTGCAGTGCTCAGTACTGTCAACTTTCATCCGACGGCGAATATCGATCGCTCTAGAGTTCAGTAGGACGACTCCCTTGTTTTTCTACAGCGCTCTTGGTTTCTAGAGGTTTCTCTTCTACTCATCAGACAGGATCTATGATAAGTTAATCTGCTATCTATCGACGCAGCCCGAACTCGCATGAGTTAACACTCGTTTCGTTACCGGCTGCGCTCGAATTGATTGCTGCAAATATTGCGTTATTTACCACCGAATATGAACTCGGCTCACGATTGTGTTCACCCAGCGTGATACCAAGTAAGCTCATGGGCTGCGTGAATGCTTAACAGAGGGTGCCGTAAATGGTGTTAATATGGAACCGAACAAAGCCAGTAGCGAGCGGTTGAGCTCTCTCGTGGAGCATACGAGACTTGCTGTTTCATCAGTCCGCCTAAAATTGCACCGCATCTTCCAGTCGGGATCTCTTCTTTTTAGGACACCCGGGTACCTCGGACTAGATGCATTTCAAGATGCATGGACACCCAATGATGGGAGGGATTCGTCATACTGCCTCGATCAATATACTCGAGACCGTCATTAAGATTACTCATCCCAAGGTGGATACCGAGGGTATCATTCCTAGCCTCCATGCACCGAGAACCCGAATGCTGCTCATAGCGGATATTTCCATCTTGGTCACTAGATGCAGATAACCCCGAGGCAGTGGACGGATCTGGGGCAGGCGGTGTTGGATCGGTTGAAGAGCAAAAACGAGGCGCTGACAGGGGGATCTGAGGGAGCTCGAGGACAACAGGGCGCATGGCACCGCTGCTGGTGGGGATGGAGAAGTGGAGCTGGTCCTGAGGGAGAACTGGAAGCTGGTGAATAAGAAAAAGAAGGGGCTTGGGGACGCGGTTAAGCAAAAGGAGAAGCGACCGTTGCGTCTCCAGGAGGTACGCCAAATGTCCCCTCATCCCACAACATCAACTTAACCCCCCCAAAAAGGTCTTCATGTCCAAGCGGCTGAAATCATGTCCATCCTCGGCCTCAAGCTTGCATTCTACCCGAACGGCCGGGTCCGGGTCGCATCGGTGTATAATGTCTGCCTCTTTTGTCTTCCAGCCCACCTTGATAAACAAAGACCAGGACAGAAACAGGGACTGGAATGGGAAGGGAGGGGGCGAAGATGCAACACATGGCGCAGGGTGAGGGAGGCCCACAGGATCTCTTTATGGTAAAAACAATAGGTGTCAAAGGGATGACTGACAAAGCAAAAGGTAACAAATTTCATGTATCTATCTAATATGGGCATTGGTAAAATGACCTCACCCCAAGGTCCTCTGTTTTGTTCATTATGAAAAATCACAAACTTGTTTCAATGGATGGCTGCTTTGCAAAAAACCATATGTATTCATGAATGTTTAAATAACATTTGATGAGAAGGCAAAGGATATTTCAGGTCTCTGTTGGAAGAGAATGCTTAGTACAAAAAAAATAAGCTAACTTGAACATGTTGGGATATGAACATTCAACCTATGATAATCCATCTATCAGGTTCATATCATCAGTCTGACATGAATAAAAAGGAAAATTTAAAAAAACATACCATCTCTGCAGTGAGTGCAACAAATATATTACATATCCAAGTGAAATCACTGTCACTCCAATTCCTATATTGACTAGTATAGTGGTAGTGATATTAGGAAGCAATGATCAGTTGAAGAAAAGAAGTACCAACCCTTCTCCTCCAGGTTGGACAGGCAGGCCTTGATGGCAACCATCTGTCATTTCAAGTGGGAGATGTCTGTGGAGACTCCAATAAACATAAAATAAGTATATATGAAGGACATACACCAACTACAAGACCAAGGTACTGGAGCCCAATGACATAGGACTGAGCAAGACCAAAACAAAGTCAATCAATCTTAGCAGAGTCAAAGTGTGGCACTGACAACATGGGTGGTGATGACAGTGACACTTGCATGTTTGTACTGGGGGTACTTGTTAGGACTGGCGTCCTCAACTACTCAATCAGAGTTCACGTTCTGATGCTTGTTGGCGATTGGCCTAGACAAGCTCCCTATCCTAGCCTTGATGGCGAATGGATAGTCAATAACCTGCTTCTAGGGGCAAGGTTATAGTCTACTGGCTTTCGAGGCTCAGTCGTCGGTGTGGAGATTGAGCAGAGGGGACGTTGTAAGTCCCAAAGTGATACCAGAGTAAGAGGGTATATTTCAATAGATCAAGCTGGAGAGCTTGACCGATTGTCCTACTACTTATATACGATGGGATAATCACAGGGTAAATGTTCGGGGGCCGACATATCGTAAAAGAGGTGAGATAAGAAGTTGGTGGGTATGGTAACAATGATAGACCTTCCAAGTAATGATGGGGGTAGGGAAGGGAAGTGATGTGGGTCACGACAGCGAAGCTGTGAAGACGACAACGATCTATCAAAGATAAATATAGTAAGTAACAACAACGTTGTGTGACGAGGAGAAGAAGAAAGATGAGTGTTAGGACTGGTGTCCTTAACTACTCAATCCAAGCTGGTGTTCCAAGTCTTGTCGGCTATTGGCCTAGACAAGTACTCTATCCTAGCCTTGATGGCGAACAGATAGTCGATAACCTGCTTTGGAAGGCAAGGTTATGTTCTACTGGCTTTCTGGGTACAGTTGTCGGTTCGAGGGTCGAGCAATAAGGACGTTGTAAGTCCCAAGTATGGTCGAATAGACAGGTATATTCCAATAGATCAAGCTGAAGAGCTTGACCGATTGTTCTACTAGTTATATACTACCGGATGGCCAGAAGATAAATATAGATGAGACAGGAGACGGGGGGGTGGGTATGGTAACAATGACAGATCTTCCAAGTAGTGATGGGGGTAGCGAAGGGGAGTGATATGGGTCGTGACAGCGAGGCTGTGGAGACGACGACGATCTGTCAAGGATAAATATAGTAAAGACAACAACGTTGTGTGATGAGAGAGAAAAGGAAGATGGGAAGAAGAAAATCGTAACATTACCCTCCGACTATGGCGAAGTCACCGACTTCGACTCCATCATTCTCCTATCATGTTGTGGATCCCTTCCTCGTCAAACACATCCCCTCCCAGGTCCTGATAAATGCTATCTTGGTCACGACTAATAACACAGTCATTGTCGGCATGGTCGGCATCCATCATTCCACACCATCGACATATACGGGTGAGGCACTGACTGGCTTCGTGTCCTCGTCGATCACATCGTCGGCATACAGGTATTTCAGCCGGTAATAACAATGTAGGAGTGGTTGATGTGGGTCTGAGTTGTGGCAGAGGATGTACGTCTATGGGAGAGATCTCCACAGGAGAGTCTCTTGTCGACCGGAATGCCATTTCGCATCGTAAGCGTCTTCTTTGAGCTTGCGAGAGGGGGGGATCAGAAGTGTTTGGACTTGGAGGGGCGGTTTGGGGTGAGATGGGGTATGGAGGCGGCGGAGGAGGATCGTAATGTCCACGGACGTGAGCGAGGATATCATGGCAGATGAGTTGGCGTAAGATGGTATCCTGGATGAGGTTTGCAGATTCGAGGGAAGTCTCTACATCTTGCCTTAGCCGTTCCAGGGTCGCGAGGTTTTGTAGGGCGGTCTCTTGACCATCTTGAGCGAGTCGGAAAAATTGATGGAATACATAGAGGGATCGATGGGGCTGGAGGATCGGTAAGAGGGACTCGTACGCATCTAGCATCTGATACCAGTCTTGAAAATGCTCTAGGTTGTCAACGAGGGGATGATTCAGCGGGGTGTGATCCAGGGGGGAGCGGAATTCGGCCATGAGGGAGACGACGTCTTTTGGTTTGGTTAAATAGGGATGTTCATAGAGGTTCTAGCTCCTCTGATGGGATGTTAACGGGGTACTGGTCGCTAAGGGAAGTGTTCCTTCATAAGAAGATTCTATAACAACAGTTTCCCAGTTTGGGGATTGAGGGGAGTAGACTCTGGGGATGTTTGATGGTCGTGGTGGAAGCGAGCTAGAGCGTGGGGGACGAGTGCAGGTTCTGGTCCGAGTTGGTTCAGCAGGGGTTGGGGGAACTAGTTGGACAGGAAGTGGGATTGGGTCGCGGAGAGTGAGTTCCATGGGATGGGAGGACAGTCAGTTTCCTCTTTCTTCTTGTTCGAACATTCTTTGCTCCCACTGTTGACGTCTACGAAAAAAGAAGATGGTTAACCCGATCATCCAAACTACCATAGCGATCAGGGCAGCGAGTATGAAGGCATTTGACGTGGTGTCGGTTAGCATGATGTGAAGTTGGAGGAATGAGTTAGAGGTGTTTTCTTCTTTTGTAATCGTTTAAAATTTGTAGAGTGTTCTCCAAATGGGATGCCGGTTCCCACATGTTTTCGGCTGACGAATATCCCTTCCATTTGATCAGGTAGCAGTAGCCCTTACCGATCTTCTTGTGTGCCACGATGGCTTCTACTTCATATTGTTCTTCTCCGTCGACTAGGTCAGGAGGGGTTGAAATGAAGTTTGGTCCGTGAACGTCGTTTTCTTCGTAAGGTGACAGAAGGCTGGCATGGAACACCGGGTGAATCTTCCACTGCTCTGGGAGTTTTAGTTGATAGGTTAAGGGGCCTAGGACCCTTGTGACTTCGAATGGCCCCTCTCTCTTGGGTGCTAGCTTTCGTGTTTGATACCTGATCTTCAGATTGGTGCTTTCTAGCCAAACTTTATCCCCTTTTTCGAAAGGTTTGAAGCTACGTGTCGTGTGCTTCATCATCTTCTGTCGTGCTAGTTCATGTGTTGCCAAGGCTTCATCTCTTGCACGTTGCAAGGCGACGATCCTTTGTTCGACTGCAGGTACATCAGTCTTCGGATAAGGGGTGGGGATGCTTCTAGGGTCGAAGCCCATCATTAGGTAAAATGGAGAAGCGTTTCGTGCAGAGTGCATGTGGTTGTTGTGTGTAAATTCCGCTAGGGGTAGTAGGTCCTTCCAAGTTTTGGGGTTATTTGCGCAGAAGATTCGTAAATACACTTCGATTTCTTGGTTTAAGCACTTCGTTTGTCCATCTGTTTGGGGTGGTAGGGTGTGCTCAGGGCTAGTTTGATGCCTAGTAGTTTTCCAAGTTCTCTTGTAACCCGTGCTGCAAACTGCGGACCTCTGTCTGAGATGATAGTATTGGGGAGTCCAAACCTTTTGTAGACATTCTGCATGAGGAGGTCTGCAGTTCCCAAAGCATCGATCGTTTTCGTGCAAGGGATTAAAATTACCCCCTTCATAAGTCCATGGTCTACCACGACCATGAGAGAGTCGGAACCGTTGCGTTCCGGTAGATCGGTGATAAAATCCATGGAGATTTGTGCGAAGGGTTGGGTCACTGAGGATCAGATAGGTAAGATGGGTGGTGTTGTCGGGTGGGTATTGACTTTCATCTGCTGACAGGTAGCGCAGCCGTCGACATATTTTTTCACAAACGTGTGCATCCCAGGCCACCAGTAGTCACGTCGTACTAGCTCTAGAGTCTTGAACTGGCCAGGATGTCCCGATGATAATGTGTCGTGGTATCGCTGGGTGATCCTGCGTCGGAGGTCGAGGTCCTGAGGTACATAGCACTTCCCTTGGAAGAATAACATGCCGTCTTCGATTTTCCAGTCTTCTAGGGCAGATTTTGTGGGCAGTACCCCCTTTGTCTTCAACGTGTCAATGGCATCCATCATCGTGTCATCCTTCATCAGCGCTTGGGCCAGTGCACTTCTCAGGTCTAGGTCTACCGCCCGGACAAATAGTTCGTCAGGTAGAACTACGATGTCCTCATTATCCGTGTCCTCCTCTGGGCAGAGGTCAGGGCGTCGTGACAGTGCGTCGGATTGCACCATCTTTGATCCTGGAACATGGATTAATTTCAGGTTGAATAGGGATAAGTAGAGACTCCATCTCGCTTGTCTCCTATTCAGCTTCTGGGCTGTCCGGAAATACGTTAGGTTCCTGTGATCAGAGAGTATTGCTGTAGGGAATCTGTTGCCTTGAATCAGGTGTCGCCATGTTTCAAGTGCCCGGATTATTCCTAATAGTTCTCGATCATAGATCTGGTAGTTCCGTTGCATTGCATCGAAGGCATGTGAAATATATCCGCAAGGATGCCAGTCGCCGTTAATGTCCTGTTGGCGAATAACTCCTCCGGTCGCCCATTTCGAGGCGTCAGATTCGATTAGGTATGGCTTTGTCCTGTCTGGCATGATCAAGACCGGAGCCTTCAAGAACGCAGTCTTGAGTTTTTTGAAGGCATCATCCCTTTCTTCCGTCCATTCCCAGCATTTGTCCTTTTTTGTCAGTTCATGTAACGGATGGGCTAAGTTGGCGAAGTGGCTGATGAATTTTCGATAGAAGTTCCCAAAACCTAGGAATGATCGTACTCCTTTTACTGTTGTAGGGGTTGGCCAGTCTTTAATACCTGCGAGTTTTGTCAGGTCCATAGAGACATGATTTGGGGTGATGATCATCCCCAGATATTCGACCTTGTCCGTCTCGAAGGTACACTTTTCCAGTTTGAGGAAGAGATCATTCTCCTTCAAACGTTGTAGTACTCGGAGGGTACGCTTCCTGTGTTCGTCGAGGTTGTCCGAAAATATTAGGATGTCATCCATGTAGATGACAATCCATCCTTCGTTAATCATATCGCGGAAGATTTCATTCATCATCCTTTGGAATGTTGCGGGAGAGTTGCATAGTCCAAAGAACATCACCATCGGTTCAAAGAGTCCCCGATTGGTTTTGAATGCAGCTTTCCATTCATCACCCTTTTTGATCCTGACGTTGTTATATCCCCATCGTAGGTCCAGCTTGGTGAAGATGGTTGCTCCCTTCAGAGTTTCCATCAAGTCACTGATTAAAGGAAGAGGATAAGTGTCGGGGATAGTCATGTCATTCAGATATCGGTAATCTTGGCAAGGTCTGAGAGATCCCTCCTCCTTTTTGGCGACAAAGAAGAAGGGTGACGCCATGGGTGAGTTTGAATATCGGATATACCCCTTCTTTAAGTTTTCCGTAAGGAATTCGTCTAGTTTTTCTTGTTCTTTCAGGGATAAGGGGTATACCTTGCAATCTCGTGGTACTGCGTCCGGTTTCAGGTTTATTGCATGGTCGAAGGTTCGTCGGGCTGGCATTCGTTCTGATGCCTTTTTTTCGAAGACCTCCTTATAGTCCTGATAATAATCAGGTAGCATTTCCTCTATCGTCTTTGGTTTCGGCTTATCCTTTTCTTCAGTGGTATGAAGGTGAGCCAACTCTTGAGCGATGGAAATTTTTTGCCTTATCCAGATGTGTTGGCTATAGGAATGCCGGATCGAGTGAAGAGCTTTCGTAAATCTCCCTATCGTTTGACCTTTCCGTTTGACTGTATATTCCGGGGATCGATGTTCCTCTGTCAGGGGAGCTTCCTTTTCTTCGAATATCCCCAAGACTGGTTCCCCTTGAATATAACTGATGATTAGATCATCGTTTGAGAGGTAGCCTTCGTCTGGTTTGAATTCTTCGGGGAGAATCTGCGCGGGTTTGTCCAGTTGCTTGGTCTTGTTGACGGGTGTTTCCGGTGAGATACTAGGAATTTGTTCTTGTATCCATTCCTGGTTTTCCATAATGATTGGTTTGTCTAGTCCCAGTGTCTGACCAACAAACTGTGGTTTGTCCTCCTCAACCTCTTCGAAGGTTGCTTTCGGATAGATTCTAGTTCGAGTGGTTTCTTTCCTGGGAGACAATTCCATTTCTAGGAAATCCTGTTCCTTTGCTTTTCGATCGAGAATAATCTTGGTTTTAACCCTCAACTGTCTGATTTCCTTGGCTTGTCTGAGGGCTGATCCAAAGGTTCGCTTCGGGAATGTCGTAGTAGTAGTAGTTCCTTGTGTTATTAATCGCCGGATTTCATTCTTCTCCTTGAGGATAGAGGAGAAGGTTCTTCTTGCACGTTTCGGGTTGATTTCGAGTTGGCCAGTTTCCCAGTTGATATTTGGATTGTATTTCCTGAGCCAGGAGAGTCCAAGAATCATGTTTTCGTCTCCTAGGTCTTGGATAAGGAAAAGATCTCGTGTCATGAGTTTTCCTATCCTGTTCGTCAACCATGTATAATGGGTGATGGGTCCTGCTTTGTTATATGTTCCATCCACGTTCCTTGTCCTGATCGGTTTCTGGAGTTCCTTCATTGGAACATTATTCTCCTTGGCGAAGTTTTTATCCAAGAAAAGTCCTTCTGCTCCCGAGTCTACGAGACTTTGTGTGTCGACGTTTCTTTCACCGATGCTAGCCGAAATGGGGATTCGAAAAGATTTTGAATTTTCGGCTAGTATTACAGTAGAAATGGAAACAGTGGCAGGTGCTGATGTCGAGGCAGGCCGCCGTATCAAAAACCCTCATCTTCTAGGTGCTTCATGCATTCCTCTTTCTCGTCATTGGGAAGTTCTGCGATTAAGGCCTTCATCTTCAGATAGGCATCTTTTCCCTTCTTTGGGTCATTCTTCTGGAAATTGAATTTCCGGGGTTCGCCAGGGAACTTCCCTTTCTGGTGATCACTGGCCCGGTGACCGGGTTGATGGCATTCGAAGCATAGCCCCTTTTTCATGTGAGCGTCTCGTTCTTCGAGGGTGAGGCGATCAATATCCATTGCATTGGGGTCGCGGGGGACGTGTCGTGGGGCTTGCTGGTTAGGGTGGGAAGTCTTATGGAGCACCCCACGGAATCGTTCAGCCAAGGCCTTTGATCTGCACCATTGGTTGTTGAATCTAGAAGCGGCCGTATACCAATTGTCAAGGGTCTTGGGCATCTTTTCCATGTCGAATATTTTCTCAAGGAGTTTACTCCTGAGTCCTTCCATGAAGTATTTGATCAAGGGGGCATCTTCCTTGATTCTACTTCGTCCCACCTGGACTTTGAAGTCTGTGATGTATTCGTCGGCAGTTCCGGTTTGCTTCAAGGTCCGGAGCCTTGTTCGGGCGTCGCCTTCATCATCAATGGGCTCAAAGGCTTTCTTCAGCTCTTCGGCAAATGCTTCTTCAGTTCCCCAACTTTCTTTAGTAAGATTCTCATTCAAGAAGTTCTCCTTCCATGGGCCGGCAGTCCCTCCCTTCATGTAGGAGAGCAAGAATGCAATCCTCTTGTTGGGGGTATTGTAAGTTTCTTCATTGAGTTTTAGATAGAGGCCCGAGTCCAAGATGAACGTCTTGAACTTGCTGCGGGTCCCATCAAATACAGCGGGAAGGTTGATCTTTATTTCTCCATTGCGATGAGTTGGGGGCGTGGTTGTTTGGGGATCGGGGTTCATGGATTGCTCTACCATTTCAGGTTCTGGTGTCGGGGCGTATAGGGGAATATATGGTTCTGGGTTCCGTTGTTCAATCAAGCCGAAGGTAGAGTCGGCTATTGGCCTAGACAAGTACTCTATCCTAGCCTTGATGGCGAACGGATAGTCGATAACCTGCTTTGGAAGGCAAGGTTATGTTCTACTGGCTTTCTGGGTACAGTTGTCGGTTCGAGGGTCGAGCAATAAGGACGTTGTAAGTCCCAAGTATGGTCGAATAGACAGGTATATTCCAATAGATCAAGCTGAAGAGCTTGACCGATTGTTCTACTAGTTATATACTACTGGATGGCCAGAAGATAAATATAGATGAGAAAGGAGACGGGGGGGTGGGTATGGTAACAATGACAGATCTTCCAAGTAGTGATGGGGGTAGCGAAGGGGAGTGATATGGGTCGTGACAGCGAGGCTGTGGAGACGACGACGATCTGTCAAGGATAAATATAGTAAAGACAACAACGTTGTGTGATGAGAGAGAAAAGGAAGATGGGAAGAAGAAAATCGTAACAATGAGAATAAGGAAATCGTAACATTACCCTCCGACTAAGGGCGAAGGCACCGACTTCGACTCCATCATTCTCCTATCATGTTATGGATCCCTTCCTCGTCGAACACATCCCCTCCCAGATCCTGATAGATGCTATCTTGATTGCGACTAATAACACAGTCATTGTCGGCATGGTTGGCATCCATCATTCCACACCATTGACATATACGAGTGAGGCATTGACTCGCTGCGTGTCCTTGTCGATCACATCACTGGCAAGTAGGTATCTCGGCTGGTAATAACAGGACAGAAGCGGTTGACGCCGGTCTGGATAGCTGGGCTGGGGGTGTGGTAATGGGAGAGGTCTCCTCAGGAGTGCTTCTTGTCAGTCGGAATGCTGCCTCACGCCGTAAGCGTCTTCTTTGGGCTCGTGAGAGGGGAGGATCGGGAGTGCTAGGACTTGGAGGGGCTGTCTGGGGCGAGACGGGGTATGGAGGTGGTGGAGGAGGATCATAACGACCACGGACATGGGTGAGGATATCGTGACAAATAAGTTGTCGTAGAACGGTGTCCTGGATGAGATTTGCGGATTCAAGGGAGTTCTCCACGTCTCGTTTCAAACGTTCCAGGGTCGCGAGATTCTGTAGGGCAGTTTCCCGACCGTCTTGGGCTAGCCGGAAGAATTGGTGAAAGACAAAGAGGGATCTATGGGGGCGGAGGACCGGCAGAAGAGATTTGTACACATCTAGCGTCCGATACCAGTCCTGGAAGTGTTCCAGGTTTTCGATGAGAGGGTGGTTTGGTGGGATGTGATCTAGGGGGATGTGGATTTCAGCCATAGGGAGACAGTGGTTTTTTGGTTAGTTAAATAGGTATCTTCATAGAGGTTCTAGCTCCTCTGATCGGATATTGATGGGGTATTAGTTGCCAGGGGGAGTGTTCCTTCGTAGGAAGATTCTATGACAACTGCTGATGGAAGGGGGGGGTGTCATTGGGTGAGAGGGTAAGGGATTCTACTTGGTTCGCCTGTCTCCCAGTTCGGGGACAGAGGGGAGTAGATTCTGGGGATGTTCGTCCGTCGAGGCGGAAGCAAGTTAGAGCGCGGGGGGTGAGTGCGGGTCCTAGTCTGAGATGGTTCGGCGGGGATTGGGGGAAGCAGTTGGATAGGAAGTGGGATCGGGTCACAGAGGGTGTGTGACGACGTGGTATTGGGTCTGGTCACCTGACATGCCCAAAGGCCATGGACAACAGTAGCATACTATTAGTAATCATTGTTTGTATTCCTTTTTCAGACTTAGAATACATTAAGCATACCATTATCATCTCGTCAACCCCCTCTCTAAGGATCACCAAGCCGTGCTCACCTTACGGACCATCGCGTACACCACCGCCCCTGTGTAGGGTCACAACGCCCCTCCTCTAGGGCTACAAGAGCCCGGTGTCGGATGACAACACCCCTTAGCAGGATTACAGCTAGGTACAACCACCATGGTACCCAGAGCACGCGTAGGCAGGGGAACCTCCACAGGTGACCTGTGACGCAGCTCTGCCTCCGGAACCAAATGTTGACCTGCGAGAAGTCCATGGACACCTGATGTCGCCACTCGGCATCACAGGGTGAGTTCAATGGGATGGAAAGAGTGCCAATTTCCTCCTTCTTCTTGTTCGAATATCCTTCGTTCCCATTGTCGACGCCTTTGAATGAAGAAGATAGTTAGACTGATCATCCAGATCACAATAGTAATCAGGGCGGCAAGTACGAAAGCATTCGAGGTGGCGTCTGTTAGCATGATGGGAAGTTGGTGGATGAGTTAGAGTTGTCTTCTTCTTTTGTAGTCATTCAAAATTTGTCGAGTGTTTTCCAAATTGGTTGTCGGTTCCCACATGTTTTCTGCTGATGAATACCCCTTCCATTTGACTAGGTAGTGGTAGCCTTTTCTGATCTTCTTGTGTGCCACGATGGTTTCTACTTTGTATTTGTAGCAGGTGCTACAGAGTCTCACAGTACCCAACAGAGCTTGACCGAGTCTGGTATTGCTGTAGGTAGTGATGTGAAACTTATTGTACAAACAACATGTAAACACTACAGTTCTGGGCAATGGCTAAGGCCATTGCCAAACAACAACAACCTACCCATAATGGGTAGGTGACCTGTTACATACCCCCCTTTAAGATTGCATAGCAATCTTAAACAACACCAAGTTCGACATATATGAACTTGAACAAAGTGGTACATGCGACATAAAATATGTCACAAATAAAAAAGAATAAGTTAAGGACATCAAGAATGCCCCAATGAGTAGGAGAAATTTCCCTCCACTCAGTCCCCAACTGATCTCGTCCATGCCTTTTTGCAAGTGGGTGTGTGGTCAGGTACAATGACCTGACACTAACGCCTGAATCCCTAAGTTTGTCCAGTCATCCACCAAGTCGTCAGCTGGTAATTCAGTGGCCCATGCTTCATTGGTGTATGACTCCATCGTTGTTTCAAGATGTGACCGACGATGGCCATGTCCAAGCTAGTAGTATTACTGCCAACGACGGAGGTGTACATGACACTGACATTAATCCTGGGAAGGTTTCAGCAGCGTACAGGCTGCTACAACGTAGGATAAGTCGCGATCGGGTCATGCAGTAGTTTGACGTAATGATATGCCAACACACGAGATTACCACTGGCAAGGTATGACATGAACCAGCGATATAGGGAGGATGAAGGAAAAAGTATGATGACCATTAATAGCCATCAAAATAGAAATCACTACCCTCAGAACCTTCATCAGGTTCTGAGTCGTGATAATTTGAACTGTCATCAGGCTCGTCTAGATTATCAGCATCTTCGTAGATGCGCTCCTCGTTCTCTGTGTCATAGTAATCGACACTACTGCCCCCCTCCTCTTGATCACTCCGTGAGGATTGATCATAACCATAATCTGAACCCAACATGGGCTCGTACTGTAACTCATCCGAGTTAATAGAAACTCGTTCCAAGTCTTCCGTATAGTAACGGAAGTCACCACACTCCTCTTCACACCGATACGTCCTGACATCATATGTCAGGTTTTCGGGTGTATCTACAACACCTTTGGACGAACTATTGTCGCCCAAAGCATCGTCGTCAGTGGCTTGATGAAGGGCCAGCTGACGCATACACGCCAGGTGCTCAATATTCATAGACGCGGAACGCGTCTCGCTATAGTCATAGCCACCCACAACACTAGGGCTTGGTGAACGGGACTTGCTCACAATTTGGTCTTCTGACTCAAAATCATAAGCCAAATTATTTCCGGCGACGTCGTCGTCAGATAGATAATCACTTGAATCATCATAGATATGATTCACCACTGGCACCATTGAAGGTGTCGATTTCTGCTGTGTGTTCATAATAAACACACATTTTTCCTCCGTATGGTCCACTAGGTCCACAATAGGTGAGGGTCTTCCACTTGGGTGCATGCCCCAAACAGTCACCAATTGGACAGGATCACGCCCTGTCGCGTCTGGCAAAATGTCGGTGGGCGCCATAGGCGTCTGCATTGAAGTCACCTGACTTCGTTTGGTGGACCACTGTCCACCACCACCATGGAGGGGCGTCGTTGACGTCCCTCTCGTTTGCTCACCCTTTCTACCCTCTCCTCTCACCTGCGCGGCTACCCAGTCGCCTCCAGGATATGCTGGACGCGAGCATGCGCCCTCAATAGGTGTCGACAACACCACCTTGGTGCTAGAGGGTTTGGGGCCTGTGTGCCCTGGGGATGGGTTTCTGCGTGCTTTTGAGCACGCTGGCAGGGTTCACACATGTACGCGAGCCATTTTGCATGCCTGGGATGGCGTCAACAATGTCATCCATGGTCTACTGACCATATCTGCCCCTCGGGGGCAGCTTGTTCCATTCATTTTAGGTTTTGGGACGAAATTCGCCCCCTCTACATGGCCATGCCATGCTGGTTCTCTATGGGCGTGGATTCCTCCCCCCATACTCACTTCCTCACCCTCCATCCCTTCAGGGATGGCTCTCCTTGCCACTGAGCCTCCAATAGGCTCGGAGGCCCCTGCATGACGTGTCAATACACCATGCCTAGAATTTTCGCAACTGCCAGCCACTGGCAGTCCCAGCACGCGATGGGTATGGACTATTCCCCCCATAGGCGCATCCTTGCCATCCACCCATGTGTGGATGGCCTCCGATGTTCCTTCCGAGCCCACAATAGGCTCGACGACGCTTGCATGACGCACTAATACGCCATGCCTCGACTTTTCTACCTTGTTGGCCACACAGGATGACGACGGCATCCTTAGCGGATTTCTCAACGCCACTGCGACGTCTGGGACACAATGGGGACCCGATGCCATGCACCCCATGCTCTTACCTGGGCATAGCACGGTCGTTGGGTGCTCCGCATCGCTTCGGGGCCAACTTTTGTTGGTCCTTGCAATGCGACCCATTGCTACCTCCGTTGTGTTCAACTCTAGTGGCAACAACGGCGTCTCAGACATCGCCTTACACCTCAACAGTGGTGTTGACCACAGCGGCGACAACGGCGCTTTGACCACTACTACAGGCGACGTAGAAAACGTCGCCTTCACCCTTGGTGACTCGAACCTCTCAGGGCTCGACTGCATCAACGCCACCTCTTCGTCTACCGACAGTTTAGACTGTGACGACTCAGTTGTCACTGCATTCGACATTTTCAACGTCGTCTTCGAGCTTAGCAGCTCGACCTCTTGCTGACATCCTTCGATGCCAACTGCCACCTCCAATGGCACTGGTATTAGCGGCGGATATTTCGTCGCTACCTCCGCCTCCTCAATACAGGCCTGTCGTCGTTCCTCGCGACGACTGTGGTACATCTCCGTAAGCTTCTGAAGCATACCCTTGAAGATGTCCACATAGCCAAGTGAGCTGTTTGCCCACCCGGATATTGTGACGACTGGCTTTCAACCGGTCACATGTCATGGGGCTTGGGGGTCTGGCATTCTAAGAGTGTCCGGGCCACCCCCTTCCCAGGGGTCCGGCATTCGGAGAAGTGTCCGGGTCACCCCTTGAAGACTCAAAGTCATGTCCTAAGCACGGGCCGGTGGTGTAACGGTTAAACACGCTGATCCTTTGGAACCTTTGGAGCTGAGATCCCGAGTTCAATCCCGGGCTGGTCCATGTTTTCAACGATTTCCCAGACGGTATCACATTGGTGGACCACAAGGGACTTCTTGGAGATCATTGATTCAGCAATGGTTAGGACAGTTGATCGAGCAGCTGTAGTCCATGGCTTTGAGTGGGGGGCACTGTGACGACTGGCTTTCAACCGGTCACATGTCATGGGGCTTGGGGGTCCGGCATTCTAAGAGTGTCCGGGCCACCCCCTTCCCAGGGGTCCGGCATTCGGAGAAGTGTCTGGGTCACCCCTTGAAGACTCAAAGTCATGTCCTAAGCACGGGCCGGTGGTGTAACGGTTAAACATGCTGATCCTTTGGAACCTTTGGAGCTGAGATCCCGAGTTCAATCCCGGGCTGGTCCATGTTTTCAACGATTTCCCAGACGGTATCACAGATATGCTTGGCATATTATCCTCTAATGCCCGTATTGCGACTTCCTGAATGCGCTGAGCTTGCCTTGAGTTCACATCCGGATGGTTCTTAAACCATACTGTCGCAATTTCCATCAAGGTTGACGGATCAGGCAATTTGCGGCCTCCTTCGAGGTCGCTGGGTGCGAGAAGCACCCTGTCCTCGCCCACCTTTGTGGGTGTTCTTGTTTCTGGAGCGACGTTCGCCCCATGCTGGTCACTCCAGTGACCGACTACGCGATGCGCAGCCCACTGCGCCGTCCTCTCTCTACCCCACTCCTTCCCCTCACCAGAATTTTGTCCCTGGTGGACAAAATTCTCATATCCTTTATGCGGCCTTTCAGGTCGCTTACCTTCACCGATGACATCTCGCCGGCTACTCCAACTCTTGTCGTCCAGCACTGACACGTCTGTGTTGGATCGCTGCGTATGGTTGGTTGGTGACTGGCTGCATTGTGAGCCAGTTGGCGAGTTGCCTGGTGTCCGTCAATTTGCAACGTCGTCCGCACCTTGATAGGTGACGTTTATGGGGGCGAGCCTATTGTGCTCGCGGCGCTCAGATTGCTTGACGATCGACTTGAATGGGACCGTAACGCATCGCCCGTTGGACAACGAACTAGTCGCAGATGAACGACTTGTTGTTCGAGACATGTCTGTTACACGACTTGACATACTCACAAGATCATCATCTCGTGCAGGTGAACGGAATCGCTCTGCTGGCATGTCATGTGCCAGCCTTGAAAGATGTTTTGTATTACGACTCATAGAGAGCCGTCTATCTATATCGACAATAATGGGTACTATTAACTCAAAGTATAGAGCTAATATATTGATGGTGTCCTTTGAGTGTAATGCCCAAAGTTTCACCTGAATGACCTCTAATGTGGCTGTTTCGACCCTTTCCTGTATGTCCCTGGGCCATTGGTAGTCCAGACGTAGCCAAAATCGTGTGAGCTCAGCCTGATGCTGCCGCAAGAATTTGGCCAGGTCCTGAAATAGCATTTCGATGTCATTCCAGTGATGTGGCAACTGCGATGCAGCTGCCATGCTCGGCGAGAGTGCCGTTTGTTCTGAAACATGTACTGGGGCCCCTTGAAGGGTCCCATATGGTACCGAGGGTCCCGTCGAGTGCCTAGATGTGGCCCGAGTGTCCATGTGGTCCCAGTGATGCAGACCAGATTAAAGCAGAATTACGAGTGAGAGATAAAAGCGGAGTATAGCGGGATATAGCGGGATACAGCAGTATGAGCTGGCTAGCTCAAAAAAATGTAGCAGGTGCTACGGAGTCTCACAGTACCCAACAGAGCTTGACCGAGTCTGGTATTGCTGTAGGTAGTGACGTGAAACTTATTGTACAAACAACATGTAAACACTACAGTTCTGGGCAATGGCTAAGGCCATTGCCAAACAACAACAACCTACCCATAATGGGTAGGTGACCTGTTACAGTATTGTTCTTCTCCGTCGACTAGATCAGGTGGGGGTGAGATAAAGTTTGGTCTGTGAATGTCGTTTTCTTCATGACGTGACAGGAGGCTGGCATGGAATACCGGGTGAATCTTCCATTGACTTGGGAGTTTCAGCTGGTAGGTTAAGGGGCCTAGAACTTTTGTGATCTCAAATGGTCCTTCTCTTTTGGGTGCTAGTTTCCGTGTTTGATACCCAATCTTGAGGTTGGTGCTCTCCAGCCAGACCTTATCCCCTTTTTCGAATGGTTTGAAATTACGTGTCGTATACTTCATCATCTTCTGCTGTGCTAGTTCATGTGTCGCCAGAGCTTCGTCTCTCGCACGTTGGAGGGCAATAATCCTTTGTTCGACTGAGGGTACGTCAGTCTTCGGATAAGGGGTGGGGATGCTTCTGGGGTCGAAGCCCATCATTAGGTAGAATGGGGAGGCATTTCGTGTGGAGTGCATGCGGTTGTTGTGTGTGAATTCCGCTAGAGGTAGTAGATCCTTCCATGTTTCGGGGTTGTTTGAGCAGAAGATTTGTAAATATACTTCGAGTTCTTGGTTTAACCGTTCCGTCTGTCCATCTGTTTGGGGGTGATAGGCCGTACTCAGTGCAAGTTTAATGCCTAGTAGTCTTCCAAGTTCTCTTGTAACCCGTGCTGCAAACTGCGGACCTCTGTCTGAGATGATTGTATCAGGGAGCCCAAACCTTTTGTAAACATTCTGCATGAGGAGGTCCGCGGTTCCTAAAGTGTCGATCGTTTTCGTGCAAGGGATTAAAATTACCCCCTTCGTAAGCCCATGGTTGACCACGACCATGAGGGAGTCGGAACCACTGCGTTCCGGTAGGTCCGTGATAAAGTCCATGGAGATCTGTGCGAAAGGTCAGGTCGCTGAGGATCGAATTGGCATGACGGGTGCTGCTGTCGGGTGGGTGTTAACTTTCATTTGTTGACAAGTGGCACAGCCCTCCACATATTTTTTTACAAATGTGTGCATCCCAGGCCACCAGTAGTCGCGTTTGACTAATTCTAGGGTTTTGAACTGGCCAGGATGTCCTGCTGATAGGGTGTCATGGTATCGCTGGACGATTCTGCGCCGGAGGGTTAGGTCCTCGGGTACATAGCATTTCCCTTGGAAGAATACCATGCTGTCGTCAATTTTCCAGTCTTCCAGAGCTGATTTTGTAGGTGGCACCCCCTTTGTTTTCAAGGCGTCTATGGCGTCTACCATAGTGTCATCTTTCATCAGTGCCTGGGCTAATGCACTCCTCAGGTCCAGGTCAATTGTCCAGACAAACAGCTCATCCGGTAGGAGTATAATATCCTTGTTATCTGTGTCTTCCTCAGGGCAGAGGTCTGGTCGGCGTGATAGTGCATCGGATTGCACCATCTTCGATCCCAGGACATGAATGAGTTTCAAGTTGAACAGCAAGAGATAAAGGCTCCAACGAGCCTGCCTCCTGTTCAACTTTTGGGCCGTTCGGAAGAAGGTTAGATTTTTGTGGTCGGAGAGTATTGCTGTTGGGAATTCTGTGCCCTGGATTAAGTGTCACCAAGTTTCAAGTGCCCGGATGATTCCTAGTAATTCCCGGTCATAGATTTGGTAGTTTTGTTGGGTCTAATCAAAGGTGTGCGGTATATATCCACATGGATGCCAGTCGCCATTGATGTCCTGTTGGCAAATGACCCCTCCAGTAGCCCATTTCGATGCGTCCGATTCAATCAAATAAGGTTTTGTTTGGTCTGGCATAAGTAGGACTGGTGCTTTTAAGAATGCTGCCTTGAGCTTCTTGAAGGCATCATTTCTTTCCCTTGTCCATTCCCAGTGTTTGTCCTTTTTTGTTAGTTCGTGTAGGGGGTGAGCTATGTCCGTGAAGTGGCTGATGAACTTCCGATAGAAATTCCCAAAACCCAGGAAAGATCGTATCCCTTTCACTGTCGTTGGGGTTGGCCAGTCTTTAATCCCTGCTAGTTTTGTTGGGTCCATTGCTACATGATTCGGAGTGATGATCATTCCCAGATATTCGATTTGGTTCGTTTCGAAGGTGCACTTTTCCAGCTTCAGGAAGAGATCATTCTCTTTCAATCGCTGTAGTACTCAAAGTGTCCGTTTCCGGTGTTCATCAAGGTTGTCCGAAAATATCAGGATGTCATCCATGTAAATGACGATCCATCCTTCATTGATCATGTCGCGGAATATTTCGTTCATCATCCTTTGAAATGTCGCAGGGGAGTTACACAGTCCGAAAAACATCACTGTTGGTTCGAAAAGCCCTCAGTTGGTCTTGAACGCAGCTTTCCATTCATCCCCTTTCTTGATTCTGACATTATTATATCCCCAGCGTAAGTCTAGCTTTGTGAAGATAGTTGCTCCTTTCAGTGTTTCCATCAGGTCGCTGATCAATGGAAGGGGGTAAGTGTCGGGGATTGTCATGTCGTTTAGGTATCAATAATCTTGGCAAGGTCTGAGGGATCCTTCCTCCTTTTTGGCAACAAAGAAGAATGGTGATGCCATGGGTGAGTTTGAATATCAGATGTACCCCTTTCGTAGGTTTTCCGTGAGGAATTCGTCCAGCTTTTCTTGTTCTTTGGGGGATAAGAGGTATACCTTGCAGTCCCGTGGTACAGCATCTGGTTTCAGGTTTATTGCGTGGTCGAAAGTTCGTCGGGTCGGCATTCGTTCAGACGCCTTCTTCTCGAAGACTTCTTTGTACTCTTGATAATAGTCTGGTAACATCTCCTCTATCGTTTTTGGTTTGGGTTCCTCTTCTTCCTTGCTGGTGTGGAGGTGAGCCAGTTCTTGAGCTATAGAGATCTTTTGCCTGATCCAGATATCTTGACTGTAAGAGTGTCGGGTGGAGTGAAGGGCTTTTGTGAACCGTCCCATCATCTGACCTCTCCTTTTCACTGTATATTCTGACGTTCGGTGTTCCTCTGTCAGTGGGCCTTCCCTTCCTTCGAATATCCCTAAGACCGGTTCTCCTTGGATGTAACTGATGACTAGTTCATCGTTGGAGAGGTAGTCTTCGTCGGGTTCGAATTCTTCAGGGAGAATCTGTGCGGGTTCATCCTGTCATTTGGTTTCCAGAGGTGTTTCGAAGGTCGGAGTTTGTTTCATGTCTTTGACCTCTACAAGTATTGGGTCATCCAGTCCCAATGTGGGTCCTTTGGTCCAAAGTTCCTCATCCTCGACCTCTTCTATAGTTGGTCTGGGATGTTTCTTGCTCAGAATCATTTCTACTTCTGGATGTGACTCTGGTTCCTCGTGGGTCTTTCTGTCGATAGTTTCCTTTATTCGAGTTCGGAGTTTCCTGGTTTCATTTATCTGTTTCATGACGGAAGCCAGGGTTCGTTTCGCGGGAGTCAGGGTTGCTGGTGTGTGGGTAATAGTATCTTCGGCTTGTAGTTGGAGTTTCCTTATTTCTGCCTGAGTCCTCAGGATGGATGAAAAGGTCCTCTTTGCATGTGTTGGATTGATATTAAGGGTACTGTTTTGCCAATCTATCGCCGGGTTGTATTTTTTGAGCCAGGAGAGCCCGAAAATCATTTTTTCGTTTCCCAGGTCCTGTACTAGGAAGAGATCGCACAGGTTCAGGTCTCCTACCCTGGTCATCAACCAGGTATAATGGGTAATTGGGCCAGCCTTGTTATATGTCCCGTCCACGTTCTTTGTCCTGATTGGGGTCTTCAACTCCCTGATTGGGATATTTTGTTCCTTGGCATAGGTCTTGTCCAAGAAGATTCCCTGTGCTCCACAGTCTACTAGGGTGTTTGTGTCGACGTTTCTCTCATTGATATTAACCGAGGTGGGGATTCGAAAGGACTTTGAATTCTCGGCTAGTATTACAGATGAGATTGAAACGGTGGCGGGTGCTGACGTCGAAGCAGTCCGCCATTTTAAAAACCCGATTCTTCCATTCCCTGGAAGCATTCCTCCTTTTTGTCATTGGGGAGTTCCGCAATCATTGCCTTGATGCGGAGGTACGTCTCCTTTCCTTTCTTTTGGTCATTCTTCTGGAAGTTGAACTTACGGGGTTCAGCAGGGAACTTCCCCTTTCGGTGATCACTGGCACAGTGACCGGGTTGGTGACATTCGAAGCATAGTCCTTTCTTCATGTGAGTGTCTCGCTCTTCGAGAGTAAGACGGTCGATGTCCATTGCGTTGGGATCGCGTGGGACATGTCGTGGAGCTTGCTGGTTGGAATGGGAGGTTTTGTGGAGTACTCCACAGAACCGTTCTGCCAAGGCCTTCGATCTGCGCCATTGGTTATCGAATCTAGAGGCGGCTGTGTACCAATCGTCCAGCGTTTTTGGCATTTTTTCCATATCAAATACTTTCTCAAGAAGTTTATTCTTGAGGCCTTCCATGAAGTATTCAATCAAGGGGGCATCCTCCTTGATCTTGCTTCGTCCCACCTGGACTTTGAAGTCTGCGATGTATTCATCTGCCGTTCCGGTCTGTTTCAAGGTCCGGAGTTTGGTTCGGGCGTCGCCTTCATCATCAATAGGCTCGAAGGCCTTTTTCAGCTCTTCGGCGAATGCTGTTTCAGATCCCCAACTTTCTTTTGTAAGATTCTCGTTCAAGAAGTTTTCCTTCCATGGGCCAGCAGTTCCTCCTTTCATGTAGGAGAGCAGGAATGCAATCCTTTTGTTAGGCATGTTGTAAGTCTCTTCATTGAGTTTCAGATAGAGACCTGAGTCCAAGATAAATGTCTTGAACTTGCTGTGGGTTCCGTCGAATACAGCAGGAAGGTTAATCTTCAATTCACCATTACGATGAGTTGGTGTAGTGGTTGTTTGGGGGTCAGGGTTCATGGATTGTTCTACCATTTCAGGTTCAGGTGTCTGGGGTTTGGGTGTCGGGGCGTATAGGGGAATATACGGTTCTGGGTTCCATTGTTCAATTAAGCCAAAAGTAGAGTCAGTAAGAGGATCTGGTTCTGGGGTGCCTTCACTAGGTGTGTCGTATTCTGGTTCAGAGTTCGAGGAGTAGGTATCAAAGGATCCTAATCCGTAAGTTCCAGACCGTCTGGTCCTGGAAGTCGTCTTATTGATCGGGGGTTGCCTTTACCTAGATAGGTAGGCGGTCGATGTCAAGCTTGATCTTTTGTTAGGATTGGTGTCCTCAACTACTCAATCAGAGTTCGCGTTCTGATGCTTGTCGGCGATTGGCCTAGACAAGCTCCCTATCCTAGCCTTGATGGCGAATGGATAGTCAATAACCTGCTTCTAGGGGCAAGGTTATAGTCTACTGGCTTTCGAGGCTCAGTCGTCGGTGTGGAGATCGAGCAGAGGGGACGTTGTAAGTCCCAAAGTGATACCAGAGTAAGAGGGTATATTTCAATAGATCAAGCTGGAGAGCTTGACCGATTGTCCTACTACTTATATACGATGGGATAATCACAGGGTAAATGTTCGGGGGCCGACATATCGTAAAAGAGGTGAGATAAGAAGTTGGTGGGTATGGTAACAATGATAGACCTTCCAAGTAATGATGGGGGTAGGGAAGGGAAGTGATGTGGGTCGCGACAGCGAAGCTGTGAAGACGACAACGATCTATCAAAGATAAATATAGTAAGTAACAACAACGTTGTGTGACGAGGAGAAGAAGAAAGATGAGAACAAGGAAATCATAACAGTACTAAAAGTAGTTAGGGAGGCAGGAAGAGATGGTAAGACCTACTTGTTTAGGGGGGAGGGGTGGTGGTGGTGGTGAGAATGAAGGAGATGGTGTAAGGGCGACCCTTAAAGGCTTGTAGGCTCGTACAAGACTGGCAAAGGGGAAATCCAAAGTATATTAGACAGGGTATGTAGATACTGGGAACGACACACCTGGCAAAGGGGAAATCCAAAGAGAACAAATCTAAGGATCCCTCTGCCAGGTGTGTCCTGTATATACGATCCGGTGGCTGATAAACTGTATAGTTATAGACCCCCTATACTGTGGAGTGGAGGCGAAACAATGAGCCGACGCACATGGCATTCCGAGGGCCAAAGTCCGGAGTCCGACGAAACAGGACATTGGAGTTGGTGGCAGGGAAAGGCCGGCGGAGTTGGCGATGTCCGGAGATGTCGTACCTAGAAGTAAATATATGTAACGAGAGTAGGGAAAAAGGAATGAGATAATGGAATGAGATAGTGTCCCCTTACATCACCCCCCCCCTAGGGTGCAGCGCCTCGATGCACTGCAGGATCCACAAGATACAATCCCCGGACCTGGTGCGGAGCATCCGGATGACGCCTATGGAAGTCGCGGATGAGGTCGCGGGAATGCGACAAGTTTACCATAGGCTCCCAGGAAGCCTCCTCATAGCCATACCCTCGCCACTTGACCTTGTACTGGAGTTTGTGACGGAAGATGCGGCTGTCCAGGATCTCCTCCACTTCATACTCCTCTTCATCGTCAATAAGGGTCGGAGGTGGGGGTGGATGCGCACGGCGGCCGGGGATGGGATCCGGTGGAGCAGGGCGGAGTTTGACAGTGTTGAACACCGGGTGGAGACGACTCATGGCATGAGGGAGGCGGAGTCAGTAGGCAAGAGGGCCAATCTGGCATTCGACAGTATATGGTCCAAGGTAGTGATGAGAAAGCTTCTTGGATGGCCGAGTAGTATGAATGTCAGAGGCGTCCAAGTACACACAATCTCCAGGCTTGTACTCCGGAGCCAGGGTTCAATGTTGGTCATAGTACCTGGCCATGTCATCCTTTGCCTTGACAAGTGCTGCTTTTGCCTCCTCTTGTGCCAACTTCATGCAGTCAAAGAACTTGTTGGCTGACTCATTGTTCGAATTCCGGGGGCGGGGTTCGAAGCCCATGCGCGGATTCCGACCGGTGTCAAGCATGAATGGGGTGTATTTGGTCGCAGAGTGCACGTGATTGTTATACTGGAACTCCGCCTCCGGTAGGAGATCGTCCCAATCATCCTGTCGCTTGTTGCAGAAAACCCGGAGATACTGCTCCAATTCCTGGTTGACACGCTCCGTCTGACCATCGGATTGGGGGTGGTATGCTGTGGAGGTGCTGAGCTTGATGCCCAGGAGGCAATAAAGCTCACGAGTAAACTCCGCAACAAACTGCGGTCCGCGATCGGAGACGAACACATCCGGAAGTCCATGCAACTTCCAGACATTCTTGCGGTAGAGGTTCGCAGCGCCCATCACGGTGCAGGTGGTGTGCGTCGGAATGAAGTGTGCCCGCTTCCCCACAGAGTCCACCACCACCATCACTGCGTCATACCCATGACTCTCCGGGAGTTCCACAATGAAATCCACAGACACAACGTTCCAGTGACCCTCCAGAATGGGCAAGGGGTGCAGCTTACCCATTGGAGCCTGTCTCCGGACTTTCGTCCACTGACAAAGGTCACAGGTGCTGGTGTAGGAGCCAATATATCGGGACATCTGTGGCCACCAATAATTCCGGGAAACCAACTCCAACGTCTTCCAACGACCAGGGTGTCCGGCGACGTGGGAGTCATGATGGAGTTCGACAATCCGGCGCCGCAAGTCCGGGTCATTGGGAACATAGATTCGACCACGGAATGTGAGGACTCCCTGCTCCTCCGCCCACTCTGCACTCTTCACTGACCGAACTCCAGAACGTGCAGACTTCAACACGGCAGCGGCCTTGGCCACAAGGTCCTCATGCATGTTCCCTCTGTTCCCCTGACGGATGTCCTTCAGAATCTGTTCCTCTTCACCCACAGGAGCCAGACCCTCCAGAGCACGGATGGCAAAGAACTCCGGTTTGAGCAACACAATGTCCGTGTTGTCAGAACTCCCATCTCCGTGGTCCGGGCGGCGGGACAAGGCATCGGGTTTGCCCATGGTCCGTCCAGGGCGGTGATGCAACACAAAATCGAAGTTGGCGAGATACAAAGACCACCTTGCCTGCCGTCGATTGAGCTTCTTGGCAGTCAAGAAGTACTGGAGGTTTTTGTGGTCAGTATGGATCTCAATCTGGTGTTGTGCACCCTCTAGGAAATGCCTCCACTCCTCAAGCGAACGGATAATTGCGAGCATCTCCTTGTCATGGATCTCGTAATTCCGCTCAACCGCATTCAGGCTTTTCAAGTAGAATGCGACCGGATGCCATTTGTCATCCTCCGGAGACTGTTGAGATAGCACGGCTCCCGTCACGAAGTCCGAGCTGTCCGCTTCTACCCGGAAAGGTCGGCCATCATCTGGAAATATGAGAACAGGCTCAGAGGTAATGGCATGCTTGAGGGTGTCAAAGGCATCCCGTTGTGCAGGTCCCCACACCCACGTAACATCCTTGGCCGTAAGGTCAAAGAGAGGTCGTGCATGATGTGAGAAATCCCGGATAAACCGTTGGTAGAAATTGGTAAAGCCTAGGAACGACTGTACCTCCTTCTTGTTTTTTGGAGTTGGCCACTCTGCAACTCCGGCCACTTTCACTGGGTCCATGGATACCGTTCCGTGGGAGATGACAAGTCCGAGATATTCGATTTCTGTCCTTTCGAATTCGCATTTCTCAGGCTTCAGGAACAAGCGGTATTCACAGAGACGATCCAGCATGAGACGAGTGATGCGACGATGCTCCTCCAGAGTTTTGGTGTAGATCAGGATATCATCAAGGTATATGCAAACAACTCCTTCTGCTATAAGATCACGGAAGATGTCATTCATCATCGTCTGAAATGTGGCCGGACTGTTGGTGAGTCCGAAAAACATGACCAATGGCTCAAAGAGCCCACGGTTTGTCCGGAACGCTGCCTTCCACTCATCTCCCTCCTTAATGCAGACATTATTGTAGCCCCACCGGACATCCAATTTGGTGAAATATCGCGCACCCCGGAGGTTATTAATGAGCTCGGAGATGAGGGGGAGAGGGTAGCGGTTCTTCACCGTCAAGGCATTCAATGTCCGGTAATCCTGCACTAACCGGAGGGAACCGTCCTTCTTTTTGATGAAGAAGACCGGAGATGCCATGGGCGATTTTGAAGGCCGGATACGACCGGACTTGAGATTCTCCTCCAAAAACACATCAAGCTCTGACTGTTCGTTTGGGGCAAGGGGATAGACCTTGCATGCACTCGGAGTGGAGCCTGGTTCGAGTTCGATTGCATGATCCCATTGCTTTCGGTCGGGAAGCTCATCAAATGATGCTTTGGAGAAAATGTCCTCAAAATCTCGGAGGTGATCGGGGACGGCATCGCGAAAGGACTTTGGCACGGAGTTGCGTGCAAAGGCCTCTGCTAGGCGTTGAGATGTCGTCTGACTTGCTCGGATCTCCTCAGCAGTTGGGTAACTGAAGAGAGTCGTCACAAATATACGATCACCTTCCTCCATGGGGTCGGCCTTCGTATCTGTTCCTGTGTTGGGCTCTGAATCCGATTCGGAGTCTGACTCGGGGCTCATATCTGGGATATAGCCCTCGTAAACTTCATCATTGTCCTCATCATCAGAGTCCAGGCACAAGTCTGGGACATCATCAAAGTCCGGTTCAGGTAGAGGAACTCCGCCAGTACGGCACACACGTATAGCAGCCCAGAGTTTAGTCCGTGCTTTACGCTCTGCTTTCACCTCTTCTCTACAGGTCTGACAGCGGGAGGGGCAGCGACTCATTGAGACTGTCTCAGCTGCCCAGTCAATCTCCGGGTTGTGCTCTCGGAGCCAGGTGTACCCAAGGATCATGTCCTGTCGACCGAGATCAGTGATGGCAAACACCGCACGTTCTGCATGTCCGTTGTAACGCAGGACCAGGTCCACAACATCAGTGATGGAGCCAGCCGCATTCGGAGTTCCATCCACATTGTTCACGGGAATGGGTTGAGAGAGGGGACGTGTGGTGAGATTATTCTGTTGCACAAAGCGGGTGTGTAGGAAGAGTCCAGAGGCGCCACAATCCACCAGAGCCTTCAGGCTATGGATCTCCTGAGTGTCCGTGGTCTCTATCTCCATGTTGAGGGACAGGGAATTAGGACTTGGAATAGCAGCAAGAACGTAACGGCGGGGCAAGCGTTTTTCCCAGCGGGGTAGTCCATGACGAGAGGGAGGTTTCCCTGGCAAACCGGAGTTGTGAACTCCAATGTCCGGGAGTCCAGGAGAAGAAGGGGGTACGTCTTGATTCAAATCGAGTTCACATGAGGAGAGTGCAGCAATGGAATGGGATTCTGCAGACTCTATAGACAAACATGCAAACCGATTGGAACCTGCCAACAGAGGCGTACTTTTCACCTGTGGCATAACTAAAAATCCTCCACTGATTCTCCAGACTGGCCTTCCACGCTTGCTCCGGAGGCCTGTTCGTTTGGCTCGGGGGTGTGAACGGTATCCTGCTCGACCAGGAGACTCATAGCCCAGTCCTGGCGCTCTTCAGCCGTCATTGCACAGATATCAAACTGGTCTGGGCAGTCTCGGGAAAGATGTCCGGGTTTCTTGCATCAGAAACAGATGCCCGGAGTTCGCAAGCGCTGATGAGAGGTGTCGATATCCATTGGGACACCAGGGGGAAGGGAACGTGTAACTGGTGCAGCCCCCGGAGGGATGGCATGAACGGGGGGAGCAGAGAATGGACGGAATGAGACAACTCTGGGAGTTCGATTAGCCAGAATCGGAGCCGGGGTTACTCGGGGTTTGGTGGATGCATGGAAGTCACGATTAGCCTGGTTGTTGTAGTTAACCAAGCGTGCGGCTTCGATCCATTGGTCGACATGTTCATCAGAGGGGCGCCTGTCCACCATCCCTGCGACTTTGTCTTCGATCCTTTTTGCAAGACCACGTCGGAAACGAAACACAAGTTGTGCTCCATCCGGGAAGTTGGACTCCTCCATGAGATCCTGGAAGGCATCGATATAGTCGTCAACAGACCGGGCTCCCTGGTAGTAGTCCTCAGTCTCTAGGGTGGTCGCAGCTGTTCGCTTTTCATCCCGAGGACAAAATGAAGAGATGAACTCCGCATGGAACTCCGCATAGGATCGGAAACGGGGAACTCCACCATAGGACTTGGGGTAACGCAGGGTACAGGCTGCAAAACGGGTGGCACGGCCCCCTTTCATGTACGAGAGGGCCCAATTGATGCGAGTCTGTTCGTCCGGAAATGCCTTTGGGACGAGAGACATAAACAGATCGCAGGAGTTGATGAAGGCACGCCCTTTCTCCCTCTCGCCATCAAAGGAGTCAGGGGGCGCGGGACGCAGGCGATCTGTAGAGTGTGGGGAATGCTGCGCAGCAGCTGGAGTTGCTGGCACGGGGTTCGGTGCGGCAACGGGGTTGGGATTACGACGAGCGGTATCTATGGCAAGCTGCTCGACGATGCGCCGGAGTTCGGCGACTGAATTTAGGACTTGGCCAATTTGGCCGGCTTGGGTCCGTAGTTGTCCCTCGACGGCGATGAGCCTCTGCCAGGCTTCCTGCTCAGGCTGTTCGACAGCAGGTGCCAGGGTAGGTACATCCAGTTCGGGGTCCATGACTACTGGACAAGGTAGGGGAAGTTCGGAGATGGAGGTAAGTGTTGATGCGAGGCTATCTGAACACTTGACGACGTTCTCGGGTGTCCCGGACCTTGTAAAGAGATTTGTTCTACTGTAAGGGCGACCCTTAAAGGCTTGTAGGCTCGTACAAGACTGGCAAAGGGGAAATCCAAAGTATATTAGACAGGGTATGTAGATACTGGGAACGACACACCTGGCAAAGGGGAAATCCAAAGAGAACAAATCTAAGGATCCCTCTGCCAGGTGTGTCCTGTATATACGATCCGGTGGCTGATAAACTGTATAGTTATAGACCCCCTATACTGTGGAGCGGAGGCGAAACAATGAGCCGACACACATGGCATTCCGAGGGCCGAAGTCCGGAGTCCGACGAAACAGGACATTGGAGTTGGTGGCAGGGAAAGGCTGGCGGAGTTGGCGATGTCCGGAGATGTTGTACCTAGAAGTAAATATATGTAACGAGAGTAGGGAAAAAGGAATGAGATAATGGAATGAGATAGTGTCCCCTTACAGATGGTGAGGAATTGCAAGAAGCAGAACAACTTTTTCTAGGGATTGAGGCTGACCTTTGTACATTGTCCAAGCATAGGGATTGAGGCTGATAGCGATAATGGCCCAGGACTTGAACATCATGCATGGTGGCCAATTGGGAGGCTAATGACTAAGCAACCACAAACCATATCAATCAACTACTCACCTCTGGTGCCAGGTGGTGTTTTCTAAGAAATACCAGCCAGAAAATATATTGTGTTGTATTTTTTGGTGTATATCTAGAACCACATGAGATATATATTCAGAACCACTCAACAACTACTCAATGTGGGCCTTGAGTATTTCCTGAGGAGCACCAAGAAATTGCTCTAAGTATATCAACTGAAACATTGAAAGAAGCACTCAAGGTATTTGCTCTCTAGTGTTTCTTGAGATATACTCAACTTCCTTTGTTCTTTGGGTGTATCTCAAGATATACCAGACAAAGAACACTCAAGGTGGTTTTTTGGAGACACAAATTGATATACTTAGAGTGTTTTCTTTGTGTTTATCAAGAAATAGTCAGAAAGCACATTACCTAGTTTTTGAGTGGTTTCAAATCTGTATCTTGAGTAGTTTCAAATATACACCTAAAACAGTGATGAAAATTATTTTTTTACCAGTTTTTGCTGAGAACTACCATTGGGTGCCAGGGGTGACTGGATCATGGTCAAAAACTCGAGTGTGTTTCTCCTGCAAACTCACCACAACTACTTGCCAACACATGACTCAGACAACTTTGATAGATGACTTCCTTGCTAACCCCCCTGGCCCCTCTCTCTGCATTACACATGAAATGAATTAGTCAAATTCCTTTGTTCCATCAGAGAATCTGGGCAACATGAACACACTTACATGTAATGTCCGATTTCCAGCCACATCAGAGAACTGGGATGATGATGTTGAGTTTTAAGAATCAATGACGAAAGTCAACAACCCAGTGGATGTTGTTTGCCAGTTCAGACTGGGACCATGGTTATGTCGCCAACGACTCGCCCATGAAAAGTGGAAAGAAATGTTATCATCCACTAAATCTCCAGCTAAACACTGTCAGCGAAGCCTCTGCTTGGGTCTGAGTGGTCACATATAACTAGCATAGGACGTAGCACTTGCGATCATGTAGCACGGGAACGCGAAGAACCGCAACTGCTTCAATGGCAGTTAACCTCTGAATGAGCAGACCTTTCTGGTCGAAAACGAGCCTATTGGGTTACCAGTTTTATACTATAGAAAAAATCAACATGGATGATAATGACAGAAGTAAGGAAAGGAATCATACAAGATGAGGGGGGAATGGAGTTAGCCTTCTAATCCCACAGTGTGCAACTCCTCACGCGCTATATTATGTGGGAAGAAGAGCGAAAGACTCGGAGTCACCAAGCATTCCTCAAGCTATCCACTACTGTCACCACATGAAACGGTAGTCTGTTGTTCTCAGTAGCAATAGGAGGCGACGAGTTTTCCTGCGATGCTGTAGTTCGTCAAGCTAGAGTTGACATGAATAATCGCAATGAAAATCAGGCATTCACCACTAACTTCTTGTCACGAGCTTCGTATACTGCTTTCGAGATGAGGGTCCGATATAAATCATAACTCGTAGTACGAAGGATGAATGGCATATACGCTGTACAGAACCTTGCCTCAACACGCCGCAGGGAGTCAGGCGGTCAAAATGCTTGCGCTGCTGTGGACATCAGCACCGAATATCAGACAGTGTAGATTGCATCAAAACCATCTTACTCACACCGTACAGGGAAAGCCCGTCCAACACGATTCGGCCGCATCTTCACTCCGTGATGCCAGCAATACCCCCTTCAACAATACCCCGGACATCCTGTTGTAATCGCCCTAGCCGCGCGTCCATCTCGCCAAGCTCCTCCCTACGGTGATGCACAGCGCGCTCCAACCAGCCATTAAGATCCCGCATATACCGTGTGACCTCCCGTTGCTGCTCTGCGACAGCGCGTTGCCCGAGACGGATGTCCTTTGTAACAAAATCGGTTAACACGAAGCGCCTGATGCAAGAAGGCGTGGATACCCATACCTGCAGTAGCTCAATGGCGCGATTGAGTGGTTCTGGAGGGAACTGGACAATGGTTTGTTGCGGCCTGGACTGGGGTGAAGTCTGAGTACGCGACGGTCGACGATACCAGCTGGAACTTGGCTGTGTAGTGCGGATAGGCTTTGCGGGAGCTACACCGCCGGGCCTAACAGCGGGGGGCTGTCTAGGCTCGGCGGAGACTGCACGGGATGCGGCAATGTGCGTGCTTCCTCCCTCGCCTTGCAAAGTAGCAGATGGTCGGTCATGGAATTCTCTGGCGCGCAGCTCCAACTGCGTGGTTTCGTTCGTCAACGTGCCCCTTTCAGGCTCCTGACGTCGACGTCTGGGACGCCGGTGAGAGGAAGTCCCAAGCTGTTGAGGATTGCTCGCAAATCTCTGGTCGACAGCGAGCAGCCTCTGGGTCAGCACCCGCTTCAGCTCACGTTCCAACTCGAGGTTGTCGGGAGAAGTATCAAATTCGTGATTCATTGCTCCAGGGCGGCCTTGAGGCTCCAATGCAGCAGACCTCTGCACAGGCTCGGCTTGCTGACGTGCACGAAATTGACGGAGTTGGCTAGGTGTTAAAGGTCGGACAAACGCAATATGCCGAGGTACGGGGCCGTCTATGGATACTGGGCTGGCACTTCTGACTTTTGGTGCGGGCTCATAGGTCAGAGAGGTGAGAGGTGGGGGGTGTTGTACCGCAAGAGCGGGTAGCGGGTCCGGTTGTGACAGAATTTCGTGCAGTTGCCGAGTCAGCGTCGATCTAGTAGAATGGCCTGTATACGGAATGGATTGATCAACGTTGCGTGGTCTGGTCTCGGGGTTTGCAACGTAGGGGCGTGGAGTGGTATAGCTTCTTGCGGGCAAGGTCGATGCGTCAAACCTAGACACAGGGATCCCAACGGGATGTGGCGCACTGTCGTTCCTCCTTGATCGGCCGCCCCCGGGTAGCAGGGGTTCCTGAGAAGTTGAATTATGAGTATCTGTTAACTCTCGGCCGTGAAATTCCTCTTGGGCCAATAGAGTCTGTATACGACCTTCGATGGCGTCGAGTACGCTTCCCTGAAAGTCGACGTCGTGAGCGTTTGGTCGGGTGAGGAGATCGTTAATTGCGTCATTTGAGTACTTCTGTCTTTCTCGAATGGTGTCAAGCTGATTTCTGACCACATCTAATGCTTCCAGTGGGCTTCCAGCCTCCTGGGGAGGCCGCGGAACAGGCGGACGAGTCAAATCATCTGTCAGACTGGAAGGGTTCATGCTGACGGCTTTGAGGGGTACGTTCGACTGCATGATTAAACTGCAAACGGATTCTCGCCGACGAAGGGACCATGACTATGGAGGTCGAGAAAGCTCCTGAATACCTTCGCAATCGATGTGGTAAGGATGGGCAAGTTATTTGTGCATGTTGCTTCTTCTAGAGACTGGGATGGACAAACGGGGCAACCAAATCCTCCTGAGGTCAAAACTCTCCATGCAAACTTCCAGACTGGGGAACGTCCTGCGAAATGCTGCGTTACGTTCTAGACCATTGCAGCTGCCTATGAGGGAACAACTGCCGAGAAGGCCCCATTCATCCCTGAGAATCATATCTACATTACCCTTCATCGTTCTATTCCGCTCAACCGCGCGTTTTCAACGGCAACCTGGCTCTCCGATCAGTAGTTCAGCGCGACATTTATCGCAGAACACGCCTTCGCAAGACCCAAACCGAGAGGGCCTGTTCTATCACCTCGTAGAACCCCCAACACCGGCATCGCGGGACCAGCCGGCCTTTGCATTGTCGTTTATGGAGTCATCGCCGCCACATGCGGATTCGAGCTCCGTCATTGGGTGGCTGCCTGCAACGTCCAAAGACAGTTCTTCGGAGGGACGAGAAGCTGTACTTAACGACTTTATCGAAAACCGTAAGTGTACCTGTCTCCATTGTGTCGGATTGTCAAATGACAGTTATCACGTTGCGCAGCCAAGTTCCGTAATATTTTGCACGAGGCGGTCCAGGAAGGTCTCCGAAAAGGAGTGGATGACATACAGATCAACGGTGCGCTACAGTTACAAGAAGGGTGGATGCATATACATGGCGCGTCGTACCTCTCCGCTTACGCCCGGGACTACACTCACGCCATTATAGACGACCGTAATATTCCACCGCTAGGACGGATAGGCGATCCTGACGATATTATTGCCACTGTTCTGGTCCAAAATGGCAAGGTCTAATATAACATCCTCGTGTATAGTCGCGTAACACTCATCTGCGCCTGCGGCATTAGATTATGCCGGAAACATACCAGGCTATGCCAGCATATCGCCTTTGCACGGCAGACGGCCTGACTAAACTCACTCCCGGTTTAGCACAAGAACTTTATAATCGTCTTGCGGAACGGGTGGAAGCGGAGAAAATACAACATTGAAATATTCCGCAAGTAATGAAGCCCCCCACTCGCGCTCATCCGCCCACACGATCCTATGGTACATTGTAAATTGTCGACTCCCTTTCGCATCATTGACGTTGCGCTGATACCCTGCGCAGATTCATTAAAAGTACACCTCACCTCACCCTAGAATTATCCATCCTTCCCATCATCATAAAATGCAGTTGTAGAGTACTATCCACCGCAACGTAATCGTCATACCCTTCCACTAAAACTGGCCTATGCACGCGTGTTATTTTTCTTGTGCTCAATTTGGCCGAAGGGTGTCCT
Source organism: Lyophyllum decastes (assembly GCA_025854295.1). Lineage (NCBI taxonomy): Eukaryota > Fungi > Basidiomycota > Agaricomycetes > Agaricales > Lyophyllaceae > Lyophyllum > Lyophyllum decastes. The sequence goes on along the minus strand of CP107705.1, from coordinate 2,903,826 downwards.
GCGACGTCCCAAATGCCTAGCTTGGGACCATAGTGCTCTCGGAAACTAAGCTGGCGAACTGGTGTACGTGCTGTAGTTTGGAAACGATGCTATATACTTTTGGACGGCAGAGTTTCATGGCAGTTCTAAGCCTCCAAATGGCACAACGGCAGACAACTTGAATGCCTCAAAAAAGTCGCCCATTACGCTGTTACCGTCTTCTTCACGATCGCGTTGGCAATCCGGCCCGGATGCTTTCCTTAGACCACAGGCAAAGACATGCTAGCAATAGCCCCCAGGTAATCCGCCGAGATTTAACGAGAGGAGATTTCGGGGAGTTGGGTGCTTTGTCAGGAGGCTTGCTCGAGTTCAAGCTCTTGGTACCACATCCACGAGATCCGCATGCAGTTTACAAGCCTCTCGCTAGCCTTGCGAATCCCGAGTGGTCCTCCCGCCCCAGCTATTTCGACACGGGAGTGTTGTCGGAGCCTCAGCATGCTGCGTTGGCTTCTTGAACCAAGGTTGATTGTCAAGACGTCGCACGACTCGTACCATAAGGACTCGCACGAGTGTGTGTTGAGCTCTTATCAGATCTGTCCTCAATATCTGTCGAAACCTTCCTCGGTATCAACAGATTCCAAGTTCCATCAGCCTATACCCCAACTAGCTGTACTCAATTTGCTCTTCATTTCGTATTGCCGTATGGGACCGCTGGCGCTACTTCGAAGGGTGAAGCTTGTGACGGAGCAGAGTAAACTATCACTCGACAAAGGCGTCTCTACTAATCGTGGTGCCTATCAGACAGGTTTGGGCGAGTAATCTTTCGAGTTCATCAAAAAAGGGGTTGACTGGAAACATAAACTCGGATTGTAATTGCTGCATACGTGGCACAAAGTTCCATAAAATATCACAAAGCGTACATAAGAGAAATACGAGCGTAGCATGAGCATAGATGGATGAAGATATCAAAAATGTAACACCAAGCAGAGCATATCATAAGGGTGTGCGTGGGGGGTCGTGATGTGTCGTGGCATTCATGAACGCAGTCAGTATATCGAATATGATGTGAGGAATGAGTAGTAATAAGAGGGTATAGGATATGCAACATTATGCCTGGTGAATTGAGCTGGCAGGAGATCTTGGTCCAAACAATCCAGGACTCCTGTCTTGAGTTTCTGGCACTAGCAGGTGTGGAGCAGGCAAGGGCGTTGATGATTCACTCGGCTGGTTGTGAGGGTCAGCTGTGAAAGGAAGTCAGATTAAGTGGTTCTTCCCGATAGCTTCAAAGAGAACGTACGGATCCATGCACTCCATGAAGTTCTTGGATCGGGTCCGCGATACGTCATGTGCGGAAAGGAGGATGGGCCAGGTTGCGAAGGTGGTGGCGGCGGGGGTTGCGGTGCAGCAGCGGCTTCCTTCCTCTGCTTGCGAATGCGGGGTGTTTTCGGTGTCACTTTGCGCCATCCGGGTTTGGCTGGAGGCGGGGCCTCAGGCGCGGGTGGCTCTTGAGGAGGTTGAGGAGGGTCGAGTGGTGGTCCACCTGGGGTGCCGGGAGCAGGTTTCCTGGTCGGAAGAGATTAGCGAATATGGAAGTGAAAATCATAATCCTTACCAATCTGGCTCAAATTCTCCACCAGGACCATACTTCGACTTCATGCACAGCAAGTAACCGAGTTCGCTGGAGGATGGCATTAGACATCCTGGTACTCATCATGAAGTGGCAGGACATACTGTTGTAGGCCTCGCCGTTCTTCGCGCAACTTGCCAACTTCTCCAAGCAACATGCGAACTTCAGAAGCTAATGCTTTACTGAATTCATCAAGATACTAGAAAAAGCGACATAAGTGATGCGTTTGGACGAGGCAAAGGCAACGGTCACATACACCTTGCACATTGAAGTGGACTTGTTGATTGGCGGTGGATTGGACGCTCTCGATTGTTTCCTGATGATAACGAGCACAGTCGTCACGCCAACCTGTAGAATTCATGATTCAGGGAGAAGTCGGTACCGCGTGTAAGGATACGAACTTTGGGACAATTCATTTAACATTGCCTGCTGGGCAGCATTCTGCTCTTGTAGAGTCTTGATCACATCCTGGAGATCTGCCGGAAGATGAGCAGAGTGTCCTACGAAAAAAATAGATAAGGGTGCATACCAGGCCCTCTTTCACGTGAAACTTTTGCCTCCAGCGCAAGGTCTCTAGTCTCTTCCATATCTTGCGAGAGCTTCTTGACGAGCGCTTCAAGGTCGGTCATCTTCTGGTCTTTTTCCACCCGACGATTCTGTTTTTCGTCCCAACGGGCGTCCATTAGTTCTTTCTTGCGTTCGCAGGCATCACGCTGGTCTTGGACCAAATTTGTGATGTCTCCGAGTTGGTTTCGAACAGCTTCGTCCCGCTCCAAAAGTGCCTGACTCTCGCGTTCTCGCTGCTCTGTCTCTATCATCACCCTTTGTTCTTTCTCACTCTCCAGCTCTGCGCGGACCGCTGCTAGTTCGTCTTCGAGGGCCTTGATGCGTGACTCCTGCTGTTCCGCCAACTGCTGCCGTTCCATGGCAGCCTGCTCCATCAGGATCTCTCGCTCGCGAGCTGCAGCCTCCCGTTCGCGAGCAAACTCGTCACGCTCAGCCTTGACGGTGTCCAAGATGTCGATCGCATGCTGCGATGCTGCTTGTTGTGCTGCAGTTTCCCTTGAATGAATGGAAACGCCGTCGCCGCCGACGTCTGCCGGTTGGGCTGCACTCGGCTCAGGGGGTGGGGGAGGTCGCGTAAGGGCTGTGAGCCGGGAGTCGAATTCTTGCCAAACGAGTTCGGCACGCTCGCGAGCTTCTCGATGACGTCGTTCCTCTCCTTCCTGAAAGACACGCTCCCGATCCTCTTCGTTGCGGCGATAGTCGTGCTCGCGCTGCTCATCAGCTTCTAGGACCGACTGCGCAGCATCCTGTAAGCGGTCCTGCAGGCGACGAGCGCGTTCTCGCTCCCTCTCTGCCTCAGAGAGATCGCCAGGGAGCGGTGTGATGGTGTCACGACGAGGCCCTATACTTGGCGAGCGCCTTCTGGGAGTGTGGGGGTGGCTGGGAACAGGAAGAGGCCGACCCTCCTCTGCTTCCTGTCGTTGAGCATCAGCCACATGGGTGGGCGCATGCGAAGGGAGCACTGGAGCTGTTGGTGGGAGCGCACCGCTTGGATGATCAATATGGCGTCGAGTAGATGGGACCCGTGGAACTCCTGGTTGTTCCTCTTCATCATAGTACTGGGAGTGCCGGAAAGGCTCGCGAGGACCTGGGGATCAATGATATATCAGGACAGGCACGGGCCCCAATCAGTGAGACATACCAGATTGGGAGCGTCCATGTCGGGCGGACTCTCGGTCGACAGTAGGGATTCTGTGCATATGTTCGTCAATCGGGAGAATAGTGGGAGGGCGTGTATAATGGGAGCCGGCAGTGGTCGGCGTGATGACCTCAATGGGAATATTTGCAGTACGGGAAAGACGCCTCGAGGGTACGGAGCGCGTCGGCGTAGTGGATCCGCTGCGGACGCTACGAGAACGTGATCTTTCATGTAGACGCCTCCGGGGGCGATGAGGGCGGTAGTGCCTATCGGACCCGGCGCTTGAAGACCGACGACTATAGTGAGGTCGAGGGTGGCGAGGTGGAGTGAAGGATCGGGAACGACGTGTAGGTGTATAACTACGAGACGGTGAGCCGCGGTACCTGCTCATCCTTGGTATGGGTCGACGAGATCTCCCCTCGCGATAGGGCGGCGTATAGCTACGAGATCGTGGTCTATCCCTCGGCGCAGCACGATAGGGCGACGGTCTTTGGCGTCTGTCTCCTTCCTCGAGAAAATCGGGGGAGCGTGGACGAGAGCGGCGATGATGGACTGGGGACGGGCTTCTAGACGGGGAATAGTAACCCCTATGACGACGATGAGAGGGCCTTCGGGGAGAATAGCTGCTTGATGGAGACAGCGAGTAGCGACGACGACGGGGCCGGGAGCGATGACCTTCGTAGTAGTACGGCGAAAAGGACCGCCGAGGATAACGCGAAGGATATCTGCCGGAGTACGGTGAATACGATCGTCGATGACCCCTAGAAGGGTCGACAATGATGGGTGCTTGTGTACCTGCTTGGGTGGGTACTGGCTGGGTAATAATTTGTGCAGCTCGATGTGGGGATCGAGAGCGCCCATGGCTTGATCTCGACCGTCCACGTCTAGTATCAGGCAGCGTTGCCGGCTGTTGGACAACGACGGCAGGGGTACGACCATGTGAGTGCGAGCGTGAACGAGATGACGAATGAGATCGAGTGCGTTGTTGGACCACGACGGGTGGCACACCAGGCATCATTGGCATCATCCCCACGCCTGAAGGGATCATGCCTACACCCGAGGGAATCACACCAGGCATCATGACAGTCCCAGGTACCTGCTGGACTGGCGGCTGCTGGACCACTGTCGTAGGCTGACCAGGCTGTACAACAATTGGGTCACGCCTCGGGCTCCTGCTACGATCGTGATGACGGCTACTGCTCCGGCTTCTTCGACTTCTGGGACTGCCTTGAGGGACTACAACAACACCTTGCCCGGGTATCATACCCGGTTGCGATGGCTGCATCGTGAACGGTCCTCCTGTGGGTATTATCTGCACGGGCGGCTGAGCACGATGCGGTGAAGACGAACGAGATCGGGATCGGGATCGAGACCTGCGACCGGATGGCTGGAGGATCACGGCAGGACCTGCCCCAGGTTGGGCCAGTCGTGGTGAATCTAAACCCTGGTAGTGGCGACGGCGACTTGAACTTCGACTTGAGCCTCGCCTGTCGCGACGGCTGCGGTGACGGGGGCTACGGCTACGGCTACTGGATCGACTTGAAGTACTCCTTCGTTCTATCACCAAGGGGGGGCCATGTGAGCCCGGATACCCCATAGAAGGCATTGTTGGAGGTACAACAACCGTAGGAGGAGGCACCATTGGTCCTGGGAGCATGCCAGTTACACCAGGAGTCTGTGGGAAAGGAGTTGGAGGCTGATTGATGATTATGGGTGCTGGGGGCTGCTGAGGTGGATGGTCGTAGTGCGAACGGCCATCCGATGGCTGCGTTGGAGGAGGAACAACAACAACAGGAGGCGCTGGGTGTGCGGGCCCGGGCTGGTATTGTGCTGCAGGTTGGGGAGGGGCCTGCACAATGATTTGAGGCGGTGTAGACGACCTCGAACTGGGACTGCGAGATCGAGGCCGCCTTCTACGACCGCTACTTCTCCTGCTAAGGCTGCTGCTCCTCCTGCGCCGATCATGATCACTGCGACTGGGACTGCTACTGCTACTGCTGCTGCTTGAAGGCGAACCCGGGTATTCAACAATATGGGGTTCTGGATAACGCGGAGGAACAATCCGCGGTGATCCGCTTCTTCCAGTTAGATCGGGAGGAATAAACGGTACCACAGGCTCAGCAGACGGCGGCCTTTGGGGCATACCAGGCATCGGGCCAGGAAGCCGGTAGTCACCTAAAGGGATTGGGGGAGCGGGAGCCAAACCCGTTCCCGCATGTGGTAGGTTGGGAATCACAGGAGTGAACTGTGGCGTTGGGGACCGGCGGTCGGGATATATTCCTGGTATTACTGGCGGGATGACGGGACCATCTCGTTGCAAATGAGGTGGGTATGGAACAAAACCAGGTGGGAATTGATCGTCAGGAAGTTGTGGTATAACCGGTGCTTGGTGTTGTGGTCGAGGCTCCGGCATGGCTATGGGTCTTCTGAAAGGAGGTCGAGCAGGGCCGAGAGGTGAAGGGGTCGAGCTTCCATCACTCTGAGTCGAAGAACTGCGGTCGCTTTCGCCCGGTAGAACTGGAGGGATTCTGAGCAGCTACAAAGGCAAGAAAAGAAGTCGGGGACAGACCATCAACACGAATGTTCAGTATATCTTGTCTGAGCTGGTCAACACGAGCGTTTAATCCACGGAGTTCATCCTGACGATCACTCGTGTCGCGTGCCAGCCAGTCGTTTAGGGATCGCATGTATCGCATCAACTCGCGCTGTTGCTCGACCGAGGCAGTTTGTGCATCGCGGTTTTCCTGCGTGGAGGTAATTCAGCTGCCTTTCGAGGTAACAGTAGAAGAAATCACCCTCAATAGGTCCATCATACCGTCAAACACAGGCGGAAGTTGAACGATAACCTATTTGAGTTTGAGGAAATGTTCGGATAGGCGAGGAAAGTCAACCTTACTGGTCCAGGAGGCATTGGCATGTACCCAAGTCGGCCTCTCTGTGCTTGAGATGTCTGGGTCTGAGCGGGCGCAGGATGAGTGCCCTGCATCATTGACATCAACATCGACACATCAATAACAAGGAAGCGACAAACCGAAGGTCTTTGACCAGCCGGCGCCGGAGGATACCAAGATTGAGGAGGAGCTGTTCGCGAGCGATCATCACGAGCGGCAGGCTGGGAAAACAAATCAGGGAGAATCCTGGCAACTTCATGTCTTATAACTCACAAATATGGGAGCTGGAGGGGGCGTAGGACGTGGGCCGGCTGTGAACGTCCCATCGGTGTCAGGATGCCTCCCTCTGCGACGATCTCGCAGTTCATGCTCGAAATCAACATCAGGCTCCACCTGGTGTGGTGCTGAAATTCGAGTTGGTGGCGCTGCAGGAGCAGGCTCCTCGCTGGGAGCCACTCCTTCCCCCATCCCCCGGCGTAGTGAAACATGTGGAATCCGGCGACGAGGTACATTGGGCACGGGCCTAGTATGTCCTTGGGGAAGCGGTGGCTCTGATTCTGGACGCGGTGGCAGGGTTTGGATCGAAACCGGGCTGAGACTCCTTCTCTCTCTGCGATTGAAGACAAGATTAACAAATTCGGGGGGCGGTTGGACCGGAGCCGGAGGCTGGTGTATGCCAGCCGCGAGGATTTCTTCGAGTCGTTCAACCAGAGAGGGTCCCCCGCGCGTTGGTACCGGCGCAGGTATTTCTGGATCAGCTCCAAGGTCTCGCAGAGTGTCAGCTAGTTGATTAAGGCTTAAATCTGAGCCAATGGATGAGAGAGGCGCTGGTGGGTACTGCTCGTAGATGATGTGCGGCTCGCGCGAAGGTTGGTTCACAAGACTCTGTAGTAGATCTTCAATGCGCAACAGTCGATCTCTCAGTTCTGTGTTGTCTTGCGGCTGCGGGGCTCGGTCTTCACGAAGTCTGTCAAGCATATGGTTTGTGGATACTTGGCCTTCCCATAATGCGTTCAGGCGCTCTCTGATCGCGTCTATCGGTCCGAGAAGATCTGGGGGGGTGGGAAGGGGGCGCACGGTGCTGGTTGACGAGGGACTTGGTGAGGGCGGCGGGAAAGGCCGACCAGAGGACTCGGAACTGTCGGGATACGGTGGCGACCGAGATGTGTCTGTCTCCGAAAAGTCGGAAGACGTGTCGTCCGAGTCTGAGATAGTCGGCGCTGGCCACGGTGGCGGAGAATCATGGTATGAGCCCAAATCAAGGTATTCATCGTCCGAGTGGTGCGATGAAAGGTAAGACCCGATGCTACTCGCCGAGCTCGTAGCACGAGACAACTGCCCGGACAAAACGCTCATTCCTCGATGATCGCCAGGAAGCAAGGACGGTACAATGCTGCTTCCGCCAATCATCTGATCAACCAGCGGCCGTGAAGATTGTGCTCGAGGCAATGGAGTAGTGTGTAGGTACTCCGAGAGGTCCCTCAACTCGCCTCGAAGGGCCCGTACATTGTCAGCTAATTCTCTGTTTTCGTGGCCCCTCGTGTCGTCGTATCTGCGGAGATCATCTGCGATACGGTCTATATCGCGAGATAAATCGCGCTCCGTTGGTGCACTCTCGGATGTCTGAGTTTTGAGGCTCGACTGTGTAGTCTGTGCCGACCCTCGAGGAGTTGAAAGGGTGACCGCCATCGAAGGCTCGGGCGTTCTGAGTTGCACATCAGGCACGGAGAATGGTGAATGCTAGACAATTGGCAATTAGTTTATGCAATGACAAGTACGACGATTACGGACTCTTACCAGTTGGCGTTCAGCTTGCGAGGGTGTGGTCAACAACGACGGAATTGTTGAAGGTTCGTCTACGGATTCCTCACCATCCTCCTCCAACAGCGACCTCGCATCAAACACCGAAGAATTGAGTGACGACTGCGACTGGAAGGATACTACTGAAGCCGTGGAGCGAGAACGTGCCAGCTGAGGCGGTTGATCTGAAAAATAGATATCCGACGGTGTTCGGGCATCTGCAGATGATAAGATTGAAGGCGACAAGGATGACACTGCAGACAGCGTCGGAAGCGACGATTGCGAAAGTGAAAACGTTCCAGGTGTTGTTACATCGATTGAAGAGGGCGTCTCGACATCTGACGAAGATGCAATAGTCGGTGATAGCCAGGGAAGCGGTGTCAGGACAGGGAGTGGAGACCGCTGACGAATCTCTGATGATACGCTGGACGGTGTAGGGACACCGGAAGACGACGAGACCGAGATTGGTGGCATAGGCACTGGAGTTAGCTGTGGCAGTGGCGAACGCGGAAGCATCGTCGATATACTGGTTGGCGTTTCCGGAATAGGGCTAAGTCGATCAACAGACGAAACACCCGATCCACTGGGCCTCAGGAACGATGTTTCGAACGATGTGTCGATACCCTCCGGTACAGCCAGCGATAGTACAGAGGGCGACGGGGCCAATTGGGACGACTCATACGAATCGTCGGTCTCCTGAGCCCACGGCTGCGGACTGGGCGGGGGCAGGTCCGAGAAAGCTGGGGTCAGATCACTAAGGCTCGAAACAGAGGAGATAGCGGGACTGGATATAGAGGACAAGCGAGGCGCCGGAGTTGATGGGTGCTCAGATGGTGCTGGAGAACTTGACAACGCCAATGTCGAGGGTGTTACGTCTGACTTGGATGACGAAATCGTTTCGCTAAGCGGTGGTATGCTACTAGATACATCCGTCGAGGGAGACCTTGGCAACGAAATCTGCGTGGGCGAGCGTCGTGACGTAGGCGTGGCAATCCCGGGTGACTCCTCTGTGGGTGTTAGGAGTAGCGAAGGCGGAGACATCGACGGCAAGGAAGGCGGGAGCGGCGGAAGTGGCGGAGATGGAGTGAGATGAATGGAGGTAAGGGATGGTTCTGACAAAGGCAAGGGTGGGAGATCAGAAAACATCGAGGGCGATCTAATTGACGGGATCTCTGAAGGCGGCAACGAAGGCAAGCCCAGTACACTCTTCGTACCCTCCTCGGAATCCAACTTCACAGAGGAGAGGGTGGGCGTGTTCTGCTCGGACGGGATCGTCGGGCAAAGCTCTGCTGTAATGTATTCTGAGCCCAAAGAAGGCTCAGAAACTGTCCGATAGTGAGAATATCCTGTATCAGCTGTCTTGTACTCTGATTCAGACGGGATGGTGGGGAACGACTGGTAGGATGTCTCGGACCCTTGGAACGAGGCAATGGAGCCTTTCAAGGAGGGGCTCCTAGCCGTGAGATAATCCGAGCTGCCTTGAGAGGCTGTGATAAAGTCTCCCGACCCTAGCTCTGAGGACGGCGTCGATTGAGGCGATGAAGAGGCGGGGGTGACAGTCTCTTGGCTAGATGTCACCGGGCAAGCTGAGCAGGTAGCATCTGATGAGGTGCAAATGTCGTAGCCCGTTTCGCTCGATTGACCCGGCGTTAACACGTCGCTGCTGGTGTCGACTCCGTTCCCCTCGGCGGTGGAACTCCCACTCGGAGTATAGCTCCCGCTCTCCGAGTAGCTGCCTCTATCTGTATAACTCCTGCTTCCGGACGTATGGCTCCTGCTGCTTGTGGTATAACTGCCACTCCCATAACTTCTCGAGTCCAAAGATTGGGTCCCGCTCTCAGGTGTATAACTCCCACTGAGGTTCTCCTTATCTGACGAAGCGTCGGTCCCGTAGCTAGAAGAGTACGATCTGGAGCTACTTCTCCCGCCTCTCCTCCTGACTTCCCTCGTGCGCGAGAGTGGTGTTCTTGAAGGGGAAGTGCCTGTGTACGACATCGAGGTCTGCGAGTCACCAAGGTACGACGTCGAGTCAGTTCTCTGATACGATGGGGTAGAAGGTGAGACCCGCGTTACCGTAGCGGAACTTGAGCCGAGATCGAACGATGTGCCGTCTGTCCTGTGCCCAGTCGACGTGCGCAGCTCTGATGAGTACGACGTCTGTGAATAGTACGACGACCTCGAGGCTTCGGAAGAGTCTGCTGTGAAGAACTGCTCGTCCGACACCTCAGAGCGGGCCCTGTCGCTCCCTCTCCCAACGCTAGGCGGTGGTGTGACAATGACATCGCGACCCAATGTAGGGCCGCTCGAGATCGTAACGGGTGAACCTCCGAATATGAGACTTGCGAATCCCAGACCAGGTCTCGCACCTCTTGCACGCGTCAAAGCCGACTGGAACTCCGCATCCAGATCCGTCATTGACCCACTGCGTCTCAACAACGAGCCGGTCCTTGCGGGCTGAATGGCGCGTGGATCTCCAGGATAAACATACTCCTGGTTAGATATCACAGTATCGTCGACTGTACGAGTGTGGTGTGAAGATACGAGGGATGTACGCCGAGAAAGCCTGCCAGACTTCGAGGATGTAGAAGACACATTAGAAGAGAAGTCGGGAATTGAAGGGAGAGATCTCAGGGGTGGGACGTAGACAGTCGATCGGGAACCGGTACTCGAGGTACTCGTTCGGCTGTCGATGGAAAGAATTGTCCTGATCGACCCTGTCGGTGAACGGGTGATCGACGAGGAGTCCGGCATGGTGATCGGCCGATTTACCGCTTCCCTATATGACAAAATTGTCTTTAACATGAATGGAAACTAAAGCACGAGGAACGTACCATAAACGGTTGACCCATTTCTGTCGTTCAAGGAGACTTTCTGCCGCCAATCTCTCGACGCCATCCGCGTATAACATGTGAAATGGAACCAACATATCCATCAAGGGCTGTCCGTCTCGTTCCGTGCTCTGGGACCGCGCAGCAGTTGTCCCTATATCATCTCTGGCATTTGGATGAGTGGGCGATGGCGCTGATTGCACGCTAGTACAGTTAAGAAGGTCAAGGGCCACGATCCCTCTTCCTCCTCCTGGAGACAGCCACGAAAGGAGGAGCAATTGAGGATATAACAATGCCTGGCATCTCTGCCAACGATATGGAGGTGTAGCGTGGACATTCAGGTACCACAGAAGGCCAATATGGAGGGGCTGCAGCCAAACACACGCAAAGTGAGCAACAGGCTAAGCGAACAAGCCCCACAAGCAAACTCACCGCTTCATCGCTTTGTGTATATGGAAGCAATTCTGCTACATCCAACCCAGGCGGAAGATGCCCGCTCCGAGCGCTGAGGATGCTGGAAGCGTCTGCATCCCCCCTTCGAGTGGGCGTGATCGGGTCGCCTCCCTGGCCGTTGTCGCGTTGCTGAAGCTGTGTACTAGCGCGCTGCGCTCTCCTTCGAATTCCAAACAGACCTTCGCCATCAGGAGGAGGTGAAACGCTGGTGGCTGACCCAGGAGCGGACTTTCCAGGCGAGCGACTGATCGACGGTGTGCGCTCCTTCCACAAGGCCACTATGTTCCGCACGGAGGTCAAGGGTGAACGCGGAGAGGTCTGAGGACGACGAAGAGTAGAGGTGGGTGTGATAGATGTTGCCGTGTTCGTCCCCGTCCCAGTGAAGACACCAGTGTAAGTACGAGTATCCGTTCCTGTGTACGTCCGGGTATCCGTATCGGTATACGTGCGCGTATCTGTTCCTGAATAGTTCCCAGTTGCCGTCCCCGTCTGCGTCAATGCGCGACTGTATGCGCTAGGGGTCTGTGTGGTATGCGTCCCTGGGGTCGTATATGAGCCCGTTCCCCGACTGGATGATCCCCCTGGGGTCGTCGAACGGAATGTGTCGTCTCCAGACATCGAGGTCGAAGGTCGGGGAAGCGGCGAGAGAAAAGACGATCCAGTCGGTCTAGTGTCTGTCGCTGTATAGGAAGCCGTTGACTTCGAAGGAGATGACGGCCGCGATCCATAACCGTATCCAGTACTGCTATAAAACGGGCTTGCGGAACGGGCACCTGGAGCAGAAGTCGTTCGCGAGTGCCCAGGGCTGTTCGTCTCGAAAACCGCAATCAACTCGGTGGCACGACCTGGAGGTGGCAAGGTGCGGTCGGACCCAGGATCAGTCGATGAACGGGAGTGGGAAGAAGGCGTGCCTCCAAGGAAAATGGAGCGACGAAAAGCATCTGGAGTTGGGTTAGCTGGCCTGGAGGCACCCGTTACAGAGAATGCACCCGAGTTGGGACGGGATGATTCTTCTGTCCTCTCTGTGATCCTGCTGAGGCGCGCACGTGGGTCAATTGGTGGTGGCGTCGATGTTGAACGTAGGGTGAGTGTCGGTAGCGAGACATAGGATGGTGACCCAGTGTATCCCGTGCCGGTATACGTCCCCGTGTACGACCCCGTTGCGGATGTGTAGGATGGTCCTGTGGAGGAACCATGGGACCACTCCGTAAGAGCTTGTTCGGTGTCGTCGAATTCGTCCTCGAGGTTGTTAAGGGTGGCTTCAACTTCCTCAATCGAGTTGTCGTCGGTATACGCGTCTGAATCAGAGTTTTGTTGGGATGGTGAAGGGGAGACAGTGATGCGTCTCATCTGGTGAGCAGAGCCGTTGTCATCACCTTCAGATGACAGACGTTGAGAATCTAAACAAAGATTGAATGCGGTAGAAGAAATGGAAACCTTGAACGTTACAAACCTGAACGGGAAGTGTAGGAGTATCTTGAAGGCGAGAGTGGAGTTTGAGTATCAGAGAGTGAAGTGAACGTTCCAGTCCCATATTGGGGAGACCAAGGATCTGTAGAGTTGCTCGTCATGGCGAACAGCGAGCACGATCAGTCAGTGAGCATTCCAGTTATGAACAACCTGCACAAAGGCAGCAATGGTTGACAACAATTCAACACGATCACGGGATAGATTAGGGCAGGCCGTTTGGCGCTCATTTCGTCACGTGTGAATTTGACTTTGTAGTACACGTCCAGTCATGGCTCAGTGTTTCTGCAGCCTGGATCTTATCTCCATCATATATTGCTCAGTCCCCAGACACCAGACCCCGAGAGGTGAACTGTTTTCAATCCAAACCAGGTGGACGTTCTGCTCCAGGTGACAGAAAAACGATAACGAGGACACCCTGATATTTTACACACAGTCCACAGAGAAAGCTGACCATCTACATATAGAACCCCACTTGACTGTACCTCGACATCCGCGTTCACGCCCAGCGCTTGGAAAGCACGTAAGTGTAGGAAAACAACAGGCAAAAAACTCAAGAGTCAGGCACACAAGTGAGGGTTTAGTCTATGGTATAGTAAACTGTACAGTATGTATGAACTCAATGGTAAAAGTTGTGCCTGCGTACCAGTGCTGGGCATCTACGTTTTAAATTCTGCTGAGGCAAACTAAAATCTGCCATGGCAGATTCCTCTTTGAGAATAGGTCAGGGACTCCTTCTTTTGAACAAAACAACGTGCAGAACACTGTCTCTCAACCAATCACAGCAATCCCCGACACGGGTCCTCCAGGAAACAAGAGGAATCATTAGAAGATGTATACCCGACGGCTATGTCGGCTAAGAGTTTTGCAGATGCTGAGTGAGACCAAACGTGGCCGCCGATCGAGCACAGGCCCTCCTCGAATGTCAAGGCACCTCGCAGATCATTGAGATGCATGACAAAATACAGTCGTGGATTGAAACCGATTAGTGTGAGCGGCTGGGAGTTCGCGTTCAGGAGATCCGGCATACCTTGCCAGACCATTGTTCTCAATACATACAAGTGGTCCGCACTGACGATGTTATCATGGACCTTGCAGATGGAAGGCAGATATCACAGCCGCGATGGTCTCGGATCGGCACCGTCATACGGCTTACGTAATGCATGAATATCGCCTTGAAAGACTCAGATTGATGCAACGGTCTACCTTACACAACACGACCGCAACTCTCACCATCATCACCTCATAGAATCGCAATGGCAGACATGGATGTTGATCCCCCTACGTCCACGACAAAGAAAGATGGAAAGGAAGGAAAGGAGGGCGGCAAGCAGCGATTTGAAGTAAAGAAGGTACGTGCCGCGTAGCCACACCCTCCCTCTGTATCGTTGAACACAGACTCTCGTCGATATTTATCGCTCAGTGGAACGCAGTATCTCTTTGGGCATGGGGTACGTGATAAATCGCACGCATGTGTGGCGTCTAATGAACCCAACCCTTTGCAGACATCGTCGTAGACAACTGCGCTATCTGTAGGAACCATATCATGGATCTATGTACGTGCAGTTGCTATCTATGCACTTTCTCTTGATGTCTGACCTCTGAGCGCTGCCATCTTTGGGATCTTTACTCGTCACCTCGTATCGACACAAAGGCATCGATTGCCAGGCCAATCAGGTATCGGCGACGAGTGAGGAATGCAACGCTGCGTGGGGTATCTGTAACGTACGTTTCCCAATGCCTTAAGCAGCATATTCTCTTAACGCTTGGCCTTCTCAGCACGCATTCCACTTCCACTGCATCTCGCGCTGGTTGAAGACGAGAAATGTGTGTCCTCTAGACAATCGTGAATGGGAATTACAGAAGTACGTCGCCCGTCTCTTGTACTACGATGATCCTTTTTCATCGGAAATCAGGTATGGTCGTTGAGCACGCCGCGCGAAACCTTGTCAATGTATTTTACTTCCATCAAATCGCTTTCCACTGTTCTATTTGATTGCTACCATACCGTGAAGAATATGCAACTAATCCTGTCCCACACCCCGCTGGATGATACTGTCGGACTGCTGGATGAGATGCCTGCAAATACATGGGCATCGTCGTACATCCCCCCCCCCCCCCCCCCCCCCCCAAATCATATGGCTTCTATCTAATGCGGTCATCCCTCTATGTTCCCTTGCTTTGTTACCCTCGTGTTTTCTTCTGGTGTGCCGAACAAGTATGAATTGTGGTATTCTGAAAGGGCGGAATGCTGCCACGACCGATCTGGAGGGACGTCGAAACGATGGACAACTTTAAGATGATTAGAGACCATATTCTAGCGCTAAGTTATGTAGAAGTGCACACATCAAAAACGAAAGCATACATACGCCCCAGATCCAGAGCACACATCCATCAGCTGCGCGCATAGACGGCTCTGGCAAGATGACTCAACGCATACTTACTTCCAACCTTATCATCTACTTCAACCCCGACCCTGCTCATTCTTGTCTGCAGTTTCTTCAGGTTGGCGAATTTTTCTATGCAAAAAGACTTCTCTCATCAAATGGCTAGGTGATCGGGAGATTAGGATAAGAGTCGACGATGTATGCGGACGATGCGTATGGTACGATGCCCCACCACTAGCCTCTAGTATCAATAAACTAATACTTCAGAAAAGACTCAGATGATCCATACGACTCCGATTTCGATCATGAAGACGCAAGACCGCGCCCCAAACGACCACTCAATCCTCTCAAGATGAAGCAAAGACTTGAAGAGATCGATGGAGAAATATGGCGGGTGCGATACCTGAAGTCCAGCTTGTACAGACTTCCCAACAAGGCGCTCGACGGCATCACCGATTCTTCACTCCCCCCTATTCATAAAATTCCAGTAGAGATTATGGAGAACATATTCCTGACATGCCTTCCTTGGAACCTGGAATGCAAAGTCGATCGCGACGTTTTTAGAACGAGTGAGAAATTGGACGACACTCTCGACAGGCGAAACGCACCGTGGACCATTGCCCAAGTTTGCCGCAGCTGGAGACATATTGCCCTATCGTCCCCAAGGTTATGGTCTTGCATAGTTGTCCGCCCGGACACCCTCCGTACAGAAATTGGCATCAAGATCCTTCTTCTAACGGCGCATATCCTTCTGCAGCGTTCCGCTCACACCCCTCTTTTCATCCGGTTTCAGGCGTCAGATTATATGAATACCATGAGCAAAGTGCAGTTCCAGGGTCACTGGTTTGCACTGCTGGATGTCCTTATGGACCATTCAGAACGATGGAAAGATGTTGGCTTTCGGATGCAGACCCTATTCCTGAAGAGACTCGGTGGAGTGAAGGGTCGTATCCCGTTGCTCGAAAAGGTCTTCCTGCAGTCTGATCAAAACGAAGCTCGGCCGGATGGCGGCCTTGACGCCTTCTCGATAAGCCCGTCGTTGAGTGAATTCGAGACTTACGGACGAGAGGCCCTCCCTCCACAAATACCCTGGAGCCGCCTGATACGATTCGGACAGACGCTCACCACTCCAGCACAGCTGGAACCTCTGCGTGCTGCGCAATCGCTCCTCCATTTACGCGTGTGGCGACCCGGAAAATATGACTTCTCGCCGTCGCCAATCGTCACGCTTCGTGCGTTACACACCCTCGAGGTTATATGGAACCTCGAATTTTTGAAGTACTTGAAACTACCGAGCCTCCACACCCTTCACATCCGGACGCATATTGGCTCGCATCTGTCACACGTTGTTTCCTTGATCCATCAATCGTCGTGCACCCTCACCACACTGCATCTCAACGTGCGCTGCGTACAAGACAATGACATAATCCAATTCTTCGAGGCGGTTCCGACGGTCACCTCCCTCGTCTTACTGAACGAGATAGGACGTTCTTATACAGACCAGTTCTTCGAACGCCTCACATTCGACCCTGCTGCACCCGAACAGTGCCTTCTTCCCCAGATCAGGTCGTGGCATATACGCCTCCCTATGAAGTCCCATGCCTCGGATACCTCCTTTCTCAAAATGATTCGGACGAGGTCGTCACCAGGAGGCACATGTAGTGCGCGAATCCGCGTGGAAATATATTCTGGAGGTTCAGGCGAGAACCCTCCCGCTTTTCTCTCACCGCTCAGAGATTTAGAAGCAGCAGGGTTTACTATTTCCATTCTATTATATACATAGGTCGTACATTTGTATAGTCGCAGCGGGTTTACAGGGTGGGTATCCAAACATAGTCACTAGTATGTCATATATGCATCAGGGAGACACACCTTTCTCGTTGCTTCCGGCAAAGGCTTCCCCGCCACGAAATTGCATTTTTGGTCCCCAAGAGTTCTTTCATGGAAGAAAGAGGAAGGAACATGAACAAAACAGTCACGTCTATCTCCCATCGGTGTTGGTTGAGTGATTTGCAGGGTTACACGCTACTCATCTCTCGTCATAAGGCAATTCAACCTTTGACTTGCACCAGAGCATGGTCGAGAAAGTGAATGGTATTCACCGTCCCTGCCTTTGCTGATGCTGTGCTAAATGTATATATTGACATTGGAAGCAAAGGCAACATTTTGCTGTGCGGACGCGCTACCGTAATTCGAATAAATACTCTCCACAATGATGGGATGCATCCGCTGTGGCGAATACGTCCGCCTCCGGACCTTAGTATTTTCGTTACCATCATGTGTGCGCAGCGTGCAACGTTTTCAAGACTTGAGATGTTCAGTTAGCCGAGAGATATATGGTTATGAGTGCTAACGACGCTGCGCTGATTCCTCGTGTGGGACAGATCCGGTAGGTGCCAATGTATATTCTGGGAGCCCCGCGCTTAGACTGGGCGGGGGTTGATGAGGGCTCATTACCGAGCGCGGCGATTGTGTAAGACCAGAGCTAGGCCTCGTTCTGTGGTTCGACTAGAAATCGCGTGTTCAGTGATCGGTCTCGAAGATGCCGAATTGAAATATAGCTTGCCTGGGAACGAACTCGCGTTCCTCCTTGATTTGCAGGAACGTTCCACCCATCGCCTCCTACCATGGGTGCGTTCGCTGAGACATTAGAGCTGGTAGCTGAAGCGCGGGTGACAGGACCAAATCCGGGTGCAGCTGATTTTCTCATTTCGGACATCGGCGACTCAGCCTGGGAGGATTCCAAGGCCGACTTGCTATGTTGTGAAAGACGGAGTGGTAGCATTGTAGTTGTGCCACCGGGGACTACACTGCGCGATGGCGCCTCATTTGTGTATTTGAATGGTCTCGCAGATCGCTCACGCTTACGGAATGACTTTTGAGTCGTATAACCGAGGTAGACCTGATGTAGGAGGTGGTGTTAGCCTCGTTCGCCGAGCGTAACCTCGGGCTCTCACGCAGAGACATATCGGGACCAGGAGCAACATAACAACGACTGCGCTAACGGATATCCCAGCGATAGCACCAGCAGATAAGCTGAGAACTGTGACTCAGTCATCAACAGAGTCAGGGAGCAAATTCATACTTAGATCCTTTGTGCGTCGAACCTGTGGCGCCTGGCATAAACGATTCTGTCTGAGTTGTACTGTATTCCCCATGAGACGGAATTCTTGTCCGAATGATGCCGAAAAATAACTCACTCTGATGTACCATTTTGAAATAATGGGAGGGTATAAACTTCGGCATAGTCAATCTCGAGCAGGGAATTCGCCTGGTTGACGATCTTGAGGGTGTGATTGCCCGGTCCAAGGTTGCTTCCGTAGAAAAGGAGGGTCTGCGTAGTATAGGATGATCTAGTAGCCACGTAGGCTGTTTGGGGTCGATCGTCCAGCTGAACGGTATACGGGCCATTGTTGGGGCCAACGGTTCCGAATAGCGAGACAGCATCACCTTCGAAAAAAAAACGACAGGATCGGCATCATGACGCGTTCTGAATCGAGGCTCTCGCTGCTTGATCAAACCTACCCTAATAATCTATCAGCGGACTTCGCCCCAGACTGAAAACACGACACTTACTGCGAAGGTCAGATTGCAAGTTGATCCCAATGTTGATGTTGTACTAAGAGGATGACAGATCAGATAGGGCGCCATTCTCCAGCACAATAAGCCTCACTGCCCGGTATTGCTGTGGAAACTGCTCAGTTCAGATGGAGTTGTAGACCAGGTATCCGCTTGATATTGAAATGCAGGCTCTACATCGTCCAGCACTAACCGGACGAAAGTACCATTCTTGTCTTGGTTGATGCTTGACGTCCATGTAATCTAAGAAGAAGAAAGTTGGTGCAAGATATCAGAGCTGGACACGTTGACGCACGTAGTCAACGTCGAATGGTTTGCCCTCTTGGTTCGTAATAATGACGGTGTGCGTTCCCGGATGCAGCCCATGGTCGAAATATAGTTGATACGGATATTGTACTGTGCCTTGTCCGCTATTGTTGGTCCGCACGCGTCCATCGGAATTTAGGGTGTAGTTGCCATGGTCAATATCCTTGGAGCCGTATATAGCGAGAAGAAAGCCCTCGAATGTGAAGGATATCGTTGCGCCCGCTCGTCGCGTCCGTGTATATGTCTTTCCATAGAAGCTGGGAATTCCTTGTCTTAATACCAGATATCAAGCCGAGGGACCAGCGCCAATACTTCTCTGCAAGTATGTTTGTACTGCTGTTGTTCTGCACCCAAGCACCAAATGGTTCGTAGCTAATCAGTGGGCTGTTATCGTCGATGGTGATGTCCAGGCCAGTCATAGCTTTCAGAGTAAGGGGGTTTGATCTTATCCCGCCTGGCTCCGACTTAGCTCACATATAAACGTTCAATTACAAGATCTGACCTGATTTGACATTATTATTCGTGATCATCATCGCCATTTCAGAGTGTTCAAGCTGTCAAAAAGGCATGAGAACCAGCCTGGACGGGAGATGATGTACACGCTCGACATACATCGGAAGCTGGCTGCGCTATCTAGTGATTCCAGAAAGCGGTGCTTATATCTGTCAAGCAAGCATCTGTCTAGGTTGGCGTTGAACAGGTCGGGTGGAAGAGATGCTGTAAAAACGCACGAACACAGCCAGGAGGTAGCTTACTGTCTGAACCTGATGCATTCGGAGTCAGAACATAGTATAGGACAGAAGTACGTTAAACCGTAATAGTTTTGTACAATGAGTTCGGCTTCAAAGTGAATTTGCGGCAGTAATTCCTTCGGTATTGTCCTTTAGACATCATGTATATCGTGTTCCACGATCGTCTCCCCTTTTGCTCACCTCTTGATTGCTCACCTCTTGAGCCGGACAGGACCAGACACAACTCTGGGAAAGTCGGCGAGCCGTGGACTAGGGAAACCTGTGCAGGGATTCCCGTACCTCTGGGGTCGGTGTGATCGGTGTCAACGAATATTCTGGGGGTCTCTCATTTCGATCCGCAGAGGTTCGCTGAGTGGTTGCGGGAGGCGATGCCCTAATCCTAGTGGAGGCAGCGCTCGCTTCAGGATTTGACTAGAATGGCCACATCGGTCAGCCACTGCCAGGTTGCTAAGAAGGCATGTCTTGCCTTGCGTCGGGATCGCCGTTCTCTTTGATTTGCAAGGACATTTGACCCATCCTCTCTCATCGGCGTCGGCGATGTGACCATGGCCGGGGCTTGGACGATAGGACCAAACTCGGGTGCGGATGGTTTCCTTACCTCGGACATAGGCGATCCAGGTGATCCCAGGGTTGCACTGCTTTGCCTGGACTCAGAGGGACGGAACGTCGATACGATACGTCTGTCCGTGGGCATAGCGGTAGATGTAGGTGTCTTGTACATGTATCGGTGTTGGACAGCGGAGCGCTCCCATTCGCGGTCTTGCCTTTTCTTTTTGAGAACGAAACAGGCCTAATGAAACAATGAAGTCATTTAGCCCATTGCGGGAGGGGATCATCACCGAAGACCCACGCAGAAAATAACCAAGGATACGAGAATCAAAGCAATCGCACTGCCAACGGATATCCCCGCTATGACACCAGGAGATAGTCTAGACAAGGCGTGTCAGCAAAGCGAATGACGTATTGATGTCGCTTCATACCTGGATGTATGGCCTGGCATGTTTGGAGTTGATGAGGTCTGCGCTGGACTAGTTTCGCGGTGAACCAAAGTAAGCTATTGTTAGTAATGAGGTTTAAACACGTACTCAATTGTATTGTTTAATGATAGCGGGAGCGTGTAGACCTCCGCATAGTCGATTTCCAGTAATCCGTCCGCTTGGCTGGCTACATGAAGCACATGGTTCCCACCTCCGAGATTGCTGCCGTAGAAAAGCAGAGTTTGGACGGCATACGTCGTCTTAGCAGCTGAGTAGGGCGTGGGTGGCTGATCATCCAACTGGACGGTGTAGGGGCTGTGTCCAGGCCCGATAACTCCGAACAGAGACACAGCATCACCTTCGAACAAGTCAGTCCCATTGGAATTGAGCATGCTCATATGAGCCTACCCTGGAACTGTATTGCATGACTTATTCTCATACCAAAGACATGGTACTCACTGTGAATGAGAAATTGAAGGAAACCGCTCGTTTTAGGGCCACACTAAAGAAAAATAGAATAAATTTTAGAACGGACCTATGAAAACGGAAGGTGAAAATACGTACTGGCCAGTGCTCCGGAAAAAGCTACTCAGATTGGTTGGGGTTGTCGACCAGGCACCAACTTGGAAGTGAAACGCAGGCTCTGCGTCGTCCACTGCTAACCGGACCAACTGACCATCCTTGTTTTGGTTGATCTTTGACGTCCATGTGATCTAAAGGGGACTTGGAAATAAGCTACAATTAAATGCCAACAACCACATACGTAGTCGATGTCAAAGACTTTGGCGTTTTGGTTTAAAATTGTTAGCGTATGTATCCCAGGAGGTAGTGTTCTGGTCTGGAAGAGCAAAGTTTGGAATTGGATAGGTTGCTTGGTCGTTCCTTGTCCGCTCGCGTAGGTGACGCGTCCGTCGACCGTCACGGTATAATTTCCGTGATCAAGGTTCCTAGAGCCATAGATAGCGACGCCAACCCCTTCGAAAGTGAACGATATCGTTGCGCCAGGCGACGCTGTCTGCGTATATGTTTCGCCATAGAAACTGAAATTTCGTTTGTCGCTAGCTTCAGCGATGCGGGCCAAAAAAGCAGATCACACCCGTACTTATTTGCGATTTCATCAGTACTCTTGTTATGTTGGGTCCAAGCACCGGGCGGTTCGAACGTGATGAGAGGGCTTCCGTCGTCGACAGTGATGTCCAGGCCCGTCATGAATTCCGAAAGACGGATGTGGATTGCGTCTGGCTGGAGGACTCCCAAAAACGAATGCAGATTTTTCTTAGAATATGAAATTTGACTGGCTTGGAGGATCGATGTCAACCAGACGATGATCAGCTAAACAAAACGTTCCTGCTATTCTAGATGTGTAATAGCTCAGAAGAATGTACAAAGTGTTATGATTCACCTTTCGATTGGAGGACTGTGAGTAGGCACGCGCTCAGCCACCGGGTAGGTACGAAGGCAACTCTCCACCGATCAGACTTGAGGTGTTCATATACCTCTACCAGCAGCTTCCGTATTCTATGATGAGGTGGAAAACAAAAATGATGCAGAGGCTCGACGTTCATGGGAAGTCGTGCGATGGTGAATGTGCCTGTCCACGGATATACACTAAGCCGTCTGTCAGGCTGATCGCGCCCGAACTGATTGAAGCAGCTTCAATCTGTAAATCATAGAAGAGCTGTCGACGGGACGACACCGATAGAGCCAAAGATAGAACTTGGATTCGAGGAGGTGTCATACCGTGGCACTCAGTTACAGATTGGATATCGCAAGAGAAAGTGTACCAGACTGAAAAACACAACTCCCGTGGACAAGTCGATAAGAGTCCGAGCCTAGACGAAATGCAGCAAAGGACTGAGCGAATCTTTGCCAGTGAAAATTTACTTGAAGTGACGAACTTGGAAGGTCCACCAATGATCGATGAAACTCGGCGCTATGGCGGCTTTTGCCGGGAAGTTGTTTGTCGAAATACGGCGGTGACCCTTGTCCATACCGACCGTAGTCCTAGTTCTGCCACTAGCCTATCAGCTAGGATAAATAAATAAGATAGGTGTCTCCTAGCATCTAGTAGACGCCTACGAGCTTGCCTCAAAAGTTGATGCTAGTAGCAGAATTTGCGGGATGTGGAGGAATCCATTATCGCCCCTCGCATCTCACTAGGCTCGACCGTCATAGCCTGGTCACCGGACAGAAAGTCTTTCAACCAAAAGCAAACGCACCGCGTCCGACTCCGACTCGTGAGTCGACTCGTTCTGGAGTGTACCCGGTACAAAGCCGCCGTTGCCAACGACCTCTTGTAAGTATTGTGTCGTCTTGCCATTCCTGCCATTCCTTTTTCTGATACGGCTCCCTGGTTCCAGCATTTACTGTATGTACTATGTAAGGACTCCCCCTACATAACTTAAATGAGCGACCTTGCCATCGCCAGGGTTCATCAAGATTTGACAGATCGAGACAGACGTATTATGTGGGGAACATCACGGGTACTGCGATGTCCATCAGAAAGAACGTAATGCTAAGGGGGGTCGAGTGTATCGACAGCATGAGCACGCCAGTCCTAATCGATCAATTTCTGCTCAAATGGTTAGCAAAGTCGGTGGTGGTGCCCAAGGATACGTGTCAAAGGAGCTTCCACCACTATCGGAGGTGGCGTCAGAATTGTCTTCTAGTGTTCGAGGTGGGTTTGATGGGGCAGTTGACTCAGAAACACGAGAACGGCGGTCAGAATACTGCACGGGTCCCCGCGAGTCTGGGATAGTTTCGACTGGTGTCAACGAATATTCTGGCGGCCTTTCGTTTCGACTCGTGGAGGCCTGTTGAGGAATCGGAAGTGGCAACGGGTTCGTGCTGCCAGGAGTTCTCGGTCTAGGTTTTGACTGAAATTTGTGGGGATTACTTGACGCGGCTTGGCAAGGTATCGAGGGTGGCTTACTTTACGCTGAGGTCGCATTGTTCTTTGGCTTGAAGGGATACTTGGCCCATCCATCCCTACCAACGTATGCGCCGTCATCGGGACATTCAAAGCCATGGATGGAGGGGGAATGATAGGGGCAGGTTCAGGTGCAAATGGCTTCCTCATCTCTGTCATCGGCGATTGCGGAGACTCCAAAGTCGCTTTGCTTTGTTTGGAAGAACGGAAGGGCGACACCACGGTCGCCTCGTCCAGGACGGCACTAGATGGTGGCGTCTCGTAGGTGTATGGGAACGGGGATTTGACTGCGGACTCCTCTCGCTGGCGGACCAATTTTTGCCTTGTGACACGAAGAAAAGCCTGTAACAGAATCACTATCCATCTCGCTGCATGAGAGCGCAGGAAAGACTAGACGCACGCAGAGACCAAGGAGGACTAAAGCTATCACGGCGATCGCTGTACCAGCGGATATCCCAGCAATGGCACCGACTGATAAACTAGGCAAATATCTGATCAGCGAGAG
This sequence comes from Lyophyllum decastes, assembly GCA_025854295.1. Classification (NCBI taxonomy): domain Eukaryota; kingdom Fungi; phylum Basidiomycota; class Agaricomycetes; order Agaricales; family Lyophyllaceae; genus Lyophyllum; species Lyophyllum decastes. The sequence goes on along the minus strand of CP107705.1, from coordinate 2,879,641 downwards.
TAAAGATCTACGGAGATGACGTTATACCCAGACCGGTTGTCTGTCAAACCTGTGGCACTTGAGGACGATGACGATGTCTGGGTGGGGCTAAGGGTTCCACAATGAGCTCGAATAATTATATAGCACAACACGAAAATGACATACACAAAGGTACCATTCGAAAACATTGGAAGGGTGTAGATCTCTGCGTAGTCAATCTCAAGCAAGGCGTTGGCCTGGTTGACTACATGAAGTGTGTGGGTACCAGCTGTAAGGTTGCTTCCGTAGAACAAAAGGGTCTGGGCGGTGTACGTGGTTTGAGTAGCTACATAAGACTTCGGGGGCTGGTCATCCAGTTGGACTGAATATGGCCCGTTGCTGGGTCCACTGCTTCCATACAACGATACAGCATCACCTTCAAAATCAGACGGAATCAGCATCACCTAATGTTTGGTATGTCTGATTCCAAGTGGATTGTGTTATACCCTAGATTTCTCTTAGATGGCTGTATTACATGATAAGATCATGTCACTCACTGCGAAGGTAAAATTGAAGGTAGACCCCAATTTTGATGCCGTACTGAGTGGGATGAGTGCGAATCGAGCATAGCTCAGTCTTTGTCCTGAAAGACTTACTGCCCAGTACTGCCGTAAAAACTGCTAAGATTGGACGGTGTTGTTGACCAGGCATTTGTCTGGTACTGGAACGCAGGCGCAGTATCATCCACCACTGAGCGGGACAAGGTACCGTTCTTCCTTGGGTTGATGTTCGATGTCCACGATATCTGGAACAGGAAGTAAGTCGGAATCATGAAGTCCAGAACAAACGCGTAGTCACGCACATAGTCAATGTCGAAGACGTCACTGTGCTGGTTCAAGATCGTAAGGGTATGTGTTCCGGGTGGCAAAGTATTGGTAAAGAAAATTCGCGACTGATACTGGGCAGGCTGAGCGGCTGTTCCCTGTTCACTCCCGTATTGGACGATTCCTTCAACATTCACAGTGTAATTGCCATGGTCTGCATTCTTGGAGCCATATACGGAAATAAAAACACCTTCGAACGTGAAAGACATCGTCGCACCCGGTTGCTTCGTCTGCATGGACGTCTTTCCATAGAAGCTACGATGGCGCGATTCAGTCTCACTTATGAGCTACGAGGGCCAATGACCCATACTTATCTGCGATTGGATTCGTACTTGGGTTTAGTTGAGTCCAGGCACCGGGCGGCTGGTAGTCAATCAAGGGGTTTCCATCGTCGATGGTGAGGACAAGTCCTGTCATGGCTTTCACACAAGGGAGTGCGGCGCTTTCTGGCCACAGGTGTCGAGAGTCCCGTCCACTCTATACATAGAGCTTCCCGGTGTGATCATTGGCCTTGACAGGATACTGTTGATCAGATAACGAAGATGATGGGCAGCGTCTGCTCAAACCATCACAAAAATATGAGAAATGCTTCAGAGGCCTGTAACGAACACTTTCACCTGTCGACGTAATGAGAGGTATCACGAGGTACAATTGTCCTTGCTCACCAAGGCTCTTCACTGCCGAACGACGTTGCATCAACTTCCGACCTCCATGAGGGGGGAACGTAGACGTGATGGACATGGGAGACCTCGTGTCGCGAAGTGGTCTCGTTAATAGCATACAGGCTATCCATAGACCTCATTTGCCCTCATGTAGGTGGAGAGTGATGGAACCTAGCCGTAAGCCATCTGTCAAGAAGCTGTTTAACGCAGTGGAATATGGATAGAAGAAACATCAAACATTGACAACAGCGCAGTAACACTTCAGGATGGCTGCATTTGGGATGTATCAATTTGATAAGGGGATGGGTTGCGCGCACCATGACGCACGTCGAGTGTGCTTCAAACTTCGGTATAGGTAGCAGGCTCCGAGATGGTGTCAGGATCCGGGAGCCCAACGTAGCCCGGCAATCTCCGGGCTCATGCATCATGCCCAATGTTGATTATCATGACCAATTTATGAGCTTTTGCGATTGTCAGTGTCACTCCTTATCAGCTCCCATGCCTTCCAAATCGTTCTCTGAGGCTATTGTCCAATCTGAGTCTTCAAATACCCGCGCGAAAGCCGCTGAAGTCCCCATTCTAGGCAGAAAACCGCGATCAGCACAAAGATCATTGCGGCTTGCACAACCTTTTACAGATTCCTTCCCGTTGCAGGCTGCGACATCGGACTCCAGCAGCGATTGGCCATCCACGCTCTCACCCTTGTTGACCACTTTTTCGCAAACTGGCAGTGGATGCCAATCGGCAATTGGAGACACAAGTCCGGATACTAATGCGGCAGATCCTGGCGTTGTGTGGCGCTTGCCGCTCTCCGACATGCAGCTTGCAACTCCTGAAGGTTCCAACGTTGTGACGCTTTCGACTCCTCATGGGTCTGCACGACTGAGCTCGTCGACTCAGATGTCCGAAAGCGCACCAAGGGAACGCCGAATATTTAGTGACATCGATCGTCTTGCGGATGACGTTCGCAGATATGATAATGCGAGGGCGCAGGAAAGAAGGGAGCTTGTCGACAATCTACATGCAATACGGAGTGATTTACGCAATCTCTCGGAGTATTTGCATAATATTCTCTTGCATGCAACGCCGCGCCCTCTTGTTGATGAGTTAGGTGGTGGGAGCACCCCTGTGGCATTCTCGCTTCCCCGTGGCCATTACACCATGACTTCTCCATCCAATAGTTTGTCCCCTTCCAGCTCAAGCTCTGCGAGTAGCATCGGGTCATACTTTTCATCTCACCAGATGATGCGTATCTGGCTTCCGCATCGTACCCTGATTCTCCCGCCACATAGCACACACAAACTCCTTTTCGGTTTCTGGCGCAGATAGATCTTCATCGTCACTACATCGTGCCTATGACACCTCCGATATGTTTGTTTTGTCTATGCTGTTCAGCGTTCCGACCTTATTATACTGGAGTGTTCCCCCCATGCCCCTTTCTAAGCTGCTTATATTCGTAAGACCAACAGTTGAAGGAAAAGCGGAGCTGACAACAGCATTTCTCCAGAAGCCAGAAGTGACACGCCCTCGACTGCTTAAGTCGTACAGGGAGACAGCATATGTCGATCTACGGTTGGTAGATACGGCCTAGATCTAGAACAGAAGGGTCATCTACACTCTAAACATCATGATGCACTTCCGTAAACGGTGCTCAAGGGAAATGAACATGTTATGTAACTGGAAAACTGTAGGTTGATGCAAACAATGTCCTCCCATGCAGTATGTGATCAACGACTGTTCCCTCACGAGTCCCAAATTTCAGATGAGCAGGGTCGAAGCTGGGTTCCCAAAAAGTACCACATACGATGAAAGTCTAATCTCAGAAGTGGCGTCAAGATCATCCTGCGGTCCTTGGGCTGAGAGCGATCGACTGCTGGGCCGGGAGATTGCGCGGGAACGATGCAGAGGGTAACTGGGCAAGTCTTGGCACATCTCTGGGATAGATTCGAAGGGTACCGCGTTCTGGTCCACAGGCATCGGCTCTCGATTGGGTGGAGCATGCAGGTGACTGGCGAGAGGCGAGTTGTTCTTGCCACTGACGGTAGTCATCGACTAAATGCAGCAACGTCAGCCATAAGCCAGCACTTAGGGTATTCCTTACCTCACACTGTCTTTGCGCTGTTCCTCGACCTGTGGTGACATTGACTTCGTCACCTTCCTCCAAGGTCAATGCCGACTGGACACATTTGACTGCTGGGACCGAGTGCGTGAAACACGACCAGATTCAGGAGCAAGCAGCTTCAAAACTCCCTGGTGGCCTCTTTCTGAGGCGGAAACAAAACTAGCGCAGAAGACATCATTGGATTATTTTGCCGTGCTCAAAGCGTGAGCTCACGCAGAAAACAACCAGTAGCACAAGCGTCGTGGCAACAGACCCACCAAGGGAAATCCCAGCTATAGCATCAACAGATAGACTGGACAGACAACCAAGGTGTCAGGAAAATTAGCGCACCCTGTGATGCTATTCCGAACTTGGATCTGAGCGCCTGGTACAGCATATAAGTCTTTCACCTTTCGAATTTGTTGAGAGAAGCATTGAGTGGTTGGTTGCCGAGGTCAGATGTGCTCTTCCTTGACCAACGATAATGTTAAGTCGTCCTCAAGGAATGTGGAGATGATGCACAGACTAGACATAAGAAGCGGTTGACTACGGATCGCAGTACATGGTCGATGGCACAGCCGTGGTCACTTGTTTTCATGTAGAAGTGTTGAGAGCTTGGGAGCTCCAACGCTTCGCAACCTTCGATCTGCCAAGAAGCCGTTCGCTAACGTGGATCGGTTGGAAGAGACGTCAATCAAGAGCGCCTTACCATTTCAAAAATCCAGTCACCAAGAGCATGCAATTACTAGAACAAGGTGACTTGTCATGAGGAAAGAATCATGATCATGATGGTCCTAACTGAGGCGGCTTTTGCCGGTTGTTTATGTCGCAATGGTTTTGGCAAACATCGTCTGTTCTAAGGGTTTCGAGCTGCAACATGGCTGATTCCTTCATTGATTCGACTTGGTCCTTTTCTCAAACGTTTTCGAGTCAATTCCAAAGTTCTCGTCGTGGTCTGCATCTATCATGTCACCATCTCTCATCAGCCTAAGGAGATTTGAGTTCAACAGACCTGGTTGCTCGGATCGACACGGCGATAGCGTCCCCCTCGGTACCGGAAGAGTTGCTTCAGGAGTTGTTGGCTGAATTAGCAAGGCTCACAAAAAGTCTCGGTGACGCTACTGGATCTCTACCTAGTTATGACCAGCGGCAGTATGAGGAGGTTCGTGCTTTTTTTGCTCGTATATATTTTACCCTGAATACCATCATCCTGGTCAATAGCAATTGAAAGCTTTGGAAAAGTCTTTATCGGAATTGCGAGGGAAATCGAGGCCCAAATCCAAGTTCTCTTTCAAACGGAAAGCACCTATCTCTCAGCCTACATTGCCTATCTCCGAAGTTAGTGTAAACACCAGTGGACCTGCCCTCCAAGGACCGACGCCTAAAATATCGTTATCTTCTCGCTCTCATCAATACTTGACATTGGATTCACTGCCAAAGTCAAGTTTACCAGAGGACGTTGCTATCCATGATCTAGATCACTGTCTCGTTAACTTGATACCGTCTTCGTTTACTGAGGGGGGACCTGATTCCGGTCTGGAGATCACTGCCCTCCACATCCAAAATTTAACAAACACCGTACTACTCATACCGCCTATTCACGGCAGCGTGCTCATTCATGGGCTTTCAAGGTGTACGATAGTTGTAGGGTGCCACCAGGTAATGTGCTACCTAAGCTCTCGGAGCCAAATGTCGACAATTTCTCCGCAGTTTCGAATGCACACTTCGCATAACGTCGACGTTTATCTTTCCATTATGTCGAACCCGGTCATCGAACACTGCTCAGACATTCGCTTCGGTGGATACCCTGACATCTTAAACCAGTTTCCGCAAAACAAAGTACGCATCATCAAATTTATGCTGCCACTGCTAACACGCGGTCTTATCAGCCGAGCAATCATCTTTCAGTCATGGATTTCTCTCATATTCGGCCAACACCCTCTCCTCATTGGTCAGCTCTTGGTGACGATCGGGTTTCGTGTCGATGGCCTCTGCCGATAATGATGAAGCAGGAGGTACTGCACGACCTACGGGAGCATATTCTTCCCAAGTAATAGCTGTTTAGACACTGAGCTCGCTTCGGCTATGCCGTTGGTCTTATAATTCGCGGTCCACACAATGATTTGGTGACCGACAACAAAGTATGGGTTTCGACATTCAAGTCCCCCCGCTCGCAATCAGTTTCCACCCCGGAACAAAATCCAAGCTCTACGGGGTGCCGCACATCGTGATTCAGCTACTTTTCGTTAATTTGCGTGGTTTGGTAATAGTTAGGGGTATGAGGATGGAAGGGCACATAGCCTCGTGTCAGACCGGTCTGCAAAGACCGTTTGATCTTAGCACCTACCATCCCTGTCCACTACTTACACTACCATAATGTCGGATGACGGTGGTTTTTTCGCGGCATGCTGTGGCATTTGCTGTATGTGCACGCCTTCACAGTGGTCTAAGTTGTTGTTCACCCCATACATACCTTCTGTCAGGTATCTGTGGCGTCGCTTCGCTTCAAACCTGGTGCAATCTGAGTGCGTGGTTACAGTAGAGCTCGTCAGTACGGTGTCTAACTTTGTCCTGACCAGCTCCGTGGGGCGCAGGAGGCTGTTGTAACAGGAACGGCACCAGTGGGTGTTGCGGCTCGTGCTGTGGGGACTCTTTCAACGAGGACGCGTTTGACAAGGAGGTCAAGAAGGATTTGGCGAAAACGAGAGCTGCAGAGACCAGCGAACCTGTCACAGCTCAAGCTACTCAACAGCCCGGGGCAGGGAAAACCATGACAGTTCCGAGTGAATCTCAATGATTGCGTTTCTCGGGTATGCTCTGTTTCTCTCATACGCAGCTTATGCACCACTATCTATTACTCTATAGTTCTCTGGCTAAACCGTGACCGAGACGCTCTCGATATAGTTTCGACACTGCTGGGTTACATTACTTTCCTGTCAGATATCCGGATCATCTGCACTATACACACCAGGCTAAATCCTCACCGTGACGAATGATTTACGCCAGGGAACATGGTCGAACTTCCTTGCCAATTCGAGACCTATTAGTCTTTGGCCTAGCGCTGTCATAATGGGTTGGTGCTGGCTTGGGAAAACAGAACAACAAGAACGAGCATGGACGTGTCGGATAATCTTCTTCAAATGGCTCTGCAATGGCGAATGTTAACGTTGGTTTGACATTGCTGGGGCTCGATAAGAGCAAGTGCAATTATGTAACCTCAAATCCATTTCGCCATCTCATCTGGATCCTGCCACTATCTATGCACCTGAATGACTTACACCCAATCATGCTCGTTTTCTGCCCCTGACAGACCCTGACGCACCCTCGTTCGATGACTTCAAGTGATGCCCGTCGCCATTCCCATGGCTCTTCCCCACATTCAATCCCCATTGCCTTGTTGCAGGACCCGCTAAGGAGTACTACTTAGTTTGTTTTGTCGCTCACACATGTAAGTGACAATTGCAGGGTCGCTGTCCCTTTAGAAGGGCTCAGGTACCGCATTTTAGTGCACCAGTTTGCCACTTTTGCAATAGCTTTGACTTCACCGTCGGAAGTTTTAGCGGGTTCCTTCCCAACGATCCCATGACATGATCCTACAGGCTTCAATATTAGACAGATGGACAAGTGAGCGCGACATTGTTGGGCGCTATTTTTGTCTTCAACGGTGTTAAGGGACGTCGAGCGTAGCTGTCAAGGTCATGGCAACTCCCGCTATTATGGGTCAAATATATAAAGCTGCATTGAGGCCGACTTGCGACGCGGAACCGCACCCCACGTTCTACAGCTCTACCCGCCCAAGATGACAGAACACGCAACGAATCAGCCTGGTGGGAAGCCTCAAATGTGTATGTGTTGGATTCATTTAGGACAGTTGCGCTCTCTGAACTGTCACCATAGCGTTGAACCCAGGAGAGCTTGTAAAGGATATGGGTTCGGAGTTCACGAAAAGCGCCGCGAAGGAAGGTGGCAAGCAGGCGGTGGAGTATACCCAGACGGACGAGGGTCAACAACAAATACAGGACGCCAAAGCTCAGGCTGAAGTAAGTTTTCTCCCAACCAAAACTTACGTCAAGAACCGCGCCATTGACGTGAGTCTCGTATCCTTTCTTGTAGGGCATGTGGGCAAAGTACTGTGGTTGCTTCTCTTCAGCGGCATGAAAACCGTCAAAACACTGTCGAAGTAAGACTTTCCTATATCATATTGACCACCTGATTCATGGTCCCCCCCAGGTTACCCGTCCCTTCATCCTAGGCCCACATTGTTTATCATCTCTATATCAATGATCGGTGTACCATATTATGTATACCAGTATATACCAAGTCCCGCGCTTGAAGAATCCGTAAAATTCTTGGGCAACACCAGACAATCCACATAAATATAACGATGGGGTTGTGAGGTCGTCCACTCCGTCGAATTCGGAGGGTTCATTTGTAACACAGCCGAATTATGATGTGCCTGTAATCTTATCAATCCCAACCTGAATGGTAAACATACTCTGAGGGGCAGCTCAGTATCTTTACGCCTCCCTCCCTCTAGCAACTTATGGCTTACACAACCGACGCCTTACCGCATCACCAGAGTCAATGATGGCACACCTTCATCCTCGCAATATTAAACGCTTTGCGATGGCCTTCTGTGGTCATTTCAATTTTGGCGCCAGACCTGTAAAAGCGTCTAACATGTTCCATGTATTTGATTTTGTACACTTCTTCGAGACCTACAGCTGGGACTATGCGTATTTGCATCATGGGCCAAAGCCGAGCAAGTCGGCCAAGGGGGGTCAACTTTCAATAGCATTCACAAGCGAACTTTCTTAGGCTCCCAACGACGTATCGTACTATGGAAGGGCTAAAAGTGGTCTATACTGAGTCGAGTAGATGCTAGTGCGCCCCACATGTTCGAAAACTTCCTCTGACTCGAGCCGTCCTAACTATAAGCGGTCTGTAGCAGCGCCAGTCCTTGGCGCCTGGTCCTTGGACAGCTTCAGTGTGCGTGTTTGGCTACTCTACTTTGAGAAGATCCTTCGCGGGCTTCGGTCGACCGTATCCGTGTCCTGTCATGCGTGGTCTCCATGTTTTTCCACGTGCATATCACTATTTACCTCTCTTGATCTCTTATCTGTCTCTTATGTTAGATTGCTGCGCATTCGAGTCATCTGGGTGGAAACGTCGATCTTATTCTCACATACTTAGAACTTGAAACATGAACCTTCGTCAACACCAAGACCGATCCTTCGAACAAAGGGCGTTAGGGGAAACGCACTGCTCTCTACGCGTTAGTTTGAATTTGAGCAGCCAATGTGCTGTGGATTACTGCAGATGGTCCTTGCGATCCGGTGGCTCGTGCTTTTATAGCTAATATCAGGAGTCTTCCCACCGATTGAGGAGCCCCTTTCTTCGCTGCTGTGAGTAACTCCAAACGGCCTGCGCGATCTGGTGCTGCAGTACTACCCACTACTAAGGGGTTTTTCTCACTAAGAAGCTGACTGCAGAATGGCTTCTAGTTGGACTGAGTGAGTCATTTTATTTATATCGGCATCGTGGTGACCTCATGGTTAGGAGCCCTCATCGGTACCGAACCATTTTACTCAATAGGATTGATCGTATAGGGTCTTATTAAGAGCTCTTTCCGGTCAAAGGGGCTGGTATCTATACATCAACAGCAGCTGCAGTCCGAGCAGTCGGACTGCCATCTCACGTCGTATACCTCACCTCATCTCTTAAACCCATAGACCAACACATATTCATATGCCAAACAAGCCTGAATTCACCGGCACCCCACAGGTTGCCGTCCAACAGCTACGCCCCCCAAGGCCCCGTCACCGCAGCAGTAGACACAGCATTGATGGATCTCCGCCTGCAAGGTTCTCCCACCACGGGCAAATCTTTACCACTTCTCCAAGGACGTTCTAGTGAGCGGTTTATAGCAACCTTGTGGTACATGGCTGTACCGTAGCGCCAAGACCTGCCACGATCAGAGCCGTCGATTGATAGCTTGCAGGTACTTAGTTCTTCCGACGTCGGACACGTTCGAACATCGTGTCTAGCAGGATCCCTGTTTCGATATGGCACAACCCCTGAACGCCATCCTTCTATCTTTTCAGCCGACGATCTTCGATAGAACCAAAGCTGATTGTCACAATCTCTATACGCCGCAGCTACAGCTTCCATGTTGCAACATAACAAGGAGTTCCAATGCTGTTTTTGTTCTCTCAAATCAGGGTCCTTGTATCTACACACCCATCGAACGATTGTGATGAGCTTTGGGTTTGCTTTTGGTTGTGGCGCAGATACGAGTAAACAAGACCCTGGACACTCTTGGCTTGTCGTCCTAGAAAAACATCGCAGCCATGGTCAACCTGGAATTCATACTGCTCAACTGCTGGGCATTATAGATATCTACTTATTGACTTACCCTTTGCTGGGCTCTCGCACGTATCAACCATTCCGCACTGAAAATGAAGCGAAGTTCAAGATATCAATGGTCATGTATGACGAATTACTCATAACTTAATGTAAGGAGGGGATTACGAATACAATCTAAAATATCACTGGTGTAATGGAGGTGGGGTATGATACAGAGCGTAACCCGGATGAGTCCCTGTAAGAGATGCATATAGAGTACATATCATGATGCTGAGTAGGGATGCGTGCGACTACTGTCCCAAGTGAAAGAGCACAGATATGTCGCGTATGGTAAATACGACCGGATCTCGATTCCCAGATAGAGACCGTATCGTAGTGATGGCTGTTGCGTGGATCGAGTCTAAATTTATGAGCAATCCTGTAGAGGTAATTACGATAAGAATGGTGGGGGCTTGGTGGACTAGACATGCCATAAATGGACAAGCATTAGATCGACTCATTTCTCTGTTGACTCGACCTTCACAGTGACGGGGGTCCGGTGTGGGTCGGGGGCGATAGGTATGGTGACTTCATCTGACTCCGCCTTCTGGGGCTCGGCGGTAGCTGACGCGGCCCTCGGCCATGATATGAGTAACATGCCATTGTGAAAGATGGCGTCGATATCTGCGGCCTAGAGAACGATGAAGTCAATGTAAGCCAAGGCTCTCGATAACAGATACAATGAAAGCTTGCCTTTGTTCCGGGAGGCACACGTAGATCGCGACGGAACGGGCCGTATCGTAGTTCGTTATAATACATCATTGAGACTGACTCAGTTGCCTGAGCTTTGGCATCGCTCTCGACAGGATCAGACTGTCGAGGAGGGGGAGGGGGAGGTTGAAGAGGGACGGATAGAGACGTTACATGACCTCCGCGCAGCATGATGAGTCGAGGACGCTGGTCGCCACCAATGAGGGCCTGACTGTGCAGCAAAAGGCCAGCGTGGTACTCAGCCGGCACAGCTGCTAGCTGAGGTTGGCGCTCCCCAATGACGGTGAGTTTGTCACCTTGAAACCTGAGGTGCACCATGTTAGGACCGACGTCAGGGATCTCTAACTGGGCTATAATTTTGCCCTGGGATTTATCGTCGATGATTCCCAATCTGAAGTACTCGTTAGTAAGGTGCGTAAAGCTGAAGAGAAATACGAGACTTGCCGAGGCATGAGACAGCGGGGAATGGAATGGCACGCTTGGTACTTCTCCAGTCTTTGTTTCTTAGCAGCATCCTTTTTAGCCCTCATCCGCAACACAACGGCCTTGTCCACACATCGCGCGAAGTCGCCACGTCGGATGCGCACGTACTCGGACGACGTGGGAACGGATTTCGAGCGAGATTTTAGCCAGTTCGGACGAGCGTTCATCGTAGTAAGAAACTAAAGCAGCAGCGAAATAGTAGGGGAGGTGAAGCGCTTTTGCACCACTAGTGGAGTTTCGATGTCTAATTTATACAATGTCGCTTCGGCATGTTCCGGCAAAGGTTGGAACACACAGTCGAGAATGCTCGAGTCATTTCGATCGACAAAGCTAGTCATTTGTGATCCGCTCGATTGCTACGTTCGCAAATCGGCCAGAGAGGACTCGCCCGACGAACGGAGAGTGTCGAGGCGAATCGGAGGCGGTTAGTGCCTTGTGGCTGTGTGGAACTGCGGAACATGGACATCGTTCCGCTTGGATTCCCAGCCAGATCAAGCTGTGTATTACGGTAATCACCAGCAATTATACTGGTCTTGTGGGTGAGACCAAGCATTTGAGCAGAGATGCACAGGTAGAGCGATGATTCGCACGTCGTGGCGGTCAACGGAAGCCACGGCGAATGCAGGCAGACAAGGTGACAAAAGCAGACTGACAAACCCTAACTTAGCCGAGTAAGCTTTGTCAGTCGCTGGCTTTGCAATTAGAGCCAAACATACGCAATCGAACCAAGCTCACGTGCTACCATAGTGTTGTGGACTCGGAGACTTTCACTCGTTTTCAGGAACTTTTCAGATCTCGTTTTCTATACTCCTCACACCAGTTGTTATCCTTCCAAAGCTCACCAGGACAGGAATCCTGCAACATCTTTCGTAGTGTACAATGAGCAAAGTGGTCTTCGGTTCGTCACGCTGAGCTCATTTCAAGATTTACTACCTAATTTTTCCTGTGCCACACAGTGGGCAATGTCCCGTATAACATGGGTGAGGACCAGCTAATCGACGTCTTCAAGTCTGTAGGGCAAGTAGTGGGCTTTAGGTATCGTTTCTGCGTGATCTTTCGATGCTCATGAACGCGTACAAACTTAACGTTTTTGCCGCTCTTGTTTAGATTAGTTTTTGACAGAGAGACAGGAAAGCCCCGAGGTTACGGCTTCTGTGAATTTGCGGGTACATCAATTTATTCCTGTGCGTTATGGCCTTGGTTTTGTCTGACTTGAAGCTTCCTTCTCCCCAAATCCAACCTCAAACGTCAAATCGTTCAATCACAATCACAACAACTCATTCACGATCAAAATCGTCAACAATAAATCCTCAAATCGAACCGATTCCCTCATCCAAATGTCACACTGAACTCCCAATCACATCAAATGGCGAACATAACCATATAATTGCCTTTATCTAAAATATATGTGTTCATGCCTCGCGATAACGTCATCTGGATTCAAAAACCAATTCAAATTACCTCCGAAAATCCTTGAACAGACCACGAAACCGCAGCCTCTGCTGTTCGAAACCTTAACAATACGGATGTTGGCGGTCGACCTCTCAGGATCGATCTCGCGGATTCAGATCCGTTTCTTGAGGGGAAAACTACAGTCCGCGGAGAGCTTATTGACGGGGGCACTCCCGGTCCCTCTGAACCACGTAGCCAATGGCGCACCGGCGGCGTCGGCGCAAGTGACACCCGAAGCCATGAAACGAATCCCTTGCTAGCAGGGCTACCACCTGGTGTCCACGTTGCGAAAGGTGCCTCAGCCTTGGATTACATCAGTCAGACTTTGGCGAGCATGCAACCTAGTCAGCTTATGGAAGTCCTCGCGCAAATGAAGGTAAATTAGAATCCACGACGTGCTCTGCGCTTCATATTGAACCAGCCCTTATTCGTCAGGCGTTTGTAATCACACATCCTGAGCAAGCAAGAACTCTGTTGGTCAACCACCCTCAGCTCGCCTATGCTCTTTTCCAGGCCCTCTTGCTGAATAAAATTGTTGATTCTGCAATCTTGCAACGCATGCTAGCAGCAACGTCAGGCGCAGCGGGGCCGTCTGCACCACCGCCAGCCGCGAGACATCCTGTCCCTCCGCATCACCTTCAACAGCCTCCTCAATACCCCCCCAACCCGCACCCGGGATACCCTCCTCCACCCTCCTTGCAGCAGCAGCAACCTATGCACGGGCTCGCCCCGCCCGCAATGTCAGCGCCCCCCGCGTCGGCGATGTTCTCGCACCATCAACATCCGCAGCATCTCCCTCCCCCTCACCCTGGTATGCCACCCATGCCCCCATACTACAGGCCACCGCCGCCGCCTACGCAGACAGCACCGCCACCCCAAGCACAGCCGCCACCAGCGCAACAGCCAGCAGCAGCGACACACACGCCCGAGATCAGCGAGACCCAGCGCGTGCGTATCGATCATGCATACCGATATGGTTTGAAACTAAATTTTGTGTTTCAAGGCTATGTTACTGCAAGTCTTCAGCATGACGCCAGAGCAGATCAACGCCTTCTCAGAGACCGAACGGGCCGCAATTCAACAACTGGTGCGTTCTTTGATGGCTTTCTTGTTCTGAGTAACCTGACATGCTTTTTTTTTTTCTTTTTTTTTTCTCCTTTAGCGCAACCAATTCATAGGCAATCTCGGCGCTTGACCCAGCTAGATACGCACCCTGCCTCGGCACCAAAACTACTCTTCCATTCATATATCCGTTATATATCTCGACCTATATATTGATTTACCTAATGACCGCACGTACATATGCCCATCACACAACGCTCTCGACTTACGGACTCCCTGATTGTGTACATAGACCCTGATCCCCGCGACATCCACCATTCCTTCGTTCGTCCCTGGTCAGATTCCAAAAAAAATGCATCGAACACAAATATATTTAGCCAAATGTTCTCCGAGTTGTTTCCATACAACATAGTACACCGCTGTTTAGACGAGTTTATTTTCCAGACTCTTGGACTTCCTGAGCGCCACCAGCTTCTCAGCCACCACATCGAGTGGCACCGTTTGCGCCCTAGCCTTTGTCCCGATGTCATCGCGGTTGCGGACATTGACAGACTTGGAATCGAGCTCCTCCTGCCCAACCACTAACAGAGAAAAAAAAAAAAGAGGAAAACAGGATCAGCGAACTGCGGTGTATCGACGCATCATGGCTATGGTAAGAGCAGGACATACCGAGAATAAAGTTATACTGCGCAATCTCACCATTGCGGATCTTCTTCTGCAGGGTATTTTCACCATTGTCCACGTCAGCGTAGAGACCTAACTCGTTTAGTCGGTTCGTGACCTCTGACGCATAATCTTTCTGTGTACGTCATATATTGATCGTAAGGACAAAACCATCAGCACAGCCTCCGGCGAAAATGAAAAAGGTAACATGGGATGACGCACGTAAGGATTGGCAACAGGAATGACAAGGACCTGCCGAGGCGACAGCCAGAAGGGCCTAGAAGAAGAAAAAAAAAACACAGAGGTGGTCAGCTTCCGACATTTCCCTTCCTCGCGGGTGTAACAGGCAAAAGGGGACGACGTACCATTTCCCAGCAAAGTGCTCCGTGATGATAGCAATGAAGCGCTCCAGACTGCCCAAGATAGCGCGATGGATGATGACAGGCCTCGATACAGGACGGCCGGGGTCATTAGTATCCTCAGCGGCACGGTACTTGAGGTTGAAGCGCTCGGGCAGCTGGAAGTCAAGCTGGATCGTCGCGCACTGGAAGGACCGCCGCAACGCATCCCGGATCGTGATGTCAATCTTTGGACCGTAGAACGCGCCGTCTCCCGGGTTCAGGTCCCAGTTGTTCGGGTGGTGCTTCTCGAGCGCCTTGGTGAGTTGCTGTGGGGAGATATAGTCATCAGTCTTTCCTATGATAGGAGAGGTGAGCCATACCGCTTCAGCTTCATCCCAGGTTTCAATCGTTCCGAGATAGTTGTCTGGACGCGTAGACAGCTCGAGGCGGAACTCGAACCCGAATAGCCCATAAACGTGTTCCATGAAATTGAAGAGATACCCGATCTCTTCCTCAAGCTGTGACGGCATACAGAACACATGCGTGTCATCTTGCACGAAGCGCCTGACGCGCGTCAAACCCGTCAAGGCGCCAGAAGCCTCATTACGGTGGATGATACCAAACTCCGCCATCCGGATAGGCAGCTCCTTGTAACTGCGATCGCGCGAGTCGAAGATCAGACAGTGACCGGGGCAATTCATGGGCTTGAGCGCCCATTTTTCCTTTTCGACGTCGAGAAGGAACATGTCATCCCTGTAGTTCTGCCAGTGACCGGACGTTTCCCAAAGCTTGCTGTTGTACATGTTAGGAGAGATAACTGGAATAGAAGTAAGTCCGTGATGTTGATGAGAAGCAGCGACAATAATTACCCTCTTGGTAGCCTCGCTTGAAGTACTCGGACTGCAATGCGTATCAAACAAATGATCGATCGAGATGAATGAAGAGCGCTTACCCGCATGAGCTCAACGAGGGTGTTGTATATCCGAGTACCATGAGGAAGGAAGAAGCAGCTTCCAGGACTCAGATCATTGAAGAAGAACAGTTCTTGTTCCTTGAATAGTGTCAGCGACGGACTGCTTACAAAAGAACAGCAGTCATACCCTGCCGATCTTTCGATGATCACGTTTGGCAGCCTCGGCGAGGAAAACCTTGTAGTCGGCAAGCTGTTTCTTGTCAGGGAATGATATACCATAGATTCGTTGCAACGATTCCTTCGTGGGATCACCGAGAAAGTATGAAGCAGAATTCTGTTTTAGAAGATGCTGTCAGGTATGATGTGCCAGATAGATGAATTGGAGGAATTGACCTTCGTGATCATAAACGCCTTGATCTTCCCCGTGTGAGGGATATGGGGTCCCACACATAGATCAATCATAGGTCCACAGCGGTAAACCGTGGTGGAGGTGCCATCGGGGATTTTTGACTCGATGAGGTATTGCTTGTATTTGTTGTACTATTTTGAGCCGTCAGATACAGGTTATGAGCAAAAGTTGAGGTAATTCACGTTAAACATCTTGAGTAGGTTTTCCTTCGAGACGACCAAACGTTCAAACTTCTGCTTCTCTTTTATCGCGCTCTCCGAGACTTTCTCTAGGGCGGGGTAATCCGTGTTCGACACAGGCCTTGGGATATATAAGTCACAAGGAGATTG
This sequence comes from Lyophyllum decastes, assembly GCA_025854295.1. Classification (NCBI taxonomy): domain Eukaryota; kingdom Fungi; phylum Basidiomycota; class Agaricomycetes; order Agaricales; family Lyophyllaceae; genus Lyophyllum; species Lyophyllum decastes. Next base: position 2,863,268 of record CP107705.1, on the reverse strand, counting down.
AGAGATACCAGATGATGGCGTACCGGTCTTCAATTCCCATCTCATAGAAGAATCCTTCGTCCGTGGGAGGACCGAGGCATAGGTGGCAGCCATAGTGCCGCTCAGCAGCTTCGCCGAGTACGTGCGCAGATGAATGCCAGAAAACCTTCTTTCCTGTCAATGCGGGGTGAACTTGAGGAGCAGACATAGTGGGTTGGACCGTACCTTCCGGGTGTTCGAAATCTAGGAGCTCTAAACTGCAAGATTTCTCTAAAGGCCGTTCTAAGTCCCAGAGTTGTCCATCTACCTGGATTGCAGAGATGTGTTGGGTGCCGCTTGTGAGTTAAGCATTCTAGTCATACCTTGGCGATGACGATCCGTTCGGACAAGCTCTTCGACAGTTCTTTTGCGATATCCATGGGACTAGTTTCCCAGCTTTTTCCTTTTAGTTCCTTGTTATCCGGTAGCTTGACCATAATCTCATCCCGAGGTTGCGCTGAAGCGCCAGCACGTTAGATGTAAAAGGAACTGAATCTGACATGAAAACGCACCTTTCACAAACTCAATGTACTCCGCCTTGAGTTCGTCGAAAATCTTGATACGGTGATCGAAGTACGCTGGCCTAGGTTGCAGCTGGATAAAATTTCAGTATTGACCGGACGTGCTTCAACATTATTTGACACACCTCCAGAGCATAGCTGTGCCCCTCTACAGCCTGTAATTTCTTCCCTTTGGTCTCTTTGGGCTTCGTTTTAATTCCATTTGCTGCGTGAGGGCCATCGAGAGCTGGGATCTGGGCAGGTTCAGACGTTGACGCGACTGGGTGGGCCATTGCCAAAGACCGCGCTGGCTGTGACTGGTAAAAGTGGAGAGTCCGGGGGATTGTGATGCGCTGGCAGGAAGATAATGTGTAGCGGAGAAATGAGATGCACGGATGAATTCGAGTCAGACGCTGGGCAAGCATCCAAAGATCGATCGGGTCACGTTCTTGAATAAAAACCATGAGTGGGTCACAAGGTTTTGCCAATCTAATCGATATCTTAGCCAGCTGCAGTGGAATTCTCAACTCACACCTCGTTTCGAGACAGCTAGCTAACTGACCACATTTCTGACTATTGCACCATCTACTACAGTTTTGCTGGTGGCTTTACGACCACACCAAAGTTGCAACCTCTTTTTCCAACCCATGCTACGCTTCCCACGAAGAATATCAAACACAACATCACCACAAACAGTCCCTCACAATACCTTATCCAGTTACATATCTTGGTTTCGGAGACGGTGGCACGTCCCCATAGGTTGGTTTTGGCGCCTAGTTGACAAGGCATTCGGATAACCTGTCAGGATCAGCTTCATTTTTGAACCGATCAATCGACTTGTAGAGCCACTTTCACGAACACCCTCTTGACCACATCTCATGACTTTTGCCAATGCTCAGAATACCGTCCTATACAAGTCCAGCGTTACAAACCTCCAGGGGGATGCCAATATTTCCAGTCAACAATTCCGAGCAAGCCCAGTCTCCCAAAACTACGTTGCTGCACACCAGACGTTGATAGCTCTGACAGGACTCCTTTTTACCTTGCTACAAGTAACCTCCGCTGGAGCTGCCTACGGCCCACAAGGACACGAACCACCTCCGAGGTGCCACCCTGGCACCCTGACATCTATCCTGAAGCAGATCATGGCCTGGTTTGACGCCGAGGCAGGTAGAGCACAAGAGAAAGTGCTCTGGCTACATGGCCCTGCTAGCGCAAGCAAGTCAACTATCGTTCAGATAATCTGTGAGCGCTGCGCAGAGCGCGGGGATTTGGCAGCTAGCTTTTTCCTCGCTTGAAGGCGACCTGGTCGTGACACGAGCACTCATGTTTCACAACTATCGCGCTCTATCTTACAAGATCTATCACTGGACGTCGTCTCAGTGTCCGAAACGCCATCGAAAACGACCCGTTAATTATTCATGGCTCGGTGCATGTTCAGATCCAGAACTGATTACCGAACCCCCTCAACTCATGGTGCGGGGGTTGGGAGGCAGCCAGGCATCGTGTCCTGGACTCTCCGATTACGCGGCTCAGGGTTGCGTTGAAATGCCTCTTATTCTTCGTGTCCAGGCACTTTCCGCGAATTGGATAACCCCTATCAGCAAACCCTTTCATCGTGTCCCAACCTTGGCCGGCTTAAAAAAGCCCTCGGGTTCATCTTAACTGTTAGACATGAAAACTGTAGATTTACACCTGATCAAATGATTACGGGGGCTCTTCACCTCGAGCCGGACATACTGATATTGACTCTACGAGGCCTCAATTTTCCGACCGTCTCATGAAACTCCTCTGCCATCCCACGCCCCTCTGCACGATTTCGCATCATATTCGAACCCGATCGAGCTGGAGAGTTCTACACCGGTCTGCGTGCCAATCTGGACTGCTTGATGGCCTTACATAGATCACCAATGCAACTAGCCTCACTTCTATTTGCCGAGGACGTGACCACAGACCTTTTTCATCCACAGGAAGCAGAGGCGTGTGAAGATGGGATTATTCAAGACCTGCTCAGTACAGACATCCATTTCTGGTATTTTCATACCAGTCATTCCGCACGGCGCTCAAAACCTGGCGCAACATGAGTTCATTTGTTGAAGAAAGCCGTTGATATGTTCAGTGTACGTCGCTATCATGCGATGATAATCAGTGGGATTAATCGAAATAAGCCTTCGACCCACATCCATCTCTCGACAAGCACTTCAGTGCTTTACTTCGAATGGCGCAGCAGTGCATGGCGGTATGGGCGTCTGCTGCCGATGACCCCCTTCTTTTCAAGGTTGGTTCTTGAGTGTTGTACATCGTTAGCATGTCGAATAATCGAGGTCCACCAAGTCTTCCAATACTGTCGAAGCAATATGTTCGAACTTCCGCGATGGCTGCTCAACTTTCATCCAGGTCCAGGTCGACATCATAATTCCGAGTTAGACTGGGAGCGAGTTGAACTCGTACAGGAAGACACCTAAGCTATTCACACCTGGTTTGCATTATACAGTATGGGCTGTTTGAGGTTGGAAAAAAAACAGAGAATACGTGGTCAGTACCCAATTGTTGCTGCCATCCGCCTTGCTGGGCATGAATAATGTTACTGATAATGGGCTTATCTCTAGGAAGGAATCTGACTATGCTAAGGTACTCTGGGATAGCCATACTTCTTACGTTTCCCCGGGGAACGAGGACCCGCTTCTTGCGCTGCAGCGACCTGACCAACGGCGCCTGCTCGGTGCACGGCGCGGCTCGACAAGGCACTCGGCCATGAGCCTCTTATCATCCCCGCTTGTCCTACTATTTTTTATCTTGTCCCTTCGATTTAAGCAATGTAATTTTATCCTAGGTAAGTACAACGACGATATGTGATCTCTAACTGCGAGGTACCTTTCACTCCCCAAGATCTATTCGCCACACTTTCACCATGCCTGCACGGTCACCACTGATGATTCCGCCCCTGAATGGAGATTCTATAGATGCCAGCGCCGTGATGACATCTTGATGCGATTTTAGCATATTCTGCTGACTGTGGGTGATCAAAGCCATCCGCTGCGGAGGTCGATTGCTCTGTGCTCCACTGGCCGACGATGGTGGCCACGTCTCCGCATAAGTCGAAGCAGCGCCAGTGCTGAAAGCCCTATATCATAGTTATTAGATGGGAGTATCACGAAGGTGGTCGATAAAAAAAAAACGAACTGGTAAGAGGGTCGCTCGGTATCCGACTCGAGGCCGCTCAGTATCGTCGTACGCTCCAACTTTGCCAGGTCCCATAATCTCAATTTCCGGTCCTCAGACCCACTGATCATGAACCCCCTCCCTACCATCCTGGAAGACGGCGAGTCAACACTAAGCTCACTTAGGTCCGATCTATGTGTGTGACCTGCAAAATCGAGCCCTACCACGAACGCACGGACATCCGGAGCAGGCGTCGTCAGCATAGCAGAGTCCTTCGAGGTACTTCGAGAGACCAACGTGTCAACCCCGGTTTGCCGCGAACGCACAAGCGCAGCGATGGCAGCTGCCGGGTTCGGATCTGCATCGACGCCAACGAGCTCATGAGGTTCAGGTACTACGTCAGCACTAGACCCCACCCGAGTAACGAAGGTCTCCATCAGAACCGCCTTCTCGATGTCCCAAACTTCCACAAGATTCGTGTATGATCGGTCTGCGCTGCGTCGTGAGGATTCCATGGACACCATCACCCACTTGCCCTTCCCTTTTGAAGGATGTACGACACATTGGTGTATCCGAACAGACCTTCCAGTTGAAGCGACGCCGACATGCCAGCTCTTGAGTAGGAGACTAAAACGCCGATCCCAGAGTGTAAGAACGCCAGTAGATGTGCCAACTACGATCCACGACCGTTTTCGGTCTATGCACATGCAGGTTATAGGCCCGTAATGTCGAGGGTTCTCCATGGTTTGCAGAACGCGCATCGTCCGAAGATCTAGAATTGTGATGTTGGAGTGCGTCGTTGCGTAAACCAGATTCGACGAAATATCTGATTCAGACGTTTCAGCAACAGTCCGTGGACAAATACACCAACCAAGGCCATACCTGTATTGTAATGTGTCATGCATGTAATATACTCCCCAACAGTATCAACCCTGTGTTCCCGAATCACCTGCAGCTTGGTGTACTTCGGCAGCGCACCGCTCTGCGTGATGTGCACGCGCACTACGTGCAGACTCCCGTCGTCTGCCGCACTCGCGAAGCAATGCACGCTCTCCAATATACACACGCACTTGACGCGTGCATGGTGTTGTCCATATGTATGCCGTGGCTTGCTCGTGACATTGCGCTCCAGGCGCGCCGTGTCCCAAACTTTGACGGTCTTATCGTCCGAGGCGGTCACGAAGAACATGTGGTCCGGCGCGACCGCGATGCCCGTTACAGCGTCCGAATGTGACGTCAGGTTGGTGATCAGGTTGGCTTCGGTCTGCCGCATCTTCCCGTCGCGGTGTGCGAAACTGTGGCGGACGGCGTTGCGCCGGCGGACAGGACCCTCGTGGACTTTTGGGCCAAAGTCCTGCTGCAGTTCGCGGTTGTTGTCCAGATACAGGTTTTCCAAAAGATTGCTGATCCCTGGTTCTTGCCCATCTAGGTAAAAGGTGAGTTCCATATTTATCCAAAAGATAGGGTATCGGCATACCGTAAGTTGAGATAGGCAGAAGCGATGGGAAACGTGGTCGTTGTCGGAGGGTGGTCGATATCGAAACAGGCGATGATCTTCCCGAGAGATCTGGTGAGTCTTCCGACCGTATCTTAGAATGTGCATCCAACAGTCCAGTCACATTTGTCTTTGAAGACCCGACGGCAGGCGCTGCTTTCTGACCATCGGTGCTGCCGATCTGTAGTCGGCTGGTTTGCCGGAAGGTCTGAGAGTTTGCAGTTGACAGTATAGACTCCGTGGGACTACTTGGCCTTTCATGCGTAGTAGGAAGTCCTGAGATACTGTGCGTTGTAGCAGTAGAGGTCGAGGGTGCGCCAGTATTAGGCGAGTGATTTCCACGGGACGGAGGCGGGCCAAGGCCAACAGAGGACACGGAGCCGTTAATGGTTGCGAGTCTGCGTCGGAGATCCTCGAAAGGAGCACCTGCGCTGCTGTGATCTCCACTTAATATTCGGTTGGTGTAAGTAGAAGTCAGTATAGTGGATCTTCGCGAGGAGGCAAGACGAGAAGAACGTGGGAATTCGGAGGCGCGGGCTTTGAGGAAGACGGTCTGTGGGACCACGCCTAGCTTTTGCAGCTCGATGTCACCGACAACCTTCAGGCTCTTGCCCGTCTCAGGCTCAGAGCTCAGACGAGACGCAAAGCTATTACATCTTGAGTAATCGGATAAAGACAGCGCAGGCGAAACACACCTCGACGTGGCGTTGGCCAGTTTCAAGATATAATCTCGCATGGCCAGCAATTTGCTTTCCTCACTTGGAGTCATCCCAAGTTGTTGAAGTTTATTCAGGTGCGCTTCGTCTCTATAACAAATTCGGTCAGTCACTTCAGCATCATCTGGATTCCTGGGCAAACTGACTCTTCAGACTTGTTCCTTGCGATGGTGCTGTTCCCGGTTTTACGGACAGATATCACGCTTTCACGAGGGGATTCCGCTTTTGCATTGTTCCTCCGAGGTCCGCGCCAGAAGCTTGTTTTGTCGGCCTTCATCGCCCACTGAACCGCAGCATCTAGGATTTGCCTAGGAAGCTAGAGATGAACAGAGAGTCAGCTAAGAATACCGAAAGGGTCGTCGCCTACTGGAGGCTTCATCGCCATGAGCAAACTGCGTTCGTCAATTGCCGCCACATCAGACTTCAGGAAATGCCGGAGGGATGGGTAAAGGATGCACCACACGTCGCTTGGCGGTAGGTGATGCGCCGCAGAGGCTATAAAAGCCGCAGCTCCTGTGTTCGCGTCAGCATTAGACAGACTGCGAGTGTTGGAGCTATTACCTTGTCGTACCCAAACGTTAGGGTGGTACAGGAAACCCAGAGTTGCGCTCATAAGCTCCCAGATACGCATCTTCTGGAATAGCCCGAGCTCGCAAAGACTCGTCAGAGTCGCAAGGACCTTCGCCACCACTGTTTCCTCGACATCTGCAAGACACCATAATCTCAACCGTGGACACATGTGTACAAAGCGTTGTGATGCGTAGCTTACCCGACAGGGCCTGTATCATGAGCGGTAGTATGTATTCCTCCAGACTCCGCCCTCCAGCGCACGCAGCGACATCGACAATGCTCTCAAAGAAAGCATGGCGCAGGAGCCAATCACGATCGTTGAGGTATGTAATCATATGGCTTAGCAGGACTTCGTTAGTCTTCTGCCGCCCAAGGAAGATGCACAACGATGAGATGTCATGCAGGACGGCCCGCTTGACGATGCTTGACTGATCCATGAGGAGCGCTGAGAGGTGCTCTTGGATGCTGTTCTGCAGGTCCTGCATACTGGCGTCGTAGGAAACCTATATAGATGCCAGGTGCCAATGACAATCTTATCTTTACCCAAAGACAACTTCTGGATGCGAACCTCAAAATGATCTTGCTCGTGCTCTTGGGTATCGATGCCCAGCTTGAAGGTGCCATGGGCCTTCAGCGCTTGACCCATCTCAAGATACCGCACGGCCGTGTCCGCGAGTTGCGCGATGCACTGCGCATAGGTACACCGCACGGAGACTTCGGTATCCTGCACCAGGTATTTGATGTTGGGGATGATATACTCCGGAAAAATTGCCGTATTTGAAGGCGTTATGACGGTTACTAACATGAGCTGAAACAATTTGTCAATAAGTGTCTCATTTCGCGAACATCGAGGACGAGAGGCATACCACTTGCATTAGCGTACGCAGAGCAGCTGAGCGTACGATAGCGGCGTCATCGTGAAGCAAGTCGACGATGTAGAGAGCCATCCGGTCCAGCTTAGCCTCATCAGTGAGGTGGCATGAAAGTGCAAGGAAGACGTCCAGAGCGCGGATTTTCGACGTTGGGAGAGTACAATTTCGGATATTAGCTGTTACCAGCGCCAGAATGATGAGAGCTGGACCATCTGGCAGAATTTTTTATACCAAGCATTCGGAAAGACGTCATAGGCGGAAATACCTTCAGTGGCTGCTCGAGGCCCGCCATGCCGATTCTGCAGACGAGACTCGCGATTTGGAATATGGAGCTCGACAGGAAGAATATCCTGTCAGAGTAATTAGATTTGATTTTGATAGTAAGACGAACTTGTCTACTTGGAATGGTTTTGAGACACTCGTAGATGTCACATTATACTCCACAGTAATATTCGTTGTTGGTGTCTCCTCCGTCGTCTCTGGTATGAGATACGGTTCCACACTCTCATAGTCGGCCCACAGCTTTTCCAGTCGATGATCCGACTCGCTTGGGAGAGCCTCCGGAGCTGTGTCCACGGTAGGAACGCCAGCATGATGTCCCAGCGAGGAACTCGGCCGTAATGTTGATCCAGAAGTTGAAGGGGCTATTGTCGAAGGGCTAGTAGCAGAAGTCGCGGTTGGGGGAGATGGAGCTGGGGAAGCCGGTGTATGGAGGTCGTTGATGGACGAGACGTAGTTGTGTAAGAAGGAATAGAACGACTCGGGAAAGACGGTGCCGCGCGAGGTATGGAGGAGGGTATCAAATGTCGGCCGTGTCGAGGGGTCTAAATCGATCATTTGCTTAATCAGGTTCTGGCGTCCAAAATAAGCGACTAATGCATTCACGAGGGTAACCACTCACCCGGACCCCTTCATCATCGATTGCTGATAGGGGGGCGTCGACGTTGAATTCTCCTTCTCTGTACTTGAACAACTGGCTGAGAGTGAACAGCGGTGCGCCTTCCAAAAACAGCTCTGCGATGACACAACCTGCACTAAAGCAGTCCATTGCCTCCGTCACCTTTCCATCACGCTTTCCCTCGGTCTCATCCATCGCCAGCTTCGACTTCTTAGCACTGATGTCTGGGTTCGTACTGGCCGTGTAGAAACGCTCTGGCGCGATATAACATGTTCGCCGACCCGAAGTGTCAAAGAAGAACGAGAAGTCTGATGGGTCATCAAGTGGGAGGTACGTCGGTTTGTATGACGCGAAATCGGTAAGGTAAACCCAGTTCCAGGACGTGACCAGGATGTTCTCTGACTTGATATCGCCATGGGGGACTTTGCGGTTTCGCGCGTCGCGTAAAGCGTTGAGAAGCTGAAAAGCTATCCATCGCTTTTCAATCATGCTCAAAAATGGCCGAGTGCTGAATGCGAATTAGCTTCGAGTGACACTGGAAAATCTTGAAGGGGTTATACCTGATACGGTCATAAAGGTTGCTTGCAACCCATTGCCGAATAATATAGCCAGCCTTACCCGTCTCGACAAAGGCTTGATAGTTATAGATGTTCGCAATATCAAGGAGTGCCTCTCTATCAACTATAGCGGGGGGGGTTCAAGGCTCCACCACGTAAGACCTAGTCGAATACTCACTCTTCAGCCGTCGGTGATATGTGCGCAAAGAGACTCCAGGATCTGGCTTAATGAAGATCTTTATGACAATGTACTGATTTCTAAGGCGGCACTTGACGGACTTGAGGAAGCGAGCTGAACCCAGGCTGCAGAGTAGTTGAGTGGGGAAACGAAACTGGGCAAATGTGAACACACCTCTTCTCGTAAATGACATCTCCTCCCAATTCAGCCACAAACGAGTCAAGCGCCGCAGTAGTTCGCGTTAAAGTAGATCCAGAATAGATGTTCCCCATGGTGGCGTGCTGGATCGAAAACAGAAGCAATTGGAAACTTGAGTGCCTAAGACTTGCGAGTGATGAGTGTTCCAGAGTCCGTCCCTCGACCGCTGACGTTTCTAGCAGTGAGTTTCAGGAGTCTCACTGAATTTCGAGTTATTATGTGGAGAGAATGATCGTCAGAGTCGCCTGATAGCGCGTTCTGCAAGTCTGCCAAGTTGGTGTCATGCTCGAGGGTGTTGGCAAGCAGTGCCAAACTGAGATGACTGGAGGCATTATTATCTTATCTAAATCTTATCGCTGATCTGGTCACACTCAATGCCGGTTGGACGCGCCACACCCACCAAAGCTCGGCTGGAGATTCCACTATGTATAAAAAGCTACTTATTGGCGTTGCTCACTTATTTTTCAACCACATCAAACACCCAGAATGTCCTCTTCCACTACAGTCGAGTATCGCCAGGTTGGAAAATCCGGGTTGAGAGTATCAGTACCAATCGTCAGTTGCCGTTCAACGACAGCGCGTCCTTACATCCTTATCGTTGCTTTGCCATTCCAGCTCGGCTGTATGGGCTTCGGGTCCAAGGAGTGGGCGGTATGTTGTCTTCACATTGTACAGGTGTACTCAGGCTTATGCTAGCATAGCAATGGACTTTGGACGAGGAACAGAGCTTTGAAATTCTGCAGGCGGCATGGGATATGGGAATCAATACCTTCGATACCGCAAATAACTATTCCAACGGTGAATCTGAACGTATTCTGGGAAAGTGGATCGCAAAGGTGGCCTACAGTTTCGACACTCTAAACATTCACGGTGTACTGACTCATTGCATTAGAGCAATATCCCTCGGGAATGCATCATCGTCGCAACAAAGTGTTATGCCCTCGTCGGCCATACCCCCGGTATCTGGGCACAGTTTACTCCTGAACTCAAACAGCAACGCGACTATGTCAACCAGAGCGGCCTATCACGCGCAGCCATTTTCAATGCCGTCCAGGCGTCGCTCGACCGGCTCAACTTGACGTACATTGACCTCTATCAGATTCATCGTTTCGATCCTGAGACTCCAGCAGAGGAGACGATGAAGGCCTTGCATGACCTTGTTGAAAGCAAGAAGGTTCGGTACATCGGCGCAAGTAGCATGCGGGCATGGCAGTTCGCGTATCTGAATGAGGTGGCGGAGAAGCACGGATGGACGAAGTTCGTGAGCATGCAGAACGAGTATTCGCTGCTGTATCGTGAGGAGGTATTTTCTCTCTTCGCGTGTTGCAATTCTCGTTAAGATACCGTTACCCAACAGGAACGCGAAATGAACGCGTACTGCAACTTCAATGGCATCGGCCTCATCCCGTGGTCGCCGCTCGGGGGCGGCGACCTTGCTCGTCCACCCAACACCGACACAACGCGTTCCGAGCATATGAAGGTTAACCTCGCGCGCTACTATCCCAACCTCACCAACACAGACGAGCAAATTGTTCGACGCGTCGAAGAGGTCGCGGCTAAACGGGGTTTGAAGATGGCTCAAGTTGCAATTGCGTGGGTCTCCGGAAAGGTGGCGAGTCCTATCGTTGGAGCGAATTCGGTGCAGAGGCTGGCGGATAATATCACGACAGATGTCAAGCTCACCGAAGATGAGATCAAGTATCTGGAGGAACTGTAAGTTTCTCATTCTCGACCCGGTCAGCAAATTGACATATCTACTTTAGTTATGAACCGAAGCGAGTCCGCGGCCACGCATAACACGCCGCGACTGCGTCCTGTGGCGTTTCTACTGCTTGGGATTGCTTGTCATTGGTCTTGCCTTCCACATTGTACTGGTATTAATTCCTTTCACCCTTTCATGCTGTAGCCTACACAATATCCTCGATTGTGTGTTCCCCATGGCTGCCGGTGTTGGCTTTGTGTGGCGTCTAGTTCAGTACTTTCAGCCCTTTAACGCACCGGAAAGGAGCCGGGTGGATGGCTCAGTCGCCCAGACTGGCACTGGCCCCCACAAAGTCACCCCGCATGGTTGATTACAGTCAAGCCTCGCTAGGAGGAAATTTTTCAGGACGGGGTGATCGATGAGACTCAGAGACTAGGGAGGCTTGCCCAAACACTGTCTAAGCATGCCATCGACGGTTACAACCGCATGCAATTAATATGCAACAGCTCCGCATCAACCAAACACCTTTCGCTCCAGGTATAGGCGTCGCGATGGTGCTGAAGGACTTTGGTGCCTACAATACCTGGTGCGTGCCTGCTTGTTTTTTTGTTTTCAACCAGAGGCGTCTTACAGCACGCGATGCACCAGTCGAAAATTATGCGGTGGACCTGGTGGCACATGTACAGCCGACCAAACAACGTCGCCACCTGGAACTGCCACGCCACACCTTCCCTGGTGGGCGGAGGCAGACCTCCGGCCCATCACAACTAAGCTCGCCGGTTTCTCCAGAACCCGACTCGTTCTAGGTTTGATCTGACCGAATGGTAAGTCTCGACGGCGGCTATGAAGTCCGTTCAACCATCCTAACTTCGAGGGTTGTAGCCAATGTCCGGGTTGTCCAAAATATTCTCGTCCAAGCGAGCGGTACCTTTCGAGGTGCATGTAAGCCTGACATCGTAAGACGTGCCGTATGGGTCACACTGACATGAGGACCAGCACCCCCGCATAACGTCCGTTGAACTTGGACATACACAGACAGGCACGGAAGGCACCATACGTGACAATATCCTGCATGGTAGACACGTTATCCTTCATCCCGCCCTTCCTTCTGTCTTTGCTAGGACGGAACAAAACAACTCGGAGTTATTCTTCAATCCCTCCTTGCCTGTGGGCGACGACGACTGGCGTTATTCTAACGAGCAGTGGGTACAACGTGTGGAACAAGATATCAAGGTGGCGCTCGGATCCAATACATTTCCATCACTTTGGCAGGCAGAATGGTGGCAGCAGTGCTGCCGATTAAAGAAGTCATGCGTTTTATAACTTTGTACAAGGGATTAATCCAACGCCGGTCGATTCTCGGCATGAGCAGCTGAGGTTCGCGACTTGCGATAGAATCAACAAATGTAACTAACTGTTGATTTTTCTATAAAGACTCCAGTGGACGGCTCGTATCGTCAGAAACCAGCAAAGTCTTGAATCCCCACATCTTGCGCATTCGGAACTATCACAATGTCTAACAGCTCTGTCACAATCGAGCCCGGCTTCAGAGGCACCGTTACTGGGGTACGTCTCCGTCATCGCTTGTACCAGCGAGGCTCGAGCTCATTCGATATACAGCTTACCCGTGCAGGCTACAACCAGCGTGCGACAATCACTATCAAGAACTCTGCTGGGCGTACCCTAGCCTCAACCTCCCTCGTCGGCAAAGGCGAAAATGTGTCTATGACACAGGAGGTAAACCCGGCGCTGCCTGCCTGGGCCTTTGGGCCCTTCACCGAGGCGATGACTGTCAGCGTCTTCATCGAGTATGCGTCCAACGGTCAGACCTTTGTGCCGTCTAGGGCTATTCTTCCGGTCACTGTGAGTTTGTTTCCGTAAATCAGATCTGGAATATTACTTGACGCTGGACCTTTATTAACAGGTTACGAAGAAGCCCGATGAATCCTCCCCTCAAACTTACGTGGTCTCGACTGTAAGTTGTTGTCAGGCAGAATAAGGACCATGCTGACTCGTCAAACCAGCTTCTGTCGGAAGATTCCTCTGACAACGACTACAATGACTGCATCATCAGCATCTTCCAATATAAGTAGGCCACATACCGTAGAAGGCTGCCTGCTAAGAGGAAACTGAAATCTATGAAGCGGCTTATTTGGAGATTTTTGATTGGCAGTTCTGAAGTTGATAAGTACGTATCGATTGAACTTGTACTTTTATACACACGGACACATGAACGTATGTTTTGAACCTGGCGAGCTAGTGAACCTCTGGTGCTCATCGAGATGTGAATGCAAGTGAGCGACATCGCGACTAGTACTTCTTCACTTAAAGTACATTCATGATCATACATACATGATCATCGGTCCTGCGAGCATGAATACCCACGTAAGTTACGTATGTGTGCCAGGGTTGACCGGCTCTTCTACACCTACCCCTAAATGTCATCACGATTACGAGTGTTCTGACTCTCATGAGGCCCGGCTGGTGACAAAAATCTCTTGCCCTCAAGGATTCCTGCCATGGGTCCAATCGAAGTCAAGGGCTTTGAGAATATTGATTTGTTCCTGTTTGTCGTCCCCCCAAGTCCGGCCCGGCATACACTCAGATATGCAATCTCAATGGCATCGGCATCGACCACACCCCATAGTTGCCACTCGGGGACGGCAACCTCGCTCGTCCGCTGAACCGCCATGATTCGTATCAAGAATATGAAAGTCGACCTCACTGGAACAATGAACAAATAGGTCGACGCGTCGTCGCGACGAAGCAGGATTTGAAGGCGACCCAAGTCGTGGTTATGTGTTTGCTGGAAAGGAGGCGAGTCCTACAGTTGGAGCGCACTCGGTGCAGAGGCTGGTGGAAAATATAACGATGCATATTGAGCTTGCTGAAGACGGCATCAAATATTTGGAGGAACTGTGTGTTTCTTTTGTCTCAGGCTCCCATCATGAAAGTTAGCATGTCTGTGTACTTTCGGTATGAACTGAAGGGTGTCCGCGACCACGTCTAGCCGCCCTTGAATCTGTCACCCTGCGGTGCTTTTAATTCTTGGGATCCTTCGGTGTCCTTCTTACCTGACGTCTCTGGTTCTGCCTTTCCTACTGCACTGCGATCGCCGCTTTAGGCTCTCTTTCGTGGCTGTCCTCATGGCTGTTTGCAGTGGCATTACGTGTCCTCTAATGCAATGCGCTCAACAAGCGAGAACAGAATCGACAAGGGTGTCGATAACCAGCTCCACGGGACCGTGCCGCAACCGCAGACTCCAGTCATTGCCAAGCCACTCCTGGAGGACCGGGGATCTGATAAGGCTGGTGGTAGTTGCCTGCCGTCACTCTCTGGATATGACACTGACACTAAATGGCTTGATCCTCCCCGTCGATCGGCCATTTTTCGTTCTGGATATGGGAGTCGTGCTATGGTTCTACAAGGTTTTGTGGTATATAGGTAAATTCTGGCGCAAGCCTCCTTATTTTTTGTCTTCCATTACAGGTGTCTGACAGCATGCGATGCCCTAGAAACTCATCAGGTGGACCCGACGGCATATATTTTGATAACCCTTACATGGTCATCTGTGACTGCCACGACAGACTTTCCCTGGTGGGCGGAGATAAACCTTCCAACTAACTTTGAGGGTTCCTGTCAATATCCAACTCGTCGCGACTCTCCTCCGATAGAGTGGTAGCTTTCGATGGCGGGAGTAAAGCCGGCTCAATGAACATAACGTCGAGGGTTGTTGCAGGTATCTGATTTGTCCTAGCTTTCACCCGATCGGGGGGTAGCTTCGGGGAACATGTACCATACGACATGCTACGGAATCACCGTGATGTGGTGAAAGCCACCTCCGCATAACTATCCCGTTAATATTAAACCACACACAGACCAGGCGCAGAAGGCACGTTACATGACAATGACAATGATAGATGCGTTATCTGTGGTTCTATCTACACCAGGCGGGGTAGCCCGTGGTTATTCGTTGCCGAATAACAATCGCTTCTCTCTGCAATCTGTTCTCTTCCGCCGATCGTGATCACTGGTACTATTGAAACAAGCAGTGAGTACAATTTTTGTGACCAGGTGTCAGGATGGCGTTCCAGTCAAGTACTTCTTGATTCGCTTTTGACAGACAAAATGGTGACAGGAAGTTCTCAAGTCCAACCCTCTGCCGAAATAGATTCGAAAGGCTATTCGGCTCCTGGCTTTGTACAAGGGATCAATTCAGCGCCCGCATCGTGGCGCGGGCAGCTGGGATTCATACCAGCAATGAACTCAACAAATGTAATTAATCATCGATTTTCTATGAAGGCCCTGTGGACGGCTCAAAAGCCTTCAACCCGCTCGTCTTGTACACTCTAGGACAATACAATCTCTAACAGCTCCGTCACAATCGAGCCTGGCTTCAGAGGAACCATCACTGGGGTACGTCTCTGCCGTCGCTGGTACTAATGAAGCTTGAGCTCATTCCGCACGCAGCTTACCCGCGCTGCGTACAACCAGCGCGCAACAGTCAACATCAAGAACTCCGCTGGGCGTACGCTCGCGTCAACCTCCCTCGTTGGCGAAGGCGAAAATGTGCCTATGACACAGGAGGTAAACCCTGCGTTGCCTGTCTGGTCCTTCGGGCCCTTCACTGAGGCGATGACTGCCAACGTATTTATCGAGTATGCTTCCTCCGGACAAAACTTTGTGCCGTCAAAGACCCTTCTTCCGGTCACCGTGAGTTTGCTTTTCAGTGAGACAAGTCTGAAATATTAATTAGCACTTGACTGATGAACAGATCACGAAAAAGCCTGATGAATCTTCCCCTCAGACTTACGTCGTTTCCACTGTGAGTTCATGATGAGTAGAAGAAAGGATTTGCTGACTTTCTCAACCAGCTTCTCTCGGAAGATGGCAGTGACAACGACTACAACGACTGCATTATCAGCATCTTCCAGTACAAGTAGGTCACAGAGCGCAGGAGACTACTCTCAGAGAGTAAAATCAAAACTGCAAAGTCTTGCACACGTTATTGTCGAGACTCGGGCCTCAGGATTGATGTTGAAATTAATTTTGAACCATATAAGCTCATACATAGTGCACTTATCAATGCGGATACTCTCGGGTTGAACAACACCTCATCGAATATTCCCAGCAGTGAAAATTTCTCGTCCTTCCATGCGATTTCTCCGTCATTTGCGAGTCGCACCCAAACGCCAGAATACTATTATCTGCAGAAGTGTTGTTGAACATCTCCTGCATATAGAAAGGACAGGATTTTGGAGGGATGGAAGCACCAACTAGTGGAAGCGAGCAGATATTGACAAAAACAAGGGTTGCGCGTTAAGAAACCTCCGTCTCGCTGTCCCCAGATGGCCTCGTTGCTGTTCACAGCTGTGCAAGTAGCGATTGGAAGCAGGACATGTGAAGCGGAAAAACCCGCCACGACGAATTTCTGTCTATGCGGGAGAGGCTATACTATGAGCATATGTGCGCAAGGATGCTTAACAGTAATCTGGAGGATCGAACTGCAGTGAAAACCTATTCATCTCGACTGGCTAGACATCCCTTCCGCTAGGCTACGTGGATCGACGATCCAGATTGCCGCCTTGCGACTTTCACCACTCGTTTCGTCTCCATCTCCATCTCTGAGACCGTCCAGCCTGCCAGAAACCCTTGCGAGCTTCATTTCCCTCAGGATCGCTTTGATGCTTGTTTTGTTCGCGGTTAACGTCGTCCACCCAAGCTCCGCTCCCCAAAGCAAGCTCTGGACTGTATGTGCAGTCAAACGTGGATTGGCCTTCGTAACGATCGCCCGTTGGATCTCTCCAGTGTCTAGAGACGCCTGACCGTCGGCGACAACGTCGTCAGGAAGGGAACGAGGATGAGGGATAGTCTCTTGCGCCAAAATATCTTTACAAGTTTTTCCCAATGCCTTGAAGAAAGGAGATTGCTGATAGTTGGTGTTCGCTTCAGGAATCAAAGAGGGATTTGGTTTGGGAGACTGCGGATAGAGATGGATAGGGAAGAGTGCAACGAAATTTGAAGGGTAGCGAGAATCTTGCCAATAGAGGTCCACTGCCTCTGTAGGAGACAGCACCTGCGTGGATAAGGTTGACACGGTCCAAAACAGGGCGTGCGCTCGACGTTTCTCGCTCGCACCACCGATTTTTGCAATAATCCGGAGGCAGCGATCGCGAGCTTCGGGTGTAGTCCAGAACTTGACCACAATCCCTGGGGGAAGGGCTGAAATTTTGTCGTGGATCTCTTGCAGCAAGCCCTTCCCCATCTCCTGGAGAAGCTGGTTTGTCAAGGCTCGCGAATTTTTCACCAAATCAGAGGGTATCTCGGAGCTCGCGTCCGAGTCTATGCTCTCGGATGGTGCGGGACTAGACTGTTCCCTCGACTTGGGCTTTTTCTTGCCTAATATGCCATTTTTCTTCCGCTTCCATTCACGGTAGGATTGCGGTGGTATGAATCGCCGATTCGCTTCGTCTACGGTGGTAGGCAGTGGAGCATGAGTAAGGTCTGATATCAACGCGATCAAAACCGAAAGATCAAGGTTTATATGGGCTGCGGGATGAAGGGGAGCTTGGAGAATAGACGGCGAGGAAGGAGGGTTTGGAGGGGCGAAAATAGGCAAGTCAGATTCCTGCCGCTCGCCTAGCTCGACATTGATGTCCATGTCCCGTAGCAATTGCAGAGTTTGAGCAATTCGAGGGTCATGTTCCTTCTCGTGCACGGGTGAAGGATCTAATCGTGTTAGACGCAGTGTTACTTGCGGAATTTCCGCCGTGCCGTCTATAGGATTAGCCTTCGCTGCAGCTATAAGAGA
Source organism: Lyophyllum decastes (assembly GCA_025854295.1). NCBI lineage: Eukaryota > Fungi > Basidiomycota > Agaricomycetes > Agaricales > Lyophyllaceae > Lyophyllum > Lyophyllum decastes. The sequence goes on along the minus strand of CP107705.1, from coordinate 2,845,591 downwards.
TCGTCCCATCTGAAGGACAGAATTATTGAATTCAGTTTGTGCGAGAGTTGGTCGGGCGCCTTCCATGTTATCATACGAGGAACCATCGGAGTCTGTCAGGTAGGAGTCGATTTCACGAAATTCGGCAAGCATCCGAGTGTTTTTAACCCTGCAACTCTTGGTCAGTATAGATTGTAGAGATTTAATTTTCACTCACGTGTTAACTCGTATCCAGCATTTCCCGTTATCAGCTACGACATCGATTTTTACTGCAGGTGGACGCTGGGCACCACGTTGCCGGGGATCGGCTGACGGCCCAGCCAATGGCACAGATTTGAAGACAGCGTCTACTGGCGCAGGTGCGCACAGCACCTCGTTCCACACAGCAATTAGGTAGGGCGCATTCGTAGAAAGCGGTGGGAGATGTGCCGATTGGGGGTCGTTGAGAAACTACTGGAGAATTTGAGAAGTGAAGTTGAAGAATCCTGGCGTAACATGGATAGACTCGAACCTTTTCCAATACATCTAGGTCTATCTTCACGGAATCCTTGAGCTTTTTCAGTCCTTGCACGTTTTCCTGTTGCAGCCATTGCCCGTCATCGTTCGCTTCCGTTCCGGCATCGAGAGATGAATCAAGTATTGGTGGCCTAGCCATCAAAGGTTGATAGTTGGAGATTGCCTCATGAATATCTTGTAGTCTGCTTCTGAGGTGTTGAAGCGCGCGGTGAGGGTTTGCTTCCATCGGTAAATCGGTCATGGCAAACCGCGACGAGAGATTTCGATGGATAACGATCACTTGAGGCTGTTGCCAATCTCAAGCATGCACAAATAAGGCTTTCTTGCCCCGATAAGAGCGTCCTCAGTGTATTGCTTGACAGGCAGCCCAAAGCAAAACGGCCAAGAGTCGAATCATTGAATAAGTTAGCTGGTATGTATGCTCATATCGTACAATATCTACATGTTAATCGTCCTGAAATTTCTGCGGCAGCGATTTATTATGGAAGGTTGTCATTGTCGAACTCGAAGGAATGTCATGCAGTGGAACGCTGTGGGTCGAAGATATCTGCCACTCGAGAACGCCGCGATCAGTCGCCGTAACAAGGTCCTTGGACCAGGCACGGTCTTGAGCTATGCGCAGAATGATGAGCATTCGCGTGATCCCCTGGTCAGATCGTCAGTCGTTCGAACGGGTAAGGTATAATAAAAATTTCATACGAGGGTGAATATATAAGGTAAAAGGAAGACGTCTTGAACAAAGTTCTCTCGACTCCGCACGATGATGTAGACCGTTGTCCACAGCGTGAAGAAACCACCGGATTCGACGAACATCGTGACCGTCGAGGTGTAAAACGAGGCGTGAAGTCTCCCTGCCACGGCCTCTAATTTAGAACGCATCATCTGGAGTCGAAGACAGATCACGACCGTGATGTAGATGTTAAAGGCCATTGTGAGTGAATGGTACGATAATCCGAAAGACGATAGCCGGGAATGCCATGCCAGGTCGTATGGCCGTATCAAGGCAATAAGCAAGGGGATGGAAATCGCTAAAAATCAAGAAAGGAAGCAAATTAGACATGGACGAGAACGGTGCGGGATTTTCATACCCATTTTTGCAAAATATATCACGACTGGACATCCCACGATCCACCACTTATAATTCCATACAACTAACAAGCGAGACAACATCAAGACGTCTGCGAACCACGGGAACAGAGTTGCACTACAATTTTATCAGTAAGGTCACTCGATATTACAGTCACTGGCATCGATCGATTCACCTGACTTCACCGATTACATTCACGTAGTCTGACGAGTATTTGCGATAGAATGCATACGGTCCACCGGGGTAATTCCTGTTTTCAATATACGACATTTCGCTGAATTTGAAGATAGCGCCAATAGTCAGGGTCGCCAGAGGAAACAAGAAACTGGAGTAGGCAACAATAGCCCAAAAGCTTTGGCCCCTTTTCGGTCTCGCCAGGAGCACTTGGATAAGTTGGATGTACAGCATTGCCAGAGCACCTTTTAGTCAACACTTCAGACAACAAGTACGGGCAGTACGATTGCAGCGTGTAGGAGGTCAGGCACAACTCACCATACGCAACGGTGGCTAAGAGAACCCCATAGAAGCAAGCGCGTTCTGCTTGCAAATCGTGGGTCGATACTCCTACGGGCGAGTATGACGGGTCCTTGGCTGCCATTGGGGGCCTATAGGGCGCTGAAGCCCTGAGGGGTGAAAAGCTATGAAGGCCGCGACCCAAGGTCACATTATATAAAAGACGGAGCTCCAGATCTATGATGTTTCAAGTGATAAGTACCAGTGACGGACATGATGGTGGTGATTCATCAAAGGTTCAGCTCGATGCAGTTCTTACCCCGTAAATAATGAAATAACCCGAATGTAGGACTATTGGACCATGGACCCGAAGCTGACCGACTTCAGCGTTGCTCCTGACTTGCTTGAATTCTAATTTCATCAGGGCTACAACCTCATGAGCTGCGATATGACGGACACAGAACGGAGAGGCATTGCACCCGCCAGATTCGTAGTCATATGGTCAGCCCCTTTCTGTTATAATCTGTCCCCAGTGTGACATGGATCTATGTTCCACTGACCTGTGCAGTTTCAATTGGGTAATTACTCGGATAGTGCCCAGGCTCTTTTCGGGTGTTGCAGGTGAAGGCGAATCTGTCATCCCATCAAGCCAAGTGGTAACCGCGCTCAGTGTTCAGGGTCAAATCATACAAAGTAGGAGGACGGAAACAATCGGACTCAACCTGTCCAGCCAAAATTTCAATGAACTCTTCAAATTCGTATACGTATACACTACATCCATGGAGCCCTACGACCGCCTGTCCCAGTTTCTGGGATTTTTGGAGGCCCGTTTGGGGGACTCGGATTGTGTATTTTGGTCATCCTAACCTTCTCCGATAGGTTCGTCTGATGGGTAGGAACCCATGCTGCCACCGAAAGCTTTCCCTTGTGGCGTTAACCAACCACGGACGCTGTCTGTTTCTCTGCTTTTGGATGGTACTTTGACGGTTCCACACATCTCTGATTACTAACCCGAACGCGGTGGCGGCCATCCCTCGTTCGTCCATGATGAAGTTACTGGGACTGGAGACGTGAAGAGTAGAGTCACCCCTTGGCGACAAGCAGTACAGGCTATCCATACGGCCCCGTAGGTTCAGACTACCCTGTATTCAAGTGGGTAATAGAACATCCTCTACGGTCGCTACAGAACGGACATTGCTTCAGCCAGTCATAGTTCGCATCGGACAGCTGGGTAGTGGGGGGTTGAATGTTGGAACAGAACTGAGTGGGTACCAAATATGGTCCATTCGGACTAGGACCTTGGATGTTTTCCCGACACTTTAGGAGTAAGCGATATTCTTGTTTTTCAGACTGTCATGCTAGGTAAAACTCATAGGTCAAATCATAGCTCCATGTCCACACTGCAGCGTCTGCCCTGGTTGAGATACGCGGTAGCCACCGAGCGGTGGTGATCCACCTCGTACACCCTCGCCCTGTATCATGGTCCCAGTTATTAGACACCTTTCACAGCTTCTGGACGATGCGTTGGTACCATGTCCATGTCCTCGGCGGAAGTCGTTCGCTTGGCTTTACCAGCTCTCCCCCCTTTAAGGAGCGGACATCGGGAGCTGGTTAGGGTACTGGAATGGGACCGGTTTCTTGGTGTAAAGATGTGACTGGTGGCAGGGAGCCGATCCTATCCAGGTTAAGCTCAAGACTCGGTGGTACTCCCAGCCATATATTACTTAAATCCCGGTGGAATGAAATGACTTCCTCCCTTTAACCTTGCAAGAGATTGTCCGGGGACTCCATTCCCGCTTCTTTATATTCTCACCTACGTCAGGATAGCCTACGGGGAGGCTTCCTCGTGAATGTCAAAGACGGCCTGTCTTTCTAGCGGTCACTGTCCGCTTTCCCCCCCGCTTATATCATTCAGTTATATTGACGTATAATCGACGGTCCCCTGCGTATTCAATCCGAGCCCGAGCCCGAGTCCAGGTCTGAGTCCCAGCCCCACCCACTGTAATTGATTTCATGCTCCCAATCCGAGTCCAAGTCCGGTTCTGAGTCCCACACCACGGGAATTATCCTGTGGGACATCTGGAATGAAAAATCCATATCCAGGTTTGCCAGTCCTGATTCACGGACTGCGATCCCCTTGTACGGCACCATATACTCGAACAATTCCGCATCTTCCGCTCTAGACTCAACTTCCACTTTGACACTTCGCAACGAGGAGAACCTGTCGTCCGACGCAAAATATGGGCGAAGTCTGCGCCATCCGCTATAATCCCAGTCCGTGATTGCGGCGGGATCCGCTGCGTTAGGGTAGTTTTGTACTTGTGAACCTATTTCGAAAGAAAGTTGTAGCACTATCTCTTCGATCCGGGCGGTTGGATCTATTGTTGAGAGTGAAAGCTCCAGCCATTGCGGAGGACAGTCCGCCGGCTTGAAATCGAAATCGCTAGACCAGTTTAACGAGATTGAGCGCAGGCCTGAGTTCTGGGAGAGATCAATGCTTGGGGGCTCTGCGGCGATTGTAACTACGGATGGAGAATCGAGATCAGCAACTTGAAGCGTGTTTTGGAAGGGAACGGACGTACTGTCCAGCTTTTCCAGGGACTGTCCTGCTATGGCCAACAGCCGTGAGATACAAGTTAAGTCAACAGACCACTCGCACTTTAGGCTACGGAGGTTTGTGAGACTGAGACTGCAATACGGATCACAGAGCCACTCCCCCACGTGGTTGGGTCCCACAGTCAACGCTTCGATCCGGTGCTTGTAAGGGGCTGGCTCGCGGAGACGAGCGGGCTTGTCAGGGAATTCCGCGTCTTGGAACTCTATATCGAGCAGTGATACACTCTTCAACGAGTGTCCATACATCAGGAGGCGCTGGAGATCCGCTGATCTGAAATTCCAATGTTTCAAGATCAGCGAGGAGAGGGAGGCAAGCCCGATGGTTTTCGAGATGGTATCGCGAAGAACGAGAGGAAGTTCGTGCCACACCATTGTGTACCTCATAGACAGGGTAAGGGATTCGAGATGCCCTAAGAGCAGTAGGGTACTCGTAATCGTAACCGTGTATTCTGGTTCGAAAACCAGGAAGTCACTAGGAGTGTGGATGGTGAGGTTGCGGATAAGAGGTACGATATGTGGCGACATGACAAGGATGCTTCGAAGGGAACGACATGCGATGTCGGTTTCCAGATCTAGAACTATGGAATGGAAAATGGGGGCTTGGAATGGTACACGCCAGCCTTGACACACAAGGGAGCATGATTTCAGATCATCGCGCTCGCTCTTGAGGTACTCCAGAATGATAAGGAAGAGTTCCTGTGGTAGAGAAGCGAGCATTTAGGAAGTTGAAGAATGAGTGACCTCTGAGTCTGTAGTTAGCGTTCACCGTCACGTGTAGATACCTAAAATTCGTCAATTACAAGTGGATAAGTATCCTCGTGCTTGAAGAGCACAGAGCGCTTGTTGTTTTAGCGGTAGTTAGATTTGTTGGCTACCGGACCTTCTATGTATGTAGATATCGATAAAATCCAGCAGATGCATAGGTGCCAGTGATGTCAATTCCAACCAGTGAGAAGCCATGATGTGCAGACAGGGAAGATAGGGAAGACATAAAGGACGAGGACGAGGAGAGGAAGCCGGGGTAACGCAGGGTGAAGATGAATAATGATGATCGATGCCAGTTAATATGAGTAGAGCGCAGACCGGGATAACCGTCAAATGCATGATGCGACGCACGAAGCACCGTGTCTGTGTGTTGAATCCTTCTGCAGAAGCAATCAAAGATTAGAGATGAAAAATGAGGTTGGAAGATGAGGGTCGAGATGATGTGATATAGCGTATAAGTGATCAGTTAAAAAATTGTTCCAGGCGTGCACCAGAGCAAAAGGAGAAAACATTGCGTGGTCGTCATGATAAAGAAAAGTCAAAAAAGGGAGCCATCGAGCCGTCGCAACCTATTGCGAGGATCCTGCCGCAACCGTACCCGCCGGAGTCTGCTTGATAGTGGTATCCGTCGACTCCTGGACATGCTGCGTACCCATCTTCGGCGTTGTCGGCGTTTCCATCTCCTCATTCCCATCCTCGTTCTCGGAGAAGTCTGATGGAGGGGACATAGATTCTGCCGCGGTCGCAAAAGACGCCAGCGAGCTAGCTCTGGACTCCGACCGGCCCTCGAAGGCGCTTGGTGCTCTGAACGACGTCGGCGGCACGGCCTTGTCTGGCGTTGTTGCAGAACCGCCGGACATTTGCGTCGACGGTTTTGGGACGGACAGGGTAGATATTTCAGTCGGCCCAGGTGAAAGGGTTTTGGGTGCCTTTGGTGAGGATGGAAGGGGTATTAGGAGGGGATCAGGTGCAGAAGATGATACACTGGCCCCCTCAGCCGTATCTGATTCACTAGTCTCTGATTCTGGCGGAGGTGTCACGGCGGGTGGGCCCTCCGGAGTTCCAGATGACGGGACGGAGTCTTGTTGTAAGCCTGCAGCGTTGCTCGTTGTTCGGAGTCTGGATGGCCCCGCAGACCCGGGTATCACCTGGTTATCCCCAGGTGGTGTTTGCGGAGCATCAAAATCAGGGGGCGGGACGTCGTTCAGGTCCTGCCGCGAGGTGGAGGCTGCATAAGCGATGGCATCAGCACCATAGGGTACCGCGAACCGCGTAAAGGTCTCTCGGGAGGAAATGAGTTTCAGTTGCTCTGGGGTTGGTCCGGATTTAGGATATGTGAACTCGGTGCGTGTGAGAGTGTGCGTGAGTGGAGCGGAGATGGAGTTCAGGGAGATGAGGGATGGCGAGGTAAGGTTGTGGTTGCTTTGGGACTTTTGGCGGGAGAGGGTACGGAGATGGGAGAGGCTGATGAAAGAGGAAGACCCGGACGCTGAAGGCCGGTGGGAGGCACGACTTTGTGATGCTTCAGGCCCATGGGATTGCTGAGAGGATACCAAGGAGAAAGAAGAGTCGGCGCGAGAGTGTGACGGGGTATGAGAGGATCCATGCATGGACAATCGATTTGGTAACGATTGCAACAGCGTCCTAAACCCAGAACGTCTTTGGGGGACTACCTCGGGTGATGCAGGTGGGGATGTGGAGGATGGGAGAGCAGGCGTTTCTTCTGAACCATTGCCACTCTCAGGTGTGACATCTATCGCCTCGAAGTACGGAGGCGCTTCCCCTCGTGGATCGCTGTATGCCGGCGAGTTAGTGTTCGCACGCATCAAAGAGCTAGCTTCTTCAGAACTGTTCAAAGTCTCTAAACTCTGTCGAGGCATATCGCCACCACGTGGGTGAGGGTGGTGTGCAGAGAGATCCGTGCTAGATTCGTCCTGCTCGAGTAAGGGTTCATCAACAGGGGTGACTGGTAGCTCTGGATACTGCAAGGAATGCGAATTATTCCTAGCATGCAGCGATTCCTCTCCGTCTTCTGATAGTGGCTCCATCACTACCGTCGCCGATGGCATTGCTGCGTCCTCCATATCCTCCGGTCCGCTACAGGCATTGAGGGGTCAGACATGTTCATAAGGCGGAAGAAAACTCCACAAACCGGAAGATAACCAGCTCTTGTTCACCCGGTTCCTTGGCATAGGCTGGTAAGGAGGTCGTCGATATTTGGGACGGTGTGCGCCTCGGTCGCCGGGCTCTCCTCGTCCTATTAGCAGCAGAACCTGCAGCCTGTGCAGCACCTCCGTTGATAGTTCCAGCAAGTTGTTCGGCGGTCAATTCCGTCGTGCGTGTAGCATTGGTGCTAGCGCTTGCAGGAATACGAAGTCGTGCTATCCGAGCCAAAATTGAACGTTTCCAACAAAGCCCAAGCAACGAAAGAACGATGACAAGACCGATAATCAATATGGGTATCTGAAACACTCTTGAGGATGCCGTAATCGATATGTGAATGAAGGAAAGAACGTACCCAAAGCTGCGCTGGCAATGCTTTCTCATTATCGCGCCGAGAAAAGGAACGACCTTGAGGAAGATCGTTGGACATCAGAGGCACGGCAACTGCATTGCTGGCGAGGAAATGTGGCGCAAGAACAACCACAAGTGCCAGGAATCGTGGGCCCAGAATGGGGCTTGATCGTGACGAGGTCGGGGGGATGGTACGGTGGTTTATAGTGATACAACTGTCGTGGCATTCATGACTTCGAGCACAAACATACACCATAGGGAGAGATTGTGCCAAAGAATAAAGGGTCGTGAAGAAAAAGAAATGGCCAAGTTTCGTCGTCAAACGTCACAAGCAAGTCTTGAAACCACAATTTACGCCGGGGCTGTCCGCCGAATCCCGACGTCGCTCATACTTTAGTCAGTCGCTCTTTCAAATTCTATCACAAAACTCCCATACAGGGCCTCGATCCCCATCTTCCATCATCGTAAAGTGGGACAAGAGAGGATCAGACCTACGTCCAGATTTCACTGAGTATCCCGAAACCGACAATGAATATAACATTCCATCACATCCAAAACCGGTTGGGTCAGCTATCGGAACAGATGGAGAACACCTAGCTCCGTTCGCGACTACTTTTAGTCGGTCTTCACCAGACCTCTTTCGCTGAACACTCCAACATGACTGGTCTCGACCCAATGCCTACATACTTTCACACTACCATCCTTCCCGCCACTTGGATTGCGTTATGACCGCTGTGCCCTAGAACCCCGATAACAGCCCGTCAGACACTGCTTGGACCTGTTCAGCTGATGTACCCCCGGATCTGCAGACAACGTGCCCCCACGCATCATGCTTTCGGCAGGAGCTCTCGTCTCTTTACACCTGTCATGTCATATCAGGAAGGTTGGGTGCTTCTTTCAACCAGGGCGACAAATGATCAATGGCCTATTCAACAATGCATGGACTGAATTTGTTCATGTGCACTTCGGAATCTTTGCCTCACGTACGTTCTCGAGTCGGGAATCTATCAGCATCTCAGATCAAGGTAATGTAGTACCAGTATACATCTGCGCGGTTCAGTCTACGAGCGTTTGGCAGAGGAGAGGGACATAAATATGGTCCGTGCTAAGATCGATCTGTGTTCGCAATGATGGTGTCTCTACCCGGGCGGTGTGGCGATGCTGGTCCTATCCACGGTTGACTTGGCATCTGGCTTGGACACGGGACCAAGCAGCAGCAGCCAATTTCATTGTCGCATGCAGCTATTCGCGGTTGAGGACCCTACACAAACAGTTTACCACCCTACCATGGGCCAAGCGCAGTCAAATCGGATCGAGAACAGGACGATGTGAAAACCAACTTGTCATTCATGGGAAAAGGAGCTCATGCGTCGTGACCTGTCGTGACGTGGTCTGGGCGTAAGTGCCCTGCTTGTCTCTGAGCCACCTGCACATGAAACGCAAACGCAGTCTGCAGGACTCACCTGTGCACCTTTCGAAGATGAAAATGGCGCTGAATCGTCTCGAAGCCCCCAAAGAAGAGTTGGATGACATTAAAGAAACGGAGGAAGAGTTGCAAACTATCTTGGACCATTTCCTTACGCTGGAGAACATCTTAAAGGGGACCAAGAAACCAGTACGTTGTATATTCCCTGCATTATGTGCTACTGTCAATGATGGTCCAGAGCGTGACTTTTCGCAACGGTGGCAGCAGAGGACCTCAGGAAGGCTAGCGTCATGAGGAAACGTCTTATGTTCGAGCCCACAAAAGTAACAGAGTTGACGAACGGGCTAACAACGAACGCAGAGGCTGAGATTGTGGACCTACACTCCTTAATTAAGAAGATCTATGCACGCGTAAACATGGATGTCTGTGTTGTGTTAATCACCTCTCGATTTCAAATAACTTGCTCATAGTATGGATCAAACACGCATGATTCTTGATGCAATACTGTTAGGTCAGAGACCGGGACTGCAGCCGCCGCAGAAGCCTTGCTCCACATTTCACGTCGGATCCGAGGTTCTCCTCCTTGCCACCCGTTAACGTGGGAGATTATTATGTGTGGGACGACGACTGGGTGAAGCATATAGTGCCATACAGAGATACTGCACTCCGACAATTGGCAGCACTGCGGGCGGACGTGTCTTTTAAGATGGTCAATATAGATTGATGTCTAACGCTGCCATCTGGTGACCCTCCTTCCGGGAGCGCTCAAGCATGCTCAGTAGTATTTTACACTTCCCGATGATTATTTTCATTGAGCCCTGAGATCCATAGACACCCATCTAGATAAGCAATAGGCACTCGGGTCATAGGTTAGCTCTTAGCGACATGTACCGCCGTTCTATCAATTGCTGGATATCTCGCGCTATGATATTGAACATCTCGTCAGCAAACAATTTTGTTACCCTACTAATAAGAACCCACCCAGTGCCTGCGGCGCCTCTTGAGGTATCTGAAAGCAGATCACATTTCAGGCTTTTAGGGACAGGAAAAAGAACGAATTAACATACCAGATGCCCCGCATTGGGTATCCGGATATTCGATGCATTTTTCGGCCGTACCCATACCCGCTCTCCCGTCGCGCCAGGTGGACCAAACCTGCAGAATAGCTGAGATCCAAAGTACATACTCTATGAAGCGCAAGGCAGCTTACTCTCCTGCACCAGCCTTCCCAGGCACGACCCACCGCAGCTCAATCTTCTCATCAAGTGTGGGCAGGCGCTCGAACACCTCAAACTCTGTATGTGTCTCAGAAAACACGATGGCCTCCTGTATCCCCGGCATCTTCAGCCGGATGATGGGCTTCCCGCTCTCAGGATCAACGGTATCGTAAGTGCCACATTCAAGGTAGATTTTGAGCACTGCTGGATCCCAGGCACCAAAGAAGGGTGACTGGCTTAGTATTTGCAGGGCTTCCTCTCTGAGGGTACCTTGCAGATTAGAACGCGGTGAGGATGGGAGATATTTGGACTGTACCGTGAGCTCCAGGTTTCGCGGCGGAGAATGGCTCCCATGACGAGGCGATCGGCGTGCTCGCTTTTAACGAGCAGGTTACCCGTCGGCTTCACTATGACTGGGTCCACCAGAATGATGGAAGAGAAAAGCTTAGGTTGCGTCAGTGCGGCTAAGATCCTGTACGAGCCAAAGACTGAGATTAGATAAAAGGTGGGAGGTCATGGACATACGATGTGCATCCTCCATATGAATGACCGACTGCGACAAAAGTCCTATGACGGAAAGGATTGCTCTTGCGATATTCCGACTGCTCAGTGGAGAGACGCGTAAGGTGAGTGGGAAGGGGGGACGAAGAGGCCACGGATGGAAGGTAATAAATGAGAAAATTCAAGATGTCACGCGCGTTGTCGGTCCAATCAACTGCAGCAGGGCTATCTCAGAAATTACGTGAATGTCAATATATTAGAGCAACGTACAAATGCCTCCAATCCTATCCCCGTTGATCAACGACGCGTCACCATGTTGAACGGACTCCCAGGTCCATACTTCGTCAATCACAGACGCAGCTTGGGAAGAGAGGAGATGTTGCAAGACTGGTTCCCAAATCTGGGGAAAGACTGTCATAGATATGTAGAGCGCGCCAGATACGCATGCAATATACGTACCTCTTTCGGGAAGCCATTCGCATGGGCAAAGAACAAAGTCACGCCCTTGGCTCGCGTCCCATCCAGTCCTTGCCTCACATACCTGTTCGCGCAATTCCATAAAATCTGTCGGGTGCCCCGCGGCTCCAACGATACGCGTAAATCTTTCAACTTCTGTAGGGTCTCCTCGGCAAGCGCCTGACGCTCGGCTTTCGTTGCATTGCGTGGTGGGGGCGGAGGAACTGAGACGAAGTTTGTGGTGCGTAAATGAGCCGCTGGAAATATGTGTGTGGACAAGGTATACGGCGCGTTGAATATGGGTTTCCGGGCAGGGGAGGGCAATGAAGGTGCTGGGAGAGGTTCAGGTGGTGGAAAGACGGGTAGGAGGTGTCGTGGTGTGATTGAAGGCCATGTGAAGGGCGGTGGTTGTGAATAGGGCGTCGACATGGCGGGGGCGGGGCTAAAGCGGCGAGCAAGTGTGTGGGGTAATTAAAGCGTCATGGCATCACTAAAATATCGGGAATGAGAAAGCCGTTTATTCACATGGCTTTAAAGTTCCTGCTAAGAGTCCTGTTTAAATTACGTACGCTGGTCATAATTCAAAGTCGTTGTAGAGCAATTGTGTGCTAACGCGCTGACGACTTGAACAAGATGTTGGAGCCTCTCGGCCCGGAGCATGGTGGATCAAACATTTGTCTTTTCCTCCCACTGCAGTCCAATCACTCATCCATCATGATCTACAGGCGTTTATACCTACTCAGAATGTCTGAGGTGTTGTTGCCGCTTCTACGCCATTCTAACAACGAGGACGCGCATGGTTGAAGCATCTGACCGTCATTCGAACATGTGGAAGAATGATATGTCTTGATGGTGCTGCAGTGGCAGGCCACCACTTCAACTAGAAGATGAGAGGGCAGAAATCCTGTAACGCTCGGAAACTGGTACCCTGATACACCACTATTCTCGGGCACGGCCGTCACAATGGTCAATGCATAGAAGTCGGGAAATGAATCCGATGACATGGTTTTCTGCACCGGGCTGAGGACTTCGAGAAGGCTACCGCTGCCGTCGGCGTCCATGCGGTCCAAGAACCCGTTCTTGCATTTATTTCGGTCGTTTTCGTATGCGTATATAATCACGACGCATACTTGTGGCATATCTTTGTTCTGCAAGTTCAAAATGCCATCAACGCGGAAACGAAACCTCTTCTTGTTCTTGTTACTCGCAAAAACGGGTATCCGTCGTTTCTCATTTTACCTCTCCCAACTAAGCCATTGATGCTCTCTCAACAGCATTCTCCCAACTGCCTGTGCCTAGCCAATGCACGCTTGCCGACATCTGGCCTTCTGGACCCGGCCAACCACTCTCACCACAACTTCCCGACGCTGAGCTCACCTCGATCCTCAGCCAAATTGATCCTCAAAGAATCCAAGCGACCATAACGAAGCTTGTTTCGTTCGGGACGCGACACACCCTCTCCAGCCAAACCGATCCGAACCGCGGAATCGGCGCAGCCAGAGACTGGATCGCCTCCGAGATGCGTACCTACGCCGCGACATCCAACGGACGCATGACCGTGACCGTTCCAAGCTACGTCCAGGTACCTGCAAGCCGTATCCCGACGAATACAACCATTAGCGATATTGTCGCAACACTCAAGGGCTCAAAGGAGTCCAACAGGGCCTATGTAATTTCTGGGCACTACGACTCGATTTGCAGCAATATCCTGAACTTTAGTTCCGATGCCCCAGGTGCGAATGACGATGCATCTGGGGTTGCGGTGTCGATGGAGCTGGCTCGCGTTATGGCCTCGCATGTGCCTGCGGCGACGATCATATTCGCTGCGGTTGCCGGGGAGGAGCAAGGGTTATATGGATCGAACTTCTTAGCGACTCAGTTGAAGACAGCTGGCGTCGACGTCCAGGGCATGCTGAACAACGATATCGTTGGCAGCTCCACAGGTGATGACGGAACTAAGGCTCCTTTCGATATTCGTATGTTCGCTCAGGGTATACCATCAACCGAGACTGCATCCCAGATCTCTAACCGTGTCTCCATTGGAGGAGAAAATGATTCGCCTGCTCGTCAACTGGGACGTTTCGTGGCTGAAGTGGCACAAAATTCTGCCACCAACATGTCTGGTAAGTGTTGTTATCTATTTGTAAAGATATTTTGTTGATGGGTCGTCAAGTTCATATCATGTACAGGCCAGATCGCTACCTACGTGGAGGTGATCACCTGTCCTTCCTCCAACACGGTTTCCCAGCCGTCCGATTCACAGAACCGCACGAGAACTTTGCGCACCAGCACCAAGACGTGCGTGTCCAGAACGGCGTTCAATTCGGCGACCTCATCCAATTTGTCGACTTCGATTTCACCACCCGCGTTGCGCGTGTCAACGCCGCTGCCTTGTGGTCACTTGCCCAGGCGCCGGGCACGCCTAAAAACGTGGTCATCGACACGAGTGCTTTGACGAATAATTCGACTTTGAGGTGGACGAGAGACACGAATGCGGATGGGGGGTATGAGATTGTGTGGAGGGCGACGGACGAGCCGTTTTGGTCTCATGTTATTCCTGTGGGCCTGACGGATACGGCGACTGTTCAGTTGGCGAAGGATAATGTACATTTTGGAGTTCGTGCGGTTGGGAAGAATGGGTTCAGGAGCCCTGCGGCGTTCCCTTTCCCTGGGTAAGTTTTGGTGGGGCTAATACGTAGCTCTACGTAGACAAAGAAATGCGGGAGTCATGGTGTGCTTTACGTAGTTTGCCAACTTGCACAAGATAACGGTGTACTCGCCATAAGACAAGGGATTCCTCTGACCACGATACTATGTTGGTGTGGATTTGGAAGGATGTGAGGACCGAAGATGAAATAGATGGTAGGTAACTTAGCCGGCGGATCATATCTAATCTATTTGAAACGCATGGCTGCCAAGACAAGGGTCAAGAAACTATTTGTGTGCAATTGTAAACAAGCCATTTGACAAGCAGGAGACAATAACGCTCCTTGACCGCGTTCAAGTTTGTCAGGTTCCAGCTATGAACGCGTTGTCTTCTCTCCTTCTACCTCTTACCTTTCCCAATCTCACAGAGCAACAGAACAAAAATACTTCAAAATGGCAGCTTTTGGAAAATAGCCTCTCGCAAACGCCGCCGTCAGTAATAAAATCCTGGGGCACCATTCCAAATCCATCGCTTGAAGTTGGAGGAGACAACGGCCAAGGAGCAGGTGTGGTCATAGGCGCGGAAGACGGCACTTTGTACCTTTTTAGCCAAACCAATGGACCAGCAGTTGAAAAGCGGCCGCCTGAATCACAGCTTTCGCGGCCAACCAGCCCTCTACGGCTATTGCACGATTCTCGGGCGCCATCACGGTCCTCCACACCATCTACAACCTCACCTCCTCCATTCAATGTCAGCCAAAGATCACGCATTGTCTCTGGTGTAACTGTAGAACAAGTCGAGGCGCCGAAGAATTATGTCGATTTCGACGATGAGCCTGACAAACTTAAGGATATGCTGAACGGCAGGCAACCCAAAGATAGTCGGGAAAGATCTGCTATGCTTCATGAACCCAGCAAGCACACTAGTCATGAAGGCTCTCCAACTCCGTCACTCAAAGGGCCATCGAAAAGGAAAGAAGCCCCGAAATCCTTGCTCTCTACAGCACACTCAGCTACCTCGTCCTCCTACCCATCCTCGCCTCGAGATTCGACCGCTGAAATACCTTACGATTTGAGTCTGTGGTGTCACATCATCCCTCCTCAGTCAGGTCCAGGCCGGGGGGTGACATGTATCTGTTTGACAGAGGATGACGAATTTTTGACTGTTCTGCAGGAGACGGGGTCAGTTTTGGGCGTTCTCCTCCCTTCTGATACTCATGGCGTGCCTCAGAGATCTATCTATCTTCTCGCTACAAGATGGTAGTTGCCTGGCGACCGCCACTGGATCGCATATTCCCTTGCAACCTCCCTCTGGCGTTGAAGATAAAGATACCGTTCGCGTTCTGTGGCTTTGGAGTCATCTTGAAGTGCATCGTGTCGGAGAGGTGCGAGTGCCCTCGTCGTAAATTTATCCCCCTTTGACATGTACGTACTCGGTAGACGAACCTAGTACTGGCGTCAGCTACAGTACACCCCAATTCTCCATCGTTTGTGTATGTTAACGCAGAAGACAATGGCGTACTGGAGAAGTCCCGACTAGCCATTTTTGAACTTCACTTCGACGACCGTTTTTCACCACCTGAAATATCTCTCATGCCAGTTGGTCGGTGGCGTTTCGACGGTGCATGTCATAGTGTTGGACTGCACGTAGAATCAAACGGTATGCAAATTCTCATAGTGCAGTGGAGCACCTCTAAACCTTGCTATTAGATACCCTGACTTTCTTTGCTGTGACGAGTGAAGGTCACTTTGTGATAAGGGGTTTCCACCTCTTACCTCGCGTGCCTCTTCAGAAAGAAGATCATCTACCGGACAAAGACACAGCAAATATCTCGTCTATACCCATACCCAACCCTTTCAAGGCGCTGAAAGCCCAATCTTTGGAGCGCCTTCCATTGGATTCAAGAGGACCTGGAAGGGTGGCGCTCGATGACGAGCGGGATCTTGGTGAAATCGTCGCTGGTGGGTCGCCTGCGGGCTTTCGAGGGCGAAATATGGCCGGAAAGATGCGGGGACTTGTATGGTCTCAACACGAACTGACGGTGGGTGTGGGATGCGACGCCGCACGCCCTGTGTCTGACATGCTGCGTAGGCCTTCGAGTACCAGATTGGGTATATCCGCGTGCTGTACACCGTTCCTGCCAGTGGTATTCAGGACGCACATTGGACGTCCGATTTGTCATACACAGTCCTCTTTGAGGTATTACTATTATGTTTGTTGTTACCTTCGTTAACTCGTTATAGGACAGAGTTGAATGTTACGCACTCCAAATTGTCGACCCTAACGATGACGAAGTGGATGCGACTGTTGCCCAGGAGTGGAGAACGATTGTCAAGTACGTTAACTAAACTTCCTTTCATTCCTTGGATCCAAATCGTCAGCAACAGGTCAGAGCTTCTCCGGGTCGTTGGTCTTGGCAAACATGACGTAGCGGATATTGCTTCAGCATCACAGATATTGACGACATCTCGTTCAGAAAATGGAGCCCGCATTGTTACTGGTTTTGAGACTGGTGGTACAACCGATCAGTCACGAACGCTCTGGCGTGCGGTTTCGCTAAAGCCCGAGACTGACCAGGCAATGATATCGTCATTGTTACCCATCGAGCTAGACCTGATCGTACAAGGATATAGTGCGTCTTGAGCTATTTTTTATTCCAGTTCTTCGCTGACGTCTATGCGTAGCTGACGGCCGTCTGCGACAATCATCGTTGATTCAAATGATCGGGAACTCTGAGAAATCTTCACAACCAGAGAAGGCTTCGTCACCAGCCCTGAATGGGTTCTTGACTGGGCTACATTTCGTGCAAAACTCGCGAACGAAAGAACGGTTTATTGTTGGTGGGGGCGACGATGGATCAATTGCATTCTGGACCATGGAGTAAGTCTGCGCCTATCATTAACACGATACACTTCGTGATTTTCATTCTGTCAAGCCACTTCAAGTTATGCGCTCGGTGGACGTTGTTTACCACATGTCTATCCAGCGTAGTCCAGGTCGAGGATACGCAGAACGGTCCATTGAGGGGATGCGTCCTGTGTATCTCAATAGATGGGACTATTGCTGTGATCGTTGTCGACGGATTGCAATGGTACGTGAAATGCTAGGCTTTTCCCCATCTAATGCTGATCAGCATTAGGCTGTTCCTCCTTCCAGGCTCATCTGCGCCCCTCTGCCGGATATGTATTGCGGGAAACAACTTACTGCTTGTGTATGAAGACGGTCGTGCTCGACTGTGGGACGCGCAAACCCAAGAGTTCTGGCGATCTATGACTATGGAAAAAGTTGACGAACTTTTGGAGCAAGGCGGATGGACTGATTTGTGAGTGAAACCGCGTGCTGTTGGGCTACACTCACTCTGACTTCTAGGACATCGGGTGCACGGCCGAGTTTTCCGAATACTGCCTTGAAGCCTGTTCCAGGACCTGTCTATAGCCCTGACATAGGTATGTGTCTCAGCGGGACCCTGGAGCTCCTCTTACGATCCTTTCTCCAGCTTCAACCCTCATTCTTGACTTGGAGCGCTTTACAACAGAGTCTATCACAGTCGCAAAGTCAATAAGTACTAATCGCGATCAGACCAGAGCCATCCTTTTGACACTCGAGCGACTTCGCTCCGTCTTGTCAGTCCTTCTGACGCCGGGTCTGAATGCCGACATTGACGCAATATGCACGGGAACACTTGGCATTCGCTTCTCGCCAGTATCTATCGGGTTTGTTAGGTGTGTTTGTAATTCTAATGTAGGGAAATCACTTATTGGTCTACTTTAGCCACACATCGGTCGCATTATACCAGAAACGAAACCCATCAGATCCTTGGCGCTTGTCTGGCGACGTGTCTGCGGCACGCGCCCTCTCTATAGCGGCCATTCTTGGAGCCCTTAGTCTTTTTGAAGGTAAGTATATAAGAAACCCCAGTGCTGTCGTTAACGTTATCCACAGAGTTTATGGAAGGAGCCAATACAGTGATGATCTTCTATGCAACATCTCTGGCATCAGCGGTAGGACCTGGGTACCAACCTCCAAGCCTTGTATACCTCGCGCGGCGTTGGTTTGACGGATCTAGTACGTTACCCTGCAGGTCTATGCACTGGCTTTAATGAGATTTTTCAGATGAGGTGCGGCGGTCAGCCCGCGTGCTTTTCGATTATGCAATTGCATGTCTATCGGATGACGAGTCAAATGAAATTGCTGAACATTGGCAACACCATCGTGGGATCTGATTATCTTCTTTTTAGCGAGATGTTGACCTGAGCGCTCTAGTGCCATGCCTTCAACCAACGGCCGACCGGGAATCGATCCACGCCGCACTTGCCCTCTTTCTTTGTGGCTACTTGGCTTCGGAAAAGTACAGCTTACTTTCAACTGGGTAGGCCTAGCATGGTTTGTTGCGTTGGACCAAGCAGTAACCTCTCTCCAGCGCTCTTACAGACATCTCGAAATCCATTGCGTTCTATTTGCATGACGAACAATCGTTGCACAGGGTGCTCGCCGTTGACTTGTGCTCTAGAGGGTTCCACATCTGGCAACATTACATTGATGCCATGGAGATTCTCCGAGCGCTGTTTACCTTGGCCACAAGTTCTCGCAAAGACTCGATCAACCTTCAGAACGTCGGCTCGCAAGCTCGCCTTGCAGTCTTACAGATCGCATCAAGCAATACCCCGCTCTTCATGACCACTTTAGGGCTTGATATTTTGACACCGCCGACACTTGAACACCGAAAAGCCGTGATGCAGATAGTCGCTTTCCTTATTCGAAAGGTAAAAGCCGTCTATGCACCAAGACGCCATTTGGCTCAGGAACGTTCTTGTAGCGCCCTTTGGTTCTTCAGCCCAACATTCCAAAACTAATGGAGGCAGTCGTAAAGTCACTCGACCCAAACGTTACCACTCATCGGGAAGCAGTTCTGGACTCAGCCACTGAAATAATTGGTTATGTCGTGAAAACGTAAGTCACGCCTGCCAGCCTGATTTCATCACTCAATCAAACCTCTCTAGATTCCCCACTGTGGACTTCCACATGGCGACTCAACGTCTTGCCGTGGGCTCGGCCGAGGGTGCTGTAGTTATGTACGACCTCAAGACGGCAACCCGCCTCTACGTGCTTGAATCCCATAAAAAGCCCATTTCTGCCTGTAGCTTCTCCCCAGATGGGCGACGGTTGCTGAGTCTCTCTCTGGAAGAGGGCGTTGTTCTCGTTTGGAAGGTAGGGTCGAGCTTCACGAGTTTCTTCAATCCAGGAGCGCCTCCTCGTCAAGGACACGGAGGGTCGCACCCGTTCAAGACCATTAGCTTTAATGTAGGTGACCATGGTGAGCCGCATAGCGTTCCCATCATCTCTCGTCACTGATCCTCTGGCAGCAAATATGAGCGTGCAGGGAACGGTTGAGTTAATTCGCTTTGACTGGGTCGCTGACCGTAGCGTGAAAATCAACATCCGCGATAGCGTCTTGGCGTTCAGCACCTAATACCATGCCATGAGCTTTTAACCCTTCTACGTGACTCCTCTACGATGATCAGTCGGCCAAGTCAACACATAGCTGTTAGGCATGTCATCAGGACTTCATTTCCCCCTCGGCACTCGAGTGCCAGATTATTTTCATGACAAGTATACTGGTATATCTGATCCAAGCATCACAAAGTTTCGCAGAACGCTAGAACTAGGCTCCGCGTTAAACAGCTATCGAGGAATCTGACAAAGCTTCCAAAGTTGATCGCTGGTACCACATCACCTCTGACCTTGACCAAGTTCGATTTACGTCTTTGCGGGATCACAACTGTTCCATCATTCCTAGGTTCACATGTAGGTGTAGTACCTCGCATCAGTTTCTACGGTACTCCTGCTGACGACTATAAACGTCAGAGGACGATGCTGTCATTCTGTGCCTCGCGGTCGACACCATCCTCTTCTAGTAAAGCGACGTTGTACTTCATGGTCCTTCCTGATATATCGTACATGTGCTCGGATTACTCATCGAAAATGGAGCCTGCGACTGAGAACCAATATCTTTCGGTACCCGGATTGAACTACCCGACCACCATCACCCAATAGCAGTGATCGGCAATGTCAGATCTTCCGGACAGCTTATAATGTCATGAACACTCCCAATCGTCATCCCGTACCTCCTTTATCTGAGCCCATAGCACGTCTGAATATCACTACTGATGATATGAGCCCTTGATCAGCTATCAATCCTTCGATTTATAGGCGCAAAAATCAGCTCGACCAGTCAAACTCCAAAAGAGTAGGGCGTTTCAGGGACTACCTACTGCGTAGCCCATGGCTGAAGACGAAAGATTCGATTTAGGTATTACGGATGATTCATCTACCGAGTTGTGAATAAGTTATACAGCTGCCTAGACCTAAGAGTCGAAGTCGATAGTGGACTTCTGTCGGAGTTGAAAATTGAAAAGGCAACACCGTAATTCCTGTCAATGTGCAATACGATGCATATGGCGACGTTGGCGAACAGCCTTCACTACCTGCCTACTCGCGTGGCGGACTTTCGGTTACAAGATATAATGAACCGCAGGTGCTGGTCACCCACGAATCACTCCCAGTTTCTTATAACGCCAGTAGGAGTCTCGTCGAGGAGGACAACATCCAGGATGCACCATGTGGCAACAATGTTGTGCGGCAATAGAGATTCTACAAGGCGTTGTAGCAGGGTTCTGTATTATTTTTGACCGCAATCTGGACTCCCTTGTCGCTCGAATTCTTGTCCGGTGTTCCACGTGGCACCGTCTTCGATGATGTCTATGAGTGGGTATTCATTGTTCAAGTTCTCTGTTCTGACCGCAGAATGTCGCGCAATTCCCACCAAAGCATGTGGGCGCAGAGCTGCCGTCCTCTTGACCGCGGACGAAGTATATCGTTGGCTCGCTTTAAAGGCGGCGGCATGCATGCATACATCGTCTTTTTCGTCCCGGATGAGATCAACAATGCCTCTCTCTATAAGGCTTGCCTCGTCCGTCTTCGCCGTCGCATGCCTTTTTCCTTTTCTAATTGCTGCTGTCCCCTCTGCTGCTGACCCATGCGTCGCTATCGCTGGAAAGGCGTTCGTTCCTCCTGCTGATGCCCTTGCATGCGTCAAGGTCTTCCCGTTCAATGAGACTTTGCGCCAAAATGTCCTCACTAACATAGCACGCGTTTTCGACTTCTTCACGTTTGAAGATTACTACTTGAAGTCTCCCCCACCGTTCCAAGAGTCTACAAACAACATCAGGGCAACAATCAGGAGGATAAATTCAACGAGATATCAGGTGGGTCTGTATGTGCTTGCAAATCGAGGAAGTGCCCACCCTCCCGGTAGACCGATTACGATTTCAATAAAGATCTTTACGATTTCACTACCCAATTGAACGATGGTCATACCCGTCCGTATTTCTCCCACTACGTATCCAACTTCAATGAAGTGTTCACTCTGTCATCGAATAGGGTGGTTCCCAAATTGCTATACCGCCTTCCAGAATATCCTTCCGGCGCCTGTAATCACCATCGAGGAGAATGGCGTGCAGGGCGTCTATGTCGCATTTGATTCCGTGGAATTGCTTTCTCAGCTTGGTCCAGGCTATACAGGGTACTTTGACTCCATCGGCTTTGATTGGAAACGCCTTCAGGGTGCCAAAGTGGTTCAAATTGAGGGCCAAGACCCATACGCCTACGTTGACCAGATCGCCAGGACCGTTTCTGGAAACTATTTGGACCACGGCGTTCGTGTGAATTCTGTTTTCACGAGTTACCGCATTTCAGGAACAGCGTTCTCGCAAAGGGTTGGCGATCTTGCCGGCCCAACGGGTGTCGCACAGGACTCGCTGACCTTCAAGCTGATCACAGTGAACTCCACCAAGGTCGAAACGGTCAAAGTGCCGTTCCTTGCGAACTACTTCGGTGCTCCCTTCACGGATAAGGAGTCCTTGTAAGTTTTCATTGACGGCCGGAAACAACCCCTGTTTGAAGGGAGCAATTCAGCTGGGCGTTTAACTGTGCGGCGAACGGAGGAACGAACGGAATAGATCTCAAAAACTTGAAGACACCACAACCCACCCACCGCCAGCCTAAGGCAGAGATTATCGACAAGTCCAACTCAAATGCAATCGATTTGCCACCCCGATTTGTTCCTAATCTGCCACCCGTCGCTGGCAGCGGTGGAGTTATCAAGTCGTTTGTCCTCCCAGACAACAAGACCGGAGTCGTAAGTCGCTTGGTTGATTTGTAGGGTCTGTCATCCCAGCCACCTCTTCAGATGTTTGTTGGATCTTTCGGTGGCGATTTCAGCGGCTTCCAGTTTGACGTCGTGTCCGCAATCAATTCTTTCAAGGCAGCGGGTGTGACGCAGCTCCTCATCGACTTGACAAATAACGGAGGTACGTTTTAATGCCCGTCATACACATCCGTTATTCTGAGGTTCTGTCCAACACAGGCGGCTTTGTATGTCTTGGTCAATTCCTGCATCAGTACCTCGCCGGCAGGAATATTGGTTATCCGTACTACGCATCGCATTTTAATCACACTAGACATTGCTAATACTCAGGTTTTGATAGTGGCTTCGTCTCGACAGTTCGTGCGAATCCTCTTGCTCAAAAGATTGTTGCGGCCGATATCGCGCTCGGACTGGACAGCTCGCTCACTTTCTACACTGGAGATAACTGTTAGTTTGTCATAAATCGCGATTTCTTTTCGTACCTAATTCACGCCAACAGACGCATTTCTGAATGGCACCCAGATTTCCCGGTCGTTCAACTACATCACTCCTTCTGTTCCTTTTGTAGTCAATGGCCGTCAGGACCCTACCTCTCAGCGGTTCCATGTGGGTATTTGCACTCGCACACTCAAGGCGCAGAGTCCTGACCTTGATATCGTCCAGGACACCTGTGAACTGTTCTTCTTCCAACCAGTTCCAGCCACGCCACCTTTCGATCTGAGGTATCCCCCGTCATGACCGATCTAAATTTGCCTTATTTTAATCGAATTTCACGCGTCTCTAGCAAAGTTGCTATCGGTGAGCCATCCCCGCAATCGTTCAACACGATCGTCCCTCATCAATGCGCCCCTTGGCTACAGTAAACAACGGCAACTGCGCTTCCACCTGCGCGATGTTCAGCACCCTGATGAACGAGCGGCACGGCACAAAGATCGCAGTTTTCGGCGGCAAACCTGGTGAAAAGATGGAATTCAAGGGTACGATTCGTTGCTCGACTCTAAGAGCGGATTTCGCGTCTGACCCCCCTGAACTACGCAGGAATGGCCGGAAATCAAGTCTTGGAATGGGCAGACCTGGACACCGAAATCAAGACGGCAGGGGTGAAAAGCGTACGTGCCCGGCCTCGCATCTCAATCTCCGCCACCCTGATTTGACCGCGTGCAGGACCCCTTGGCTCCTCCTGATCTGTGAGTACGAATGCAGAATTTTTGACTCACCAAGTGCTGACCCATGTCAACAGACTTGTGTCGGGTAATTTCCGGTGCGCAAAGCATTCGGAACAGCCGGATATGTGTCGCTACTAACATCCCAATGTCCTTGTAGACACAACTGGAGAACGGGTCAGCTGCTTCATTCTCTGACATATGTTGCATCACTTACGCAACTTTCTCCGTAGCCTGGAGCTTTTTCGACCAGAACACGCCCATCGGTAATTATTTTCCTCTGTAACAGCAACTGTTCTCTTCTCATATCAGTCCGCTCGTAGCCTACCTTTCCGAATTGCCACGATGTGCGCCTCTGCCTTTTTGGTAAAGTTGTGTGTGCTGACCCAGACGGCTTGGGCAGTCCGTTTCCCATACACAAGGGACACCTACAACAACCCGCAGAATCTCTGGACTTTCGCGTACGTTTGGTATGAAACCGTACCGACAAGCACTGATTAAATTCAATCTCGACTAGGGTCACAAAATTGTTTTAATGTTGGTGCGGGACATGGATTTTTTTTTTGCGGACTTGACTTCACGTTGTATCACATGAACTGTATTTGTCTTCGATGCGCGAAGTTTTGAGACGGACACTGAAGTTGAATTTGTGGCGGGATATTTGCAAACCGCCATCAGATCTCATTGATAAGGCAACATCTTAGCATTTAGGCGGGAATGACGACCATTTTGATGTCTGTTCACTTTCGTTTTCCCCAAGCCAGCCCTTCAGCAGCCTTGCCTGTTTCCTTCCACAAGTTGTGGCGAACGCGTGGTATCGCGTATGAGACTCAACATCACTTGGGACGTGTTGCTTGTGGGATTCTACAAGACCCTGCGGAAGCACCAATCAGGATGCAGACACCTTCGCGGTAGCATCGGCGATTCAGGTGCTTGAGTATGAATTCATTGCTTGGGCACAACGCGTTGCCTGCGAGACGGTGAGGGTGCATGGCTGTGCCCGTGGTTGGTTACATGGTACGGTACGGAGTTTGCGGAGGATTCAAGTCGTGATCCTGATCAATTTCAAACGATGACCCTTAAGCGAACCCTTTCAACGTCGACACGAGGCAGACTTCGAGCATGGTAAACAAATAACAGGGTAGGTGCAGGATGGGCGCTACTCCCACTCACGGGGCAACCTCTCATGAGAGTACTGCTCCCCGTTAATTGTCGACATGCAATCCCCGCACCTTCCGCTCTGGTTGGAACCAGTACAACCCCTTTGCTTTCCTATTCGCCAGTCGCCTACCTCGAAGTATATGGAAACTTTGGATCGCACTCCTGGAAGAGCTGGAAGAGTCCTTAGTTCATCAACCAACTATAATTCTCAACAAGACTCTGTGGTACCTGACCTGGCGTCAACAGCTGGAAGCTTGCGAATCGACACGAGTATGCAGGCGCCATTCGGCAGGAGGATTGTTCGGCCACTTCCAGCAATACCATCTACACCTTCATCGTCCTCATCTACCCTTTCCTCACCCAGATCGCTTCGCCCCCTCCCTTCACCGCCATCTAGTAGTCCTCCATCGGCTGCCTCATTCAGGTCTCTCGACGCTGAGTTTGCAACCATGACAATGGCCCCAGTCCCCGAAATAATCGGACCTCCTCCTATTCCCCAACATCCGACGCAGCCCCGACCAACATTACCAACATTGGTGACCAACCTCGACTCGTTAAAGCCGCCAGAATCGGACACCGCGAGCCTCAGCTCCCCATTATCGCCGCAGATGCCCACACCGCAGACCGCGAAACGGAAACGGATGGCAAAGCTCCGGCGTCACTTGGGCGAACCGATCTTGGATGAAGCTGTCTATGCTCGTCGGGTTTCTCTGACTGCGGTCACTGCGCAGACAAAAGGAAGCACGTTGCGAGAGGTGGAACAATTAGGGGATCGTCTGACATATCTCAGGGCCGCCATAACGGTGGGAAAGATATTGGATATGTCGTCTGACGAGGAGAGTGACGAGGAGGACGAGGAAGAGGAAGTGGGGAAGGATGCAGTGGTTCAGGAGGACTATACTTGGGTTTTGGAGAACGGGGTTGTGTTTCGTGGCTTTTCCGAGCGGCGTTACAGTAGAAAATGGATGCACGAAAAAAAGGGACAGCGGTGGGAGGAGTCTAACTATGAGGTCGTTCTGCAGGCACTCCGATCCTTGTAGTTCTTTGTCTAGGCGGAGCTGGCATCCTCGCGTACTCTGGTTTACCAATATCTTACCGCTCAGTAAGTGGTTCATCAGAAATTGAGCATCCGACCAATTTCACAGTCCTGTCTCTTCTCGTAGTACTACCGATAGTAGTTCTGTACCCAATTATAATATGGTCACAACCTCAACATTTCTAAAGTGACAAGCAAGACATCCGCCTGTAATACGATCATTCTAGTTGCTGCTTCGATGTGGCGTCGTGGTCGTGCAAATTGGACTTTTTTTGTCCAAAATCTCGGTCGTCACTATAAAATCATCACCTAGCCCACAAGTCCTGAGTACAATATCGACATCGGTACCATACGTTTCTACAGAGCGCTGGTGACCGGGAGGAACCGGCAACCACGTTTGGGAACATTCCCTGACAGCTTTGACAAGCTCACCTCGGAATATGGGCGGCCATGTTCAATGCGCCGACTCTGGCTAACCGCACTTGTCACGGAGAGCACAGAAGATTTGATCTGTCAGCTGCATATTACAAATGACAGCAACTCCAAACGCCTCGATCAAGCGATCTCGCCGGGGTTGACGGTAGGAAAGGCGTACCACGGCATGATATTTGGGCCTCGCGCACTTCTAGCTGCTACATGAATCCGCATAAGACCATACGATTGTCACCATAGTGCTCAACAAGTCCACAAAAGTCCACAAGCCCTCTGACCGGCGATGATTTTCGTGGTCGTCCGGCTAGTCCAATATGTCATGGTCTTTGTTGCTGGAATAAAACCCCCCAAAGAATCCGTTCAGATGCCATATAGCAGCAACTCGTTTCGATTGAGTGACCTCTGAGTTGCAGACCAACTCGCTTATATGGGACCCTGCGCGTTTCCAACTACAGGATGCTGCTGATTGAAGCTCGAGCCGATTCTTTTCACTTGGTAGTCGGCCGTGGAAGCTGCCGACGTAAGCGTGCTTTCGAGTCCGAGGCGGGCTACGCTTAGGGCAAGTATTGGGGTCCATGGTCAAGGGAAGTCCAGCAGCGGGGAGAGCAGAAAAAAAAAACACGACATAGCAGCAACTTGTTTCGATCAAGTGACCTCGGGGTTTCATAGTGAATATGGGCCCCGCGCGCTTCCAACTGCGCCATGCTGCTGTGAAAGAAAGGCGATTGGAATGTATTTGGGGTGTTTGGATGACAGACGAGAGAGATACAAGGCGTCGAGTTGGACAGAAAGCAGTAGGAATTGTAAGAGGAAGGTTGCCTGTGTTTGTCACGGTGATCAAGTGCCACGCCCTCTGCATTGTCCCAGTCTGTTCCGTCCATCTTTTTTTTCCATTCGTTTCGTTGGCCATTCTCGTCGTTGTCGTTGTCGTTGTCGTTGTCGTCGTTGCTGTCGTCGTGTCTCGCGCATGTCGGGCAAGGCGCCACCCAAGGGCCCTCGCGCTCTCTACGGCACTCAATCATCTCAGCAGAATCACGCTCATGGCCAGCAACCACCCTCATCCTCCTCGCAGCCGCCACCCCCGCTGCACCATCACCCACCCACACAGCCTGCACACCACTCACACCTCCCATCGCACCACCCGCCCACAGGTCCGCGCTCGTCCCCCACCGCCCCCGCCCCTTCTTTGGCGCCCTTCTCCAAGCCCATCCCTACAGGCCCTCGCAGCCTGCTCAACACGGCCCCAGGCCCGCGCCATGGGCCTCCCCCAAAAGGCCCACACCACCTCGTCAATAACCGGGAAAGGGAAAGAGAAAGAGACCGTGAGAGAGAAAGAGAGAGGGATAGGGACCGAGAACGAGAACGAGACGGGGGATTGCAGAGCAATCGCCGACCAATATCGATCAAAAACAAGCTACAGGATCCTGGATCGAGAAATGCTGGGTCTGGCGGTGTCTCGGTGAGGATATGGTTACTTCTTTTTCTATCTTGTATTCCATTCTGACTCTTTATAAAAAAAATGTGGCAGGGCAGTGCTTCTCGTCCCATGACAAATGGCTTGCCCGACAAGAACAACATAAATGGCGGGCTCAGTTCCTTAGCACGACCTGACGCTGCTTCGGTGAGGATCACCGCTTCTATTTTACTTCATTCCGTGCCAGGGTCGCATGCTGACACCGTCCTCGTTATATAACAGACATCGCACGGACATCCTACTGCGAATGGCTGGCACGACGACAACAACGGCAACAACTTGACCGGCGCACCGAGCACCTCGCTGCCAGTGACTACGCACATTGCTAGCAACAATACGCGTGCAGCCATCTCGATCCCCATCCCCCTCTCCGCTGCCTCGGCCCGCGCCCGCGAAATCAAGGGTCTTCCCAAGCCCGTCCCCTCGCCGTTTACGCGTGGAGAGCCAGAGCCAGAACCAGAGCCTGCAGAACCTCCCCCGCCACCTCCGCCAGACTACGATCCCCCGCCGCCACCTCCGCCGTCTCAGTCTCCGCCGCCTGTGCCGCCACCAGACGGAAAGGACATTCACCCACCTCCCCCTCCTCCGCCTTTGGAAGTGCAACCACCACCACCACCGCCTCCACCGCCAGAACCTGCATCTGAACCGCCTCCACAACCACCCCCTGCGGAAGTATTACCACCTCCGCCGCCTGCACAATCACCGCCGCCTCCGCCACCACCACCATTCATGGCATCACAACCGCCACCATCACCACCACCGCCATTGTTCATGGCCTCACAACCACCACGATCACGATCATCCTCACCTCATGTCGACGAAGAAACGATACCCGCACCGCCACCCTCATCACCCTCACCGCCACCACCACCACCACCACGACCGCCACATGAACCCCTTCCCCGTCCCTCACCGCCGCCTGTTTCGCATCAACCCATCGCAGGACCCTCAAAATCACCCACACGGACACGGACACCCGCCCCTCCCCAACCATCATCCCAACCGCCACCAGAACCCAAACCAGAACCACCGCAACCACCGCAACCACCACAACTATACTCCCTCCCGCCGCTTCCCGCATGGCCGCCCCCGCGCGACGCGTACCCCCCCATGCGCTCATTCAAAGTCCTCTACGACCCTGTGTTCGACAATCCCATTATCGCTGGAACAAGTGGGCGCGGAAGCGGAAGTGGGAGTGGGAGTGGGAGTGGGAGCGGTGGAAGGAAAGGGGAGAAGGAGAAGGATAATATCTCGGTGGGGTTCGCGTCGGGTGTGTTGTCTGATCTTGCGGCGTCGAATTTGGGGGTTCTGGCGAGTATTGCGGCGATGGCGGCGTCTTCGAGTTCGGGTTCGAGTGGGAGCGGGAACGCGCATATGGGAGGTACGGGGTCGAAACCGGGGACGGGGACGGGCATGCCGAAGAGGGATCCGTCGTACTACCGCTCGCTGATTGAGCATGTGCGGCGGTACGCGTCGAGTGAGACTGTGCAGGAGAGGATTAAGGTGAAGGATAGGGATAAGGAGAAAGAGAAGGAGAAAGAGAAGGAGAAGGGGAAGGAGAAGGAGAAGGAGATGTTGATAAGGTACGAGGGGGAGGTTGTGGGCCCGTTTGGGACGGGGGGTGGGGTTGAAGGGGCAGAGGAGGCAGGTGCGGAAGAGGGTTGTGATGGGAAAGTTGGGGAGCTGGGTAAGGAGAAGGAGAAGGAAGGGGAGGGGGCAGAGGTGGGGGGAGAGAAAGACGGAGGAGCAGAGGGAAGTGCGAAGATGGACGTCGATGGAAGCCCGCCTGCGCCTGATCCATTTTCTGGCCCTACACGGCCGACGACGACTGATATGGTTGAGGAGGAGCCTGTACCGCGCGATCCAAGAAGGGATCCGGTGGTCAAGGGACTCAAGCTTGCCCGGCCTGCGAAGGACCTGTTCTTCGAGGTGCGGTGGGAGGTGCGTTTTCTTGTATCTCGTTCATGCACATATACGCAGGGTTACTGACGGCTTTGCCTTTTCTTTTCATCTATATTCCCCCATTTTTGCATTGCCATCTATCTAAATCAAACAAAAAATCACAGTACGACTCTGACTCGCCGGATCCACCCCCGATAGGTGTCACCATCACCCACATCCCCCTACTCACCCCCACCAACAACCTACGCACTCACTATCGCACCTACGGCAAATACAACACCCTCGAGTGGAAGGTCAGCCGTGTAAACGGTGCCGCACTCGGCGTGCTCTTCGTGCGGTACAGTCTTCCTGAGGAGGCCGCGCGGTGTGTGCGTACCGAGGACGGACGACGCGCGGGATTTGGGGTTGGGTCCATGCCGTTGCCCGTGTCTGCGGGAGGGGCGGAGGGGGAAGAGAGGATCAGGGCGGTGTTGGACGCGGAGCAGAAGGTGTTGGATGTGGTGGTGAGGGAGCTGGAGGCGAGGATGGAGGAGAAGAGGAGGCGGGAGAAAGGGCTGCCACCTCTTGTGGTTGCTACGGGATCAGGAGAGGCCGGGGCTGGTGTGGTTAACGGGGTTCCGGTGCAGACGCCCATGCAGACGCAGACGCAGACGCCGAATGGGGAGATGCCACCGCAGACCCCCAGCCAGGTGCAAGCGCAGACGCAGTGGACTGGGAAAGGGCCGCCTCCTGGGCAGGGATCGAGATCAGGACCTGGGCAGCAGGCACAGCAGCCGCCGGGACAGCATCCCCCTCCCTCGCAACACCATGCTATTCCTGGGCTCCCTGCGAAACCTGTGCACGCCCAGGCGAGCAGCAGCGCCAGTCCCATGCCCTCCGCGAACGGGAGCGCCACGCCTGCTCCTGCGACCACACACCCGCTCCCGCTGAACCCGACGAAACACTTCAAAGACGGGGGAAAGGACAAGCCGGCGATGAGGCAGCCGCCTGATTCGCTTGTGCGTGCAAGGCTGGAAGCAGACCTTGCACAGCCTATGCGTGGCGCTAGTGCTAATGGGAGGGAGAAGGAGAAGGAGAGGGAGAGTGTGAGGGATGGAGGCCGGGAGAGTGATGGCTCGACTCCATATGCCGGACGGGGAAGACATGATTCCTACAGACCGCCGCAGACGGGGAGAGACAACAAGGACAGGGAGCGAGACAGGGGAGGGGACAGGTACATTCCGTCGCGCTCGTCATCGCCGTACTATGGCGACAGCTGGCGTCCTGCACGGCGCAGCAGAAGCCGGGATCGGGATTGGGATCGGGATCGGATGCGAGGACGGGGGGATAGCTATCGGGGTGGGGACCGGAGAGGCGGTGACCGACGGTTGCGTAGTACGAGCTGGAGTCGGTCACGCTCGTACAGCCGCAGCAGGAGTAGGAGCAGGAGCAGGAGCCGGGGCGGACGGGATAGGGCAAGGGATAGAGATAGGCGGAGGCCGGAGAGGGACTACAAGGCGGAGAGGGAGAAGGAGCATGCAGCTGTGGTGGAGGAGCTTGCGAGGAATGGGATGGATCATGTGACGCTTCCTTTGGTGGGAAGTGCGAGGGAGGAGGATGTTAAGGATTTTTTTGCTGGGTTCAAGGTCGACAAGGTGCGTTTTGCATCTGCCTTGGATGTTGTATATGCGGCTGATTGTTTTCTTGTTTTTTCTCTCGCCCTCTCATTGGTAAATTTCTGTTGCTCGAATTCATTGCTGCACACGACTACAATTTTGGTAACATATTGCAATACGTACGTGCGACAGATCCTCAAAGACCACCTCGGCTGGTACATCACTTTCCTCACTGCGGACTCGGCCCAGCGCGCCGCCCGCGTCGGCTCCAGCAGAAAGCTTGCCCACCAACAAGTGACAATCACCGTCGCCCAGGCACCCGCCCTCCCTGCGCAGGGCCGTAAGGACGGCGAATGGGATGACACGGCCCTGGTCGATGCAGCCCAGAAACTGATCTTGAGGGAGCTACAGGAACTCCTTGCAAAGGACGTAAGGGAGCGACTTATGGGACCGGAGATGCGGACTGCGATTGGACGCGAACGGGAAAAGTTGAGAGCGGGTCCTGTTGGCGGTGTCGGGGGCACAGGGTCGGTGCTCGGAGAGAAGAGGGGCCTGAAGGGACTTTCGTTCAAGAAACAGCCGAAGCCGCAGGTAGCCATTGTTGTAGAGGAGGTACAGACCGTCGAGGTGCCAGAGGAGGAAGAGGAGGAGGAGGAGGTTGTGCAAGAGAGACCGAAAAAGAAGAGGAAGAAGGAGGTAGTGAAGAAGATCAGCCGCAGGATCATTGAGCGGGACATAGAGTCGGAAGAGGAGGATTCATTGGATCCAGAGCGCGCAATGGACGTGGTTCGCAAGCGGGCCGCGTCGGAGGACGTAGAGGAAGAACAGGAGAACGAGCCAGTCAAGAAGAAGCAGAAGGTAGAGATTGGGATTGAGGCCGAAACCAAAACCAAGAAGGGTTTGGCCAAGACGAAGACGAAGAAGACGCTCAAAAAGACTGTCGAAACTGTCCAGGATCTTCTCTTCCCCGACGAATTGAGCTTCGATGTTCCCTCCATCGCACAAGTCCGGATCACGCCTGGCTTCGACTCGTCCCTGTCCCCCTCGCCTGCACCGGAAACGAAACGTCCGCCCCCACGTGTCGTCACCCCTCCGCCGACTCCGCCACCAGATCCTTTCTACCAGGGTCTATGCGAGGACGATGAGGATCTCTATTTCCTCAAGCTCGCCCTTAGCGGCTACCAGCCGCCGGAAGAGGAAGAACCCACACCACCTCCGCCGGAACTTACATCATCGGAGACGACCACATTCAGGAAACATGTCACTGGCTCTGCGCGTACCGAGGGTTTTTACAAGATCACACATGCGGAGAAGGCAGCCTACGTCGCGCAATATCAGGCACGCGCTGCCACCGCTGTCGAGTCCACTCCTGCAGCCGAAGAGCCACCACAGCAACACATTACATCCTCAAGATCCAATCGCGCCAACGCTCGAAGGCGTGCACAGGGTCTGGAGGAAATTAATCAAGTCCAAAGGGCTGTGGCGCTATCGAAAGGCGAGACGGCTGCGAATGAGCTGAGTTTCAAGTTCAATCAGCTCCAGACCAGGAAGAAGCATCTCCGATTCGGCCGCTCTCCCATCCATGATTGGGGATTGTATGCGATGGAGAAAATCTCAAGGGGCGAGATGGTGATTGAATACGTGGGTGAGGTTATTCGAGCACAGGTTGCGGACAAGAGGGAGAAAGCGTATGAGAGGCAGGGGATCGGGAGCAGTTATCTCTTCCGCATCGACGAGGATCTTGTTGTGGACGCAACCAAGAAGGGTAATCTTGGGTATGTTCTTTGCCTATTTTTCGTGACTTTGAATCATGACCTGACGGGATGCTCCAGGCGTCTGATAAATCACTCCTGCGATCCCAACTGTACGGCGAAAATCATCACCATCAATGGGGAAAAGAAGATTGTCATCTATGCGAAGCAGGACATTGAACTTGGTGACGAAATTACTTATGGTCTGTCATTTATAGTTCTCCTTTTACTCGTTCTCACGTATGGCCTCCTAGATTATCACTTTCCATTCGAGCAGGACAAGATCCCTTGTCTGTGTGGCTCTGCCAAATGTCGTGGCTATCTCAACTAGAACCCGCTATAATCCATCTTACAGGTTGTTCAATTGTGTGTTACTTATACCCTGCCTTGCCGTTTGCCCATCATTCACCCTCTGCACTGCACGTCGATTCTGTATTGTCTACATATCTGGTCTCCTCATCGTTCTACATATTTGTCGAAACTCTAATCTAAGATCAATGGTCTCTACACGAAATACAGATAGACATCACAAGAATTCCAACTCCAGTTACAACGTGCACGGCAGGCGAAGTACTGACATCTCCACCGCATCGTATGCTCACCTATTTGTTATCCTCGTAGTTCGATGTGAAAATGGCCAAAGACTCGGACAGTGAGCATTCAGTGTCACGCTACAACCTCGCAACGACAGACACTGACAATGATTTATGTACAGAACTCGGACTTCTACGACTTCTATATTTCGCTTCCATGCTGTCGCATTGTTTGTGACCCCTCAGCACCTCCACTGATACGAGCGATCTCCGCCCTGAATATCAACTGAGTCCTGGTCATCGCGGGCTGCAAGTGGTCATCCTGCCAGTTGGCCTGTCAGGAGGGTATTATTATCTTGTTGGAAGCCTTTCTACCCCAATTTTATTCTCCCTACGGAAATTGACCATCAGCATCTGTCAGGAGTTAGTCTTCCGATGAGGGTCATGTCCCTCATCGTGTTACAGGTTATAATAAACAGGTTATAATAAACTTGTAAGTTCGATGTCCGCACCACCCAAAAGATTCAGGGTTGAAATCACAATGCTCATCCCATGATGCTGCTGCTTGATATGGCAGACTGTCTCCGCATCAGGGTGCCTCCCGCTTTCGGTGGCCTTCAGAATGGAAACGTGGGTGTACAGTGCTAAAAAAATTCCCTGTTGACATAACTGGATTAGAGTCTAGGTCTTGAAGTCATCATTACTCACTCGTCCATGTACATGGTGCGATGCGGTATTAAAACGACCAGATCTCGGGTCTTAATGCCCCGGGTTATGGAAATTGCATTCTACTACATCCTGAAGCATTTACGGTCAATGCTGGCCGTTCCTACAGGTGAATAGATTATTTGCCATCTTGGACAAAGATTTACGGCTCAAAATGTGCCCGTCAATCAAAATTTGCAGTAAATGTTTGGTTCGTGATCACCTATGTCGCTTGATCCCAGCTGTCGTCGACCGATGATTATCTGCAATGGTTACTGAATGGTCAAAACAACAAAGTGACAGCCATAGTTCCTACTTTCATAGCTATCTCGCTTCCAAATCAGACAGCCTAGCCTCAGCAATATCCTTGCGGCACTGAGCCCGCAAAATTTTGCCTCAAGTTGATTATCCGGTCCGAGCTCCACTTTACTTAGGTCTTTCAAAAGAAGGCTATATTGCGTACGCCAGCAGAATCTCTGCTATCGTGGTGGATACTGAACATGGGAATTTCCTTCATATGGAGGGTGGGGAGTGTTGAACGAAGCCTTGCATGCGTGATCGACCTATCAACACATATGTGGATGCTGATCATGATTGGCCACCACTTACTGGGCTGCCATATGCAAGCGTCGGGTGTCGCCAATAAAGAAGCACGACCCGGCGATCCTTGCTGTATCGATGAATATATGCTGCCTCCACTTGACTGCCTGCTTCCAGATACCCTTTTTTTTTCTAGTGGGTCGCTGAGTAGTGATCGTTCTTCGATGCCGGCCTATGCTCGCGAAGCAGGCCTCTTTTGGTTGTGAGTCCTTCGATGTCGCTCGCGATAACGTGAAGCATGTGTTCGGAGAATGATGTGGGGTCGAAGGCGTGTCGAACTCTATGTTTAGAGCTCGCATGTCGTCCGTATGTGGGCTGGGACTATATGTATAAGTAGCGCACATTGTCGCCGTATGATAATCCTGCCAAAGAAAACGAAAATCGAACACGTTGCATGTTGTCGAAGAGGCCGGAAGGGTACACACGAGCACAAGAGCCTTCGTGAGAGGTGGATATTTAACTCACCTCCGTCCACGAGTGCGCTAATCTCATTCATTCGTCTAAGTAGCATCTTGCTGACAGACAGAGGTAATGACTTTGGCAGTCTTGCTAGTGGGGTGCCGAACGCTTTCAATCGGGGAAGGTACATAAGTCGAGAATCGCCTCGCCTTCCGCAACGGCTGCACCCTGTGAAGGTTAGCCGCTGCCAACATCCTGACGTTGTAATTAGACATTCCGCGTTGCTCAAGTTAGTGGGCTTCGATGCCACCAGCCTTGGCATGGTTCTGTAGAACCAGGGGAACTGGGGCATGGAGGGGTAATGATTGGTTTTAGGTTGGCGATCATTCGCGCACCTTGTTGACCCTTCAGGCGGCTAGTGTGCTCCCATGAGGCGAGCCCTGATACAGTGGCGGCGAGGTTTAGCCTGGGATCCTGTTACTGCCGTCTGCGTTGAAGGACGAGTGTGAGAGACCATTTTTGTCCAGGGATATCATAGGATTGACTTGCGTCGTTCGGTCATTACCAAGATACCACCTTTGCCGCCGGGAAAATGTCCTATTTTGTCTAAACAATTCCCGGTATCCGCAGATATTGTTTGCGCGAAGACCGGGGTCAGGCCATAGATGTTCTGGGGTCAAGGCATGTTTCTGGATAAGATGGCACCTGTCCAAGAGAAGGTCACGATGATAGATGGGCGTAACGACTGGAGCGGCGTTGATGAGAAAGCAGGGCTAGGCAGTGACCCCCATCTGGAGTCAGCGGTTCGTGGAGAAATAAGGGCACGAAATGAACTGATGGCTGTCGAGTCACCGACACGTTCGTAGTACCAGTAAACAGATCAATCGGCTCTGAGGACTCGAAACGGAAAACCCCACAAAGACACTTGGTGGCCCATGCGGGGAACATCGTTCACTCCAGGTCTGGATCTGGAGGATAAGGTTATGCGAAAAAGGATATTTCGAAGGAACGTCTACATGTCTGGATTTCCAGTGGGAGAAAGGCTCTGCTGCTTGGAGGAAGCGGTGGGTCTAAGCACAGAATAACTTGTGTCGAAGGAAAAATAAACTGGCGGGTGGAAGCTTTTCTTCGAGTATAGCCCGCGCCGTCCCAGTGGTCCCAACGCATCGTCGGAATTAATCTATGCGTGAGGATTACGTGGGTTTCTGGGATCCCATTACAGCAAATCAGCTCATGGATCGGGATCATGGCCGAAAAACGTCAAAAAGCAGGAGCATAACATAACATACAGCCGTAGCACAGTCTTGATCATCCCCAAGTGGACGCTGTCCTTTGTTTTCGACAAATAGGTCGTACACGCGAGGGACAAATTCTGTCATTACCGCAGCCGTCGGACCTGCGTCAGCGTCACAAGATTACCGCAGGTATCTGATGTGATGAGGGTGATTATAGCGATAACCGACGAGGCATATGAAGGCCAGAGAAGCGGCGCAACTAGGAAGACCGACTGGGACGGTGGTAATACAAGAGGATCACAATTATACCCAGCAAAAGATCTTGATCTGAGGCGAAGGGGTGGCAGATAGTCGTTTCGGTGAGCCCTGTGTGGTACCGTGATCAGCAAAAAATACGCGGGCGGGTAAGGATAACGGTCTTACTACGGCTCTTCAATACTCCCAGATGTACGGGGAAGAAAATAAATATATTGGACATAGGGTTTATAGACCCTATACATGTTCGGTGGAGATTCGCGTTGTGGAGGCGGTCGTGTGATTCACGTCCAGTAATGGAATAGACCCCATCTGTAGCGCATCATCCTGGCATCAACCTCAGTTCCGCAACGGTCAGCACTATTTATCCAAGCATTAGGATATAGTGCGCGAGGAGAAGGAATCCGGCAAAGCACACAAAGTCAATCGGAATCAGGTCGGCGACTTCACTGTCGAATTGCTTTATGAAGGAAGGACTTGCGCGTTTTCCCTAGTCCGTATGAGATGATATTAGGAAACAAATTCTGCGGAGTCTGTAGTCAGTAGCGAATCACAGGATGGGCTGGGAACAAACCACAAAGACGGCTGGGTGAGAGACCAGCCTGAGGACGTCACCCAGACTGTTGAACGAACTTCAACTTACCATTTCTGGCATCACACTCCGAAGGATCTTATCTTATCTTATCACCACCAATTGACGCCACACCTTCAGAGGTCAGTGTTAACAAACTGTCCAGTGGCAACCCTTCAGAAAAAGTATACGGGAGTTTTGAGTTGAAGCGGGTTTTTCAGTTGAGTGTTCGGCACGGGGACGTAGAGGGTGTTCAGAAAAAACTGGTCAAATGGTGCAATGTCATCCTTCGTACTTTTTTTTTTTTTTGAACACCTGTATCCTTCGTACTTACGGACGTTGACCTCTCAAAAGTATGGTTCCGAGAACGATCCGCGAAAAGATATGGCAGCCCTGCGAATATATCAGGGTCAGTGTTTTATAAAGTTAGCCTTCGATGTCTTGGTAGGACGGAGGCTGATGAAACAATGGTGAGATCATCATTTGATGACTTGATGTTTCGTTTGAATCACGCTACGCACAGCGTCAGGATGCGTTGCATGGACGCTTTCTTGTAAGGAGTGTAACACCTAGATATATATGACACGTTACTATAAACACTGTTGTTACAACTTAATGCGTAATGAAAAACTCTAGTATGCAGTGGTAATCTAAGGTAATACAAGACGGCGACGTACAGGTCCCATGTCCGTGAGGATACAATATGATAAAAATAGATAGCAAATGCGATAAAGTGGGCGAGGACATAAAGTCGTGAAGCGGGGGAGATAGAAAATCGAAGGTTACTGCTGTATACCGAGAGTCGGGGTATGCAGCGTAGGGTTGTTCAAGACCTCAAAACCTGGCATCATATGGTGCAAACGTTTCCTGGATGGTAACGCTGTGATATCCTGCTAGAATATCATCAGTATCAGTTGATGGGTATAGTCTGACTTCGTTATACCTCACATGTATACTGGCCGTCTAACAAAGCTGTGTAAAGCAAAGAACACTAGGTAGGGGTCGAGTTACGTACCATTCATCTGCCCACCTTGGTCCCATGTGCGTAAATGTTTCCGAGACCGCGCGGCGTGGTCCTGGAAATACTCTGAGTCATATCAATCAAACGAGAAGAGGAACTACCGACTTCCAAATGAGCTGTTGACTCGGTTGCGTAGACGTTCTGGACATCGTTGTTCCAATCCAGTTTTGTGCTCACACGGGGGTGACTAAATGCATCTGACGGATTTCGAATATCCTAAAAGTACAACTAAACTTCGAACGAAGTACGTATTTTGATGAACTTACCTCTGCATGATATCTTGATGGACTTCTCCGCTCCTCTCCTGAGAACGAGGAATGTCTTGATCTTGATTCTGGATCGTAACATCAGTAACTGCACCATGGATACCTGAAGACGTAAGAGCGCACCAATAGTTGGCTGGTTTTGAGAAAGAAGAACGCCCACTGTGCGGAGGCGGTGAGGATTGCATCACGAAGCGCTTGATAAGCTCACTGATGTCGTCTCGCCGCTTCTCTGCGGCGCTGACAGCGTGCCGAGCTTGCCGCTCCACGTCAAGGCACGCAGTATACCTCATGAATGCATCCTGTGTATCTTTTTGGGCACGTGAAAGGGCATTTCGAGCTGCCTGGAGACCTTGTTCTGACCAAGAAGTAAGTTACATCTCCACCAGGTACGATATTGATCTTACTCGACGAACTTGCTTCATGTGATAATGATTCTGTAGTGCGCATCGAAGGTGATTGCGAATTTCGTTGGCTTGATCCCTCAGACAAACGATCTTGGGGAATTCAATCTCATGGAACGCGCGACATGTTTCAAAGACCCACCATGTACCCGTTGGTTCTGATCCACAAAACTGGAGTCTGACGGTTCGGGTGTGAGGGAGTCGCCAGTAGAATGATCGCGAGGGGGATATATATGATCGCCGGGCGAGTTTCGCAGACGAGGGTTGTGGGGTATGCCGCTGGCTTGTCGTTCGATAAATTTCCGGAGAAATGTTAGCTCGATGTCGTCCGGCATCACGTATGGTGGACCCTGAATGTCGCCCTTTTGCATGAGCAGCTCCAAATGAGACATGGTCTTGTCCTTCAGTTGCTGGAGCCACTCGTGCAACTCCATATGATCTTGGTCTGCGCGAGCATCGTAGTCCTGACGTCTGCGAGCTTTGCGCCAGTAAGTTTTGGTCAGCTTGAGTGCGCGGTTGACTTCGGTGTCCAAAGTCCGATACCAATCACTGGCCTGTCGATTAAGTCGCACAGCGAGGACACCTGGCTGGACCCGGAGTTGTAGAATGCAACGACCATCGCGGTCGGGGGGTCCTAAGACGCCTTTCTGTCCTTGGTTTCCCCTAGTGGCTCCACGAGATACGTTCCCAAGTTCTGGCCATGGAAGGTCGTCCAGTGTTGTCATGTCAAGATGTAAGCTGCTGGCAGTAAAGCTTGTCCCCAAGTGGAGGAATCGGTGGCAGGGAAGTTGAAATTTGCGGCGAGAACCTGAAGAGACGGCTTTTAACCATCTCGGAAAATTCCAATAGAGGCGGCAGGCCCTTCTATCGGAGCCATTTGTAGAAGCAACTTCCTGTATGATGGATGGTGATGCGGTCGCAAGATCAATCGGAGTGTTCGACATCGAGACAATCCACATGTTTGAGAGCCCTAGTAACGTCTAAGAAACCAAATGGAGATGGCAGGTGGGTCATCCCCCTTCATCTCTCTATTCACACGACTGACGCGATAAACTCAGATGCACTTAGATCCCTTTGGATGATGATGCTGAATGTGGGTTTACTACATCAACAAATGCCCGTATATTTGGCTGAGTCGACGGATTGCCGGATTTGTGGCGATTGTACATAACAAATATCGAAATAACAAATATTTCTTTTAAACTGTGAAATTGACGCCTTGCGCCAGTGGCGCGCTGTCCGAGAAATTGACTGGCCACAGGTTAACGAAGGGGTGAGAGTCGGATATGGGTGGCTTACTCGTGCAAGAGCTCCAGCGTACATATTGCTTCCATGCATCACCGCCGGATTCGCGACCCCTAGGTAGATAAACGAATAGCGTAAGAGGATACGTACACGTTGATAGCCACCTGTGACTTACCAGCCGGTGCTCTACCCGAGTCAAACGCAGTTAGAACGCATCACGCCACATGGGTAAGGTGGATGACGAACGAACCTTGTTTCCTCCGAACGCTGCTCCGATCTCAGCACCACTTGTGCCCACATTGACCTGCGGGACGTTATCCATTAGTATTGCGGGAAAGCGAGCGCTCGGGGATGTAAACATGCGTTGACTATCCCGGTGTCTGATCCGCCGGGCCCGATCCATTTCCCCAGGTTCCTGATGTCTCGAGTCCAGAGGCTGCTGGATAAACCCTAACATTGCCAGTCAGCCTCTCGTGAACCAACTGTCACACAGGAGTCTGACCTGAGGCACAGCATTGTTCCACGCGATGGCTTCTTCGAGATGGTCGAACGTGGCAACATTTAATATGGGAGCAAATGTCTCCGTTGACCAGATCTGAGTTTTGGGATCAACAGATTTAGGAATTGCGATCGTTGGTTGAACAAAGTTTCCCGCATCAAGAGGGGCATCGGTGTATCTCTTCCCACCAGTCAGTATTTCTGCACCAATGGAACGCAAATGGTCGATGGTGTTGCTGTAGGTCCGGAGCGCAGCAGAGGAGTGCAAAGGTCCAAGAAGCGTGCTATCCACGAGCGGGTCAGCAGGTCGGACGGTGCTATAAAGCTTTTTGAGGCGTTCCAGGAATTCTAACACAATATCGCGGTGAAGGTATAGTCTCCTAGTTGAGGTGCATCGTTGGCCAGCCGTGCCTACGGCGCCAAAGAACACCGAGGGCACCGCAAGTGAAAGGTCAGCATCAGGCATCACGATCGAAGCTTGATAGAATGTACGATGTAAGTATTGTTTGTTCACGAAGCTGTGTAAGGGATACCGTATTACCATTGTTACCGCCCAGTTCAAGGATGGTCTTGCCAAACCTAGACATCACGTTCTTTCCAACGATACGACCGACATGTTCACTTCCAGTGAATGATACTATAGATAATCAGATTCAGCGTCCTCCTGAAAAAAATAGAAGAAAGGTCAAAAAGCAGATACCCAATTCAACATCACGGCTTTCTGTAATCGCAGCGCCGGCTTCTTTGCCACCGGTGACAAGCCCAGCGACGGCGCCTGGGATGCCATTACTTTCAAGGACCCGCGCCACAATTCCTGTGACAGCTATAGAGCACAAGGGGGTGCTCGGGGACGGCTTCCAAATAGTCGCATTGCCCGCTGCTAAGGACAGTGCCAGGTTCCTAGTGATACCATAGTCACAAACGTGTTCTTTCGTGCATAGAAGACGCCGAGTACCATCCATACACAGCCACGGGAAAATTGAAAGCTGATAATACGGCGACAACTCCCAGAGGATTGGGCACTGAGTAACGTGTCAATAATAATCAAGAGAAGCATGAGGAATACGGACCTTCTAGGATTGAATGTCCCGGGCGCTCTGATGCAACGACATTACCGTTCATCATCCTTGAAAGGCCTACAGCATAATCACACTACGATCTAGTTAGCGCCTCAAACGCATGGTCATGTGCGGGGGGAGCGCACAATGTCGATGAACTCTTGAACTTCTCCTATTCCCTCAGTCTTGATCTTCCCCATTTCGAGGGATACTAGCAGACCGAGTTCATCTCGCTGTAGATACGGATGGCATCAAGTTGCATCATCATCAGCGCTCCAAACGTCTGTGTATCAAAGTAACATACCTTCGCTGCGAGAGCTTCTCGTATCTGTCTTAAAATCTCCCCTCTACGTGGTGCTGGAACATCTGATGCAGGCCGTAATCAAGAATGCGGGGAAGCAGGGTAGAGACTGGCTACTCACGTCGAAAGAAGGTGTAAGCCTCACGAGTGCGCCCAAGGGCATCATGAAGTTCCTGGGGAGTTGCCGTCTTAACGTGGGCGAGGGTTTCACCTGTTGTTGGGCAGACAGACGAGAATATATCTCCAGACCCTCTCCATTGTCCGTCATATACTCCCGATATCTCCTCGGTCGTTGAGATGTCCAAGGAGGACAGTATTGCCGAGGCACGAGTCGATAAGCTACGTGCAAGCTGGGCCTTTCCCAGCTTGTACACTGCACGCCTGGCGAAAATCATCTTTCTGAACTGACTTGGTGGTGCTGCAAGACCCGCTGAACGACCGCGATAAATTACCCCACAATTGCATCGTCAACCCACTCTACCCTGAGTTGAACATGGTCCGGCCATGCACGTGATTCACTCACGGTGACGCTTGGCACGCAAGACTTGCAATGCCACTTCCAAGTATTTTGTTTTCGGTTTGTAAGATAGATTCTTCAAATTAAAATTTTCGCAGTGGCTAGCGCCGCAATTCTTTGAGGTTTGATTGATCATTTAGGTGCGGCATCCCTGGAGAGACTATCCCATTACGGAGCTTGGGATATCATATATCATCGCCAGGCCATGGACTCCCATCCAGTGAAGTTTCACGAGACTCTGTAGTGAGTAAGCGATGTCTTCAACCAGCTTTCCATCTGCCGCTCGTAAGCGAGTGAGCTGCGTTAATCCCAGCGTGGTTCAAACCGAACTACCCACGGTCAAACGCAGCACGAAGGTAAATTTTATCTCTCTCGCGAAATTACTGTCATCATACACCGGTTGTGCTATCACCTATCAATGTTGGGCCGACATCCGGGGCATTCATCAGTTACTCGGGGAGCACATCGGGGACTCAACTGTCTTCATTCTAACTTTGTATATCATTGTTTCCATACGATTTGATGGCACTGATAATCACGAACTGGTGATAGTCGGTAGTCCAAATAGCTCAATTCCAGTCGATCAACTCGAGCGACTCAGATACACCATACAACATGTCCATATGCTCGAACTTTATTGGCAAGATGGCATAAGGTTCCTGCTTATATACAGACGTTCAGTTTATGCTGGCAGCTTGTCATTTGACAAGGATGTGACTTTATAGACAGTACTTCCATGACACAAATGTCAAAAGAGTTAAGCCGGCGTTGTTTGATTACAGCTAGACGGGTCGTAGATCTAATGGACATTCCCAGCTACCTAGATATCTAGAAGGCTATATGCTTGACTATATTACGGCCTTACAGAACGCTTGGTGTCGCGTGCATGGGAAATGTGGCATGTGGCGGTATTTGCTCCTTTTTGGCATCATCTCGACCCACTCCATGTCATAGGGAACGCACAGATCCATAACAGGCTAAAAGGGACATATTTTACACCACTCAATTCACTCGCCTAGCAGTGATGACTGACATCTCTAAAGACCATCGAAAAAAGTAGGTTCTACCTCGACCGTGTTTTTCCCCTTTTTCTTTATTGCCAGTGGGTTTTTCTCTGGTTTACGTTTACGTTTCTTTGTCTTTGTGGCCTCGTTTTCATCGTCAGAATCCTCGTCCGTTTCCACAGTTTTTGTCTCGCATGATGTCTCCTCGGGTTCTGCGTCGGAGTGAGAGGTATCATCGCCATCATCCTCGTTTACGTCTTCGACTTCCCTCTGATCCTCACTGAGGGTCAGCAGCTTATCAGCCCCTTCAATACCATCTTTCGCGGCTTCGTGGAAGAAAGCCTCCATGTCTGTTAATCGGACGACTTCCT
Source organism: Lyophyllum decastes (assembly GCA_025854295.1). Classification (NCBI taxonomy): domain Eukaryota; kingdom Fungi; phylum Basidiomycota; class Agaricomycetes; order Agaricales; family Lyophyllaceae; genus Lyophyllum; species Lyophyllum decastes. The sequence continues at coordinate 2,801,714 of CP107705.1, read as the reverse complement.
CGTGACCCACGCTCCCGACCCACCATCTTCCCAGCGCTTGATCCACATCCTCCTCGTCGGCTTTCCTACCCACATTACCTCCGGTTTTATCCGCTCTGCCAGCTTCGTCTAGGGTCAATTGTCTCGTCCCACCGCCAATGGCGATCCGTTCTACTGGCCAGTCACCATGGTCCGCGACGACGCCCAAAAGCTTTGTCGGCAGAACTTTGACAGCTCGGACCATACCATCAGACGACCCAGTCAGAATCGTACTTGAGGCGTCTACACCTGAAAGATCGGAGGGTAGATTACAAAGAGCGTCGATTGAATGTGGGTGTCTATGAAGAAAAGAACGCCCAATAGGACGGTCAGGACATGGGTGGAGCCTTTTGATGGATTGAATTAAACGCACCCAGGAATACGATCAACGCAGTCGCCCCAGCCAGCGCTACGATTGAATATAGAGAGAATCCCGATCTGTGTTCCCACAATCACCTTCGAGGCGCTGAAAGTGCGTTTCAATTCAGTATCCCAAACGCAAAGAACGACCCAAGAACAATAAAAGAAGGGTTTTGGGGGTATAAAAAAAGTTATCGAAGCAATACTGATATCTGCCGCCTTGCAATGGAGACAGTTGCTGATGTTATACAGCGCTCCATGAGCAACATGGCGGAGGAAGCAGAAGCACGAGACTTTTTGAGAAGAAGACCTGCGACATACCCTTTGATGGCGACAATGGAGAGGAGCTCATCTTCTTGATCCTCAGATTGAGCAAACGGTTCAGGCTTCTTTGAGCGGGCATCCATCACCGATAAAGTCCCATCGCCGCTGAGAAATTAGCGTTAGGAAGGGGCAGGAACTTATCTTCGCCGATGGAACAACAAGGCAAATACCTCGTTGCAACCAATTGCTTCTTGTCGTCCAGCCATAAAAAGTCCGTGATATAGTCAAAATGCTGGGTATACTTCCGCGTGCACTCTCGTTGTCGAGGATCCCATAGCTGGGGAAAGTAGGTTTAGGTCTTGAGATGATATGCGTGAACGTACCTTGATGACACCATCATCATCCCCGGTGGCCAACAGCCAAGGCGTAAGATACTTTATACGGTTTATAGGTGAGCTTGAAGGTACTATATATGTCAATAATAGTAGATGTGCAGCCGCAATGGCTCAGTAGAGAGCTTACTCATGTGCTCCCGCTCGAATCTCGACATTTTCGGTGACCGTGTCAATGATGCTGCACCACCATCAGACTTCAATTCCATCACACGGAGATAGTTCCATAAACACACTTCAACGCCTTGGATTTTCCCACTGCGTACAGATGTGAACCATCCTCGTCAACGGCTAGAGCCCTGCATGAACGTTTGGAAGGCCGCACTGAAAAAGTGCGCTTATGTTGTCCTTGGTCATCGTAGGCGAACGCTCTTACATGGCCCGTTAGAAGGCCAGCGTATACGGTTGAATGGGTTGGGTGAAAGACGAGGTCGAAAACTTGTTCGCCTGCTGGAATATCTGGCATGGCGAACAAATCGTCCTGGATGTTCAACAAGCTAATTTTGACTCGGAAAACACCGATCTCGAAATAGTTCTGATCTTATCTCTCCCTGGCTGATCATGCGTTCACCATCAAACTGACTGAAAGTTCCTCGATACACCCAAATAACGACAGGTCTCAGCCTCATATTTGCATGTAGTGGTGAAAAATTAGCAATGATATTCTGGTGAAAGACAACATTAACAAGGATCTCAAATACTCAAATTGAGGAACAGTGGAGGGGAATGGGGTCGATGAGAGGAATCTGTTCAAAAATCCCATATCAACCAAATTCCAGTCCTCGATACAATCAGGCATAGAGACTTATGTAAATAATTTGATCTGTCCACTGTGCGTGACGAATAGCTATGCAAAAAAGCACTTGTTCCTGGAATATGCTTACACTGACAGGTCAACATGTTGGTGGCGGCGTACTTGCACTTGAAGCGAATCTGAAGTCATGTCACAATGACAATGTTGCTTTTGACCTGATAACAACTGATCCATAGTCCAGTTCTTCCACTCTTCATTTATTACAGATCAGAACACAGTATTGCTATTATGTCACTGACCGACGCCCATGAAGAGTGCGAGATCCGGAGAAGTCCTTATTTCAACACCACAATTTTGCCATTGGCGTAACAAAATGTTTGCCGCTCCTACTGTCTGAACAACATCTCTTCACGATCACAATTGACCAGTATACAGAACGGATGTATCTCGTGCTAGTGTGGAAGGAATGGTAGATAAAACGAGGACAACGTGATCTGGCATGATGCCGATACACTTGGCAACTTCCCCTTCGTGATAAGTAGTCGCCAAAACAGGCATGATGAGCATCAGAAATGCACTATTTCGGGCACCTGTAATGTGACAGATGGTTCTTGAAAACGTCCTACTTTCCCCGAGGCCTGCTATATCCGCAATCATGAACATGACAAGCTGGCTCAGATGTTAGGAACTCCAGGATTATATGCCTAAAGACACGATCCGGCCACCCGAACGATTAGCTTTGGTCTTATTTTATACTTCGTACAACATAACTGGGACGCTCTATATTCAAGTGGTAACTAGGTACTAAAAGTGCTTTGCTAAAACAAAACTCCAAGAGGATTGAGCTTGAGTAGATAGAGAAATCTGGTTCTGTATCGAGGAGTGATGGTATATCGAGTAGGTCCTTTATTCACAGGAGATCTCGATATGCTAGATTGGTGTGGGGAGGTTGTTCTGATTTCTGCGGGGAATTTTCCACGATACATCGCTATTTGTGTTCTTTCTCAGGGTGCCAGTGTCACTGCCTATTAGGACTCGAAATGAAACCTTTGCAGGTAGGCAGTTATGGCGGGTGGACGGCACCGATGCAAAACCCTGTTATCTTGTCGCCAAACGTCCAACACGACACATTGTACACATGAAGTTGTCAAAAAACACGTACGTCTGTACGTACCCTCCACCGACTCCGAATCAAGTGTCGAGACATGAGACAGCGGCATCTCGGAGATCGTGCCTGCTGAACGGCTTCAAATCTTCACGATGTCCGAGTTAACGTGTATCCAAATTTATGCGCCAATAACTCGGCAGTGGTGACGCCGGACATCAACTGCACAGCAAACAGTCGTGATCGCTCACCGAGCCTTGGACAGCTGGGGACGGGCCATGAATGCATGACGATGTATTGAGAAGCTAATAGCAGTAAACAAGGTAACCATGCTCACCGCGCCGGGCGGTAGATGCAGGGTCGTCAAGCATCGAAGAGAAGAAAGGCCTTATTCTAGGTCCAACAACGCCCGCAACCTAAAATAATGCCGTCGAGCCCGGGGCTTAGACCCTGACCAGTTCCTACGATAAACCGCCAATCTGTCCGTTGCTAGTTTCGCTGTCCCTTCCTTGTATAACCCACAGTGATCCCACAGTAGATGCGAAACACAACCTCTCACGTCGTTCAAGACTTCTATCGTGATGTTGCTACACCGCGAGATAGAAAGGCTTCGAAGAGTGAGGCCGCATCGTTGCCGATCCTCCAGATATGTGAAGAGAACCTCCAAGAATCGCGAGTCGTCGAGGTCACAGTGTGAATTAACTGGTCCAGAAGCTGAAACCATCAGCCCACCGGCGAAGCAGTCGACGTTGTGGAGGTAGATATCTTCAAGCGTGGGGAGAAGCATCGAGCTCATGTCATCGTGTTCGAGATGTGAGTGAGATCTGGCGTTCAAAAGTAGGGCCCAGAGCAAGCCGCTTGGGGGATGACCTCCGATGTCGATGAAACGAAGCGAACGAAGAGAAGGCAGAAGTTTCGGCCACGACTTCTGAGTTATTACGTCGAAGTTCTGGAGAGTCAGGCCATGAATGCCCGTGAGAGGTAGGGCTTTCCAGATCGACGTCAGAGCGAATACAATGACTTCGTCATGCGCCGTGTGCATGTCCGGGCCGATTACGAGGTCCAGGAGGGGTTCCGTGGCCTCAGTGACTCCAAACGCTCGTATGCGCAGGATCTGTTGAAAGTCAGGGTTTAACTCGTGCTCCTCTGTGAACCGTAGCGATTCCTCGCGACCCGTGAGGACGAGGGTGTCGAAAGGCATTTCCCGCGCGGTACTATGAAAATGGGACCCGATAACATGGGCTAACTCCAAGAAGTTGGTTTTGTAATCGCCCATCCTGTCAACATGACAGTGGAGGCGTCCAGTGGGCCGAAGGATGATGCATCCTAGCATCCTCATGAGCTCCTGGATGGAACCAGTCAAGGACATAGTATGTAAATTAGGAAGGTGGATAGCGCGTCCTGAGCTGTGGCTTCCAACAGCTATATTCTTGGGGAATGCGTTGACGAGAGTGAGGTGCTCCAGCATCACAAATCGCTCGAGGAGAGAAAGGAAGTCCTGGCGGGAAGGGCGCTCTGAGAATGGAAGGTGGTGGAGGGATAAGTGACGCAAGTTGGTGTAGCGCTGCGATACAAGGCTGATTGGGGTCCTATGCAACTCCAAGTATTTCATGGAAGGTAAGGGGGGCCCGCAGGGAGGCATGGAACGCTTCGAATATCGAATATCGTGGTTATCATCAGGTCGTGAAATCTCAATTATGAGAGACTCTAGAGAGCGATTGGGATTCCTTAATGTCCCTATCAAAGGGCCGATGTCGTATATGGAGGAGATCAGGTGAATATCGTGAATCATCGGCGCGTAATGAAGAGTGCGGTGAATGGAGTGCTGATTATGTTGCTCAATCATTGCTCGGACGGAGATGGGAAACATTCGTGAACGATGGAGTGTAAGCGTGGTCCATTTCGGATGAGAGAAGTCGATGTAGCTCCAGAGCTCAAGACAATCCAACGCTACCTGGCGCCAGGTCGAGCAGACGAACGTGAGATTTAACCAAGTCCACGCAGGGATATGGAATGAAGATTGAGCGCTAGCAATAAAAATTTGCTGCAGGACTTTGACCGGGAGACTACAGACCGGGAGTGTTCTATTGAGCTTCCTGAGCTCATTGATGCGACCTGATCTAAGGAGAGTGGTCTGGAGAGAACGGAAACTCAGCTTGAGAGAAGGCAGGAGAGTGGGGGAAAACGCACTGCTGCAGTCTTATACTTTCGAATGTCAAAAGTCTTTGGGGCATGTCCATCGATCGGCGGTAGCTGCACGATTCCACGTCCAGGGGACAAGTTCATCCTGATCAATTGGGGGAGGTAAGCATGTCCCTCGATGTAAGTTGGATACAACGTACGTTTCATTAAGGAGAATTATGGGAGGTGGAAAAGTGCAAGTACCTCAGAACACTCCTCAGCTGTTAAATCATTCCTGCAGAATTCTGACAAGACAGCGAACAAAAAGATACACCGTGCAGCAACAACAAGAGCTGTGGGAAGATTCTTGGGCCTAGCTGGAAAGACAATATTCGAACGTTGACCATGGCTTCAAGACAATAAGCCTATTGTCCTGCGTTTCGAGAATAGGCTCAAAGGCGGCGCCAAGGTGATTGCAAGCGCCCAAGCGAACTCTCCGTTATTTGTGCCATCTTTCGAAGATCTTTACCCGACAGCAAGACGAAAACGAGGACGAGGTCCAGTCACAGATTTCAGGCTTGTGATGACAAGCCTGTTCGCAGCCCGGCCCGGGATCCGGACAGCATTTCATCCCAACTTCAGCCTCACAGAACTGTTGCCTTCATGATTCATCATTGTTCACTGCATTTCTTAATTCGTGGTACCTGGACCCTGCCGATGCTCCCGTCCCAGATCCATCTTGATCGTTTGCTGACCCTGGCAAAACGGTTTCATTCCCCAGATGGCGTAGTCATACAGCTCTAGATCCGGGACCGCAGTCCCACAGGATTCAGATTCATCGTCGAATTGCAATGCTTAGGGCTTCAAGTGAACGAACCTGTAGGCTTGAATCAGGAATAACCTGCGCCTGATGGAGTTAGCATGGCTGTGACGAGGCTCTTTCCCAAGCCTATGATACGTTCACGTAGGCATTCAGGTCAGAGTGCTTATGCTGGGAGCCACTGACGTGGAGGCTTCAGAACGCAGAGATTGTACAGTCACCACACAACCACCAACATCCTCGTTCTTCCTTATTTGACCACGTCTCCTTCCAGAATGGGGCGGGAGATTGTTGATATCAGTACAATCAAGGCTCTGAACTCTTCGTCCAAATGACCCCACTATTTTATTTTACCGCGTTCATCGCGGTGCTCGCTTCTGCAAGCCACGGTCTGGCTCCCAGCGAATTGGATCTACTCGACATCGTTCTGGTTGCCTCAGTGGATGGTAAGTTCCACGTGCTGAACAGGACCCTACAGTCTATGTCGTCATTTCCTTCCCTGACGAGCTTCTCCGCGCCATCAACTTTAGCGCCACTAGTTCGCACTGCTCACCTCGACCGTGATACTGATGTAACCGCGACCAAGGAGCTGTATGTCGTCGAGCCGCAGTCAGGCGACATTTATGTTATGGCGATGCCCACAAGCCCTCTGCAGCGCTTCCCTTTGTCCGTGGCTGAGATCAATGATATGTCTCCTTTCAGTTTCGATGGAGCCGAGGAGCGTATATTTCTTGGTCGAAAGGAAAGGTTGATGCTGTCGATTGAGCTGGAGACGGGAAAGATCAAGACTACATTCGATTCGGAATGTCGGCGGAATCAAGCAGAAAACGAAGGGACTGACCAGTCCAAAACATCGATTTCGACTCCTACGGAAGTGTGTATCAGCCGCACTGACAAGTTGATTACGTTCATTCCAGGCAGCGGGGGCTTATTATTCGAGCAGATTATTTAAGGTCAATACACACGCGCTCACATGACCGCAATCCTGCTCTCAAACCTCCCATTCAGAAGCTACTTTTCTCGACGTATGGTCCCGACGATAACGATGACTATGTGTAAGGAGTGTACCTACGGACGAAGGATGATATTTATGTGGAAAGCCTTCCCTACGGCGACATAATATCATTCAAGGTAAAGTCGACAGGTGACGATCTACACCCAAACAACAACGCGCAGCCGCTCTGGTCACATACTTTCGATGTACCGATGTCAGTCCTCACTTCGTCTTCACGGAGTATCATAACGATAAACATCCGCCAGCAGGGTTGCGGTATTAGACGTCCTGCGAAAGTCACCCCCCCACTCCTGCACAGCCCTCGTTCTGCTGCAGCCTCGGCGAAAACTCTAAGAGATCCTCCCAAACGTTACCAACGTCTCCCACAACTGCGCCTTTGTTGGCATGGCCATGCAAACAGGCAGCCTCTTCGCTACGAGCCCTGCTCACTTCCCGCTCATTACGTTCCGCAGCCTGGAGCGCTGTGCCAAGGGTCGCTTCATCTATGCTTCCGAAACGATGGACCCAGACGAGCTGCCCGCTGCCGTCGACGCAATCATCAGGGCGCGCAAATATGAGGAGCCGATGAAGGCGTGGAACCGGGACGTACACGGACCACAGGTGTCTGGTTGGTATGCGGCCACTGGAGGACAGTGATCTCGATTTTTTCTGTGTGTCTTGCTGCACGCAACAGATTATATAATTGTCGCGTCCCCAAGTGAAGCCGACCATAACGCAGAACAATGACCTTCGAACGATATTTACCCAGGTGGGAACGGACTGTATAAGTATCGTCAGCCATACGTGGTCTGTTGTGGGCGACTTTGATAGAAGTTTGTTTTTGCTGTCCAGAGCATACGCGATCTGGCGGTCAACGTCGTAACTATGCTCCGAACGCCCTTCGCCACATTTTCAAACCCACCGCACAAACGCGGTGTGCCGGCCTATCCGGTGGGTATGATAGGAGCATTCGTGTCCCTATGCTACTACCGCTCTCATATCGGGCTCCTTACCGTCCCCTTCAAGTCCGGATGCCAGTCCAGCACGGGAAGACTAGTCCTGCTTGACATACTGTCTATAGTCTCAGTGAGAGCGCAGTGGTGCAGGAAGCAAATGATCCTGAGGTAAGAAGAGATAAAGAACTTACACATACGCAGGTCCTGTGCACACATGCACACCTCGCGTTAAAGAGTGCGTCGTCAGTCCTAGGCAGTCATGAACTACCTAGCGGCAATAACAGCTTTCGGTCCAGCGATGGTTACAATTCAGCCCTACTTACCTTCACACCCAAGTTTGCAGCTACCATTTGCATCTCGCCACTGTCCGCAGAAACGGCGGCTGCTGTTTCCCCTTCGAGCTAGGTCCCGGTCCCCGGATTTACTTTGCTGTCACCTAAGATCTCGTTTGTTGGCCAATCATATCAATTCCTGACACGGCTTCAAGAGCTTCCAATAGCACGACTCTTATGTTGGCTATATGACTTGCAGATGCATGACTGTCCGTTGACTCTCGAACCAACTTCGGCGAGCACGAGTATTACGAAACAGGTCAGCCAGAGGAAAGCTGGAAGTGATACTTCCTGTTGTTGTTAGATCTAGAGAGAGATTCAGGAAGACACATCATCGTTGTCGTTGTCCGTCCCACCAGTGAACGCTAAAGTGGCTGGAACTGACCAGGTTTACGCGTTCAGGTGATGGTACGTCATTCCAATTTTCTGTCCAACTGACATCATAATGCTCTGTCTCTGACCCCATCTGCCCCTGGTCAACATAGCCATTGACGACGGCGGAGATGAAGATGGCCCTGCATGGTGGCGAAAAGTCAGAAAACATCTCAACTTCTACCGGATCCATGTCATGTATCAGCAAGTACCTACTTGTATCAGGCCTTCGATTATGTACTAACGAGAGTATGTTAGCATCTTCACACCTTTTGTTTTCTCCGGCATATTCTATGCCACCAATGGCAGATATCCCGTCGCTTACATGGATCGTCTCTGTGTTTGCGCTAGCGCGATACTATGGGGTGTCTCGATGTGTAAATGATCCACTATGTGTAAATTGTGAATTATTCCACAACCACTCACTCTGTGGTCTAGCAAAAATTTGGGCAACTATCTATCATGTATATAATGAAGCCTATAGCCTCAGTTTTTTAAAAACTGAAGTCGTTGTCAAATGGGAGACAAAAAGGTTGAATTGTGACGGTCTGTGAGCCCATCAAACGGCTCGGATCAATTGTTGGAGACAAGAACTTAACTCTGTGTTATTCTTACATCAATGTATATACCTAATACTTCATACACCTAATTTTCCGAGGCATGCAGGTCTTTGGAATGCCTTGAAAGTGGAGAATGTTCATGGACAGAGGAGGGGAGTGTGACATTTGCGACGTCCATTGGAGCTCCGCATGCCGAATATCGGCAGGCAACCAATTGCTACGATTCTAAGCTCGCAAACACATATACAAGCCTGCCCCTCTACTGTTCAGCCCCAGTCAAAACCTGACCTTATCACATCAATATGAATAGAGTCCCGTCAATAAACAGCGATAAATTGACTCAAATTCCAATAAGAGTCGAATAACGTTCGATAAACAAGCCATTTCATGATGTAAATCATACAGATTCATAACCAATTCATGCATCGATCATGTTGAGCCCAAAAATGTCCGACATGTCCGACATCGGCTTTCCATGAAAAATGCGCAAACGACATGCATAACGTCACAAATCGCGCTTGCCATCTGTAACATCAAACTGCGATTCTACAATCATTATCGAGCTGTCCCGCCAACGGTATGTCCAATGTCCCCTTTGCCATATCCAGGAACTTAAATACAAGCAGAATGTGCCCCAAGCCCCACGCGCCCATCTGACCCAGTCCACGGTCATGGGAACATTGCACAACGTAGTGGACACTTTATCACACCTCTCAGCCAGATGCAGGCCACGAAGGATCTTCTTACCGAGGCCCAACGCATTGCCTACGTCGGTCTCTGCGCCCTGACAAGTCGGGAGATGTCTCAGAACTTCCATGTCACGAAGAGCAGCAGTTATTAACAAGGAGCTCTGGGCAATGAAGATTATCGTCGGTTATACTATCATATGGAGCTCGAGACTCGAGGTAAGTACTGTCTTCTCCTGCACAACTTCATCTAGCTCATGGTCAATCAACAAAACAAAAGATGATTGAAAGTCTCGCTGAGCACGGTGTTACCGCCACGGATCTAGTGCCAGCATTGATGACGACCTACGCCATTACAAACCCAGGATACGATCCGGTCGAGGCTCGCAGATTGACGGGGGAGCGGGACAGCACCGCACACGACGGTTTCGATGACGGGTCTATCTCAGATCAGACATTGCTTAATGAGCCGCCGTCTACAGAACACGACGACCCTACGACCCCGAAGCTCAGTAACTCACAATCCGCGTCTCGTAGTCCCAATGCACCCAGTAGTCCCCCAGAACAAATGTCGCATCCTAGAACCATTCCCAGAGCCCCCGCCACATATCAAACGACTGCGATGGTCCTCAGCGACACTTCAACGTCTGCCATACCCGGGGTTGACTTCGCTATCCTCCGCCGACCAGAGTGTCACTCTTGACATCTGGTGGACCGTGCTCTGCAATCTATTTCTCGTTCTCATCGCCGACAGCGTCTACGATGCGCAGTCGAGGGTGCTTCTCGAGAGTGCCACATTCAAACTTGCTTTGGGATGGCTGGATGTGGTCAAGTTTGAGAGTCGCGTGACAGAGGCTTTGGAGATTCAGGAGGATGTGGAGAAGACGGAGCACCAGGAAGTCATCGAAGGGCGGCCGAAGGCAATGAAGAAGGCGCGTTATATAGTGCTAGGGCACTTGGTACGCATTCGTTTATGCGAAACCGTCCCCACTGACATTGTTCTAGGTGGTGGTCTGGTCATTGGGCTGTCCGCTGGGTTACTCGCACCCGTCATCGGCGGTGGTCTGGGTGCTACTCTTGCAACTATTTGGATCAGCGGATCAGCGGGTTTCCTTGCAGGCGTGGGTGGTACGGCTATCATCACCACCGGAGGTGTCTTGACCGGCTCCGGCATCGCGGTACGCGGGATGGCCAACCGTACACAGCTCGTGCGCACACTCGATATCCTGCCGCTGCACAACAACAAATGGGTGAGTCGTATACTTAACTGTTCCTGGGTACGTTTTGCGGGACCCTTTGTCCATGCCCGGCCGTTTCACTGACGTCCGATGTAGGTTCATGATCGGGCCTCAAGACGACGTGCGCCTGCCATTTAGTGTCCTGGACCCCATTGTTGGGGACGTTTTTAGTGTGTTATGGGAACCAGAGATGATTCGGGAGACGGGAAGCGCCTGAAGATTCTTAGGAGAAGTCCCCTCCCAGATTGGCATAACCATTTTACAAGTGACGGTCACGTCTGCCTTCATGACTGCCCTCCAATGGGCGATCAGTCAGTAATTTCTGATTCTGTTCTGAGCGGCGTTCCAAAACTTATGCATCTCCATCACAGTCCTGACTAAACTAGGTTACCTTATCGACAATCACTGGAATAAAGCACAGGACCGCGCACGAGGGGCTGGTCGCGCGCCCGCAGAGGTTTTGATCCAGCGCCACCTTGGTGTCCGACCCATCACTCTCATCGGCTTTTCGCTCGGTGCTCACATCACCTCCTACGCGCTGCTGGAACTGGCGAAGCAGAAGGTCTTTGGTGTCGTTCAAAATGTGTTTTTTCTGGGCGCTACGCTGACGGTATCGACGTAGACGTGGTGTCAAGCTCGCTCCGTGGTTTCCGAACGTTTTCCGCTCTGCCTCATGGTGAAGCACACCATCAAAACATGCTGCGCTCGGACACGCCTAGTCCTCATGTTTGCTATACTCTATCTGACATCAGGATGTCATTCGGACACATTCCCCATCCCACACGAAGCAATGAGTACTCTTCCCAAGAAGAAGCTATGCACTTGCACGAGGTACTGCAAAGGCCACACTTATGTCGCGGCCGCGACATACGCGCGACATCGCGAATATCGTGACCTCCCACCCCCTCCCGTCTTTGGACCTGAGTTTACGGCGTTTATAAATCTCCACTCCAGAACTCCGAACGTTAGTATAATTCTTTCCCTGTAGATGTGTATATTGAAAGGACAGGAGTCTTTAGGAAAGCGACGATAATGGCAGCGACGTTGACATGGGTAATCATTTAGAATACAACGGAGAGGAAGGCGGCGACGATGGGGACCTACCAGAAGGTATGCGCGACGAAGGCGACCAACCAGGTGGTCAGATGACGAACTCGCAAGAGGTTCGTTTCGTCCCATTCTGATTCTTTATGATAGAATATTGATAGTTTACACTCGCAGGTCAACCATGAAACACCTTTTCAAGAAGACTTCGACATCTCTCAACCGCAGAATGTAAGTCCTGCCATCGGTTTACGTATCTGATATCAAGATATAATAATAGTATACTCTAGGATAATCTTTCCAACGTTCTGAGAGGCGAGGTACTGGAGCCAGGTCAGACGCCACTGGAACTGGACGAAGACATGAACGTGGATCAAGCGTCACATCCAGAAGGCGCTGGAGTACCGGGCTCTAGTAATCTTGATAACTTGATGGAAACAGCTCGATTAGATGATATAAAAATCGCGCTTCATTTTGCTGATAGTTTGAGAGGGGCATCTCTCGACGATGGTAGATATCCGCTCGACAAAGATGTCTTGGAACGTCTACGAGATCCCCCTATCGCGCCCATAGAACTTTCCCCAGACCAACGACTCTCCTTGGACCTTTTTCTTTCTGTTCAGAATGCAGCCCAAGATGTTTATACTTCAGCTCGGAAGGCCATCCTTCGCCGTCACCCAGAGGATGATGATATACTATCATACGACGCAGTCAAACGCCTCGCAGCCGAAATTTCTGGTATTTCTCCCATCATAACACATATGTGTATCAACTCCTGCATTGCGTACACTGGTCCCTTCGCTGATCTCGAGGTGTGCCACGTTTGTGGTGAACATCGTCTTGATCCGGAAACGCAAAAGCCGAGGCAGGTACTCAACACCATGCCCATTGGGCCACAGCTCCAAGCACTTAAAAGAAATAGGGAGGGTGCAGAGGCCCTTGGGTACAGAGAGCAGTTTACGCAAGAACTCGTGGAAGCACTCGCTCAAAATGGCGGGAGCGTGAAGAAATTTGAGGACTTCTTCCACGGAAGCGACTATCTCTTATCACTCCAGGGCGGTCTCATTGGCGAAAATGACATAGTCCTGATGCTTTCAATTGACGGAGCCCAGCTTTTTATGAACAAGCAGTCGGATTGTTGGATCTGCATATGGGTAGTCTTCGATCACTCTCCGGACACCCGATACAAGAAGATACGAGTCCTAAAAGCCTTCACTATTCCAGGACCTAACAAGCCGAAGTATATGGATTCCTACCTGGCGCCAAGTCTCCACCACCTTTCGGCTCTACAAAACGAAGGTCTCCGTATGTGGGATGCTTCTAAAGAGGAAATTATCACAAGCCACCCCTTTTTCAGTCTGGGAACGGCAGACGGCCCCGCAATGACGCATCTGAATGGCCTCGTAGGCCATATGGGCAAAAGCGGATGCCGAATGTATTGCGGAGTAACTGGTCGTCGCAAACCAACTGATAGACACTACTATCCAGTGTTATTAAAGCCACTGAATTACGCAGTCGAGGGGTGTGATCATGACGACCTCGATTTTGAGGAAGTCGCCAGGAGGGAACCTTCGGTGGAGACCTACAAGGCGAATTTGGACATTCTTGTAGCTTCTGCAAGCGAAACAGCATACAAGAGGAATAGGTTGACAACCGGAATAGTGAAGCCGAGTATCTTCATGGGCCTCGACGAGCGACACAGGCTCCCCATTCCACGTTGTTTTGGTTCTGATATCATGCATCATGCTTCACTTAATCTCCCGGACCTCCTAATCCCTCTCTGGCGGGGTACGTTCGACTGTGACTCAAAAGATAATGTCTCGGATTGGTGTTGGGCAGTGCTGGTCGGAGACACTTGGGTTAAGCATGGTAAAGAAGTTGCGGCGGCTACTCCATACCTCCCTGGCTCATTTGACCGTCCTCCTCGCGATCCTGCCCAAAAAATCTCGAGCGGATACAAAGCCTGGGAGTATCTATTGTATCTCTATGGGCTCGGTCCAGGATTATTCTACAAACTCCTCCCCGATGAGTATTATCAAAACTTCTGTGACCTTGTTCATGGCATGCGAATTGTGAACCAGCATCGAATCACCGAGGAACAGTTACTGGAAGCTTCGGCAGCGTTAATTCGCTTTGCTCGGGAATTCGAGCTTTTATATTACCAACGTCGTGTGGATCGCATCCACTTCATCCGCCAAAGTGTTCATCAATGCCTCCATCTTGTTGCAGAGATAGTGCGAGTGGGGCCGCCCATATGTTCCTCCCAATGGACGATGGAGAGGACAATTGGTAACCTCACCCAGGAATTACGACAACCATCAAAGCCTTATGCCAATCTATCGCAGAGATGCTTGATCCGTTGCCGTTTGAATGCTCTCAAGGCGATGATCCCTGATCTCGAGGAACCTCCTGTTAAGTTCCCAAAAGGCTCCATGGATGTTGGGAATGACTATGTACTTCTCCGACGAAGGGACAAACCCCGCAACCTTCTTCCTTGCGAGGAGGCTCCTCTATTGTCATATCTCCAGGGTAACCTTGGCATTACGAACATTCTGTCTCCAGTGCATGCAGCTAAGTGGGCACGTTTACGTCTGCCCAATGGTCAGGTTGCCCGCTCCTTGTTGAAAGAGAGCGAAAAGGAATTGCAAAAGAGTCGTATGTCAAGAAATGTCAAGGTGAAGTCCACTTACTGTCCTCGTCTTCTTAGGCTCGGACTGTTCTTATTCATTGCACAACAGATTGTACAAGGCAGGACAGTTGAAGTTGCCGAAGTTCAGTTCTATTTCAGAATAACCATCAACTACCAACACTACACATTAGCGCTCGTCTCCCACTACTCCGATCCACATCAAGACCTCTTGGAATTTTCGCGAGGCACTCTCTGGTCGTCCTGCTATGGTGGCGAGGCCTCGTTCAAGGTAATAGATGTTAAATCAATTGTGGCGGTCGTAGCTATGGTGCCTCATCGACCATTTCCTGGGGGCGAGCAGCGTTTTTTCTTGGTGGAAAAGCCGGGATTGGACATCGCTAGTATGGGAATCGCTGATGAGATGATGGACGAGTCGTAGGCATATTGAGAGGAGACTTAGATAGATATCCATGTCACATGATATCCGACATAGAGACAACAAAGGGCATCTACGATTTTCAACATATAACGAAAGGCAACATCCTGTCCTTCAATTCCTCTTATTCTGTTATATCAAATCTTTCCGGCACCCATCGTTCTCATACATCGCTCAGATGCCCTCAGTGATCTCAGGATCCCTTCTTCGCTCCCAAGGCTCGGTTGTGTCCCGGTCCCCAACAGTGGAGACAACCCCACCGCTAGCGCCATCATTCGCGATCCCATCCACGCCCCTAATCCAACCTGCCATCGTCGAAGTCAAGCCGAGACGGCCTGGTGACAATGTCGTCCGACGCATGCATTCAACTCGGCTTCCCACCGAGATCAACATGACCCGCGCTCGTGAACTGGACGATTCCTTGAATCGTGACCTGATCAATAGGATTAATCGTGACGTCTCTGGCCTCAGTCAAATCATCTTTCCCGACGAGAAATGCTGCGGCTTCAACATCGACGTCAATTTCCTCACCACCCTCCCGGCAGGCATCCTGGAGCAAAATATAATACCCTCAGAGAGGTTCCACCAATCCAAGCACGCAGAGCAATATGGCGCTCTTTACCTGAACGAGATAATCGCCCTTCTTACCCAGCATTTCAAAAGCCTGCCGAAGGGTTCGTCAAAGCTATGCGGAGCCACGCCAAAACGCTATTGGACGGCTGCATTCGCAGATACTCTCCTACCCGATGACACCTCGGCTCGTAAACCCGACATAGTACTTGTTGATATCGTCGACGGCATGTTGCTCGAAGCGGCTGCCATCCGTTGGCCCAACGTATATGCCGTCGCGGAATTAACCAAGCAAGACTCGTTCCATGCCAACATAAAACAGACCATCGTCTCCAAATCTTATCTCATGCTTTTACAACAAGGAGACCGAAACTTTTCGATATCATTGGGGATATACGATCATAGGTTCCGCATTGGCCTCATGGACCGTGAAGGGCAGGTAATGTCGCAAGCACTCGACTTCTCTCAAGCGTCGGATTGCTGCGATTTCATACGGATGATCATTGGTCTATCATTTGCCGATAAGAGTTTCATTGGGTTGGATGATAGCATGGAACGTTACCCCATTCCACAGAATCACATTAGCCGTATCCCCTTCGACAAGGAAGAGCGGAGAAAAGTGACCGCAGCGCTGAAAGCCGAAGAGGAAGCCTTGCGAACCTCTGCTACTACCAGCGCCAGGTCTGAAGCTCAGAGACATGCCGCAGGTAAAGCGGCTGTAAAGGACGCAGTCTTCCCTCCCGGCCCCAACTACCCGTATGCTCCGTACCAAGTCAACAATCCCCCCCTTCAGCTGTCCTCCATCATCGGCGGTGTGCCTCATAACCCTTCCAACACCGCCGCCATCGTCGCGCCCGCTGACAAGGCGACTAGCAAGCCCGCTCGCAAGGCTGTTGGCAGGGCTACCAGCAGTATCGCCAACAGTACCGCCAGGCCCTTTAATATCCTCCTGCCCCCGTCCCCACCCTCGCCCCCTCAGGTTGGTGCTGAATTACAACTTGACGTCAGGTTCATCCACTGCGATGGCGTCCAATACGAAGTCGTCCAGGAACTATACCGGTCTCAAGGACTTGTTGGTCGTGCGACAAGAGTGTGGTTGGTAATTGGTCCTGACAAGGAATCTGCCATTGTGAAGGAGAGCTGGATCTTGCAGGAGCGCGAACAAGAGGCAGAGTTTCTCAGCAACCTTGTAATTCCCAATGGTGTGCAATGCCTCGCCTCGTCCGTTGGTGTCAGCACGTCGGCGCTCCACTTTATGGCTTTTGGACCCAAGCAGCACCGAGAAAAGAGACGTGTCATAACGCGACCTTGCGGTAGACCCATCACCGGGTTTAGAACACTTTTCGAACTTCTAGGTGCCATCTTGGATGTCGTAAAGGGTATGTTCATCCATTTGCTTCCCCTTGTTGTCAAGGCTGACATGTTGCTCCAGCCATAGAGTATCTCGAAAGCCAAGGCAAGGCACATCGTGACATCAGTGTTACCAACATACTTCTGCGAGCTGCCCACGATGGCGAAAATGACGGCCAACTGTCCCCCATTGACCAGCGACGCAAAGAAAAGAACTTTGAGAGGGGCCTCCTGATTGACTTCGACTACGCTGCTGCGTTACGCAACCCGTTGAAAGCTGCGGATCCAGCCAAGCATTCCGATGCTGTGATACCACCCACTGTCCCACAGGGCACGGGGCTATCCACCAAATTGTCGAGTGCTGTTGCCCACACCGAGCAGGCAATGAAAAAGCTGCACGAGGAAGAGGATTACCCAACGTCAGGTGTTCGTACTGTGAGTTCCTTTCGTCCTATGGCCATGACATGATTGGAATCTCATTCTCTCTCTCAGGGTACGGCGCCCTTTATGGCGATAGATTTGCTGCTCTACGCTTCACATCATACCGTAGCTCATGATCTGGAATCTCTCTTCTATGTTCTACTTTTCATATGCACCAACCAGGTCGGCCCAAACAACTTGGTTCGTCGCATCAAGGTGTCGGATAAGCGCAGCACACTTCCGATCTCCGAGTGGTTCCATACCGAGGGCACTTTCGAAAAACTGGGGTACTCTAAATTCAGTCATGTCCATACCTTCTTCGAAACGGCGATCCTAGCAAACATTACGCCATATTTCGAGATCTTAAAGCCGATGCTTCGCAACATGCACTATAGTTTGTTTGACGCTCTTAATCCTTTCCGACTTTCGAGAGAAGATAACACTATGGAGGAACGGAGGATAACATCCGGTTTTGTTACGTGCACCATGTTCATTGACATATTGGAGACTACCATGGCGGACCCTGCAATAATAACTGCAGATCCTGTCATACGTCACCCCGCAGACCCGCCCTCACTTGAGACCTTGCTCGCCAGCCCCAAACTCGGCAAACGTTCACGAGCGAACTCTTCCCGCGCCTCGTCAGGCAATAACAAGAGTTTGGACGACATGGGCAAAGAGCCATACAAACGACTTCGCACACAGTTGGCACACTTTCCCATTCCTCGCTCATCATCTTCTCTCGCAGGGGTCACCCAATCCTCCAGTTTCGCTGAACCAGTGTCTCGAACCTCGACAGGATATGGAAGTGGTAGTGGCAGTGTTCAAGGAGGGAATATGTGGAATGCTTAATATCCAGGCTCTTCGACATCAAGGTAGGTATTCCAATTTTTTATATCACTTGACGTGTACGAACGTCTGCTTGCCATTCTATATCCAAGTCGCTCGCTTTGTCGTAGGCTCTGTTGTTTGTCATCTCGTGCTGTATCACTCGCTACGTACATATGTTTGATATCTTCCCCGCCGCCATCTTAAATACTACGCAATACATGTATATCCGTTCACATTACGGATTATCGATTAGCCTTCGTCCTCTGTTCGTGCAAGTTGTCTGTTGGCGCGTCGCCTACGAAATGTGGTTTGTTGATGTGTTATTTGCTCGAAATAAACTTCGTCCCGACTTCCAACTTGCATTCGCGAACTTGGCATGGATATCGACACCGTGGATTATGATAGCAACAGATACTGCTACACGACGGAATCTACGGATAGTTTTGGGCTCGGTGCTCTCGGGGTGTCAACTCTGACATAGAAATCTCTGATGTTGACATGGCAGAAAACCGCTACGTGGGTCCTTGTTTCATGGGCCACATATACTGACCTACCTTTCTTCACAGAGAAGTTTTCCGGCCCCTCACGCAACTTCCCAGCGGAGTTACTCTCAGCCCCTTCAAGGGGGTTCAACATATGTGCGCCAATATCGGTCTCACTATGAGTATCTTCATACTCACCAGAGGAACCGAAGAGTGGTTCTTCCTCCAACTCCTCGGGCTCATACGGCTACCGCAGCGCAGGCATCAACGAATGGCGCATGCAAGAGTTATCACGAAAAAATGTTGATTTACAGCAGAGAAACAGGAAGCTCGAGCGCGAAGTCACCATCCTCCAGTACGATAGATTACCGATTCTTAGTTAAAATCTCACCTTCCCTACCTTCGCAGGACGCGTGTCGAAACGATGGAGTAAGCCATTCCGTGATCCTACTTCTCCTCGCTCAACTCTGTGCCGCAGACAGGTAGTGAGGGCGCTTGCCCCGCATGCACTCCAGTCACCTGCACCCTTTGCCACATCACTCCCGGCTTCGCCCCTTATTCCGAGAGCAGCACCTCCTATGGGATCATCAGCTTTGGGTCTCGTCGACTCTTCTGAACTCAAAGAAGCTGACTATCCAAAGGTTAGATTCTGGCACAAGGCGAGCTGGGTCAAGTTCAACAAGGACCGTGCAGATACGACCGACTTAAGGAAACGTTCGACTCGTGGTAAGCCCCCCGCGTCTGAAGGGTCGAATGTTTCGATGCAGTATGTGGAAGATGCCGATGGACATACTATCACTGGAGAACGCGCAACAGCCATACGCAATCACATGCGACTGCTCTGGCGAACGGAGGGTGATTTTGGTAAACTTCCACAAACGTGGAAGAGGGCGACGCAACCCCTCACTCAAAGATACCATCAGGAGATGCGGTCAAAGTTCCCTGAACTTGCGTTGTGCTTTGATAACTGGAAAGCTGAACAGATTGCCATCGATAACTATCCGCCCTGGTACAAGAATTATTCTGCGAAGGGTGGGATTAAAGAAGAGGTTCAAGATAACAGCCCCCTGACCGAATCTAGCTCGAACAAGCGATCCTTCGCAGAGGAATCTTCGACCTCCGTTGTTGCTAAGAAGCAGAAGGGCCCGTCGCCTGACAACGCTCACGGTGTTGGACCTAGGGTGAAATTGTCATCGATTAAGGTTATCCCATGTATAGAATGCACGTCAATTGTCTAACTATTCTACTCGGTAGATCCGCACCCCTCTGGACCAGACGATTACGACACAGTCTTCAATGGCTATTTCACTGCCCCTGAGCCCTGTGGACCTCGCTGGTTCAACTTCGATACCGATGAATGGGACCGAGGGCCCGAAGGCACAGGAAGCAGCTGCCACTGCCGTGTCTGCTAGTATCGCTCATGAGGTACCCTTACCCGCGATAACCATAACATGCCCAGATGATGATACGGACAGCGATACCAGAGGTGATACCCATGGCACTGAAACTGATGCGGCAGATGCTCTGCTCTCAGTTCGTGGCAGCGTACTAGGAGGGGCCGTTGGTGTCATGGCTGGTGCAGTTCTGTCTGGTGAAGCTCCATCTGCTTCTCAACCTCCCCTGGCGCGGGGAGCTTCCGAGAAAGACCAGCTCCCAGTACGCCCTTCCACTCCTCTCGCCACTAAACATATGGCTACAGATGTCCCTTTTGGTACCTCGAGCGAGATGGCTACCATTCATCAAACTGAGAAAGTGACCCTCAGTTACGAAGACCCAGGCATACCTCAGGCCCAACCACCCAAATCTGACCAAAGTGTTCATAAACCAGCCGACGTCCCCTCCCGCGGTCCCACACCCATCCCGACACCCCCCCTTCAATCGGACCCCGGTAATGGCTTTGAGCTACGCCTCCATCTCGCCCCCTGCAATAACTATGGCACCAGCTCCCTCACCTACTCTCTGTGCACCAGCGCTACCGACAGATCCATACGCTCTCGCAGTCCCGACAAGTTCATCAATCAATACAAACAACGAACCAGACGCAGGATCTGGGGTTGCCACTAAAAACGGGAAGACCAAGAAGCCCCCATCATATCGGCCTGGTACCGCCGTGAACGCGAGGTATGTACATTCTATTCCTACCCTTATATTTGTTTCTTAACCTCTGGTAAGGAACGTGTGCGGCGCAGCTTGGAAGAAATTGAATCGTTATGGGACGACAGCCGAATTCAAGGCTTACTACGACAGCCTCCCTCAGCCAGATTTAGAGGCGTGTTTGTTCTATATCTATTCGGAAATAATCTAACATAAAGCTTTCTAGAAATTTCAAGCTCAAGCTGCACGAATGATTGCTGATGTATGTCATCACAACTTGAGATAACCTTAACTGACTGGTATTCATAGAAAGCCAAGGCCGCTGAAAATGGTACATAATATATGGGTGGTACAGGTAGATCTGTTGGGGCAGGTGGATTCGACATGTTGATTGAATTTTTAATGTGGCTGGAATTATACTATTACTCGATGTCGCTCGTTTTTAATGGATGCAAAATGATCGTTCGCTGATTACATTCAATTACAATCGAGTGAGAACGAGCGAAATCGAGAAACAAAATCGTAGTGCATTGAAGTTGTACTCATCGACACGAATAGCCCTATATTGATGCTCTTCGAAAATCTATCGAGAAAGTGTCTCATTTTGCAATTGAAAGCGATTTAGATCAATTGTGGGCGACAAAATGAGTATCAATCGACATGATCCGATGGCAATCTACCTAAATCTATGTGCCTAGATTTGATTTTGACTGGGGTTCAGCAACCCGCAAGTTCTGCCAGCTGGCCCCTCCCTCCACCCCTCAGATCATTATCTGCCTTTTCACTCAACAGCTCCTCTCGCCGGCTCTTCAACCCTTTCTGCTCTCTACTGTCCACTTTATAGACCCCCCTCTCCCCACTCTGCATATCAGCATCCACCTCACCATTTCATATACCAGTATCCATCTACATATACTTATCCTCCTTCATAGCACCCAAGCCAGTCCTCTTAATGATATCCATTGTCAATGACTTGTCGAACATTTTGGACGCTGCCACCGAAAGCGGGCGCAGTGCTCCGAGCGGAGTAAGAATTCGACCCGTGACCTGACGTGACCGTGATTTACACATAGTGAACTTTTTGACCTCTGCCCTCGGTCAGTGCCCGATACCTTCCACACTCAATGGAGGGTTCTGGTATTTTTTGAGGGCATTCAAGACATGTTTTTTAACAGGATTACAAAATTTGAGGTACGTAGGATGAACAGAAAAAAGTACAAAAATCAAAAGGTCCAAATTTTACACTTCCCGACACCCCATAGTAACGGATTAATCTGAGTGCATTGAATGGAGGGCAGCGGACCATTTTGTTTATTTGGTTATGCATTGTATTCATTCCCGGGCTGGAAGATCTCTTGGATTTACGTAGATTATCGTATCGTGGATCACAGTCTATCTACTTAAGGAGGCCGACCTACGCAAAATTCTTGCATATGGGGAAGGCTGATCCGGCTAACAAAGGCACTACCTTGAAAACAAATTTAGACATGTACTTAAAGTCAATGTAGAGAGGAAGGGAGATGCCATGGCTAATCCTGAAAAGTGTTCTCCCAAATGGCCCAGCCGAATTTCCGCCCTCTTTGGCAGGAAACATGCGGATCGTTCAGCGCATACGACGAGCCCTGGCAGGCGAGACTGTGAAAGGCAGAGAAACGATGGTTCGGGACTTGCGCCGAGACATGATCAGAAGGATGAATGGCGAACTAAATTGTATTAACCAACTGTACCTTGGAACAATGTGCCTACCATTGGTGGCACACAAAGTGGCCACCTCCCTTCCGCTCCTTCGAGTTCAAGTGGTGAACAGGGGAGCCCAAGGACGCGATCGGGCACTATAGGCTGTGATGGGTGAAACAAAAGGCGTGCGTCAGCCTAAAAAGCATCTCGTTCAGCACCAACCTTATTTCACGTAAGTCATATTCGCCAACTGCCGGATCCGGGAGTGCCTTCTCATCTGTCAACAGTAGGTAGTCGTACACGGATACCTCCCGATCCTTGATCCTTCTTCGTAGCAGATTTCCATCCATCGGGCACAATACAGGCTAAACCTGCACGCCGTGCACCTTGAAGCTAGCTTAAAAGTCTAGCATTGAAATGTGGGCTCGGCACATGCGCGACCTATACGTGGATTATTGCTTCTAATTGATTAGGGGCTAGTGCTGTACTTTCGGCTTTCCAGTACGATCGCAGCTGGTTCGAGAGACGGTTCTTAAAGCTCAAGTCCCATCCACATATTATGACGCATCGTAGCCGAGTCAAAGAAAGGACACCAGCCATACAGTATTTGTAGAGTGCAGTCTGAATGAGCACATTCATGTTTCCGGATGGTCAATAGAACCAGCTGAAGGGGCAGCTTGTCATTTCCAAGCATTGGCTGGCACTGTTCCAAAAGCAAATGCGGAATACCGAAAAGCGGAATGATTCGAGGCTTGAGGTTGTTCACCTAGTGATTGAAATAGGAGGGGGAACCGGAGCAAGAAACAGCCAGGAAGACATCGTTCGGGAATGAAGGGTGTGCTGGTATGAGTATTATACAACCGCTGAGAGTGATCCACGCTAATAGGAGATGTCTTGACTGTGATGCGTACACATAGATATGTCAGCGGTTCTTGACTTGACTGGTGCCGGTGAGCGCTGAGCAGATGGTAGACGTTTGTGGGAGAACTTAGAGGAGTGTACAGCCACGGACCTATCAAAAAGCTTCCATTTTACCACGTCCTATCGCATTTGCCCTGCCAGCTGCCCTTGCTCATACCCCCCCAGCACGGGATGAGCGCCAATGGCCCCGCTACTCTATCTCTTCGCATTCGTCTTTGCCGTCCTTTCTGCAGGCCTTGCAGAGGTTATTTCACTCAGGTCCGCGCCAGGCAGATCCCAAGCTCTTGCTGAGCGGGCACCGTCCACATACTCCTTTATCTCTCCAAGTCCAGATGCGAGCTCAAGCACGGGCGAACTAGACCTGCTCAATATAGTACTCGTGGCCTCGGTGGATGGGAAATTCCATGCGCTGAACAGGACCACGGGACATACCCTATGGTCTATGTCTTCGTTTCCTTCCTCGACCAGCATATCTACGCCTTCAACTTTAGCGCCCCTAGTTCGCACCACGCATGTCGACCATGACCCGGATATGACCGATGAAACAACGCCCCAGGAGCTGTATGTCATCGAACCGCAGTCGGGCGACATCTATGTCATGGCGACGCCGACAAGTCCGCTCCAGCGTTTCCCGTTTTCCATGTCTGAGCTCGTAGACATGTCCCCTTTTAGCTTCAATGGAACCGAGGACCGCCGTGTCTTTGTAGGAAGGAAGGAGACGTCGCTACTGTTGATCGAGTTGGAGACGGGGAAGATTAAGGCGACATTGAATTCGGAATGTGCATGGGACCAGATCGAGGATGAAGATGACGGGGAGGTGGATTTGGACGAGCTGGATGGGAGTAAACCGCCGATTTCGACTCCTACGGAAGTGTACATTGGCCGCACAGGTGTGTTCATTCTTCTCGTTCGACGAAGAGGGGCTTATTATTCGAGAAGACTATCACATATCAATACACACGCGTTCCCACAACCGTAATGCTGCTCATCTCAGACCGCCCGTACAGAACCTATCATTCTCGATTTATGGCCCCAACAACAAAGACAATCATTTACAAGGAATGTACAGACGTACGAAGGATGATGCCTACATCCAAAGTCTTCCCAATGGCGAGATAATGTCGTTTAAGGCCAAGCCAAGAGGGGAATCCAGAGACAATGGCAACTCACAGCTGCTCTGGGGACGCAGCTTTAACGCTCCAATGTTAGTCCTTACTCAGCCTTTCCCCGAGTCTCCTGACAATGGTCATATAGAGTCGCGATATTCGACGTCCTTTACAAACCGACCCCCCACTCGCACTCGCGCAACAATGCCCTTGTACTCCTTCAACCCCGTCCCCTCCTCGAAGACGTGATCCCGAACCTCACCCCCGACACTCGGCTCCCCAACCGCAAATCCGCCTTCGTCGGCATGGTCAAAGAAACGGGCAGTCTCTTCGCTATGAGTCCCGCACGCTTCCCCCTCGTTGCGTTCGGCGGCCCGGAGCGGTACACCGACGATCGCCTTATTGACGCCCCCGAGGCGATTGATACAGACGAGCTGCCCCCAGCCGTCGATGCCGTCACCAAGGCGCGCAAGTACAAGGAACAGATGAAGGCGTGGGACCGGGACCAGTGCCACGGGGATGGGATGTACACAGACCGCCGGTGTTTGGTTGGCGTGCACCCGCTGGAGGAGGAGGATGGCGAGCAGGGCCGGCTGAAGAGGCTACTGGACGCGCCAATGCCGTGGCCGGGGAATGGAGGTGCGCAGCCGTTGGAAGCGACCTTGCCTGTCCTGGATGAGACGATCGGGCTTCCGACTGTCACTGAGGTGATAGGGCCGGTGAATACGAGTAAGGGTAGTGCGGACGCAGGGTGGGTCAAGGCGGCGCGGAGCAAGGGTCTGGAGGCGTTGGTGTTTACGTTTATGCTGGGAGTGGCGTCGCTTTGGTTTGGCGTCAAGCGATTGAGGGGACGGAGGAGGATCAGCAAGAGCAGCGTGACAATGGACGACGCGGTTGATCAAATAATCAAGGCGAAGGATACGGAGTCGACGCCAAACCTGATACCAAACCTGATACCTCCCCTAGTGGCACCCGCCGAAACTCCGGCGGACCCTGAGCCAATAACACCACTTCCGTCAGCAGTGCCTGCGACCCCGGTACCTGACGCGTCTAAATTGACAACGCAAGCGAATGGTTCTGCGGGCGAGGGTGTCGGCGATGATAGCGATCATGAAGATGGGGCTAATGAGGACGTCTCCGCCACCCCTGGGAAGCGGAAACACAGGCGGGGCAAGCGAGGGAAGAAGAAAAAAGTGGGTATCGTGGTCCCGGAGACAGAAGAGGGTGAGGAGGAGAAGACTCCAGCGAATGGGAGCATCGAAAAGGGCTCGGAGTCCCCACTCACATCCTCGTTGGTTATCAATTCGCCAAAACCGGCGCCTGTCGCGGCCTCATTGGTCGTGTCGGAGACAATCTTAGGTAAGGATCTTTCTGGTTGGATACATGGGGCTTTGAATGACTGGCTGGGTTTTCTGCTAGGATTCGGGTCACACGGGACTGTCGTGTTCCAAGGATCGCTGCAGGGCCGTGCGGTTGCTGTCAAACGCCTGTTGCAGGATTTCGTGACACTGGCCTCTCGGGAAGTGAGCATCTTGCAAGAAAGCGACGACCACCCGAACGTCATCCGGTACTATTACCAAGAAGCGCAGGGCAACTTTCTCTACATCGCACTCGAGCTCTGCCCCGCCTCACTTGCGGACATCATCGAGAACCCCGACAGGGACCAGTGGCGCGATATCGCCATCGCGTTCGACCCGAAAAAGGCGTTGAAGCAGATCACGAGCGGGCTGCGACACCTGCACGCGCTCAAGCTCGTTCATCGCGACATCAAGCCGCAGAACATTCTTGTCTCTAGCGGAAAGACCACTGCTGGGGGCAAGACCGCTTACCGCATGCTGATATCGGACTTTGGGCTGTGCAAGAAGCTCGACGTCGATCAGACGAGCTTCCTTCCCACAGCGCACGGGGCGATGGCGGCGGGGACGGTTGGGTGGCGCGCGCCGGAGATCTTGCGAGGGGACGTGAAGATGGATGACTTGTCAGACGACCACTCGATGTCGTCCCGTGGGAGTACGGGCACAGCAACTGGGACGCCGAGCATGGCACGGTCGACACGGCTGACGAAGTCCGTGGATATATTTGCGTTGGGGTGTTTGTTTTATTATACTCTGACGAACGGTGGACATCCGTTTGGAGACCGATTCGAGAGGGAGGCAAATATTATGAAGAACGAGAAGAATTTGGATGCGCTGCAGCGGTTTGGAGAGGAAGGTGCTGAGGCGGTGGATTTGATCTCTAGGATGCTTGATCCTCAGGCTTATGAACGGTGCGTAATGACTTCTTTTTTCAGATGTGACATGCTAAAGCATAATGGCGTAGGCCTGATACGACGACATGTCTCGTGCATCCCTTCTTCTGGGATCCGGCACGGCGATTGAACTTCCTGCAGGACGCCTCAGATCGGTTTGAGATCATGTGCAGGGATCCTAAAGATCCCTACCTGCTCGTTCTAGAAAAAGGGGCGTTCGAGATCGTCGGCAACGACTGGCACTCGCGCCTTGATAAAATCTTTATTGAGAATCTGGGGAAGTTCCGGAAATACGATGGACGTTCCGTACAGGATCTCTTGCGTGCACTGCGTAATAAGGTATGTTACCCTCGTAACTACCCCGTGTGGTCTTCTGTACATTGATTCTGTGATCTAGAAACATCATTATCAAGACTTGCCAGACAATGTCAAACGACATCTGGGTCCGATGCCAGAAGGATTCCTGACATATTTCACACGACGGTACCCTAAGCTCTTCCTGCATGTCCATTCCGTCATGGGCAGCACAGGTCTGCGGACCGAATCAATGTTTAGAACGTATTTCGACCTGCCAGAGTAATG
Source organism: Lyophyllum decastes (assembly GCA_025854295.1). NCBI lineage: Eukaryota > Fungi > Basidiomycota > Agaricomycetes > Agaricales > Lyophyllaceae > Lyophyllum > Lyophyllum decastes. Next base: position 2,774,352 of record CP107705.1, on the reverse strand, counting down.
TGGATGCTCAATTTCTCTCTTGTATTATCCTCGTCGTGTCACCGCGGTTTTGTACTTTATTAGTATAGTCGCTCTGCAGCATTATTTATACCTCACATTTTGTATCGTGTACCTCATACCTAGTTTTCTCTTGGTTTTTGTTTTTGTTTCTTTGACACATCTAACATGCAATGGAATAACATGGAATATAGACTACTCAAGTATCGGGGTCGAGGACGGTGAATATACGATTGGGGCCGGGGCTTGGCAAGGCGATGCGCGGTGGGGATGATCTGTAAGTCGGGTTCCCACCGGGAAGGGTAATGTCAAGGCTCGACGGGATTTGGTTTTTTCATGGCATTTAAAATTCTTGTGGCGCCAACAGCAGCCTCTCCTTGATTCAGCGCACTCTTGTGGATTAACTGTGGCTGGTCCGGCTAATAAGAGGGCGAACCAGAGGGGGGAATAACGAAAGGAGACTGCGCCATTCAAGTTACAACGACTCGTTTCGAACAAGTGGCCGAAAGGTCACCAAGTGAACTATCCATGTGCCTCGCGCGCTTGCTGCTGCGCTATTACTGCTGTTGTGGAAAGACTCCGAAAGAGTGACAAGAAGGTAGATTGTTTAGGAGGTTATGGGTGGACTGGAAAGACAGCTCGAGGAAATGAGCGTACGCAAAGCTTGGGCAGAAATCGTTACGAGTTAGAGCTAGGAGTTTATAAAACAGGACTTCCGTTTATGCCCTTCTCTATTGGTTTATATCATATGTGGCGCAAGGAACATGTGCCACAGTGGCCTATGCTCGTCATGTGGTACGCAAACTACTGTACTCGTGCGGGCACACTGACCTGCAACCTTCTTTGGTCGGTAGAAGTGAACCGGGTAAAAGGAATGCCGTGCAAAAGGCAGAACTGTCTGTGTTTAGTTGGAGTTGACTTCAGGGATTGTGCGAAGGCGCAACCCCAGAACTTCCGATCCTTGCAAAATCCATGACCCCCTATTGCAATTCCTTTCTTAGGACTCTGTATGCAAATAATGGAACGTCGGCTCTGCTCGGGAATTCGCCTCGCCTGTGCTCGCCATGAATGAAACCGACCCCCCATCTTCTCCAGGACCGAACCACGTTGCGCCACCAGCAGACCAGAGTACCACTCCTGGAAAGCATCAAAAGCACACTCTCAAGCGATTTACAACGGTAAGGTCTTCTGTTGAGCATTTTCGCGAACACAGCACTGCAGGATAGAGTAATGAACAATTTAATGTTTAAATATACAACTAAATAAGGGATGCTCTGTTATTACTTTACTAAGGAACGCATAGAGCTGGCCACAATTGCCAGTGGTGACGCAACCGTCTGCAGACTTGGTAACACAAAACCATCTATTATAAGCAGCGTAACAGCATGGACTTCTGCCACCTGCATGCACGTGCCGCGTCCTGCCCAAACGTCCTAATGGCAGGCTACACGACCGAATATCGCGACGTATGCGTACGACAGAGGGTGCGGAGAGAAGCGTCTACCATTGCAGCCACTCGCCATACATGTTTGGACGTTCTCCTCTTATATACGCCTCGAAAGTTCTTTTGAGCACCGCTGACCAGTCCAGGTCCCGCTTGTCGTTCTCCACCGAATCTACGTCCTCCGCAGGGCTGGCGAGAGCTGCCTCCTTTTTAATCGTGATGGGCGAAGGCTCCTTGGCCTCTTCAGCCTCCTTCAATGCGGCTCGTGCTTGATCTTCGCCGATTTTGAACTTGGGACCGAGATCAGGCCAATTACGTGTAGGGTCGAAGGGCTTCCACCTTGCAGGCACCGTCAGCAGTGGTCCGCCGGATCACGATAACGTCAAACGTACCAGAAATTATGGAAATGGTAAGAGTAGGATCCCTTGAAGAATCCATCAAATCCTAATGCCTGAGGTGCTGCGCTATTCTGGGTAGGGGTGTCGAAGAAGTCGGCGAATCTGCACAATCATCCATTAGCATGAGCCCATGAGCAAACAAGAGCACATGTTGAGGACATACTCTGTGAAGTAAGGCTGCGGGGGTCGGTCGCGCTGGTAGTTCTCGGTATTAAGCCAAGCGGCGTCAAACAGGGCGTCTGGTAATCGAAGGAGCAGCGGCTCGACAAAGGCATCTGCTGTATAGAGGGAGACAGTCATCGGATGGAAGTCGAGCCCGTTTTTGAGCGCCGTGCGGAACAGGAGGGTGCCGAGCGCTGATCCTTTGTGCATACGGAGCACCGCGGTGTTGTACTTCTCCAGCCTAGACCAACGGTATGCAAACGCTCCCTTCCAGCCCCACAACTCCTCCCAGTCCCTGAGGAAGATCGTGTCCGCGTCAAGGTATATTCCTCCGAACCGGTGGCACAAAATGAAGCGTGCCATGTCGGAGAGGATGACGGAAAGTCGGTCGTACGATGACGACGACTTGGAGCCGGTGCGGTTCAGCATGTCCTCTTCTTCGCCTTTCTTCGTCACCGTCGCCGTTTCATTCCCGCTCGCCGACGCCGAGGTGGCTTCCTTCTTCTCTGCCGGCACGCTTATGACGTGCCCACCCGAGTTGAACAACGTCTTAAATGTTCGCCACTCATCCTTGATTTCTGGGATCCCGTCGAGCTGTTCAGTGGTGTTCCACAGCTTGAATTTGATGACTTCGTTGAAGCGAGGGTGCAAGAAGGGCGATGCCCAAGGGCTGGCCTTGAGCTGGGCGAACATGTCACGATTGGCGGATGGGTTGGGGACGGATGCAGCAGGCCCGGGGTTGATCCACATCCAGAATTGCGGTCGGCACACGGGCGAGTCCTCGGGGAAGTCGCGCAGGTGGATGCCCGTGTTTTGGGTGAAGAGGAACGACAACAACGCGAGATAGGGCTTGTCTGTGAAGGGCCCAGTCCAAAACATATGGTACACGCGCGGGTTCTCCGAATCGCACGGGGTCTTGAGGGCAGCCGAAGGGCGGTATTTTAGGGGTGATGGAAGCACGACCTGCGCTTCCCACTCGGCTCCCCGCTTCTTAGTCAGACCAGCTTCGGGGTCGGGTTTAATATCGCCCCCTGCGGCGGGTCGAGAGGTGCTGGCGGGTTTGGTATCGGGGTTTATCTCGTACTCGGGCTCTGTCGAGTTAAGTTCCTGGTAGATGTACTTCCAATCGTCGGTGTTGCCTCTTCGCGTTCGTCGCCCATTATCCAGCCCCCCGCCAATACGAAGGACTTCCAGGCAGTCTCGAACGTACTGGAGCGGTCATCCAGTGAGCCCACGCGGTCGAGAGTCGAGAGTGCGGCGTACCTTCCCCGCTGAAAAATTACAATGCTTCACAATGATGTCCATGTCCGCCACACTGCCTGGCACCGGCCGAGGGGGGTATGCGACATTGGGGTATACACTTTGGATATCGAGATAAACACGCTTGGGGCCTACACCATACGTCTCGGTGTCCTGCTCTTCAGCGGAGGGACGATTCCGTGACGGCTTGGAAGAGCGCCCTTGATGCGGTAGTGCAGGATTCAAAGGTGCGGTCTTCAAGCCAACCTGCTTGGGTACTGCAAGGGTAGCAATTCAACATTTCGGTTGCAGGCGCCATGTCATAACCGCCACGTACTCGTTTGTGAGCTTGGGAAATGGCCACTGGCAATCTCCCACTTCCATATCCGCTGCAGATCTTCCCTCCTGAACACGAGCGTAGACGATTCAGATGTCGTGGGCGGCCAGTTTTCCGGCCACTGGTGATTCTGCTGGTTCTTCGAGAACATCATCACCGTCAAAAAAAGGGCCATGCACGCGAAGCAAACGAGAAGCGGGCCCCTGGATCTGCGCACGCGTGTGCCGCGCAGCTGTTGGAACGAGCCAACGTTCGGAACAAGGATACGCAGGCGGCGAGTGCGTACACCAGGTATTGGGAGGCTGACAGGTCTGGTCCATGATGAAGAGGAGTTTGAGCGATGCAATTTCTCCTCAACGGCAGAGGAATGATTTGGTAGTATTCCGTTGTTCATAACGCTGGCCAGCCGCGACTGCGGGTTTGGCATGGAATGGCGTAGGCCAGAAAATGGAAAACGAAAAGAATGAGGGCAGCGAAGCAGACGTGGTAATAATAGCACAGCCACCCATCTGAACCCGAAATGAGATGTAGTGGCTGTGATCCAACTTCTAGTACGACATACTATGACTACGCTAGGTTGCCTGCTTTTTCTGTAATCCTTTGGGAAGCTCCTTCACGAACGGCAAAAAGTCGCGCCCTTGCATATACGGTCGAAGTACTTCAGGGATAACCAGTCCCTGAACACACAGTCAGCATGTCTCCTCAGCCAAGACAATGCACGTACCTCTGGCGTTTGGTAGTTCTCGACCAAGCAGCAAAGCGCACGCTCTGTCGCGCACAGCGTACCATTCAACATGTGTACGTACACCTTCCGTGCCTGGTCTTTTGACTTGATTCCACATCGAACCTCAAGTCTCCGGCTCTCTGCGGACTTCTCTCAGTGTCCATAACACCAAGAACGAGAGCCCAACTTACGGTAATCTGTACAATTCGAAACCGAAACCAGCTCCTTATATGCCTTCTGGAACGGGAACCATGCCTCCAAGTCGCACTTCTGCGCTGCTGCGAGATTTAGCGCACCCGAAACGATACCTACCACGCGATACCGCAGCCCAAGACTTTGGTAGAACCCTTCACTGTTCACCAGCATCGTCTCAAACATCTCCCAGCTCGACTTTGGGTCGGTGATCACGAACTGCTCGACCTTCTCGAACTGGTGCACCCGGAAGATGCCCCACATGTCGCGCCCCGCCGAGCCAGCCTCTTTCCGAAAACATGTCGAGTAGCCCGCGTATTTTATGGGGAGCTGGGTCTCGGGGCTCTCGAACCATTCGTCCGAGTGGAAGGCCGATATGGGCTGTTCCGAGGTGGCGATCAGGTATTTCTCGTCATCCGATGCAATAACCTGTCCATGTAACAATTAGCGCTTTTACAATGAATTAACACACGGTCGCGGTTACCTTGTAGAGCTCCTCGTCGAATTGATCAAGTTGCGCTGTCTTCGCCATCTGGTCCTTATTCATGAAAAATGGCGGCTGGATCTTCTTGTACCCCTTCTTCCTCAGATAGTCCAAACCGTATGCGATCAGGGCTTGATTGAGGTCGACGCCGTCGTTGGTGAGGAAGAATCCTCTGTGCCCAGCAATCTTTGCACCTAGGCTGAATTTAATTCTGATGGCGATCAGGGAACTCGACTTTCCGAACATACCCCGATCCAGGTCCATTGCATCTAATCGCAGCAGAGCTTCATGATGAGGCAGGATATCTGGCCGCTCCGGTGGCTCCTCGGTCTCTCCCGCAGGATGCCATGTCCGTATTGTCACATTATCGTCCTGAAAAATCGCGTTAGAGTGCGGCTTTTTTTTGACTTGACTTGACTTTGAATGACCTCCGTCGAGCTGACTGGTGCGTTCAGTCCAACGATATTTCCGACCGTGCTCGCCTTTTGCCTCATCTTTATCTCGAATACCTTCGCCTCCTTCTTCTTGGCCTCTACTTCCGCATCGATCACTTTTTTTGCTGCCACGAGATCTTCTGCCGATTCCTTTGCCTGAGCAGAAATTTTAGTTTATCACACCAGAGCCCAATTCGCGATACGACACGGTTTACCTTTTTCCTTGCTGCGATCTGTTTCTGCACCTCATTCACCTTTTTACGAAGTGCATTGGTATCAAAGTCCACTAAGTTGGGAGAAATAGGTCGTTAAGCAATCGCACGACGATATAAAGCCGACGCAAAACGCACTTTTCACCCAGTCACTGTACATCTGGATAATCTCGTCGACGAGCTCCACAGAATGACCACGCTTCCGCTGCGATTCGCGGATCTCCTCTGCATTCCCTCCTTTGCTATCAATGAAGCTCGTGATGTCAAGAGTCATGGTGGTATAAGTTGAAAAGTGAGGAAGCCTGTGCTTGCTTTAGGTTGAAGCATGACTCCATCAAATTATCGATTGCATTCTTACATAATCGAGATAAGATCGGCAAGGGTCTACTGCCTGTATATGAGCTCATGGACGATCGATATTGCATGCACAGTTAATTATCGAATCTACAACGTATAATATGTGAATGGGGTACTTTTCTATCCGTTCTCAAGGCTATCTCGCGTGCGGAGGATTATCAGACGGACCATGTGCACGGTAACAATGGGAAAACAACGGAGAAATCTGCCACCGTGACCAAACAAGCGCAACGCTTGCAGTCGGATCACGGTCGCGTCTGCTGTCAATCCCTTCACGCTCTTCTTCCTCCTAACCCCAAAGCTATCTCCCTCATCTCTATCCGCCAATCCGCGTCTGCAAAATGTTCGGCTTAATCCGCAGAATCTCGCACTCTGTGATCCCGCGCCCAGACAGACCCTGGGCTGATGACCGTAAGTGCTGCCCTCATCTTTCTATGAAAAAAAACGCGTCTAAGTTTTCCTGGGCGCGTCTTTCTGCTCCCTTCTTGAATCTAGCTACATCAAACGCACCACAAAAGGGGAAAAAGCGGCGCCTGAGCTCGACGGAGCCCGAGCCGGATGCGGACGTGGAGAAGGCAGCTAAGAAGAAGATCAGGGGCGAGAGCACCGCGTCGGATGCGGGGTCGTCACAGCTCGAGTCGAAGGCCGTGAAGGAGGTGACACAGGGTGTGAAAGAGGTGGATCTGGCTGATACGGGGGCAGTCGTTGCGCCTGAGGCTGTTCCCCTTCCTGACGAGGAGTCTGATGACTTGGACGAGTCGGCATCGGGGTCTACGCCACCAGCAGAGGCGCAAACGGAGGCCGAGGTGGATGACAATGCGTCGTCGGTGAATGAGGAGCCCAGTGAACCTCTTGTGAATGGCACCGATGCCATTGCGTCGTCAGAGAACGCAGAGGAGAGTGGGGATGCGGCAATAGTCCAACAGAAGGAGGATTCGGTTGCTGTGCCAGCTGCCACACAACCGGAGGAAAAGACGAAGACGTCGGCGGAAACGATACAAGGTGACCTAGCGACCACCCAGTAGCCCACCAGTGGCCCACGACGCGGACACGAGATCTTGCCATGATTTATGATCCAAATAGGAATCGGATACCCTGGATAACCCCAGCCTCTTGTTGTTCATTTACTACTATAACTATCTACTTTGTATCCCTCACCTGCTCGCCCACGCTGCCGTTTGTATATCACAATGGTCATCTGGTCTTTTTTTATTGTTATCCACTCCCCCATCGCACCCCGCCAATTTATTTGCGTTATTTTTATGAACCCTACACATCGTACATCGCCCGCCTTCAGCTTGCCTCTGTCCTCCTGTCCATCTTGTATGTATATACTCATGCTCTCGAGGATCCTGGATCATTCAAGCACTGACAGCTGGGGCCGGAACCTGGCTAGTCATCCACACCTACACCACGTATCACGGCTTATGATCGCTTAATCTCCCAACCTATTCTCTGGAACTGGCATGCCCCTTCGAAGTTTTCTTGATTCAAGCTGCCTTCACATGAGAACGCACAACGCAGGACACTTTGTTGAAGTGTCGACTCTCCTGAAGATTCTCTTGCTGACCCCGTATAAGCAATTAGAGCTTCTCAGCAGCTATGTGCAATCTACGTGCAGTGACTCGCAAATGCACTTTCCACGTGCACGAGATACAGAAACAATGTCTCCAACATGGACCCAGATGGACCTATAACAAGTTGGCCATTTGGCCTCGAGGACGACGTGTGTTGATGTGATCAACCGAAACGTTTCCTCGGTAAGCATGGGTACCTGAACATTCCTTCTCTAGAACCAGTCATTTAATTCAACAGATTTACAGTATTCTCAAATTTCAAAAGCAATAAATACGACTCGACCGTAGCTGCTGAGGAACTTTCAGAGGGTTATTGCCAGTAACGGAGTTCATTCCCAAAGCAATCTAGCAGAGGTAACAAATGTCGAAACACTCGACTGCTGCATCGCGCCTGGCTGTCTCGTGTCGGAACACTCAAGTATCAGGTATCATCTACGCCTGCCTGTGTGATCTTGGCAAATTTCCTGGCCTGCAATGTTAAACTCTTTGCACCTGCGCGATCAAAATAACCTGCCACCGGCATCACGGTCCTACATGCGGACTCGCTGGAGGAGTCTATATAACCCCACCGATGAGCATATGTTTCAATTCTCCCTTGACACTACCTCCCCTTAGTATCCCCGTCCCAGGCAGCTTAACGCCCAGGACCGGTAGAGAACCCTCCCACTACGATGCTCGACTTCCTCACCCGCTGGCTTCCCAAGGCGAAGTCGTCCACCGACAGTCAGGCGGACGACACCCAGGCGCCTGGCTTGCCGTTGCCTGTACTTTCAGGGAAACCGAAATCGAAGTGGAAAGGTCGTGACTTGCAGCTGGTCGCCACCAGCGCCATCAGCCACCCCATCCCGCGGTCGTCTCCGCATTCCCTCACTGGGTTCGATGCTCCTGACCACCGTGGTCAATGGCAGTACCCTTTCCCCCACCCCAGCCCGACTCGGGCAGGGCCATCTAACGTCGCCTGGATCAGCTCTTCAGAAGATGAAGATGACGACGAACAAGCTCTCCCAGTGACGCTTCCACGGTCTGTGCCTCCCGCAGTCGTCAGGCTGCCGTCACAGACCAAACTTCACCCCATCGGCCGGTCCGTCTCCTCCCCGCCTACATCACCCATGCACGATTCCTCCTCGTCATCGTCTTCCTCGTTTTCGGGAACTTCGTCGCCGAAGTGGAACCTCAAGCTCAACACGGACCCTGCATTTTCGCAAAGCACCCATTCTTTGCGCCTTGATTATCATCCGTACGCCACTACGGATACGGACGTCTACGGACATGCGTACAATTATCCTCTGGCAAAACAGCTTTCTCCCATTGCAGAGCAGGACTACTTCTCCCCTACCTCGCTTCGCAGTGCAAGATTACTACCAAGTAGTTCGGGAGTTCTCAATGAATCTACACCCTCGGTAACCTACTCTATCTCAAACACCACGAACGCCAGTCCGGGCGGTTCACAGAACTCGGAGATCACACGTACGTGCCGCTCTGCAGCCGTTCATTTCATTTCACATTCCAACCTCACTAATTTCACCTCTTGGCTCCACACAGGCCCTTCGCCGAGCTACTCCCTCTCCCACCCCTTCATCACACGCCAACTGAACAGGACCATATCACAGACCTCGTCACGCACACACGTCTCGACCTCATCATCTATCCCACGCCTCTCCAAGTCCGCAGAACCACCCTCCATCCCCCCACTCAACCTCGCACCTCCCTTCCCTGGCCCACATCCCAGCAGGGATTGCAGCGGCCCACCACTCCGACCACGCCGTTCGGCAATCATGGCTATGCCTACCATCACGGGCAGCTCTGAGTCCGGAGCCTACATCGACGACGCGTACGGCGCCGACGATGATTTGGAGTCTCTCCATGCGGAGAGCTTTGTCACTGCGAGCGATGCGATGCCGCCCGGCAGTGCGCATGATGAGATGGACGTCGCGGACGCTACTATGGATACAGAGCCCAGTATGCAAGACATACTCGTAACGCCGGTCGCTGACACTCAGCCCTCACGGCACTCTGAAGGCTCAAGACTGCCGTCTGCCTCAGAGTCGTTCATCGGCCGCAGGTGGGAGCGCGACGCAGCCCTTGGCTCCGGCGTCGTGACGTTCCGCGCGAAGCGCCAGTGGATGTCGTACACGCCCGCCTTCTGGGCGTTCTGGCTAGGCTTTGTGTGTCCCTTCCTCTGGCTTATTGGCGGATGGCACTTCACGCGCTTCGGCGAACAGCCGCCGCGGCTCACATTCTGGGAGTTTTATTTTAATGCGAGGTATTGGAAGGAGAAGTTCTGCATGGGGAAGCGTAGGAAGCAGCAGACGGATGGTACGGTTGCCGGGGCGGAAGACACGACGAGGCAGCAGCATCGGCTGCCGAGATGGGTGACGGAGAAGCAAAGCTCCGATGACGGAAGAATGAGGCTGCAGGATCCCAAGCGGTCACTGCGGGGCATCTCGTTCGGCTATCCTTTCATCCCCCGTCCTGTTTCCGTACGCCGGAGCATCGTGCAGACAGAGGTGTGGTGTACGCGAGCCACCAAACGCATTGCCAGTGTCCTCGAGAAGCCGAATCGACTTTTCGACCACTGCTACGGCGTGAAGCTCAAGGAGGTGAGGGGACGCCCAGAATCGAGGAGGCGAATATTTGATCCGTGGATTCAGAGGTGTCGGTATGCGTTTTGCTATGCTTTGATTTTGCTGTGTGTTGGACTCTGCAGCGCTTGCACGTATTTGATTGTCTTTAATACACGACAGCTTCGATGATGTACATTTACGATCTTCATCAAATTGTATACTATATAGCTGGACGGGGAAACAGCGGTTTACGCAAGTCATTTCATCAAGGTAGGAGCCGACGAAGGTGGAGGAATTTGAGCCATAATCCCCGTTGGGTGGTATAATCGAGCAGGGCAATTTACTGCCTATCCAACGTAATCGGCGTCACAAGCTAACGGGCATAGCAACCCTCGGTCAGTCAAAGATAGGCTGAGAGATATTGAGTCAGATTGGGAGCAAACGTAGTAGTCTCAAAATCGAGCGGAAAGAAGTTGCTGAGCGATCAGTTCAACTACTTCACGCAAGGGGGGCTTGGTCGCAGGTGGTGTGAGAAGGATATAGGTGTACACCACCTGCTGTGGTAGAACACACACTCCGGGGATATACAGTCATCATTTCTAGCTTGTCATGGCCAGTGAAGTTGAGATCGGATCGGCTGTGTGGTCTGTTGCATTGGCAGGTCAGGATTCTGCAAATGGGGTATAACCGTTGCATCTTGCTTTTTCTCCATACTCCAATGACAGCGTCAACCAAGAATAATCGAGGGTGCCAGTGACTTTGGTGGCGTAGGCCAAGCTAAGGTATGTTCCTTTTCTAATTAGCACGAGAGAGGCACGCGCGATAATTTACGGTATCGACAACCAATCTCGGCGGACCCAGTTGTTAGCTTACAATAGTGGAAGCTGGCATGCTGTCAAGAGGCTAGGCCTTGCAACCGAGTCATTTACTGATGTGGCGCCGGCAATTTTTTATAGTGGAAGTGACTCAATGTCTCCTTGTAATTGCTACCGCCCGACGTCTGAAGCCCATGGAGGAACTGCAGCGACTCGAGATTCCTGTCATGTCCCTGGATGTCACCAACGTCGAGGCGATCCGCAAAGTGAAAGACGATGTGGCTGCCGTCACGGGAGGCAAATTGAATTCCTTGTAAACAACGTGGGCCAGGGGAATGAGAATTGGCAGGTCGTCGAATCTAGTCCTTGAAACCCTGAGCATGCCGGATGTTAGCCAACTCAAGCTAGTCACGATATAAGTACTCGCGCCCTAGTTTCTGCCTTGTCACCCGTTGAGCTTACCTGCTGCTAGTGTGTCTAGTGGCTGGAGTGGACGCCATCTCTGTTTGGCCAGACTCGACGAGATCCTTACTAGTCCCGCTCCTGGCAACACGCGCGGCTCTACCGGGAAATCAGGGAGCCAACCTCGTTGCAAGGGGTCTTTCCAAGATAGCGTCGGACGCTGTCCATCCAGACTTCACTTGCCCGTTAGAGCTGCTTTTTCTGTGGACGGAGATACAAGCGACCAGCGCGCACTGTGGTCCTTCACATACCCAACCTCCCGAACGTCGGTGTCGCATGCATGTCTGGAGTAGCAACAGAGCATGGATGAGGGCGATCATCGTGGGGCGAGCAACTTGTTCTCAGGGTCCGAGGTCCGTACTTTCCCTTGGCCCGCGTACTGTTCTTTTCGTATACCCTCGCGTTTGATGCTTCGTTTTAGTTTTTTCATCCAACGCCTTTGAGTGGTATTCAAGCCTTTATCTAGAGCCAACAGAGGTTGGAGGCTGGAGGCCACACGAGCGTTCCAACTGAATTCTTGTATTTGACTTCGTTTGTTTCCAATGTCATCATCCCCCTCGGGAACTTGCGTTGCAGGCAATAGGATCAACGTCGCAGTTCAGAACTCTGTCAAACACAACCACATTGGCCTCTCATGACATCGTCATTGTAATACTATGACCTTCTGCCACACATGCGGTGCCGGAACTAAGGCCTCTGGTGAGCCGCGGCGCGTCTGCAACTCATCTGTCTTCTAGTTCAGAAGCCTCTACCTTCGGCAACACTCCCAATGCCACATTTTGACCGTCACAGAAGTTCTCGAAATAGGTGCATCATATGGTTTGAGTGCTCATCGTCGTCACCTGTGCTTGCCATGTGCCGCCTCCCAACCTCAATTCGAAGGACATTCTGTTGTACGAGATTGGTTTACTGGTGTATATGTCCCAAAGTGATGCCGGAATGGGATCACTGCAAGTCGAATTAATCCGACCCGAGGATCGACACACATATCACAAGACTTCTCGCGGGACGCAGGCGGACCGATTGGTCACTATATAGCGCTATATCAAGGCTGCCCGGAAATCCAAGCCATTAAGTCGGTCTTCAAATTCACGTATGATTGCTTTACAGAAAGTTCTCGGGCTTGTCCTTCTTTCTCTCCCCGGGCATGTTTGCGGCCAACGTCTGTATATGTTGAGTTATTTCTCGAGCCATCACTGATTCTCAAATTGGCGCTACAACAGTTGCTCCCAAGAAGTTCCTTGCTGTACCGCTCGGGAACATCAAGCCGACAGGATGGCTTATGGATCAGGCATGATGACCCTTTGAAAATTTTTTTTTTCATCTGCTTATAAAAGTTTTTGGATTAGCTCGTTGTCCAAACGAACGGCTTAGCTGGACATCTACACGAATTTTACAATTAGTAACGTTTCGTTGATGATCTGGCCTTCGTTACGCTCAATTTGGCGTTCCAGTGCTTCGCAGACCGACTGGACCGGAGGAACATCGTATTACTCGAGTCTCGAGGAAGGTTAGCCTCATTAAACGTTCTGAGAGCTAGTTTCTCAATCCTCATCCATGACCTTAGCCGGAAGTTATTGGTTTGTAGGTGGATCATCTTGTGTAAACCTCGTATTGCTCACCCGTCTGCTCGAAGAATGCAATGGTCCCCAACGGCGTGCTGGTCAACAGCTCGGCCATCAACGCGAAGACTTCGCAGTTTTTGAGCTACGTCCTCAGTCATCAAGACTCAACGGGATGGCTCGGCCCGGAAGTCGGGACGAGCAAACCACGCTACCTATGGGGAAGGTGGGCTCTGTCGTTTCTGTATGTGCCCTCCCAGTGTTGAACGACTGATTTTCGGCGCACAGATATCCGTTCTTTTTCGGGGCTATCCAGATGACGGAGGTCAATCCGGCTCTGACTGACCAAGTTGTGACCGCCATGCATAAGTTCGTTGTGCTGGCGAATAGCATGCTCAAAGCCGGGCAAGGTGTCGAACCCTGGGCTGCTACTCGTTGGGAAGACTTCGTGATGGCATTGCAATGGTGATAACGTCTGCTTTACTCGTGTGTAATTATTCTTACATAACTTATACTGCAGGCTCTACGACTATCATCCTAACGGCCAGGAGGCTCTATTAATTGATACCATGCAACGGTTGAAATGGACTGGTGTGCCCTGGGAGAAAGTTTTCTCGAAGCAGGTGCGCTTTTTATTTCTTTCTAAAGTACGCAATATGGAGCTTACGTGGATGCTTAGTACTTCCCGACGACTGCGGGTATGCTAACCTTACATTTCAATGAAATTCACCTGATCTTGCCTCTTTGACCGTAGTGGAGCACACCCCGGTAAGACCTTAACTTTTGCTTAGAACCGTTGCTCAATATATGTAATAATTCAGAACCCATTCAATCTCCCTCTGACAGTTCGTAGATTACATACAGCCAAACATGCCTGCATCTGAAGTCGTTTTTAGTGGCATGGGGTAAACATGGCCGAAGGCTTAAAAGCATTACCTGCTACGTACCGCTTCACACACAACCAATCAGGTAATATTGGTGTTTTCCCGCAGAACGCTGCAGAGTTGAAAACACATCGGTAGACCTTGATACGGCTAGTCTCGGTTGGGACCTGCTATTCCAGTACCACGGTCGGCCTTCTGGGATTTATGCAGCGGACGAGTACTTGGCGGGCCTCGAAGCCATCAGAGGGTAAACTCTCCCCCAAACTTCTCGGTCATTATTTGGTTACCTTTTTTTTTGCAGAACGGAGCTGTGTTTGGTTGTGGTAAGTCTTCGTTAAAAATGTTGTAATGGTGTGACGAAATTCTGTTCAGGAAACTATGTTCTCGTGAGTATTCACTTCGACTGAGAATGCAACCTGCCATGAGTTTGGTCCTCAGGGGGTCATACCTCTATCAAGTCATTGGGGATCCCAAGTTCGCCGATAGGGTGCGTTCCGAAAATTGATTGTCATAGGTGGCGCTCTTATCCGTTTCGGTCAACCAGGTCGAGAGGATAACATATAACGCACTCCCGGCGACTTTGACTGGAGGTCAACCGATTTGCCAGCATTTGCATTCAGTCTTCTTACCTCGCTGTGATAGATATGTGGTCCAGGCAATACCTTCAACAACAAAACCAAATCGGAGCAAAGAATATGAACCCGTGAGTCCCTCGAGGTCGCGGATGTGTTTAATTTTCTTATTAGCGCCACCGGAACATAGTAATCCTTTCCCCAATGATGGGTAGAGCTGCTTTCAGCTTGTGCCGGACGGTATATCTGATGAAGGCTGTCCAGTGCCTATTCCAATGTGTTTGGTCTTGAGCCTAATTACCCGTTAGTCCATGGTTTCGACGATGGTATTTCATGCTAATGCCGTCTCCAGGTGCTGCACCGTGAACCATCCACAAGGGTGGCCGAAGTTTATCACAAATGCATTCTTGACGACGCCTGATCAGAAGTCACTTGTTCACCTTTATCTCGGCCCGTTCAGCACTACCGTCAATTTGGCTTCCAGTATGTTGAGCAATGCGTCCTTGTCACGTCCCCTAAGACCCTCCCCCCCATAGGCAATCGGGTCACTGCTACTGTTGACACCCTCTACCCCTTCAGTGATACTTTGAGCACGACCATCACAGCTACGCAAGCGTTCACGTACTATGTTCGTATCCCAAGCTGGGTTGTTGGTGGTACCATTGCGATAAACGGAGCTGCCCCGAAAGCTCTTTCTCCTTCTAATGGTTTGCAGGCTGTGTCCGCTGCAGCAGGAACAACGAAGTTCGTTCTCAACTTGCCGGCAGCGATAACCACCGGTTCGTGTCAGCTCCTATGAATTTCTTCCTCCCGAACTGACGCGGTCGATCGGTTGATATAGAAAGTCGCCCGCACGGCTCCATTGCAGTCCAACGTGGCCCATTGCATTACGCCTTCGACAGTACGTACCTCGCTTCTTTCTGTCTATCCTCCCTGATAACACAAATTAGTTCCACGCAGCCAGAAGGTTCTCGCACGCAACTCCCAGCAGAGCCTCGCCGTCGATCTTGAGTTTGACGCCACCACAGCCTGGCAGTACGCGATCGACCCAGCGACGTTGAAGTTCAACAACGCGCCTCCCACATCTGGCAAACTGCCTACCCCTGTGTTTGACTCCGGGAAATCGCCCCTCACGATCACTGTAACTGCCTGCCCCATTTCCTGGGCTACTGCCGGAGACACGTTCGCGGCGCCTCCTCCCACGAACCCCGCGTGCACGGGTGCGCAGAAAACCCTCACATTGTCTCCGTATGGTGTAAGTGAACTCGCGCTGATTCCGTTCGTGATACATTAATGGGACGCGGCTTGTTTGTAGACGACCAAGCTTCGCATCAGCGAGTTCCCTGTCTTTAAATCGACTTGAAAGAGAAGATGTTTTTCCTACGTAGGAACCATGTCATTGTTATTTGGATGGAATGAAGTTACGAATAGCATATAACGATAGGGTTCAGTTCACAGCACCGTTTACCAGCATGTTCGAGATCCACCTCTCAACAGATCCTCCGACCAAGATAGTCTGAACGTCTATTGAGTTTAAGACCTGCATATACATTGCGGTCCACTTAGCATGCTAGCATTATTCTCATGTACTGCGCAAGGCGTCTCGTAAAAAAAATGGCATAATACCCGCAATCCTCCGTACAGTCTATCTAACAGTACTGTGATGTGGATAAACCGTGATGCAATCGTACAAACATAAGTCATGAAACATCATAAACTGTCCCTTTAGAGTCTACCGAGACGCCCCTGGTAACAAATAACAGTGAAAAGGAGAAGGTACAATGCCCCAGATTCAATATCATGTGGAACACATACAGCAAGAGGTCTCATAGCACCCAGCGATCCTCTTTTTTCGTCGTGCTGAGCGGTAGGTCATTCCCCTTCTTCTCCTTGGACATGGTCCCAAGGATATTCAAGCAGATTTGGACTGGCCAGCCGAATCGTTTCCACAGGCTCGTCTCCTCGGGGTAGACATGCTTGCTCTGGAACGCCACCACGACCCAAATGGTCATGATTGTGAGCGGAATGGCAACTGCAAGGTAGTGCGGAATGGTCCCTCCAGTGTCGGGCACAAAAGCGGTGACATTCATGCCGAAGATAGCCTGCAAGATTATGAGTGGGGATGGTCGGAAGTATTATAGATGTACGATACTTACAGCGACGAACGAGGCGGGCAGGAAAATCATGGTGAGGTATGCGATTTGCTTCATCTGTTAGTACGCTTAGTATTAGAAAAGGAGACAAAAAGTGAACTTATTTACGGCTAGAAGAGAAGAGAAAATGTCAAGCGCGAAAATAACGAGGTTGGAGATATAAACCCACCTGCGCTGTCCTTAACAGCCGCTTCAGTCATCTGTCGCATGCGCGCACTGTCGTCGATATTGACGCGGCTGAATACCTACAAGGATGTTAGTGAAAGGCATGTGGGCTCAATGTGATACGCACAAGGTTCATGACATTTTTCAATCGTTTATCTTGCATCCGACGCCCCATCTCCAAGCGGGTGATTTCGCTCAGAAGATTCGCACACTCCCGTCTCATTAAGTGGGCACTATATTCACGTTCCTTCTTGGAAACGGATTCCATAGCAGGATTATGCGTGTCTCGGATGAATATGACGGTCTTTT
This sequence comes from Lyophyllum decastes, assembly GCA_025854295.1. Lineage (NCBI taxonomy): Eukaryota > Fungi > Basidiomycota > Agaricomycetes > Agaricales > Lyophyllaceae > Lyophyllum > Lyophyllum decastes. The sequence continues at coordinate 2,757,309 of CP107705.1, read as the reverse complement.
CAAAGTCCTCTAGGAGGGAGGAGTAATGGAGGTGGTGTGCACGGATGATGTGGAGCTCCTGCGTCAGCTGCATGTTCGAAGTATTGATAACTTTGGTTTCCTGTTGGGTATGAGTACTGATTTCAGGGCAGTGGCGACGAGATGATTAACTGACCAGCCAACATATGTGGTTGTACAGATGCTGGAGCGCCTCGTCCCAAGCATACATTGCATGCCAAATGAATGTGATGAGTACAAAGGTCGGGTCGGCCGATTTTTGGAAAATGCTTTGCCAGTACACGCTTTGGCCTGATCGGATATCCAGTGTTGGTTTGAACAGAACTCGACGTACGGCGTACCTGCGTATCGGATACGATCATGGAGGTATTTTGCTTTGGTGGTCGGGTGCTTCAACGTTGGATGGTAAGAGATGATGGTACTGCCCTCGACGTTACGAATGAGATGCACGGAGAGCAAGTCCAAGATAAGAACCCGGCGGCCTTGAGGGGGACATCAGTCGACGGAAGCATTAACGTCAAGCACTAAGGAACGAACTTGATCGGAGTCGCAGGGGAGCCTGTGTATCAATCATTTGCTCGGCTGTATATAAGAGTTCAGCAAGTATTGGTGACGAAGCACATAGGTATGTATCACTTACTGACAGTCAGCCGGTCCTCGGTCGATGCAACAGTGCTCAACGAGCGAGTTGACTCAATCCCGTTCGGCTTGTGGTATAAGCCGTCCATTGATTTGAGGAAGGTCAACGTAATGGTGATATCTACAGGTTGGAATGAACGAGAGCACTTCTTACTCTCCGAAGATGTTACTTACGATCTCCCTTGCCAGTCTGTGGGTCCTCTTGAAACCGTGATGGGATCCAGTTGATGGAGGACGACCAGAAGAATGGCTCAATGTTGAATCTGTCACGACAGTTGAGACTGAGTAAAAACACGTTATACGGGAAAAAACCAGCCCACTTTGCTCCAAGCATCTGCAGAACAGGCCCAGAGAGGTTTTCCAGGAAGAGTGCTCGTACACGGAGCTTTTGGGGCCGCTGGGTCACCAGTCAGGACGAAGTACGACAAATTAGATATTTGAGTTCAGACAGTGAGGTACTCAATCATGAGCCTCATTCTGCAGAAAAGTGCCGCATGCGTAAAGGACACCACCCACCTCTTCGCGAATTACAAGATCCCAAGTAGCTTCCCTGTCTTTGTCATCGGCTACGATCTCCCCCGCATCCGTGAAGAACCCTTCGGTATTGACATCTACGTGATGGATTACGCAGGGGGCGTTGCTGTTGTAGTTAGAGATGGCGTCCGCAATCTTGCTCCGCTCGACTTGCGATGGTGTCCAATTCGGAAAACGCGACTGCGGATACCCCTTCCAACACCCATTGCAAGATTTATGATCACAAAGAGGAGGTACTGGAGGCAGTTCCGACTCTAGCTGTACTGCGTCGATTTCTGGAACATTGAAATAAACCGACGAAACAAATACGTAGTGAAGAGACAACTCACCATCATGGATATCTATCCAGGGCCATGGCGCAGAAGGCGCAGCATGGCGATGTGAGGGTGTGGGCAACCGATGCTTGTCTTCCTCCAGTGCTTTTGTGTAATTGGGGCGGTGACTTACAACCGACCCCGGCATCGTCGGCAGAAAACTTCCTAGATATCGTCTGGGCAAGGCTGAGGAGTATCTGCGCTCTGTAGAACTAGGACAAGCGGAAAGTCTGCCTCGCGCTGGTGGGGGAGGTTCCAGGAACGGCGAACCAACATGGAGGAGCCATGCTTTTCAAGGCTATATCAAACCTTTAGCGCCCGGCGCTGCTCGCTTGCCGATGATGATGGGAATACAACACACGGGTGTCAAATACAGAATAATTATCGCCATATAATCCTGTATCCCATTTGGAATTTGCGGAGAATACAAGATTAACAACAAGCATCTCTGCTGGCCGTGAAGTTGAATGTGGAGGCTGTATTATAATAGACGTATAAGCTGGCCACATGTATAACCATTGACCCACAGTGTGGCTGTCCGTTAGTCCGTATATAAATGAAAGTTTTTCCAATTCCTCACCATCTCTCAGTCCTGCCAAGCTTCTCCAAGTTGGTAAGAGGGTCATGACCTCTTGATTGGTGGACCTGGGTCCTGATTCTACCCCATATGGACACAGCACGTTTTTCTTGCCAGCTTACGCTGCTTGTACTATTCTCTCTTCCAAGCAAACTGTCCAAACGAGCGCTGGCGAGCAACATGTGAGTCCCCAATTTCTGTGATAACCAGAGGCATCAGACTAAGGCGTAGGTGTTGCTAGTTCAATGATAACCCGGTTTTCAGTTGTAACGCTGGTTATTTTCCTCCTTTCCGCTGTGTTTGTGATTCAACCAATATCGTTCCGTATTCGTCTTCCGTACCTTGGGCGTCAGCGAATCTGGATCAATTCCACGACTGCCCCGATCGCTGCCATAGCCATTCTTTGGGCTTCGCAATGCCTTGGCGCAACTCAAATTCGCGATGGGATCGTCGGCACAGGTGAGTAGTCCCGTTTCGCAGCGCTTCGATCCGGCCTCAACGTTCCACAGATGACATCAAGCCGTATAACATCTTAATACTTTTCATAACTCTAGCGTATATGGCAATTACGCTGGACATCACTGGCGTCCTCCAGGCCGCTGCCTTCTGGGTGAGCAACAAGGGTGGATCCAATACGCGCAAGCTATTCTTCTACTTCTACGTCATGCTCACCCTCCTCAGCGCTGTGCTTGGAAACGATCCAGTCATCCTCTCTGGGACTGCCTTCCTCGTATATTATACAGCAGCTGCCAACCTCCAACCGATTGCGTGGCTCATGGCTGAATTCGCCGCTGCCAATACCTCGAGCATGGTCCTATTCGTTGGAAATCCGACGAATGTCGTCATTTGCGAAGGCTTCGCCGTCAACAACGCAGCTTTCACAGCGTACACTATTCTCCCCTTCCTCGCGTGTTCAGTGGCATGCTACCTTGCGTTGGCTATTCAATTCCGCGCTGAGAAGTATCTTCCTAGAAAAGTCCCCGTTACGGCCAAGCTCAATGTTCGTGAGGTTCTACGCGACCCCATCGGTGCTTGGGTTGGCAGTATCATCCTGGGCATGTGCCTTATAGTCATCATCATTGTCAGCTTCTTCAAAGTCGACGTCTGGAAAATTAGCTTGCCTTTTGCTGTTGCCAAGCTTATATTCGACCTTGCATGGGATCACTACCGATTTGTTACTGGAAGAATTGATACCCATCCCAAAGACCAGTCTGGTGAGGTCGCAGACGACCCCATGGTATCAGAACTCAAAAGAGCAATGTCCATGTCTACGGTTGAACGAGTCTCCACTATTGCCTCCATGAGCACCACCCTACCGACCTCGGTCACCCCTAACCCCCAGTCCACAGCTGCATCCACCAAATCCATGATCCTGAACCCATCCGACGAAACCCCACTATTTCCACGACAGCGGGCGTGGTTCAAGAAAACATACGCTTCGTTCGCGGCGCATTTTCCGACCCTAGCCACGGCTCTTCCCCGATTACCGTTCGCTCTCATACCGTTCGCATTCTCGCAGTTCATTCTCATCGAGGGTCTCGCACGTCAAGGGTGGATCGAAGTCTTCGCACGCTGGCTTGTAAAGGCCACACGCGGCCAGATGTATCCTACAGTATGGGTCGTCGGCGTGTTGGGTGTCCTTCTGTGCAATCTCGCTGGCACAAATATCGGCGCTACTATCCTTCTCACGAAAATTGTACGCGCAGCACCTGGCTTTCCTAGCAATAGTACGCGGGCTGCTGCGATAGCTTTAGCAGTGGCCAGTAATATTGGAGCAGTTAGCTTCACGTTTTCCGCCAGTTTAGCAGGGCTATTATGGCAGTCAATACTACGACAGAAAGGAATCAAAATTGGGCAGGGGACATTTGCATTCTGGAACATGCTGCCGCTGTCCGTGATGACAGCGGTTGGGTTGGCGATCGTTTCCGCAGAAATGGCTGTTCTGTATTGACAGGGCCTGCGATTGGGGATTTGGGGAAAATTAGTCTACTAGATGAAGATTCATACTTACACTGCACACATAGCTTTCTGGTAATGATACCCATATATGTATTAACAGCGACATATTATACCAAAATCGATGTTTATATTTCCTAGCTTTTGTACAGTTGGTGGCTTGTGGTGAACGGCGTCACGCCTGTTATTTCTTGTCACGGAGGTGACGACGTTCGCGTTCAACAGCGACCAGAACTTTGCCGCATTCCATCATATTTATCACCCTCGGCCCTTGTATTCTTGCACGATGTCCTCAAGAGTTGAAGACTCACGGGATTCTTCCCTAGAGACCTCGGAAATCCTTCCTTATACTTGGTACCGGGAGAGCACCGCCGGTGTGTATTTCGAAAAGTCAGCCTAGGACGTTAATTTTTGTTGGCTGACTCGTGGACCTTTCGAATAGATACCCTGAACACGATGGGTATGTTTTTATCCGGCCTCATTGTCGTGACACGCAACCGGTGAGCCACCTCAGCCCCTCGTCACGACTCATGCCCTAGCCGACATTCGAATCTAGATACCTGGCTTGGGGTGCCCTTCTGTTCGCAATAACTGGAATGATAAACTCGCACCCAGTTCGCTCAAAGGATGGAGTCTCACATGGGTGGTCCACATTGCTGTGAGTTCGAACCCTGGTCAGGTCGGACCTGATGAATTGACCCGCCCCTTCATTACAGTCTCTGTATATCAGCATTCTTCGCATCGTATTTCCCCCTCCTGGTCATCACCAAACCTCTACCAAGTTGATTTACCTGGAAGACCATGTACACTGTTCCCACACACTAACTATACCTGGAGGCTCAGGAGCACGGGCTCGAGTTGGAAACCAACTCTAAAAACCGTACATCAGCTGTGACATAGATCACAATAGTGGATATCTCTGCATATCTAGTGCGACGTCCCTTTTTCTAGTCAACATCTGACTACATTCAAGTAATGTGGGTGATTGAATCGGAAGCTCGAGCTGGCCGACAAATGAACAACGTGACGCTGAGGGTGTGCGGTTGGCATGTGGTGGACGTGCCACAGTGTTGCGTATTCCAACATGTTGAGGGGCCATCACCGCAGTCATAATTCTACTGTTCCAGCATGCTGTCCGTGGTACGAGGAGCAGGTGCTCAGCGAAATATCCTTTGAGGATGCCTCAAAACATATGGGAACTGGACCTGCCTGCCTGTATAACTACGATTGTACTAAGGTTCTCACTACCTGCTATCACCATGTTGACCTCATGGTTGGAAGCGAGGGAACCGCGATGCGTAGTGATTACCTTGCAGCTTACTCACAGGGGCTATCCGCCGGTTCTTCTTTCCCCATAGCCTCTACTCTGACGAATACGCTACCTGTACGCTCCTACGGTGGCATCCTCCTGCCTACGTGTATACTGACCCTGCTCTGACTCATAATACCCAGAATGATCTCCCAGCTCGTTTCACCTTGCCATCCAGTTCTCGACTCCCACCACGCCTCGATGACTATACCAGGTCTCTCACCAGATGCTTACGCCGTCCTTGCTGTTGCGTGTGCTCGTATATATCATGCACCGCTTACTACCAAGATTCCAGACTGGTGCTACTCGCGAATGAGAGGCACCCTAATATTTGGGAAGGATAATAAACCGAAGGATGGCCAGGCAAACGAGGCGCAAGCTGCTGCGGAGCCCACCAGCTATTGGTTTCGTCTCCTCGACGAAACGTCGAGAAGGCCAATTTGGATGTTCAAGGTCCCAGCAGGTTTCGCGTATGAGCTGGACCGACCTTTCTTTCACGCTTTTCAAGGAAAGGTAGGCCTCGAGGTTTATTTTGACCTACACACTTACGCATGGAGTTCGACAGAGCCGTAGGTTCGGCTTCCTATTCGAAAATGACGAAGAGGCAAGCACACTGGCCAAGAAAGTCATGAATCAGACTTGTCCCCCTTGTACGTTCTACTCTACCATGTGGCCTATGAGTCCTAGGTGTTGATTGTCGTATCCACATATATGGGACCAGCCAAAACTCGCACCCTGAGTCTGTCCATTAGAAGCAAATCGCCCTCAGGTAATGGCCGGAAGCCTATCTTCCCCTCAATGGTCTCTCTCCCTACTCCCAATTCCTTCGTCCACGTGGGCCATGTTGGCCTTAACAAAGATGGCATCATTGAGGCGTCCATTGGTATTGACCCTTCCTGGAAAGCTGTCCTGGAAGGACATAGGTCACAAGATCAAGGCCGCGAATCCCGCAAGACTTTTGAAGCAGAGAAGCTTTCCTTCAGTGAGGGATTTTGGGGCGGCCTAGGGACGGGTAAGACAGATGACAAGAGCGCAATTGGGGTGATCAACCAGGCAGTGGCGCAAACTGGTCGTGAGTTTCCCTCCGTCTTTTTTTCTCCACTAAGTCTAATTCTACCCACCACAGCTGAAGCCCAGTCGAAAATTCGGCGCCGGATGCCTGCCCCAAATTTCACTATGTTCTAAGGCCCTGCACTCTTCATACTTCATTTAATGATTGTCATGATCCAAGTCCGCACTAGTTCTACTTTTTTTGAGCTCGCTTTTGCTTCATATCTGTAGCACCTAAATAAATACCCTCTATTTTTATACTGTCGCACGCTGTTGGCTAATCTTGGGTGACAACAAGAGCAGAGGGTCAATTTTTGAATATTTGAATATGTAATACGTTCGATTATTGGCGCATCTCGCACGGGATAAACGCCCAATACCACAGGTATTTCCCCAAAGCAGCATCCGTAGCACTGGATAGCTCCCCACCTCAGCTTCTCTGGAGCTCGCCATCAAGCTCTACTCGATCGCCTGGTTCATCTATTCACGCTGTGTTCCCAGCTCAATGTAATCGTAACCTCCTGATTGGTCCTCTCCCATTCGCACAAACGGGCCGACCCCTTTCAAATGATATTTAAACATAACAGATCTTCTGCGTTCTCACTAGAACATACGGCCATGGCCCCCCAAAGGTCGTATACGATCGCTGTGCTTCCAGGAGATGGGATTGGTGTGGAGGTAATGCCACCGGCGCTACATTGTCTGCAGGCTGCAGCCGCTCGGTTTGGCTTTCATCTCGAGTTTCGCTCCTTCCCGTGGGGTTCTTGCACCTACTACCTTGAACATGGAAAGATGCTGCCGGATGATTGGAAAGTTCACTTGCAAGCGTGCGATGCCATCTACTTCGGAGCAGGTGGGATTTATCGATTACGGACGACAGATACGTTGGAGCAATATAGACGCTAACAGCAATCATAGTTGGCGATCCAGCGACCGTTCCAGATCACGTCTCGCTGTGGGGCAGCATCCTTACATTCCGACGCGAATTCGACCAGTACATCAACCTTAGGCCCTGCCGTCTAATTCCAGGTGTAACATCGCCCCTGGCGAATAGAGAAGGAAAGCCGATAGATTTTATCACAGTCCGGGAGAATACCGAAGGGGAGTACAGCTCAATAGGTGGAAAGATATTCGAGGGGACCGAGAGAGAGACTGTCATCCAGAACACGGTCTTTACTCGTATCGGCGTCGATCGCGTGGTGAGGTACGCCTTTGAGCTCGCAAGCAGTCGACCCGCGAAGAAGTTGACATCCGCGACGAAATCGAATGGGATCTCTATCACGATGCCGTACTGGGACGAGAGGGTGGAGGAGATCGGGAAAGAATACCCTGATGTGAAGGTTGAGAAGTACCACATCGATATCCTATGCGCCCACTTCGTCCAGCGTCCACACACATTCGACGTCGTGGTAGGGTCTAATCTTCTCGGCGATATTCTGTCGGACCTGGGACCAGCGTGCACTGGAACCATTGGTATCGCACCATCAGCCAACCTTAATCCGTCAGCGAAACGCGATGACCCCACCAGAGAATGGCTCCCGAGCTTGTTCGAGCCCGTGCACGGCAGTGCCCCGGATATTGCGGGGAAGGGGATCGCTAACCCGATTGGGATGATCTGGGCGGGGCAGATGATGTTAGATTATCTGGGAGAGAAAGACGCAGCAGCCGCTATGATGCGTGCGATCGAGACCGTCCTAGCAGGTGCGAAGGATGCGCAGGCACGGGGGGAAGCGGACTTGCTTACTCCTGACATGCATGGGAAAGGCACGACGGAAGGACTTGGGCGCGCTATAGAAGACGCGATACGCGGAGCATGAGATTGACCAAGTTGGCTTGTAAAATCACTCGGTAGACTCACCCTGCTTCTAGGTTCCAACGTCTAATCAGAGTATCAGCACCCCACATTCTGTACGTATACGCAAGCCTATGACTTCCCACTTTGGAGAATCATCGATGCTCTAGGCGAGGCAGTGTGAACGAATTTACACCTCATCCAGCAATATCCGCTCGCATGGCAAGGTTTCCTTGCTTTCGTTACAAATCTATGGCGAGTAGCAACATATAAGTACATATATAGAAATGTAATAGTCGAATCACCGGACCAATAACTTTTTCCAAAACCGCCCCAGAGTGGTCGATCGCATCCTTCGAGCGGGACCCTTTTTGATCTCACACTCCCTCTCCTGATCTCCCAAGGCGGCTCGATCGCGATTGTCCATTGCCTCCAACAATGAGATCGTAATCTCTTCTGGGACAACCAAATCGGGAGGGGCAAGCGGATAATGCGCCGTCTTCAAGGAGCTGCACTCGACGTACGAAAGGACGCTCGAGTGCTGGGAAAGAGGGCAGAGGATAGGCGTCGAAGAAAATGGTGATTGAAGTAGCGGAATATCGGCGAGGCAACTGTCGTGGTTTTCCAAGGGACCCAACGTGGAGGGCATATTGAGAGTCTGGCTACCAGTAGGAAACTCTCGAGACCGTTCCGCGGCCCACCATAGAGATGCAGACGAAGGCATGGGTTGTGGGATACTTGCATCGTCCGAGCCGTCGCCGTCGTCCAGGATTTGAGGCGACGGATGCCATGGTTGTATCAGACTGATGTGCAGCTCTGGGCTGAACACATCGTCCAAAGAGATGCCACCTTGAAGGTCAGATTCATCTTCGCCGCAGTGGTGGCTTTGTTGCGGAAAGCGCGTTGCGTTTGGTCCCGCGTCGCATAATTCTACGTCGTCCTCTCCGTCTACGGTCAGACTGGTATCATCATCCACATACGAGGTTGGCGGATCAGGACATGGGGGACACCTTAAGTTTGCAATATCGGTCCACAGTCCGCGCAGTGGGTCCAAAAAAGCGTGATCTTTGATCCCAGGCCAAGATAAACGATCGTTGGGATCGTGTGACAACAACTGAGTTCAACGCTTTAGTTAGATTGATGATGAGGGATAAAGAATTGGGTGCTTACGGAGCGCAGGAAACCTTCTAAGCACGGATACCAGCCGGATTTGGCTGCCTTGAACGGACCGGACAGAACTTCAAGCGCCCCAAAAGCCAGACTACAGTCCCCGTCGCTCCTTCGATCACGAATATCGGCGCCTCCTGACGGGTGGACTTGAAATGGAAGCACCCCAGTAACCAATTCATACAAGAGTATCCCCAGACTCCACCAGTCAGAACGTTCGTTATAGACAAGTAACCCCGCCGAGTTGCGTTCCCGTAGTTCCGGCGCTGCGTACAGCGGCGTGAAGGTGACAAAGTCCTCGGGACGCAACACTACGGAGCCATATCGTCGGCTTTGAGTATAGGCCGTATAATCACCCAAAGATAACGGCGCAACCGCACTTCGATCAATCAGAGGCATCTTCGTAGCAGCACCAAAGTCCCCAATCACGGCATGGCCCGCGAACGAAACCAGAATGTTCGCGGGCTTGATATCCTGGTGGACGATGCCTCGGTGGTGGAGAAATGCTAGCCCAAGCGAGATCTCAGCGATCAGAAGACGAAGACAGACAACAGTCTCATCGCTTGGGCTCGTTGGTAGGGAAAGGTGTCCGCTGAACGTCAGAGGCAACGAAGCCGAGGGAGGTAGTCCGTGCTCCGGAGGTCCCTTAATTCTAAAGCGAGAAGCGATCCTATGGTCAGATAATGTTGCTGGATGGTATTCCTAAGTGGTCACCAGGTTCGGATCAGTTTGTGGCCAGCCAAGAGAGACGACGCACCATAACGATAAAAAGCGAATCGTCTTGTCGAAAAGCCTCCCGGAGCCGTTGCAGAAATAGCAGACCGTCGTCACTAGATGTTTCTGACAAGTCAGAGACCAACTGCAGGGTGGCGAGTTCGGGTTCGACGTCGTGCTTTCCCTGGGTGCGTACGATCTTCACAGCATACAGCTCTCCATCCAGATCATCCTTCATACAAGCCAGGACAACTTTGCCATAGGTACCTTTCCCCAAAGTTCCTATGAAGCCATATGAGAGAAGGGGGCCTGCCCGGGGCGGCATCGATGCATGAAATTTGATATGTTCCGCTGAGGACGAGGACAAAATTGACGGGATGGAAGGAATCAAATCCCCTGGACTTTGGACATCCTCCGTCGGCCGCATATTCAAGGAGAACTGGTCCACAAAGTTGTCACTCTTAGATATTCGTATAGTATCAACACAGTGTGTTTGAGTCGGCGCTAATCTGACCATCGAGACAGCGGAAGCGAGCGTGGCCTTAAAACACCGCGAGGAAGACGGTGTCAAGTTACCGAGGATCCCCGATGCACAGGCGGTCAGGTCTGCGTAGGAGGGAGCCGGAATGTAGTAGAGGGTCGCGTCTTCCATGTCTCCAGCGATGTCAACCGCAGGATCTGTAGCTGATAAGCCGTACGGGAGCGACGAGGATTTCTGAAGAGCAGAATGTTGTGACGAATTGCTATTAGGCGATTCCATAGGATGTGCTTCGGAACCCATTCTTCGTAACCAAATCAACGAGCGAGAAGTTGCGAAGCGATATGCAAGATCGTCAAGGTCCATGAGTCCTGATGAAGTGCACCGCAGTTTGGCGGGATCTACTGTCGCGAGCAGGGTAGGCTGTGAGATTGAAAAGTAAGAAAAAGGTTATGAGAGGCTCTCGCGGTCGTGAAGAATGAAAGAGTGGGCTTACCAAATGGCGAAGCGTGACTTTGTGGTTATCAGACATGTCACAACGTCAAGAGCTTTCTCCAACGTTCCTCCTTCATCTTTTAGCTGGAGACCTTGGCCAATTGTCCTGCCGATAGCTTACGTTGTAAACCATCCGCCTTTAGCTACGATATCCGTTATCCAGGACTCTGAGTCGGAACGCTGGGGTTGAAGCTCCAAGAATTCTGTGTGCTGGTGGTTAGGTCAAATTTCGCCAATGGCTCAATCGTGTCGCACGTTCATTGCTTCGTTGGGACGCTGCGTCTTCTCCCGCTTCTGGCCGTGTAACAACTGCGCGAGTTAGGGCAGTACTCGATAATCCCTGGCGAAGCAAGAGCGCGCTCGTGGACTTCAAACGCGGTCACATGCTCAGAGCTGGCGAGCACGTGAGAGTAACGTCATAAACTAGCACAACGCGATGCTTCTGGACTGTCTCATAAGTCAATTGGAGCTTTGTGGAGTTCACGCGACGTCACCTACCTAAGATGATTCGCTCATCTGAGATGTATCTGACTCAAGCTATCGTAGCTCAACGACCCACCATCCTACGACCGTTCAAGAAATATCTACAACCTCGCTATCAGCACGCAATGGCTCCTACTGGCGGTTGGTATCGCTTAGTTGTTTCCTTGTATCACATACTAATCTTTCCGAAGACATATATGGAAAGAACCCCGAGCGTGTTGCTGCCGGCCTCAAAGCCACTATCAAGAACCCGAAGGTGTCTGAGGAGGCTAAGGAAAGTGCCATGGAAAGACTCCAAGAAATGACTGGAGAGACACCTCCAATGACCGAAAGTCGTATCGGTCGTACTCCTGCCCGCCGTTCTAGGAGTAGGAGTAGGACGCGAAGCCAAAGCCTTGAATCGAATCGGGTACTCGGTGAGTATTTCCTTCTTTCATGAGGTTAAACCAGGCTTACCATCCACGCAGGCGGGTACAAGGCTACCTTGCGTAGTACGACAACTAGCGTTTTTTGCTGTCATTTATTGACTGATTTGTGTGATTTTTAGACCCGCACACCTCGGAGGAAGCCAAGAGGCACGCTCGCGAGATTTTGAGCGCGGCTGGCTATGATGAATATTCGACGGACCAACGGGAGCACACCTCTCGCGTCATAGCAGGTTACAAGGCTGCGTTGCACAGTATGCCTCCCGATACTGAACAGTCAAACAATGCTAACATCTACTCAGATCCCAGGGTTTCCGAAGAGGCCAAACAACACGCCATAGAATTTTTGGAAGCGAATAACGCACTCTAACAGTGATATATCTGCTTTCACCGTAAACTTCACGATTTTTTTTGTATTCATAAAACTGCACATGTGTTAATGAAATGTAGCATAGATTAATTTTTACCTCCGATGTTTTTCCCTATCGGAAAAAATGCTTGTCAGCAACGAATGGCTCTCCACCTACCCTTATCCTGATCGTCTCCGTGCTGGTTTCTTCGATGATATGTACTGCGGCCATGGGCGTTCACCGTGATCCACTGACGAATATTAGTTGTCATCGGTTGATCTTTACGAATTTGGCTGCTGTGAATCAAAACAAGCGCCTTGCGCTCAAGGAGATACGGGAGATAAAAGTTCAATACAAGCCTCATAACTCTTAACGAATGTCGGATCATGCTTGCAGGAGCCAACAACAGTGAGTTAACCTCTCAAGTAAAAATATAACAACTCGCTATTAATAGAGTGTCTTTTGTTGAGCGACTCTGGTCATATCATACATCCGATCTGTTCGCCAGGAGTTCATGACAGCTGCGAGGCGGTGTTCGAACATATTCTGCTTATCAGCCAAACGGTCAATCAATATGTTTTCATGTCACAAAACATGAGAGGTTGCTGGCAAGAAACTTGATTGGAATGTCCTACAGAGGGCTTTGCTGCGGAAGTTGGTCGGTGTGCACACTGGAGGATGGACCCAAACGGACATGGAGACGTGATCATGATCACGCAGCTTCACAGCCTAACCGTCTCATCCAGGAACGAACGCCGCGTTCCTCAAGGTACCGTTCATCAAAACAATCCAAACTCCGCATTTTCTTCATCGACTTGTGTTTTGACCCGTTCCATCTCCCTACCAACGCCCTCAACTTTCCTGCCTCCGTGCGCGAAGTACTGACATTCCCTTAACTCACACTCTCTTTGCATCCCTCGCAAGTAATCGAAATGTTCTGCAAATCCCTTGTCCTCCTCGCTCTCTCAGCCTCCGCTTTCGCCACTGTCTACGTGAGTTTTTTTTTTTTTTTTTCGTGCATCTCGCTCATCTCGAAGGCTCAAAATTTGGCTAGGTTACCTCACCCACCGCTACGGCTTCCTTTACCGGTGGCCAGCAAGCAACTATCAGCTGGCAAGACGATGGCAAGGCTCCAACCCTGAAGGATTTCGGACCCGCTAAGGTCTCGATCTACGCTGGTAATGCCCAACAACAGGTATGTTCAGATTCTTTGTCAACGTGCTTCGTCAAACAGGGGACACGTAGCGTCATCTCCCTTAACCATCAACACTAAATCTCTTGTGACATTTATGTTACCAAAATATTGACCGGTCCCTACTTAGACTCTCCTCCAACAAATCATTGGTAGCGTCGACGTCGGGACCACCCAGTCCATTCAATTCACTCCTGACGCAACCATTGGCCCCAACAGCAGCGAATAGTGTGTACCCATCATTTTCATTATAGCCCCGCAGAACAATTAAGCCGAGTTTGTCCTTAGCTTCATTCGCTTCGAGTCGCTAAGCTTGAAAGATCCCGCTGCTCCCCAATACCCTGCTCTTGCTTTCTCCGCCAAGTTCACGTAAGTCGTCTCTCTTGCCAATCACAGAGCCAAGTGTGTTTACCTTGTACCCTTTCAGCATGAACGGCATGACTGGTACCTTTAGCCAGGCGGTTCTCGACCAGATTAAGGGCCAAACTACTGCTCCCCTCGCTGGCGCTACTGCTCCCCCTGCCGCTGCCACGACCGCAGCGACCCCTACAACCTCCGCCAGCAAGGTTTCTTCCGGGACGACCACTGGCACCAAGGCCGGCGCCAGCACCAGCAAACCCTCCAATGCCGCTACCTCTACCAAAGCTGGCTGGTTCGGCATCGTCATTGGCGCCGTCGTTGGTGCCTCCATGTTCTAATTCGGAAAATCTGGCGTTTTCCATTCCGTTATTGAATCCTTTCAATTTTTTTTGTTTCTCGTTTTTCGGGTTCCCCCTTCGTCCGCGGTTAGCAGTGTTTGTCGGAGCTGCGCGCTGTTGTAATCCGACCAAAGTTCACCCCATCATATCACCCTTCACTAAGTACTTCACGACCATTTTCATGATGACGACGATATGGTATTCAAGAGTTAACAGTGATGGGATTAGCTGGCTTACGCTCGTTACAGACGTACTCCAGTGGTGTTCGCTCAATTACTTCATCCCAAGATACCAGCCTAGAGCACATTATAGCATTGGCCCGTTCGAATAATTTACCTCTTCGCGGCCATGACAGCGTCGTGCTGGCATTTCAGAACAATTCGGAAAGTCGTTCAGGTTGGGCATGCAGTCGTGATGCAGCATGGATATGGACTTGGAAGAAATCAGGTTGAGTCGTGCGGGGCAGTCGCAAGTTTTAAACTTTCGCAGAGTATACGGGGCACGGACTCAACATTCAACACCAACCGTTACAGGTACAGTAAGATTATGGGCGTGTAACCACGCGTTGGCAACTAGCATCGGGCGTGCGTGGTGTAGCAATAGTTTTTATGTCTCTGTGAATACGTGCAATTACTGGTGGTAAGTAGATCAGCACTGGTATGGATTATTTACACGGGTACACGAGTATGGAGCTATATGTTACCAGTCTATTCCACAATCCATTGACAAGAGAACTAGACTCTGAGGACTAGATTGCAGTTTTTTTTTCTCGAACCTAGAATTTTGGCATTTCAGACTGCTCCATCATTAGCGAAGGCATGTCGTTTGCTGTGATTTCCGATCCTGTCGTTGTCGACATAAACATCTGTCGTCACGCGGACTCCTTGCCCAGACGAGGCTGCCTGAAGGCAGACGTAGGGTCATTGGAATGCGTCGATATAACGTGAGCTGAATAACTGACCTCTGCAGTAGCACCATCGCTCGGGGATTCATCTTTACGGAGCTGGATTCTCCAGTCTTGTAGATAGGCAGAGGGAGGGCGCGAAAACGCAACGGCCGCTGGTCGCGTCGAGAGATCAATTGTGCTTGTAGTGGGAAGGTCTTCCTCCCTCCCTCCGGCTATACGCATGCGGCTGTTGAAGAGCACGAGTAGGGTATTGCAGTATAGTTTTGCGATGATGAGGACGGGGACAGTGTAGTAGTTGGTGTCCGAATATCCAAAGAAGAGAAAGAGGTTGATGACGGCGACCAATGCTAGAAATGCCTCGTTTGAGCATGACGCGTAGGTAGAATCGTAATTAGCAACTTACCTGTAGCTGTTCCTGTCTCAATAGTAATACGTGTGAGCCTCGTGATCAACAAGTGGGTCGACCTGAAGCCCGTATCATGTTGCGACAGCTAATAAGTGGGAACGTTCAGCTAACGTTGTAAAACAGGGCATAATATTCTCCACCAAGCAAGCAGCATTGCTCTGCTCGGGATGGGAAAACATTGCCCTTATGAAGGTAAACATACCAGGTAAGTCATCGATACAGCAATAGTGACATCGCACAAAGCGCAGCATCCCCACCAGAACTAAACACATATTTCAATGACATCAGCTTATCAGATGAAGGCCATCCTACCCCAGCACTTATGAAAACAGTGGTCTGGTTTAGTCTGCTCAAGCTGCCAATCTCGAATGATTTGACGCCGGTCACCATTCCCGCAATGCATCCAACAATTGAGATCTGCAGGGAGTTGATGCACGATAAGAACCTGGGCGTCTAAAATACGGGCATAACACACTGTGGTGATCACGTATCCGATCACTTTGCGTTTTGAGAGGACGTTGATTCGATACGCGTAGAAAACCTGGACGACACATCCGACTGATGCGCAAATGTTTCAGGATGAAGATTTCCGACGCGACAGGGCTTTTAACGCACCAATTCCACTAAGAATGGGGATACTAAGGCACGTGAACGGTATGTTATCGAGAGCCTCGAAGCTGCCAAAGCCGGCACCGAAACTCGCGAACGCATCGTGGGTGATGACCGCCGTCTGAAGAGTTTCCAAGATGTACACTCCGTAGACGAGACATTTGCAATACAAGCGATCTTTGGGAAATGCAATGTAATAGTAATCTGATAGTCGTATCTTTCAGTACGCTTTTGTGGACGTTTTAGATAGTCAACTCACAGACTTGTATTGAGACAACGCCGAACAAGCCCCAGTTGAAGATATACCCCAGGATCTGCGGTAAAGGGAGGTGATGGGTACAGAGGCGGAGATCTTGGAGATAAGTGATACCAAAGGACCAGAGCTATAGAACCGAGGGCCATTAGTTGCCTAACCTGATGAAGATCATTACGCAACGATATACCTCTTCACTACATCAGCAGGGAGCGAAGACTGCATGATTGGAGAGGTGATACAGTAGATCGCAGGGACGTTCAAGATAGATCGATTCCTTATATAATGGAAACGAGGAAGCGCCTGTACCTAACACCCGGGTTCTTGAAACCACGAGAACACAAACGAGGCGCAAGTAGGGAGAATGTCCCACACCTTAATGGGAGTCTAACCCTTTGTTGCTGTGGGACGTTAAAGAGCCAAGGATAGCGATCATGATCGTATTTAAAGAGTGCGAAGCTATTCATGCACGAACCTCGAGGACCTTGAGCATAACTCCAGCCGTCCACAACGGCCAATCAAACGTATTCAGTGCTTGCGGACGGTCCGAATTGAATGACTGTGGGAGTCCGGCCACTCAGGAGCACAGAAGTCTTCGTTCCGGAAATCCGCGACTCATGGAAGTCATCCTGAGAAACATTGCATAGTAGGACATAGAACGGGAATGTAGAAGAGGCTGAAGGTTCGCAGCCAATGGAACGCCTGGCTTCGGGCTTCTTTCGGTTACGCCGCCGATGTGCAGCCTCGGCATGATGCTTGACGTGCAGTGCGTGTTGTCGTATACATGGGAGACGTGCATTCCGAAAGGCAGGTTCGGACGGACTTTCCCTTTGGCCTATCTAGCCTGTGGAGTCAGTAGAGGACGTCGCAAAAAGTCTGTTGTAGAGTTGGGAGAAGCCCAAGCTTCGGTGTGGATAAGCGGGCAGTAGATGGACCTATTCTATCCCGTGTGTATTCTCCGAGGATAGCAAAATGAAATCGATAAGAGCTGTCGTAATACATGGTTCGATTCGGATTCGTTGGCGAATGAACTAGACCGCATTAAGTGGTGAAGGTGAGGTTGAATACGAGTGACTCACATAGCGAGAAGCCCTCCGCATTGCCGACCTTTTCTAGAAATTACACCATCACAGCATGTGGCTGGACCCTACTTTTCGCTATGACGGGCTAGCAGCGAGAATCGTGTATTGGGGAATCACGTCTATTGGGCCAATGCTGTGCCCACAGCTCCTGGACCGAACCTTGAGGCGAGGTAAGGCCACATATGATACGTTGCCAGCGTCGACTGAGTAAGTTTAAAGAGCAAAAGAGGGCAAACGAGGGGATTGCGTTAACTTTTGACACTTTTCATCACAAGGCTTCAGTGCTGTGTATAGAAACTGGCCCTGACAATGACCTGGATGACTACAGAAAGGAGGAGAATCGAAAAGGGGAGAATCGAGAGTGGTTGGGTCGATAGTTCTGCCAGTGGGAGTCCTCCTCCTGCAACACCCCCTATGTCAATGGCTTATTGGAACGTGTAAATTGCAAGTCTGATGCACAGAATGACAAGGAGGCATATTGACAAGGCAGTCTATTTTAGCAATGTGCCACATCGTGAGTCATAAACCTAACCCTATATAGGGGAACATCTCAATCATGGTGGAATTCCAGAAGTGTCGCTCAGACTGGCTATCTTTTGGTTTCGAAACCGGAGCACCGTTGAATCTAGGGCCTGAACGTTAACGTTGAACTCGTATCTGATCTCCACTGACTCGTAGACTTCCAACGTGGCAATTCATCACGAAGCATGCCTGTCAACATGTCACAATGGATAAATCTATCCACCCACAGTTCACTTTTTCCTCGTCCCCGACGTCAACACTAAACCCGTGGAACTGTTTGAACTATGTGTGCCGTCTAAAACTCTCGCTGGGGTGAGATCTTGGGAGTCTCTTCTCCGAGATCTGCAGCATAGGAAATGTACGCTAGTCAACATCCAGTCCTCTGTTGTGGTTCTTCCCCTCTCAAGC
Source organism: Lyophyllum decastes (assembly GCA_025854295.1). Classification (NCBI taxonomy): domain Eukaryota; kingdom Fungi; phylum Basidiomycota; class Agaricomycetes; order Agaricales; family Lyophyllaceae; genus Lyophyllum; species Lyophyllum decastes. Next base: position 2,738,952 of record CP107705.1, on the reverse strand, counting down.
AGCCGGTTATTCATCTATGCGCTTTCATAACCTCTATTTACAGCGGACCCTTCTTATCCACTCACCGTCTGATTTTCGGCATACACGTACGTCGAGCTAACGCACCTCCTGCAAATCCCTCTAAGATTTGCTTAGTCACGGTTTCCAACTAGGTTCACCTCCATCGTGGTCGTCTAGGGCGGCCGCATCGCATGGCGGGTATGCTCACTGTATGGAACCTGTTCACTCGACAGCCATATCCTCGTGGCCTGCGAAATTGTAATGCATAGATTTTCTTTACGACTACCTTCGTGCCACTCCACAGACCCCAGTAAATCCCCATTCAGAACCAGTGTATAGGCTCCGGCGTTGTGAGCCCTGTCACGCTATCTTTGGGCTGATTCGGAATGCCGCCACCTGCCGCCTGGTTCAGAGATGCCTTCGAAAAGTAATGAATTCAAAAGCCATTGCCGTTTGAGCATCAACAATATCGCTCGAAGAGTATTCCGGCTATGGTGTTCACAACATCCGAATTAATGAAATGTTTGTGACGAGGATCGCGTTTGGCAAGCCTGACAACTACACCGTGAAATGTGCATCCGCAGAGGTACGTTCATCGTCCGCATGTAATTCGGTACGACACTTGATTCGTAATGATCACAATGTGGAATGACTGAGAGGTTAGCAATTCATGTCTTGCCTGCGTGTAAAGATATCGTTTATTGCTCGCCGCGAAAGCATCGCTGGCTAGAGTACTGCGAGCTTTGTGAAGCCATTCAACGAGACGAGGCCCGCCCTCAAAATTACACGTGTTTAGAGATTGGAACCCCCCGACCCGCCTTACAACATCTCATACTTTACTTTTGAAAAATGACGAACAGCCAGCTATAGTTCATTATGGATGGACGTGTTTTCCATCCTTCGAGCTCGTGCCGGGTTGGAAAGTTTGTTTCCAATCACGGGTTGCGTAATTAATGTGATATGGTTATCCTCTTGACCTGGGGGTACCTCCCATGCCAATCGTTCCTGGTCTTGCCTCCGGAGGCGTCCCCACGGACTATCCGGAAGAACCCTGAGAAGGGAAGCACGTTCAGCGTAGCATGTTAGAGTTACAAACACATCCATGTTGCAGTGAACGCGGCTGGAAAAAAACGACCGCGGTTTAGACACGGTGACGGTCGCCGTCTTGGGGTGTGCATGAATTATGTGTCCCAGGCTGCGGCTTAAGCGCAGAGAAGCACAAGGCGTACCGCGACCAAACGCGTCCGGTGTTTACTGGGCTAGGACGTAGTTGAACGAACGTAACCACCGTTGTGGGAAGGAACACAAGGAGAGCCAGACATTTGGTATTAGGCCTAGGCAGACTGATATGGAAGATTTGGCAGAGATATTCGAGACGGAACATGTCCCAGAAACGACGCGTTCAACCTGTGCACACTCGCAGAAACGCGCGCGCCGTGCCGTCAGGAGGCGACTGATTCTGCCATTTGACACCACTATAGACGAGGGTATCATCTATCGCACCATACGTGAGCGTTGGGCAATTTTTCGTCCACTCACCCAGGGTTAGGGTCGCTGTCACAGCCGTCCTCCTGCTCCAGATTGCCCGCATCTACAACCTCTCCGAACAGTATAGTCGAGCAGGGTACAAGAAGTGGGTTGCGGTGTCGATGTCGGGTGCATACGGTGTCTGGGACTGCAGCGAATATGAAACAGCCCGGCGCAGACATCCAGTCGCGGAAACCCAAACTGCGATTCCTAAGCGTCCCGAGGTCGTCTTATATTGATACCATAGACGACTTCGCCCGTAGGTTCAAGGGTGAAGCGCAGCCGACTCGTGCGGGGTTTGTCTTCTATTCTCGTATGTATGAGTTGTCAGGGGTTCTGACGAAGCCGACGCATTGACTTCCGTCCTCTCCGATGTCGAGGATTCGTTCCTGGTACCCCTAGTCCAGATCTCTTCGCAATCGTCATCCACAATAAGTTCACCAGCCCCAAGGTAATAGCAGGCAGATCGTGGTCGTCTCGGATTCCTGAGCAGACTCCAGCCTCCGAAAGCACCCGATCTCCGCTATGAACGTAAGCTCAGATGGTGTTTTGCTACCCTGGTGGTCCCTCGTCTTCAGTGAACATTCAAACCTTCGTCGACCGTCAGTTTGGTAGAAACAGATCATTAGCCGAACTTCTTCTGTTGATAGGCAATCAGAGCCTTGGCCAAATGTCAAGATCCTGTTGAGTTAAAGATGATGCGGAGATAGGAACGGTGCGGGACGCCGCCTTGGACCAAGCCTAGTGCGGAACGGGTTTATTTCACCAGTGACCGAGGTTATGATTTCCCGTTGAGGACCACGGTTTATTATTTATGGGGGCGGTCCTTTCTGCGGTTTGGCCGGGGTGTAGTATGGGCATCCTCCTCCTGCTAACGATGATTATAGTGCGGCTATGCATGTGTTATAGATAATTATCATGATGTTGTCGAGTTGGTCGATTGTTGAAACACGGGTGGACGTGAATTATGTCTCCGAGCAAACCCACCGACCTTTAACTCCTCCCATGTCCGGTCGCTGACTCTGAGCACAAATTCCGTGTCCACAACACCGATGCTCACAGCGACTCGTTTTCTACTTCCATCCACTTATCTTTTCGCAACTAATACCCGCATTCACAGCACACGACTGCACAGCCGCCAGACTCGTACCATGGCTTCTTCCTCTTCCACCCCTCTCAGTCCCTCAACTGCACCCATAACGACGTTGAGCACCACCATCGAAGACGTGCGGTTCCCCATCTCGCCAATACCGACAAACCCGCTAGGAGACGGACGTCACATATGCACTGCTGCTGCACTCATCATTGGGTGCGTCCCTGCATACCTAGAAATCATCGAGTATCAGGCCTTGGGTACTTACTTGATACTTGTTCTAGCGACGAAATTCTGAATGGCAAGACGCTAGACCGAAATTCACACTTCTTTGCACGGTATTGCTTCGAGCACGGTGTTGACTTGTGCGTCTCCTCCTGCTCCTCCTATCTGTTGGGTCACTGCCTTAAGCGTCTGTGACTGACCTGCAGAAAACGGATAGAGGTCGTCGCTGATGACGAGGAGGAAATGTACGTATTGCGTCTGCGGTGTGTGGATGCCACCCCTGGAACTCACCAGTGACACGATAGCATCGAGGCGAGCAGACGCATGGTGAATAAATACGATTTCGTGATCACGACTGGGGGTATCGGACCTACACACGATGGTGCGCACAACTTTTGCTTTCTACTGAAGTGAACATTTGTTCAACGAAGCACGACTCCTATGTTACCAACAGATATAACCTATGCCTCCCTCGCCAAAGCCTTCAACCAATCCCTCCTCTACCATCCCGAGACGCTACGACGCATGGAGGCGCTCAGCAAGCACCGCAAATGGACCATGCAAGCGAACGCACAACAGCGAGAGGCGGCGCACCGGATGGCGCTGTTCCCCGAACACGCGGAGATCATCTTTATCGGCGAGGATATCTGGGTCGTGCGTCCGCATTCCCCCCCGAGTTGCCGTGCGAGGACACTGATATCGGGTTGATTGTCATTAGCCCGTGATACGACTAGAAGGCCGCCTATGCGTGTTCCCTGGGATACCCTCACTCTTCCAACGAATGCTAACAGGTCTGACACCCTTCCTTCCCTTTCCCCCAAAAAGCGAGCGGCCACTGCGGATACAGGTCTTCACAGAGTCAGTACCTCCTCGCCTCTTGGTTTATTCCTCCAATTGCGCAAAGTATTGACCCCAACACGCGCCTACAGGCGCCCAGAATCGATGATCGCGCCCTACCTCACATCGCTGCAAGCGCGCCTCAAGGAGCGCGGAATCCAGGTCGGGTCGTACCCCGTACTCGGGAAGGGCGTCTTTGTGAGCCTCATTGGGAGAGACCTTTGCGGGAAGGGTGAGAATATGTTGTGGCTTGCGGACGTGGCAAGGGAGGTAGAGAAGGAGGTTGGGGGTCGTGTGGTTAGTGATGAGGAAATTGCACAGAAAAAGAAAGAAGGGTGGGAGGCGATTGAGGAGAGGGCTAAGATATAGCTCTAGACGGTCTCATGGTGCTGTTGTTCAGATGCGGTCGGCTGATGCACTGGTAGTATACGATATATTTTCTGGCCTTCCGTTGAACAGCCCGAGGGTGATACTTGCCCGACTTCCTCATTGTTGATCTAATCTAATCTTCGTGGATTTCTTAAAACATCAACTTGCCGTGCTCGGCGGTTTCACTCCCACCTTGTATTGAATTCTCACTGCTGTCATGGTCAGGCGCCAAGGAAGTGGCTTGGGCTTGAATCCAACCGTCGTGTTCGTGTGAGGGGATTATGTGAGCCTACTGTATGCAGGCAACTGCGGTATGAATGAGGGCGTGGCTAAGGTCCATCCCCACATTCCCCTCAAGCCTCGTTGTCCGTTACTCTACTATGTCAAATACGGAACAGCTGCCGGAAACCATTACATATGGGAAAGGCATGACAATGGTAAGCACCATCCGCCCCAGCTCAGCGCAGTGATGCGGCTAACATGGACATTGACGTAGGCCTTCCTCCGGAATGAAGCGTACATAGTGAAGAACGTGACCTCAGGTGATCCCGACGCCGACACGCTATACGTCCCGCCGCACTGGCATGAGACGCACGACGAGATCATCCGGGTCGTGGAGGGCAAGATGGAGATCACGCTCGGCGCCAGCGTCAGAGAGTGCACGCCCGAAGACGGGGACGTGGTGATTCCGAAGGGCGTCGTGCATAGCTTGCGGACGTTCAAAGGCGTCGCATGCACGTTTTATGAAAGGACGGATCCGATGGTAAGTTGGAATCGTTGGTCTTCTATGTTGTCGGGTGTCGAACTAGGAGACAGGACGACGAAAAGGAGATATTCTTCCGCAATCTTCTAGGGAAGGGAGCAATGTCGGCGAATGTATTCGATGCGATGTTGATATTGTATCACGGTGACACGGTGCCTGCTCTCCCTGGTCACTTCATCTGGCTCGAGAAGTTTGTGAGTTCATTGTGGACATGATAACTTTACAGAACTCTGGCTGACTTCGCACAATACACAGTTCGTCACGTTGATTGGAGGTTATGTTGCACCGCTGTTGGGCTATAAGAGGACGTACGTGTCGCTGAAGAAAACGGATTAACATGCAAGCTACGCACAAGGACGGCTGTAACTGTACAATCACCCGGTTCTATTGATATCACTGTAAAGCGTCCTAGGTTACATTACGGTATAATATCCTATAGGTAAAGCAAGAACGACGGACTCCGGGAATTATGAGCTTGCTGCATCGCTCTCACTCAAGGGATCGGTGGTCGGAGGCGTCCTCAATCCTGTCGCCTGTGTTGAACAGCACTGAGTCATCCCAAAATACTGGAGTACAAAAAGCCCACGAACCGCATCTATTCCTTGAGCAGGGGCAAAAGCCTGCTTTTGAATATTATACAAGGTGGCGTATTCCCCGTTGAGGGCGAGTAGGTCTTTATGCACCCCAGATTCGACGATTTCACCATTCTTCATGCAGCTGTGAAAACCTGTCAATCGAAGCCATTGAGGACGAGATGTGTTACGTACATGATAAGATCGGCATACTTGGTGAGATGGCCAAAGCGGTGAGTGACGAATATCATGGTTCTCCCTGCCTGCTCGGACCGCAGACGATCAAACAGCTCGAGTTCCCCTCTCGGGTCCAGCGCGGAACTTGGTTCATCTACGGCAATGAAATTGATTCGAGGAGAACGCAGCCGCATAAAAGTTCGCGACCTAGAAAAGAGGTAGCAGTAAATTCCCCCATCACGGGCAGGTAGACTAGACACGACTCACGCTACCAATCGTTGTTTCTCTCCTCCTGTCAATAGCACGCATATATAAGACATACCAGCAAGAAGGACAGTTGTGACATACCGGACACCTGAGCCGTCATTTCCAGGCTTTCGAGGATATCCGTTAGTACCCCGTGTTCCGACCCGTCCAGACTATACCCTTGAGCAGTCTTCACCGGCTCGAGGACTGTATCGAGGCCGTCTTTCAAACCTACCAGTACATCACTAGCACCCCCCTTTACCACAGACTCCTTGATCATTTCTCTATCGTTGACACACGCGGAATATCCCAGACCGACGTTCTCGGCTAGACTAAGCGGGTATATCTTGTGATCCTGGTTGAGTATCGCCGTCGCATCATGGAGATCGGCTATCTTGTAGTCCTGGATGGGAAGGCCATTCACGAGGAGCACGCCAGAGGTCACATCGTACGTCCTTGTGAGCAGCTTGATGAACGTCGATTTTCCGCTCCCGTTCTCACCGACGATGACGACCAGTTGCCCCGGTTTGATTTGGAGTGACACGTTTTTCAGAGCGCCTTCTTTGGACTTTGTGCCTGGGTATACGAACGATACATTCCTGTGAGAAGAAAAGTTGGGACATGGGTGAGAAGCTTCACATAACGGCTTACTGGAGGTCGAGATCCATTCCCTTGCTATCTTCTGGAGGTCGATAGTCAGTGGTTCCATCAGTCAGCCTGAGTTCCTCGACATGATAGAGAGCCTCGATACTGGCCAGCGTGTATAAGATGTTAGAGAGCATCTGGAACACGGTTTCAATGCTGCTAGTCAGGATCGAGGATTGCTGCTGAAGGATCGCAAGAGTGGACATCGTGTTGGATGATGGGTCGAGCATGGCGCAATGTGCAAAGTACATCTGCAGAGAGGCGGTAAGGCATGGTGCGTGGACTGAAGGGTGTTTGAGCTACTAGTGGTATTTCCAAGGAAAACGCCCGGAAAATTTGAAAGAAGGGCTTGGTGTCCGTTCGTAAATCTTCATGCGGGCTCTCGCTGAGCTTGGTGCCTAATCCCTTTCGCGCTTTCTTGTATTCTGGGTGGAGGAAGCATGTGACGACAGTACTTGATGCTACTGTGAATGTCTTACCTTTCATGACATGCTGGGAAAGGTTGTTGATCACAATATCTTCTCGGTACTCGGAAGCACCTAGTTGATGGAGAGCCTGCAACCGAATGAAGTCCTCGTTGTCAGAGAACAATACCATCGCTGGAGATATATCAGCACAAAACGCGCAATGAATTCCGAAAGGTATCCTGACGTTGTGTGAAAGGAGTCTTCATAGCTCTCGCCCCTAATGGATAAATTAAGCATAAAGTTGTAAAGAACGATCCACCGTGTGCCTGGTATAGAATAGAGGTGACGATGGTGAACAAGCCCAAAACATTGAAGCATGTTTCGCAGATCTCCGCAAAGCTGTACCAGCCGGTGTAAGCATATGGCCTCTCCGTTTTGCTTTCTGTTGTTTGACGTCAAAACCAGAAACTGCAGGATATGATATATTCGCGCACGCTGGAGGGTGAGGAGATCGTATCTGAGGTTTTCTGACAAATTCAAAACGACTTCAGACCAAGAATATAAGGGAATGTGGAAGAGCTCAAAAACTGACCTCTCATCAGGTGTTCTTGAAAATACATTTCGACCTGTGACGACAATTTTGGAGTATAGGTATTCCTGGGAAGGTGTCATGACAGGCAGGAAAAGCAATTCTAATTCATACTGCAAGCTTGAAGTCAAGGCCGACGTAAGCACGGAGAGAAAATGGGCAACGATTGCAAGAAGAACGGTTTTCGGATTTCCGTGCCCATCGCGCAGATAGGCCTCGAGCTGAGATTGCATCAGACAAAGTGACAATGGAGCCCGACGTAACGCACCGCGACGAACAGCTGAGACGAGATGTAAACAGTGATTCCAGGCTCGATGGCTTTCCAAGCTCTGGAAATCAGAAAGATGATTACGAGGGGGGGATTCAATGTGTAGACGTCCGTCGCAAGGCTGCGTACATGAGGCAGCGTGGAGATGTACTTGTTCCAAACTCCAACCCAGCGGGAAGGACTGATGGAAAATGATTCCTTCAGCGTCAAGACTTTCCAGACCCCCACGATTCTCGTATGGACGGAAGTTGGTAGGTCGATGAGCTTGGGGATATTGGAAACCTTCTCGTTTGACATGGTGGCACCTGAAAAAGGTGCTTGGAGTCTTGCATCAGAATCCTTTTATGCGCTGAGGGCACAGCGTTGACCGGATACTTGTATCAGGGGATCCGCCGAGCAGATCTGGCTGTACGCTCGTGATAGAAGGAGTTGGGAACAGCCTTACCTGAGGATGAAGCACTTTTATCTTGTTACTTGCGTGGGCGCAACAACATACGAAGATGATCAACCTGATGATCCTTGGGAACGTGCTTCGGATTCTGAGTGATATCTAACATCGCCCCTCTTGCACGAGGCTGCGTATGACTGGAAAGAAAAATGATGTCAGTAGACGCTGAGGCTTAATTGACCTGAAGGCTGAGCCTGATCTCCTGAGATTTGTGAAGGTTCCGAGATTTGGTCCTGTTAGGATCAGAGGGGCGATCCTTGTGACATCATGTCCAGTGGCACGTGTTGGTTGAAGCACTTGACGACAACGACGGCGACGACTTTCACGCTCCATCTCCTCATCAAGATCTTCTGGTCCATCACCAGCACCCTATGCATCTCCCGCGAAACTTTCTTCAATAAAAAAAAATCTCAACCAAGCTCAACCTCACGATCTCTCACCAACGCTCTTTCACCCCACCAACACTCATTCACTGTACCCGGATACACATCAAGATGTACTCGCAAACCCTCGCCCTGGTTTTGGCTTTCTGGATTTTGAATCTCGCTTTGCCAGTCCATGCTGGTATATATGTGCGTCGAGCTAACTGTAATGCCAACAGAATATTGAATTTGGATCTTGGCCTTGTAGGTACTCAAGCCCGCTGCGGGCTCCAAGTGCCATGGCGGCCAGACTTGCACTATTGAATGGTTAGACGATGGCATTCGGCCTTTACTTTCTGCCGCTGGCGTCTGTACTTTTGGCCTTCACACCGGCAAACAGGTACGTCGATATATGCGTCAATCCGATCGGAACACGCTGCTCACGCGCGCACTAATTACCCTCAGAAACTCGTGCAGGCGATAGCACCTGCGGATGTATCGAAAGTGCACTCTATCACTTTCAAGGTGCGTAGAATAGCACTCGTCGCCGCTCGTGTGCTAATGGTAGCACGCCGTTAGCCCAACCCGGCCGCTGGGCCAAACTCGAACGCATAGTGAGCTCTCGTCTTTTTGCCCTTTTTGTTACCCAGTCTGACCACTCTTCTAGCTACATCAGCATCATCTCCACCAGTTTCAAAGACAACTCCAGCACCCCTTACATGGCTTTTTCTCCGTTCTTCAGGCATGTTCTTGCATGTATGAACGTACCGAACCATCTCATCTGATCGTCTTCGTAGCATCGACGGGATGACAGGCTCGTTTGATAACCCCCTGCCCGAGGCTACCTCTACAATACCCATTCCCTCGTCCCTCACCCAATCCCCCACCGGATCAGGCACAGCAACCTCACGCTCGACGACAAAGCTTTCTACCATCACTGTCGGCACCCTCTCGACATCGCTGCCTCCACTACCCACGCCGATCAATACCAGACCAGCGACCACAACGAACCCCGTGCCTCCCTCAAGTACCCCGTCCTTATCCTCGCCGCTGTCTCCGACGAGGCTCTCGACCTCGGTACTATCTTCAACAACACCGACCGGGAACCGAAATACGCCATCGTCGAACGGTGTTCCAAGACGTGGCTTCTCAGTCCCCACCCTCGCGGTCCTCGTGCTTGTCCTGTCACCGTTGCTGCTGTCCCTCTTCTAGGCCTGAACTTCCTCCCTGCTTTCTCTTCCTTTTTGGGAGTTCACTTTCTTCATTCGTTTTCACTTATCTTTATTGCGATACTATATCCCCTGTGGGGTGACCATTCTTATCACTGGCACACAGCCGGTGCCTTGAGTTTCCCCAACTTCGGCCTCTGGCGTAACATTTATACTTATGCGTCTCTGGCCTGGCTACGGACTTCATCGAAAGCCTGCGTCTCCACGCGATACCTCCGTCGCCTCCCACATTCCGATATAGTTACAGCCACCATCTCCGTCCCATGCACATGATACCTCGCCTGCGCTGCCCAGCCTCATCGCATTGTCTTTATCACCGCTCTCAGAGCGCTGCCATCCATACAATCCGTACCTACATAAGTATTTGTTATGCAGTACGCTTAGGTTTGCTTCCTCGCTCTCCTTGCGCATACAATGATGAACATCCCCAACCATTTTACCCTCGAGTAGAGATGAGTGTCTGACCACAAGTCGGGGTCGACCATAGATCAGGGTATGTGCTTCACCATCAACACCGAGGTTCCCACGCCGTCTCTTCCTTTGACTTGACGCAACACTGGGACATAAGATCCGAGATGGCTTGTTGGTTGCACTACTCCCATGCAATTCCCAGCGTTTCAACTTACTTGGCGAGATATGATGATCAAAGCCTGTACTGGAAGTGGCTTGCCTTCTGAATCCCATGCACAGTTTCGGTCTTTGTCTCCTGAAACCATTAATCGCGTCATTTTCAATATGGATAATTCAAGCCAGGTATATCAGGGGGCGCTGATGATCTTGCCCCCACTTTTCAGACTCCACCACCTGGAACGTTACAAGTCCCTTGGCTGAAATACCCAGCATCCTCTGTAGGATTTACTGATATCATTGCCTTAGTTCTCCTAGGAGGACCAGGGGTCAGGCACTACAAGTAGTTCGCTCATTGGCTCACCCCAAGCCGTACAGTCCTTTCTCAAGGTTTTTAACACCAGACAGGCATACTCACAGATACTAGAACATGTTCGTAGCAACCCACGACGAATGCTCCCGGACACCCATTGCGTTCGATCCGACATTGAACTCACACAATCTCCCTCTCCCTATCGCTCATACAAAACAGATTGATCACCTCATCTCGAGCCTCGAATGTGGCTTATCATCCCTCAATGTCGGCGTCAACACCTGTGACGGACGGCTTACCTCCCCCAACGGCGACATAGACACCTCCATCGCCAGAGGGACCGTCCAATCAACCCGCATCCGGCTCGTTGACCACCCTGACTTACCCCGCAATACCATTGCACCTCACCGGCGACTCCCAGACGACATCCTTCTCACCATCTTCGCCCTCTGCTTCCCCAGCCCCATCAAGGTGCCCCTCCCACGCGCCTGGCCGCATGCGAACCCCTTCGCCCCTCTGCCGGTTGCCTGGCAGACCGCGGAGCCGTGGAACCTCCTTGCGGTGTGCACAAGATGGCGCTGCCTCATCCTCGGGGCGCCGACGCTGTGGTCGAATCTGGCGTTCCAGTTCAGGCAGATGGGCCACTACGCACGCCATGCGAACTTTTTTAAGGAGCTGCTAGCGCGCAGCGGTGAGAGTACCCCTGTAAAACTGGAGGTCCGGGCTGAGGATCGGGAGTCGCGGTGGACGGGTGATGGGGCTGCCCATCTAGCGTCGGAACTGATCATCGCACATGCTGCGCGATTTAGGGAGCTCACCCTGGCGCTGCCAGCCTCGGTGCTGGACCCATTCCTTGCATCGCCCCCCACTTCAGCCAGCTTTGACCAACTCGAACGCGTCCTCGTTGAATATCCAGCGGGTAATGTAGTGGATAGCGCTGTTATCCGACATGTCTTCAGCGGTGCCCAGCGTCTTCGGAGATTCGCAATACACGGTAGACTCCCCTCATGTTCACTCGAGCTGCCTTGGGAGCAGCTCTCGGAACTCCATCTAGGACGCACAACGGGCACAGCGGAGGACTGCCACCGTATCTTGCAACGGTGCCCCAACCTCGTCAGCTGCACCATCAGCTTCTTCGAAGCCACACCGTCCCCTCCGCATCCCCCAAATCTACACCAGCCTTCCCTGCCCCTCACAACGCTTCCCCACCTAACCTCATTCGCGCTCGACTGCAGTCCCCTCTCCCCGTTCCTCACGCGTTTGCAACTCCCCGCGCTCTCGTCCTTGACTCTTCACACCGACATCGACCGCACGAGCTGCGACACCGCGTTACTCCCCTTTCTCGCCCTCTCCCCCTGTCTCACCCACCTGACGCTCACGTGGTGGGTCCCTTCCGACACCATCAAGACACTCCTCCGCGCCGTGCCGCGCCTCACGCACTTCCATTTCGTACCCGGCAAGACGGCAGAGGTGTTTAAGCTCCTGTGGGCGGTGGACCTCGCGCCACGGCTGGAGTGTCTGACGTTTGTGTGCTATCCGGTTATCTGGGAGGAGGTGGTGGAGATTATTGGGCTAAGGGGGTTGGTGGGGAGGTTGAAGGAGGTGCATATTGAGACGTTCTTTAGGAAGGATGTGGAGGTGTGGGAGAGGGATCCGAGGATGAGAACGTTGAGGGAGATGGGGATGAGGTTGGAACTTACGAATAAGATGGAGGGTAGATGTTCGTAGAGGAGCTATCTCTTGGATGATCTGTCATGTTGGGTACTTCTCCATTGGAACATGAGCCAAAACTGTACGCACAATTAAATAACTCATAGGGAAGATGATATATGGTATCAACGGTAATAGCAATTCATCTATCTTACCGATATTGTGCACCTCTACATCTGAGGACGATATATCGTCGTCAGATCGTACTACCACTGTGTATAGTCCTCTTTGACACTCCGTCTTTTTCAACTTCTCAACGTTACATGTGGGTTGGACCAGTGGATTCCAGGACGGACCCAATGTAGTAACGTACGAACTAATTCCAAAAACAGAGCTTTGGGGGCACCGCGGATTGAACGCGGGACCTTCAGAAATTATCAACAGCCGTAGATGTTCGCTTCAGTCTGCTGCTCTCCCAACTGAGCTATGCCCCCAATACAGATGAACTTGACCGCTGCAACCAAGTGTCCATCTATTCATTGATCCACTACATCGCCTCCGGCACATATTTCGCAGACTTGCCAGCATCACGACGCACCCACTGTTAGAATATTGTATCATCATTGGGTGCCTCACAAGCAATTGGCGCTGTCTCGCCAATTTCAGTTATCAGCCTCCGTTCCCAGCTGGTCCCTTTCATTCTCATGTGGCATATGAAGGTAAATGCCATTTACCTTCATACCTTTCTCTCATATTCCATGTTATCGTTACTGAGTATATAGGTAGTTTATTTCGTTGTTGTAATGTACCTGCTTCCCGCTCGAGCTCACTTGAGGTCAAACGCAGATCTAATCTTATCTCTTGAATATCGCGATCTACCTCAACGATTTCAACATGTGTTCATAATCCCATTCGGCTAAAAATCGTTTTGAGGCAATAGAGCCTTCAAGTTGCACTTCACGCCCTTCCTTTTCCGCCCTTTCCACTCACTCTCCAGCTAACGGGAGCCTTCTCAGTGCTTAAGTACATCTGGGCATCAGCCATGGAGCCGCAGAAGGGGGACCCGCAACGGTCTGCACAACCGAATTTCCATGAAATTCTCTGTATGGTTTCACCGTGAACCAGCCTCCTGCGCCTTGTTCCTACAGCAGCGAGTGTCAGCGCTCATCATCGTCAGCGTCCTTAAATCAAACTCGAGGCGCGTGCTCCCAAATCGCAGCCGCGTACCATGAAATCTCGAGGTTTGTCCGCCTTTATTCCTAACATACACGTCGACAGACGACAGGATCTAGCTCGTATCTGTCAACCCAGAAACCTGCCCAAACTTTTCCCGTAAACTCAGTAGGTACGGATATCTATCAGTAGTCGACCACCGCTCGTCTGTTTTTCAGTATCTGATAATCATCAACAGCCTTCCCAATGACCGAAGGATAGGGCGAGAACTGTCACCGGGACTGCGGGGATACCAGCGCTCAGATAAAGCTGAAACGTCCACATCCCTAAGATGGCATACGGTGACACCGTTCACACCTATACCCCTTTGGAATGACGTCGTTAAACTTCTCTCGGCTTCCTCTTAAGTCTACAAGTCGAGATTCGTGTTGCGTCCAATCTCCTCATTGCGGTACCCCGCAGTGCCCTGCTATTATTACCTTGCCCCTTCCCAGGTCTACCAACACAGTTCGTGCTATATACGAGCGCTCTGCCTTTGCACGCCTGAGTGTATGACCTGTCTCGGCACCTACGTACCTCCATAGCCCACATTGGACCCTGGTGGATCTGTTCCCGTTCTCAAGGCATTGAACAAGCCAAGTGTCTACTGTGGCGTTCCTGCTATATCTGTTATTGTTATCTATTGTGGCCACGTCCTCGCGGCGGGCTCAGTTTGCAATCCCGGGGAGACTATATCCGACCGGGACATGATTTAAAGTTTGTTCATTGATACTAGGCTTAGCACACTTCAGATCGATGCATCTTGGACGATTAGCAGCTTTCGCACATTCGGAGAACTATCAAGACCTCCACAGCGTGCATGTTACTTTTTTTTTGCCTGCTTACAAGGCGTCTTGATAACCATCGTCCTCATCATGGCTTCTACTCTGGCTAAACCAGGTCGCCATCGCCTTATTAAAATGCTAATACTGTAAGTTCGGGTCACTCAGGGATATTTCCGACAGTATGTTCACCAGATACTGGCAGAGTGATACATCGCGTCCTCTAATGAGAGCATAAGCATTATGTATTGTCAGTTGTCAATTAGAGTGCACCTGATGTGTAAGGTAGTCGTGGTCAAACTCCAGCCATTGCCAGTTAAAAGCTCCCCCATGCCTGTGCCAACCGTGCCAGCTCGTTCGAAATGGTGAGCAGGCTGGCTCACTTTCGGTTGCTCTCAGGAGGTTGATCGTGCCTGCACCACAAGTTCACAGGAAATTCTTTTTCGCCATGTGATCATTCCTCTTTCTATCTTTGTCTCAAACTCAGGTAAGTATACACAAATGTACGGTTCTAAGAAAAATGGATTCTATGTATGAGAAAAGAAAAACATATCATACAAGAAGCTGTGATCACCTCGCTGGTTGCCAGGATCATGCTTCAGACGATGGACCTGCGGCAGTTTTGTTAGCCCAGGCTAGCAGGCACGCATTGCTCCCTTTAAATCTTGACTGATCTTGCAGTTGATTTTGGCCTTCGGACCTTCAAGACGTTTGGTGGAAGTTGGCGTGGTGTGACAGATGGTCATTCTGAAAAACGTCAATGCGCACCAGCACAGCAGCTTGTGTGAAAATGGAAACTGAGCATGAAATTTGAGCCTACAAAGAAAGCGTACCTGGATCCTGCGTGCCATCATTAACCTCGGTGATGCCACCAAACGTAACTCGCTAGGTTGGTTTTGTAGGATGTCAAGAAGTGTCGACAACACGCGCATGGGCGAGATCCCGTGCAAAAAACTTTTCAGTTGCTACTTCGTAAGTCGCCATTTGAGAATCATCCAGTGAGTACAGAGGTGGCAAATTAGCATGTTGTAAGGAGAGGCAGCGGAAAGCGAGATTCCATGATTGCCCAAATGTACACATGTACAAACAACAAAGTGGCTGGTCGTCATAACATGCATCTGGGATTAGAACAAGAATCAACGGGATTTATGAGTTCAGGGATAGGTATATGTGCATATTGGATGTTATGAAAGGCACAGAAATAATAGTCTTGGTGAAATCAGGACTTGAGAGTAAAGGTCAGACAAATGGACGAAAGCTATCAAAGATTTCCATTGTGGACTAAGTCCAAGCCAACGTATCAATGATATACAACCAACAATTCCACTACAGAACTAAATGTATTCTCAGAAATGGTTCGTAGGTACTCAAGGAGAATGCTTCGGACATGCAGAATAGGTAGTTTTGACAGCTAGGCTAGTGATAAGGAAATTGGCTCGAGTATGGTGCAGCAGCATGATTCCGGCACTTCCGCAAACATAGACGGTGTTGTAGATTTCCGAAGATTTGGTGTCCGATGCACCAAGCCACAGGCAAGGCTACTTGGTCCCATCGCAGTACAAGCATCCTATGACAGTGAGACTGACAATAAATACGGGAAATCCCAGAAAGTTCAAATCTGCGCAATGGCGAGGCTAGAGAAAGTGTTGTCATGCATTAGGCAGGTATCTGTCTGAAACAAAGAGACACAAACGGAGTCATAAGCATGGTGGAAATTTCGGAGCAAGGGCAGAATATGTCATTTCTCGCCATGTTTTTCCAGGAACCGGCCAATCGGGATCGAGGTTTGAGCTCATAGAAGGTGGATAATTATAGATAGGCACAAGAAAAGATGCGGAAATCTGTCGATGACGAAGAATTGATGGAGAACCAAGGACTGAGCACACACCCAAAGCTGGACGTCGGGGGTTGCCGGTATATTTGGCGATGCTTGGTCGCCACTTGTGACAACAGCCCACAATACATAATGGCTTCGCTCTCAGTAGAATGGTTTAATGCATTAAAGTGACGGTACAGCCTGGTATGTTATCTGACAACCTGTTTTGATCAACCCCGATTACCGACAGAGCCTCCAACAACTGGGTGTGATAAATAACAATCTATACGCGGGCAGCGATGAAACGCTCTCCCCAAGGAATGTTTGGGTCATACTATATCTGCAAAACTCTTAGCCGACATAGCCGTCGGGTATACATCTTCTAATGATTCCTCTTGTTTCCTGGAGGACCCGTGTCGGGGATTGCTGTGATTGGTTGAGAGACAGTGTTCTGCACGTTGTTTTGTTCAAAAGAAGGAGTCCCTGACCTATTCTCAAAGAGGAATCTGCCATGGCAGATTTTAGTTTGCCTCAGCAGAATTTAAAACGTAGATGTATATAAAGTAGTCATAGTCGCGTTCAGAGACGAACATCCTGTGTTCACTCGCCCACCGACAAGAACATCTGTCCTGCGCCGAATTCCAAATGGCCCCTTCCTTGCAGGTTGTTAACTTTGTTTCAGTGATGTGCGAGTCTCTCCTCGTCGGTACGTTGGTAGCTAGTAGTAAGGCAAGGCACAGTGCTGACACACAGTGTTCATGTTAGGTGCATATGCAGTCCTGGTTGGTCTAGTTGCCTGGGTGTTGATGTATGCAGCCGAAAACAATGGAGAGTGTAGGCTTCCTTCGCTAACCAACCATTACAGAACGGGCCACCGCTCCATGCCTACGATGCATAAGGTCATCTTTGGTGCCTCGATCACCATGTTTTTCATTTCTGTAGCCCACCTTGGCCTTCTGGTGCAGCAGGTCACTGTGACTCCTGTCCCTAAACCAAACTTTCGAATACAAATTGTGCTTTGTACCATTCAAGTACGTCGGCAAGAAAGTGATCCAATTTCATGTTCTTATTCAACGCAGTTTGTTATTGGCGATCTCATTCTGATTTGGAGGTAAGTTGCCAGTGCACCACATCTAACTGTCGTAGTGCTAAACATTGCGACTCGCCTGTAACAGAGTCTGGATTGTTTGGGGACGGAACTACTGGGTGGCTCTAGGGCCGCTTATAATTAAGTATGATCGTCGCAGCAGGTCATTACATTGTGGCTTCCACATTGGCTGCCTTGGGGAAATAACATATTCAACACAAATAGGTTTTGCCTTCAACATTGCAACATCAGTATTCACCGAAACGCGTTCATTCTACACGGTTGCACCTCCAGCGCTGATCGTGGCGAATACCTCTATCTGCACATTACTCATCGCTAGTAGAATATGGTGAGAGACTACCAATACTGCTGTGCAAACGACTCAATTTGCCTTTAATCCTCAACTAGGTACATGCACTATCAAGTCAACAGGTCAGGAGGTGCTTCCACAACGCAGCTGAATGCCTACAGAGGAGCGTTGATTTTGGTCATCGAATCGGGAGCGCTGTACGCATTGGCTCAGGTACCTCAGAAAATTTGTCTCTTTGTCATGCTTGAGCTAATCAAACACGGGCAGCTTCTCAGCCTCATTCTCAATCATATAAAAAATGTTGGATTGCCTATTCTGCTCAACTTGGAAATCCCTCTAATTGTAACTCTCCTTGCACCCTTCTCTGGCGCGCGTACTAATTTGTACTAGGGAATTCTCCCAACACTTATTCTTGTTTTTGTTCACTTTCAAATGGTTCCAGGGACCAGGTCATCGATGCGGTATTCGCAAAGCCCTTACCGGGATGCGTCACAGCCCACTCGTGTTACTATCAACACTTTCACCTCCAGAACGATCACCAGCGGCGAGCGCATAGAGTTGAAAAGCGGAAGTGTTGGCGCGCTTCGCAGCGATTTTGTCGTCGACGTTACCGCAAACACAGATGCTTTCCACGTAGTTTGACGTTCGCAACATTGAACATCAGAACAAAAACCAGCCCACGATCGCCGACCTGCACGGCGCGAAAACTACATATCCGTCCATGTACGTTAGTGGATAGCGTGGAGGCGGAAACATGTTCTAAGTTCAAAGTTTAACGGCTCAACACTATCACTCAGGTTATCCTTAGTCACTGTAGACCAACCTAGACCCTACGTATATTGACGTGCAGAATTGCGATGTCCTTACGCGCATTGAAGGCTCGTACTTCCGCTTGTTGGGCGCTTCACGGTATCTTTTGTAAAACCATCGTAGTGCACGCATCATGTGAAAATCAAGAGCCCGGCTCAAAACCACAACTGTGGCTTCCCCAACAACCTCTCAAATGAATCGGCGTTCTGCGGTTTTCCTCCTACATGTTGGATACACATTGGTGCAGGTATTATGTTTTTTTTAATAATTCCAGTACCTGTCTAACCGAATCTCGGGGTTTACCAACAAACTTTCCTCTCGATACGTCGTTTGATCATTTTCGCGAAAATCCAAGGTCGCTGAGTCTGTAACGCTTTTGCTCAATGTGCCACATGCTACGATTCAAAATTATCAGAAACTCAACGACATGAAGTCAAGGCGCACGTACATGTAGCCTTGTTCCCAGGTTCGCCAGACCTTGATAGCGTCTTTGTTGGCAGAGCTCTCTAGAGTCGCATAGATATTCTTCCTCGAGCGAGATAACTCTGCTGTGATGTCTGAAACAATCTGCAATGTCGATTTTTCCTCCACACGCGCTCGATTGGATATGTAATTCGCGGTCTCTCCCGCGATGCATTCCTTGTGGTATCTAAAGATGAATTCTGTCAGCTATTTATTTATTTTGGTTAGCCCATAGGTACATACGATAAAAGGTCATTTGTCGCGCTTATCCAAAAGTCCATGTCTGCCATTGCATGGAAGCATGCAACATAGTCTAGTGCCCGAGATTTTGGGAAGAGCATTAATGCGAAAGCAACAGCCACACCTGTGCGGTCGCGGAGGAACCACGGAAAACGAGTGGACCCGCCGACAAGTTGGAGTTGTTCCACCGCTGGTTCGATGCAAGTGCCGTTGATGAAGTCGAAGGTGGCGCTGACGATGGCGTTCGCGTAGAATGGGGTGTAAAGGTCGAACATTGTATGCAATACGGACGCTAATGCGTCGAGGACGGGATCGAGTTGAGGAAGGCCTCGAAGAAAACGACGTTGAAAGGCTACAAAAGGAGCGATGTCCTTGGACGACATATCGTCGATATAAATTAGGTACCTGCGCCAAGCCTTATTGAAGTGATTGTCGTAATCGCGCTTGGTCTACTTACCAGTTATAGAGCGCGATGTTCTTCTTTTCAGCGAAGGTGCAGTCGTGATATCCCAGCTATATATCTGCTTTAAGCAAGGTAGTGTAAAGTACGAGAGGAGAAGAGCACGGACCTCGATGAGACTAGCTGAGAGATGCAGCGTCTTTTCAAGCTGTGACGAAGAAAGGCCGCGGATTTGTATTTCCTCGCGCATGGAGGCTTCAAGTTTCTCGTTGGTGCCGTTGGTTGAAGGATGTTCTGTGGCATACATCTCATGGTCATCGAGGAAGTCGTTCAGTATGCTGACAATGGCGCCTGAAAGACCAACCCCCCAAATTAGCACTGCGAAAACAAATCTAGCAGAAGCGACGTACCCTGGACGCCACGAAAAGCGGAACTCGAGTAGGTATGAGGGAGCACTGATGGGCCCATATCTGGATGAGTCTGAGCGTTGATCAAGTAATTATTAACTTGAAGCACTCCATGAACAAGAGCTACACTTTTATACGTTTTCGAGTTATCCTCTAGGCGCACTGGAATGGCTTTGGCATAGCAGGAATGTCGGCTCGGCAGGTTATTAACCGCACTGGCCGGAGAACACTAACGTTACTCCCGGAACCTGACTTATCTGCGTCACTTGCAGTACCGAGACTTCGAGTAGGCAGAGCTCATGACGTGAGGATCGCAAGGCTCTGGGCAGCAAGCGACTATTCGGGAAAGGTCTTTCAGCTGGAAGCAGGAACGATGCAAATTTCCTCGCGATCGAATGGGGGGATACGTTCCTGTTCCCGCCCCAGATTGCGATCTGTGCTTTGTGGCCGATATGTGCGTATCGCGGCATTCCATGAGTTACCAAACTCCATGAAGCCACTAGCAGTTGACATATACAGGGTTAGTTTGTACATATCAGAGAAGAAAAAAAGGTGGCAGTGACTTGGAGGTGATGGGAAATTTTTTTCTCCCCGCGGTTCAAGCTGCTTCGACGCACCAAGTATAGGTCGGCCTTCCTATACAAACATCGACAGACACTGAAAAGCCGACCTGAAGGTTTGATGTATGTCTTTCAGAACGAAGGTGTCCACGAGTTTTGAGCTGTTTTGATTCGGCACACGACATGGCCGGAAGTGTGGTGATCTGTCAGAAAAACGGCGAAACATGAGGCACTAGCTGGTCGTGCTCTATGAGCAAGGAGGCTCTAAACGGTTTGCAGAATCCCGTCACATATACTGAGCAATGTTTCGTAGATATGTCCACCGAGGACGCAAGAACTAGAGGTGCGATCGTCCTATTGATAGTCCTGTCCTACTGGAAGAAGAATAGGTGGGACATGTCTTACGGCCAATGAACAGGTGAGATTGAAATTAGACTGGTGGACTGCAGACTGAGAACCACTCACTGTTTAGTTGGTGGTTAGCAGGTTGAAAACCATAATAATTGTTTGAGACTCCGCGAGGGGAAATGACATGGAATCGCATTCGTGAACCACGTGGGATACAAGTTCACAATTTGTCCTCAAGTCTAACTGTCATAGGCGACGGTCTCAAAAACACCCGCATCCTTGTTGACCTCAAAATCACGGTGCCGGGGTCTACCATCCGGCAGACAACGGTAGAAGTTGGTAAAAAATTTCATGCGAGCGTCCTTAGCGGAGTATTCGCGGGTATTTTTAACATGACTGGCAAGGGTTACGACGCATCCCGAAGTACAAAGAATCTGCGGTCGGAGTACACGCACGTAGGAGGTTGGCGAGGAAATCTGTTGTGCGTCCTGCAGCCTCCTGCTTCCAATCCTTCGTGAAGAGCACATGTCGAAAGAGTCTCCAACACGCTTCTGATGATGATAATCACTGCCTACAATGTGACCATCAACCTCCATCTCGACACCCGCGCGTTCATGTGGATTTGCCTGGATTTCCTGGAGCTCTTCGTCCTCGAGAGCTTGGAGGATTGGAAACGGACAGCCCAACCTGCCAAAATCACTATGTTGAGTGATCATCGGACCCCTTGCAACGGTTTCAATCAACTGGGTTCAACTCATGTTCACTGTCACCATCAAAGTACGGGAATGCAATGTCGTATGTTCCGTGCTTCTGGGACAGTACAAAAATAGGCCACAATCTGTCACAGATCTGTTCCTTTCCATTCTTCTGGGACCCTTCAGCGAAGGGCTTGTCCTGTTTTGTCTTCCTTTTCTTCATTGCATCGTATACGTAGGGTGTTTCGTGCCTTCGTTCACCTTGCGGTTCGGTCCTCCGTGCTAAAATCGGCGCTCCCTTATCATGCAGCTCGCGTCACTCATTTCCGTTTTGCTCACTGTGATCTCCGTCCAGGCTGGCCCAGTCGAGCGTGGTATCTTCGACTCAGTCGGAGTCCTCGATGACGTCCTTCTTTTTGATGCTCCTGCCTTTCCAGACCCAGCAGACCCCGGTAACACCCTCGTTAGTCTCCAGGCATTCGTTTCTCTACGTCAAATCGATCTCGGCGCTCTCACCACTGGTGTCGAAGCCGCTCTCAAAGCCATAGGACTCGATATTGGTGATAAAGTCTCGACAGTTGAGGAACGGATACGGCTGTTTGGAGCTGTCGGCCTTTCCGGGAAAAATGTCAAAGTTGACGTCGGAGGCTGCGGCCAGCAGGCTTCGTTAGCTGGGACATCCGGTTTCCCCGACTTGGGTATGGCATTGCAAAATGTGCCCGTCGGAGCATGCAAAGGAGCGAAGGAGTTTACCGCACAGGTCACAACGTCGGGTCTGGATTCGCGGAAGTTCAGTGCAAGTGTCTTCCCTTCGCCTAACTCAGGCTTTGGGGTGATCTCTGGTATGTGACCCATGGTCTCCCTACTTCTCCTTTGCCCCTTACTCGTTATCCTTTTTGTTCGTAGATATTGATGACACTGTTAAAGTCTCGAACGTGCTCGATAAACTCGCCCTTGCCAAATCCACGTTCTTGGATGATCCAGTAGCCGTCACCGGCATGCCCGAGCTTTACGCTTCCCTCGCCAAGTCCTTAAAGTCCCCTCAATTCATCTACGTTTCTGGATCGCCCTTCCAGCTCTATCCCTTCCTCAACAACTTCATCGATACCGCGTACTCTGCCTCCAAAGGCCCAATTCTCCTCCAGAATTTGACCCTCGTCGATATCCAAGGGCTTTTAGACTTTGCCAAAAGCGGTGGCATCCTAGAGTACAAAGTTTCAATGATCGACCGCATCCACGGCATGTATCCTAATAAGAAGTTTTTGGCTGTTGGCGATTCCACCCAGCAAGACCCCGAAACATACGCCGAAGCGTAAGTTGCCCCTCTGTCCTTGAATTTAAATGGTCCTGATGTACGGCTTCCTCAGTTTCAGGAAATTCGGGGACGATTTCATGTCGTGTAGCTGGATTCGTCGCGTCAAGGGTGCCAATAACACCGATGCAAGGTTTGCGGCTGCTTTCCAGGGTGTTCCGGCGAGTAAGTTTAGAATATTCACGGATGACGAGATTCCGAAACTGCAAAACATTAATGTTGCGGGAGGCGAATGCTAGTTGTAGGAGTTGAGAGCCCAATTTGGTGCAATAAAGTGTTGAAAGGAGATCCCAGTAGGTTATCGTGGGATGCTCGAACAAAGACGGTTGCACTTGACTTGGGAAACTGGCATGCACTGTCTGACCAGTTACCATTTGGTGCGGCTCCGGTTACAAAACGATAGCCTTGCCTGCTGCATTCAGAGTTTGTTGATAGCTCCGATGACCGAAACGCCGATGGTCACGGTTGGACACATATAGTGATATACCACTCTCTTACGAAAATTGTAATATTCCGAGGTTCAGTTGTACCTTATCTTCCTACTCTGGTGTAGCACACGGACGAAAGGAACCTTACATAGGAAGCAGAGAGTAGGGATGAACAGCCAATCCAAAATGGTAGTCGACCGTTCGGCACCGCAGCAATCAGGGCAACGGCCAATGAAATCCTACCTAACAGCGGGCCGGGCCTGGTCCCTTTCCGTCTTCTTCTCTTCGTCGCATCATTCGCGTTTTCCAGCATTCCTTGATACTATAGCAATTTCTGTTCATGCTCGCCCATTGGTAGCTGAAGGCTGTTCCGCCCAATCGAATTTTCGGCTGGCGCCTGCGGGGCCACAAGCCTCACGGCTGTTTTGGACTCTATGAAAACCACACTGGTCGCGGTTGGTAACGCGCTGCCCACAGTCCGGAAACGGTTACAGCTAGTTGGAGCTGATAGCCTTGCTAGGCGGAAAATTATCGTTAATGTTCAGAAATGCGGCGAACCGTCTCGATTACCCGCAACGTCTGCTAGCCGTCATCTGGGTATGGTGTTGTAGAATGTGCCTAATGGAACATGGGATTCGAAGGCGAAGGAGTTCACTGCGCAGGTAACAGGATCAAAGTTTACTGCGACTGTCTTTCGTTCGCCTAGCAGCGGGTTCGGGGTGATCTCTGGGATGTGAACGGTCGGCTACACAACCTGTCCTTTGGCTCTACGTCCTTTCTTTGTTATTTGTAGACGTCAACGATACCCCCAAGATCTACCACGTACTCAAGAAAGCTGGGCTCGCCGAAACCACCCTCCTTGAGGACCCAAAGGCTGTGCCGGCATGCCAGCGCCTCCCTTGCCAAGTCCCTCAAATCTCTTCAATTCATTTCCGTCTCTGGGTCGCCTTGCCACCTCTTACCCTTCCTCCGGAAGCTCATATACCGCGTGCTCTTCCTCGAAAGGCCCAATCGCCCTTAAAGATACGAACAACGTGATTCGTGGGCTATCAGACTTCGCCGCGGGTGGTAGTGTCCAGGCTTACAAGGTCTCGATGATCAAACGCCTCCACGGAATGTATCCCAAGAAGAAAATCTTGATGGTTGGCGATTCTACCCAGAGTGATCCCGAGACGTATGCAGAAGCGTAAGTTGGTTGTCCCTGCTCAAAATTCGGATGCGTCCTGGCACATGGCCTCGCTAATCATAAGACATTCGGTGGTGATTTCGTGAAGTTGGAGGTGCGGACAACACTTCCAAAAGGTTTGCGGCTACTTTCGAGGGTATTTCGAAAACCAAGTACAGGGGCTGTAAGGATGCCGATATTCCAAGCCTACGAAAGATCGATGTTGTGGGATGCAAATGCTGGTGATGGATGACGACCGATACCTATATAGTATATATGATAGGATAGTCACCCGCCACGATGATCCAGATCCTCCAAAATATTCGGGAACGAGGGCCGGCGTGTCCAAACCCCCGAGGAAGGGAAAGAACTTGTTGAACTAAACCAGCTTTTTGATCAAGCCTAAGAACAAACTCTTCCTTCTTTTCCTACGTGTGTCGTCTACTCCATGTCGAAAGTATAAACTTGCAGGGCGCTTGGCGAGGGTAGTTCTATGGCGCGAAATCGCTGGTTAGCACCGATCCAGTTCTCATCCAGTCGCGTCATGTTGATTGGACGTTCAAGGACGCGCTTATCCAGGCCAGCTCCATGCACTATCCGCGTTGGAGTCCTCTTTCGTGCAAGAGTTCGCTCAGGATATCGAGACTATCGGTATTACGGAATACGTACCAAATTGGAGGGCTGGGTCTCGGTCGCAATCCATGAGCTTATCGGGGTCACGGGAAGTGAGAAAGAAGTGAAACGCATTCTTCTGTTCTTGCCGTCATGAAGGTCGCAGTGTTTGGAGCCCGGAAGGTGCGCTCTTTCTCGATGTTCGAAGCAGCGCTGCGTCGTTGATCAAATTCTAGTATGACATCGATTCTCTTGATGCCGCTTGCAAAGAGTCGAATGGGGCCGAGCTATCGTACTTCGATCCTATACTCGATAAGACGACGGCTGTCCTCGCTGAAGGATATGAGGCGGTCTGTATTTTTGTGAACGATACCTGCGATGAAGCAGTGCTCCAGCAACTCCATGGATACGGCGTGGTTAGCCCCTCTCCTATCCATGAGTCCGTCACCGGGGTTTCCGGCTGACTTTTGCCATGGTAGAAATATGTCGCGTTGCGGTGTGCAGGGTTCAATAATGTCGACGTAGAAGCGGCCACCAAGCTCGGTATCAAGGTCACCCGCGCCCCCTCCTATGCTCCTGAGGCTGTCGCTGAGTTTGCGGTTGGCATGATCCTCACCGTTGTCCGCAAATACCACAAGTCCTTCTCCCGCGTGCGCGAAAGCAACTTCCTCCTCGACGGCCTGGTCGGCTTCAACCTCGCCGGGAAAACGGTGGGCATCGTCGGGACAGGCAAGATCGGGCTTATCACCGGGAGGATCTTGGCGAAGGGGTTTCAATGCAATGTCATTGCGTTCGATGTGTATCCACAACCTGACAAGGCGGCCGAGTGTGGCATCAAGTATGTCGACACCCTCGAGGGGTTGTTGAAGCAGTCCGATATCATCAGTCTGCACTGCCCGTTGACGGATAAGACGAACTATATGATCAATGACGAGACTCTCGCATTGACGAAGCCTGGTGTCATCCTTATCAACACTTCTCGTGGCAGACTGATCGATAGTAGAGCATTGATTCGGTACTTCTTTCTCGCTCCTAGTAATCGGTTCTTCATCTCATCCTTGAACCTGCTATAGGGCGCTCAAGGCCAGACACTTGGGCGCAGTCGGTCTGGACGTATACGAGAGGGAATCGCCGTACTTCTTCGCCGACTCTAGCTCGAAAATCATCGACGACGACGTATTCGTCCGGCTTCTATCTTTTCACAACGTCTTTATGAGGTGGGTCATGCCAAACTACTCCGAGATGGGATCCCTCTGATGTTGCGATTATAGCGGACACCAAGCATATCTGACCGAGGAAGCCTTGAAGAATATCGCGGATACGACATTGAAGAGTCTAAAGGATCTAGAGGCCAACGGCACCAGCGAGAATCTTGTCCAGTGATCGCCATATCGACCCAAAACTTGTATCTTTGTAACGCCTCTATCTGCCTTTCGATGGGTTTTGGATCACACGCTATTAGATATTCTATTGAAGTGGCAGACGGGAGAGAGAACCAATCTACGTTTGGACACAAGTACTGATATCGATCGACTCGAGAGTTGCGGGAAGTTTTGATATCTAATTTGTGTGTCGATTTTTTTTGGCAATAGAGACATCGTAGGTCTGCGAAGCAGGAGTATGGTCCGTGTCTGGAGACCGCTTTTTTGGCCGTAATCCCATTCCGTTCGTGATGACACCCCTCGAGATTTGGTAGCATCCCTTGTGTTGTCTGATCACGGGCGCTGTGTAAAACAGGTCAGTAATCCCCCAAGAACTTTCGGGATGACGCGCCGATGACTAGGATGCAGGTCAACGTTACTGTTGCCCAGCGTCCTCGTGCCACATGGTCGGCCCTGTCAGTGCAATTGCGCGCCACAGTTTTGAACTCTGACGCTTGTTTAACTATCAGCACCCTCATATCGCATCTTGACCGCCGTCCACCAGTTTTCTACGCTCATTAATTAATAATCATCTCCCAAACTTCAGACGCCCCGAAAGCACTGATGACATGATGTCACTCTTCTGCCCTCTCAACCTTGTCATCAAAGGCGCCAATGCGCACTCCGTATGTATAGTATGCATGCTCCATTAATGATCCAATTAGCTTTTCGTGCTACCGGTCTTACTGCTCATACACTACCCAAATCCAACCCACTCTTGAACCTAATGAGTTAGAAGAAGTTCCATATCAAATCTCCTGCTCGGCGCGAGAGCGTGTAAGTATTGTACGATAGGGAGGGCGTGATCATTTGAATGTGCGACACATGTATTATATATTGAAATGGTGGGGACAGGGGCGGCTTCGAAAGGATTAGGTGGAGTGAACGTTGAAGGGAAAAAAAGTCTTCCTTGGAAAATACGATGCATACCGCTATGTGGAACCTGGAATACATTCTATTGAGTACATAGCGATTCTTAGCACAACAAGTTATACGGCAAAACACAAGCAAGCTGCGGGTAATATGGTCCATGATATCGATGAGCAATGGGTTTCTCAACCCTCCATCCTCCGAATCATTCTCTTATCCCTCTCTCCAACCACCTTCACAAGACCTTCGTTCTCCAAGCCCTTAATGACCTCAGAGAACTCCGCTACATCAACCTTGACGCTGCTCTGTTCCCCAAGCCTTTTGAGAGCATCCATCCACTTGACACCACGTGCTCCTCCAACACCCTCCAGAAGGCCCAACACCTCCTTCCTCATGTCGTCCCTCATCTTCCTCTGACCCTGTCCTGTGCCCGTGTTGAGCATGCCCATATCGATCTTGCCCGTCCTTGGGTCCATGGCGCTCGTCCTGATCGCCTCGCGCATAAGGCGACCGGCCTCCTTCACGTCCTGCAGCTCGACAAACGCGGAAAACCGCATCCTGGCGTGCGCCTCGGAGAGCCGAATCATGCTCTCGAGTTGCCGCGTAGTGGCCGTGATGCGCTTCTCACTCGCGCGCGGGTCATCACCCATGTTGCGCATCTCGACGTAGGAACGAACGAGCTCCGCACCGGCGGCTTCGGTAATTACGGGATGTATCTTGGATCGTGCGTAGTCAATGTACGCGGACAGCTCCTGCAGCGGCTGAAATAAATGTGATCACGATGAGCACCAAGGTGAATTATACGGGGCGGAAGTGAAGCTCACGAGAATGTCTTCCGTCTCTCTAGCGGGTGCATCTTCAAGATAGAGGCCGACTAGATGCTGGGCGAGCTTTCTATCCAACGCTTCGTCCACTCGGTCAAGGACCAAGTAAAGTAAGTCGAAACGCGATATGAGTGTTGGTGGAAGGTCGATATTTCGAGTGATGGGCAGGTTGACATCGTACTTCGACCCGACAGGATTGGCAGCCGCCAAAATCGACGTTCGCGCATTTAACGTGGTAATAATCCCAGCTTTGGCAATGGAGACAGTTTGTTGTTCCTGTTTTGTTGCTTTAGCATGACGAGAAGGCCGGCGAGACGTAAACGACATACCATGACTTCGTGAAGCACGCTGCGCGTCGCATCTGACATTTTGTCGAATTCATCAATGCAACACACGCCACCATCGCTCAGAACGAGGGCACCACTGTATGAGAATTTACTTAATCAGTAATCTACGCTATTCCAAGAACAGCGCACCTTTCGAGTACGAGTTGCTTGGAATCAGGATCACGGGTAACATAAGCCGTTAAACCCACAGCGGAAGAACCTTTTCCAGATGTATAAACGCCTCGCGGTGCAATCTTATGAACATACTGGGCATAAGAGCGTTAGCACTAGGTGACATACGAAGTTGGCAAGACACCTACCTGCAAAATTTGAGATTTACTGGTACCAGGATCACCGACCAGCAAGACGTTGATATCACCTCGATACCTTGGCCCACCTCCACCTCCACCACGTGCAATGCTCTTATTCGTCCCACCAAACAGCTGCAGCAAGATCCCCTTTTTCACGTCGTCCATCTCCCAAATGGAGGGTGCTAGCGACCGGGCAAGCAACTCGTACACACCAGGCCTGCGACTGAGTTCAATGAGCTTCGCCTCCATCTCCGCCTTCCGCATCTGCCGTCCCTCCACACCGCTCTCCTCGTCCTCGTTTCCACCATCACCTACACCAGGAAGACGATCTCCACCAGCCGGCCTCGTGCTACGATCAAAGCCGAGGGTGCCCCCGCCGCCGAGTTTGACATGGACCACGTCGAGATAGGTCTTGAACAGGCTTTTGAGTGTTCGTTGCCGAGGGTTGACGCGTACCGGGACGCTTCTAAAGATACCAGTGACGACGAGGCGATCTCCCGGCTTTGAGACGTCCACAAGCTCATCGTACACGCTCAGGGACACGGTATGCGGAGTTTGTCCATCTGGAACGGCATCTGGCGTTTCCTGGAGGCGGATGACCTGTCGGTCGGCGAATTCACAACGGTTATGGACGAGGGACATTGTGCCAACGGAGGCGCAGACATCACGGGGACATTTCGCGGGCTCCTCGATTTTGCCCCTGTCAATCTCGACCTGTACGGCATGTGAGCAGGTCAAGCATCGAAAGAACGCGACTTTCATGTCGGGGATGACTGGGGTGGCACGGATGACCAGGCCTTTGATGGCCACCAGCTTGTCGGTGTCTGTGAATAGAGGTTGGTGGGCGAACGATCATGGAGGGATTTAAAACACACCAGTGGGGTTTAGGTCTCTCATGTTCGCTGCTGGAAGCCCAAACGGCCTAATCTTGTATACCCTTCCCATAATATCAGCCACCTCCGCCTCGCCATCGGCACCCCCCATACCCTCCATACCAGTTTGCTGGTCCATGTCGGCGATCTCCAGCATGAGGTCCTTTAACACTTGATCCATGGCCGGAATAACTTCTTGTGGGTACTTGTAGAGCTGAGTGTGGAGCTTGCGGGATGGAGGATAGGCAAGCAGATTGACCATATCTAGGTTCAGGTTCGTGTCGCCCATCTGCCGCATTCGACGCAAGTACGTTTCATATAAGATCACCTCACCCTCTTCTGGAGTCGAGAAAATACGCGTCCGGAGACCAAGTTCTCGGTCATGGGCTGCGCGGTATTTCGGCTTGAAGCCCTTCAGGAACTCTCGGAAGAGCTTCATGGTTTCGGCAAGGTTGACGGTGGTGCCCCAGATTGCGCGGATTTCGTCGGGTTC
The DNA here is from genome assembly GCA_025854295.1 of Lyophyllum decastes. Taxonomy (NCBI): domain Eukaryota; kingdom Fungi; phylum Basidiomycota; class Agaricomycetes; order Agaricales; family Lyophyllaceae; genus Lyophyllum; species Lyophyllum decastes. The sequence continues at coordinate 2,708,902 of CP107705.1, read as the reverse complement.
ATCGGATGGGGCGGCTGGGGCGGACAACTGAGGTGCGGAAGAGAGGGGAACAGCGAGATGGGTTGCGTCAGAGTTGAGATCGTTGAAATCGCGGTGCGGCGCATTGTAGTCGAGGCGTCGTGGTGCCAGTGCAGACCTGCTGGGTGTGATCAAGAGGGAGGAGTGGATGTCTCCGCGACGATTTCTCGGCGTCTTTGTAGTGATGGGACTTCTGCAAGTTAAGAAGGTGAGTTCAAGAGCTGAAAAGGCTCGTATCTGGACGCGTCACGTACGAGGGAAAATCAAGAGGGTCAGAGTCTTGTGGCCTATCAGAGGACAGATCGAGGCGCCTTCGAGGAGTCTTGGCGGGAGAGGAGCTAGGAAATGCCAGCGGAGATGAGCTGCCGGCTGAAAAGAAAGAACAGATGCGGTGAGCCCTAAGGATGAGCGGATAAAAATGAGCCGCTGACGAGCAAACAAAGGAGTCCTTTTAGGTGTACTCAAGCCCACAGCCCTCCTAGCTGTTGCGCCTCGTAGAGGAGTACTATCAGGAGCATTTGAGCCCCGACGACGCGCTGGCGTGCCCACAACGGACGGCGTCCCCGCGAGGAAAAGCGGTTCTTGAGCTTGGGGAGCGTTGGGCATAGACGACTCAGCGCCATCCTGCATTTCGACGTCATTGTCGGACGTAGGAAAGTCGATAGCTGGTGGAGACGACATGACGGGGGATGCAGAGGAAGTCGAGTTCAGACGCGTCGCGACGCGTCAATTTCAGGACTTTAGGGCAGGATTCAACATCGATCTGTTGAAATCCGGCAGTTGCCGATCCGGCGTCTGGCGCCGAGTTGTCAATCAATTCCAGTCTCATAACTTCGTTGTCCCCCAAAGCCACTTGGTAGACAAACCTTCCCCATTGTAGTCACAAGCACCCAGAAACTCAATGATATGTCAGTTGCTACTAGCTCAAATGCCTGTGCACTTGTCTCTAACAACTGGTCAACTGCAGTGATAATCATATCAGGCCCATTTCTGATGCCAGACTTCGTCCAGCTGCTCTGGCGAAGACTTTCCAAGACTGACAGAGCAGAGAGCAATGTCAGGAAATGCCACAGAGCAGCCAGACATCACTTGGAAGGCTAATGGGAGTGTCAACGCTATATCATTTTGAGGAACAGCGTCACGTCGACGAGATAAAATTCGACCTGCTGTTTCTGCCGACCCGGCAACTGCCGTTCTGCCGGGCAGATTCGACCCGAAATAGTTCTGCCTCCTACATTATCATGATGGGATTACTGCATAACAAGGTCATGGGTACTTAAAAGGCGGAATGGCATGTGGATGCTCAAGGCTTCCACCCAGAAACTGTCCCATTCGACACCAGACCCGAATGTCACCCATCGCAAAGATTCCATTCGCTCTGATACCACTGGCTGGTCTGCTAATCACGTATACATCGCCAACACCACCTCTTCAGAAAGGGGAGCGTAAATACGGGCCCCAGAGTGCTCTCAACCCCTTCATACTCTTCACAAAGGTAATTTTCGGCGCTTCTGGCACTCCATGCCCTACAGCTTTACTCTATCTGAGTTAGACCGTTATCTGGACATTTACGGTGGCCGAGACAGCGGCGATACTTGCATCCGTCTTCCCTCGAGTCTCTATGTCGGGACTTGTCCTTGACATCCTCCTTATTGATGAGCACACCGTACGCAATAGTGTGCGTCTCAGGCCACTATCTGCTTTTGGCATCTTCCTGTCAGCATTTGGAGGCATAATGCGGCTAGAATGCTACCGCAGGTTGGGCAAGCAGTTCACTTTCGAGCTGTCAATTCGCAAAGGCCATAAACTTATCACCGATGGCCCATACGCTGTTGTTCGACATCCAAGTTACACCTTTGGCACAATGACAATTGTGGGTGGCCTCTGTTATCATGGCGCCCGCGGATCGTGGTTGCGAGAGTCAAACATCTTAGACATCCAAATCGCACGTATTCTCATTGGCGTGTTAGCTGTCGTATTGCTCTGGCCGATAGTTATTATACACGGCAGGGTTCCGACAGAGGACGCTGAGCTACGTAAAGTGTTTGGAGACGAATGGGATAAATGGGCAAAAGAGGTTCCGTACACTCTTATTCCAGGGTTATATTGAGGGATTTGGAATGAGGAACTAGTGTGCACGCGATTTCATTATATGTTATTCCATCCTGCTCTCGAAGAACGTATCCTCGGCGACAGAGATACGAAAGGTTGGGAACAGCTAGTGGTGACCACGCCTGAGAATTATTGGAACTGCCTGCTGGGCAAATGACAAGAGTGTCCGGTGGATATGTTCTATGATATTGAAGTAGCGTTTCAGCGAATCGAGATGTATATGGCCTGGAGAAGTATGATGAGGAACGGTAAGCTGTCCTGTACTACGGACCCAACAACTCTGAAATCTGAAATGGGCAGACCTATACCGCTTCGGGTGAGATCCGCATTCTAGGAATAATCCCAGGAAATTAGATCAGCCGAACGTCGCGCACCGGTAATGGTAATGCCAAAGATCGACGGGACTTACAGCGGAGCCGGCTTTCGCACTGACACAGGGACGATCGTGATGGAACCATCCTCACGGGCACGTATGATGTGGTCGCCCAGAAAAGCCCACAGCCCTGAACTTGAAGTCCCCGGGTACCAACGTACACCTCTAAGGTGGTGATCAGGCTCCCTAGATTGGTTTTCATCCCGGTCAAAGTAACTTGGCAAGGCTGCCTCAGACTCGCCCGGCAGCAAGGCAGGGCTGGCACCAACTATCTTCCCGTTCTTTTCCTCCCATGTGCTCAAAGGTGCATTGGTGTATGTCGTAACAGTCCGCCGGCTGTCGGAAGTAAATGCTATGGAATTGACCTGAGATATAAAATCTGGCACGGTGGACGCGAGCAGTCCGCCGCTTTTGGTATCCCAGACATGTATGGCGCTCTCTGCGGATACTCCAGCGACGCGGGACCCATCTGGCGAAAATGCAACATGTCTTATGCGACCAAACCGGCCTCGGAGCAGCTTGCCCTGGAGCATGGGGCTTTTTAGATCCCACAACTGGAGAACTTTATCTGAAGAGCCTGACATGACGAGTGCTCCGTCTGGCGAAAAACTTGTGAACGCCTTTCCAGCATCCTCGACCATCTCCGCCTTCACAGGGACATTCGGCATGCCCCATATACGAACCGTCTTATCCGTAGACCCCGAAGCAATATATCTTCCGTTCGGCGAGACGGCAACGGTCTGTACCGCACCCTCATGACCTGCCAAAGGGAGAGCGCTGAGGGTCCCGAGACGTGAATCCACAACGTGAATCGCATGGTTCTGACCGCCCAGTACAAGTTGCCTCCCATCCGGCGAAAACGCTACGGACCATACATGTCCTGTAGGTGGGTGAAGTTTGTTTCCAAAGAATATGACGGAGTTATTCCTTGCCCCATGTTCCAGGGCTGAGACACAGATTTTGTCGGCTTCAAGGCCGCGGATCGAAGCAATGTAGCTCCCGCTCGGTGAGAATTGAACATTTTCCACATTTTCAAAAATCCACGGGTCTTTGGAGAGACAGCGTTCTTTGGCGTTCCACAGACAGATAGTACAATCCTCAGAGCTTGACGCAATTAGGTTTCCGTCAGGTGAGAAGGTGACGGACTTTACGGGTTTCGAGTGGCGCGACATAGTCTTGTCATTGGATGGGAGGTTTTCCCAGTCCCAGAGCCGAACAGTGGTGTCGTCGGAGCCCGATACTATTTGCTTTCCATTGGGAGAGAAAGCAATGGACCGCACGGTTCCTGCGTGGCCCTCGAGTGACAGAAGGCGCCTGTGGGTGTGAGCATCCCAAACAACGATAGGGCACCCAATTTCGGTTGAGCATGAAGCAATGTGGTTGCCAGTGGGGGAGAATGCAACGCAATGTACAGCTCCACCATGTTCCAAAAAAGACCCGATAACTTGGCCAGTCCTCACATCCCAGAGTGTCAGTTTTCCATCTATAGTCCCTGAAACGAGCCGCTGGCTGTCGGGGGAAAATGCAATCGATGAAACGGAGCCTGTGTGGCTGAGGATGTGAGGAACTGTTCGTAATTTTAGCCCACTCGTCACATCCCATTCGCGAGGACTGCCTTCTGATACCGTGACAATGCACGACTGATCGGGGACAATGTGGAGAGGGGTTGATTGGGATTCATTGTATGAATACCTAAGGAGTTCGTGGAATTCAGTCCGCGTCAACGGGGTGGTGTCCTGAATCATGACGCCATCAATTGTTTCTTTTTCTTGATGCAGATGTTGGGACCAGAACCGGAATGCGTATCGAAATTGTCCTGGTAAGGTAGACCACGATTGACCTATTGCGCCAAGATACGCCTCTGGGAATTGATGAAGGCATTGGATGGCAAGTTCTCCATCTGTGATACGAGGATCGATGTGAAATCGAGGATCCACCTGGTCACTTGTGATGAACTCAAAAAATGACTTATGCAGTCGGGGAATTGTTTTCTTGTCAATCGCCTTCGTACCGGCCACGAGAACAGTGCGGAGGCGCCGCACAAAGTTCACGATGTCGACTGGGGAGCCTGTCACCGTTTGCCGCAGGGCAAGCAGCCCACCAAGGTCCTCCAAGCATAAGGGCTCACGGGCCACCACAATGGCCCCGACGATGTGGCGGAACTTCTCAAACTCCCATTCGCTGGCTCGATCTCTATACGTCAACCGGAGGACCATACCATAGAGAGTATTGATATCTCCCAACGCTTCAGCATTGAGCATATCGAGAACGTCGTTCAGACATTCGGTCCCCATGGTGTCGATCTGCTCCTGGAGAAACTTTGCTACGGTGACGGCCCAGATGAAAAGTCCTGAGGCTCGGAGGGCAAGCATCACCATCCGTTCCTCACCAGGCCATTCTTCCCAATTCAAATCATTCTCTTCAACGATTTGGGCGATTTTTCTCCTGAGAAAGGTGGTCACATCGTCAATAGACGTCTGAGCTGCCGTATCAAGGTGAATGTGCTTGACGTGCTCATGATCCATATTGCGCGCAAATGGGTTTCGTATATCATCTTCAGTTCGGCTCGAGATGAAAACCTTTGCATTACGGGAGCGGGCAAGGCCTCGGAATAAGTGGGAGAAGATAGTCGCGGTATCCTTGAGGCGTCCTCGGTCCGTCTCGTCCAGGCCGTCGATCACAACGACAACAGGTCGATCAGGGTGCAGCTGTGAGGCAGTTGCGATGGCGTCGATGAACAATTTCGCTGCTTGATCAGGCGAGATACGATCCATCAGTGACGGTTTCTTCTTCAAAGAATCGTGGATTGCGAGTTCTAGGTCAATGGAGTGATCCGCAAATTGTCGAGCAATGGACGGAAAATATGAGTTCGGATCTGTAGTCTCGACGTTGTTTCTATTGATAAAAAACTGGGCCCATAAGATGCCTCTGTCTTTGCATTCTTTCGCAACAGATGCTGTGATGGCAGATTTCCCACATCCAGGGTCCCCCGTGAGCCAGAGAAAGTTCTGGGAATTGCTTGACAGATCGTCCACCCAATTCGTTATACCCGCCAAGATGTCGGTCCGAGTATCTTCATCGCAAGGTTGCTTGCCTTGCTGATCATAAGTAGGGTTTATAACTGTATGGGGGGCAAGAGTTTGCGACAAGAACAGCCGCCGTGCCTCGGCTTGTTTTTGTGCCTCCATTTCGTCGAGGATATATACCTGACAGATTTCGTTCAACGCGGCGTAGTTTAATATGATGGGTAAGGTGACAACTTACAAATTGCTCCCTCTGCTTTTCTTTGATTTTCTGAATCTCCTTGGTGATATCGTCCTGTCGTAGTAAAAGCAGTCGGATCGCGCCAACGATGGCATCCATGCCTCCTGAAAGATTGATAACAGTCAGATCCTGCGTACGTACAATGTCAGCATGAGTGAGGGCTACCGTCCAGAACACAGGCTTACGTTGAATAGCTCTTTAGCTTCGACAATCCGAGCATTGAACTCGGAGATCTCGTTGGCAATCATCATCCCATTTCCTATCCGCGTCCAACGTTTATCGTTCTATGATACAGACATCAGGGCCGCACTTAACAGCTGTAGAAGGGTAAACTCGCCAATCTTGCGTTCGCCCATCGACAGATCTCGTCTACGAGATTACTGGAAGAATAAGGTGTATTTGCGACCAAGTCCATCGTGAGGGAATGAATTTCACTAACCGCATCTTCGCAAGGTTTTTCCATGTCGTCCAGGTGAAATGGCCGTAGGTAGACGACTCGAAGGCGCATTTGATATCTATGACCCAGGTCACGACTTGATTCGAAAATTCGGCGACAGTTACTTTAGCCCGGATCACAGTCTATGATAGTCTGAATATTCGACCATAGAAATTCGACAGCGGAACGTACAATACCCAGCTTTATAAGATGGGCCAATGCGCCAACTAACCCACGAGCGGGAAATGGACTATCTGGTATGAGATCGAAGAGTGGCCGGTGATTCTCGAGTCCAATCCGAACATTTTCTAGTACACGGTCGAGTGTATTTTGAGGATGATTGGCGATATGCTGAGAAAGAGATTTAAAGAAAGTCTTATCAAGTTCCCATTCATCCCACGGTGAGGAGTCTTGAGCCTCTTGAGCTCTGCCATGGGCACTGAAGCATAAACAATGGGTTCATTCGACCAACGTGAAAGGACCAACCTTTTTCTTAGACTTAGCATGACGGGCTACGGCGAAGTATACAAAAAGAAGAACTCCAGAGTGGTCGGTGACATGTTCACAAGCTGTGCAAGTCTGTTGTACATCAGCAGTGGCAGAGCCAGAACCATGTGATCGTCGCGTCGCGGTAGCGTTAGGGTGGGTCGATCAACTCTTGTTCTCCTCCCTCAACTAGTCGAACCTGGACATGGCGGTCCCAAACTTGGATAATCCAAATCAAGTAGGCAAATAACTATCCTCAGACAGCCATACACTCACAAGCGCAGGCAGTCTTGAGTATTCCTTTTGCAGGTAGGGCACATCCGCAGACTCGACGAAACGCCTGCTCACGAACAATAGGGGAAACAGACGAGGATGAGCAAAGCTTTGATTTGCCGCTTTTTCGCTCGATCCATTGCGAGCGTGATCTTCCCGATGGCGAAAAACTTCGCATCAAAGCATATAGCGAGGCTTGGAGTAAATGCTTAAACCGCGTCAAGGTACGCTTGCCACATTTTAGATTCCTATTAGTTAGAGAATTTTTGAAACTGCTTTAGTCCCTCATACACGCGATGCACGCGCCAATTGCTGCAGAAGTCGTGCATCAGGTCCATACATCATACGATAACATACTTCCCGGCCTACCATATCCTGAACTCCCGGTTATCAGCGTCACCAGCATGTCTTCCGTTTACTGCTCTAATGCATTCTACTTATGTTCAATCCTCAGACCCAACGTCTAGTTCAAATTTCCTGGACCAAGTCACAGCTCATACCGATTCCTTTGATCTCGACAATGCAGATTTGTTCGATGAAACCGCGTTCACAGTGCATCTGTATCCTAGTGACTGTATCAACCTTACATCTGCTATGAAAACCATGATCGGCGGATTCATAGATAGGCCACATATTCTGGAAAAAGGTCGGGAGTCTATTCGATGTCCAAATCTAGCTGATAGACCCGCAGTGAAGGGGAGACCAACCACGTCATTGGTCAATTATGATATAGAGATACTTCTAGCGTGGTATACTGCTGTTCGCGATACATATGGTGCGTGGATCACGCCTGGTCAGAATGCGAATCTGAATTGCTGCAGAGCTTAAAGAGGAGTGCCAACCAAAACTTGTTGTTCTCCTGCATGACTTTGAGCAGCTTGACCCGATTGTCATCCAAGACGTCTTCAACATATCGAGGTCCGATTGCTTGACTCGCGATGACGTCCTCACCCCACTAAATATTGGTTTCCAGTTTATATGTCCCACGACTTCCTCTTGTTTTTATTCTCGCGTTATCCTCGCCTTCGTCACCGTCGTACCTCCATGCCACCTACCCTCGGTCCACGCTCGCCTTGCTCCGTGTCCGTAACTACAGCGTTCCCTGTGGTGCTCAGATGCTGGATGAGATCATACAGAAGGCCAGTATATGCCAACTCCGATTCAGAATGAACATAAGCCTCATATTATTTTAGACGTTTTTCGATCCAGAATTTGAGCCCGCGATAATGATCGGTCCAGCTATGCTCACGTTCCTCACGGATTACTATAACCGCCAAGACTCCTCTCTAGATGCTACTCTCAGGATTCTCCATGTGCGCCCCAATAACCCTCCATCATATTCTGCGTCATCCTTATGCCGTAGTACATAGCTTGCTCATCTGAAGCACTTCTCAACAGAACCTCTTACCATTCTTGTCAGCTCAACACCGTCTGCCAACTTCCTTGGAAAGCATTCTTCCTTCGCATTTACCGATGCCCTCTTCACTCGATCACAGATTCCTCACGAATGTGGTGCCCCAACTGATGCTTCAGACTGGTCCCAACAAACACTGCTAACGCTCATCGCCTTCGTCGATGATGCACGAGCATCATTCTTTACTCGAGCGAGACACCTTCGGATTGGCTTCGGCATAGTTAAGCATGTGCAGGAGTTCATGGTGAAACAAGGATATAAAGGTCTCGGCTGGTATAATTCCGGTGGGGCTGGCATCCTGGACGCTATGAACGACCTCCTGCTAGATAAACTAGGTCAGGACATCAAGTTTTTGGGAACCATGGTCAGGTAAATTACGTGGCACAGGGTATGAGTATGTACCCTCGTTAACACTAAGGCACATTTAGGAAGCTTCGAGGAGCTCAATTGGGAGCGCTTCTGGAAACCTTGCATACATATTTTAATAGCTTGCCGTCGACGATACGTTCCAGCCAAGAGGAAGCACGAACCAAACTTGTTTTCTCAATCAATGCACTCCCGCAAGACATGGACGACGATGACGTCTCAGGAATATCATCTCAGGTGGCGGCTAGTTTTGGAGAGTGGTTGGTTGAGTACCTAAAGTAAGGCTCGCTTGAGTGTTACTTCATGTACGCTCACCCCTTGGTCTACAGTGGTCTTCTCGCTCCCCTGGAGGATGCCACCCTTTGGGACATCTGGTATACTGGGCTATCGCCGTTTCCAGCTGATGTGCGCAGTGTCTTTACTCCTGTATTAGCTCTACTCAACGTAACATTTAGCTGGTAAATCCTTCCGTACGCGCGTCCATGGTTGCTGGGTTGCTTGAACCCCATGATTTTGCGGAGGCAAGTGATGGACAGGAAGACGAACAAACTACCTTCTCGCTTTGGGAATTCCCCGATACGAGTATCTTGTTCCGACGCTATCTGGATAGCGGCAAAATGATCAATCTCTACGACTGGTTCGAGTCATTCCAACTGGAGGTAGAGACGCAACGGAAGGCTCTCAAGCAGCGAGTTACGAGGCAGAAGTCGCGACCTCAATCGCCCACCAAGCGCGGTAAGAAGGGAAAGGCAAAAGCTGCACAAGAGGAGGACGATGAAGAGGAAGATTTGGACAGGTGGAAACTCGAGGTCCAGGCTCGTTTCATGCGGGCAATGCAGGAGTTGGATTATCTTGGGTTCATTAAGCATACGGGACGAAAAGCCGATCATGTCCAGCGCGTGGTGTTTGATATACACAACTGATGAAGAGGTTTATTCAACTATTTGTATCGTTAATCAAAACTGACATGCTTTTGCTTGTTGTATGCTATATATGAATATAACGCTACGTACGGCGGCAGAAAAGCGATCGAGATGAAGTATCTGCGACCCGTATGCTACGTAGCTACTGGATCGAGCAAGGCGGGACTATGGTATGGCTGACAAGCCGAAGCCTCGGTGACGCGATCGTTCCAGGGTCTGGTCCGACGTGACATCTATTAATATTCGTCATGTCTTGTCATTCCTCGACGTCAGCCATGACGATGACGTGTTTTGAGACAATGCATTGAGTTTGAACTTCGTGTACACGTATAGCAGCCTCAGGAATCCACTCCTACAACCTAGTAGTACCAGGCACACAGTTCCAATGAGTACACTCGCTAGCAGCGCGGCCCGTGAGCAGGTCACTATTATATTTGTGGTGCTCGCTCGCTCATTTTTCCGCAGAAGAGAAACGTACCACTCGCGTGATAGCCGGCTTAAAGGCTTCTCTTCATAACCCAAATGTCTCTGAGGCGGCGAAGGCTAGCGCCGTACAACGCCTTCAAGAGCTAGAATCCAGCACCCAAGGTTCGTCGCTTGTTTTGTTACCTCGTGTCTGAATGCTCAAGATTTTCTTAGAAGGAAATATTACGTCCCGGGGTACCGTTCCACTTCACAAAATCGCATTAGACGTCTAAAGACTTTGTAGCACAGGAAGAGCAAACCGGGGACACTCAGTACAACCTGCGGGAGAGGGGTACGCCTTACAGTTTCCGCATAAATGTATATGTCTTAAGGTTCTTGTCATAGGGATGACAGATGAGGGAGCTCTGCGAGAGAGCCCGACAACGATGCACCGAAAAATCGGAGGATATAAAGCAACTCTGAAAAGTACGTTTATTACCTTCAAAGTTACTCAAGGACTTCTGAGCGTCGAGTATCAGATCCCAGAGTGTCCGCAACAGCCAAAAAACAAGCTCAGGAGGCCTTGGAACAGAGCACTGAAACAATGTAACGCTGGTTTTTTCTAGTATAACATGCCGTCCATCTCCAGGTACCCGTTCTTGGTAACATGTGCTGGTGGTGTAAAAGGTTGCGTTCAGTTGTACGTTCCAGGTCCTGCATAGTACATATAATGTCTGTTGTCGTGCAGCTCTGCCAATGAGAGACTCTTCTGGGGACTGACCCAGAGAGTGATGTTGGCCTTTTATCCTCAACTGCTTAGCGCAGCATTTCGTTGCAGGTCTCCGCTCCTCCTTACATCGTGGTGTCATGAAAGCCGTCGACCCACTCCCCGATTACGTCCCAGGTTCGCTCACAAGCCTTGGTATCCCACCATCCCTCCGCCATAATCAGAATATCATGCACCGCATCCTTCACCCACTCCGCCCTTACATCAACGCCGTCCCTTTCCATTGCCTCCTGCAAACTCTGGACCTCACGCACCAACCTCTCCACATCTCCCACAACAATCAGCGTTCTCGAGAACTCCTCGAACAGCTTCGAAAACCGCGATGTTGCACGGTACTGCGACGAGTCTCGGCTTCCGTGGTCCTGCGTTACCTGAACCTCCTCTACCGCATGCGCCAGGCTCGCTTGGTACGCCTCCTGAAGCTCTCCGCGTACGTCCTGCTCGACGGCGTGCGACCACGCCCGGAGCACACGTGGAGAGCACGGCGAGACATACTCAGAGTGCACGATCTCCATGAGACGCCGTTGCTCCTCTGAGTTGGTGGGGCCATCATGCCTGAAGCCGAGGAAGGTGCGCTGGAGGAGAGCCCGAGGCTCTGGGGTGTCGACGAGGTAGTCCGTGGCCGCGTTGGGCCGGGGTATGTAGGAAGAGAGCGTCTCGGGGAGAGCATGCGATACGTCACAGGATGGCTTGAGTAGCATTATAGTCAAGATGCGGAGGCTATGTGTCTAGGGACTCACTGATAAGAGGAGAAGGCCGTCGGGCATTGGTAATTTTCCTTCGTCGCGCAGCCAGCGCGCAAGTGCGAGGACAAGGTTTCCACCTGAGCTGTCTCCGACTAACACAATTTTGCAGCCTGTTGTGTGGGCTTTACGGAATCGCTGCACAACATGTGTGTAGACCGCGGCTGCGTCTTGTATGACCGCAGGGAACGGGGCATGCTGGAGCAGTCGATATTCCACAGAGTATACCTCTGCCATCATTTTATCCTAGGAGGAGTGAGCTCAATCTAATCGAAATTTTGGGGTAGACGACTTGCTTTGATCAGACGTCTAGGAATTCTTGACGTACGAGACGTTTCGTGGGCTGACATATGACAATATCCCCCGCCGTGCATGAAGATGCCAATGACCGGGGAATCTCCTTTACGTTCTGCACCATATTTACAGTCAGTACCATTTTTGTGCGCAGCAGCCAGAGTGTCACAGTCTGACCTTCTTCGAGACCCTGCTTGATAGAATCCAGCTCTGGCAGCGCTTCCTTCGGCCACACATAGCACCCGACGCGTTTGAACGGCACATCTCCGTTCACAACCCCAGTCCTGAGCGGCTCCAACAAAGGCTCCACCCATTCGAAGCGGGTTTCCTTCAGCGAGCCCTGTGCAGGGGCCGATTCAGGATCTCGCGTGCCATACGTCACGCCCGCAACTTCTGTGATCTTATAGATCCTACGGGTAAAATTGACATTGACGATCTGGCGGAGGGACCACGATTCTCTTGGTCGGTAGGACCTGGGAACGATGGAGTAGTACAGCATCCAATATGGAACCAAAGCCAAGGTCGTCAGCATACGCTGTGAGACGTAAAGTGACTTCAGTGGCTCTCGGCAGTAGGGCAGATGCGCATGGTGGGGGTATGGGCGTACGTGATGAGACGACATGGGTGTAGTACCAGATGGCGCGGCGTTGACGGGTGTGGCTTTTATTCGAGCAAGAAGCAGCTGACGTCACCTCATGCAGCCCGAAGGACCGGGCGAAGGCGTACTGGTCCAGAGTTCAGGCCAAGAAAGAGAGCGCTGTCAACGTCTTTTCGTCCCTTTCTCAGAAAATCGGAGTATGTATAGCTGCCTTGAATCAAATTAAAAATGCGATGGATCGAAAAATTCACGATCGACGTACTATTTTCAGTTCATGAGGATTGTGCGTCAGACATCAATACGACGGTACCTGACACTTTTACTCGTTTACAACGAGGATTCCAATTGTCGAGGACACAACCTACCCTGGGACAGACGCGACACGGGAAGATAAGTTGAGTTACGATCGGGATTAGAATCTGCATTATTTATTCATGTTGTGCATGGGTCGATCAGCCACCGCCACAGAAAAATGTTTCCGTCTGAGCTGACGCCACAACTTGATCGTTTGTGTTCGATGCAAGTGACAGGATGCAGCGTCTCAAACCCGCCAATTGTGTTGCCTTTTTATGTATGCAGGCGGTCATAGGACTGCATGAACATGATGAAGTGGGGCAGAAGCCTAGAGAGGCCAAACCCGTTCTGTGGGTAGCATACATACATCGCTTCACGCTCTGGATCAAATAAATTCTGCAGACAGGCGGTAGTCAGGCCCCATCAAGACATAGCACCGTCGCTTCCAGAAAGAAAACTGTGTACCCAAAACTCTCCCCTCCTCAAGGGGCCCCTGACATTCGTAATCTCGCCACACAAGGACGACAGCAAGGTGACCTTCTACCCAAGCAAAATTCTGGACCAGCCTCATCTCTTCTGCGGCTGTGAGTCCAAAGGACATCCAAGGCCTCATTGACACCTAGGGAGAATTAAGTCTTCAGCCTCAGGCGGTAGGCTCTGGTCCCCACCGCCGCAATCTGCACACTCGTTCTTGTACTCTTCCAGTCCCTGATACCCTGTTTAACGGCTCGCTTTATCCTCCTCAGGCCACTCTTCCGGGTTCATCTCCACGACATGCCCATCTTCCTTCTCCGCCTGCCTCAGGTCCTATAATTGGCTATTCTCCCTCTCGACAGACTCAGGGCCCATCAGCTCAATAACATGAGACGGGTCCAACATCTCCTCGTAAATACATTCCACGATGCTCCACAAGCTTGCGTTGGAATTCGTCATCGATCACGCACCATATCGGGCTGATATTCTCCGCCTCAGTCCATGCCTGTATGCCAGGGCGGCAGGCGAGCGCGGATGAATCAGAAATGAGGGGGTTACCCCGCACAAAAGCAGAGGGATCTTGGCGCATTGTACCCTTGGATCCGGGGAAACGACCACTCGCGCATCGACTCGGTGGGCCGCCAGATTCTGTAGCGGTCAAACTCGAGGCATGCTTTGGGCGCTGAACCCGCCGTACCTTGCGACAAAGTTGGCGATGGCAGCTTCGTCCTTAGGACTGTAGTTGGATGCTCAGGAGATGGCGTGTCGAGGTCCAAGTCAAGGTCTTCCTCAAAGGCCAACTTGGGGTCTGGAGTGAGTCTTGATTGGAAACCACGTCGCCGTTCGATAATTTGGTAAAACGGAGTGTGCATGTTGACCAGGTTGTACAAATTGAAATGGCTTGTTCTTTGAGTTTTCAAGAACTGCACGTCTTTTCTCAGAATTTTATGTGTGATAGTCTTCCAGCTGTAACGATGTCATTGTAGGTACGGATGTTGGCGGTCAATAATGACAATCGTTTGGTCTAAGATTGGGCTTGTATCCATTGCCTGCTCCTCTACCTTGTGACTCATTAGCGTATCGTACAAATATTCGAATAAATATGGAGATAGTTTACAACTTCTACAATGCAGTCCCACGCTCAAAGCTCGCCCGGATTTCTGCCGTGTACTTGTCGTAGTACCGCGCGATCTGTTGGGAACATGTAAGCAGCTGCCGGCATTAGACTAAGCACACAGAAGCTGCACCTTTTTGTTGAACACACGATTGTGCTCGTTGATGTATGTGATATCCCCTTCGTCTTCGTTGAGCCGTTTCCGAGAGAACTTGCCCTTCTTGTCAATGCTAGGTAGAGGTGTAATTAGAATCCGTAGAATGTAATAACAAGTCCAAATGATACGCACTCTTGGTTGATCTTGCTCACCACCCGATCAATGGCATCCTCTGACGGCTTGTTGTCGCCATATATCAGTGTGTTGGCATCTCGGTAAAGATTCGCGGCAGCGAGCTGTTGTTCCTGACTGGTCGGAACAAGCTATATGAATGATATGTGTTAGCAAACACACAAGACCAGTAAACCGCCTAGACGTACTTGTGATGATCCTGCTGCGGGGTTAAACGTTACTAGCGAACCGGGAGCAAGCCCCATTGCGATTTCCTTCTGCTTATTATATGCCACCATGTCCGGCTTGATATGGTCAATGTCTTTCTTATACCGCCGCCTCGCAGCATGTGCGTCGTCTGGAAGGTAAGAGTCAGCAACTGAGCAAATCTGATGGGGAGACAAGGTAAAAGAGGGATAGGAGAATGGGGTCAAGCTGTCCTCTTGGAACAAGACACGTACCATGAAACTCAAAGTCTGCTCTCCGTGCTTTCCGCGCCAACTTCTTCTCCCAATTTTCGTTCTCTTCGATAGTCCATTCCCAGTTCTTCGCCCTATCAACATCCTCGCCCCTCTCCTCAGCATCAGCCTTGGAACGCAGCGTTTCTGCTAGCTTACGCTGCCTTTCTAAGCGTGCTGCGTCACGCGCTGTGATTTTCGCTTTGGCACTTTCTTCAACCAAAGAAGCACGGTTGGCTCTAGAGGAGGCAGCCTATGGATTGATAGCAGTTCCGTAACGAACGTGTCAGGAAGAAAGGAGAAAAACAAGGACCGAAGGTGAGTTGTGCAAGGACAGCAGAAACGATGAGGATACGCACTATCTTTTTCCGCAGTTCCTCCATCTTGGCCTTCCGCTCGTCCATAGTCACCCGGGGCGTAGAGTTTCCACTCTCTGCCGAAGACCCGTCGTCGTTACCATTTGTGCTCCCATTCTCCTGTGGCTGTTCAATGCTCTGCTCCTCTGCTCCGTTCTCCCCGTCCTCTATCCCATCCATTTTCGCAAGAAATTCTGTAGTAGCTTCCGCGACGTCCTCAACTAAAGCTACGACAGGTGAAGTTCCCCGTTGTTCCTCCTGTGCTTCCTCCGAAGTCGTCTTCTCCGGGCGTGAGGTTGGAGCAGCATTCTTGTTCCGTTTTGAAGATCGTGTAGGCGGCATGACTTATTCGTGAAGCTCGGATATATTCAGAACGTTCCTGGTTCCAGTAATGGACCGCAGAAGAGCAGGAGAACAGTGGAGACAAGGAAAGGTGACGGTTAAGGACAAGTATGGGCTGATTATGTAACGCCTTTTTTCTTCAACATACATATCCTTTTCTCGAGATCTCAAGTATCTCAACCTGAGCTTGTTCGTGACGGAAAACCACAAACTTAACTGGTAAGAAAATATGTATATTGTGTATTCAAAATCGAGGTAGCCGAGAATCGATGCTGAATACAAGTACAAAAATATCGCACTTCTGTCCGTGGACCTAAGCATTCTTGCGAGAAAAGAATACGAGTCAGTTTCTTGTAGGAGCTTCTAAATGACCGAGTAAAAGAAAAATATCAGAATTGCAGAAGTTGGGTCAGCAGGGGGATTGCTCCCTAAGACTGTTGAGCTTGAATGTGACTTTTTGTTCATCACACATGGGTGGAGGATAAATATCGATCAAGTGAATGGGAGACTCACGGTATTATAGCCCCAGTAACCCCGGTGGTGGCAACGATAGCCCAACGATGGCCATGATCATGAATGAAAAGCAAAGGTTCTGTTTAGGCACAGATGTCAAAGGCAAAGAAAAAAATTGGCGCTTATAAGGAACTGGTTTAAGCTCCGCTCGTAATAACAACCAAGGTCGTAAGTTACCTGCTGACCTCACCGTTGTGCTGGACGTCCTCAAGGTCGTGATCATCGATGTCTGCGGCAGCCCCTGCCAAGGCCGCATCTGCAAAATCCAAGAGGGACCGTGAGCGCAATAAAGACAAGCAAACCCTGGTCGCGGAGCGGCTCAAGACCGTTGTTCGCAGACTTCCGCCGAATCTGCCTGAAGATATCTTCTGGGGAAGTGTTGCTACTTGGGTGACGGACGATACCGTTACGTGGAAAGCTTACTATGGTGGAAATTTAAGGAAACGGTGTGTGTGAGCGCTGTCTACGGAGCAATAAATATCTTACTCTGGGTATATCGGTGGTTAGGTTGAATAAGGAGAACATACCCTCGCGTGCATATATCGCTTTCAAGAATGAAGAACAGCTAGCGCAGTTTAGTAGAGAGTATGACGGACATCTGTTCCGTGATAAGGCAGGTATGAACCGACTAATGATTGTGTTTGATCGTGAATGCTAACGGTGTATTCGGACAGGGAACGAATATCAGGCCGTCGTAGAATTCGCCCCTTACCAGAAGATTCCGCCGGAGAAGAAGAAAGTAGATTCAAGGAATGCCACCATCGAAAAGGGTGTGTCTCCCATACAATCGCATCTTTTGCCTTCCTTACTAATACCAAAATCGTCCGCAGATGAAGACTACATCTCGTTTATCGAATCACTGAAGGCCCCCACCAATGTTGAACCTGTATCAATCGAAAGTTTGAGTAAGTTTTATTTCTTCCGTGAGACTATGCAGTGCTTACGACTGCCTGCCATCAGTCGCTGCCAGTCAACCAAGCCCTGCCCCGAAGACCACACCACTGCTCGAAGCTCTCAAAGCCGAGAAGATAGCACACAAGGACAAGGAGGCTATACTCCGAAATCACGCGCACTACAAAGACCCGACCATCCTTGCTCCGCCTCGCAAGGAGGAGCCTAAGAAGAAAGGCGCCCCACCCGCCAAACCTGCCGAGCCCACCCCGACGAGCAGCAAAAAAGCAGCCAAAAAACAAGCACCCGCACCATCTGCTCCCTCCGCCCAGAAACCCCCCGTTGCACCCGCCATCCCAGCGAAGATTTCCGCTGCAGCTCCAGCCCCGTCGAGTGTCATCCCCAGAGTAAAATTAGCACGGCCGCCAAAGCCCGCCGCACAAGCTAAGCAGCCTCAAGGCGGCCTCAAGCCCGCGACCCCAGCTCACGCGATTACCACCCCAGCTGCTCCCCCCGTGGTACTCCCCCCTCCTGGTCCTAGTCCTCCGGCCCAAGGAGGAGCCAGCCCTGCAGCCGCCCCACCCGCTCGCCGGGCCCGTCCCGTTATTGGCCTCGCATCCCGGCAATTCGAGGCTGCTCTGAGCGGCGCTGGCGTTAGCGCAGCCGCAGGCGGCGACCGCAAGTCTCGCAGAGAGAGAGATCGGGAGCGGGAACGCGAACAGCGCGAGAAAGAAGCGGTGACAGGCGGCGGTGCTGCAGGTGCGGCTGGCCCTCCGGCCCCTCTTGCTCTCAAGCCCGCACCCCCATCGCCTCGGCGTGCGAGACATCACAAGGAACCTGCTGGTGGTGCAGCTGCACCTGCCTCCACCGTACCCCCCAAGGTACCTGGAATTTTGCAACCCCCGCCAGCTCCCGCTCCCACTGCAGCACCTGCTCGTGTCGATGTCACTAATGGTACTCTACAGCAGGATGGTGCGCCTCCGACTCAGGCTACGGGCGGTGGGGGAGGAGGCGGACGGGGAAGCAGACGTGGACGAGGGAGAGGCCGCGGCGGCGGCAATCAGGGTGCACCTCTCCGTGGTGGATGATATCTATTTTCGTTCTCTGCACATCGCACTCCGCATGACACATACGCGATGCCCCAGGCTCAGTCTGACATCAGCCGCTCGTTTACCTGGCGAAATCGTGGAGCACCATCTTGGGCTCGCTCTAAAGCCCGCAGGCTTCTTCATAGGCAGCCATGTCCACATCGCCTTTACGGTCTTCCACAGACGGTTCCAATCAGATTCTGGGATGGTTGCTTGTGATATCCACTTGTGCACAACGTCATAAACTGTTACCCGGTCGGCTTTTCGTAGCAGTGGCTCAAACTACTGTTTCCTCAAGTTGTCCTCGGCAGCACTTACTTGCCACACAGTGCTTAGTCAGCATTAGACCTTCCTACAATGTCGTCCCTACCCCTTTCTACTATGTACCATCCTTCTTGCCATACCCACCCCCTCATTATTCCTGATTTATCGCGACCAGCAACGACAGCATTCATCTTGCGGTCATTTCCCCCGGCCTGGTTATTTGTATGCCCGTCATGGAGTCTCAGACTTTCCTAATGCTAATCCAATGATGTTGAAACATCTATCTGTTCAACAGTTGCTCAGTGTCCTTTAGACGAGAAGATCCCAACGAGACTTGGCTACCTCTATTCACGTTATCTACAGGCCTAATTTAATCATTTTCGAGGTTTTGCACAGCCTACTGCGGCTAGTTCACTACCATCAGCATCTATAGATCAATATGACGGCAGTTCAAATAGCTCCGAGTCCCATTGAATGTCAAACTGGTTTACCTCACCCGCCAGTGGTGAAGTTTCAAGACTGGAACTCGCTGTCCAGCCAGTCTCCTACTTCCATGACCTCGTTCCTGCGGAACTACGCGTACGCGCCTCTATCAACGAACCAAGGCCCAACCCCACGATACCGAAATCCTAGATGGTTAAGTATCGCCGCCGTGATTTTCATAGCATGCGCAGTTTTCGTATGGGCCGGGCGGTGGCTCCTCTGCGGTTCACCGCCGTATAGTGCGCTCGTGAACTACCAGGACCTGTACGTTGATGACTGTGTTAGCCGCTCTCCTGACTAAAATTCTGAGCGAAGAAACCCGCCATCCCTCATCTCAGGACAGCTACCAGCAGCACCTGCAAAGCGGGCGATAGTCTCGACATTATACAGCGACTCCTATGCAATCGGCATCGCCGTGTTAGGTCATTCTGTGCGTAGAGCGAACGTAACGGGGCGGTTGATTCTGCTGCATCTCCCGGGACGGGTATCTGAACAGGCGCTATGCATAGTCCATGCTGCTGGTTGGGAGCCCGTTGCCGTTCCTTTCATTCCCCCGCCCCATGATGGCAAGGGAATTTACCATCGCTTCTACGACCAATATACAAAGTTGAACATCTGGGGTCTAGACCAACGCGGGGTCGATCAAGCCATCTACCTGGACGCAGACACCCTCGTGCTGAGGAACTTTGAAGAGCTCTTCGACCTGCCCTTTAACTTCGCCGCTGTACCTGACGTATATGGAGACAAACGAGGCTTCACGGTTGACTTTAATGCCGGGGTTCTCGTGTTTCGTCCGTCGACTAGTGTGCTGGACACAATGAAGGAGAAACTGGAAACCGCCAAGTACCCCCTGAAGCAAGCTGAGCAATCCTTCCTCAACCTCTTCTTTGCTACCGCAGCCCTCCGGCTGCCATACGCCTACAATGCGAATCTCGCGATAAAGAAGAGCACCCCCGCCATGTGGAAGGGGATGAAGGATGAAATGCGCATCGTGCATTATACGCTGATAAAACCGTTCGTGGACGAGTCGGCCTCTAATTCGAAGCTCTTCGAGGAAAAAGAGTTGCGGCGCTTTATTGATGAGGCCACCGAGCGTCACGATGGCTTGTTCACTGAAGAGGTGGGTTGGTGGCGCGAGGCGTACAATCAGATGATGGCAGAGGCTCGTGGCAAAATTGAGGCGTGCAACCGTAGCGCTGGGCCGAAACATTAGAATTCATTCCCAATCATGCTGGGAGACAAATTGGCATTTCGGTCATTGTCGTTTACGATCTGCTCCAAAGCTCCAGGCGCGTGGCCCCCTCTTGCGCCAGACCAAAACTGGTTTTTTGAATTATCGGCGTTGGCGCGTGTCTTGCTTCTCGGACATCAAAAAGGTATTGCACCTTGAACGAGGTGACAATGCGGCAAAGCAATGAAGTATTTCGATATGTGGCACGGATATGAACGAGAACGAGAATTGAATATAACATTGAAGGCGAGAACATTGTTAAAACCTAAGGAAGCAAGGACAAGGAAACGCTATCAAAGTGAGGCTCTTCGTGACGCAATATAAAGCAACAGTTTAAAAATGGATGTAAAGTCAGTCGCGAAAATTTCGTTCGATGTGCGAGGCTGAACAGAAGGTGCAGGTTAGAACTCAATGACTGTGCCTGTGCCACCAGAAAGGCAGATGAATTACCATAGTCAAATTCTGCCTTATTCGGATACCTTTCCTTCTTAGTTCTTGCAGTCGCAATCCCCTAGTGTAGCGAGCTCAGTCAACATTATCAAGGTCTAGATAGACAAAACACCTACAAATGTTGCTGCAGAGGCCGTACTTGTAGCCTTCGGCGAGGCAGCAAGTCATGCAACCAGCCTCACCAGCGAGGCACGAACCGCTGCAGATAAGGTTCTCTGTTTGAGGGGCCGTCGGAAGGCGTATGAGTCCATAGATTGTTCCCCTGGTCGGCAAGGCTGAGGTGGCTGGGAGGACGACGAGGGCTACGAGTTGGATGAGAGCAATGGAGATTTGCATGGTGGTAATGGTCCGAGTTGTGCAGGTGAAGCCGGATTTCGTTCAAGTTCTGGAGCTCAATGCCACATGAATGCGCCTTTAAATACACGGATGCCTACCTTTCTGGACCTTGCTAGCTAGACTGGAATGTCCGTATCTCCAGGTATTGTGACCACATTTCGAAAGTACCACCTTCTGTGATAAGTATCAATGCTGTAAAAGAGGTTAAGCCATCCGGAGACCAAAATCTTCGTTACTCGCTGCCGGGCTGTGTGTTGGCGTAAGTTATACCAAACAGCGATCTTTTCCAAGGATATCGGACGAGACACATACCTTGAGAGAGGACCACGGGGACACCAGTACCATTTTTGCTGTCCTTCATGTCGTTGCTACTCCTACTTATCAGCATTCAAGATATTTTTGCACTTCGGTGGCGCTCTCAGGTGACCATCGACCCATTGAAAGATGGTTAGCGTACTCGTTCAAGAAGTGGGCCATTGGGCGTAATATAACAGATAACAGTCAGCCCACGCCACACTGGACGTGTACCGGGTCATGAGTGTCGCTGGAGTCAGCATGTTAGTACCGGGTTAATTTCGCTGGACAATGCTGGCAAAGTTGTAAGCCTATATTAGAACTTTCCGAAATCGCTTACTTACACCGAGTCAAAGGCCATCTACTTGGTGGCTGGTCTGAGCAAAGAGACAAGATGGTCCTGCTGCCGGCTTACCGCGTTAGCTGAATCAATTGCGGAAATAAGGAGAGGATACTCTGTCAAGAGTTTCATTCAACTACGGCGGCGTTCCGCCCATGCCAGATACCGTTTGTTTGAGTCAAAAGAATCAATCCATCGAACCCGATATCGTTAGTGGGTTCGCAAAAGGGCCATCCCCTTCAAGAGCGAGGGAGGAATTCTTGGTATCACCTGATAAACAAGATATGCAAATGCAGCGAGAGTTGTAAGGAGGGCAGTGACAAGTTCAACATATAATCAGCCTATATCAGCCCATGAACGTTCCTGTTCGAAAAAAAAATTCAAGGACACAGCGAAAAACACGGCCCTTGAGCATCACGTCGGATTCTTGCTGGCATGTTCTAAAACGGTCCATCCTGCGTCGCGCTCGTTTAACAGGACTCGGTGAGCGGCATTCAGTTAACAAGTTGCCCAGCAGAAGCGCTGTGTTGTCAGCGTCTTGTGGACTACGAATTAGGAAAAATTGTTTACACCAATTTTATGAAGAAAGCAGACGTAGCGGAAGTGAGAATGAAATCTCTATCAAACGAACAATTTGAAGTGTCAACAACAGGTTCCTGACGGTGAGTCGTTTCGAAATCAGTTCCATAGTCGTGAGGAGACAGCAGACATGGAATACCCTATGAAACCGAATAATCCTTCATCACGAGAATATGCTCGCGGGTATAGAGCTCGGGGATGAAGATGACAGGCTTGGAGAGGCCATCTGACAGAAAACATGGAGCGTGCAGCAGCCACTGCAAAAGTCTTATTCGGTACACCTGTTCGGGGTAGGAGTCGAGAACCTGCGATGCCAGAGACCGCATGATTAGTCGAAGATATTAGGTGCGAGGACGAGGGGCTGCACTTTTTAGGGGTGAGTATTTAATAGTCGACACTGCATATATGCTTGAGTGTGCACAAGCTTCATCAGTACTGCGAAGACAAATGTTGTTGAACAGAAATATAATCATGACCAGTTAGATTGGAACGTGTTAATTCATTTCTACCGGATTCTCAGCGCCATCGTTCGCCGAGCGGAGGTGTAAATATCATATGGGCTTCGTTCCGGGGAAATCAGAGCCTTCCGAAGCGGCGTAGCTAAACCATGATGATCATCGTAGGGGGACACTCTCACGAGACTGCTGCTCCTACGAGCTTCAAAAGGGGTTGGACTTCGGCAGCCATGTCGGCACACAACTGCAGTTAGAATGTCAACTTGTCGCGGGTTGCTAGCTCCCGAAGAGCTCGCATGTCGATATAGTAGAATACTCTGATGGTGAAGACCTGTTGCACTGTGTGCATCAGTGGATGGCGTGGGCGGGGTATAATGACTTACATTGCTGGCACCTAGGAGGGAAGCGCACCCTGAAGATGTCCTGCAGGCATTCCACTGGGACAGGCCATTCCATCGATGAGTGGGTACCATTGGCGAAGAATTTCAAGCACACTACGCATCGGGGCACCTTGTATGGCAAGTAGATGAATGACTGGATACCGAAACCATTCGTATAACTGCGCAAGAGTCGACAACTCCAAAGTTAACGAAGAACAGGGATTCTATATGTATTAGCAATTCAATGCAAGGAGGACGGAATGGTAGGTACAATGACAGCAGCAAGGAATAGCGGGACAGATGCAACCTGTTGTCAGCCTAGCGTGCTTGACTCGCCCACGTTTATTGGGGTATCCTGCTCAGATTCGAGAGTAGGAATATCGAGGTCCTCGAGCCTGACTTCGGATTCATTCTGGACGTCTTCCGAGTCGGTCCATCCCGCGTCATGGTCGTGAATGCGCGGGGAACCGGATTGAGTTGGAAGGCTGCCAAAAAGCAGATTCGACATGTGCTCCATCCATTTGGAAAGGCCCGTCCGTCCGTGCACTCGGACAAGATTAAATAGGGAGCAGAAGGAGTAAAGCGATATGCCGGTGAATGTGAAGAAGGAAGATGCAGCGAGCGTCACCATGAGAGTCAGAACCAGAAGGGACACTAGATCAGATGATAAGGCCATGCCTGAATTAGCAAGTGGGCTTGAACGTACACAGAATTAATACGACGGTCGCGGAAGCGATAATGATTGTGGTCAGTGCTATAATCGTGATTGAGCCGACAGCAAACAGCGAAACGCCCCTAGGACCAAGTAAGCCTTTCGACCTTTCCTTTAAAATGAGAGTTTCGTACAAGAATGAGACCACAGGTACAAAGCTCAAGAATGAAAATATCAAAACAAATATCTGCCAATCACGAGACGTCTGAGTGTTCAGACTGCGGTCATATGTTCTGCCGTACTCACTGCACTTATGGAATGCTCGTCAAAGAATTCCTGCGATGTTCTAAGAGCAGGTCGCGCGTATTCTTGCTCGAAGCTGAAATGCTCAGGTTTGCATCAACATGAAAGAGCGAACTTGAAGAGTTTTGAGTTACTGGTCGGCGTGGGCTTGCACAGCAGAAACACTCTTGTTGAAATACGAATACAAATCATCGTCCTCGTCCGGCAGTCGACTTCGAGACCGTGCCATCGTTTTGCTTGTGGTGGTGGAGGCGAGAAAACTCACGTCACCACTTGTCACCTAACGTGATCATTCCAACTTCGAACCGGCATCACCGGGCCGGAAATTCCAACCCCAACGTCCATGCCCGGCGCTGCCACTACCTCGATATATTCTGATGAGACTCCTCCTAGATATCTCAACAAATACAGGAGTACGGTAATACGCGACTTCAAAAACATCATGCTTCCAAACCTCGATAAAATGCTTCTTCGAGTTGTTCGAATACTTTAGTCACTTGCGGGTCTTGTCTTGGCACGAGTTGAGAGCCAAAAACCAACGCAACACCCGTCTCTGGATCCATAAAATACACGGTATTTGCCCACCCATACCCTTTTATAATGTTAGCTGACTTGATAGGACGGACGGTCTAATTACTCACATCCGGCAGAACCTTTTCTACGCTGCCCAGGTGTGTCAATTGTCCTTAAGGAGAGAGCAGTAGTAAATTGATGGCCGGGTTTCCCAATCCAGTCGTTCAGTGCCTCCACACCAAGCGGTGCGAGAGTGGGCTGGAAGAAGGTGTCCACAGAGGCTTTAGTTAAGACCGGCTTGACGGCGGTGCCAGCTGATCGGGGCGATGAGAGACCTGGAAGACGAGTGAATGCAATCTTACCACGGATTTGGAGTATATGTTGAAGAATGGTAAGGTAATCCTTCATGGAACAGTAGAGCGCGGCACCTGACATTTGCAGGTGTACTTGCAGGGATTCAGTTAACTAACTTGTGTTCAATCATGACTACAGACCTTGTTCTGGATCCTGAACGATAACTGGAATTTGCGAAGCCCAAGGCACGATCTTTCCATCTGGTTCGCGGAATACTAGTGGAACTGATTTCTCCTTCAGGTCTGGAGTGAGATAGAACGACGCCGAAGTAATGCCCAAAGGCGAGAATATGTGCTCTTTACTAGGGGCCTTTTTGTTCGATCGAGGGGTAAATTGGGAGGATCATGAAACACTCACTAATACTCTTCCAGGCTTTGACCGGTGATCCTCTCAACTATAAATCCAAGCGAATCTGCCCCATAACCATATGCAACTTTGTAGAAGAAGAATTTAGGAATGAACTTGAGGGCCATTCACGGCGAAGTAAGGAATGTCCTCACAGCTCGTTCCAGGTTCAAACTTGAGTAGTTGGGTGGGATACAATCCCTGTCAAGAAGATTGAGATAAGACACTCCCCGAAGTACATCCAAACTATTCGACTCGCTCTTCGCAGTTCGTAGAAACGCTTGATCGGGTCCAGCTTAGAGTGCTCGGACGTGTACACAGTTGGAAGATGATATTCGCAGATACGGTCTTTCTCCGGACCGTAGTCTAAACCGCTTGAATGGTTTAGCAGATGCCTAATAGTGATTTCAGTGTCTGGATGCCTAAAGCTGGGCTGCTTGACCCTAGGATCCCTGTTTAAAATAACCGGGTTGGCGAGCTCCGGAAGGAACGTCGCGGCGACGTCGTCCAGCTTCAATTTCCCAGCTTCAATTAGTTGGAAAGTGGCAATCTATGCATAAATGGGCGATGGCACACAAAGTTAAGCAGCATAACACAAACAGATGCGAGCAGCTTGGTCTGACTGCAAATCCACATTACACTGTCTTTGTCGATCGGACCAGCCGATTGTTCACCAAGGATTCTGTCCCCTGCCTGCGCGAAAAATTGCTCTCCGTCGACGGTACCGGCGCCGAAGACTAGACCAGGGGTTCGTTTACTTTCGACAGCCTCCGACTAGAGACAATCAGTCGACGATTAGAATGCAAGGGGTAAACGTGTGCATTACGAGGATGTTTTGTAATTGATTTTTGAGTTGAGTCGTGAGGTTCACCATATCGACGACTGTCCACGTACTTAAACCACGAACGTCAATCGGACTCATGTCCCTTAAATACCCTCCGGAGTTCGTGGCGGAGAAGGTTCTCAGGAACTAAGCCATGTGAGATGTTATCAGGAGTCAGCTGTGTGCATTTGATCTTCGCGGAATTTGTAATTTGCTGGCATCCACAGGATAATTCTGCGAATGTTGACTTTGCACGGACGCCATGTCAAGCAACAGGCGGTCACGTCATAAAGATGTATCTTGGATCGGTATCCCAAACCTCCACTCCATCGTCTGGGTTCAAGGCATCTTTCTCCTCCTGGGAGAGAACTGCTAAAGCTGCCTTGCGTCTCTTATTCAAGACGGAGAGCCGTGTACGCAGAGCCAACGCAACACAACATGACAACAATAAACACCTAGATGTATTCGTGACTCAGCATGTCATCTGTATATGGGTAGAAGGACTCACGCGGCTGATATCGCGTGTGCTTTTCGAAAGTCGTCCGCAGGGTCAAAGTAGACTTGCGGTGACGCGCTAAAAGGAAGAATATATAAGCGTGATAGTGCGGGAGAAAATCTTGATAAAAACTAACATCGAGACGCAGTTTGATATCGACACGATGAAGGCCGTCCCAACGCCACGCTTGGATGTCGGCGAAAACGCGTTAGCGGCCCAGCTCCTGAGAGACGAATCCAGGACATGAGTTCAGCAATTCCACACAAGCGAAGATTTTTAAAATACATTACGAGTGGGAATAAGCTGTAGTTCCCGCTCACGACGAGGAACAGCGCAAAATACGCAGCGCCCACACTTTTTTGCACGGAAGTCGCGAGGATGACGTATCCTACGAAGGATATAGTGCAGGAGGCCACAATATGCCAACCTCTGTCTCGCGTGCGATCGCTGTGCCATGCTTGGAGGAACACCAAAAGCCATCCGACGATGTAGGGCGCGACAGTCAGACCCTGTGCGTTGATGGATGAAAACCCGAGGTTCTTGATTAGCTAGGAAACATCATTCGAACCACCATCGTTCAACAAAGTTGCGGCTGTAACAAACTGTGGGCAGGAAGTATGAAATCGTAGCCACGCCAACGTTGACTATGGCGCTGGTTATTTTTTTGGTACAAAAAGTTGACGCGGATGACTTACAACTGGCATAGATCAACATAACATCCACGCATTGGGATCTGAGATGATGGCCGTGAAGCCCTGCCATCCAGTCATTCCGCCATGAGATTGTGGTTTGTGGTCGCGATTCAAGCGGGCTTGGGCGATAGCCTTCTCGCGCGGGCTAAGAAAGCTGGCAGAGAAGGGGAATGACGGAAGGAGGAGGATAATGAAAACGGCCATCATAAGGGTCGGGATAGCTTCAATCTTTCCAGGCCGTGAGGTCAGTACGTGAGGCCAGAGAGAGCGTGCATGGCGTACAAGAAAGAGGAATTGCCAGCTGCGGCGTGGAGCAAAGAACATTAGGTTGAGTCATATTTCTAGGTGTCAACTGACCCGGCCAGAACCGATGTGTGTGCTCTGACGAGTCCGAACGCTAGAAGACCCTAGGAAGAACGTAAGAGTAACAGTACAACCAAAAATGCAACGAAATATCCCACCCCGATTGCGCCTGGTAAGGTACCAGTCATGCAAAGACTTGTTACAAATAAGCTTGAAAAACCACATAACGGGGCTTGACTGCTATTCACCTAATTCGCATCGCAAGCTCCTGCCTGGCCGTCACGGTTAAGATATTGCCCGGTCATTTCTCACATAAATCCTCACCGCTTGTACCAGAACGATAGATAATAAATCATCCCGGGATAAAATCCAGCCCCTCCAATTCCCATCAGCACTCTGTATAATGAAGAATTAAGCTCACGGTGGGAGTGGTGTGACCATGGCGATGAATGTACCGAAGAACCAGGAGCCCTGCATACCCCTTCGCGTAGACGAAAGACAGCGAGGCAACGCCCCAAAATGTCAAAGAAAGGAAGAAACTGATGAGTTGTTTCAGCCGTCGCCTGAAGTGTTGGTTCAAGTGAAGGGAACTCACAATCTGTTCGCGCCCATATGACGCTGGAGTACTGGAAGGTTAACTCAGTGTAGGGCCTTCACCGCATTTTCAAAAACTAACCGTTGGCAGGCATCTCCAGGAGACCTAGAGCAAAACATCAGCATCATGGACAGTGGCAAATACTCATGCGTACAATAGCCAACGTAGAAGATGCTAAGTGCGAGCGTCCATTTGTCGTTGTTCGTTATACCCTGCATAGACCATGGTGAGGCGTGGTGATTGACATATATGGGCAGGTGCAACGAACATAGTTTTCGTTGAACGCAGCGATGACGTGTGCATTCCCGCTGTATTTGACTTTAGGTTTCCTTTCCTTGATGGCTGGAAGCTGCTCAACCACGCACATGTTGGTCCGGTCTACCAAATGCATTTCATATTGGAAAAAAGAACTGACTGGAAAGGTGCTGCTCACCGAACTGATTGACTATGAAAGGGGTATTTCGATCGATTATGCGTTGTGGAGAGAAAACGATGCAGACGCACAGACGAAGCTAATCAACCAGATTTACACGACATTATCCGACAGGGAACGCTGACATACCTACAAATGACCAAGGGAAGAACCCTATTGTCTATCTTTCGTCTCACGGCTCTCTGAGGCAGCAAATTTGAATAACCATCCGCTTCTTCGATTTTAAGCATCTAGTACCTCTTCCTTCTCCGAAAACTCGACGGTCGCTGCGTCGAGATGCACCGCTTCGGCATACGTGCGATCGAGCGCCGAGAAAAAATGCGCCCTCTTGGGTTTCGCTCTCACCAGAGCTTGGTAGTGAGTGCCGTCCTCCAAACCATCAGTATGCCCTTCTTCTTTGACACTTCCTTCGGAGGGTTGACAAGATTCCGACATGCGTTTTCTGTTGGCTTGGTACAAGGAGAGGATGAAAGAGAGAGAGTACTCAAGCTGCACTTGGGGTTCACGGCCATCAGATGGTGGGAAGTCTGGGTGGTTGAGTTTGGAGATGAGAAGGTTTAGGTAGTCCGGTGACCTTGATGATGAGAGACTGAGAATAGTAGATAAGCTTCACGAAAGCGCCAATCACTATCTGATGATAACAGAACTCTGAAGAGTTATACAACTCATGGAGAGGCATACATATTCGGTTGATAGATAGGTAGACGGCTGCCCAGGGCAATGTCATCGACTTTTTATGACGTCGACTGACCTAATCCTTTACAAGATCAATGGTTGAGTTCCCCAATGAGGTATGATACAGCTCACCTGATTACTGGTGGACAGTAGGTCTATCAGCAGGGAGCATGTGTAAGAAGAGGCAAGGGCCTAGCCCTGTGCTGCCTCAAGCTACTGTGGCGATGCCGACACAGGATGATGCCTCGCCTTTGAAAAATGATATGACGTGCTGAAGTGGTGAGGGACTGGCATCGATGCGTCATGATATAAGAATGCCTCTTGAACGTTCGTCAACTAACGGAAGCCTGGCCCCCTTGAGAATCCTGATCTTTTCGTGCAACTGCGATTCCGTGCTGGAAGGCACGACATATGACCACAAATGGAACAAATTCCGGAGATGCATAGCGTTGGATGCTTCATGATAGACCTTGATATGGTCCACATGCGACAGGACAACGCGGTGGGCCGGTACACTGGTAGCAATCGGCCCCATATCGACTGTGAGATGCGGCTCTACAGTCTGTTGATTTCCGGGTACTGGTAAACCCGAAGAGGTGGTGTTGAGCACTTGCGAAGTCTGCGTGTCGTTCCTCGACGCGTGAAAGGAGAGGCCAATCATCCCTGCTGTTCGTTTCTCTCTGACGTGGAGGAGGAAGGCCCATAAAGATTGAAGAGAGGAGTGTGTCCATGCTATGGGGATATCGTTCTTTGAATTTGGGCGTGCAGGGACCTCGTGGGATGAATCGAGCATGATGGCAGATGTACACTGGTCCCAAGGGAAATGACCTCGGACAGGAATAAGCCAGGCAGAACGCGCGTAGGGCGAAGGGGAGAAGGGAGAAGTGTAGGGGGGTATAGGAATTGGCTGCCTCTTCCGATAAGGAACCTGTTTGAATGGCCTTGGTGGCGTGACGGAAGATGAAGGGTGCACATGGGGCTGCAACCTCATTAAGGACATAACAACTATAACAAAATGAAGCAGACCTGTGGTATCACATTGTGCAGCGAATTTAAATCCAGTTTGTACTGCGGATGTAACGGAGGCTCTGGAGCCGTCGGAATGCCGTTTAGAGCGTGAGAGACACGACTCAGGTCTACTAGAAAATCGAAGTCGGTAGAGTCAAAGTCCTCGAGATCATTTAAGGTGAATATATCTTCGTCGTCCCTAACGGGTGTTCCCCATTCTTTGCAAAGTTTGGCGCTCTCGTCCTCCGATTTTGTGTGAATCTGTCCATCCAAGGGTGGATATTGAACATTGTCTACGAACAGTTAGACTATTCGGCGATTTTAAACAAAGGTGCTTACTTGCAGACACCCTCGAAGCTACTCCCGGGGTAACATTTTGAACGTTCAGCCAAGCTGAGGGCAATGTTGCGGCGCGTATTAGTTCATAAGCACTCTCAAGAAGCGATGATGGTGGGGTGAGCACCGACGAGCTATAGTTGTGCACGACGAAATCTGACGCATCGTCTGGGATAGCGTTCGCAAGGGTCGAGCTCATTGAGACGCACCCATACATCAGACCACGAACGTTGACAAAATGATCCCCGTATATTATGCATCCCAAGGGAAATCAAACAATGATCTATTTTTGTCTCATTCTCCAACTACTATGACCGACATCCGACCACCCAACAACCACCGTCCATCACAGATTTGCGTGAGATGAACCGCAAGCAATTCCGTTATCTGTCTTCTGCCGCCCATAGGGAAGACATTTGACAAGCTTGCTGACTCTAACATTTAGGCGGCGACTGATTGCGGTGCAAACGTGTGTCGACCATGGACCAATCCTGTTGCAGAACCCGGGTCGCGTGCAGACCGAACCAAGAATGAAGCGCAGCGCTCGCATGACACGTTTCTAGGTGGCACACGAGCGAAGGCCTAGCACTCTTAGGCTTATGATACCACCACTCGGCGGAACCCCAGTTCTCTTCTGACCTTTCATCTGCTCCGTTGCCAGTGTATAATAATCGTCTTTTGCTCGCACTGCGCAGTATCTCTCTCTGTTACGCAGATGCTTCATGACTCGTACGCAGGAAGCTGCAATCCCTCCCGACGCGCGAAACAGCCACGAATAGATAGCGCTGTCGCAAAGAAGGCCATCTCAGCGCCATCCAACCTCCCGCGGAACATCTTACCGCTCCCAATGCAGCACATGGATGGCCTCCGTGAAGATACTGTTTCCGTTGTAGCCCCCCAGCCTGGCCCGGCCAAACGTGGTCGCAAGCCAGGGCCCTTATCTCGCTCCGCACGAGAGACGCAACGCAAGCTCAACCACTCCATTATCGAGAAAGCACGCCGGACCAAGATCAACGATGCTCTGGCCACGCTGCGGCAGCTGGTCCCCGTAGACTATGGCTATCCAAAGACAAGGCCGGAGAACGACGACGAGGAAGGGTCGGACGAGGAAGACAACGGGCGGAAGAACAATAAAACAAAGAAGCCGGGCAAGCGAGAGGAAAAGGAGAAGGAATTCAAGCTCGAGATCCTAGTTAGGACGGTGTCGTTCATGCAGGACCTATTGGCTCAAGTGAAGATGCTAGAGGAAGGAGGCGGCAGAGAATGTACTAAGTGCGCCCAGAAGGCATCGTCCAAGCGAAACCACGATCAAGTCGACGCTGAAGCCGACCGAAGCCGCGAGGGTCCCGGGAAACGCTCTCGCAGGGATAGGGAGAGTAGCATTAGCGACATCGAGCCCACCAAAGAATCCCTCCAATACCTCCAACCCCCTTCCCCCGACTTCCTCCAGCAGCGCCCGTACCTCGGCTCCCGGCTCCCTTCCATCTCCTCCTGGCTCCCCAACTCCCAAATCGACCCTCTCCTGCTCTCCCCCACGCAACGCCGCACATCAGAGAGCACTGGTACGGGCACCTCCCAGCTCCCCTCTCCGCCCTCTTCCACGCACTTCGACCCTATCCAGACATCCCAGGTGCCCCCCGTCTTGAATCTAGGCCCCGTCGCGACTTCGTCCCTACTCTCGCCAAGGAGGACGCCGGAGGACGAAAGTGCGGCATCGCTGCTCCTCCAGATTAGCGCGAACTCCCCACAGCTTCTCCCCGTCGCGTCGTCGTCATCGTCGTCTGTGACGGGCACGTCGTTCGATATGTCGAAGATGAGGACGTCATGCGTTACCCCAATTGATCATAGGACCGCTGCACCCATTATTGCTCAGGCGCAGACGCCTGGGAGTATGCTTGGGTTGATGAGGCGAGGGTAGAGAGGAAGAGAGATCCGAATCCTGAATACGGACGAATGAACTAAGTATGTATAATATTGCTCTGGCCTTTTGATGCGTTGGCGTTGTACCGTTGTGGAGTTGGCTGTAAAAATAAATGTGTCTCACATGTACAAGAACATTAGATCTCGAAGTTTACGTTAAAACTACATACCTACATCAAAGCAGCTGTAGTAGTAGAGACAATGAAAATTCGGACCTTTGAAATTTTGATATTGAGGGGTCATCATGTTCTCTAGGATCTTGCACATTGCGTAAAGGAATCAGGATCGTGACGGGGAGGTGAAGGACCCTAATCCTGGATGCTTCACTCGCACACTTGCGAAAACCGGCATCTACGGATCCGCCCGTGCCTCTCGGAAGCGTTGTTGCACCCTATCGAGCGAAGAGTACCCAGCGCGTTGAGACCAAACTCTCCTTGGAGTCTTGCCACAGTCGAATCAACGACTTTGAAATATTAAATGGCCGTGGCAAGCACATGGACGCAACCATATAAATCTTAAAGCGACTAAAGGTATGACGGAGCCTGCGACAGGATACGCCGTGTAGCTCGTCGTCGATCGTCCCACCCTCCTCTCGATGACCACTTCCTTCACGTTTAGGACTTTCGGCCGCCTGGGTATGCTGGAGGTAATTGAAGCAATCTCTAGGCAATTTATAGGCGGGAACCTGGCCCTCCTTCTACCTCTCCATGTTGACGGTGTCCACGCACCTTTAAAATCCAACCTATCCCTATCCGTCTATGCAATCTCTGTAAGGGCGCCAGGTGCGGGCGCGTCTTCACTCAGTGGCAGCCTCAATACATCTCGAGTTCCCCGCTGCTTTGTTATGTGCCACAAATCAAATCGTGGTCGTATACTTCGTGCTCATTGCTAGCTTTTATTGAGAAAAGTGCACGGTCATTAGAATCCGCCAGAAGGAGCGACCTATCGGCGCATTCGACCAGTGTGTTCTTACGCTGGGAGCACAAGTGACGCAAACCTGACCCTCTGAGCGGGGAGCTCTGCAGTAGGATTAACGGATCCTAGGCCTGGTAGTGCACTGTGGAAAACAGGGTGAACCTTTCCGACTCGCCCGAAATCTCGACATACAAGTCCACAACGGGAGATGAACGGATAAGTAGGGCAGTCACTCGCAAGCGGGGAAAAGACGGTAGCCAACTTCCGGTTCCAACTTTAATCCCAACTTCGGTCCCAACTCCTCGCATGGTTCCCAGGAATAAGCAGGCTTTGCCTTACCCGTGCATTTTAATAGGAATTTGACGCGATTTCTCCCTCACAGTGCTCACGGCGTTTCGCAGTTTCTTTCATACCGACCTCGTTGAAGTTGAATTGGCCGACGTTGCGTCAAAAGCTGATTGCTGTGAAACACCCTCGGCTGGTATCTTCCAGACCATTTGTAGTGCAATCCGTAAAATCTGAACTCGTGTAGGATAGGTGCATGACGCCTCTCGACCTGTCGCAGGCATTCACGGCCAACACACAACACGACAAACGACAGATGGACCTTGATAGATTTGTATCAGGCAACATAAAATGCTTGGAGGGATCCAAAATGCGATGGTCATAAACTCACTACTCTATATCAAAAATCGAAACGACATCTCGGCAGCTCACGCTCAGGGCGCAGGCACATTAAGGCTGCTAGCTGCACCACCCTCGCCAACCTCCTTCACATCGACTTTTAACGCGCCGCTGGTTTCGACAATGAACTGCACCTCAACAGTGGTAATCGTCTTCTTAGCGTCCTTGCCCTTGCCCTTCGTTTTGATGCCCAACTTCGGCTCCGCCTGAATCGCACCCAGAAAGACCTCCTTCTTGATCTCCTTGTGCTTCAC
Source organism: Lyophyllum decastes (assembly GCA_025854295.1). Lineage (NCBI taxonomy): Eukaryota > Fungi > Basidiomycota > Agaricomycetes > Agaricales > Lyophyllaceae > Lyophyllum > Lyophyllum decastes. The sequence continues at coordinate 2,674,499 of CP107705.1, read as the reverse complement.
CTCGACTTCCTCGGGCTCCTCTTCCTCCTCATCATCGTCATCCGCCGCAGCCGTAATCTTCTCGACCCGGATCGACTCTGAGACTTCCCAAACCTCGAACGCTAGCCGCCCGCCATCTTCCGCGAGCTCAGCATCGAACCTCACGACCCTCCGAGCTGGCAACGCCGTCTCCTTATGCACTACCGGGATCCACACACCCCCAAGCCCGCCCTCCGCCTCCGCGCCAGGGACGAGCACACCCATCGTCCGGCTCGTCGCCTGCACCTCATTGCTCTTCGCCCCACGCTCGTATGCCGTCCTCAACTCCCTATGCCTCTCGTCATCTGGAATTTTCGCAAGTAGCGCCCCTTGCACCGCACAGCCCCTCGCTAGCACAGTCGTTGGGTCGCCCACACCACCGCCCACAACGGTCCCGCGTGCAAACGGCGTCTCCACGTCCTCTGCAAAGCCTGCGCCCGTGCACAGCGCCTCGTCCAACCCAGGGAGGGATGCCGACCCCCCTACGTACACGATTTCGTTGACATGATGCGCGTCCACCTGCGCACTTTCTAGGAGAGAAGTTACGGCAGCGGCGACGGCGCTGTAGACGGGCCGTGCGATAAGGTCGAAACGCAGGCGGTTGATGGAGCCGGTGTAGTCGAGCCCGTCTTTGAGTGACTCTACGGAGCACGTTGCGGCACCAGGAGAGGCGGAAATGGTACGTTTGGTATGCTCAATGGCGAGGCGAAAGCGGGCCTCGGCGCGTTGGTCCGCGACGTCGGTGGATGGGCACACCGTGAGCGGGACCTTGGTCTTTTTGGTGAAGTCCGCAGCGAAGAACTTGATGAGCTTCTCGTCGATCTGGTCGCCACCTATGGAGGTGGTGTGGGAGGAAGCGAGGACGAAGGCGAGGCCGAAGCGGAGGGAGAGGAGAGAGAGGGAGAGGGAGGAGCTACCGAGGTCAACGACGAGCTGGGTGCGATCTGCGGGGAGGTCGGCCGCCCAGATGTCGGATGTGGTAGTGACGGCAGCAGCACCAGCTTCGTCAAGGAGCTGGAGTACGTGAACGCCGGCATCTGTGGCTACTTTTTCGAGGGCGTCCTTTTGGATCTCGGTGAAGGCGGTGGGGACGGTGATGACGGCGCCCTGGACCTTCTTCCCGAGGAAATTTTCGGCTGACTCGACGAGGGAGGTGAGAAACATCGTGTTCACTTCGGATACGGTCAGGATGCGTTCAGCAGGAACGGGTTCAGATCGCGGCGTGGCCGCGTGTGAGGCAGCAGGCGTGTTGAAGGTTGATGTGTGCGTGCTAGGAGGTAGTGGCGACGGGGCAGGCTGGAGGATCTGGACCTTGTACGCAGGCTCATCTGGGATATCTGGGTGTTGAATTACAGGCGCAGATTTTGTAGATTGCGACTGGGGTATCTCGGAGAACTTTTTTCCAAGTAGATTACGAAACCCTGTGATCGTATTTTTCGAGTTTTTAACTAGCTGGTGGGTCGCTTGATTGCCAATGTAAATTTCTTCGCCATGGAAGGAGATCGCGCACGCAATTTGACGCTCTCCGTCCTCGTTTGCAATACATTCAGCCACTCCTTCTTTCGTAAAGACGGCAATCGATGCATATGAGTTGCCAAAGTTGATGCCAACGATTGGGGGCAGCGACGGGGCCTCCGAAGGGGCCACAGCGCTGCCATTTGGTACCGGCGTTGAGGACATGGCGGTCAAATCGAGGCGTGGTCCAAGCTGAAGGTGGTGGTGCAAAGTGAACAGAATGATATTTTTTTTTAAAACGTAAATGATCTGATTGGTAAGCGATCTAATCAGCTTACAACACTAATCAACCAGTGGGGTATTTTGCGTCAGAGGACTCATAACTCTGTCAAATTCATGGGATCGACTGGAAAGGGCTGTAAGAGCGCTCTTCTATATACACTGCGTGACGAATAGCCTGGTTGGCACTCTTCGTGATGGCGGATTACTGCATCAAGTCCAAACACCGGTCTGCATGATAGAAAAGTCTGAACACACATCTGTAACTAAAAATGTACTATTAAAAAGAGACATACATATGTAGAGAATGAAGCAACAGAAAAATAATAGAAAAATCTAGAAGCTGTAATAACAATGGCCAGAAGAACCGGCGTCTATATCGAAAGGTATGGGCTAGGTAAGTAGGGGTGGAATGTCATCGTATTCTCTTCTCTATTCCCAGTGGTTGCTGATCATAGGCAAAGGTCTCTCTGGAGCCTTAGTTTCAATGTAAGGTTCAGGGGCGTTGGTGCCATTGAGCCTGGGCATGAAAGTGGGTTTCTTGGCAACGGTTCCGGGGCCAAAATTGGCACCCATCGAAACGATAGGGCTAGATTTTAGAAAATCGGGTCAGATTTTGAAATGTCACAGAATCACCAATCTCACCTATCTTCCCAGTGGAAATCGCAAAAGCCACCTGGGAACACTCTATCACCCAGGACGGACTGCACTGTGGCATACTGGTGGAAGACCTTGTTCCAGTTGGGTTCTACAGAGCCAAATCCTCCAGGTATGACCTTATCGAAGATAGTGATGTTAGCAACTTGTGCAAAATCTTCGGCGACATTAGTGTTGGAGTAGGGTCGGGGACGTCAGGATCCTGGTTGATCGCATTGAGCCATGCTTGAGATTCTATGAGTATTGTTGTGCATTAGACCTCGCAAGAGTTTGACTGAAGGAAGAGTAATTCATGAGAGAATGGCGCTCCGTTTGGCTGAGTGATTGCATACGTGTCAACAAGGTGGCTGCTCTTGTGGACCCAGACAGTGGGAATGTAGGCATCTTTGAAGAAGGTGATCTCGCAGTCGATCACATAGGCCCACCTTACCATATCGGTGAGCACAACAACATGGTGAGCGTACTGTCTGTAATGGACAGGAAGCCAGCCAAACATGTCCACCATTTGCAGAATGCTGGAATACAACATTGAGAATCGTGACACCATAATGACAAGGGTGATGCGTTACCTCATATCGGCGTTGTTGCATCGACACATGACCCAGGCCGGTGCTGTCGATAAATCAATCAAAACGGGGAAACATATGGGAGTGTGCTGATGGCAACATACAGCACTATATTCCAGTTAGAAATGTGCAATTCAAAGGCTGGAAATGTAACTTACATCATCATAATGAACATTGAAGACCTCAACATCGGCAACATTGCATTTACCAGCGACTCGGTCCTTGCATGCCTGAGGGATCCACCCCCATCCCCACTGATCCCAGGTTGCATGGACGGGTGTAAGGTATTGCCAAAAAGGCCCATCAAGATAAGAGAGGCCAGCCTGACCATCCCTCAGAGTAGGTTTGCCTAAGTCTTGGGCTAGAGCTGGGCTGGTGTGATAAGCAGCGAGGAAGCCAAGTCCTGCAAGTAGAGAGGAGAACATTGTGTCTTGGATGAGAGCTGATTGTTGGAGGATGGATTGCACTCTAGTGGTCCTTTTAAGCTGTTTACCGACCGGTACACCGGAACACAGAATGAGATGATGCATGTGGATGAGAGACTTTGAAACCGCACTGGAGTCGCGGAAAAAAATCGGTGCATGGTATGGGTGAGAGGTTCTGTGCCCCATTGGACTCACGGAAGTGTGAGTAGTGAGTCAGTACCCCTGTCAGAGGTGAAACTGCGAGGTGGAAGGGCTAGAGGCGGAATCCCAGACTGCTCACCAGGTACGTCTGACCAACTTCATACCTTGATGCAGAAGAGGTATCCCAGGAAGCTCTTGTTCTACATGCAACATTCGGTGATTTGCAACAATTAGTATCCCATGGCCCTACAGGTGGTTCGTGGTTTATGGAAGAGGACACGTAGAGCCCATAGTCTCTTGGGAGGCGGAAAAAGTGTCAAACATAGGCTGCAGGGATATGAAAGAGTCCATTCCCATTCCCAAGGGGATGGGATGACATCTCTTGCAGGTACAGGGAAGCTAAAGCCGTCTGGTGCCTGGTCGGAAAGAAACATCGAAGAGTCGAGTTGCGGTATCAAGTCTGGGAGAAAAAACATGCTGTGGACAGCGCAGCCAAATGTTCGACTCATTGATTACGAGACTCGTGGATAGGCCTGAGTCAATCCCAGTTTTCCCGACGTTGCAGGGCAGGGGGGTCAATCATCCCGCTTCCACCCCTACATGCCTGAGTTCTGGTACAAGTTGGAGACAAAAGACATACGAAAAGTTTTGTGGCCAACTTCTCTGAGCCTGGTCCCGGTTCCGGAAGTCATAGTAGCCTGAGCACACAACCTCCAATGATGTCGTCCTGACAAAAAATTTGCTCCTCGAGCCTCAGTTGGTTATGGTGTGCACATGGGAGATCACTGTATGGCTTTGAGATTTGTATGCTATGTTTAACAAAGCAGCATGGGCGACATTGTGGCGGGATTCAATGAAGGCCATTCTTCTGTCTGGGAACAGCACAACTTTCATTGATGCAGATCCAAGTCCAACCCAGCCCAAATTAGTTGTTGAGAAGTTTTGGCTGGCTATGATAGGAGCCCTGGGATGTAGCCTTGCGGGTGTTGCGGCGGGGCACGTACAGCTAGCCGCTCATACCAGCATGGAGTCACTGACTCAGTCCCCAGTAAAAGTGGCAAAACAAAACGGAAGGGGAAACGGCCCGCCAAGGGGCAGGCAAATAGCAACAAATAACGTCTAGCTTCCTTCCAAAAACTGAGCCCCAGCTGGTGAGCGCGTCTTGACTGGACCAAGACCGGCTTAGAAGCCATGAAGCTCGTACATCTCGTATATATCCATGGCTTTCAAGGTATCTGTGCTCAGTCAATTTCCGAACTTTCAATTTGAACGTTTCTCACAGGCAATGATAAGACTTTCCAGGTGCCATCCACTACCCCCCTTGATCCACGCTCCCTCGTCTCATCGGGATTGACAGTCATTTCCGACTGACCTACAACAATACCTTTCGACACATATACCCGCCCGCCTGGGACTGAATGTCCAGAGCAGTTTATACCCAACTTACAAGAGCGTCAAGCCGATCTCGTTTGCAACGAAGAATTTCTTGGAATGGTGCGTTCCACAATCGCTCCTGATGTTTACGAGATGCATGAAATAATCGTATGGGATAGGCTCTCAACTCAGCCCCCAGGTCCCGTAATACTACTTGGACATTCCATGGGCGGCCTACTCGCCGCCGAAGCTGTGACCCATGCGTCAAATAACCCCAGAACCAGACCCACACGAATTGTTGGGATGATCGCGTTTGATACTCCATATCTAGGGATGCATCCTCACGTCGTCATCACGGGGATCGCGTCTCTGTTTCAAGACGATGAAGAGAAGAAGACTGATACCGAGATGAACGATACCACGAAGGTTAACATCGTCAACGAGAATGTCACTGATGATTGGGATGCGTTCAAGAAGACTCTTGATGGTATGTCTGTCCTCTCGCTTTACCCGGCACGAAAATCCAGCTGACCGCACAGCCGGCCTAACCCCCTCCCTACACCCCGACTCTCGAACACCATCCCCGATTCCATCCCCACCATTACCATATTCATCGCTGCTATTACCACCATCCCTACCCTTCGTCGACCGCACCATGGCCTTCCTTTCATCCCATTCCAACGATCCCCTCGTCCGGTGGGCGCGGAAACACGCCGACGATCCCTTCAGTGCAAGCAAACGCTGGATCGTCGAGCATTTCCAGTTTGGCTCCTGCATGTTCGATCCCAGCGGTCTGAAAGATCGCTATTCGCGCCTTGTTGGGTGGCAGGGTGGTGTATGGGTCAATTACTGGACGCAGACCCTCCCACAATCTCTGATCGAGGGCGGGCCTGGTCCCGTCACTGATGCCCCCATCGAACAGAAACAGGTCGCCGAGAATGATGCGGCTCTTGTTAATACGGGAATTACGAATAGGACCGGGCATGCGGAGGGGTCAGAGACCTTCATATCTCCCGATCCCACACGTCCTGGGTCATCGCCCCCTCCGTTAGACCTGCCAGTGTACGCTGCGCCAACGAAATCGGAAGCAAACGCGACCGTCAAGGCAGAGCGTCAAGCTGCCAGGGATCTCGAGAAAGAGCTTAAACAAGCAGAAAAGGATCGTCAGAAGGCGTTGAAGAAGGAGCAGAAGCGGTCGAAGGGGAAGAATAAGGTAAAAACGGGACATCACTTCATCGTTCTCCCCACTGGGTTGGGACAAGTGCTTGGTGGTCGCGAGAACTGGGAGAAGGTAATGATTGGAGGTGTCGAGGATGAAGTTGCTGCGCATTGTGGGCTGTTCATTCGTGGCCAGAATCTGGATTACGACGGTCTTGTGGAAAGGGTGGGGAAGAAGGTTTTGGGATGGTGCGAGGCAATGTGATCAGGTTGCGTTCTTGCCTATGTGGAGTTACTTCTGATCCTGTGGGTTGGCTGCAAGCGCACTCTTTGTATCTTACTTTCTCTCCCGCCTGGCGCAGCAAGCCGTCATGCTAAACATATCATTATCTATGTTATTCATCTTGGCCGCCGTTGGGGTCGTTGGCGGTGTTGGTCGCATGATAGCAATAGTGACTTTCCCATGGCTGGCAGTGGGAGAGTAGGCTGAACCAAGGTGAAAATTGGCGGGCGTTGCATTGAAGGTCAACGTTTGGTGGCGCTTATCCCCGACCAGGGCCACAACCTCCAAGCTGCCGCCGTCTTGATCAGTTCGCACCTGGTCACGTGAATTCCTTGGAGCACGACCTCATCTTACCTCCCACCCATTAAATCCCCCATCCATCCCATATATAACCAGCTTCGACCATGAGTAACCCGGTCAACGTGACCAAACCGCGCCATGTCCCAGGCATGGAAACATACAGAGAAAAAGCAACTCGCAAATTCAAAGAAAACCCATGGGTACCCCTTGGTATGCACTCTTCCCCTCTTTTCCTTTCTTCCTTCCTTCCGAGCCAAGCCGAGGTGTATTAACTAACTACTGTGCTCGAACTCTCCAGGATCCATGGCGACAGTCGGCGCCCTCGTAGTTGCCATGGTCAAAATGCGGCGGGGACAGTCACACTCGTTCAATCGCTGGCTTCGCGTGCGAGTCGCCGCGCAGGGTCTCACTATCGTCGCTATCGTCGCCGGCACGTACAGCCTCCGGTCGAAGGATCGCGAGGTCTCGGAAGACCCGACGCTGTCTCGCAATGAGGTCGATGTGGAGCGGAGGCGGATGGAGAAGGTGGCGAGGGAGAAGGATGAGTTTGAGGAGAGGCTGAAGGGGGCGGAGGAGGCGCATGAGTTGGAGTCGGGTCTGAAGGCGGGATGGAGCGGAAGAGGGCCTACGACACCTGGAGGTGTGAGTGAGGCTAGGGATGGCGCTACGGTCTCGACGAAAAGTGGAGGGGGTTGGTTGGGATGGCTTGGATGGGGCCGAAATTCAGGATCACATTCCAGCAGCTCTTCGACCCCGCCTCCAACTACCAAGGGAGACGACCCAACGTCAAAGTCATAACATCCTCAGGCTAGTCTTTCGACATGTATTATTTCACCGGCAGCTGGTAGCATACGTATAATTTACTCCACAACTCATCCAAAAGCGCTGGGATGGCTATCCCGCTCAACAGGTGTCACATTATCCCGGCGTAGACGCACACCGGGAGAGCGGGTATCAAGTATGCAAGACTATTACACGGCTGGGCGTCCCCCAAACCTTTTCGACTGTACTGCGACGGTTACTCCTCGCCACAATCCTCTATCGCCAGACCGTGGAGCATATTCAAAAGTTGTCCCCTCCGCGTCGATCATCGACTCCCAGGGTATTCAGACTCTTCTCTCCCGGAAGCTTAATTATCCCCTCTCGTCTTAAACACTCTCGGCTCCCGCTCCTTCTCCACTGCCAACCTCCAGCCTCCATAAAGCTGATTCACAATCGTGCTGCGGCGGAGCACAGCGAGCTCCTTCACCGTCTCAGAGTAAAGATTCCGCACCCTCTTCGGGTCGGATTCAACCTATAGAATGGAGAATAGCATACCTGTAAGACTCAAACGTAGAGGGCAAAAAGCCGCGGGAAACGCACCTGCATTTGCCGGAATTTGTCCTTCGTACGTTGCACGAAGTACTCGCGGAAGTTGTACGAGCTAAAGGAGCGCGAGGTGCGGAGCATCGAGGAATAGAGGTCGAGGATGGCGCGGCGGGTCGGTGGGGTGGCCATTGTGCGTGTGAGTGTTCGTCGACCTCTGACTCGCCAATGCCATGGGCGTTAGAAGCGAGATATATGCTCGTGTTTATCAAAGGCCTTACTTGGCGGCACTTCGGCAGCCCAATGACGTCGTGAGTTCCCCACCTGAACGCACGGGCGTCCCTGCGGAAATAGGCACCATGCGTGTCGGATTCCGTTGCTGCTTGCAATTGTGGTCGGACGGTCTCAAAGCTTCTGCAAATCTTAAGCAGCCCAACCACGCTAATTATTCCTCGAGCACAACATCTTGATTTTCCTGAACAACGACCGTCGTTGCATTGACCCACCCTCTCCAAACCCCTCGCTTGCCGGCCTTCCTGCTGCCATCAACTGCGCACCTGTTCCGCCTTCAAATGTATCACTCGGGAGAGTTTCCACATGCATGATAGGCTGCCCACAGATTAGGTGGTCCCCCGTCATTGTGCACTCAATTCCGTCGTTCTCAGATGACACAGCAAGTACTGGAGCCATTGGCGGCATTGACCTTAATGAAGGGTGTTTCGTGACGAGTTTTCTTGTGAACGATACGCGACGGCAACGAGTGATCACCGCGCTTCCAAAGGATAACGGCACGAGTCCCAAAACACAGTTCAGTGTAAGGTTTGAAATCTTTCTTTTTCAGATCTCATTACGCGGCGATACCTTACATTTGGTGTCTTACACTAGGTAGCAGGAAAGCGGTTGTGCTGACTTGAGAACATCGCTCTTGAGCGGGATTAGCTTTTTGTTAGACGCAGGGATCTTAACATCAACTAATTCTTCCCAGAGTCATTCCAGCTTCACATTAGAAGTAAGTTCTTGAACACGAATCCTAGGACAGCTACCCCCTGCATCATCCGACCATATGACTCCCTACATCCTTACAATTTCAATGTGCTTGCTGCCTGAGCCACTAAAGCGGCGTCGACAATTTCTGCCATCGCGATAACAGCTTCATCTTCGTGGGTCCTGCCCACAACTTGCACCGCGATAGGAGCATCTTTAAAGATGGCCGGCTCGTCTGATCATCGTACACCGGGTGAGATTGCTGAATTATCCATGAGCACGATTATATACGCACAAAACTCGTAATTCGATTTATCCTCGTCACTGAGGAATTCGTGGGCTGGCTTCTTCTCGTCTAGCACTTGGTCGACCTTGGACACCGGGATTACCAAAGCCGGATAGTCAAGGGTATTCCAAACCATGGTATAATTCACATTGCTAATGCGGGAAGGACAATGATTCGAGGATATGTACCGTCTCGACAGCAGAGGTGCTCACCTGTATTTCCCATGAGGCGGAGCCGTATATGGCGCCACGGGAGAGATGATCGCGTCGACCGGACGGCCAGTGCCAGTCAGGCTCGAAGTAGCCAACCAGTACTCCAAATGCTCCCGCCGAATGTCCCGTTTCCTCTTATGGACCTGCCAGAGGTCATAGGCTGAACTTCCTCCATGTGCAGCGGCGACAATGGGGGCGTCGATGGGGAGTTCCTGTTCCAGACCCATGTGGCTGATCACAGGCTCTCCCGTGGCGGAGGTGACGACTTGGAGGTCTTGTACCATGCCAGCACCGAAGATAGACAGCTGAAGGACAAGGGTGTAAGATTAACTGATGCATATACTGGACCAGCGGATAGCCTCACCGCAATACCGTTTATCTTGGCATGGTCGAGCGGCGTCCAGTCAACAACTTGGCTTGAAGGTGAGTCCCCAGACTAATGATGCGAGGGGACGCCTCACCTTTGTGGCCTGCGGCGAGTAAAGCCTTCTTCGTTATTTCAAGGCCGCGGATGACAGGAGGGTGTGGAACGACTTGACCATCGTTCCATAGGATGGCAAAACACAGGTCCTTTCCTCCCCCGTGCTCGACCAGACGGTATTCATTCTCATCCCATCCCTTTCTTATGACGAACGGATCCCTGAGCCAAGTCTTTTGGCTCAGCACACCCCGTATGAATGCCTTGAGGCCCCCGATTGAGTTAGAGAGTGGCCCAAGGACTGATGGAAGAGAGTCCTGGCCCTCGAGTGAATTGACGGCGCCACAATACGGTACTCGTCCTGTTGAGGGCCGGAAACCGTACGTTCCACAGCAGGCGGATGGTATACGGACCGAACTGTTCCAAGGATATTTAGTATTATGAAGGTCACACGGCAGGGATAGAGGTACTACTCACCCACCGATGTCAGAACCGACACCTTGATGATCTGTCTAAGTAGATGTGCAACGTGGCAATATGCAGGTTCGACATACCGATCGCTGATCCTTTAAGCGCTGGAAGTGAATGTGTGCATTTGAGTAAGGTTTAGAAGCGATACATAGCGTGCTATTACCAATAAGAGCACCCTCGCCTCCTGACGACCCTCCAGAAGTAAGAGAACGGTTGTGAGGGTTCGTGGTTCTCCCGAATATGTGATTGAATGTTTCTGGCCACTACAGCACGTGTTAGTAGTCACGCATCCTGTATGAGAAGTAACCGATAATACCATGAGTGTTTGGGGTATATTTGTTTTGACATAGAAGATGGCGCCGAGCGATTCAAGGGCATCAGCCAAAACCGAATTGCGCTCAGCATATTTCCCAATCCATGAGACGTATCCTGGAGATCGCGTTAGCTTGTAGACTCTAGTTAGTAGAAGATTCGTACCCATGGTGGATTCAATGCCTTTGAGGCCGACCTGATCCTTCAAAGAAATGGGCAACCCTACTCCACAACGCTCAGAAAATCTTCACTATATGACGGGCCAGAGCGCTATTACCATGTAGAGCGCCGACGACCTTTCCAGTTGTCTTCAGATGCTCGTCGAGCTGGGCAGCACGAGCCAAAGCGCGATCAATAAAAACTTCCGTGAGGCAGTTAGTCTAGTATTCATGGTTGATTGACCATTTAATCGATAAATTCCATGACCGAATACGAAGTCAGCGCCCACCAGTTGATGTGCAATGACGGCTCGCTTGGCGAACGCCGTTGTAACTTCTACCGCTGACCATTGGGCGCTCGCAAGCTTCCCCAACAGGATCTCAACGTGCGAGTTTGTAATCTCAATCTCCTTCGCGGACAAGAGGCCGCTTGCTTCGGGGAATTTGGTGATATCGAGCTCGTCCTGCGGTGGGAGGTTTGTCAGGATCCATTCCTTGGGGATCGACGCCTGTTGCCTAAGTTTCTTCTCGGCGACAATATCTTGCCATGTTTGTGGCATGGTTGAGGGATGGAATGCAGTACGCTGGCTGTGGGAGAGGGCTGTAGTACAGGTTTGAAGAGAACCATTCACACCTCAAAAAGCCGGGATGATAAGAGGCCTGCATACAGATCAGGTGACCCAATTCGAGGATCATATTTGATCCCTTGCTCCTATTGTTGAAGGGACAGGGTGGCAGATAGGATGGACTTCGTACAGCTTTGTGCATCCAACAGTCAGAGTGTCATCATCACCGCGACCGTCGCGACGCTCGAAGAGATGGATACCTTGAGATCACTGTCTGTTTGATCATAGCTCTTGTATCTCAAGCACGGCGTGGATGGCAATTGACATGAGAATGAGAGTCGTTGTCCATTCAGATCGCCTCAATGCAAGCACGAAGTATCCCCCTGAGTAGACGGTAAATATGGTATTTTGGCAACGACGATTGGACGAAGATTACAGACACCTCTTTGCCATTTCTAGCTGTGGCGTGGGCGGCTATAGGGTAAGAGCCTGTAGGCTGTTAATTTCGACTTGAATAGCAGCCAATAACTGGTCAATTAGTTTCCGTCATTCCTACCTGGGGGTGCGGGTCGTACAATTGAGAATATCGGGCATGTGTAGAGAGTGCTTCGGATCAGCCAGTGCAATCTTGACATGGGAGGCCGCAAGCGTTGTGGCGAGTTCGGGGAAAGAGCTCAAAATTAAACCACAAATGGGCAATGTCGCCCTGACCAGACACTATCGCCGGCGGTCTCAAAACAAGCTCGTGTTGTTTGCACGTATTTGAGCGGAAAGCCCATGGGGTTACGTTCGCGCCGCCTATCATTGGTTGTACATATACACCACCATTGTCTTCTCTCTTATTTGATTCTTCACCTCAGCGAAATCTCCATCTGGAGCAATCAACAAAGATCGAAGCCGTTGGATCCGAACGACAATTCACGAGCAACCAGCTAGCCGCCTCTTTTTACGTGCTATATCTGCTATAGACTATAATTCCTGAACCGGGATCACGATGAGCCTGGACACAAAAATTGGCGGGGCACTGGCAAGTCAGTACCCTCGGAACAGTCTCGAGCCTTTGCTAGTATCAAGTGCAACTATTCCAGAACGCTTAATCAGCTTCGACGCCTGGAGCGGCGTCTGACATCGCATCTCTTACGCGTTAGGCCCACATGCTTGCCCAGGTCAACTGACGCAGCTTGAAAAGATTCTGAAACTGAACCGCACAACGTCATCGTCCCTTGAACGGTAATAGACACAACACATATGGGACGACAAGGGCACTTTCGGCGACACTCGTCAGCCGGAGACCCTTCTTCCTCATTTTTCAACTGTTTAATCTATATCACGGAATCCGTTCCGGATTGCTTGCATATAAATGTGAGTGCGATGTTCATACCTTCCCCCCAGTACAACATCTCACAGATGTCCCGGCCACGCTCAAGGTCTTCAGGTTCCAGCAATTCTGCCTCTCGAGAGAAACTCCATGGCGAGACCAAGCATGATGAGCTCCTCGAAACACCTGAATTAATGATCGAAGAGGTCGCGGTCGAGCCTAATTGGTGGTGGAAGTACAAGTGCGTTTGTTCGATGTATTCTTTGTATAGCATACTCATCAACATGGTGTAGACAGGCGCTGCGGGAACCCATCGCCGAGTTTACGGGGGTCATGATATTGATCATCTTTGGCGTTGGAGTGGACTGCCAGGTCGTACTTTCGACCAGTACTGGAGTCGCGGCGGCTCACAAGGGTGTATGTTGCAGCTACGCATACCAATATTCGAGACTCTGATACCGTTTCGCAGGAATATCTCTCAATTAGTTTTGGCTGGGCGATCGGTAATTTAATTTTGCCTCTATTGAAGCGTGGCATTTACTGTCCACATCAGGCACCGCAATGGGCGTATGGGCCTCCGCTGGAATTTCAGGTGGGCATATCAACCCTGCAGTACGTGTGCATATTCCCTTCGGCTTGACGGCTTGACCTATGTATGTTCTCCAGGTGACGTTAGCATTAGCGACATGGCGTAGATTCCCATGGAAGAAGGTTCCAGGTCAGTCGTCTATCGCGGTCATATGATGACCTTTGTTGATTGTCATTATCAGCCTACATCTTCGCACAAGTGATGGGTGGTTTGGTTGGTGCTGCGCTCGTGTACGCCAATTACTTCCATGCCCTCGATATCTTTGAGGGTGGGAGAGGCGTACGTACACTCAAAACAGCAAGTCTTTTCTCAACCTATGCGGTGAGCCTGATTTTTGTCGTTGATCCATACCCGTTCCTTATGTAAATTTTCTAGTGGGACTCAACAGTTGGACTACATGACCCATGTGTCCTGCTTCTTCTCCGAGTTCCTCGCCACTGCGGTCATGATCATTGTCGTTCTTGCGACTACAGATAACAAAAACTCACCACCGCCAAACGGTCTGCTCCCGGTCACGCTCTTCCTGTTGATTCTCGGAATCGGCGCTGCATTGGGCATGGAGACGGGTAATCTCCGACCCATCACCCACTTTGAATACCACTGAGCACCGTCATCACGATAGGTTATGCCCTGAACCCCGCCCGCGACCTTGGCCCTCGTCTCTTGACATCAATGGTCGGTTATGGCCAGGCTGTCTATACCTACCGGCAGTTAGTACCGCATCAATTTCTTAAACTGTACATCGGGGCTGAACGTTTGCTCTTAGTCACTATTGGATATGGTGCCCTATCCTCGGTCCACTATTGGGCGCCCAGTTCGGGACCATGTTCTATGATGCCTTCCTATATAACGGCGACGATTCCCGGTTTAACCAACCGTGAGTCGTTTATGCACCTTATCATTTTACCTCAAGTTTGAATCGAAGAACCAGTGGCCCCGCGGCTAGGAAACAATCACAGTCAACAGCAGGGGCGGTTTAATGCTGCTAGGGTGCTTCTGACACGCTGCCTAAGCCACCATTTTTCGCGAATCGGGTTTCCAGAACGATTTTCACGGGCATAATGACGGGACTTTTCCGCTTTTACGATTCCGCCACATTCATGTGTGTTGTAATATGATCACGATCATTTGGACGACTGGGACTCAAAGTCCTAGATTTTGTGGAAGCTCGGGGGTGAACTTCTAGTTTTGGTGCTTAGTGTCTTACCAAGGTACAGTATGTGCAGCAGAAGTGTTAAGGTTGTGGATAAGATTGAGCGAGATAGGCGAAACGGGCATCATCTCTCTCGAACCGCTTCTTGACCTGGATCGCTTATTTATCCTTTAAAGGCATGCGGGACTACGTCTGCCCCGTTCCTTCCACTCGGTGCCAATCAGCTTCCTCGTTTCACTATCCTTCCCCGCCACCTTCAACACTCTTGTCAGCGTCGCGGTTGATATTCTTGCGCAAGAAGAGCCGAGCCGCGAAGCTCCACCGTCTGCAGCAGCCGTGTTTCCCGATGTATTCCCCACGGGCTCGGTAAGTACCAGATGTACTGTCCATATCGATCTGGATGGCTTCTAAAACACTGTAGCGTTGTATTGTCCCCTCCACCTGCTCTCCGCCACCAGTCCGCTGTTCTCGCGAACACTCATTTAGCGTTTTGAAGGTGGAGTAGAGTCCATCAGGCAATGACCTTCCCATTTGGCCCAGGACCGCTGCTATCTACGCCTTTCCTGGTAGTCCGCTGGCGGTGCCCGATTTGCTCGGAGGTGTACAAGTCTTGGAAGGCGACACCGACGGATGCGGCGTATGACTTCCTGAGGCTCCATTGCCTCGGGATAAACACTTCATACTATCTGCAATAGGTATGGTCGCGAGATGCGTCGTAGCGAGTGGTCGTAAGTGGTCGTTGGGGCGGTTATTTTCCCAGCGCTCCTGCGGGTTTTCATGTTGTGCCACCGACGTATTATTGGGCAGGCTGCACGTGCCGTCCCTCAGCCCGGAAGAGAGGTATTGAATGAGTGATTACTCGTTCTCTACCCTTCTTCAACTGCAGCGTGTTGCATCCTTTCGGAGCAGCGCGTTCGCATGTTAAGACCTAGGGTTCGAACGTTGAACGTCACGTGCTGGTGGCAACAGAGTATTTAGCTCTGTAATACTGTACAAGACCGTGATCTCGGTCACACCAAGATCTTCGAGGTATATCTCGCGCATCTGGATGGATACCAACAAAAGGTCTTTTCAAGGTCATAGGTATTTATCTTGCCTACATATTAGACATAAGAGATTTTTACCTACCAGATGCATGGGATTGGATATAGTTGTAGAGTGTCATTTTTTGAGTGTGACAAGGAACTTGGTCATCCCTAGCCTACTACATTTAACAATTGCATTTCTGGCAAAAGTTGGTGTCCACCACACTCAGAAACTTCCCTTTCATGTATAAGCTATGCCACAGATACCTCCATGACCCAGAACTCAATTTCAGAAGCCTCAACAATTTTGGGTAGGCCTGTTTTGCAACATTCAGTACTCCCACACAAAGCCTCAAGGATTGTCCAACAATACTACCATTAATTAATTAGCTATAATGGTTATATCAGAGGTATATATGTCCTCCAGCCTGGTCAACAATCATTGAAGCCCAATGGCAAGCTGTCATCACGAAATCTGGGTGTGACCGGGTTCCTGGTCCGATATAGTAGACCCATTGTGTAGGGTGTTCGTGGATGAACGAGGCGTTCAACTCATTCAAGTGATGCTAGGTCTTTTCATTTCGGAAGATTCTCTGGATGCCGGGAGGTACCTGATTGTAATCTCTGGTTGGGACTTATGCATCTGCAAGACTCCTAGCCGACATAGCCGTCGGGTACGCTTCTTCTAGTGGTTCCTGGAGAACCCGTGTCGGAAATCGGTATGATTGGTTGAGGGCCAACACGCCATACAGGTAGAATATTTATCGAATAGAAACATTGAGTTGTGACATGTCTGGAAAATAACCTCTATTTTGTCATACCGTTTAGTTTAATCCTTCAAATCTCAAATCTAATCGCAGTGGTTATTGATGGACAATGGATTTACATCTCATCTACGTATCATCTCAAATGACACAGTTCATCGGTAGCCTGCCATTACTACTGTCTATCGTGCTCTAGCACTGTTGGCCAGAATTGGAACCATCAAGCTCATTCAGGAGCATTGCGTAAACCTCTTTGTCTGAGAAGTTATTCAAGTAGTAGTTGTCGCAGATGTCGAGGGAGTTATCACTTGTGAGAGTGACATTGCATGCCTATGCATTTACAATCAGGCAAAGGCATACTCAGAAATTAGAGAGATGAGCCCACCTTGCCAAAGACAGGTATAAGTTCGATGGGGCGGGTGATGTCAGTTAGCGGAATCACATCGCCCATTGGAGCAGAAGATGTCCGAAGCCGCCGCTTGAGGAGGTACATGTCAACGTTGGGCTGCTCCAAAAGCACACCTTGTGCGTTGCGCCTGCCAGACCAGCTGAAATACTGGATATAGACCAATGGCTGCCGAAGACTCTCATGAAGCACTGTTTGTCGATTCCGTGGCACTGCTTGGAAGACCATTCTGACTTGCACAACGTTAGAGCCTGCATTGTCTGACGTGAGCTTTCATGAGTTTTCAACAGGGTGGCCTGACGCACTGTCTATGGCTGACGTTGCCACTGCATGGTTTTTCGCGAGAACAGTGTCGCAGACACCGTATGGCAGCTTCTCAGTCGGGGGTATTGCTTGGACGGTCTCAGCCGGCATCGTGACATCGCTATGATGGACGGAATGGAGCTGTATCCTGAACTTGATCCAGACGTTGACATGGTCAAACCCAAGATCCAAGTTTGGGTCATTCGTCCTTCGTCCACCTCGTGCCTCGTAAGTGACCCCACCCAGGAATTGTTGCAGGGCTGGTCGGAGATCAGGTAGCCTGAATTGCAACGCAGCGTCATCAACAGTATAAGAATCATGTGGTGTTACGTTGAGAAGGAATGCGGCCATGGAGTCTACCGTGATACAGCCCTTCGCGGCAAACAGGTTCCGCTGTAGGCGTGGTCCGGCCCATGATTTCTCATTGGGGAGGACTTGCGAGATCCAAGCGGCCTCTGGGTAACTGTCGTTCAGTGTGGATGCCATGAGCACGTCCTCCGCTGAAACCACCTCATTGATAAGGCTCCCACCATTGCTACGCAGGAGAGTATACAAATCAAACAATCGAACCCTCTCCTGTTGATCGAGGATCCGCACACACTGAGCATCCCAGAATGCCCGATGGTTCGTGCCCTTGAAGGTATGTTTGCAGTGCGTAATCAGGAGCCTTTCCGAAACATCAGCGGTGTACTGCATGATGGCGCCGAGCTGCTCTATTGCTTGTGAAAAGCCATGAAAGAGTTCGAGCTTAGGGATGAAGAAATTAGTTGCTGCCTTTTTCCCAAGACGCCCACCTTCCTCGAGGACGTAATGCTTCATGTCATGAAATTCCTTCAATGCCTCGCGCATAGCTGCGATTGTCGATGGGGTGTGTTGTGGATATTGCGCAATGTAAATGAAGTCGACCAATGCACGAATCGCGGCCAGGAATCCAGGGTGGACTGCGCCGGCGATGACACCAACAATGGTTCGCTGTATGTCCCTGTGTTCTCGCCCAGTCATCTGATTGACATGAGTTACGCCACTTGCAAAGTGACGGTATCCGATTCGCCTGTGAAGACTCTTGAAGCGACGATTAAGTTCCTCAGCACCAACTATGTTCTTGCACCACATGAGCGGGTGGTCAAAGAAAAATTTGTGGGCCGTGTGCAGAATCTCGGGCACGAGGAATGAAGATGGATCTGACAATGGCCAGTCCCGCCAGAAAGGAAGGTTGACTCCATTTAAGCCGCATGCCTTTGCTGCAGCCTGGAATTCTCGCAAATCCCATGGGTCGATAGTCATGCAGATCTTGCGTATGGTGGCTAGTGTTTGGGAACCGAGACGAACAGGTGCTTTAATTTCATCGCCAAATTCTTTTGTTGTAGCCATTGAGGTAGGAGAGGAGCTTTTCGCCACGCAACTGATGAGTTGCTGTTCCGGTAAGTCGGCCGTATATGCGACGAGAGGAGTGTATATGTGGCGGACCTTCCCATCGGAGTCGGGTACATAGGCTCCAAAGCGTGCAGTTTTCTTTAGAGAAGCTGTGATGATATCAACGCAAGTATGCCAGAGACGAGCAGAAAGAATGCCCTGATAATCCCCGTGTACGGCGAATTTGGTAATGGGAATGAATCCAACAGGCAGCCACGCATGAGACGTTGCCTTTGAGCGGACATCCGAACGAAAGTTTGCTAAGGTGAGGAAGATCGGGTGCATTTCAAGGCCACCCGTCCCGGTTGTGACTTGAGTCTTGTCAGAGGCAAGAATTATGCCTACGATGGTTGCGCCAGGTGGTAAATGATCCTAGTAATCATTCTAGTTAATGCCGGAGGTGTATCAAGAAGTTATGACCTCACCTGGCATCTCCAACTAAACAAGCCGGTTGAGAACTCATGGAACTGTCTCTCCCAGCCATCTCCTCGGCGTACATATTCCTGCAATGGATCGTAGTTCGTATGATGAGAAAACACAGGACTACCGAAGAGATGCTGGACAACTTCAAGTCCATCACGCCAAAGAAGCCTGATGGGCTTTTCTGTGGGGTATCCTGTGACGGTGATCGTATTGAGGTTCCACTTTGGGCCACTGGGTAGGGACTCAATCCTGTCACGTAACATATTGGCAGACTTGAAAGATGGCGAGTGATGATGGCCTTTTGTCTGGCATGTAGGAATGTTAGTTAAACAATTAAAAAAAATTAAAAGCACGGCGACTTACCCACTGTAACTTAAGAAAGGCGTCAACTTGGGATTGAGTGAGGCTTTTCGATAAAAACTTTGCGAGGTTCCAGTCTTCCTTATCAGAAAATGGATAGAAAATGTTATGAACCCGCCGATGGGCAAACTGGTCTGTGTCCAACTTTTCGAGTGTGTTGGGTTGTCGGCCATAGATCCAGCCAGAATTCGGATGGGCTGAAACTCTTCTTTCGGGATGAAGGGCACCCTGCACCTGAGGAGGCTTGGTGAACGGAGCATCAGGGTCATGGTAGTTAGTCGATGTGCTTGTTGCTCCTGCGTGGTCAAAGGTCACGGCTGCTCCAGTGTAATTTGTCGAAACATACTCCGAGTCAGGTGTCAAGACTGCGAAGTCTGGCTGATTAACATCGGAATTGATATTCTGGCCGTGAATTCCAGTAAGGTGTGCATCCTCGGTACGAGCACCTGTGTAACAGGGAGATCTTGGGTCGAGCAGGTGCAAACGGACCAAGTCCCAAGCAGGAAACACAGACAAACAGTTTGCCGCTGGGCAATGAGGTTGAAGCTCACGAGGATTGTCAATGTCCATGGTCAGAGTGACTGTGATGGATGAGAGAGATTCGAGGTCATTATATACTACCCATAGCACAAGGTGGGGCAATGGCACCACTCAGAATCGGACTTTGGCACCACTCGCAATCCCGCATATTGGTGGACATGGTAATAATGATACGATTGGGTATGATACAACAACGTGGACTCAATAAAGTATTGCTGACTTGTGATGCCAGAAGCCGCACGTAGAATGTACATGAATGCATGATATGGCTTTACCTATTCCAAGTGTGAGGGGACCGAAGATTCCAGATTGATAAACACTCACAATTTGGTGAGAAGGTCTCCAGCCAAAGTCCCATCGTCAGCTTCATCATCTTCACTGCCGTCGGTATCTGGCGACTCCTCGCCAACATCAATATGATCAGAACTGCTTGTGTCTGGTTCGTCGCAAGAGCCGTCTGACCCCAGTTCCACCTCATCGGATCTCGCGTGAATGTGGGCTAGAAGGATATCGACCTGAAGTTGAAGGGCGGCTAGAGCATCAGCGTTGATGCCATAGTACTGGTCCATGTAAGATGTGATGCGACGATAGTCGTCGACTTTCTGTGAATAGAAGCCCATCTCGGCTGACAAGGCTTTGCTGGTTGGCTTGATGCTGGCCAGAGGCACACCTCCTCGATCTCCTTGATCCACCAGCTTGCAGATCTCAGGCCCCATAGTATCAGAAGAAGACGAAAGTGTGTCCTTGATCATGTCGCGAGATGCTTCCATGTAGCGCGTGATTCTACGATATTCCTCAGCCCGCAAAATCCACAGGCGGTTCTCAAGCTCCTTGGAAGCCTTCGCAGCTACCTTTGCCTTGAAAGCTAAGAGCAGGGCTGCATCAGAAAGTCGCTGCAATCCTGTTTCAAATCTTGCCAATGACTTGAGGGTTGGTGAGCAACAGACTATTGGCATGGAATCCACTCAGTATACAGACCTTTCGGGTGGAAGCTAGGCTAGTCTTGACAGAGGAACCTTGTTGGATAAGAGAAAATGCAAAGTTATAATCATCGTTATCGCAGGGGGTTTTGGAGGCGCAATCCGTGTGTATGGGCTAGCTTGAAGGTAGTGATGCATAACATGGTGTGGAAGTTGGGGTTGTCGAAGCGACGAAGATGAAGTAGGTGAGCTGGGAAAAGAAGATGGAGGGCAAGACATTGTACGACCAAGAGTCATTGTGTTTGAAATGATGAGAAAATTACAAGTCGTCGTTTCTCAGGCTGCTGTTCAACTTTATGTAATAGTTACGGTCAACCACTGGCAGCTCCTTCTCCAAGTCCCTTCACATTCACGATGGGGCAGAAAACGGATAAAGCACAACAAGACAAGGGTAAGTTTCATCTGATAGGAGGAAATGCATACTGATTCAAAGTACTTCTAGCTGATTGATGACCACTCAAGTCGTGTAAGGAGCACATGATGGTCGATATCCAAAAGCTCGATAAGTCTCTTCCAACTGGGCCACAACTGAACGAACTTAGTTTTTAATAATACCCTTGACTCTTGCCATGCCACCCAGAAATGACGGTCCAGGTAGAGGACAGCCAGCTCGGAGGTCCAGGGCATCCCAGAAACAGCTGGTATGTAACTATCCTACCTCACAACGCTTGTACTGACCAACGTACTGCCTGGAACCCAACAGCACCCACGGCCACAACGTGGTTCAGGCCAAAATGCATCAGGAAACGCAATCGATGATCAAATCGGTATCGCAGATGAAATACCCCGTCCCCCTTCTGCTATGACTGCGGCATTTTTTCAGTCTCTGCATTCTCAGGACGGCGATCACGCCACTAGTCATACGACGTACTACCAAGATCATGACGTATCACCACAATCCTCGCATCAGTATGCAACCACAACTCACGATGCCCAGCCAAGATTCTCTCGGTCTAGGCTTCACCCATCGGAAGCGGCGCTTCAGTTGTCCTCTTTACCATTTCCATTTGCATCGTTCAACCCACAGCATTATCTTGATTTCGGTACCCTTGACCTCCCTCAACAGCCATCATACGGGGCTTTTGGATATGATGTTGATGCATCTATGTTGGCCAGTCTACGTCCTCCGGCAGGGCTGGAATTCTACGATCACCCCTTCTATCCAACTGACCTTCGTACAGAAACGCCAGCAGTGCTCGATGCTAGGCCGAATTATCAAGCAATGCCAAGCTCCAGCTCTGCCGATGGTCCATCGCGTTACCTGACAGAGATGTCCTCGATTTTGGGCACCCCGCCAATGCAAGCCGAAGCCCCAGGAGCCAGTGCCAGTGCCGCCGAACCAGGAAGCCGGGAGCAAAACATCCCCCAGAGCCGAGGCAGACTCAATCAAGCCCTGAGAGCCACCCCCTCCGCACGATTCCAGCCATACCAATTAGGACCGGCGCTCATTCCTCCCCCGGGAGTGATTGCGCCTCTTCGTGCTGGTGAGGAGTACGTGGGTGGGAGACGTCAGCCTGTTATAATGACGATACGCCATCCAACCATTCACACATCCGTGCGTCCTGTGACGAGACTACCACCCACACCACCTGTACCTTCCGCACGTCTCAACCCGCCGCCGTCTGCTACCACACAATCCGACAACCGATCGTCGTCAACGGCCCATGCAGCAGCGGCTACAGAGGAACAGAAACAAACGGATGCAGCGCATTACTTCGTGCGCAACCTGCTCAGGGACAGGGCTATCGTGGGGAGTGTAGAGTTATCCGCACTAGCTAACGCTGCCTTTCAAGAAGCGGAGTTAAATCGAGGCAGCACGCACCAAGCAACACCAGCTGAAATCAACATAATCAAAAAGGCAGGTCCCAACCTTCGGTGCACCATGAGGAAGAACGCCGAAAAGTGTGCAGATTTCTTTGACCTCCGCCGGCCCATCGCACAGGAAGATAGCGTCACCCTTCAGGACTGGGGGGCTCGGCGTCTCGAGTTGCTAACTGGTGTGACATGTATGGATTTCCTCCACACCATGAGCCATGATGTCAGTTTTCACGTTCTAGCAGAGGGTATTACTCATTTCAGACATTTTAGGGACAGACGGGCTATTTTGAATGCCTCGCTATCGAGAACGTCCTCATCGATACCCTCTATCGATCTTCCTCAATATTTTCCTTCAACTCACCTCTTCGGGGTTTTCTCGATCCTATGCCATGCTCATCAATTGCCCTTGCAAGCATATTACTGCTCCATTTCATACGTACTTTTACCAGTGCTGACCACACCAGCGTAGAATTCAAGATGGCGAGTTATGTGGTAGATTATGATCTTCTTATGGCACTCATGGACAGAATCAGCGATGGGGAGGAGGGCAGATCAGCCAGTGACCGCTTTCAAGCACTCCGTATAGGTATCACTAGACGAGGAAACGAAATCTTATCCCAACAACAATTAATTTAATCATCGTCAGCTATCTCGCTGTAATCTAAGACGCTCGATTAGGATTGATCCTTTTAACAATAAATATAATGGATGCGTGACAGGATAGTCCTCAGAAAAGTGACACGATGGACCGTACCGAGCTCCGCACACTGTTTCATCCAAAAAAAGGAGTCCCTGACCTATTCTCAAAGAAGAATCTGCCATGGCAGATTTTAGTTTGCCTCAGCAGAATTTAAAACGTAGATGAATATTGGACGGGATGAAGATGAGGCTTCATATGTTCCATCATGGGGTCGACTCATGGGACTTGCTTGCGGGTGCTATTGCATAGTTTTATCACATCCTCCTAGTTACGAAGATCTCGCACGGTAACGGCATACTCTCGTGGCTTAGTTTGATCATCATTAGCCACGACGAGGAGCCTGGTGCGTCCGACTCGGTGATCCTGGATACTAGCCATCTTGCTGACTAATCAAATCAGAAGCAACTCCTGTCTGGACAGTGAATTGCGTCTCACCTATCTCCACCTCCACCGCGCAGTTTCTGGGCCGATTTTGCAGCGTCCTGGCTACGATGGTTTTCAATCCAGGCCCCTCAGATCCTTTCATCGAGTTCATGCGCCCGCCGCCAGACGAAACCCCAGCCCAAGCTATGGCTCGACAGAAACGGGAACTTGACGCTCAAAAGCGAAGCGATGCGATTGACGAGAGTATCAAGCAAGCGCGAGAGCTTGCCAAGAAAGAAAAAGCCATTGTTAAAGTGCTGCTACTGGGCCAGTCGGAGAGCGGTGAGTCGCGTGGTCGCTGTCACACGAGCCTTCCGTGATTCATTTCGCTCTAAACATGCAGGGAAGTCCACGACACTTAAGAGTGCGTACATATTAATTTCTGTCATATGTAGTACCCACCGAACCTTTTCCTTAGACTTTCGCATGCGGTACTCTAGGGAGGACTGGGACAAGGAACGGAATGGCTGGCGTGCAGTGGTGCAGCTGAATATAGTTCGCTCGATCACAACCATCCTCAGTGTCATGGAAGCCGAACTAAGCGGTGAGGTCCCTGCCGAATCGGAGGACGACGAGGCTACTCAGGTCGGCGACAGCGAGAGTATGAAGTTTACTGACCGCCACCAACTACTCATGATTCGACTTGCACCGCTTCGTGGGGTGGAAGCTGAACTCAAGCGCCGCCTCGGCACCGGCTCTGAGCCTGTGCAGCCTGCACTACCCATGATCGCGACGCCGTTTGAAGTTGTTACGGAGGCAGCTGTCCTGCGGCGGACAGATCCTGAATTTGCTGTCCGCTCGTGGAAAGACGTCCTCGACCCCGGTGGCCGGCCCCTGCGCACGGAGGACGCAGGTGGAGATCTGGACCCAGTCACAGACATGATCGCAGGTTGCAAAGATGACATGAAGGCGCTCTGGGACGACAAACTTGTGCGGTCAGCTCTCAGGCGGCGCAGGTTGCGATTGCCTGATTCGGCGGGATTGTGGGTGACTTCCGCTCGTTGACTTAGTTACTAAATTTTGCTGACGATGCATCATTAGCTTCCTGAACGATCTTGAGCGAATCGCGTCGCGGGACTATGTTGTCAGTGACAACGATATTGTCCGAGCAAGGCTTCGTACCGTTGGCATCCAGGAACATCGACTGAAGTTTAAACACGGGCCGTTTGATAATCCCAAGGGTGTGTGCTGCTCGTCCTACCTGTTGTATGATCTTGTTTTGATGTTTTAGTCTGGTGAAGGCAAAGATGCAACCGGTTGGGAATGGCGTATCTTTGACGTTGGAGGCTGCCGTACCTCTGTCTGAGTATCTTCTGCCTCTGCATCTCATTGGGAACTTACTCTCTCACCTAGCGTGCCGCTTGGCTGCCTTTTTTTGACAACGTCAACGTCATCATCTTCCGTGCGTGCGCCTTTTGTACTCTCTCTTGCCCGACAATGAACTCTTATTGACAGTATCGCCTGTGTCTGTTTTTGACCAGCGGCTCGAGGAGGATCCTCGTGTCAATCGCCTAGAAGACTCGATCATCCTGTGGACGTCGATATGCCAGTCAAAACTTTTGGCGAAGACCCAACTTATACTGTTCCTCAACAAGTGTGACCTTCTGCGAAGGAAGCTGAAACGTGGGATCAAAGTAAAGGCGTTTCTTCCCAGTTACGGTGATCGGCCGAATGAAGTTATACCTGTTGTTAAATGTGAGCATTCTCGCCATCTCACAGTGACCTATCTTTACGCCCCCCTTTCCCCTTTCCCACAGATCTTCGTGAGAAATTTAAGGATATCCAGAAACACGTTTCACCAGAACTTCGCTCCACCTACATATATCCCACCACTGTAACGGTGCGTTCCGATCTCAGTTGACGCTCCTACCTTGCTCACAGTGGCTGATGAATAGGATACGGAAGCGACTGCGGTAACGCTCGAGTCTGGTGGGTTTACTTCGGCTAGCTGTTGACCTATCTCGTAGTTCTCATGTTCGACCTTGTACAGTCCGCGATGGTGTTCTACGGGAAAACCTCGCCACCTCTCAGCTCATCTGATTGACCTACCTGACCTTCATGTCTCACACATACCTTACGGCGCTAATCGCTATGTACCAGTCTAATACCAAGCAAGCGGAGGCCAGTTTTAGGGGCTTTGACATCTAGGGATCTGTACCATGGGGATGCGGTAGGGGTGCTGTATCTTCGATTTGTTGTTTATGTTCCGTGCTGTCGCCTTGTTTTATCTACACCTCATAATATCTAGTTGCTGAGATCGTATACCTTTTAGATGGAAGGCGCAATGTGAACGAAACCACCACCCATGAGTACGTTGTTTGGGCAAACCGTAAAATAACCTCCCGTTCCACGTTCAATCGTCCAGGAATCTACTGTTCCGTTAAGCCCCTATCATAGATCAAAGCAAGATCGGCAAATGGTAGAAATGAAAGTTGAGCGTCCATTGCCGTCTATTTCAGTCGGCCCTCCGATCATGCGTAATCAATGCTGGTGATTGAGTAGTCACTGCAAGCGGGTATAGATTACTAAACGACCTTCGCACCATCGATAAACCCTTCGCGGATACACGACCGTATATTACTCAGTCCTGTATCAGATAGCTATCCTCTCGATTCCAAACAACGACCACGCCGTCCCGAAGATCAGCTCTGATGACATGATCGTCGAAAAGTGCCCATATAACTTCTGTGCTCCCTCCTGTTCCGTTACTGGCCCGAGATTCGAACCATTGAATCTCTTCAAGCCGACTATTCTTAGCTTCGGCATGGTAAGTCCGTCCAACCTCCTCCACGTTTGAAAGAACAGCCCCTATCTGGTTGTCGAAGTCGTGCAAGTGCGAAGCGGTGCCTTTAGAGGGGGGTCGCAATAGGTTATGATCGTTCTCCAGCGCGGGAATCTCAAGCGGGGTAATCTCCAAGGAAAAGTTCTCCTCGGCGAACCGCAGCTCGTACACACGTACCACAAGACCGGCACAGGCGAAATATCTGGTGTCTGGTGAGAACGCGAAAGCCGTGACTCGCTCCGAATCAACGTTGCGTCGCTCTTTCGTGATGGACTTATAGCTAAATCCCTGCGTGACGCATTTGTCGTTGCCAATAGTCGCAACACAGACGTTATCTTTAGAACCAGAGAAGACACGCCGTCCATCCGGGGAGACCGCAGCACAAAGTACTGCACCTTCATGCGCTCTTATAGGCGATCCAATAGGCTCCTGGTCGAGGACTTGCGTGGACCAGTGACGTACGGTTCCGTCGTCGGATGCTGAGACCAGCAACTTGGTGCCTGATGCACGAGAAAAGGCGAGCGAATTCACCCTTTTCTTGTGCACTTTCGCTTCCCCAACATGGTCACGCATGTTCACACCCCAGCTTTTAATGGTCCCATCATCGGCACCGGATTGGAAATATGTAGCGCCCCTCGTCTCCGTATCGAATGTGACGCAAGAGATCTTGCTTGAATGGCCTACAAAAGGACCTCCGATAGGCTGGCCCGTTTGGACATCCCACAAACGACATGTCTTGTCTGTGGAGCCGGAAAGAAGGTATTTCCCATCCGAGGAGAATGCTGTACATGTCACTAATCCCGTGTGTTCGCCAAATGCCGAGCGCACTGACCTGCCCGTGCTTGCATCCCAGAGGCGCAGGGTCTGGGCGTACCCTGTCACGATGTACTTTCCGTCCGGCGAGAATGCGACGGTGAGTAAAGGACTCCAATGACGAATTGTATTGTCGCATCGGCCAGTGCTTGTGTCCCAGAATCTGATGCTGGCGTCGTGCGAACATGACACAACTTGTTTGCCATCTGGTGAGAAAGCTAGGCCGGATACACTCTGAGTGTGCCAATTTATAACATCATAGCCACTAGCCATGTCCCAAATCCTATCACCGTCGTCCGTAGTCAACTTGATCTGCGATTTCCCTTGCAAAGATTCCAGCTTCAACGGTGATGTGATGGTGCTTGCGTGTTGTTGTATAAACGATCCAAGCTCCGCCACGGTTGAAATTGAGGGTTTGCCTATGATAACCAACCCAGAGGTCTTCCTTCGTGTGCACAGGAGGTGTGCTGACCAAAAGCGGTGGGCATATCGAAGCGCGGCCGACAATGTATGTTCAGTGATAGCGGTATGGGCATTACTGAGCAGACGGAGGCATTGGGTCGCAAGTTCCGTGTTCGCGTCTTCGGGGTTCACCCGGAAGTGTGGGTTTACCCGCATGCTGGTGATGAATTCGAAGAATGATTTATGAAGACGCGGAACTGTGCACCCATCGATGGCATCTGTCCCAGCCACCAGGACTGTTCGAAGGCGGCGGACAAAGTGCGGCATGTCGACAGGGTCGCTATCTCGCGTCTTCCGTAGATTAAGTAGCATAGCGAGATCGTCGAGACAAAGTGGCTCCTGGATGAAAACAATGGCACCGATGATGCGGCGGAACCTCTCAAACTCCCACTCCGGTGCAGAATCTCTAAGAGTAATTCGAAGAATTAATTCGTAAAGGGCGTTGATGTCATGCAGTGCATCGACTGTGAGCATGTCTAGGACGTCACCGAGGCATTCCAGTCCATTAGAGTCGATCTGCTCCTGCACAAATTTAATCGCCGTGACTGCCCAGATAAACAGCCCAGATGCCCTGGCGCCCAATGCTTCTGCCCGCACCTCTCCCGGCCAAATTTCCCAGTTCAAGTCATTTTTTGCCACGATTTTCATCAGGTTGCGTAAAATGAAAGTCGAGACGTCACGAATTGAGGACGGCGCAGCCGTGTCGAGATGGATATGCTTGACATGTCTGTCGTGGAATGAGCGGGCGAAAGGATTGCGAATTTCATCCTCTGTCCGACTGGAGATGAAGACCTTCACGTTGTTATGAGAAGATAGGGCAGTAAACAATGTCGAAAAAATGATAGCTGTGTCCATGAGGTGACGACGGTCAGTTTCATCCAAGCCGTCGATAACAACCACCACGGGCTGGTCAGTGTCAAGCTGCGACGCAACTTGGATTGCGTCGACAAACAGCTTTGCGGCCTGATCAGCAGATATACCATCCATGAGCGAGCGCTTCTCTTTCAACGTATCGTAAATGCTTTGGGAGACGTCCGGTGAGCGATTGGCCAGTTGGCGGGCAATCGACGGAAAATAAGAGTTGGGATCAGTCGTCTCTACATTATTCCGATTGATAAAGAACTGAGCCCACAGGATGTCCTTGTCTTTGCAGTCTCTCGCGAGAGAAGCGGTGATGGCGGATTTTCCGCAGCCGGGATCGCCTGTGAGCCACAGGAAATTCTGCGAGACAGATGAGACATCGTTGACCCAAGTCCATATTTCGTCAAGAACCTCGACACGTGTGTCAGGATCGCAAGGCCGTTTTCCTTGCCTATCGTACGTTGGATTGTCAACAGTACGCGTGGCAAGGGTCTCAGCAAAGAAGTGTTCGCGCGCTGCGGCTTGCTTCTGAATTTCTATTTCATTCATGATATGAGTCTAGATTGACAGGGTTTAGAAGGACCACCATCACTGAGCATGAGTCCGTCCTTACAAGTTGTTGTTCCTGACTTTCTCTGATTTTCTTGATTTCGGCGAGGACGACGTGCTGGTCGCCCATCAATGTTCGCAAATCCCGTTTAATTGAGTCGAATCCACTCGCGAGGTTGATTACTGCAAGGTCCTGCATTATAGTATTAACCACGCACTAATTGTAATTCGTGAGGATCGAAAACGTACCTGAAATAATCCTCGGGCTTCTGTTATTCGTGCTTGGAAATCGGTGATCTCCTTCTGGATCATGAGACCGTGCCCGATCCGCATCCACCTTCGATCTTCCAGTCTTGCTGCAGCCCATAAACAGATTTCTTCGATAAGATCACTGCGGAGGTCGATGAACTATTTGCGTCGCGCCACGAACTTGGGACATACCGCATGCTCCGGAGGTCTCGCCATGCAGAGCGCGTAAACCGTCCACCGTTCGCGAATTGGAATGCTGCCTTGACCTGATTAACCCAACGAACGATATCCTTGACGAAATCGTGCACGTCCCTACGAGCACGGGATACTGCCTATACATATGAATACTGAGAATAACGGCATTCCTGGCTTTTTGGATGAGCGACATACTACACCGAGTTTAAACAGGTGAGCCAGAGCAGTGACCAGCCCGCGGGCGGGAAATGGGTTATCCGGTATCAAGCCAAATAAATCCTTCCCGCTATCGAGGCCAAGAGAGATTTTGTGGAGCACTTGCTCCAACGTCGACTCAGGGTGATCCAAAGTCCATCGAGACAGTACCTTGAGGAAGTTCTTGTCGAGCTCCCAAGATTCCCAAGGAGGCACGGAAGGTGGTGCAGTCGACCCCTCTGCAGTGGCGGACTGCCTGCTGCCGGTATGTCGTCAGACATAGGACTCACTACCGCGGTGATCTACCCACCGGCGAGATTCTTGCTCTCGTTGAATTAGGTTGTTCAGAAATGCGCTGGCCAGACGATCTACCAGAAGCATTGCGACACAACGCGACCAACGGCTCTACAGCAGGGGGAGAGTGTCAAGAGCAGTCGCCAGTGAAAGCCAAGCATAGCCCCGGATAGGCTCGCACGAGACTGAAATAGGATAGACGCTCTGCTAGCGCCATTTTTCGGGTTGAGCCCGACCATCACCGCCACTCTGTAACTAATGCTGCCTTAGCTGTGAAGAACATGGACAGTCTCCTTCACACCCCCAACACCACTCTCCTACACCATTTTTTGCCGCTTCTGTGGTGTCGTAGCTACGATGGGCATTACTCCAGACCCCTCGGACCCTTTCATAGAGTTTATGAACCCTCCACCTAATGAAACCGTGGCTGAGACTATGGCAAGGCGAAAACGGGAGCTTGACGCTCAGAAGCAGAGCAATGCAATTGACGAGACTATCAAGCAAGCGCGAGACCTCGCTAGGAAAGAGAAAGGTATCATTAAAGTGCTGCTGTTGGGTCAGTCGGGGAGTGGTGAGTCGTCTGTCACTGTCACACTTGCCTTCCACTCGAAGTCCGCCATTCACCGCCATTCACTTCGTTCTAAAATTTAATCAAAATGCAGGGAAGTCTATTCTCCTCAATAGTGCGCATTTTCCCAACCGTTATACGTGCCTCGCGCTCACGCTCCTTATAGATCTTCGCATGCATTATGCCAGGGAAGACTGGGAGAAGGAACAGGACGACCGGCGTGCCGTCATCTTGTTGGCCATCGTTCGCTCAATCACTGCCCTGCTGAGTGTCGTCGAGGCGGGACTGACGAGCGATGTTCCGGCGGACAGGGATGACCTCGGAACCGTTCAGGTCACGAACACTAAGAACATGAAATTTACTGATCATTATAGGCAACTCATGATTCGTCTTGCACCGCTTCGAGGAGTGGAGGCCGAGCTTCACCGCCGATTCGGCCCTGACTCTGAGCTTGGGCAGTCCGGTGTCGACAGGGAGAAGGCGCGACGTACGGGTAGTGAAGTCCCAGGTCGCTCCTGGAAAAACGTATTGAACACCATGGGTCTGCCCACGTCTATGGAGGACACGAGGAAACTGGATTTAGGATCGGTCATAGACGTTATCGTGGGGTGTAAAGACGATATGAAGGCAATCTGGGACGACAAAACTGTGTCGTTAGCTGTTCGGCAGCACGACTTGCAGCTGCCTGACTCCGAGAAATAGTCAGTGACCTCAGCCAACGTTACGATGTGAAATTTTTTTGAGGATGGATCCGTCATCAGCTTTCTAGATGAACTTGACCGAATCGTATCGCGAGACTATGCCACCACTAAGGACGATCTCGTGCGAGCGGGGCTTCGTACGGTCGGCATTCAGGAACATCGAATCAAGTTCAAGTATGGGCCGTTTGATCATACCAACGGTGTGCTCGTTTCCTGCTGTGTTATGTTTAGTCTGATGTTCGGTTCGGCAAAGGCCAAGATACATCTCTTTGGGAATGGCGTATATTTAAGCTTGGAGCATGCCGTACCTCAGTCTGTGTGTTTTCAGCCCATGCGCTCCCCCAGAAACTCACTATTCTCATAGCGTGCCGCCTGGGTGCCTTTTTTCGACAATGTCAACAGCATCATTTTTCGTACGTTTTTTTTTTTTTTCCACAATGGTATGCCCGGCGCTGAACTGCAGTTGGTACAGTATCCCCAGTGTCTGTTTTTGATCAAAGCCTTGAGGCGGACTCGAGAATAAATCGGTTGGAAGACTCGATGAGGCTGTGGACCTCAATATGTCGGTCGACACTTCTGGCGAAAACTCAACTCATATTATGCCTCAGCAAGTGCGACCTTCTGCAACAGAAGCTGAAACGCGGGATCAAGGTGAAGGAATACATTCCCAGTTACGGTGATCGGCCCAACGAAGTCGCACCATTTGTCGATTGTGAGCATTCTGGCGCGTTGACGACGGCCTCTTCCCTGACCTATATTCTGACCCCTCACTGCAGATCTTAGCAAGAAATTCAAAGCCATTCAAAAACAGTCTTCACGCGAATCTCGCCACATCTACGTATACTCCGTTAACAAGATAGTGAGTTCCGCTCGCTAACACTCTGTCTTTGCTTACCATGACGCATAAAAGGATACAAGCGTGGTTACAAAAATCGTTGCGTCTGGCAAGTACACCCGGCTCCGACGACACTGCTCCCCTCATTCCCTCTTTTACAGTCCGCGACGGTGTTGTACGGGCGAACATCGCCGCAGCTCAGATCGTCTGACTGGGGTGTCCGACCTCCATGGTAGGACCAGGTCTATCTGTTAACGTAAGCGCGAGGAGAAGTATATCATATCGGCGAGGGGATTTTCCATAAGTCCTAGATGCATTAGCGTATGGACACTGGACAGGGTATTATTTCTAATTCAACTCTCAACGCGTGAATCCAATTCCCGCCATTCAACAGGCGGGCTGCAATTCAGGTTCGCTGCTACATAATAGTCATCGACAAGTGTAGTCGCCTTCGCTCGTAATGTGTGATATTTTTGGTGCCTTTTCTCTGTTTTAGCACTGCAATGGTACAACCATCGGTTTCTAGTGCTTTTCTACATGTTGTCCCAGCCTTCTTTATATGTAGTACTATAGTACCAGCCCGGCCCAATCGCTGAACACCGGGGTCCCGAGAATTTCGCGATGTAAGTACAGGCAAGCTATTGTAATATTCTACATCTTCGTCTCGGGCTCAAGGTCACCATTTCCAGTGAGCGGGGCCGCACGCTAGGTTGTCCACTGGAGAGCAATGACAAGGGTAATGTGCAGAGGAGTCAACCTCGTCATAATTCGGACATCATGTGTAGTGACGATGCATGACCAGGGACGCATGGTCAGATCATGATAACCGACTCCGTCTTGTCCTTGACCACATGCCACTGATTCCTGCTGATTCTTGAATGTTTTCAACGCCACAACCCAATACGATGCTGGGACCACAGTTGTTTCGATGGTTCCGTCAATTATCCAGGAGTTGATCCTCAAGACATACCCGGTTCAACAGTAAGAGACGCCACGGACTTAAAGGCGATACTCACAAAGCGTCTATTTCCACACTCCTGGCCAAACTGCGGCCTGGATAGTCATCTTTCACTCTGGAACCCACGTTAGGGCACCACCTTCCAGAAGCGGCCCATTCGAAGTGCCATAACGGTATTCTAATCATCAGGCTAGGCCGACACATGAACGCCAAAGTCTTCTGACCTAGTGGATCCTTACCTTCCATACGTGTCACTCTGGCCCATACCCGCTGCCGTTTCCCAAGGCTTGTTGTCCACATACCACCACTATGCTCGCCTCCGTCATCTCCCGTGTCCGCCGTACCCTACGTCGACAAAAGTCTCGATACCAGCTCCAGCCCCCTGACCTGCGGCGCTGGAGCGACTTTATGAACCCATTCCCCCATGTTTCACCAGGAGGCTATAGGAGATACTACGAGACGCACGGCATGCCTGAACCAAAACTCCTACCTACGCATGCCCATGTGTCCTCTCCCAGACGGCCAACACCAAGGACGCGGCCGCGGCAAAACCTCTCCTCACCTTCTTCCTCCCCTGTCTCTCAACCACGTATCGCCAAATCCTCCCAAGTCCCATTCCCACCGTCATCACTAACACCGTCGACATCATCCTCGCCCCGCCGCAAGGAAACCAAAAAGCTGGGAACCCTGAGCACAATACCTGAAGCAAGCCCGAATCCGCCGGCCGTGCGCATTCCAGCCCTATCCAACACCTCGTCCCTGCGTAGACGCCGCAGACAGCTGCTCCGTACCCCGAGTGTGGAACGTGACTTTCCCACTAGGGCACCGACCATAGCGTCGACCATGGACGCCGATGCGGATCTCGAGGGGTTTTCATCCGGGTCGTCACAGTCCCATTCCTCTTCAACCCACCCGTACTCTGTGGATACCCCTCCGACGACTGTTGAGGGTCTCAACGAGGATCTGTCGTCGCCGATCAGTGCCAAGGAGGGAGCGGGGTATGATGAAGGGGTTGACACCGATCCGTATGACAGACCTGACAGCAGGTCTTCCTATTGCACTGCGAGAACCGATTTTAGCGATGATTAGCCGAACGTTTATGGGCGCCCATCTTGACTTCCTTTATTATTCGAAACGATCGAAAGCAATACCAGCATCTGTACCATATTCATTCATGAAACGCGCCACTAGGAGGATCGAGGAGTAGGGAGATTGAGAGGTGATGTAATATTGTACGATAACAGACATGAAATGCATGCGATGACATGACAACAGTCAATGCTGATAATAATGATTTATATTCCACGACCGAGATCCTGTGTATCGGAGATGATGATATCTTGCAAAGGTCTCACGGACCTCTCGACAAGGAGCGCGAACAGAGGACAGAGGATCACTTTTCCGCGGGCTCGGGCGCCTCCAAAATATTCTTCAGAAGAGGCGCCGTGACCTTCCTTGTCGCATCCACGTTCCCTTGCCTGTAAACACGCGCCTTCGCCCCGGTTGGCAATCTCCCTGCCTTCTCCAGGTCAAACTTTTTATGCTTCTTCAGCTTCAACTCCGCGCTCTCCTCCAAGCCATTCCACAGCTTCGCCGCAACCTTCTCCACGTCTAGCCCCTGGACCCCCTCAGCCGCCCCAACCTCCTTGGCCGACCCGTCATACACCACCCACGCCATCTCCCGTTGATGTTTCCCCTTGCCGCTCTTCCCCCTCTTGCTTCCACTGCGGAAGGACGTCAGCACGCCCAGTATTGCCAGACCCCGTTCCTTCATCCAGGGTATCACCGCCGCCTCAAAAGTCCCATCCTTCCCCCACGCCTTCAGCGGCAGCGGCACCGACGCCAGTCCCACCTTCACCTCCCGCCCGCCCAGCCACTCCGGATTATACGAATAATCCTTATAATCCCTCCTTAGCAGGTCCCGCCCACTCAAGTGCGACACGTCCCCCTTCTTCCCCACCAGAGTCGCCGTGAATTCCCGGATGGAGGACGCCTCGTACAGCGCCTCGGGCCGTGCCTTGGGGTCGTCCCGCAGGGCGTTCACAAGTTTAGGCGGGAGGGAGGAGGCAAGGGTCGAGCGCGGGGCGAGGAAGCCGGCGGCGTAGATGTCTGGGGCGAGGGCCTTGCCGCCAGGTTTCAGGCCGTTGGTGTCGATGAGGATAGCGGCGAGGAGGAGCGTGGCGAGCATTGAGGGCACCTCGGGCGGCAGGAGGGACGCAATATGGGAGGCGCAGCTGCCGCAGGGGGCGATGGTGCGTGGGTTAGCGGTGGTGTAGAGGCCTTCATCGTCGTGGTGGTCGACGACAGAGAGGACTTGCGCGGGGGGGTTGGAGAGGGTGTAAGTGGCGCCAAGACGGTTGTGGTCTACGAGGGCGAAATTATGGGAGGGGAAGGGGGAGAGGCCAGCGAGGTCCGTCAGGAAGAGGAGTTGGTCTTTGGGCTTGTCGATCCCGGCTTGTTTTAGGGCATACGTGTTCTCTGCGCGGAGGTCTAGGTCGTCGCGTTCAAGTTGTAACAGGGGAATTGTAGGTTTCTTATGGACCTCAGATTGTAGCCATGCAAAGCTGATGGAGGAGGCCAGAGAATCCAGGTCTAAACGTTCGCATGTTACGCTGTGTGGTTGCAATAGACGAAATATTTCAACGAACCTCCTGCTTCGTTACCCATCACGACTGTCCATTCTCCTCCTCTGGATGGCGTGGCACGTATGTCGCTGAGATACTTTTCTTTGGACGCTGAAAGAAACTGAGCCAAGCCAGGCGTGTCTGTGGTAGCGGCCGTCGTATCCAGGGGTTTCGAGAGCCTGAGTGCAAGCGACAATCGGCGGATTGGATTGCGCATCTTGGTCGCTGGTTAGGCAATTGGGAATGTGGGGGGATGGGGGACCCTGTCCTCGTTGCGGCCCAGCTTTATAGTGATTGACAGTGTTCATGTTGCTGGACTGCACGTGGTGCCTGTTTAAGAAATATTTAATGCAAATGGTTCGCTTCTACCAGCCCTGAATAGAAAGTTACATCCCCTATTACTATGTATGCTTATGAAGGCGTTGTGTGCTGGGATCGTTGGAGGACATAATGGACTCCCGTTGAAGGAATTGGTTAAACGGCCACTAGGGCGGTGTTGTACATGGCCTTCGCAAACCTACTTGGAAGCGGATGTGTAAAAAGCTTTGACGTCCAAGCCTACACGGACGTAAACGACGGATCCTGATACTCAGAGCCCCAAACAGTGACAGCATCGCAGGGAGCAAGTGATTATCATGTAGGATATCAGCGGGGGGCCAACCATTTCGATACATACTTAGAACCTGTGCCTTTCTCTCCCCGATAGGACGCCAGTATGCGTTCCGTCGCTAGCTCATCGATAAGGTTAATCGTTTTCGGGACGGGGGTATCGGACGCCGAGGGCGAGTGTGGAGAAGAGACTAGCTGGCGTGCACACTGATTGAAAGAGGTGTAAGGACATGATTTTTATCTTAAAGATGGCATGGATTCGTACCTGTTTTACGCCAAGCCATGCTCTGATGTTGATGCCGATGGGAGGGTCGTCCTTAGGGAGGTCGCGCTCACCCATTTCAACTACGACGAGGAACATCTTGAGGGCTAGCGGGAGGTCGCCGGCGGTGTAGGCCGTCTCGGCGAACTGGAGGAAAGTGAACGGATTTTGGGGTGCAAGAATCAAGGCATGAGACAGGGCCTGGAGCGCATGTGAGTATCTACATACGTGAATGAGCATATGCATAGTGTCGTATAGATCGCGTAAAATAGACGCACTGGTTACATGATGAATATATATCCGCGAGCTCGAGCCAGCCTTCGACGTCCGTGTAAAATGTATCGAGGAACTTTGAAAGCTCTTCAACCGCCTGTTCATATTTTCCTGTCCGTCGGAGGACAGATATACGTCGCTTCCATATCGCCTGCAGGATAATAGTCTAAAAGCGGAGAAGCAAGGAAGCAAGGGTTTTACAAACCGCGTTCGTTGAATCCTCCTCTAGTAACTCCCCATAGTACTGCAGCACCGTGTCCGGAGACTCCGTCGCTTCCATTCGTATGCCAGTGAGCACATCAACGCGAGGTGATCCAGGAAACTTGTCTCCCAGTTGCTTCAGACATTCCTGAAAGCGGAGGTCCCGTTAGCGCCTGGCGCCACGGAAGGCGAAGCTGTACAGGTATTACCTACATCGGCGATTTCTAGACGGCCAACATCTATGGACGCTAGTGCGAGTTGTTCGAGAAAAGCCCAACCTTTGTTCAGCAAGAAATGTTTAGTGTGACATGGTTCGCCGTGTGTAGGATGCAACAGCGGACCTTCATCCCCGAGTTTCGCCTTTGACCCAGATTTGAGGATGATGCAGCCTTGCTCAAAGGTTTCTTGGGACGCACGGGTGTTGTTGGTGGTATGTGTCGCCAACCTCTCGAGCGTCGCAGAGAGGGACATGTTGAGGGACAAGTTCGTTACATAATCGCTACCAATCTACTTTCAACCAAGTTCAACCACCGTCCATGTCCTCTCCCATAACAATGACCATGCTTCTCTATTGATTCAATACGACCAATATTCTCGTTCCGTTCAGTATTCAATATTCAATTTTGACAGCCTGATCCACAACCGTTTGTGGTCATGATCATGTTCAACTATCCGGACGACCGATCTATCGCATGCACCTCTACTCAACTTTCGTGCCGAAATACCGAGAGGGTGCATCTAACTCCACGCAGATCAAACTTCTGTCTTGGCTCAGTCTACGGCCGCGCTATGTACTCCTTTCTCTGCGTACCATCGCTTTTAGTGCATCCATTCATCGTGCTAGTAATAGCACAACACAATACTGGAGCGTATTTGGTGTGCTCAATTCTACAGTTCTGGTCATCGCTGCGGTGCCTGACCAATTTTCAAAGTCCGGACGGTTGGAGGACAGCTCTCGCAATCCGAATCTTACTTTTTTTGGGACTGGACATGTCATTGTACATCGCGGCAAGTGGTGAGGAATGAGCAAAGCGAGGGCAATCTTTAGCGAGCCCTCACCGACTTCCAGCCTAGCAACGCCAAGCTGAAGTCAAAAGGTGAGCTGTAGAGTTGAACTCGCCTATTCCTTTTCTCCTCACCCGGAGCAAAATTCGGAACATGTGAGCAAGGGCGCTATCGCGAATCAGTACAATGATAATGCCCACATGCTCTCCAGACGCGCTTTCTCCTTTTCGCGAGGACATGGAGTGCATTCCTGCAAAGAATTTCGACACTGAATCGGTGTTGGCGAGCATCATCGGGCACGCCAACCCGAGCTCGGTCACGTCTGGAGCTCGGGTCGCTCGTCCACATCCATTATGGGATGTCGTTCACGTGCAGCGAGCTTCCCTACCTCAGGCTCCTGTCTCCGACGCGTCTCGTGCCGCTCTACCGCCCATCTATATATCACGTCAGGTGGCCAATAAGATGCACAAAGCTTCTTTTGCCCGGACATCCGTACCGTCGCTTACCCCACGATTACACAGATCGAAGCTCATATAAAGCGCTGTGAGGTTGCGATTCAACTCGCATCCTGTGGAGGAGCTTTCTAGGAACTCGCTTTGGTCATGGCGTCAGAAGTAACTCCAGCACGACCATCGTCGAACGACAGCGATCTC
This sequence comes from Lyophyllum decastes, assembly GCA_025854295.1. Classification (NCBI taxonomy): domain Eukaryota; kingdom Fungi; phylum Basidiomycota; class Agaricomycetes; order Agaricales; family Lyophyllaceae; genus Lyophyllum; species Lyophyllum decastes. The sequence goes on along the minus strand of CP107705.1, from coordinate 2,635,827 downwards.
GAGAGTAAAGTTGGAGCGGAGGTGGATGGCACCTTCCACCAGGCTCAGCTGGGTTTCAAGCCGAAGCGGAAGCATTTTTTTGCGCCAATCGACTCTGCCTACGCCGACGCTGTTCATCGCGACGCCGCAGCCATTGAGTACACGGAGGACGAAGAGGTGTGTGATGCTCTTTTGACCCTGCCATTTCAGTTGACAGACTTCGCTTCTCGCTGTTAGAAACGCGTCAAACGGAAGATCGACAAGACTGTGCTTCCTCTGGTCATCTGCAGGTATGTGCTCCGAATCTCCTTATCGAACCTAGTCTTAATTTAGCCGGGCTCGCGCTCAGTTATATCTGTGAGCATAAATCAAGAATCTCTTCTACAGCATGCTGAAGGCGCTTCTCACTCATAGTCAACCAGTTTGGTAAGCGTCTGCGCATATGACCGACATTCGTTAAGACTCACCTTCACGCTTAGACCGTACCAATATGTAGGATTCCGAGTTCGTCGTACTGCAGCTAGTAATGCGCTTCTAACAACATCCATTCAGCGGAAACGCACATGTGATCAAGGCCTTCAACGAGAACTATGTATGTCTTCCCTCGCGCCTTTACGCGATCCACCCACTCACGTCATTGGTGTTATTAAAGGGCATCACTAACAACAACAAGTGGACGCTCGCACTCAGCATCTTCTATGTTGGATACTGTACGGCCCTCCTGATTCTTTTTGGAATACCTGATTTCAATACAACCTTCACAGGCCTGCTTGAAATGCCAGCGAACAGTAAGGGACACATCGCATCAGGCCAGATCATAATCTCTAAAACGTGGTCGAAGTTCTTCAACGTCACATTGGTGCCAACAGATTGTACGATCCCACCCTCATAAACCCATCATGGGCTGAAGTGTGCCTGCAGTTTCTTCATGTCGTTGACGGGTTGGGGCATCGCATCTCTTTCCTTCGTGTACGCGAAAGGCTATGCGGGTCTTCTAGTCCTCAGGCAAGCGTTCATGTTTGTTCACCATGTTGTTTGCCCATTCGCAGCGGATGCAGAGTGCTGTTGGGTATCGGCGAGGCAGGGTATTACGCTGGCATGATATACTATCTTTCCTTCTGGTACAAAAGGTGCGCTGCAGTGTTGCTGTCCCCATTTCTGAGCCGTTTTACCCATCGTGATTCGTATAGACATGAACTTGCCATGCGTATCAGGTGCAGTCTCCTGGCCTTTGTCCACCTTCGCCAGCGTTGACTATCATACTCCACAGTCTGTGCATGACGGGGACTTTGCCAGGCGCCATTGGGGTTTGTCGTGTTCCATTGTCGGTGACCGTGCTTTAACCGTCCGTTTCCATTTAGGGTCTTCTGGCTTTCGGTCTTGTCAGAGCACACACCTCTGTACTTGCTGGGTTCGTCATTCCGGTGAACATTCGATGGATCAACTAACATGCCCTCGCTATTCTAGCTGGCAATTCCTTTTCCTTGTATGCATCCCTTTCCCTCGACCTCACGCATACAATCTCAGTGTATCACCAGATCGAAGCAATTCCAACCCTCATCATGGCTTTGACAATCCTTTTATTCCTACCCTCGTTCCCGTTCACCGCCACATTCCTCACCCCTCGAGAGCGGGCCATCGCACAAGCGCGTTTGAATAGGGACCACAAGCCTCAATCCCATGGCGGGATGACGGGGTGGCAAGGCTTCAAAGCCATCGTCGCAGATCCCAATGCCTGGTTATTCACTCTGATCTACGCAAGCTGTGAGTCTGATACGCCTTTGTAGAATGGGAAACTAATGGTGCAGGATATATAGTCAACGTCGGGGTGGCTACTGTGTCCTATTTCCTACCTACAGTGCGTTCCAATGTCCTTTGCGCAACAATAGGCCACTAATGACCACACCATTAGCTGATCAAAGGTCTGGGGTTCTCGTCGATCAACGCACAAGGCATGACCGTCGCCCCTTACGCCGTTGGGTGGTTCATGGTCTTCTTCCAAGCGTGGCATAGTGATCGCACCAGGGACAGAGGATGGCACATCATGTTGTCGTGCGCGCTATCATTTATTGGATACATCATCCTCGCGACGTCGGTGCAGAAGAGCGTGGGTGCAGCATATTTTGCTCTGTTCCTTGTCGTTGGTGGGAATTACAGTCTTTTCCCTCTCGTCATGTAAGTTCAGCCAGGCATCGAAACATCGACGACGAGCTAATTGCCGTATGTAACAACAGGAGTTGGGCTGCGAACACATTTTCGCCGACGTCGAAACGTGGTGTTGGAACTGCGTTCATTGTCTCGATCTCGAACTGTATCTCGATGTGAGTATCACTCTATTGTACTCGGTTATCGTGATGTTTAACAGTTCTCAAGTGCCTCACCACAAATCTACTTTGACCCCGAAGATTCGTTCCGAAAGGGACACGCCATTTCTGCAGCGTGAGTCTCTCCTTCCCTGTTGTTGCACAACTCCTTTACGGTTCCCGCCCAGGTGCCTTTTCGTATCGTTCATGGCGGCCTTCACCCTGCGCACTCGCCTATCTCTCAAGAACAAGAGAAATGCAGAGACCTTGGCAGCTATGTCCCCAGAAGAGAAGGAGGCTGCCAGTCCGGAGGTGTGGGATCATGACCCCCGCTACGTCTTTATGACTTGATGACTCGATGACATGCTTTTTAACGTTGAGGGTACCCCACTTCGTTTCATGATCTGTAGGATATGTTCATTTCCAATAGCATTCTCATGAGAACTACGGGCGGAACAACTGGTTGTCCTTTCAGCTTGTGCTTATCTGTCTTGACTGGATGTTACCTAGAGGTGGTCTTCATGCTTGTCATCACTCGGTGAGTGGTCTTCCGAGCTATTTTCCAAGTTACGCGACTTAGCTTTCTCTGCTCTTGTAGACCATGGACCATACGAACCCGGCGCTATCAGAAGCAATGGCCAGTTGAAACCACTCACTCCAGATATTCGCACAACATCCCGTTTATGATCCCGCCACGACCTGACTTCGGGTCGAGTGCAACCGTCGCATACTCTACATGGTTTCCGGAGTTCCAACAAACCCATGAAGCCTTACAATGGTGTTCTCACCACTAATTCCGCTGAGAGCTTGGTATACGGCCCCCATCGCCAGCCCCAGAAGCACACCGCTTTACATGCTCGCTTACCCGACTGATGTCCCCGCGGCAATCCTTGTATATGTCAGTTGTTATGCCTGATCCAATTGTAGCGAGGGGCTCGGCCCTCGCTCCGAGGCGTTCACTAAGTAGTACGTCGTCACCTCCATCTTTGTTACCTAGGGCCTGCTCCTCTGTTTAAAGTCGGCGTTATCCATCGGTTCAACCTATGGACAGTCTGATGCACCGCGCCGCAGGATAATGACGAAGTCTGCCACTACGCCAACTGCCTCTCCACCCTTGAAAGGAACTGGAGGCGCACTGGCAAAGTCCCAGATAGTGGCATGTGCCATGATAACACTGTCTTTGGTTGCTCCTATCTTTGAAGCTTGCTGCATCACTCCTTGCTGTTGGTGCAGAGTAGCTGCCTTCGGCGCAATGTGTCTTCTTAGAGGAAGTCCAGCAAGTGCTCACACCACGCAACTAAAATGCTACCTGGCGCCTGAAAACTCAGTCTCGGTCGCAGCTTGTGTTCCTGTCGAGGAACCAACTCGCTCTCTATGACCACTGAAGCATATCCCCAATGACCCCCATTATTGTCGGACTGCAGCAACATTGAGCACAGCAGTGGAGAAACATAGTACTCTTCACCAGGCTTAACTAGGCCTTTGGATAAAGAGGAAGCATTTCTTTGCACCTATTGATGCTTTATACGCTGAGGCAGTTCACTGTGATGCTGTGGTGGTTGGATACACCGGGGGGAGGGGGAGGGGGCGAAGTACGTGATATTCATTGACTCTGCTTACCCCTCAACCCAAAATTCCTTTTTTGCAGATAAACGTTGAAAGGAAAATCAACAGGAGGAATCTTCCCTTAGTGATCTGCAGGTTGGCACAGTTAGTGTTTTCAAGTTATGTTACACAAACCACGTTTGTAACTGCACTTATGTAACTTAAACTGCGAATCGCTGTTGCGGTTAAAGTCACAGATGAATATCCTGAGGCGACATATGGAATGAGGGTAACAACAATTTATTTTTGTACTTTGGATGAGTTATGGCATGAATTTTGAGACGAAAGATACCTCCCTCCAAAACAATATTCCTTGTATAGCCATACACTAACCCTAAGGAGAACGATAGTGAGAAAGCTGAAAATAATCTCGATATAACACGAATGACTGGTTCTCGACATGTCTCGAAACCCATCGAGTACAGGCTCATTTCGCGATTGAGACTGAATTGATAACAGTTGATAAAAATAGTATCTATCGATTGTGCTCTATTTACAGCCAGATTTATATCGATAGGTCCCTTCAGGAAAAATTATATACACAGAGCGGAGGGTAAAGCCAGTCTCTCGCCTGAGCCGAGTTCAGCTTATGGGCGGCGACCGTCCAGAAGTGTTCCGAGGCAGCCGAATTAGCCTCCGCTGTCACTCTGCTCTATGTCCATATTTTTCGAATGGTCTATCGGTATTAGTTTGGCTGTAACTCGATATGGCTCGATCTGATTTCGACTGGGCCTAAGTCTTTCCTCATTTTGGCCCGTTATCGACGGCATCAAAATAGTGATTCGGCCAGCAGTACTGAGATTAGTAGTACTTCAACGGCGAACTCGTCCCGACCCTGCAAGACAGAACCAATTTTTGAAACTCAAAGCCTTGGCATTGAGCACCTCTTTGCGTTCTCCCACCATCGTCCTCATACCTCATCGCCGTAACCTAGCCATGGCCCCCCTCAAAGTTACGAAAATCTGCTGCAGTGTGTATTCATTGAGACATCAGCGATGATCACTCGGCTAATTGACTGTTTCCACCTAGTTGGAGCAGGATACGTTGGTGCGTTCTATACTCTCTTCTTGCCTCTGGGTATGACTTTGTGACGCGTATATATCTATTTAGGTGGCCCTACCTGCGCTGTCATCGCCGTCAAATGCCCACACATCAGGGTCACCATTGTGGACCTCAACGCGGCACGCATAGCTGCGTGGAATTCCCCCAACTACGATTTGCCCATCTACGAGCCTGGTCTCGAGGATGTCGTGCGCGAAGCCCGTGGTCGCAACCTTTTCTTCTCAACGGATGTGGACAAGGGGATCGAAGAGGCGGATCTCATCTTTGTCAGCGTGAATACCCCGACTAAGAAGTCGGGTGTAGGCGCAGGCAGTGCAGCAGACCTCAAGTACGTGTCTTAACACCATCGATCTTCATTTTCTCGTCCATCTGTCGATTTCTCCTTTCCACGTCACGTATCTAACGCTGCGCTGTCAGCTATGTTGAACTCGCCACACGACGCATTGCGAACGTTGCCGACTCATCCAAGATCGTGGTCGAGAAGTCCACCGTCCCCTGTCGCACTGCTGAATCGATGCGCACGATCCTGGAGGCGAACTCGAAGCCGAACTGTCGCTTCGATATCCTCTCCAACCCTGAGTTCCTCGCCGAAGGCACAGCTATCAACGACCTCTTCACCCCCGACCGCGTCCTTATCGGCTCCCTTCAAACCCCCGAGGGCAAGGCTGCATGCGATGCTCTGGCCTCGGTCTACGCCAACTGGGTGCCGTGAGTTGACCTTATCTAAAGCCACCCAATCCACCTTAACGCGTGTTGTTGTGATTCACAGCACTAATCGAATCCTCACTGTCGGCCTTTGGTCGTCCGAGCTCTCCAAGCTCGCAGCCAACGCCATGCTCGCCCAGCGGATCTCCTCGATCAACGCCCTCTCCGCCATCTGTGAGGCCACCGGCGCCAACATCGACGAGGTTGCGCACGCAATCGGGTACGACTCACGTGTCGGACCCAAATTCCTCAAGGCCAGTGTGGGCTTCGGCGGCTCATGCTTCCAGAAGGACATCCTGAATCTCGTTTACCTGAGCGAGAGCCTCCATCTTCCCGAGGTTGCGGCCTATTGGCGCCAAGTCGTCGAGATGAACGAATACCAGAAGAGGCGCTTCTCCAAGCGTGTCGTGGATACCCTCTTCAACACCATCACTGGCAAGGTTCGTTTTGGTAGTCTGCGTCCCATGAGGGTGTCCATCTCTGACCCCCCGGATTGTACAGCGCATTGCGGTGTTGGGCTTTGCATTCAAAGCGGATACTGGCGATACTAGGGAATCGGCTGCAATCACGCTGATCAAGGACTTCCAGTCTGAACGTGCCCTCATCAATATATACGATCCCAAGGTTGAGCACTCTCAAATCTGGGCTGATCTCCAGGAGGCCAGTCCCGCTGTCCCCCTTGACTCCAGTACGTATCTCCATTGCCAGCCTCCGATCTCTTTTTCTGACGAACACTGCCGCATCAGTCAAGAAGCAAGTGACGATCTGTCCTTCCGCGCTAGAGGCGTGCAAGAACGCGGAGGCAGTGGTTATCGCGACGGAATGGAAGGAGTTCCTAGACATCAACTGGGAGTCGGTGTACAAGAACATGAACAAGCCTGCCTTTATATTCGATGGACGGCTTCTCGTCGACGCCGACAAGCTGCGCAAAATTGGGTTCAAGGTCAGCTCTTTCATTACGAACGTCTTGTATTGTTTTGCATCATGCTGAGTGTGATGTACAGGTGACGACGATTGGGCGTGCTGCGCCGTTGGCATAAGTAGTGTGCCCATAGATTCAGGATGGACTGGGAGATACCGAGGAGTAGAATGGACAGTAGCCTGAGATATCCTATAGACTTTCGATTACATGGTCGTTATATGGATGTTGTTATCAGACACCAGGGTCTCCCACAGATGGAGTCGAACTTTTACAGAGATTTCTTGCTAATATCATTATGGGTTTTTCACCACATTTTTCGAACCCTCGATAATGAATGCCCTGCTTGAGAAACTATACTGATGGCTCGTACTAATCAAAAGCTTGACTTCTTGGCTCTCTGGATCTCTAATTATTACTGTGAAGTGTTGAGGAGTATTTCATTCACGAAAGTGTCGGCTGTCTGCCAATTTCGGCTGATCCCGAGCCCAGAATGGCTGGAGCGTAAATCGTCACGCTCAAAGTTCTCGAATTGTGATCCTCCAGCAACAGTATTCTACTGGTGATTGTGCAGACACCCATAAATATACAACTCATGGTTCTGCAAAAAGTTTGAGCACATTTGACCAAGGTCCTGCCCGTCTGATCTAAAAAATGTAAATTTGATCCTTGAACCATCTTCTGCCATCCTTAGTGAAGAGATAAAAACAAAGACTGCGATATGTACTTGTATTGAGATCCAGAATATGCGAGCGGTTGGACAATGTGTTGTGGAGAGCGTTATCAGTGGCGTGGTGAAACACTGTCACTTGGTGAAATACCTCATCAGTGATGGCAGATTGCTGACGGGTTAGGGTTAATATGATCTTTGCTATCCTAAACAACGCCACACAAGGTTCTGGCGAATTCAATATCTTGTTCGCGCTATAATTTCCATAAAGGTCCGCATGCGTGGCAAAAGTCGAAGTCCGAACTCTGTTTACTGATTATCCTGTGATGTCGCGTCAATACTAAACGTCATGTTGACAGCGCGACTCCTTCACCGGAGTCATGTCCAACTTTCATCACCAACATTCCAGCTCTGTTCGAACTATAAATGGGATTAAGCCGAAGGGGTGGGTCAATGCATCAAGGTATGTACGCCTCACCATTCCCCTTCGAACGTTGAAATGATCGTAGCGAATGGACGGTAGCGACGCTGGAGGGATACTCTGTGTTCTGTTCCCCCCTCTGATCCTGCAAGACCGCAAGCATTCGAGTGGAGGTAGCCCCATACGACCTGCTGTTGGCAGATATGTAAATACGCGAAGTTAGGTAAGGATATGATAGAAAACAAGCGAACTCGGTTGTGGGGCGAACCTCAGCGAGTCTTTATGGTGCGATTAACGTTTTCTGTGTCATTGATTTTTCACCCTGGATCCCTTGCCAATGTCACACTGATAGTGCGGCCGTAATCGCCATCCGGGTGTTAACGATGATGCTGCGTTTCTCCCGCTTGCCCCTCGTAAATACCAGACCAAGGAAGGGCTTGTCATGCGACTCGGCGACCTGCGAACGGCACAGATACACGTTTTTGGGCCGCCTTGTGGAATCAACGGCGCTGATGAGTTGGGCGCAAAGATACTTTGAACTGCGAGCCACATGGATCGGCAAACAATTGACCTCCAGCTCCAGGGCAACGCATCCTAGAACAGCTGCGAGAATGTTCTCGTGTCAGATCGGGCCTTGCAGGCACGTTCGCTGCGCCTTTCAAGTTCTCTCGCTCATGTATCTCGCCTGTCTATGAGGCGCTGGGGTCCACACTGCTTCTGGCCCTTCTACGGCAGCTCTTTCTGCCACCAATACGAAATCCTTGGTCCGAACATGGCGGATATGCGAGATCTGGGATTAACGCTAAACCTGACGAGGATCTCGGCTAAAAACATCTACACGCGGATGACCACAGAAAACCGCGGGTTTCATATCTCCCGCGGAAATGTATATGATTCCATCTCCCAGCATCACTGTTATCGCCCTGACCGGAGGAGATTTCCGTGGAATGACAGTGATTCCCCATTGTCTATACCAAGTTTGGTGCACCGCCATAAAGTCCGTGGTCCAAACAAGAGGTATCGTGCGCATACCTATCTCGATTCCGCTCTAGTCATGCCTTGGTCCCCAGCTCGCACATTCGAGGAGAGTAAGTTGATTTTTACTCCTTTTTGTCTTCTCCACGGATGACGACCGAACCTAGCGGAGGCTATTCTTTGCGCTCCTGGACACCTTCACGAAGTTGAGAATATTTTTCTTAACGGTCGAGTCCAGAAAGTCTATAAGCACCTCTGGCCATCCGTGAGGACCTTCTGGATATCCTCGCTCCAGAAATACGCAGACAAGACATACGTCGTCTTCGGAGATCAGCGCTCAACCTATGCTCAAGTTCATGAACGTGTTATCAAGGTGGCGGCGGTTTTCCGACATGTATATAACATAAAAAAAGGTGAATTTCGTGTGAGGTAAAATTTCTGTTCCTCTGACCAACTGTTTCGCAGGCGATAGAGTTGGCATTTGTTCCAGAAACTGTCCCGACTATCTTGTTTCTTTCTGGGCGGCTCGTGAGTGCATGCTGCCAACGTTGGTGGAAGAGGGACTCAGTTGACTCTTCCTAGACCTTCTCGGAGCCATACCTGTTTTGATAAACGCGTATGTGGAGGTGTCTCACTGTTCTCGGTACTTCCCTCGTTTTACTTTTGGTGTTAGGTGGCTGCCCGTTGAGCCTCTTGGATATTGCCTTTCACGTACGGAATGTACAGTGGTTATGCTTGACGCAGAGCGAGCCGACATACTAATCACTGCTGCCTTCTACGTCACCGACGGCAAGCCTTCTGCTAATTTCCTGGTCTTCGATCCTGGCGCGGGCCAGGATAGATGGCCAGGGATGGGTTCTTTCCCCGCGGTGGTCGACAACTATCAAGGCGACGTTGCGGATATACTGGCTGGGGACCCCGGCATCATGCCCGAAGATGATGCGCTCATTATTTTTACATCGGGTACAGCATTCCTTTCTATGGCCCATGGACTCCGAGTTGATTGGTACTGTTCGAAATAGGGACCACTGGTATGCCGAAAGGTGTCTTGAGCACCCAGCGCCAATTCCTGACCAATATCCCAAACGTAATTCAGCCGTCATCTGTATTTCATATCACCTACTCACAGAACTCAAAGGTCATGGTCGGTGGGATCAGAGCAAGCTTGCGCAGAGGTGGTGATTACCCCGCCTTCAACGAAGAAGTTCCTCAGAAGGGTATCCTTATCGGGGTGCCCTTGTTCCATGTCACAGGGCTTACTAGCTTTACAGTGGGTTCCTTCAGTCAACACGTGGATTTTACTTTTCTGACCGCGCTCTAGATGCTGGCTACCGCAACCGGAATGAAGATCATATTGACTCCAAAATGGGTTGTAGAAGACGGTGCGTGAACCCACGCGCTTCGATTCATGCCACAGCATGGTTGATCGCCGTATCCCTCTCAGCCGCGAAGTAATTACAGTGCCCACTAGCTGCGTCAATACTCAAAGAATTAAATTTTAGGCTAATTAAACAGGAGAACGTCCGGGTGGCTGGAGGGTAAGTCAACACCACAAGCTTTCTTCGACCACTTTTCAATCCCTTTTTAGTGTCCCATCCATGGTTTCTGACCTTCTGGAAAGCTCTCTAGCTGAGTATCCATTGGATGGTCTTTTATTTGGTGGTTCTCCCGCACCCATTACACTGGTCCCAAGAGCACAAGAAGTCTTTCCAACCGCCATCATGCAGGTTCATTGGTCTTTCTAGAGTCGTCTTTTCTAAGAGCCGGCATGATCCAGGATGCAGGCGTACGGGATGACGGAGACGAATTCCGTCGCAGTTTCGGTAGATCGTCGCCTTGCCCTTTGGCGTGATAGCTGATTCGTCTTCACAGTTTGCGGGCGAAGACTATACGGCAAGACCAACTAGCACGTCAGTCACGCTCTCTTGTTCGCTGCACACGCCCACTTGAACCTGAATCTGTCAGCGGTCGCGCGTCTCCTGTGAACGAAATCAAGATCATGAATAAGGGTGAATCTGTACCCTCCAGAGTCCCGGGCGAGGTTTGGTTGTAAGCAGTGCTTTTTGTAGTCTCTGGCAGTAAATGCCTGATAGGGTTCTTTTCAGGCGTGGTCCCAATATCATGCAGTGCTATTGGCGCGATCCTGGTGAGCTGACACTCGACTGAAACAAAGCTAGAAACTCGCCAATACACTCTTAGAAGCGACGGAAAGCACGATCACAAACGATGGATGGCTGCGAACAGGAGACCTCGGCTACCTCGACGAGGAGGGCTTTCTCTACATCAAAGACCGACGTCCGTTTTGTGCACACTGTGATTTCGAACCATGCTGACTTCTGCTTCTCAGTCAAAGATATCATCATTCGAGGTGGAGAGAACATCGTAAGTGTCAACCGATGCCATAAACGCTGACTCTAAAGGATTGTCAGGACTCCGTATCAGTAGAGAATGCACTTTACCGCGATCACCGAGTGTTGGAGGCTGCCGCAGTGGGCGTACCCGACGCGCGCCTCGGGGAGCTCGTGGCAGCTGTGGTGTCCGTCAAACCTGCGTTTCGGGGCCGCGTTACAGGGGCAGGGCTCATAGCCGGGGCGCGGAAGTAGTAAGATCCTTCAGCTATATTTATATGCATTGTTAAGACTGACATGAGCACCCGATCGTCGCGCTGCAGTCTGCCAAGGTTTGCGGTTCCCGTGATCATCATTGTCCTTGACGAACCGCTTGGTATGTTTTCTCATATTTCTGGTGGTGTATCCGTTGGTGACAGTCATCCTTGATAGAACACACTCCATCGGGTAAGATTGTGAAGGGTCAGCTCCGGCAACTTGCTCGCCGCCACTGGGAAGAATGCATTCGCGATGGAGTCAATCTTCAGCCACCAACGTCCAATCTTTGATCTTTGAAGAGATCTCGTGCAAAGAAGTGATATCCGTGGATCACTCGAAGTATAAATGTATATGTATACATACCTACAGTAGACGCTTTGCCTCCATTGATCAAGCCTGGAGTGATCAAGAAATTTGAAGCCCCGGCTCAGCAGGTCGGAAGCTGTCCCAAAACCTCCCCTCAATCACCGACCTGACTATTCAAATGAAGCCCTCTTGGAAGTTTCCAGTCAGAAGTTCCGAGCGCTCCTAAGGTTTTATTGACGATAATCCTTTTCAGGATTGGTCTATGCTCTGGATCTGGTTGGGCAGAATCCTCGTAGCTTTGTCTGGGGGTGTCACTCGAAGAGTAGTGTCGCCGCGTCACTTCGTTTCCCCCTTATGGTCTAGAAAATCTCACTGATGGGACTTTCGGTATGGTTCGATGTCCTGCTACTGTAAAGTTTTGGACAGATTTGCTAGGAATGTCCAGCCGTCTTCAAGCTGTAGTGTGCCGAAGCATGATGATCTGTGTTTCTGTTGGTGGCTCCGACATTATTGAACTATTCCTGTACTGTTTACGCTACCTCACCGCTGTCTCGATAACTAACGCCCTTGTAATGTGTACTCCATCATGCGCAGCGAGCAGCCCAAGAACGAACAACAGAGGTCCCCGGAGCGCTGTTTTCCCCGTCTGCGCGGTTGGTCCGTAGGATTTCCAAGATGCTCTCTCGACTGGGAAAAAATGTTGGTCTGCATGCAACCTGTAATCATGGTGGAGTCTAAGCTTTCTCGGAGCACTAGATACTCAACCCCGTACAGGATGAGCGGTGCTGCAGCATGCTTGGTGTTTTCCATTTTAGCAGCGAAGTTCCTCGCAGAGAGTATAAGAAGACCTGTAAGGTCCTACCAAATTCCAATCTTAAACACTACTCACAAATATGCGTATTTCCAGCGTTTTTCTCCTGGCTTCTCTTGTCGTTTCCGGCTTTACTCAAGTCACCGTCGACAACGTCTTGGCTGATATCAACACCATTGCCTCCCTCACGTCCACCCTCAATAATGCCATCAAATCTTTCCCAAACACAGGCGGAACTCTATTGCAGGCCCTTGTATACCACCTAACCCGTCCCACTAGGGCATGTCATATTGATATGCTATCCATTTCTTAGCCCATACACACATCTGTGATGGTATTAAGGGACGCTATCGACAAGGCCACCACTGATGTCAAGGTATTTTTCACAGGAGCTTCTAATCTTCTAGTCCCTGAGAAGCATTTCAGGCTCTTCCCGCGCCCGTTTCTGCAGCTGATGGGCAATCACTCCTCACCGCCATTGAGACTCTTACGCCCATCATCGTCGACACACTCGATAACATGATCGCCAAGAAGCCTACAGTCAACGCCCTCCCCTTCTCCGTCCCTGCCATTGTCTCAATCGTCCCCACCAGCGTCCCTGCCCTCGTCAAGCAGGATCTCGTCAAAGTTAATGCGAGCGCAATTGCCTTGGAAGATGCGCTCTTAGAAACAGCCCCTGTACGTTACCCATTCATCCTTCGTCCTTAGGCTGCTATCTTACTGTGTCCCTGTCCAGGCTGATCTTGTTCCTACCAGCTTTGATCTCAAAAGCCAAGTCGACACTGTGTTTGCTCGGGCCATTGCCACATATACATAACTTGTTTATGTGACTTCCAAAGGACTCATAGAGTGGACCCATTGGTATGATGTGTTATTTGTTCTGAATCTGTATCATTTGGGGGTAGAGCACGCAGAGAAATGAGCACTGTGGTGATAATAATCCTGAGTGTCAGAAAAACTGGATGAAAGCAAGCTAAGACTACAAAGTGCCAAAAGAGAGATAGAAATTGGTCATGTAATGACGCTGCCAGAAGGGATATATTGCAGGTCGACAGTCTGGCAGTTGGGTAGGCCTCCATGAACCTTGATCAAGGCTCTTGACTTTCACTTGGCTAATGAACATCAAGCGGGGTGATTTCGAGACTCTCTCCTTTGCTGCTCAGCTGTCGGATGTGCTATGGAGTCACTCATTTGCACATGTACTAAAACCTGTGTAGCTCTGGAGAAAACCAGTTCTCAAATGCATTGATCATACCTCTGACAACTGGTAATTTGACACATCTGAATTCATCCCTAACGTCAAGTGGCGTGATGGGTACCAAATTGAGCCCATTCCTCGTGGGGAGGAGCATCAGGTGTGTGGTATTGATGGAGATAGCTTGTCCTGTGGAACTTGTGAGAAGTGGTGGAGGCTTAATATATGATTGCGTTAGGCGTTTTGGTGACCCTTGGAAGAGGTCGGCGTCACCAGTTGGCGAGGTATAGGACATGGAGGACAAGTAAGAATGCAGGCACAAATGCACATACCCCAATGCAAGATTTACAACATTTTGATATTGCACACTTTCAAAGCAGTGAGATGGGCTAGCCAGTGCTGCAACTCAAGCGACTGCAAAAGGGAGATGGTAGGATGATCTGGTAAACAGACATGATTAGGGATTTTCGTCAGAGGACTAACCATGGATGCGGGGTGGTCACAGAGTTCATAATCCGATTATGTAACGCGATAAGATCAGATAAAGTTTTAACTGAATTGCAGATCCGAATTCGACCCAATCAAACTCAGGGTTAGCAGGAACTCAACCTAGCCCCTTCTCCTAGCTTGCGGCTCCATGTCATGAGTAAACGACTCGGATGCCTTTCCTCTACGATCTCCAGAGTCCGGATTGTCTCCAATACACATACGACGTGGACGCTTAAAAGTTAATTGCCACTCACGCGGTCGACTTGGGAGCTCAAAACAGGTAGTGAAGAGGCCTGCTCATTGCTGGGCAAACGCGCGTGGAAATCCTCTATTGTGGTTCCTTTAAACAACCTCAACACTGGTCCTAATTCGGCTGAGGTCTGCCATATGTTTATCATTCAGAAAAAACTCAACTGACACACTCAAGACACCAATGCCCCTGCCCAGTTCTGCTCATGTGCCCCCTTCTCGCTCTACTAACCAGTGCTTCCCGACTTGAACATGCGGGGATTCAGCACTCTCCGGTCTTCTGGTACAGTCTAGTGAAATGTAGGTAGAGAGAGAGAACTTGTGGACTTCAGAGATTCTGAATCTCGAAGCACGATCTTGTCTATGTCATGTTCACAACTTCACACCGCCCTGCAATACTTATGTATCCACATTAGAGGATATCTTGGTTTTAGTCCAAGCTCCAGGTTTTCGGTCGAACCTCACGTAGCTTTCGCGAAAATGCGTTTCTCCAGCGTCTTTCTGTTGGCTTTGTTCGCCGCCTCTGTTTTGGCCGCGCCTCCAACGGTCGACGATATCAAAGCTGACCTTACCGTCACTGACAAAGAGCTTACCACCCTGGACAATACAACTAAAACATTCTCGGTGGCTGATGGAGATCTATTGGCCACAGTGGTATAGTATGTCTTCCGTACTGCGCACATATTGCCAAGACCCTGGCCTTCGAGCCCATTCACGTGAGTGTTGTGACCCTGGTCAACATGGTTGAAACGACCATGGCCAAGACAAGAGTACGTTGATATTGCTGCCGTCCTCCAGTCGCTGAAGGTTGCACATTAGCTTGTACCGCAACCCATCTCCAACGCTAGTGCCTAGTCGATCTACTACTCCTTCGAAGCATTCGCGCCGACCGTTACTAAAGACCTCCTCGGCATCGTTGTCAGAAAAATTGCCTTCACTGGACTTCCCCCCGTTGGCGGCGCTCTCATCCTCGGCCTACCCATCTCGCTCCTTCCCATTATCGGTCCCGTTGTGGCTAAGTTCCTATCAACCTTGTCAAAACGGATAGTCGACCTCTGGACTTGCGTCACCGCCTTGACGAGCGCTTTGCTATATGCCGCCCCAGTACGCGCCCATTCCAGACTTCGTACTTAGGCTGCTCATACACAGTATTCGTTCTCCAGCAGGGTCGCATTCGTGTTAAGGCACCTACCCTCTAGGAGACCGTAGACAACGAGTTCGCCGCTGCCATTGCTGAGTATGCTAAGTAATTGTGCCTCGACTTGAACGTTCGCCTGAGGGCGTTCGTCGGCTTGAGATTGCTGCTCGCACTGCTTACTGTACATAGCTTAATCTTGTTGAGGGCGCCACAGCCTGCTGATGCGATTATGTCGCAATAAGTGTAGGGCCAACACCGTGTCGTCTAGGAACAGGGTTTTACTTTGCTTGAAGTACTCTTCACCCGGAGCTTCATCGTGAGATGCTTTTACAACCACACCGGCGAGAAACATGGCGGAGGTGATTCGACTCATGAAATGCCAAACTCGAATGATTATTGAAAACGCTTCTCTCCTCGGCGATCGGGGAGTGTTGGATCATCGTCGCAGTTGGGATGGCTTAGCAATGACAGACCTAAACGCTAGGACTGTAGGATAGGCGACGTCGGCGCTAGGCAGGTGGTGTGGACGGATACGTGGGTTGAGGATGAGAGTGCAGTGAGAGACGGTCAGGTAGGTAAAGTTGGAACGAAGGGCACGCTGTCGGTAGAAGAGCATCGGTTGGACCAATGTGAAGAACCTACCAAAACCGACTTAAGACGGACCCATCAGATCGAAATGCTAGTTGGGACGGTCTCTATCACACTCTATTACAATCTTATGCGACTTTAGATGTAGCCTGAGGCTTCGCGAAGACCGGGGTAGGGATGATGATAACGCTTGTGATCCTACTGGACCGAGAGGATGTTGAATTCGACGAGCCATCGAGTAAGAAACACACTCGCAACAGCGTAGGTTGACACGGTTAGCCATGCCGCCATTGTCGCCCGGATAGGTAGAGTCGCGTCCTGCTCTGCGCATGGAGGGGGCTGCGTGGGCTTTCTGCATGCGGAAGTTCTTCATCCATTGGTGGAACGCCCGAAGAAGGAAAGGGTCGGAGTTTTGGAGTTTCATGATTTCTGCCCGAAGTCCGCACCAGAAGTAGCCATAGGTCACAAGTCGCTAACCCGAATGAACGAAGGACAATGCACAGATTACAATGAAGTTTGGGAGAACAAATCAGCTAATAGAAGACGCAGAAAGGTGAGGGAAAATGGATGAGAGCCAGGGACTTGGAGAAAGGTTTGTTTATAGGAATGCTCCGACGTATGGCCGGGGTCCTGGCAGTGTCCCCATTCACCGGTGCTGTGTCAGGATCGCGGACCAGGTTTCAATTTGAAGGATGGTTGGAGAGATAGCAACGTGTGACATATTACCTGGTGTCTTTGTGTCACCAGTGCGACACCAGGAGGCCCATGTGTGAACTGCATATCGGTGATGTTTTATGCTGAGCATAAGGGAACGCTGCGAGTGCTAGCGTGCTCCATGTGTGACAATGTACGGGGTTGAAGAAGTCGAGAGCAATGTGTTCATGTTTTGGGATATGGGCATCAGGCTCGGTCATGATCTTGTCCGACTCGCCGAGAAGACACTTCTCGGTACTATCCATGGCCAGACAGGATGGCGTGTTCAACCAGCCAGTGAAATAGGAGTGCTTCTTTCCAGCATAAAACACGGTAGATATATGGTTAAGGCGGAGAACGCAAAGGATGCGTGGCGGCATAGAAACGCGCCCTGAATGAATCGCGAACACGTCGAGGGTCGTATCGAACCTGAGCACGACCTGTGCCCAATCAACGTCCTGACGGCATTGGCGTGCTACAACATGGACCTAGAGAACAGATCCATTTGACGCGGGTCCACAGTGACTTCTAAGGAAAGACGATCTGCCAGTGAGTGATATTTACGTCGGTCCGCTGTACTTCTGCTGACCCCACGACTGACCGGCGACCCAGGCAAAAACGCACAGGTATTGGCGTTTCGATATACAAGCTAAGCCCTGTAATACCTGGAATCTACTTGCCTCTAGGAAAACGTTTAGCACAAGGGAGAAGAAGTCCAAAACCAACGAGCTGCGATTGAACGGCAAAACAAATGATGGTCACATTCGGGAGTTTTGAATCTCAGCGGTGAGCGGGGTCTCGCCCAATCCTTTCCCTCAAGGCGCCGACCATTCCTGAAGCCAGATGGTCTAAACTGACGTGTTTCTAGTTATCATGCAATTCCAAACCTCGATCTTTTGGTACCTGGAGCTCACCCGAGTCTGTTAAGTCAGCAACCGTCATTATATGGGTCCGCTTCCTGCGCAATGGACTACTTCCGATCTAGGAATTGGTTCGGGGTAATCACATCCATCCATAAATACGGCTGTGAATTCGACCGAAAGGCCAGCAAGCTTTGCTTTCTTTACCCTGTCGACTTTCAGACATGGGAACCTCTAACGCCGTCCAGCAATACAACGAAGATGATCTTCCTGCCTATTCACCTATGCCATGGCACGCCCTCGTTCTTACTGTCTTACTCCTTGTTGGCTAACGAGATATTCTAAAGGTCTCTGAAGGAGATTCGCGCTGCAATCCCGGCCCGTCTATTCATTCGCGACACCCGTAGAGGCTTGCTGTATCTAGCTCGTGATCTCTTGTTGGCTGCTGCCGCCTGGTCCTTGGCGACGTACATCGACCCTTACTTCAAACAAGCTTCCATGCGTGAGCTTCTCACCCCGGTCGGTGCTGAAGTCGCCCGCTGGGGTGCCTGGTGTGTTTAGTGAGTTGGTCATTGATTAACTACCATGGCGTCAGAACTGATAATCTCGCCTATAGCTGGTGGTTCCAAGGTCTTATCTTCACTGGCATCTGGGTTATTGGACACGAAGTGAGTATCACTTGATCAAGTTCCTCCCTTTTCTAATTCCACCTGCAGTGTGGACATGGAGCCTTCTCTGACCACAAAATAGTCAACGATGTCATTGGATTCGTGAGTTTTGCGGTTCATTTTCCGCGTCTTTCTGACATAAACCTGCTCAGATTACGCATTCATTCCTGTGGACTCCTTACTTCAGCTGGAAGATCTCCCATCATCGTCACCACAGCAATCACGCCTCCATGGAGCGTGACGAAGTGTATGTACCCAAGACACGCTCTGACCTCGGCCTCCCTAAGGAGGGCGACCCGGCCCTCGACTACGATGAGATTTTGGGCGATACCCCGATCTACACTCTCTTCATGTTGGTTCGCCAGCAGGTCCTCGCTTTCCCTGCCTACCTTCGTGGGTATCAGTTTCCCAATCACCTATGGTCCTTTTCTAACAATTGTCGCCAGTGTTCAACGTGTCGGGCCAGAAGACCTACCCTAAATGGACTAACCATTTCGATCGTGAGTGATGTCCCAAGCACCAAAGAGCATCGCGATGCTGACATACCAAATCAGCCAACTCTATCCTGTTCACGAAGGCTCAGCGTAATGCGGTCATTATGTCTAACATCGGCATTGCCTTTATGGTCTGGGGTGTCAGCTACGCTAGCGCGCTCTGGGGTGCTTCCGAGGTCATCAAGTACTACGCCATCCCCTGGCTTGAGGTCTCTCATTGGTGTAAGTCTTCAATAAAAATACGTAGTGAAAAATTGTAACCCCTACCGACAGTCATCATGATCACCTACCTCCACCACACTGACCCGGTCATGCCCCACTACCGTGGAAAGGAGTGGAACTTCCAGCGTGGAGCCGCCGCCACCGTCGATCGTCCCATTTTGGGCTGGCAGGGGCGTTTCTTCTTGCACGATGTAGCTCACTTTCACGTCATCCACCACGTAAGTTTAACGTCGATAATCCAGAACCTGCTTGTATACTCAATGATTTTATCTGTAGTTCTTCCCCAAGATGCCTTTCTGTTCG